>OU426922.1:19712837-21007837 GCA_911387795.2 Apamea monoglypha
AAAGTCCCTTTTGAAGTCGGTTAAAAATGAAAAAAGGAAGGAAGTCCTCGAGATCCTTTTTATTTTTCAACCTCTTCCGTAATTTCTGAAAAAATAATGAACTTTTCCTTTTTCGTCCTCCCCCACTGACAAAGTTCATTGCTATCGTACAGACAATTAATACTACACTAATGATTATTTTATTAGGATTGATAGCGAGGAAAAACACTGGAATAGATAAAACTTTTTGGGGTTCCGTAGCGCTATGCGAAAACGGAGGCAGTAATTTTTAAGTCGGTAGTTGGTCGAGTCTATTTTTCAAATAACTGTGTAATCATAATAATAGTATATAATATCCTAGTCAGGATTATTGTTATTTTTGTCTGTTGTGTTTTATGGCTATTATTTTATCATTATTATTAAGTAGTCATTGGTTTTGTATTTTATTTTGTTTCCTTTCTATGATTTTCCTGTTGTATTTGTTTTAACATTTTCACTTTGTCAAACTAACTGTAGGTATCTACCTAGATTTTAAGAGAATGATATATTATGGTATCCTGTAATTGGAAGCGCATACTATAATATTTGTCCCTGATCTAGAAAACTAGCTTGAAATTGTTTAGAGAGGCTACCACAATTTCATGCAAATTTACAAGATCAAAATAAATAAATAAAATAGGATCATGTTTATGTTCAGTACCTATTGTGCGCTTTTATAATTTCCTACGTCATGATATTAGTATCATGGACGTCCACATCCACTTTTAGACATCACCTTAATAAAGGGATGTAAAATGTATGGAAGTATATGAAGACGCTTTCATATTTCCGTCCACAATAACATGCAACGTATTTCCATAAATTTAATGGACATAGACGTCCACGATTATACCGCCACATTAGAAATTATAAAAGGGTACATTGATTCAGTGTACATAATATAAATGGTTTATTAAAAACAACAAAATTTTTCCATCGTAATTTAAAAAATAAAGTTAAGATAACCTTTGATCTTGTGCCTGGCTGCACGCTCATCTAATTTAAAAAAATAATCATTGCCGTTGACATTTTGTTTTCATTAAATCCTTCTCTTCTTCCTGAAGCGTCTCTCTACGCCCTAAAGTCTACTCTAGTTTAATTTTTAAATTAAAATCCTAATTTCAAAGTAAAATATTAGATATACAGTTTGCCCTAGTCTTGAAAGGGATTGTTAACATTTAATTTTTTTATTTGCAAAGTATTTTCAACCGCAGGAAAATGACAAATTAACTCATTTTTGAAGCCCAATTTATTTGCATTACTTTAATTTTATGTACCGTATTTAAATCTGAAACCTCTAAATGAAACCGCATTTATATTTTAATCAAATAATTGTTTAAGTAACAATGAAGCTAACTTTTATTATGTATTGAATTTTAAATAAACTGTACGATTGATGATTGTACTTTTTCCTTGAAAATTTTTTCCTTAACATTTTATACAACCTGATTTAACAAGTCACCATATTATTATGAAACACTGAATTTAAAATTCATATCAGTAAGCTGTAGACTATAAATAAAAAACTAAAACTCAGTCGTAAATTATGCTAAAACATTCAAAATAACAGTCCACATGTATTCCGAAAAGCCGAAACAAAGATAAAATAAATGCGAGCACTTTCGGCCAGCAATAAAAGTTGGTTAATTACTTACATTACATCCTATTGAAGTCCCCACTAACAACGGTTGTCAACTTCCACATCAGTCAGAAAAAAAAACAGACACTCACTGCACTTTTAATTTTAATTAAGAACACTTCAAATAAAATGGAACGATTTAAAACTCACACGCAAGCAAGCTAAAATCCGGGATTTGATTTTCAAATTTCTCGGACGTTTCGACACACTTGGGTAGTGGGTACGCGACGCACGACCGCTCGCTCCGCCCTCCAATCAACGACTGGCGACGCGAGATTTTCAAGAGAGGAAGAAAAATCTGCCGGCCGAATGGCGGCGACAAAATATTTACCGAAATACGTGTATCTAATGAAATATTGTTTGGATGACAGGAAATCTGGGGAAATGATACTTGAGAAACGTATATTGTTACTTGCCACAAATGAGCGATCTTTTGAAACTGCGTGTGTGATGTGCCGCTGGTTACAACGTCATAAATATTATAAAATCAGTTCAGCAATATCATGTTATCGTCAAAAAAATTATGTTCCTGTTGCTGGGACACAGGCCTCCTCTGCGAGAGAGGGAGTGGGCCGTAATCCACCACGCAGGCCCAGTGCGCGTTGGTAGATGTCACATGTCTTAGAATTTTTGGTTCTAGGACATTCTGGTTTCCTCACTAGGAAACAGGCTGATCATGTCGAAAAAATTCGTCATAACTATCGTAGTTTTTTTTTATGATGATGGACAGGCAGCGAATAGGAGCTTTATTGGGGCAAAAAAATTAAATAATATGATAGAATTCAAATTCAAATTCATTTATTTCGTGAATACATGTTACATACAGGTGTTATAATACAATAGTTTTAACAATTTGTAAAAAAAGTGGATGACAATGTCAAGGACTGTTGCTTCTTGTTTTTTTGTTCAAAATATCAGTGCATTGAAAATCCGGCAATGAACAATAATTTATCCTGTTATCAGTCAATGGTCCTCCGCCTTCCGCATCCAGTCTGTCCCAGGCACTTTCTTAAAGTCGTCGGTTCATCTAGCTGGGGGGTGCCCCACACTACACTTGCCGATGCGCGGTCTCCGCTCCACCGGCCATCAGTCCATCAACAAACATGGAACCTATAATTCGAAAATATGTGACAACCACCAACCCGCACTGGGCCCGCTTCCTCTCGCAGTGAGTAGGCCTGTGTCCCAGCAGTGGAGACCTTATGCGATGATTATGTTGTGCTATTCCGGAAGGTGTATGTTTATAATATATTCATATATTCAGCTTAGATATCGCACAGATGGTTCTGTCGCCACATCAGTACGGTTTGCTTGTTCAGAATAAAGAAAATTTTCACGAATATTACCTATTTCTACTCCTCATGAAATACTGGTTATAATCCTCGCAAGGCATTGTTTTGGAAAATTTTGGAAACGACGTCTTGTTTTATTTTAATTATGAACTGTTGTTTAAATTCATTGTTTTGTAAATGTTAAACGTAAGAAAAACAATAATTTGTATCTTAAATAGCCAGCCGGTCGGGTTCCATTAGTAAATAACTTAATTTATAAATAACCTTGAAGTAAAACTTTGGTAAACAGGTTAACATATAATATAATTAATCTCTTGCTCGCGATTTCGTCCGCGTGAAATTTCGTGTTCCTCCGAGCCAGCCCGTGGCATCGTGTCCTCGTTCCTAAGTGTTCTAGGATGATATTAGCTTATTACATTCCTCGATAAATGGGCTATCAAATGCAAAAAGAATTATTCAAATCCGACTGCAGTTCCAGAGATTAGTACGTGTAAACAAACAAAAAAACAAACAAACTCTTCAGCCTTTTTTTATTATTAGTATACATATAGATAGATAAACAAAATACTTAATAAATAGGTACATAATTGTTTTTTAACATGTCCACTTGTACTGCATAGTTATTCACACCCACTCGATACGTTCCCTTACCCTATCGGACATCAAACAATGTTGTCGTAGGAGTACAAAACCCGAAAATTTTATAAGTTTAAATCAAATAGACAACCGCTATTCTTCCGATAGCTGTTTGCTGTCGGGGGCAAGGCATATCAGGGGGTCTACTCCGAATGTTCGGCCGTTTCCTTCTACGAAGTTACTATTTGGTTCGGTCGGTCGCGATCCTACACTCCTACACTCTTTCGAATATTGACTGTGGTTCCGACCCAACTGAGCGGATCCGAACTTTTTTCGCATTTTTCAATAATATTCGGTTCGGCTATGTGTTGGTCCGATCCGATCATTCGCACTTTGCACTTCGTACTAGACCCCCAGGTTATCGAAATGTGTCATTTTCGATACGATAGCTTGTCAGATGGTCGTGAATAGCTTTAGGTACTGTTCTTTCATTCCCCTTGATTTATTTTTCTTAGCTCCATGACCCGCACAGTCTACAATGATGTTCAAGTGTGAATCTCGTCTCAAGTACAGAATGTCGCAGAGAAATACTTGAGCATCGTTCTAGGATACGGGCCTATTAGAGATGGAATAGGCGATGCATTTCCTGCGGGGTCATTGCGTAACACACTATCAGTAGCAATGGCTATTATTGTGACAGTCCAACAACATTCATTGCGTTATTTACGTTGTTGAGCAGATAAATCTTTCGAGCATATGAAGTAATGGATTAGCAATATCCTTTAAAATGATTCAGATTAAGATTAATATGTAGTGTGTTACGTAATTGGGAGAATTACGCAATTATGTGCAGAATATCTGTGGGTAATAAAAATACATGATCAGCCCGTCATGTATTTTTGTTACCTACAGATATTCTGGGAAACCCAAATAGGAATAATTTGTCTGTGAATAATGGAACGGAAATTGCATTAAGTTAGGCATAACATCATGCCTTTTTCTCTTTATAGGGTTGACAGAGGTGTGCGAATCCACGATTCGTTAGCTACGAAAAGTTCTATGTTATAACTTGTCAGTTCTGATTGCTGTTACCATGAACCATTTTAGTTAAAAAAAAAAAAAAACTTTTTCAGTTCAGAAAAGTGGAAATATTTGGGGGAAACCTTTGCCCAGCAGTGGGATAACATAGGTTAAAAAAAAACAAGATACGATCTATAAAAAAAAAAATTGTAGCAGATTACGTAGGAGCCTTAGGGTTTCAATTTCTACAAATGCCCTGGACCCCACACTAGGATTGTAACTGTATTGTTGTGTCGTAAATTTTATGAGATTTTGTTTATTTTTACGAACCGACATTACCTGTTTGCTTGGCAGAGGTCTTTCCCAATATTATTTTCCCCCATATCCATGTGAATTTCAGAGGTACCTAGATATATTTATTTCTTTCTAGATGCAGAACCTAATAGTATTTACATCCATCTCACACACGCTCCGCGATAAACAAAACACTGTCGGTGTCATAAGAAAACTCGTACTAATGAGAACATATTGTATTCCTTTTTACGAAGACACGTTGACGGGACGTGTCGGTAACAGTGCAGCTGCCATCTTTGTATACAGAGGAAAAATTCAAACAACGTCTGGTGTCACTTGTGTGATTAACACATACATACATAACATAACAAGTCACACCTGTGGGAAAGGAAAAATACAGTAAAAAGGAATAAAAAATGAAGACGGAAGAATATAAGATATATATAAGATGATGATATGGACTTACAATACGAAAAGTACTGACTTTTCTAGTCAGTATTTTTCGTATTGCAAGCCCAGGATTCTCAAGCTGGAAAGAAATTGGATTGATTAATACATCGTTAAATAAACATACAAGATGTAATTTTCAATTTTTCAAAATTTCAAAGATGTTAATTAGTTACTTTTAAGTTGTTGTTGTGTCCAAAAAAGTTAAGTTAATTAGAGAAGATTAACAAAGTCCAGTGGTCAAAGTAAGCGGTGGTGGCCGGGTGCCAACCAATTTTGTCAAGGGAGGGGGGTGGGGGGTTATAAAGCAGTAATAAGCCTTACGTCTTACTTCTTATTTACACATTGAATGAGTTAGATAACCACTTTAAGTATGTTCGTTCCAACTTTCGTAAGACACAAATTACTAAATGAATGTCTATGAATAAACTTTCGTGTTTGTAAACTTGAATGTTTGCTCGCCTAATTAGACGCAACCTCACTAAGACTCTCAGAACTCGAGCTCCGCACGAGTTCGAAACTAATCGGGCCACCCCGAAATAAACTAAACTGAAAATATAAACAAAACTATCCCACTATTTGTTTTAAAAATATGACAGTTGTGATCTACGTTCGTTGTCACTTATTGGTTACTAGTTTCTTTTTCCCCGCGAGATCGTCCGCATGGAAGTCTATATCATAAAACATATCCTAAGGCACTCGCCAGTAGTGTAGCTTTCTATCTCTCTAATAAAATGCTTATTGATAATTACTGATAGATTTATCGTAATCGGATCAACACACGGAGTGTACCAGTACTTCCAGAGGTTACCTATTACAAACAAACAAACAATTTTACCTCTATAAAAGACGGAGACGACAATACGACAACAAATTAAACTGCGTGAATGCTATTTCCAGTCAGCATAAAAAAATTCAATAAAATATAAACAAAATTGGCAAAATCCCTCTCCCCCATTCTCCTATGTTATGTTATTCCGGTTTGAAAAAAACACTTTTTCTCATACATACATGGAAATTCATGCATGGGAATTCGAGAATTATTTTGACAACTTTCTTCGAAAAAAATCGAAAATGCCGTACTGGTCAAATACGTGTGAGCTGCGACTGGCAATGTAAGTGTGCATATACACGAGCGGGACGCGTCAGCGGCAATGACAACTACAGCCATCGACGCGTGTCGCTCGTGTGTCTGCACCATAGTTTTGTTTTTTACATTTCTATGCATAGTTAGCATGAAAAGCCAAATCCGTCGTGTTAAAACCAGCTGTGAAAACGCGACAATGACCGTCAAAACTCAAGACCAGCGAACTGAACATATCCCCCTGCGTCGAGGGGTTAGACAAGGGGACGTAATTTCCCCGAAATTGTTCTCTAACGCATTGGAGGATGTGTTTAAGACGTTGAACTGGGCAGGCCGCGGCATTAACACTAACGGCGAGTACATCTCACACTTGAGATTTGCAGATGACATCGTGATACTGGCTGAATCGTTGCAGGACTTGCAGCAGATGCTGGACGGCGTAGTCGATTCTTCTGTACGCATTGGTCTCCGGATGAAGTTGGGCAAAACCCAGGTTATGTTCAACGAACACGTTACCCCGGGACCGATTGCTGTCAATGGCGGTGCTCTCAAGGTTGTTCAAGAATACGTTTACCTCGGGCAAACTTTGCAGCTTGGTAAGAACAAGTTTGAGAGGGAGGCTCACCGAAGAATTCGGCTGGGCTGGGCGGCGTTTGGAAAACTTCGTCGAGTCTTATCGTCGCGTATTCCACAGAGCCTAAATACTAAGGTCTTTAATCAGTGCGTCCTGCCAGTTATAACTTACGGAGCCGAAACGTGGACACTCACGGTACGGCTGGTCCATAAATTCAAGATCGTTCAGCGAGCTATGGAACGGGCTATGCTTGGAGTCTCTCTGAGGGATCGAATCCGCAACGAGGTGATCCGGTAGAGAACCAAAGTTGTCGACATAGCTCACAGAATAAGCAAGCTGAAGTGGCAATGGGCCGGCCATATTAGCCGTAGAACCGATGACTGTTGGGGTAGTCATGTTCTTGAGTGGAGACCGCGAATCGGTAAACGTAAGGTGGGACGCCCTCAGGCTAGATGGAGCGACGATCTTCGCAGGATGGCTGGTAGCAGCTGGATGAGAGTTGCCAAAAATCGAGTTGAATGACGTGCAATAGGAGAGGCCTATGTCCAGCAGTGGACTGCTATAGGCTGATGATGATGATGAAAACCAGCTGAATAAATACTATGAAAACTCATATCTATGATGTAATTAAAAAGTGGAACGAACTGTTTACTTTAAAACATGGTAAGTAAATTATCAAACATTTTATTTTGTTCAAAGTAAAAAAGAAACACTAGGCTTGCCCTCTACAATTGGGACTTCAACATAACTGGCGAAATGTGGGTGTACTATAGGTGCAGCTCTGCCTAACCTTCGAGGAATACAGGCGTGAAAATATATATTGTTATGTGATGTAATACATGACCAGTGTGTCCATGTCTTGCACTTACACTTGCTCTGTTCACCTGCATGATCACATTAACTCAAAAGCTCGGCCACCTCAGGTAGGTACTATGGCTATCTAATGGAGAGCACGAGGCCTAATGCAAAATGTAAACAATGCACTGAGAGACACGTGTATGTGAACATACGTGGTCCCTAGAGGTATGTATGTACGTCTTTGAATAGAGGTATATTGCTTGTTACTCAAGTCCTCTAATAAATCTAGACGCGAAAGTGAGGAACCTCAGCTAAACACGAACTGCGTCAAATATACATATCGGACCATTTAACTGGTAAATCCAAACATCTTATCTTTGTCTGTTCCTAGTGGTTTGTCAAACATCAGAGATGTTGGCTACAGTCCCTCCAAATTTGGGTTTTATCTCAATTAAAATCCAGTTCCATAGGTCACGTTCTAAACGTACCTGTGTCAGCTTTAAACAAACTATTGACGCTTAATGCAAGATTTTGAAACCATAAACCTGGATCTGGATTCCTTAAAAGGAGCTAAAACTATCGCCTGTAACATAGACAACGCAATAAAGCATATTCTTATCACCAATCGTATTATTAATATCCTGTCATAATATAACATTCGTACCATAACTTCGCCACCTTTCTGCAACGTTCTAAGACACCCTGGGACATTCTGGTGTTATCCGAATGCTGGCTTTCTTCTGCAAAATTTATCCCCGCTCGTCGAGAGCAGGGATAAATTAAATAAATTAATTAAAAACTTTAACTACTCTTCGACCTCCACGCACAATACCCAAACTGAAGGAGTTGTCATATATTATAATAAAAACCTTCATTTAACTTGTGAAGAACCTAATATTGTTGACGCCAATTGTCTTTTATTAAAACTAGGTCCAGAAACCAGCATCATAGGAATATATCGCCCACCCAGTCAAACAAACACTACAGCATTTATTGAATCAATCGATGCACTTTTTACTGAACTCAGATCGTTTAAAAACATTATCTTCTGTGGTGATATTGATCAATATTAATATTGTTCCGAACAGTCCTGATAAACGGGCTTTTGAGTATCTGAATATGTTAGCCAGCCATGGTATGCTACCGGGTCACACGTTGCCTACTCATGGACGCACATCCCTTGACCATATGATGCTAAAATCTAAAATGGACGTAACTTGTTTAGTCTTTGAAACGTCTATCACTGACCATGAGAGTGTTGCTGTTAGCTGTAAACCAAAATCGCGCTTAAACTATTACTACTACACTAACTATTTGAACAAAAAATCGGGTTCCGTGGACTTTATACAACTTGATACCATGATGCAAAACACTAACTTCCAAACTGATAAAGAATGTCAGGATGTAAATGTAGCTACCGATGTATTAGTATCACAATTAACAGCAGCCATTAAACACTACACTTCTACAATTAAAACAACCAAAAGGCAGTTGATCTCCAAGCCTTAGATTACTAAAGGTCTAATTCGTTGTATTAGAAATCGGGATAATCTTTATAAAAAGTCTAACCGTAACCCTGAGAATGATAATATTAAAACCATTTACAGACGCTACAGAAACTTCTGCAACAGTATATTGAAAAAAGCAAAATGAACGTACGAAAAACAGGAAAATCAAAATCAAAAGTCATTTATTCAAATTAAGCTGAGAAACAGCATTTTTCGAACGTCAAAATTACAAAAGACAATCCCCTAAAAACGCCCGCCCTTCACCACTTCGTAGTGCTATCGCTGGGAAGAACTGGCGCAACAAACTCGGCAGCAGAACAGCTGTCTGTTCAGCCAGACAACCGATTGTATACAAAACTAGGCACCCATGTTAAGTAATTAACATTATAAGACACAGAACATAAAATCAAATTACACAGCTAGCCACGCCAGTATACCAACAATATAATAAAACCATACGTACCCAAGCCAAAAAATAATTAATTAAAATTAAAATGCAAATAAAAGCCTCCAGGCATAAAGGGCGCGACAGCTTACATATTTATGTATCGCTGGGTTCTGTTCACATAGCTGTCACTTGAAGTCACAAATGATAACTAATGATAACGTAAGTAGTCGTTGATGGAATAGTATGCTTTTGAACAAAGGTTGGATTTTACTTGAGCTTTAAACGCATTGAAAGGCAAGTCTAGCAAAGAAGAGGGTATCTTGTTATAAAAGGTTATACCAAGCCCAATAAATGAGTTATGAACCTTATGAAGCCGGTGAAAGGGGGCACGTAGTTTGTCCTTATTTCTAGTGTTAACACTGTGAATATCGGAAATGCCAAGGGCAATAAAAACAGAGTGTTATTAAGAGTATTACTGGCTCAAACAGGAGACCTGGGGGTCTACTACGAAGTGCAAAGTGCGAATGATCGGATCGGACCGACACATGGCCGAACCGAATATTATTGAAAAATGCGAAAAGAGTTCGGATCGGCTCAGTTGGGTCGGGACCATAGTCAATATTCAAAAGAGTGTAGGAGTGTAGGATCGGGACTGACCGAAACAAAAAGTAAGTTCGTAGCAGGAAACGGCCGAACATTCGGCCGATACCACTTCGGAGTAGGCCCCCAGACTACTCATCGTCTCTTCTGTCTTCTTTCGATCCTAATAGGGACATTAATCACATTAATAGCTTCTTTGTGAATATTGGTGCTAATCTTGCTGAAAAGATTTCCCTAATTGCAATTGTTTCTGGTCGAGATCACTACTGTACCGCATCCAACCCTTCAAATTCGCTCGTATTTCTGCCAACCGACAAGGACGAGATTCACCTTCTATTTAATAATTTAAAAGAAAATTGTGCGGTAGGAGTTGATCTGATAAGCAGTAAAATGGTTAAGAGATACGCAACTCTCCTCACACCTCCTGTTACACATATATGTAACCTAGCTATCTCATCGGGGATCTTTCCTAAGTCATTTAAAACAGCACTCGTCAAACCGATACATAAAGCCAGAAAAAACACTGTGTAAATAATTACCGCCCCATTTACCAGCGCTTTCTAAGCTCCTGGAACGCTTGTTAATTTGGCGTCTCACAAAATTTCTCGAGACAAACCAACTGCTATCTCCCGCACAATTTGGCTTTCGAGCCGGTAGAAGTACTGATGAAGTACTGGTGAAGTTCTCCTCAAGTACTTTTGTCAATTACTGTTGCTGCGTCAATTTATGTATGACACAACGTTTAAGTTGAAATATTTTTTTTTTAAGTAGGTAACTTATTGCTGCTTGGTCAGTGAACCCAAATACATTAAAAAAAATTCTAGCATTCTTTATTTCAAAAACTGAAATAAAGTCCGCTAACGTCCTCTTTTCAATATCTATCTTGATCCTCAACATGTTCCAATAACGAAAAACCATACATACATAGTTTATTGTTTGGGTTCCTACGGAGAGATATTAGAGAAGGGGCAATGACCGCTATTGCCATTCTAAAGCGGAACAACTATACTTCATTGTTGAAGTTGAAACGAGAACCAGTTATGTGGACATTGTGCAGAATTTTATTATTTATATCGATGTTCTAAGAAACGTTACACGTGCAACATTAGCTAGATGTTTTTGTTGTGATTTCTTTGGTTTAATTAAAACTAAGAAATTATTTTAATACTGAATTTTAATACCCAAAGCGGTAACACTGTCAAAGAAAAAATATTAATACGAGTATTGACCACTGACTTTAAAATTTTCGTTATAGCAACTGAATGTATTTTTTTATTTTGGCAACACTTAGAAATAATGGTGAGGAGAATGTCATTTGAATTGTAAAATGTCTTCGAGTCAGTCGGTTTTGGATTGTGAAAGAGTGCAGTTGTGAGAATAAAAAATATTAATAAGAAAGGAGTATTTTCTTCTTTTTAAGATTACAGTTTTTAATTACTGTGAAATTCACGGCTTGATTTCTTTGAAGTTTCTGAGGATATCTAGATCAAACCAATTAATACCAAACCACGACCAAAGACAAAACCAAATACCAAAGACCAAATTCACGAAAAACGTCCGTGAAACTTGCTCGGTATAATTTTGTTAGTACAAAATAATATACTAATAGCAAAAAAAAACATACCTAAGCCCTGTTGTACACGACACAGTTTCTTTACGGTACGGGCGCTAGCCTCACCGCAGAATAATCGTGTGAGCTTTTACATTATGAGGGATTTTTTTTTTAAATTATTTATTTAATCCATAATGTTTCAGTTTTATAATCACATAACACCTGCCAAATTGCAAAACAATTTGTCGGCAGTAGGTTCTCGTGGATTTTGCACGACTTTTTGCTTGACTAAACATTAAGATTAAATCTAAGTTAGAAAAATTAAGACTAAAACTAAAACCATGGTTCTGTAGGCAAAGATTCCGCATGTGAATACAGAGTAGTTACCCACACAACCATAGATTCTACAACCACAGCCACCACACTCAGCGGCATCAGCCATCAGCCTACAAACGCCATGAGACCATCGCTTAGTACCTATGTGGTAAGCAAACTTAGGATTAGAACCCACGATATTAACCGACCGAGGTCGCCGATCGGCCGCTGCAACTATGGACCACAGAGCACTTTATAATACGGCTACGGACACATCGACAGGTAATGTTTCCTTAGGACACTTTTTAGGTGGTTTTTACTTTTAACACGATCGATTATTCCTTCAGGTAATTCATTAATTAATGTAGGTGTTATACATCGTCTCGTACGCTTACCATAATAATTATTTACGTTAGGCACATGTAATTTCTTTTTTTTTGCTAGTCGGGTTGGGTAGTTATATACTTTTTCTTTTTTGTGTTTGTTATTATTATGCTGTTCAAGAATCATTGGCATTTTCTCTTTCATTTCAATTGGTAATATATTGCACTTCTTAAATAATTTTTCATACTCCGTGTTCAAGCTTTGTTTAGTTCTTCTGCTCACTAACATTTTTAGAAATAGTATTTGTAGTATTTTGATTTCATCTAGATATGTTTTATAAGTAAGTCCATAACCACACAACCCATAACTAATAATCGAGTCGGCAAATTTACACTAGGTCGTTTTTCACCCTGCGGCTGGTCGCTTACCAAATCTCTTCACAAACCGAATCGCCACCCCATCCAATCAGTCGATAAAAGTTGCAGGCGACTAGTTCATTTTGCATAAAAAGGTTGACCTTCATGCGACGGGCGATCGCCTGCGACTAAGCATTTTCACGGTCGGTTTTAGTCATCCGCCGCAAGCAACCTGTCGCCACACGATAAAAGTAGAAACTACTTTACGTAGAACCCTACTTTGGAAATGGCGATTTCAATCACCTGCGGCCTAGCCAAATTTCCATTTTTCACCGTATGGCGAAAATCGAATCACCTGTGTAAAGTACACATCCGTTCAGCTGTACAGATGCGTACGCATCTTCATACAAAATTGTTGTTTTCTATGGACAAAAGCTGAACAGAGCTGAATAAGTGTGGTTAGTCCCTAACATGGTAAACCATCGGTAGTAGTACCGCCGTGTCTGTCAACAAAACACACCTACACATGGCGAATCAACCGTGGTTTTTCACGACAAAAAACGTGTGTGTACAACGGATCTAACTCTTGTACAGACGCCAGCACATCAAGCTACTACAATCTGTCAAATTTCTTTAGTAGATTTTCAACTTTATCGCTAAAGCATAAGGTTCAAAGTTCATTTGGAAAATTTGACAGTTTCGGGTAGCTTGATGTGCTGGCGACTGTACATTAAATAAATTAATAAACTTCATCTCCTTTCAAACGTCTGCCTATAATATTCAATCACAAAAAAAAGCTTAAATATTTAAGTTCACTTCGAATTTCAGATTCGATAGCAATTATTAAGATTTGTTTACCAAATTAGGCATGAAAGTTTTTTTTATTAAAATGGTGTTCTAGATACTACAAAAAGTTAGGCTTAATTAATAATTAGTAAGCAATGATTTTATATTAATTTTATACAGGGTCGTAGCAGGTTCATTATTTGTGTATTTTTGTAAAATAATGTATAACGTTTAGTCACTTATGGTTTGCCTCGTAGGTTTAGTGGTCGCAAGCGTTACTGCTGAGCATGAGGTCCTGGCTTCGATTCCTAGGTCGGGCAAAGAGTTATTGGGTTCTTTCATCAAGATTTTCTCAGTAGCAGCCTGGAGTCTGAATTTGTGCTGTTATTGGTAATAGGCTCACCCTCTATTACATAGTACTTAAACATAACTGGCAACATGTGGGTGTACTATTAGTAGATCTCTGCCCTTCGGAGAATAAACGCGTGAAGTTATGTTATGTAATTTACATGAAACTTAAACAAAAGTTGAGAGATGGGTACACCTTTGCCTAACCCTTCGGGGATTACCGGCGTGATGTTGAGTCACTTATTATAATTAATTAACAATTTTAAATAATATTTATCGCTGATGATGATGCTTTCTGGAGCTTAATATCAGAATGAACTAAGTTAAAACAATGTTTCTAGCTCATAAAAATTGACATAAAAGAAGATAATTATTATATTTTATCTATATCCTATGAGCTAGATGGACGGACGACCTAAAAAAGGTTGCTGAGTGTTGTGGCGCAGCCTGGGAGAGGCCCATTTCCAGCAGTGGACTGCGATAGGCTGAGTTGATTGATTTATATCCTATGAGACACAATTGCAGTAAACTAATATTTCAGACTTTTTTTTATAATTCCAGCCTATGTTATCCTACTGCAGGGCAACGGCCTCTTCTCAAACAGAGAAGGCACGAGCATTGATCACCACGCTTGCTCAAGACGGGATGGTGATTACAGACTTACGAGTATATTAACTGTAAGTCCGGGTTTCCTCACGACGTTTTTCTTCACCGAAAAACTTTATTTAACTCTTTAGTATTCAAGTGTTCCTTTAAAATATAAAAATATGTGCAAGTTTTAAATTAATGTAAGCTCACGATAAAACAAACAGTTAATAACGTACGGTCGACATAAAGATAGCTAAATACATTTAACGCTTAAATTACAGTTTAAGCGTTTAGTTATTTCTAGTGTCAAATGTATTCAGCGACTTTTATATTAAACTCTTTTCTTCTTCGCTCATAATTAGGCTGCCCACCCGCATCAGACTTTTTGTAGCACCGATAATCGGCTCGATTTTTCCTCCGATTTTTATGACCGATTTTGTGACCGACTCAACTTTCTTTCCTAGCAAGTGCATGCGGCCGACTATCGGTAAGTAGTGTGCATTTTCCGAACATTCCATTTTTCTCCTCACGGGTGAAACCGTGGGTCACAGCTAGTATGAGCCACTATTTAAAAAGAATATATTATACGGTATGTTGTGAAAGCAGCTTTTCTTGCCGACCTTACAAGCTTACCTCAACCATTCCGCACATGTTTTGATAATGCATAAAAAGTGGAATTATGTTGGTTTACTACCGGGATGGAGGTACTTAGTTTAAAAGCATGATACTGGCTTTTCTGGAAAAAGCTAAGGCATGTTTGTGGTTAATTTCGCTGTAAACAATTTATTTGTTTTTCAATTGCAGGTCTTTATACAAAAACTATAATTACATGTTAGTACAGGGTGACATCGACATTTAAACTGAAAACATGAATTTAGCGCATGATTCTAAGACCTGATGAAAAAAAATCTGCTGTTTTATAGAAATCTACGCATTTTGTTGATTTTTTTTTTATAACCGGCTGATAATGTCTTCGCTGGGGGTCTAGAATCATGTGCTGAATTCATGCTTACAGTTTGCACGTCGATATCCCTGCCAGCCTATATATTTTTTATTTAATACTTTAAGCACACAAATGTACAGAGGCGGAAGTAATGCCATAGTATCCATGCTTTATGCTTTATATTGTTTTTAATGAAAAGCTTGGGCCATCATGGATCTTTTTTATAGTCTAGCCATCAATCATTTTGTGGCCGCTTGTTGACGGCACAGCTTTCTTAGGAAGCCCAGATTTTACTGGCAGAAAAGACTAAGGGTTATGCCAAGAAGGTGGTCTGCTACGTATTCAGTTTGACAAGATTAACAACCCGCAATCCAACCAGCCAGCGCTAGGGCTCTGTCTCGCATAGGGTCGTAGCATTATGCTGAGCAATAGTCGTTTTACGTGGATGTGACGCATACTTTCCCCCAACTTGTTTTATTTTGTGTTATTTCTCTGTGTCATTTTTTCCGCAAATAAACGTATGTTCTCTCTTTCCCTTCTAATCTTTTATAACGGTCGTCTGGCAAAGGTCGTGATTATGGAAATGTTTACGCTTGTCCTTTGGCAGCCAAAAATAACAAATGTCTACCTCATGACTATTCATGTTCTTGTTGCTTAACATCTTTGTACACAAACAGTTTTTTTAGTTATCCAACTACCTTTTCAACATATTCTGACAGCTGTCATGTTTATTTGCATAACAGCTAAATTCTCTAACATTATATGCTCAACGAAGCGTGACACATTGTTACAATGCCGGTGGCCGTGACCCGACTTGCTCACTCAATTCTGAACAAATTCCGATGTCCTTCCATTCCAAGACCCTTGAATTAGTTTCCTGTTATATCAAAGTACAATTATTGTTGGTGAACATCAACAACAAATTACAATTATTATTGCCTGATTGAAATGAAAAATGGCAACACTAATATTATTATTACTTATTTTTAGCCTGTGTCATCGCACGGCAGGGCAAAGGCCTCCCATTAATTTTTATATTTAAACTTTTTGTACAAAAAGGTACAAAGGCAGACTTAATGCCTTAGGCATTCTCTACCAGTCAACCAAGGGTGGTGAAGAGATTAGATGGCAGGTGCTTTGGTTGAGAGAGTTTGGTTTGGTTGATTTTTTCACTCCTCTCTGTCTTGAGTTAGTGTGGACCAATCCTGTCTGTACCTAGGCGTCAACCTCGTCCCGCCATCTTCTCCAGGGTCTGCCTTGCTGTCGCCAGACGTTTCCTGGTTCCCACATGGTGGTAGATTTAGCCCATGACTCATTCGATGTGCGGCAAACGTATCCGGTCAGTCTCACTTAAGCTTGGTTGCATTTTGGGTGACCATATTTAAAAAAAAGTTTTCTAATGTGGGTCAGCTTCAATTTTACTTACGTCGACCCTCATCAAACTGTCTTCTGTCTGAAACTGAAGAGCTGGCAACCTGAACACTGGATCGAATGTAATAAAACACAGTTTTATGTAAATGTAATCACAAACATTTCTGATTCTCTGACTATGTACAGTCAGCATAATAAGACCGTGAATATTTTGGCATCAGCTGTTTATTTATTTTTTTACAAGCCTTCTGCTCGGTGGGGTTTAGCATCGGCGAAAAATAATAGCTTCCATACAAGCTTTCATCCTCTATTTAACTTCTTCAGGATGAATTTTCAAAATTCCTCCCTAAAAAAAATGGGTTGGGTATGCGTCGTTTTTTGTCAGTAAATTAATTAATTTAAGATTTTTATTAAGTAGAAGAAAGATTCTAAAGGATATGCGCTAGTTATAATGGTTGTTCGAGAAACGGAATCTCAGTTGTTCAGAGTTGTCGCGGCCGTCGATAGGTGACGATGGCGGCGAGTTAGATCGCACTATGGTTTCGTAACAGGCATTTAGGTAGGTCAGGAATAGTTTGTAATTCCATAGCAGTACATTTATTGTGATTCTGTAAACGAATCACAATACATGTACAGTTTATAACAACCGGTATTGTGGGTATATTGTACCCTATGGTTTAAGTCTAATACCAGCCAAGCCAGTGGTGTTGTTTACCCTCTCCAAGTAGACCGTGCGTTTAACCTATATTGTGCCTATAAAGCGGAAGAGTTTATTTGTTTGTTTGAACGCGCTAATGTACCAGTCAGACTACCAGTCAGATTTGAAAAAATATGTTTGCATTAAATAGCCCAAGTCTTGAGGAAGTCCTGATCTCTTTCTCTAGATCGTGAACGTGACCTCTTTTTTGGCATGGTTGAAAACACAATTACAACACGATTGTAACAAATAATAACAATATTATTTTGTTTAGTAAAATCTCTAACGTCGAAAGTCGATTGCACAACAAAACAATATGACAGCCGCTAGAGGCGCGCGTGAGGTGCAAGACTGCTAGCACCGGGGCGCGCGTGGGAACTTTTTCAAATTTAAATCTCTAAAAGTTGTGGAGTTGATACATACTTAACAGTACTACAGGTTATCCATCATCTTCGACCGAGACACTTCGTATAATTGCGACCGAACTTCGCCCGCCTTCGGCGGGCTCGTTTGATCGGATAATTCATGAGGAAGTTTATAGGCTTTTAATATCAGGCTACAACCCTTAGGAGCCAAGCAAAAGAAAAAAGCATAGAAAGAACGATAAGCGAAAACAAAGTAATAGCGCCGGCGGAAAATGTGGCTGTTATTTTAGTATTAGTAGTATAGTAAAGGCATTGACGTCGGCAAGAAGAGGCTGACAAACCTCCGATTTGCCGACGATATCGTTCTTTTTGCCCCCACAGCTCTAGAACTCCAGACCATGCTCCAAGACCTGAGCCCGGCTAGCTTCAGGGCCGGGCTTGCGATGAATCAGTCTAAAACCCAACTAACGACCAGCACTAAGCGTAGGGTCGAGGTAGATGGGCAGGAAATAATTTATGTCGGTGAGTTACTTGGGCCAGTTAGTTTCTTTCGAAAACAGGCAGGAAAGGGAAATCGATCGCCGAATTAAAAACGCCTGGAAAAGCTACTGGTCCATGAAGACGCTAATGAAGACCTGCCGATCTCACTGAAGCGCAAACTCATCGACATGTGTATCTTGCCCGTCTTATACAACGGTGCTCAGACCAGAAGGCGAATTCTCGTAATTTAAAAAGTTCAAAATCTAATCGCAGTCTCATCTCGGCGACACAGAAATGTCAAAAACTTATTAAAATGTAGGGAAATTAGAGTTATTTTTGACAAATTGAAACTGAGGTCAGACTGCAAACGTTCTTAAAATAACGAGAATTGCCCCTCTGGTCGCTCACCGAGTCGCAAAAGTTCCGCCTTTGAGTTTGCCAAAGAGCGATGGAAAGCAGGATTCTGGGTGTTAAAAAACAGGACAGAATTCGGAACACAACGCTGCGTTCCAAAACGGGCATACTGGATGTAGGAAAGAAGGTTGCCAGGCTCAAATGGAATTGGGCGGGTCACATCAGCCGTATGCACGATGACCGCTGGGCAAAAATCTCCACACAATGGGTGCCTGAAGATGAACGGCGGCGCCGCCGAAGCCCGCCAGAGCAGAAAGTGATGGCGAGATGACCTGGACGCGTACTGCGAGGGCTGGTTCGAGGTAGCGCAGGAAAAGAGTTCCTGCTAGGATTTGGGGGAGGCCTTTGCCCGCAGTGGGACAGTACAAGCTAAAAAAAAAAGTTTATTATAGTATTGGTAGTATGGTATTGTTGCGCGCCAGAATTAATGGTGACATTAGTTACCACTAGCGCCATCTAGTATCGAGTAGCAGAATTAATAGAGTCAAGATGCTTCTAGAACTTTCGATACTAGAACTATCGATTACTGATCAGTCAAGGCCTGTATGTACTCTCGAACATTCTAGATGTTTCTACAATAGAAGGTTCCAGAACTATCTGCGGCACTATATAAGCCGGGGATTAGCCGCGAACGACACAGTGTTAATAAGCGATACAAGCGAATACATCGAAAGCGATCCTCAAGTGCGATTTAAGTGCGATTTTGTTTTCTAATTAGTGTGTTTGGTTGTTATTAGTGTTGTTTAAGTAAAGTGTTAATTTTGGTAATTATTATCGGCAGTTTTAATTGTCACGAACCCCGTAGCTCGTAACAGTATCTTAAAACTTTCACCCGAATGAAGTCGCGGGCAGAAGCTAGTAGACCATAAACACCATGTGACAAGCTGATAGCATAGTGTTTATTAAAAATAATTACGCATATTTTAGTTTGTTGATAGTTTTAGTCAGGTTAGGATATTTTTCATGTTTATGTCCGGTTTCTACCTATAATTATAATCAAATTTGTTGGTATTTGAACTCGGTGGTCTTTCGCTCCTGGAGTGGGCGCTAATAACTGCGACACAGTTTCTAAACTAACGCAGTATTAACGTACACAAAAATTGTAATATCTTTTTGTTCCAATAAATATTTAAAATATTTGAAAATATGTAATTTTTTATAGTATTTTAGTTCATTTAGAAGTTTACCCAGTGAATATATTTTTATCTTCCTAAATAAATGTCCCGGACTGTTTTATAAATAAAGAAACATAAATAGCATTGAATCGTCACTCCATTTACACGTTGACTGTACATTTAATATGAATATTATGTATATTAATGCAAGCGGTGTTCCGCTTTAGCGTCAGGCTAAAGGGTAAATGTGAATGAGGTTTACCAAAGATTATATTATGCTGTTTGCTTAGTAAGTACAATGGTTATGTTTTACGGTAAACTGAGTATCTGGAACAATATAAAACTACTTTCGTAAATATTAAATGTACCTATTTATTTCTTATTTTTTTCTTCTTGGCTTTGGCACCCTCGAAAACCATGAAAACGACACCCATGATGAAAGATTTGATTTTTTTTGTAGCCGCCATCTTAGATTTTCATTTTGACCTCAATATTGGCTTCAGCACCCTCGAAAACCACAATAACTATATCTCTCTCTCAAAGAGAGAAAGTCGCATAGAGCGGGCATAACGCTTTTTCATTAATTAACGATTACTACCTGTTTACTCCTACCGCAAGCAACGTTAAAGAAAGTTCTTTAAAGCGGCTCATTCACGCGTATTCTAAAAACACTAGAAAATGTAGGTGACAACTCAACTCAACATTACAACATGGTTGGCGCAGTGGCTGAGCGATCGACTGCTGCGCTGCGTGTCGCGGGTTCGATTCCCGTAGGGAACAAATATTTGTATTGCCTACAGGTAATTGTTCCAGGTCTGGCTGTTTGCGTATATGAGTTTAAATGTTTGTAAATGCACCCACGACACGGGAGTAATTCCTAGTGGGGGGCAGTTTTTAAAGAAAAAACAAAACAACAAAAACAACTATTCCCATGCTAAAACGCGACAACGCATCATCACCTGCCTAGCTTTTTCCCAACTATGTTCGGGTCGGCAACCAGTCTAACTGGATGCAGCTGAGTACCAGTATTTTATATGGCGCGACTGTCTATCTGACCTCCACAACCCAGTTAATGGGTAATACGAAACCCCTTGGTAAGACTGGCTGTCAGATTTTCGGGCTTCTGACATGTAGGAACTGTTAAAGATCCACGAATGACAGCCGGGACCAAAGGCTTTACGTACTTTTCGAGGGATGGGGGGTCTTGGTATGTGAAGATGGTCACCCAACCACGGACCAACCGCGGCAAGCGTAGCTTAACCTGATCGATCGACCCGTGCGGCTGTTATTACTTAGCCCCAAGCCCCTCAAAAAAACACTCCGCTTTTTACAAAGAATTAAGGTAAAGTGCTATCGAATCGTGTCTAAAATGGCAGTGCCTGGACGGTGTCTGATAACCTTAATGTTTCCACACCGTTTCTCCTGAGCAAAACCGGTTTAATCCAGTTATATCCAATGTCATAATGGATCAAATTGTCATATGACTGTGTTGTTGCACACATAGGCATCCGTGAGGTTTGGTTTACAACGAGCTGTCTGCAATCACGATTAAGAGATTGAAAACCATTTTATGTATCAGAATGTTGTAAACTTTTTATTACAGTAGGAGCAGGGGTGGGCCAATGGTAATGGCCGTGACTTACGAATTTAAGGTCATAGGTTCGAATTCAGATAGGTATTTTACTTTGTGTAAATTATTTTATTACCACTGTTGTCATAACGCTAAAGGAAAACATCGTGAGGAACCCGGCAATCAAATGCGTAGAAAATGCAGATTCTATGACCGACAAAAAAATGTACTAGAATCAAAAATTCAGACGTATGACATTTTATCTCAACTCGTCCGCGTGGTGGATTACGCCACTCCTTCTTACAAAGAAGGGGCCTGCGTCCCAGCAGTGAGAACATTATAGGTTGACTAGCTGAGCCCCGCGGTTTCACCCGCATAAGTTTGGAACCCGTGGAAATATCGGGATATAACGTATTTTATATATTAATCCTGGTTCATCCAAATCCGTTCAGTAGTTTTTGCGTGAAAGAGTAAAAAACATCCATCCATCCATCCACCCATCCATCCATCCATCCATCCATCCATCCATCCAAACTTTCACGTTTATAATATCAGTAGGATTATGCTATGGTATGCTATACTCGTACATAACGTACATTCTAATAGAAAAATCAACAGATTATGTCTTTATTTTTCTCAGTCAATCAAATGTTTTATTTTAAAACATGTAAGCGAGACAAAAGTTTAAGTTAGCTCGACGCGTAGCATGGGGCAGCGGAGCGTCGCGTAGCAGTACTTGCTACGCCGTAGCAACTACGTAGCTTGGTTACGAGCAATTAAAATTTTATTAGTTCTGTAGCGTTAGACAACAGTTTAGTTTTTATAACACTTACTCTACGGTTTTACGGTAAAAGAGCGGTGGCCGCCACATAGCATCTGCCAATTAACGGCGTTTGATGTCGCTGAAACGTTATTTATAAAAGTAAAATTATGTATTTTCCTACAAAGCGTTTTTTGACACCGTAAAGTCAAAGGCTGCTCTCGTTTTCATGACAGCCGACACTGTGTAGCAGTCACCGCTCTTCTAGGACACGTAGCCTTATCTATGGAGTTCATTTTGTGAATATTTTTTATTAGGAATATTTGAACCTTATTGTTGGCATCACAACATATAATTTAAATATATTGTTAAACGTATTTGTCATTTTATTATCAAATCTTTAATAAATAACAAAATTTTATTCTATGTATAGATAACTAACTATTTACACTAGATACTAAATGAAATGACTAACCAACTAACTATACAATTAAATACAAAAACACAGGACTCTTAGGCGTCGAAGTACTCGTTCGCATCGCTGTCATCCGGAAACGTGCCCAGAAGACTGGCAGCATTGCCACGTTGAATGGCAATGCTAATTCTTTGGCCAAAGAACGACCCAGCCCTCTGGTCACGTGAAGTGTCGATAAGCCGGCGAGAACTTCCTTAAAAAGGAGACGCGCACTCGGGGCCCATGACCCGAGCCTTTCGACCTCAAACGGCTCAAAGCTGTAGTTAAACTAGTTT
The DNA here is from genome assembly GCA_911387795.2 of Apamea monoglypha. NCBI lineage: Eukaryota > Metazoa > Arthropoda > Insecta > Lepidoptera > Noctuidae > Apamea > Apamea monoglypha. Next base: position 19,735,810 of record OU426922.1, read on the forward strand.
TTAAGATTGCTATTTAAAGGCTATGTGATTTGATTTTATTGGCATCACCAGGTGTCAGTTTTTTTTTAACTTAACCTACACTGTCCAACTGCTGAGAAAAGGTCTTCCCCAAATCCTTCCAGGTCATAAAATTACGGGATTATATATGAATGCTGATTCTCTTTTCTTTGTTTTTTTTTTCTCGTTCAGTATGTGACAAACTCGGTCACTTACTGAACAACAGGTGCGGATTCTCTAACTTATTAAAAAAAACCCTTGATTATAACTTCATCTAAATGCTCCTCTAGTTAGTTTGAAAAAGTTAAACAATGTTCTTTGACTGAAAAATGCTAGCTTTAATATTTCCTCCTATCCGTTTTCTCCTTTCACAATTGTCTCCAAATTAATCAGCCTAGTTAATCAGTACTTACAGATGGCATATAAAATGGAACGTTTACCGCCTACCACGTCTTTAAACTATAAAAGTGGGACATCTGTAGACGTCTTTGAAAGTCATTAATCATAATTTTCACACACACCCCATCTGACACACACACACACACACATAAAACATACGACACATTTAGAACACTCTCGAGGCAATAATTCATAGCTCTTTGATTTATTACTTCAAATAGCTTAATGTGAGGATTTAATTTTGGCCGTGAAAACGTCGTTTGTTCGATTTTTTTCGTAAGAACTAATGACCTATTTTGTATTTGGGTCATACGGAGCGATCAACAGTTTTCTCAATGAAAATTGTAGGTGTCAACAAATCGTGAGTATTCAATATTGCTGCGGATATGAAATCGGAATCACTTTTAAACGTCATATTATAAAAATAAGCTAGATGAGGTCGACCTTTCCTATATGACTACTCTGAGAATAAAGGCCGAAACAAACTCAGAAGTTTCTCTTACATTCGAGATATGATTATGGTCATCATCATGTGAAGACCATGTCGATTGATGTCTGAAATGGTCTTTTGAGGAAAGTGCCAATCAGCTCAGGACTTGACGAGCTCAACAGATATGAAATTCATTCATTCGGAAAGACTGCCACGGTAGCCGATACCTGTTATCGGTTTTTTGTGACATGCCCGTCAGTCATTACCTGGTTAACAAATTGGTGATCGCAGAATGTTACTGTTAGAACAAAACAAATGTTCTAGTTATCATCCAAATCAATCTACCAAGCTTGTTCCCAACTACGTTGGGGTCGGCTTTCAGTCTAACCGATTACAGCTGAATATTTACACGGAACGACTGCCTATCTAACCTCACAACCCAGTTACTAGATAACAAGTACAATACCCCTTGGCAAGACTGGTTGTCAGACATTTGGGCTTCTGACTACCCGTAATGACTGTCAAAGATCTACGAATACCATCTGGGATCAACGGCTGAACTTGCTTTCCGAGACATGGAGGAGTTTCGATACGTAATGGATGGTCATCCATCCTCGAACTGACCGCGGCAAGCGTAGCTTAATATTAGATCGACTCGTACGGTTGTTATTATTTAGCCAGGAGCCCCTCCACTCATATTGATAGACATATCCACATCAGGAATCATTACGGTCCGTTATTTATAGTGCGGCTTGTTTGCTGCGGGACCTTTGCGTACAGAATGGTACGAAATTAAACGCGATAAAATTAAGCACTCATTGCGTTTGTTTGTCTGTCCCACATTCACAGCTCAAGTGCATCATACGGGCGTGTCGTCAGGCGGAACCACGAAACATGATTGTGATTGTGGATGCGATTAAATGTAAGCACTGTTTCTGAAATATAGGTACTGGTTGAAAATTGAATGAACAGTCAGAAGAGTTGTACGACCATTTAATAAACTGCTGAGTCATAATCAGCCTATAATGTTCCCACTGTTGGGACACAAGCCTCCTCTCTTCCAGAGGGACGGGCTGTAATCTACCACGCGGGCGTGAGGCTGACAAAGAATGATGTTTAGTTGTTACTTGAACGGACTATTTATGTTGGTAAAGTATTTGCGGAAGTACGGCCAGCGTAATAATCTGTTTCTTTGGCTGTAATTCAGTAGAGTTATGACTTGTATTCACGGAAATGAGAGCGTATCATTGATCGCATTTGTTTCTTGAAGTCTAGGCATGGGATCACTGACCTCTAATAAACAAGTACGCTGGACTAAATATTCTCATACTATACGAAATTACAGTTATTTTTTGTTCCGATTTAAAGGGTCCCGCTCGAGCGTCTTAGTAACTAAAATTGATACATTGTTCCATTTATACAGAACATTGATCAGGCAGGGGCTATAGTTTTTCCATAGTCCTAGATAACCAGTTCACTTTAGCCGCCCAAACTCATAACCAACAACCAACCAACCTTTGTTTCCATATCTTGCAATAGTCCTACACCAACCGGGGGTTGTCCTTGGATGCACTTGCATAGTCCAAACAAGGATAATTAATTGTCGGTTGGTGCCTCATTTCATTGAAAACCGTCTAACGGGCCTCTGCGAGTTGGCTTCGGCCCCTCGTACGCCTTCCAAAGGTCCGGGACCCCAGGATCCCGAGATGTGTCAAAGACGAAAAAAATAATAATAAAAAATATTTAAAAATATAATTTGTAAGTATTTAAATGAACTAAAGGAATAATAATAATGTTTTTTATTTACAATTGGAGAGCCGAAACTCTCCGCTACTGTTCTCAGGATGCTGTTGTGACTGTCTCTCTCAGGAGTGACCCGTCGGTACGAGCATGCGCAAACATTTCCGACGCGCTGCAGTAGCGAGGAAGTCCCAACAATATCCTGAAACCATTATTGTACTGAACGCGAAGGACATCCAGCGAGCTTTTAGTGTAATTGACCCATAGTTTTGGTACGTCTCTAATGATTTAGGCCTAAATCGTGGAATAAGACTTTTTTATGTATTTAGTGTTTACTACCAGATATTTAGAACATTTTTATCATGAGAGCGTGAGTTTTACAAAATGCTATGCGCATTTTGTAAAACTCACTATCAAACATATTAGTTCCATAGACGCTCACGTTGCTATCAGCGCCAAAATAGCCAAAATCAAATGTCTTCGTTTTGTCATCGATAGTATGATGTCCAGCGTACTTGTATAATACAGGTCAGTGCATAGGATTACTAAGCAACAATAATTGGCAGCATTGATTAGCTAATCTCTAACGAGCTAATCTCTGAAACTACCTGTCGGATTTAAAAAAAATATTTTTGCATTTGATAGCTCAATTTTTAACATCACGCTACAACTCTTAGGAGCCGAGCGCAAAAGAAAAGAGTCAGAGAGGATGATAAGCAAAAACGAAGTAATAGTGCGGGCAGAAGATGCGATACGACGCGGTGGGTCAGTTTGTAATTATTATCCATCTGTTGGGCAAATGCTTGCAGGATTTATAACAACGTTTTCTCTGTCCTGTATAGTCACCTTACTATATTATGTTTACCGTCAATGGTGTCTAAAATATTGTCTTAGGAAGTGAATTTTATGGCGTTAACAATTAAATTATACAAGTATGGTTTACACCCACATAACCTAGCTACCTATAATATAATATAATTAAATATGTACTTACAGTACGTTTAGTTACAGCAGCTATTACTGGGCACAGGCCATTTAATAAACCCCCTATTTGCCATACGAGTCACATACTGGCCTGCATGGAGGACGATAACCCAGCAGCTCATGTCCTTCTAAAATCCTAGGTACCCTCCGTGAGATAGTCAGTAACACCAAGGTATTACTGGCCTCTCTTAGGGAGCTGGGGTGGATGGAATAATCGATTTTCCCACCCGTACGCGCTTGCTTGAGTTGCCACCAGCCTTTATTACCTATTTATTGACCTCTGATTTTGTTTCGGCCTTTCTCCTCAGAGTAGTCAGATAGGAAACGTCGACCTCATCTAGCTTATTTATTTTTTATAATATGACGTGTAAAAGTGATTCCGATATCGTATTTACAGAATAAATAATGTCATGCCAAGTCATGTCCTATTATTAACATTACGCACACTTTCACAACACCTACCATAATAAAGCTACACACCCAACTCCCTTCCCATCATATTTTTCACTCGCTTTATTCACAGCCTTCTTCAATATGAACACATTTCATGGAACCTTTGAAGTCTCAATTCAATTTATTTTGGCGTTAAAGAGTTCTCGTTCAAAGCGAATCAGGATTCCTTATTACGATGTTATCACTCGAGATGAAAAAACCTTCTTACAGTATACAATATAAACGTTTTATTCAATTTCATTTCATTCTGTCAGCCTTGGAAGACTCGATTTGTTTCCTATGTTTTCATCATCTGCCTACCTTCCCAACGATGTTAACTTACATTGGTCACACAGAACATACATTGTTCACTTAGTGAATATACCACATAACTAAGGTAAGTGTAATGGGCCTGGGCCTCCTCGGGTCAGGGGGGGGGAGTGAGGTGTTTGACTCCCCCCGCGACGTCTAAGAGGGGCGCGCGTGGAACACTACGCGCCGCCACCTCGGGTCTTGATGTGTGGGGGGCGACGGACATCCCCGAGTCCGTCGCTCCTGGACCCATTTAGGGCGTTGTCCGCCCGGTGCGCCTGCTGCGGGCCGGGTGAGTGGACAAGATCTCGCTGCCTCTCCCTTTCCGCAGCCTCCTTCTGCGGACGAAGTCTGTTTCGCAGAAAGAAACCACCGCCTCCCAGGACTCTTCGCTGCCGACCATCGACTCGACCACGGCCGGCAGCGACAGGTCACTGCCTACTTCTGAGATGAGGGCACGGCGCGGCCCCTCCCAGGCGGCACACTCTGCCAGCGTATGCCGCGCCGTGTCCTCCCGGCAGTCGACGCAGTGGTGACACCGGGCGTCCGGCTACCTGTTTATGTGACACAGGTACTTCCCGAAGCAACCATGCCCCGAGAGCACCTGCGTCACCCGAAACGACAGGGTGCCCGAACCCGCCGAGCCAGCGCTCGAGCACCGGCCGGACCGCCTCGATGGTGACGAGGCCAGCGGTAGGGCGTGTAAACCTGTTCCGCCTGTAAGACCTCGCGAAGCTGCGACCGACGCAGCTCCATGTGTCGCTGCATCGGTCGCTCGCCCCGCGCCCTCGCTTCCTCGCGCCACCGATACAATACGGGGGGTATCCCACCTCCAACTTCCTTACTCCGGGCTATTACTAAACAAATTGCTAATGGAAAAACCCATTGACACTGCCTGACCTAGGAACCCAGGACCCCATGTTCAGCAGTCGCTCTTGCAACCACGAGACCAACGGGCAGTTAGCACATAAACAGGAGCTTAACATAATCGTTTTTCTAACATAAATGATTGTAGTTTGCAGGTTTTGGTTTAAATACTTAGTATGGTTTGTAAAGATTATTTTTATGTATGTGTATTCCGTGGGAAATGTCGTTGGTTAATAAATAAAATTTTCCCTCATAAATTAAATAAGATTCCAAAACGGGCATAATATATGTAGGAAAGAAGGCTGCCAGGCACAAATGGGATTGGGCGGGTCACATCAGCCGTATGCACGATGACCGCTGAGCAAAGTCCATCTTCAGACACCCATTGTGTGGAGGCCTCCACACAATGGATGCCTGAAGATGGACGGCGCCGCCGAGGCCGGCCCAGAAAGAGATGGCGAGACGATCTGGACGCGTACCAAGAGGGCTGGTTCGATGTGGCGCGGGAAAAGAGTTCCTGGAAGAATTTGGGGGAGGCCTTTGCCCAGCAGTGGGACAGAAAAGGCTAAAAAAAAATGCAATAAAAAAAAACACTTAATCAAATTGACTATTAACTTATGTTATCCGTACATTCAAATCACAACTGTCATTCTTTGACAGTTGTATTAATTGGCTAAAACACGTACAGATTGACGTATCTATTTATGTAACAATTAAACGATAATTTTAAAAGCCTTGACATCACCGGTAACTTTATACAAATTGTTAACAAGACAATCATGAAAGCACCTAAATTAATTTAAACTTTGTTCCAACTAAGTTCGAAGTCCCTGTTTAATTAAATAAACAGAAATACATACTTTATAAACACCGTAATAGCTATTTTTGATACCTATTAATTACACTGTTTTAATGTTGATTCTGTCGCCCAACCAGCAATTCTCGTAATTTTAAGAACGTTCACAGTCTGATCTCACTCTCAATCTGTCAAAAATATCTCTAATTTTACTACATTTTTTTACAACTTTTTGACATTTATTTGTTGCCAAGATGAGACAGCGACTAGATTTTGAACGTTTTAAATTACGAGAATTCGCCTTCTGTTTATAATAGTAATTCCGGAGTTGTCAAACTTACAGACCGCATTAGGAACTTTATACTTTGTCCCAGAACACAAATATGTAGCGGACGTTGGCCGGACTAAAGTGGAACTGGGCTGGCCACGTTCGTCGCATGTCGGAGGAGCAATGGGCAAAAACCACAACTCAGTGGATTCCAAAGAGAAAGAAGTGACTACTAGGCTCAGAAAGAGATGATCCGATGTGCTGGACTTCTTCTTAAAGGATTGAACCGCAATCGCAGTAGACCGGGAAAAGGTTAAGAGGGAATATAATAATAATGGTCCCGGAGTCTCAAATATGCACACCTCTATTACAAGATACGGTAACTGTATAGGCACGATAAAAAAATGAACAACAACAAAAGTGTCGTAACGATCAAGATGTGACACTTTATTTCAGTGCGGTTAGTGGGAGTGCTCAGGTGCGGTTTGGGCAAGTGCTGTTGAAATCACATTTGCCAAAGTGTGCAAAGTATAACGTGCGATCGGAAATCTGACTGATAAGCATAACATGGCAATGAAATTACGAACCCATACTCAACAGGTTAGCAATAAAGACTCCTAAGAAGTGACTATTAAGGATCAAGATTCATTCCTAGAAATCTTCAGAGATAACAAATGTTGTCCAGACTCCAGAGTAACAAGGTCAGGTGCGTTGGAAACAAGACATAAGACAAATTGGAGATATACCAGAATGCTCGTAAATATCTGTACATCTCAAATTGGAATTTATGACCCTTCAGAAGATGTTGTGGCTGTCACTGCTGTGTGTCTGTGATAAATATTTAGGTCTTGGATGTATGATGGTAAAGCCTTTTTTATAAAAAATGGGATCCTAATGAATTGTTAACAGCTATTCCGCAAAAAAAAACTCTGGAAATGAGCTGTCAATAGTGCCAATCCCTTGTATCGGGTGGCAATGACAGATTATTTATACAGAATAGACTGGTTGTTAGGTTAAACAGCGCTAATCAAGGTAAGTTGGCGATTAGTGACCATTTCTGACTTTCTCGGACACATGTTTCATAAGAATATCTAAGTCAGCATTTAAAGGTACCGAACTCGGTACTCCTGATGAAAAACTGGTCACCACTGACTATAGATATTTGCAATTTATACCAGAGGCATCCCAGTAGAACTGGCATCCCAGAGACAAAACTAAAATGTCTCATCTGTCTGTGATGACATCGAAACCCTGAAGCTTTAAACCACAACACAGAACGCGGCTTGGTAATACAAATAGGTATAAAAAATAGACCTTTCACAAAGCCCCCCTTACGCATTCCGTACATCAAACTAAGTAACTTTGCGGAAAAAAAGTCTTGGGATACGACTTTTATTTTGGGTGTGAAAATGTGCTGTTTGCGGCAAAGCGTAATGTAACGCATGCAAAACAACGGGCTTTTGGGTGCATGAAACGGTACAGGGGTCGTGGAGGTATTGAAATACAAATTATATCAATTAAAAACATGTTTTCATAACCAAAACTGAAACTTTGACGTATAATATCTCCATAACCAGAAGGTATATATGGTATACGAGGGAATCTGATCATTTTGATCACAATAACGGGAAGAACATGTAAACTTATTTTAACACCCGATATAATAGTAATAGTACTTCCCCGAAGTAGGGTTCTATGAAAGAGCTCTAACACCCATCATCATCATCACATCATCATCACATCACAATCACATCACCATCACATCATCATCACATCATCATCACATCACCATCACATCATCATCACATCATCATCATCACATCATCCACAGCCCGTCCTCACCCAATGCTGAATATAGGCCTCTTTTTCTCGTGCCAGTCCCCACGCCCCTGTGCCAGCCTCAACCTGCTCTAACACCACTCTTTGCCAAAGTAAAATATAAAACCTGTCAGCCTAAGTTCAAAGGTGGCATTAGTTTATGTGCCCATATACTTGTGAATAAAAGAATATAAAATAGGGAGAACAGTGCGTGCCTCGTACACTCGTAAATATCGGTCTGTCGCGTGATTTACGACGGCGGGCATTTCGGGCGCGACTCTTCATCATAAAATATAAAGCTTAGGTAGATTGGATTTATCTATTTACATTTTGGTAGTCTACTTTGTTTACTCGCTAAAAGTATTGTATACACAAAGCCGTGTCTCCTGCGCGTGGTTCTTCGAAATATTACACAAGAAACCTTACACATAAACATTTGTTTTCATACACAAGCTGTCTCTTGCACACTAAAATATTTTTAGATTACTAACACATTTTGTGTAGATGTCGTAATGAGTTCCGACGAGGATGACGAGCTATCAGTTTTAGCAATTATAGACTCAAATCTCGATATTGAGTTGAGAAGACACAGATTTCGAGTCAGACCGTATTTACGGCTTTTGACATTTACCAAGAGCTACGGATTGATGGCTGGTTTGCATTAGGCGATTTCTTTCGAAACCGATTTTTAAGAATTGGTTTTGGGTTCTATGGACCGATGTGCAGACGTGATGTGATTATATGAGCGCGATGCGCGCAGCAGTTGAATATTTAACTAACCCTCCCCCTCTTCTCGCGTGTGGAATGTTTTCCATGAAGCTCAAATGTGTATGGCCACACCTCTTTGTTTCGACGTTTTTGTGTAATGTTTCCAAAAAACACGCGGAAGAGACACAGCTTTACATAGCTTACAATGTTCCCACTGCTGGGACACAGGCCTCCTCACGGTGAGAGGGAGTGTGCCGTAATCCACTCAGCACCAGGCCTGCGGGGATGTCTTAGAATTTTTTGTTCTAGGACATGCCGGTTTCCACACGATGTTTTCCTTTTTTTCGTTACCGTTTTGAGAGCAGTGCAGCAAGTGAAAAAAATATTGTATAACATTAACCATTTCAGACACCAATCTACATCATGGTATTCAAATGATCTGGCCAATATACTAACACTAAACACTACTACACACACTCCTACATACACCCCCTCACATACATCCCTCACTCTGACATACATATCCTCACTCTAACATACACACATATGCACCGTAAAAGTCGTTTCTTACATCCCTTATTCCTTCGTTGTTGGTTTTATTATGTACATACTTTGTTAACCTGCACTGTCAATGACTGTTTTTGTAATGTTAAGAACACGACTTTAAAGCTTTCTGGTATCACAGTGACAGCAGAACACTGACTCCTAAGTCCCAGGATCAGCTAGTTTAGGAGCCAGGGTTTACCTTATCCGTATGACCTTTAACTAACCATTTTTATGTCTTTAGCAATGTCAAAGGTTTTTGTGTCAATAAAGATTTTTATTATTATTATTTATTAATATTATGTCTGGACTTTAAAAATGACCGTAACCCTCTGAGTTTGTTTCGGCCTCTCTTCTCAAAGTAGTCTGCTAAGAAACGCAATCTCATCTAGTTTAAAAAATATCCTGGACTTGTAAAAGGGTTAGTGTGCAAACCTGCTTAGCTACGAGTATCTATACTATATCTGTCGTACTAGTAATAAAGCCGAAGAGTGCGCACGCGCTAATCTCTGGAACTACCAGTCAGATTTCAATCATTCTTTTTGCATTTGGAAGCCCAATTCTTGAGGAAGGCTAGAATTAATATGACGCTGGGGCCCTTAGGAGCCGAGCTAAATAAGGCTTAGCGAAAACGAAGTAAAAGCACGGGCAGGCGATGCAATGCGACGAGGTTGGTCGGAGGAGCTAGAAATTTCACGCGGAAGAAGTCGCGGGCAGAAGCTAGCACAGAAATAAAATAATTCATCATTTGCATTCTCGTAGTTTGTTACGTAAAGTCGACAAATAAGTACTTATCTAAATGACTTTTTTCTTTGCGCCGCGAGTTTTTCCCCTAGAAACGACAAGTTACAATTTTACACTAGTGCACTAACAATAATTATCAGAACATACTCTCAATGAAACACCGAAAATGAAGTAGTAGCTCTCATGAAAAAATTAAAAATAAAAACATGCTTGAAGCACGCAACGAGCGAGCGTATCTCAAAGTAATATCAGAAAAATGAGAATGTTACTTTTAAAAAATAGGTTGTTGAAACAAAGTCAAAGTTCCATGCATTTAAACTTTTAAATTAGCTACTCATAAACCTAGCACACGGAAACACTGTCACTTTTAAAGTATAATACATGTCGGAGTCATTCGTTTGACTATTCGCCAGCACCATCTGGTGGCGCTAGACAGAGTCTAGCCTGAATTCGTGGGGGTGGAGGGGAGCTACAGGTACAAGAGCAGTGCGGAGCAGAGCTCTCTTGATCATCGAAACATTGGAAATCGTACGAACAACATGTGCTCAGAAACTGTATCGTGTACCGTATCATTGAGTTGTTTACCTACAGTGTGTGATTCCATAGTGTGACTAACTTGTTCGTAAATTATAATCTGATTTGAACTGCAAACGGTTTTTCTATTGCACTTTAGAGGCATGAGGAACAGGGTGTAAAGTTCACTCATCCTCCATAGAAAAGGGAGGATCCTCCGACCAGACGGGTGTTGTGTCTGGCGGGCAATTGCCCAACGATTGCTATTGGGAAATTGTATCTATGTTAATTGCGCGGTAAACTCTGCTTGCGAGATGCAGGATTTGGGTGACGTCAGTATGACGCGTTGTTCTTATGTGGCGTTGTAGATACCGCTACAGCACAATAACCAATACACCCACCCACATTACGCCCACAGTAATTAAAATGTACCTGATGATAACGAGACACACATACTTTCTGCGACATACATATAAACTATAACTTGCCTAACTTTACTAACTGCCTCGTTCGTCTCGTGGTTGCAAGCGCGACTGCTGAGCGTGGGTTCCTGGGTTCAATTCCCAGGTCGGATAGTGTTATTGGGTTTTCCCTAAGGAATTTCTTATTAACAGTCCGGAGTTTGGATGTTGACGGTTTAATAATTGATTCTATATAATCAATTATCAGTAGTCACAACATGTTTTGCAGTAATAAAATGTGTTATGTGGTATATAACTCTGGCGGGACATCAACGTGCAATTTGTAATTATTTAAAATTAATGTTTCATATAAAATACCTACTCGGTGAAAAGTATGGAAAGGCAATTTTTTTCGTTCGTCCGTCGATGTCCCTGCCATGCTGTATACTATTTTAGAGTTCTCGTATCACCACCAGAGGATATAAATGAAAGTCTTTCGAATCATACAAGTATACTATATTGTCCACGAATTACACTATGACCTTATACGAACCACGAGCAACATTAACACACGTGATCCCTTATGACTCGCTAGCCAACGACTCCCACCATCGTGCTATCGGTTACATACATTTTACTGTGTCATCATTTTGGAATAAAGGAACGTTCCTACAATATTCCCCCTCTTAAAATTAAATGTTTACAGAAATTTCTTAAACTAAGTAAAAAAAATAATAATTAAAAATAAAATAATTCCATAAAAGTCGTAAGTCATGGTTACCCTATCATTACTTTAAATACAGTATGTCGATAATGTTACACTAATGCACGCTGTTGCTACTGAATGTGCTGACACTGATTTTCTGTGAGGCATGTGATACCATGTTATTACTTTGCCGACCTACTTATTACTTCACTAGTTATTGGTTTACATTGTTATGTATTGAATTATTTTAGTTGTTAGGTTTTTATATTAAATGGATACATTAACATGTTTATGATTATTACAATTGTTCTTTCATTGTTCTAGTAAACATTCGAAATGTTATAATCTACTTAATCTATTTACTTTCTAATTTTCCATAACTATACTAATACATTGCTGGCGCTACTGTTGTTGCGACTGGCGCAGTCTGGTCGGCTGCCCGTCTGTCCGTCGCAACGCGACCTTTTTCGAGCTGAGACGCGAGATGGTCAACAAATCTACCATGCATGCGCCTGCCGCACTTTTTCAGAATCACACAGAGACATACACCCGAAACTATTGCGATCAGCACAAACACAAGTACACCGTACATTTCAATTTTCCTCTCCATTTCCGTTCTAGCAGTGTTATCCGAGCCCGTTTGTGCCACTATAACTTGCTCGTTCTTCGACTGTGGATTGCCCATGTTTATAAAAACGGCCATTTACTAGTAACTATGCACTGTCTATCCGAAGGTGATGAAAATTAATTTTATTGTAATGCCATCAATATCAGTCGTACTTATATATTGTATTTACTCTGTCTTGTTGAGCAATTATAAATTGAACCGCACAGTCGGCTTAACCACCCTACCACTACGTGTGGTGCGAGTCATTAACTTGTTGCTATTTGCTTTCAAGTTATTCTGTTCGTCATTAGCCAATTTTGGTACGATACTGCTTCTACTTGTGTTACTAGCTAGATCCTCATCATTTATCTTATCAGTTTCCTTTAGAACATAGGCAGGCTTTAACCGATCTATTGAGACACTTAACTCTCTATTACTTAACTGTACTTTAAAAACTTTTGTATTCCTGCTTATAACGCGGTAGGGGCCATCATACGTTGGGGTTAAAGGTTTTCTTACCTTATCGTTCCTTATAAATACGTGTGAGCATGACCCTAAATCCTTATATACGAATAATTTACGTGAATCGCTATCTGCTCTTGGCTTGGGCCTTAAGCTATGAACTGTTTCTCGTAGTTTTTCAACATATGTGTAGTGACTAATATGCTTTATATCTGAGTCATTGTAAAAATCGCCCGGTAAGCGTAACGGCTGACCTAGCACTAACTCTGCGGCGCTAAGGCCGGTTTCACACCTGCCCGCTGCCCTAAGACCGAATAAAACTGTTGGCAGCTCGTCATCCCAAGATGTTCTATCCGTCATTCGACATGTCAAAGCTACCTTAAGCGCGCGATGCCACCTTTCTATCTTTCCATTACCCTGTGGGTGGTATGGTGTGGTTCGTATTCTCTCAACTCCTAACAATTTAAGTAAGTTATTAAACAATTCGCTTTCGAATTGTCTACCCTGATCACTGGTCAGCCTAGACGGGCATCCGAACCTACAAATCCAGTTCTCGTAAACGGCTTTTGCCACCGTTTCTGCAGTAATGTCTGCAATTGGTATTGCCTCTGGCCAGTTTGTGAACCTATCAATAATAGTAACACAATATTTGTTACCTCTCTGCGTCGTTTGTAGAGGCCCTACGATGTCCACGTGAATGTGTTCAAACCTCTCGCTCGGTATAAACGCGCCCAATCCTGAAATCACATGTCGATTCACTTTAGTTTTTTGACATTTTATACAACTTTTTGTCCATGCTCTAATATCTTTATTTATTCCTGGCCAAAAAAATTTTGACGTTACCATTTTTACTGTTACTCTAGTGCCTGGATGGCTTAAATTATGTATTGATTCAAATGCTGTTTTTCTGAAACTTTCTGGTACATATGGTCTGATATTGTTTGTTGATGTTTCACAATATATACTTCTGCTTACATAAGGTATCTTAACGCATTTCAACTGTATTCTAGTTCCTTCGTTGCTATTTAACAAATCAGTAATTTGATTATCCTCATCCTGTTTCGCCGCTAATTCCTCGTAATCAATTATGTTTGGACACACTATAGTCTCAACACGTGATAAAGCGTCCGCTACTGCGTTTTCGCTACCGCTTATGTGTTGAATGTTGTTGGTATACTCACTTATATATATTAACTGTCTTATACGTCTGGGTGTTTCTTTTTCTGAATTTATTTTTGTTAATGCATGTACCAGAGGTTTATGGTCTGTAAATACCGTTAGCTCTCGTCCTTCGACAATGTTCTTAAAATGCATAATAGACATATAAATAGCGAGCAATTCTCTGTCGTACGTTGAGTATTTCTGTTGTGTTTCTGATATTTTTTTTGAGTAATATCCCAATGGTTGCCAAATGCCTTTTATTCTTTGTTGCAAAACGGCACCTATACATTTATCAGATGCATCTGTCATTAATGACAGTGGAACGTCAGTAGCCGGATGAGCGAGTGTTACGGCGCTTTGTAGGCTCTCCTTACACTGCGCGTATGCCATTTCTGAGTCCTTATCCCATTTTATGACTGACCTATCCTTTTTCTTCGAGTTATGTAAAAACTTATTCAAATGTGAATGATATTCAGCTGCCCTAGGTAGGTGTGCCCTATAAAAATTAATCATCCCTAGAAATCTTCTCAAACTTTCCACAGTTTCCGGTCTAGGGTAGTCTGTAATAGCCTTTATCTTGTCCGATAAGGGACTGATACCGCTTTGTGTAACTTTATATCCTAGAAAATCTATTTCTTTTTTTCCAAATTGGCACTTACTACCGTTAATCGTGATGCCTATTTTGGCCAAACGCTCGAATATTTGTTTTAAATGTTTCCTATGTATAAGCTCATTTTCTGACGCTATGATGACGTCGTCGATGTAGCAAAATAAAGTACTGATTACCTTTTCCTTTTCGTCGGTCAAATTCTCTAGTCCCTGCAATACGGTATTGTCCATAAACCTTTGGAAAGTTTGAGCGGCGTTTCTTAACCCGAATGTCATGCGTGGGAACTCGAAAAGCCCAAAAGGTGTTATAATGGCAGTCTTTTCGACATCTTCTGGGGCTACTTTAATGTAATGGTACGCTCTGTTAATGTCTAACCTGGAGAACACTTCTTTTCCTGACAACGCATACGTGAAATCATGCAACCTCGGCACGGGGTATCTGTCGGGTTTTGTTATTGAGTTTAAGCGCCTATAATCGCCACATGGTCGGATTTTTCCGTCCTTTTTCGGAACCACATGCAAAGGGCTCGCCCATTGGCTACTCGATGGCTGACATATACCCATTTCCTGCATTACACGAAACTCATCTCTCACCTGTTTATATTTGTCCGGTGGTAGGGGCCTGGCGCGCGCGTGGACTGGCGGACCCGTGGTCTCGATGTGATGGCAAACTGCATGGTTGGGCGTATCTTTAAATGATACTGACCTCGTTATCTCTGAAAACTGCTTCAATAAATCACAGTAAGGATTATCCGCACTAATAGTCGTAAGGGACGGTTCCCTGTAACTTATGATGGACCCTATCGCGTATAATTGCGTCACTTGGTCTATCAACTTCCTGTTGTATAAATCTACTACCAATCTATGCGTTCTCAAAAAATCAGCGCCTATAATTGGTCTACTCACGTTACATATTATGAATGGCCACTTATAACTACGTCTTAACCCTAAGTTAAGTTCTAACACTACGATACCGGACGTACTTATTTCCGTTCCATTTGCTGCGAATAATGTATATGGGCATTTGCTATAACTTTTACCACAAAATTTGGACGCGGGTACCACTGACACATTTGCACCGGTGTCTATCAAAAAATCCACACCGTTTTTACTGTCTGTGACACAAAGGCGATGGTTTTCCTCCAGGCTGGCGCATTCTCCCATCGAACTCGAACGCACCGCAATTAGTTTCCCTTGTTGGAGTTCCCATTCCAGTTACACGGCGGTTCGCAACTTCTGGCTGCCTCCCGAAAACGGAAATGATACCTGCATAACCAGTCGGCACTCTGCGGTGTGCGCCTCCGACCCCGTGATTGTGAACGAGACCTGCTCACCCTTCTGTCTCTGCTCCATGGTCGATAGCTGCGCCGATTATCCCGTCCTTTTATTTCGTTAACCTCTACACGTAACGCCTTGAGTTCTGCAGACATGTCACGTATTTCAGTCAATAATTCTGTATTCACACTTGTGGCAGACGGCGGTGGGAATTTTACCTCTGATATCTCCCCGCTGCGCAAGTTATCCATGATTTTATCGGCCATTCCGGCGAGCTCGTCCAATTTGGCTTCACTATTACAGCTGGCGAGTATAGCACGCACCCATCCAGGTAACCTTGACATCCATAGATTTTTCAGGGTATCTCCTGCCGTAGCTGTGTTCTTGGCTAGCTCACGCATTTTCGCCAGTAATTGTGATGGCCTCTGTTGTCCTAGGTCCATCTCCTTTACGAGTTTATGGAACTGCGCTTCTGCACTCTCCTGGAAAACCTTTAGTAGTCTTTTCTTCAATGTCGTGTATCGCTGCTGCTCTGGCGGATCATCTATCAAATCCGCAACTTGACTTAGTTCCTCTTTGCCCAGTTTTGCCAATACTAAGTCGTATTTGACATTCTCACCTTGATGCTGTGGCCCTATTATGGCTTCAAACTGCGCGAACCACATGCGCGGCATATCGGTCCAAAAAGAGGGAATCCTCGCGTTCAAACTGATTCCAGCCATTTCGTGATTGACCTGCTGCTGCATGGCTGCAGGCACAGGATGTACGGGATTCGCCATGTCTTGATAATTTATGCGTTACGTAATCACAGTCACTCCACACACGCGGTATTGTCCTCGTGGTTACACTAGTCAGATATGACGCGATATTGTTGCAAGGCAAATCACGTCGGGGTCACCAATTTAGAGTTCTCGTATCACCACCAGAGGATATAAATGAAAGTCTTTCGAATCATACAAGTATACTATATTGTCCACGAATTACACTATGACCTTATACGAACCACGAGCAACATTAACACACGTGATCCCTTATGACTCGCTAGCCAACGACTCCCACCATCGTGCTATCGGTTACATACATTTTACTGTGTCATCATTTTGGAATAAAGGAACGTTCCTACACTATATAATTATACTACAAGTTTTATTAGGTAGTGATATTTTAAGAAATATCAAATGTGACATCTGAAGGCCAATGCTTGTAATTTAAAACGTTGAAAATCTAGTCGCAGTCCCATCTTGGAGAACGTCGTCAAAAACATGTCAAAAATGTAGGGATATTAGAGGTGTTTTTGACAGATTAAGACAGAGATCAGACTGTGGACGTTCTGTGGTTGTACATACGGCGACACATCAAGCTATACAATTCCAGTTTTAACTGACCTCGCGTTTTTCGTACAATCAAAAGTCAGCTTACTCGTATACTGGTTATGTGTAGCTCAATTTGTAGCCGCGCATACATGTAATGTTTCATAAATAACCTTTCCAGTTTTAAGAATATACTGCGACCCGCACAGCGGAAGGCCAATAATAATGATATGGCAAAATACAGGATGTTAGGTTAAACGAGGGACTTACTTTAAGGCACTTCTTCAACGTCAATATTACATTAGACAGTCCCCCAAAACGTCTGCCCTTCACCACTTCCTAGTCCTTTAGCTGGGAAAAAGAAGTGGCACAACAAACTCCTCAGCAGCACAGCTGTCTGTTCAGTTATAAGATTTTGATTCTATACAATAGTATGGGAAGTACCTACATAGTTAACATTACGAAACACAAAACTTTAAATTAAATGATTTGCCATATTTCATGCCAATATACCAACGAAGACATTGAAACAATACTCAAGCAGAAAAAAAAATCGTAAACGGAGCAAGTCTAAAATATGAAAAAAAAATATTATCTGTACATTTTATATCGACTGTTGCGCTGCGTGTCGCGGGTTCGATTCCCGCAAGGAACATATTTGTATTGCCTACAGGTACTTGTTCCGGGTCGGGCTGTTTGTATATGTGAGTTTAAATGTTTGTAAATGCACCCACGATACAGGAGTAATTCCTAGGGTGGGGCAACGTTTTGAGTAGGTATTGACATATTTATAAGGCAAATATAAATATAAATGTCTATCTGACATTTATATTTATATTTGCCTTATTTTTCTCGAACGCCTTACAACTCTATAATGCTTGTTCAATTGGCATAACATAAACCGGCTTTGAATAAAACAAGCAGTTTATTTCGGCACACTTCATGAAGAAACATTAAGTGTTGAACCTATTATGTATTTATAACCTAAGAAGCTTGAAGTATAATAATTATTCTTGGCCTTTAACTAACTCCAACGTTTCTCACAACCCCTTGGTGAGCAGTTGGTCCCGGCTGTCATTTGTAGATATTTGCCAGTCGTTACGGGTACTCAGAAGCCCTCAAAGTCTGGCAACCAGTATTACCAAAAGTTCATAAAAACTCCACAACCCAGTTACTGATGTCAAAATACTGGTATTCAACTGCATCTTGTTAGACTGGAAGTGAGATAGAAGGCTCTATCATCCAGCTTAGACTTTTCCTAACTATGTTGGGGTCGGCCCAACATAGTTAGGAAAAGTCGTGTAGCGACAAGAAACTAACTTTAAATTAAGAAAGTAAAGAAAGGGAAATTGAAGTCAATTAAAGTTTTATTCACAAGATAAGGTGGAGATGAAATGGCGGTGGTATGTAGTGTGTGGGTGAGGAAGGTTGAAGATGAGTGATAGAGCCTTTAGCTATCTCACTGTAAGACAAAGATTTCTTCTCATACAGGTCAATCTGGGAAGAAAGATGCGACGACCTGTAAGTATGTCATTGAAATTACAGCCAATATACGTAAAGCCCTATTATCCCAATTAAGGCTTTTTTTATAAATTGGACGTCATGCCCTATCAGGGACTTCACCCTCGTCACTAGATGCTACAAATGCCAACAATATGGCCATACAGCAAAAACATGCAGAGAGCTGAAATCTACGTGTGGCCACTGCGGTGAAGAAGGACACTCGATGTCAGAGTGCGCAAAGAAAGCTGACACACCGAAATGTGCAACTTGCTCACGCTTTAAAAAGCCAAATAACCACAAAACGGGAGATGCTGAGTGCCCTGCTAGCAAAATAGCGGAATACAAGTTCATCAACTCTATCGACTACGAGGGCGCCTAGAGCGTCATGCTTAAGGTCAGACTTCCGTGTTTAATGCCTGCTGCTGACTCAGCTAAACACTGCACTGGCCTACAAACCCTCGATTTTGTGGATGTTTAAGCACAGTAGTCACCCCCAGCAAAAATCGAATAAACACATTGCCCCGAACGTGATTTAATTTTGTGCAACATTGACTTTCACCCACTTACCAATTTCTTAGTTTAACTAAGTTTTAAAGTGCAAGAAACTATTTTACGTGGACTAAATAATTACGTACTTTTATTATTTGGATCTTTGGATCTTTAAGAGGGAGTGGGCCGTAATCTACCACGAGGCCCGGTGCGGGTTGGTAGATGTCACATGTCTTCGAATTTTGGTTCTAGGACATGTCAGTTTACTCACGATGTTTTCCTTCACCGTTTTGAGAGCAGTGGTGATGAAATAATTTACACAAAGTAAAGCGCCTGTCCAGGTTCGATCCTACGACCTAGAACTTGTAAGTCGTGGCCGTTACCACTGGGCCACCACTGCTCTCAACTAAGGGTCATAGCGTGATGCTAAATAGTCTATCCTTTCTTGAGAATTAGGCTATCAAATGCAAAAATAACTTTTCAAATTTGTCTGGTAGTTTCAGAGATTAGCGCGTTCAAACAAACAAAAAACTTAGAAGAAACAAACTTCAGCTTTATTATTAGTAGGTATATAGATAATTATACATAGATAGATAAGTCCAGGTTACATCACGAGGTTTTCAGTTACTGAAGTCAGTAATCTCCAAGATAAACTCAGAAAGTACCCAGGGTTTACTTACTGCGTATTGATAATTTCTGAACGTTTTAAGAACAAGTTTTCTTCACTATAAATCAAAGGAGGACAGAGGATATTGTGAAGTACAATAAACTCACTTTGCCAAAACATGGACTTTGAACCCTCACCATTGTATCTGAGAAACTAGTCCGTTATAATATGAACCTTGGTCACTACGATATAAGGTACGTCACAAGAATATCATTTTCATCCCTTAAGTATACAGAATCATCTTACTAACATCAGCCTACTCAGTAAAACAAAATAATTCCAAATATTATCTCCGTAAGATAAAGGAGATCAATCATAATAGAGCCATCTGTAGACATCGACATAATGAAAACAATGTCGCCGACAACCCATCCAGTTCTTGACCTAATTCTCCGTCGCTTAACCTCAATCACAATCACGTAAGTTTCCCCCTACTTTGATAGAGTTGCGCAAATATAAAAGTTTGTCGAGAAAAAATACAATCGATGTTAATTCCTAGGGGTGAGTTGCGTAAACACTTGGCAGATTGCCGTCCCCCATAGCTCAGTACCCCATCGGTGGTTATATGAACACCATGTCACATCTGTATCCCATATTCGCCTACTTCGGGGTAAGATTTTTTTTAACCAACCCATAGAAATACCCATTAATTTTCCATTGTTCCACAAAAGTTTTCAATCGAAAATCGAATTTTAGTTTTCTGTAATCCAGTTTTAATTCAATTGTTTTTGTTAACGCATGCGTCCTGGTTGTTTTTGTTCGAGATGACGTCAGTGTTTACCCGGCGAAGTGAAATAGGTCATTGGTTATTTGATGTGTGGTGTCGATTGGTCGTTTTATATTTGGTCGTGTTTTATGCATGTGGTGATATAAGTGTTGTGTTGTAGAAATGGGGGTGTACAGCTTTCAAGTGTCGATGAAATTTTTGGGATGAAGCATGTTGAAGTGATTATGAACATAGTTTACTTCTTACTATATTCGGTCGGGCTATTCCACAAATTCAAGGTCGCTCAGCGCGCTATATAAAATCAGGAATCAACTTATCCGGAAAAGAACCGGAGTATCCGACATAGCTTGCAGAGTAAGCAAACTGAAGTGAAGGTGGGCTGGCCATTTTTATCAAAGGACCGATAGCCGCTGGAGCAGCCGAGTCCTAGGCCGCGTATCGGCAAGCGTATTGTGGGACGCCCCCCACCTAGATGGATCGACGACCTTAAGGTGGGTAGGACAGACTGGATGCAGAAGGCAGAGGACAGGGCGTTGTGGCGCAGCCTGGAAGTGGCCTTTGTCCAGCAGTGGGCGGGGATAGGCTGAATTTATTACTTGGTACAGCGTTTGTAAGTTAATGAAATATTTTGACAGCTGTCGCCTCTTTGATTTCTATAAGAAATTTTTAATTTATTTGTGCCATGATAAATCAGCGCAGCCGGCTGCATCGTAGCTGTTTGCGTTCTGTAGTTTCTGCCTACCCTCATGGGAAGGCGTGAGATTATGTTTATGCACGATAAACATAGATAGAACACTCTTTATTATGTATACCATAAAAATTGTAGATATAAATGTAGAATTTTTACAATATGTGACACAATGTGCGGTTTATCGCTAAAAGCGATAGTGTAAAGACAACCTTTGGATGCATTAAGAGAAAAGGAGAAACAATACTGTAGATAGTCTGTGGTGTACCATATACATATATACAATAAATACATACAGACTAAAAAAATGTAACACTTATTAATACTTAAAATTAGTTGTTACTTAAAAATCTACAATAATAATTATGACACAAGTGCAAAGAACAAAAAAATGGTTTTAAACCTTCTTCGCCTCGTGTCGATACTCATATTTTGTCTGACCAGTACATCATCGTCAGCCTACAGTAGTCCACTGCTGGACATAGGCCTCTCCTAGTGCACGCCATTCAACCTGATTTACGGCAACTCTCATGCAACTGCTACCAGTCATCCTTCGAAGATCGTCGCTCCACCTAGCCTGAGGGCGTCCCACGTTACGTTACGTTTACCGATTCCCGGTCGCCACTCAAGAACATGACTACCCCAACAGTCATCGGTTCTACGGCTAATATGGTCGGCCCATTGCCACTTCAGCTTGCTTATTCTGTGAGCTATGTCGACCACCTTGGTTCTCTGCCGGATCACCTCGTTGCGGATTCGATCCCTCAGAAAGACTCCAATCATAGCCCGTTCTAAAGCTCGCTGAGCGACCTAGAATTTATATGTAATTAGTTGACCAGTACATAGCGACCGTAAATGATAAATAGTTAATATTCTGTGAAGCGCCTGCCATCTGACCTTCGATACCTAATGACTGGACAATATCATTTCTCCTTATACGAGTAAGTCAATTTATTTTCATATGTAAGCGGGCACGCCCTTTATTCCTGGAAGCTTTTAAATAGGTATTGATTTCTGTTTACGTTTTTATTTCTGCTTGAGTAGTTTTCATGTCTATGTTGGTATATTGGCGTGTGCTGGCTGACATATGGCAAATGAGTTTATTTGGTTACATAATGTTAATTACTTTGTGTACTATTGTACAGCTGTGCTGCTGGGGAGTTTATTGCGCAACTTCTTCGGCTGACGTTTTGAGGGATTGTCTTATGTAATGTTGACGTTCAAAACGTGCTGATTCTCAGCCCACTTTGAATAAATGGCTTTTGATTTTGATCTTAATGTTTGTTGTTTGGTCATAGATCTCTCTGATAACAAAGGAATACAATAAATTGGTAAACTGCGTGTGTTCGAATGTTGATTAATAAGTGCTTTTTTGTTTATTCCTAGACGGAATGGTATCAAATACAAATTAAAAAACTCAAAATAGTCTGAAGGTTTTAAACCCACGAACAGAAACTTAAGGGGCTCGTTGCAAAATATTAGCCGCACGGTTCGATCGAAGGCTAAGTTACGCTTGCTATGCTCGCGGGGTTGATCTGTGGATGGGCGGCCATCTATTACATATCACGAGGTCAATCTGTGGATGGGCGGCCATCCATTGAAATTGAAATTGAAATTATTTATTGAAATAATCGATTTACATAAATATTTACAAAATAGGGCCTTAATACTAGGTGTAGGTAAAAATATTTGGATTCTATCTGAACTAGGAATAAACCTGTATCTCATTACATATCGCGAGGTCGATCTGTGGATGGGCGGCCATCCATTACATATCGAGAACCCTCTGAGCCTCGGAAAGCACTTTTAAGCCGATGGTCCCGGCTTTCATTTTTAGATCTTTGATAATCGTTATAATAAACCCTCCCGACCGATTTCGGTCACGGTGGCCAACCTCAACGGAGATTAACCAGGTACACAGGAGATATTACAGTGCACAAGTGTGTGCGTAAACACAGGTGCACTCTCTGTTCCTTTACTCTCATAGTCCGATGGGACGGCAATCCGACACGATCTCCCCGGTCGTGGGCATAAAGCTATTGCTTTACGTGCTTTCCGAGGCACGGAATAGGATAGTCGGGGTAGGATAGTCGTTATGCGTAGTCTAAAGCCCGAAGGTCTGACAACCAATTTTACCAAGGGGTATCGTGTTTCCCAGGGAAGCCGATCTCAATACAAACGAACTTCTGTTTTAATTTTTTCTCAACATAGTTGGGAAAAAAGTAGGCAGATGATAAATCAAAAACTTAAGAAGCTAGCTTTCAAAACAACAAAAAAATAACATAAACCACACCTTAATTTGCAAAGAAAACCTATTTACGTTATCTTATATTCATCTAAGCTCCACATGAGCTCAAAAATATTTATGTTCCCCTAAATGTAATATTTTTCTTACTCACTTTGTTAACCCAAGTGGGTAGGAAAGGCTTAACTTTCCATAATATGGAGATTTCGTGATGAAATGAAAACATTACGTTGTTTCATTAGTTTTGAGAGGCCTTTCAAAATCTGTTGTTTATTTAGGGACTATATTTTATCTAAACTTAATGTTTTTGTTGACCTTTTCGTAGGCTTTGGCACCAGTCCCACCGCCCGCCGACGAGGAACCGACTAGCTACCAACGATTATCTGGCTCAAGAAACGTACAAATGATTATAGGCCGCGTATAAGTAAAAGATATACATATATTGATATTTTTTTTCTTTTTTTAAAAAACGTTGCCCCACACTAAGAATTTCTCCTGTATCGAGGGTGCGTTTACGAACATTTAAACTCACATACACAAACAGCCAGACCCGGAACAACTACTTGTAGGTCATACAAATATTTGTTCCGTGCGGGAATCGAACCCGCGACCCGCACTGCGCCAACCGTGCTGTCAGATTCAGACAAATTCATTGCTCACTGTTCATACCGCTGGCGAGTACTCGTTTGTCGCAGCGACAAGAGCTATCAAGGAGCAATGGGCGGCGGGCTGGTTGGTTGCTAATTAATATGAAAATGAATAGTTCATTCACATGGACCACATTTGACAGTCAAAATCAACTGTGGAACTGATAACGACCACATCAAGGTCGCAACAACCAGCGCGACCACTCACTGGCCGCCTGCAATATCACAAACACAACGATCTGTCTATCTGGAAAAACTAGCTACAACGTAAACACATCGCATCTACTAGCGACGCGCAACCACAACGCGTCTGCAAAAAGTTGCAGCGACACTAACAAAAGTACTGCACATGCAGAACTTCTGTTTTAATTTATTTTTTCAAAAGTCACTTTGTTGCGTCGTATAAACGTGTTGGGAAGTTGTTTTGAATTAATCTAAGTGGGAAGCTCTTTATCCTTGTAAGGTGATAGTCCAATTCAGTAGAAAATAGGAATGTTCTTATTCAGTGGCAGATTCAGACGAACCGAGGGACAGACTACAGAATGAATAAATTAAACGAAAGTTTGTCGAATAACTTTGATAAATATTTCTATAAACAGTTCAACGTTTAATACATTTTTATATTATCACCCACGCTTGTCAGCTAATCTAACTCATACTGTTTTTTTCGGCTGTTATTTATATAAATCAATGTCAGAGTTGTTGTTGTTGTTGAGGTTGAAGCGTGTAGAGAAATGATCACTTAGTTCCCGTTAGGGTTATTACCCTATAAATTGTGTTTACAAGTCAAACTGTTGACGATTCCTTTCTCTAATGTTAATCACCCTGTAGCAGTAATAGCACTCTCTGATTTATTTTTATAAATGTATATTTATAGTAAGAAAATGACGCACGTCATGTTTAACACACACACAGTTTGTCTCCCAATTGTGCCATCAGCTTATCAAAGTATTCTTTGTGAATATTTTGATAAGCTGATGATTGCATTTAAGCACTTCATAGGCTGTAATCTCCAGTACAGTACAGTACAATACTTACCTAGATTTTTGATGAATTCTGAAGTGCAGCGCATAAACTCAAACTCAAAGCATTTATTTCAACTAAACCATTTACTTTTTAACTGTCAAGGACTCGGTCAGTTAGTCAGAAAGTTGAAGCTAGTTGCCCATTCCAAAACGCAGATCTCTAGAAGAAAGGGCAAGAAACTCCAAGGACACTGTTTTAAATTAAGATAGGTATTACAAAAATATCCTGGGGACTATATTCTGGTTGTTTCTCTACAGGGTGGCAGGTACATCCACGCGCAACCTGTTACTTTGGATTCAATAGATGATTCTGGACCCACAGTTATTAAAAATAAAATAGCTGTTGCATACATTTTTTACTTTTCTATTGAAACAGCAGATTTTATTTTTGATAACCGACGAAAATTTCTACGATTGACTTTTAGATTTCTGCGTCTAGAATTTTGTGCTGAATTCATAGTTACAGTTAACGCGTCCCTGCCACCCTGTATGTGAGAACAATGTAGAAAAAAACAATAAATAATCATTCAAAATATAAGATAAGTCCTAGCAGATAGATAATCAGAGCTATATTCTCTATTATTTAATTTGAAAAAAGTGAGTAAGTGATTGCGCGGAGAAAGTGGAAATGGGTGGGCCATATAGGGCGTAGAACAGATGACAGATGGGGTAGAACAGTGCTACACTGGAGACCGAGGCCTGTTAGTAGAAGTGTGGACAGACAGCCGATGAGTTAGACCGACAACCTGGTCAAGATTGCTGGACGTCTCTGGCTTAAGAAGGCTAGAGACAGAGAAGAGTGGCGTGCATTGCAAATTGCCTACACTCAGCATAGGGTGGCGTAAGGCTGAAGAAGAAGATAAGATTTGAAAAAGGTCTACAGCAAGAATTGTTTTACTAAATCTATGTCGATATGTTTTGACACTATCTCTATCCAATTCATTGATTGATTAACCGGCGATGGATCTCCGGTAATTAAAAGAAAACAGTGTGTCCCTTGTTTGTTGTTTCAGTTAACGTAGATTACAATGTTCGCTGAAGCGTATGCGTCGATATTGAACGATGTTTTTTACCAAGAGGTGAACTACGGCCGGAGTTTCCTTTTTAAGTTGAAGCTTGATTAATGTTATCATGGACGTTTAATGAAGTGTGGTATGTTGGTTTAATTAAAATGACTAAAGAGTTTCATGACGAAAGTTTTGAGTATGAATGTGGAGGGATAAAATTAGGGTAAGACCAAAGAAACGATGGATGGACTGTGTGAAAGATTATATGGCTAGAAAGGGAGTGACTACCGAGATGACGACTAACAAAGAAGTATGGAAGAAAATTACGTGTTGCGCCGACTTAAAGTACATTGGGATAAGGGCAAGAGAGTGATGAGGATGAGTTTAAAGGGTTCAAAGATTTAGTTTCACAACGTCATTGAAAGTACTCTTGGTGTTTTGTGCATAGTTCATTAAGTAGTTAATCACGGCTGTCATTTATTGATCTTTGTCAGTCGTTATGAGTAGTTAAAGGCCCGAAAATCTGACAACCAACAATTTTTTTTTTTTTTTTCTTTTGGGAAATCATCAAATGACGCCTCCCGCTCTGGGTGGAGCGGAAGGGAATGTCAGACTCTTACTGACTAAAACCCACCCATGTTCCTTCCTTCGCTCTTTATGTTCCGGGGCAGCGGTAACCCTTTCGGACAATCCCGCTGACCCGGCAGGCTTCGGCCCTAAGGGGCCCCTGAAATTATGCTGACATCTCTTTGAGGCGCGCGTGGAACACTAATGCGCCGTCCGGCACGGGCCTGGTCCTGATTGGGCGGTGAGCTACCCATTGCTCTCCGCCCGCAGGCCCGCGCCTACGGTGGCCGGGAGTCGTCACGCGGCTCCCGACGCCCGGAGCGTCTCCCGCGGCGGCTGGGACGGGAGGCTCTCTCCCTCATCCGTCCCGCCACCTCCTTCGCTAGCATGACTGCTTCGCAGAATAAGGCGACTGCCTCCCACTCCCTCTCGCCCCGGACCATGGCTTGCACCAGGGCCGGGCGCGAGAGGCCGCCGCCGCTGCCGATCGCCTCTACGAGGACACGACGGTACTCCGCCCAAGCGGGGCAGACCTCCACTGTGTGCTCCACCGTGTCCTCTGGGCAATCCTTGACAACCTGCCTTGTCAAGAGGTATCGTGCTCCCCATTAACTACGTTTTGGAAGTCAGATAGGCAGTCGCTCCATGTAAATACTAGTATCCACCTGCATCCGATAGACTGGAAGCCGACCCTAGCATAGATGGTAAAAGGCTAAGCACATTGATTGACAATGGGGAACTGTCCAATGTTTGGGACTGTCTGATGGTGGGCTATCCGATTTAAAAACTCGTAGGTACTAAAAGGAGACTTTTTATCTCGAAAAGATATTAAGGCGACTCCAGAAGGCCTAGACCAACAGCAATTGTTTTCAAAGCGTATTTCTACAACGACTTTCATCAGGATTGGCATAAACTTTTCGGTAGCTTATGTCAGTATCATGCATTTTCGACTTTATCATCATCAATATCGTTGATACCTCAGCTATTTCCGACACCAACACCAATAAAATCACTATGCCGCTTGTACTCTAACCTTATCATCTGTTCATTCCAGCTCTACCTCCTCTTCATGCTAGTGTTCTTCATGATCCTGTGCCTGGTCTGCATCTTGGTGCTGCTCTGGTACAACAGACGTTACAACCTGGAGTTGCATTCCACCACCGAGCCCCGGGAGGACACCCCTATAAGGAGACCGTGCCTTAGTGAAGTCTAACCTTGTGCCTACGGATTATAGTCTGTTTTTGATTGGAGCTCAATTTGTAAATGATTTTAATCATGCTATACAGATGCCAGATAAAGAAAAGAAAGAAATAAAGAAAAATAGGTTTATTTGTCACAGAAATAAGTGCATACAAAAAGATGAAGATGAAAAAGAAGAAATTGAATTTATGAAATAAATGTGGAAAGTATTCCGCCAGTTCCTAAAGAAATTGTTTAGGTACTCAAGTGTATAGTTGTTTATTGTATTTTTATTAACCAATAGCTAACATAGGCGACGGCGTTCAGATTATGGGGGCTAGGATTTTTAAAATCTGACTTTTGTTTTTGACATTTCTATCATAGAAATTAGAATGAAAGCTACGTCCATGATCAATAAGTAAATTCATTTATTCAAACTAGGCTGAGAATCAGCACTTTTTGAACGTCAAAATTACATAAAACAGTCCCCCAAAACGCCCGTCCGCAACTTTCTAGTGCTTTAGCTAGAATGAAGAAGTGCCGCGACAAATTGTCCGGTATGTGATATTGTAAATTAGTATTTACAGAAACATTTATTATTTATTTAAAAACCCGAATCCGTGGTCTTTAAGCCTTGGTTTTAATGATAAAAATGGTTAACCATTTTGATATACATTGGTCCTTAAATTAAACATTATTTTCCCTTTATTTACGTCCAATTAAAATGTATTCACACAAAACTATTTACCAGAAACGTGATACGTGCAACTGTACCCTTACACAGTGCATTTTAATGTTATAAACAACGAAGTGCCATTTAGAGTCTTAACTGTGTAACGTAAGGTTCATTTAACAATGACTGATTCAGTGCCAAATAAAATTTAATTGTAAATAGCATGGACTTTTATTTAATATTGGAATTCCGTTACGAATTGTAGTATCGTTCGTTCTCATTTTATGTTCATGTGGAAATAGCAGATACAAGTAATATAATAGTGTGAATTGCAATTAATTTAACTAACTGCCTCCTAGGTCTAGCGCTTGCAACCAGCAAGCGCTACTGCTGAGCTGGTCCTCAGTTCGATTGCCAGGTCGGGCAAAGTGGTATTGGTTTTTTCTGTCTGGAATTTCGCGTTTCGCCTCGTCGTTTACACCGCGAACATCGAAGGACTGGAACAATTTGCCTGCAGCGGTTTTCCCGTCCGATTATAATTTAATGGTCTTCAAGGCTAGAGTGAATAGGCTCATAATAAATTAGTGCGCTTTACCATCAACGATTGCATCACTGCTTTCCTTCAGGCGGGATCGCAGTCAAGCACTAGTTTATATAATTTTAAAAAAAAAATTCAGTGGCAGCCCGCAGCTTGGATTTGTGCCCGGTTGAGGGTAATAGGCTCGCCCCCTATTACATGAGACTTAAACATAACTGGCGAAATGTGGGTGTACTAATAATTATGTTAATTGCAATTACCTACGATACAGCCTTATGCTCTCTCGTAATATAATACATGTGAAAATAATATTTTGACTACCAACAAGTTATTATGTTATAAACCCTATGATTCATTTTCGTTTCAAATTAATTGTTTCTTAATGACTACTATAAAAGTGAGAAAACACAGAGCGCACGTGTGTTTGCACTACATAGAAATCATATCATTTATTTGCATAAAACAGATTCAGAGGATGTTACAAAAGGTTCATAAGGTACATTGTATTATAACCATATGAGGTGTGCAAATATATTAGGGACATTTTACACAATTTTATTATTCTTATTCAGTTTTTTTATTAAGTTACTTTGTCATTGAGATAATAGATAGTTAATCAATTTCGTTACACATTAGATTAAATCTGAACTAATAAATTATAACAATAATGTCAAGCAAATTAATAATGTCATAGTAATTGTAATTATTAGATATCATATTATTGAATTAATGTACAAATATTTGCTATAATTAGAATACAACATCTTTATCTTCGAAGTTAGATATTTGTATAATTTCTTCTTAAATAAATGAGTAGGTAACTTCTTAATGTCATCGGGCAATTTATTATACATCAGTGATGCCATACAAATAATATTTTTATTGAGTATTGCCGTTTTCCGATACGGTATTTCTACGTCTAACCTTTTTTTGTCACGTAATTGTCTATAATAACTTTTAGAAGCAGTCTTATAATAGCTTGGATTCGGTTTTAAGATTTTGAGATTTAATTCGTATATGTACAGACGCCAGCAGGTCAAGCTACCCGAAACTGTCAAATTTTCCCAATCAACCTTGAACCTTAATGCTTTAGTGATAAAGTTGATAATCTATTAAAGAAATTTAACAGATTGTAGTAGCTTGATGTGATGCCGTCTGTACAAGGAAGGTAATGTTAGAATTTTTTAATTTATAAAGTAATGTTGACAGCTTGTAGTACTACCTAGATGACACATTTCTCTGATGTATTTCTTTTGGGCTTTAAAAACAAATTCCTTACACTTGTGCAATATAATAATCTCCTGCGTCGATTGCTTATCTCCACTTCAATTAGCCGCCATGACTGATATTTGGTCGGAGGATTATATTTCATAATGGTCCAAAGTGCGTGGTTCAAATCTCAGGCCATTTGGAATTTGTATACGATTCTAACAATAAAAGACAGTAACAATTGTTTTTATTTCAGAGTTTTTGCAAAAGCTTTTAGTTTAGGCACGTATTTCATCAAAACTCAACTAATTCCTATTTTACTTTCCTAAAAATATTATTGACCACTCTTTGACTCACATTGCGCCCCTTTTTGTGAACCTTAAATAATTTGTATTTTGGGGTCCTAAAAATACAAAATAGCCAAGTAACTTCGCTCGCTTGACTCGCACGCGGTTGGACACAGATCTGACGGAACCTAACCCATTTGCTCGGGGTGCCCTACCTTAGTTACTGCGACCAACTGTGAGAGAAGTCCAAAAAGTTATTTTTAAAAGCGCAAATATGTTTTAAAGGATCAGTAAATCCCCCAACCCCTCAGATCAAGAATCAGTAATCTCTTTAGTTTATAGTATAAGACCAGCACCCTCACTATCCATCACAATTTCGGAATAATTTTGCAGACAATTGCTAATCCATTGCTTGTTCATCATGTTCGAAAAATTGGTCTGCTCAACAACGTAAATAATAACCCAATGAATATTGTTGTACTGTCAAAATGAAAGCCATTCCTACTGTGAGTGATCACACTGCGTTACAACGCATTTACCCCGCAGTCTCCAAAGACATAGTACATATTTATAATGACATTACAACAAATAATACTATCTGTCTTACTTTCAAGACGCTATCTAGACATAAATATGACTTGAAATCCTGACTACAATTCCAATTTATATTAAACGATGACCCTAGAGACATCGCAGCATGTAATTTTCATTCTACACTGGCTCCCTCAGGATTTATCTTCGGAATTGTCTGAAGATGACGGAGCAAAGTTGCGATCTTGTTCCAATTTTCTTAGCTATAAGAGAAATATTTGTCCAGCAGTAGTATTTTTATCTGGTCGATAAACTACCTACAGAGGAGAACTCTGGAGTAAGAAAAAAACTTACCTATTTAATATAAATTAAATTTCATTCGAAAACAACCATCGGTTTCTTACTAAACTTCAACTATATCCGACGACCTTGGTTATTTATCTCCTTTGGTGACTGTACGTGATCCCTGAATATCGCGTGACTCTTCAGCTCTTTCCAGTTTGTTCGTAACTGCAAATGACCTCCAAAACCCTATTTCAATAACATTTTACACCGACAAAGAGTGTCGAAGACCCATAAAACTGAACCATCGTCTAACCAGGCTATAAAAGCCTTCAAATCATCAGTATAACTTTACATTGAACAGTTAAAATAAGCGTTAAAGAGTAACTAATAAAAAGTAACGTCGTTAAGTGCGGTGACGGTTTTATCGCTGATATTAAAGGTTTAGAGGCGGCACTCTTGTGAGTGGTAACAGCGATTTAAGATTATATTAAAATATAAAAACTGGTATTCCACTGTATCAGGTTAGACAGGAAGCTGACCCGAACATAGTTGGGAAAAGGCAGATTGAGATATATTGAAAAATATAACACACAAAAAATTGCATAGAATGCAGAATGCATCCAAGATCATGGGCTCACAGTTATCATTACATCATAATCAGCCTATAATGTCCCCACTGCTGGGACACAGGTCTCCTCTCTTCGAGAGGGAGTGATCTCTAATCTAACACATGGGCCCATTGCGGGTTGGTAGATGTCACATGTCTTCGAATGTTTGGTTCTAAGACATGCCGGTTTCCTCACGATGTTTTCCTTCACTGTTTTGAGAGCAGTGGTGATGAAATTATTTACACAAAGTAAAGAGCCTGGCTGGGTTAGCCCACGACCGACCGAACTTTCTGAATATCATTTATCAAATTAAAGATAATGGTTTCAACATCCAGAGTCGGTAGTTGTCAATTTATTTCAAAAGGACCTTCCGTTCAGTGTTAATCAGTCACAAATAGATTCTCTATTTCCTAATCAACAAAAGCTCTCAAAAAAATCTAGACCTATGTAGTTATATAGCTTAGTAATCCCATGGCAATCAGTGTGACAAAGTGCTGAGAGATTAAAAGGCCTGTGATTACATGGCTGGTCGCAGATCGACGCGTTTCGGAACGACACTAATTCAATATGGATCCTTTGAGGTTCTATTTAGAATTTCAAAATGTAAGTGTATTTTAAGCCAGTCCGGGCTAAGTTATGCGGCGAGATTTGGTTTTGTTTTTATGAAAATGTGGCACTAATTTGAATATAATGGGACCCGGATTTTTGAGAGGAATTTTTAGTATAATTTGATATATTGTTCTCTAGTTCTGTTGGTCAAATTACACATACATTTGGCTAAATTATTCACATGCGAAAAAGAATTGCGTCAATTTATTTTTGCCGCATTCTGTTTGAAATTGTGATAAAAATAGTAATCGAGGTCACATTGAAAGAAAAGAAGGATACAAGTTCGATATCAGGAGTTAAATCCAGGTGTGCCCACGATGTTTTATTTTTAGAAAAACTCACTCACTCAACTCGCGAAATCTTTGAAGTTTCAGAATAATCATTAGTCGAAACTTAATATTATAAAGAGAAATGGTTTTTTTTTTGTATGTTTGTTTGTTACGTTTTAACGCTAAAACTGCTGAACGGATTCGGTTGCAATTAAGCACATGAGTAGACCATTACCTAGATTAGGACATAGGGTACTTTTTATCCCGATATTCTTATGGGGTCGAGATTTATGCGGGAGAAGCCGCAGGGTGCAGCTAGTGAAAAATAAAATTCAATAAATCGCACTACGAACTTGCACTGATTCCGATCTACAACCGTGCTTGTTATTTAGCACAAAATTATTGCTAGACATAAAATATGTTCATTAAAACCACATTTTTATCACATCTTTCAAGTTATAACTTGGTAGCGGTAATTGCAGTTGTAACTTTGCTCACCCCAGAGCGACGCGAGCGCTCGCCGCGGCGTCACATGCTGGAGCAGCTGTTATTTTATTAATTACTAACTCATAACGATGTTTCACGTTAGACAGACTTGCCGCAAGCTCTGGATTGTCTAGGAGAATGTTTGCAGATGTGATTTAAAAAGTTATAACTTTACTTTGCTTAGTTAACTACCAACAGAAGAATAATTCTGTTGGTAGTTTACTCTGAAATAATTAATACTTTTTAAATTAATTTTGACAACTTGTAGGCGAATTTCTACTAACTACAGTTCGAAAAGCATTTCTTTAAGTTGCAAATAAATTCTATTTAACGCAAAGAACAGCCTATATCTTCCTCAATAGGCCTTGGTAATGGCTACTCAGGACTTCCTGTGTTCGGGTTTTCAGATCAGGATCAGGAATAACATTGATCAAGTCACTGTTTTTTGTCGGTTTTCTCCTTCATCATCATCATCAGCCGAAAGACGTCCACTGCTGGGCATCGGCCTCCTCCAAGCACCGCCACTTGGACCGGTTCTATGCTTTCCGCATCCAGCGGATTCCTGCGGTCTTCACCAGGTCATCAGTCCACCTTCCAACGGTACGTCTTCCGGTACGCGGTCACCACTCCAGAATCTCTCCGCCGCCCCATCGGCCATTTGTTCTGCGAGCAATGTGCCCTACCCACTGCCACTTAAGTTTGGCAATTCTTCGGGCTGTGTCGGTTTCTCCTTTACTGCATATTTATATTAGCATTTAACATAACTCATATTAATCTGATAAGCAGTGTTTATGTTCCATAATGATAATAAAATATTTGCATGGCACCCTGTCGCGACAGATGGTCCAACTTGTAATACCCAGAAACGTTAGTAAATAAATTACGGTTTGTGTGTTGCTCGCGTTTATCGTAAATCCCGAAACTTCTCTCCCCACATGTTATAATTAATTGTTGTTTAATCCTTTGTTTGGTGTTTTACTCACAGTAATGAGGGAATAAACAAGGATCTGGAGTTAATTTAGATTAATTTTAAGCGTGTAGCTTCAGTCAACCGGGTGAATTTGACAGTGTAGTGTGAAACTGTTTTCTGAACTTTGCACTACTTTTGCGCTGCTCCTAAAGGTCTTAGCGTGGTGTTAAATAGACCCCTTGGGCTATCAAACGCATAGAGAATTTTTCAAATCCGACTGGCAGTTCCAGAGATTAGCGCGCTCAAACAAACAAACTCGTCAGCTTTATTATACTAACTAATATAGATCACGGTTTTTTTTTTGTTTTCGGGGGGAAACCTTCAAAAGGCACCCGACCTCCGGGGAGTGAGGTCGGGGAGTGTGGGATTTTTACCTCACTAAAACCACCCCGGTGGTCACCATCCGCACATAGGGGTGGTCCCGGTTCCTCTTAGAAGACCAATTCCGGAACCAACCCTGGTATAGATAATACCTATAGATCTTGTAAACCCGCGTTTACACGCATATACAAGTACTGATACTTGTTTTCGACACGGCTAGTAAACTATATTTGTCTAAAACAGGTTGTATATGACAGTACTCGTACGTACATGTACGACAGTACTCGTACGTCTTATACATGTAAGTACATGTCTAATTTGACGTTTTTTCAGACATGTATTGTTAATTGTATTTTGTTCATCTTTTTGACAAGTTTTGTATACAATTTAGTCTTTACAGCTTGTTTTAGAAGCAAACTACGATAATCGAAACTAGCAGAAATAATTATATCGTGTAAACGAACAAAAACGTTACACAATAAAAAATTACCGCCGTCGCGTCGCCGCGTTTAAGACGTTTGGCCTAGCGCCGCTCTCGTGAGGCATTATGACACAATATTTTCTTTAAACAAAATGGACACACGTTGATAAACATTCTGCTCTTCAAGTATACTAGATTGTTATTAAATTATATACAAAGCCAAAAGGCATCGTCTTCAGATGGGGTTGACTTCACACGTTGTGTATGTGTGCGTACGCGCTTGTAAGTGTGTAGTAGACGACAACAATAAGCCGCCAAAATTTGATTTGTTGTGGCTCTAGATGTTTGACACTTGCAAGTGTTGCGGCGCAAAAGTTCAACTAATGGAATTTACTTTGGCTTTCTGGCGCTGAGAGACAGTGCAAATAATATCATGTTGTACATCTTCAAACGATTGACAGAAACAGAATTATGTTTCATTCAAATTCGTTACGCATTTAGGGGTTTATTTATAAGTTACGATGATTAAAGTTGAGTGACGTTCAAACTTTAAAAATGTATAAATGTAGTAAACAGTCGCTAATCACTAACTACTTAACTTTTTTTTTTCCAGGTGGGAAATCATCAAATGACCCCCCCCGCTCTGGGTGGAGCGGAAGGGAGTGTCAGACTCTTACTGACTAAAACCCACCCATGTTCCCTCCTTTGCCCTTTATGTTCCGGGGTAGCGGTAACCCTTTCGGACAATCCCGCTGACCCGGCAGGCTTCGGCCCTAAGGGCCCCTCAAATTATGCTGACAACTCTTTGAGGAGCGCGTCAGGCACGGGCCTGGTCCTGATCGGGCGGTGAGCTACCCATTGCTCTCCGCCCGCAGGCCCGCGCCTACGGTGGCCGGGAGTCGTCACGCGGCTGACGCCCGGAGCGTCTCCCGTGGCGGCTGGGACGGGAGGCTCTCTCCCTCATCCGACCCGCCACCTCCTTCGCTAGCATGACTGCTTCCCAGAAGGAGGCGACTGCCTCCCACTCCCTCTCGCCCCGGACCATGGCTTGCACCAGGGCCGGGCGCGAGAGGCCGCCGCCGCTGCCGATCGCCTCTACGAGGACAATCACTACTTAACTTTAAGCAACATTTATGAAAAAAAGGGGTTAGTGATTAGTAGTACATAATTAGACCTTTAGCCAAGTGCACATTACAGTCGCAACGGGCCGAGCCCTTTATTGCGTCGGGTCAACTGCCGTTATGTAAAAATCTCGCCGTGAAAACTTAGGTGAAGTGAACCCAATAGTGCCAATCTTTAGCATCAGGTGGTCACGGTGTTATCACGATGGGAAAACAGAATAAACAGGCTGATAGCTGTGTGTGTTAGCTGACTACTGCCAAAGCAGCTCAAAACAAACCACATACTGTGCCTCCGAATACTAATCTGTTTGATGTTCGTCTGTCATTACATTCTAACTAGATAAGGTTTTGTTTGAACGGGCGACCCTTGTAATCAAATGTGCCTAGACCTAAGTGAATTTTAAACAAATTAGGCGCTTGCTTTACGTGATTAATTTACAAATGTGACACTTTGAGCCTGTAAACGAAGGGTAGGTAACAGGTATAGGTACCATCTACCCGGGAAAGAAAACAGGATATTGTATGTTACGAGTAGTTCAACCAACATAAACTTTTCTATTTAATGATCAAATGATAATCCAATATCCATTTATTATATACAGAATGAAATGGAATAGGTGCGCCAAATTAAAACATGTAATTCAACGTTTTATAAGAAGAATTTAGAGCATGTCATTAAGAAAAGGGATGCGTATACGTGCGCGCAGGCAAGCCATTGGCAACGACGACGCGCGCTCTTATTTTCCTAGGAACGGTCAAAATTAGTTAAATACCGCTAGTTTAACGCGTTGCCAACTTATTTCATGTTGTGAACTCTGCAATGAATATATTGCTTATTGGGCGCGCGCTAAAATTGATACTTTTATTTTCTTATTTGTTTTGATAATTTTGAGAAAAAAAATATACTAGAACGACATAATTTGTGTCTTCTTGAGTTTGCACTATCTAAGACGGTATTTACACGATTTTTTCCAAGAATTTAGATATGGAAAATGAAAATTTATAATGGTTATGTAATAGTTACTGCACCTCCTATTTCGAGATACCCAATACTCGATACTCAAACTAAGCCAGGGCTTGTATTTTGGGAATCAGTCCTCAAACGTGGAGCATCATAAGGAGATCATGAAAACATGAGTGTCGTGACGTAAATGATTATTATAGCATATTATTATGTAGGTACTTGTGAGTGTGGGTGCGAACGCGCGTTTAAGTGTGTTAGTGTGTGGGTGTGTGTAAGTGTGTGTGCGTGTGGTGTGGTGAGGTGTCAGTGTAAATGTGAAAGTGTGTGTTATATAATTATGATATTCCGCGTTAAGGAGTTTTGTGACAAGCATAATACCTAGAATTTAAAACAAACTTGATGCTACGATTTAATGGTCCTTTCTCTCTCTATCTAGTCGATCCCTCGTGTCTGAGGATCGTGGTCAGCTTCGGAATTGCATCTGGAGCGTATGATCCGCCTCCACCGGTTTCTGTCCAGCGCTGCGCTGGACTTATAGGACGATGATTCCTTCACCTGATCGGTCCATCGTGTTGGTGACCGACCGCATGATCGCTTGCCTTCGGTGTTCCCAACCACAATCAGTTTTCCCAAACTTACATCGCCTCTACTATATGGCCGAAATAGGAGAGAATGCGTTTTTGACATGGTGTTCTACTCATTACCATGCCTATATAATCTGCATTAAAACATTGAATCGACGACCCGTATTGTTATTATCGCATACAGTCCACAGTCTATACTGAACCTTCTTACTACCATCGTAAGGAACATATGGTATACTATAATGTTTCTTATAAATAGACAAAAACATTATGTTGACGTTCACCAGCTCTGCTGTTTTCACTCAACTGCAGTGGAGCTTAATAGGAAACATTACCCGTTTTACTAACGAACATGAAGAGCTACTATCAAATAAGTTCAAAATTGCCTCACCAGTTGACTTCGACAGGGTTTTCATCAGCAGACGTTTGCGATCTTATCTTCCTAGCGAGCTGTATACCTACTGTTAATTTTATTTTATTTTCATGTAGAACTTTCAGCCTCATTGGTGTTGACTGTATCGTTGGTTTCATGGTTGCAAGCGCGACTGCTGAGCGTGGGGTCCTGGGTTCGATTCCCAGGTCGGTCAAAGTCTAGATTTGTGCCCGATTGATGGCAATAGACTCTTCCCTTATTATGGGACTTAAACATAACTGGCAAAATGTGGGTGTGCCTACTATATTCCAGGAACTCGTTTCTCGCGCCACCTCGAACCTGCCCTCATTATACTTTAATGACTAAACCATCCTATTTAGTTATACAAACAGTTTATTTCTCGGCAACAGATCACAAAGCTTTTAATATAAATACAATCTAAGTTTGGCCAGCTTACCCGAAACTCGTTGAAATGAGATAAGAATACAGACTACGAACCTTTACCCATGTTCTACTGATCTATTTGGTGTTTACATTTACTCTGCAAACATTTAAAAGTTTAATTGCTATCCCTTACAGGGGTAATTCTTTTCGCCTAAGGCTTCATCTACACTCAGCGGGATTGTCCGAAAGGGTTACCGCTACCCCGAAATATAAAGGGCGAAGGAAGGAACATGGGTGGGTTTTAGTCAGTAAGAGTCTGACACTCCCTTCCGCCCCACCCAGAGCGGGAGGGGTCATTTGGTGATTTCCCAATAGAAAAAAAAAAAAAAAAAAGGCTTCATCTACACGGGTGAGAGGGTCGCCGTGCGTCTCTCGGCGTGTTTCTCTCGCCCGTGTAGAACACGCCTTAGTTAATAAGGTTGATATTCTGTGTGTGATTTAGTTAAGAAAGAAAGAAAATGCTTTTATTTAGAACAGACTAAAAGGCACATAATACAACATAAGTATTATATTACAAGTAAAAAAGGAAATATTAAAAAGAAAACAAATAAAAAGTGTAAAGTGCGTTGTGAGAAATTAGCAGGATAGTGTGCCTTGCGACTGCGCCAAATAGGCCCAGTTCAGCAAAAATGTCAGACAATTGTGCTTGACGCTGGGTTTCAAGTAGACCTAAAGTGTGAGGTGACGGACGTAAATCAAAGTCAAAGCATTTATTCCAAATAGGCACATAAGAGGCACTATTGAACATCAAAATTTACAATATACCTAATAAATAATAAATAAATAAATAAATAATAACTTTATTTCCAGAAAGTACAATTTCACAGCAAGACTTAATACTAAAACCATACATTGGTTATTTCTAATCAATAAAAATTGTACGCTACGACAGGTTGTGATCCTCTGACACCCAAGCTAAGATTAAACTTGTGTTATGGGTGCCAGGGCTCTCTCTTAACACAATTTCCTAATGAATACAATTATGATTAATTAGGTGTCTACGAATTTAGGAATAATCAATTTTTTATGAGTGACGCTGGTCCTGCTCCACAGGACGCATAAATAAATTGATTAGCATTTGAAAGTACTGTTGGAGCCGCTGAAGATTGTAAAATACTATTTTTGCATTATATAAATTCAATCTCCTAGTATTGTATAATTGTATAGCTCATGTGTGAGTACTATGTAGGTACATACTATAAAGCTACCATTTACTGGGTACGTCTTTCATTGACTTGAATGTGCCCTGGCGGCTGAGAGTATGTCATGCTCACTCAAATGTCTCGCTGATGGTGGCACATGTGTTGGATCATTTAGCTCCCTTCAAAATGGTTGAGCTGAATGGTGCTAATCCGTGCGTCATGTTCGTGAACGGGCGCCGTCAGTGGGGACTGGTCATCTCTTTGCTGCCATGGCTTATTTTAATTTAATTTAATATTTGGATTGTTTTAGGCTTTTCATTACGGATGCTTTTAACGTTCTGCATCGTTCTCACATGCATAATTTTTAACATGAATGATGTAACTAATACTTTGTAACCATATTTTGATTTAAAAGAGTGTCCATGGAGTTTCTTGCCCGTTCTTCTCCATAGGTACCTACTACGCTTTGGAATGGGCAACTAGCTTCATTTCTCTGACTGACCGACCCCTTGACAATTCAAAAGTGCCTGTAATTGGTTTAATTGAAATAAATACTTTGAGTTTGAGTTTGAGTTTGAGTGTATTTAGAAGAAGTGAAATTAATATTTATAAACTAATACAAGATTATTAATAGAATTGATTCTAGTCGCCCCTTCCAAGAGGTAGTTTTATCAGTCAGTCAGTTTTATCAACGTTTTTTTAATCGTATCTTATGCTAGTGTTTTCAAAGAAATCCGATTTGACTGGTCTGCTTGATTTGATTTGATGTGACAACTGACACACACACACACTGACTTCTGTTTGATTTGGTTGACTGGTAGAGAATGCCTAAGGCATTAAGTCCGCCTTTGTACCTTTTTGGGCGAAAAGATTAAAAAAATAAATAAATAAACAACTGACCTCAAATGCTGTTTTTTTTTCGATTACGATGTTGACCCCACGGAGAAAGTTGTTCGGCTTAAATTTGACCACACCTTTGTGATAGGTACACGTTGTATAAAATATTCACAACACTAGAATATATGTACAGACGCCAGCACATCAAGCTACTACAATCTGTCAAATTTCTTTAATAGATTTTCAACTTTATCACTAAACAATTAAGGTTCAAGGTTGATTGGGAAAATTTGACAGTTTCGGGTAGCTTGACCTGCTGGCGTCTGTATATTAGTCAGTTCAGGATCAAACTCACAACCACACTCTTCGATCCGTTATTGTAACCATAACTCTCTTAACGGTAAAACTGCTTATAATTTTCATTCAGTTGTCTTTCATCACAAAAACAATCCGTCTCTGGCCCAAATGCCTTTTCAGAACAAAGTCTGCGAAGTAATTAACTTTCAAGCTTTCTCCCCGAACTCCGAAATAATGTTTTGGTAACGAATTAATTAAGTAATTTCTGCGAAAACAAGAAAAACATGAGAATATAGAAACGAGCCAGGCTTTTATGATTATTTTAGAGTTTATGAGTACTTTAATGTACAGTCACGAGCATTTATGAAAAAAAATAGTATACTATGGAAAATCCAGATTTAGAAAAAGTTCAGCTTTGTGCTGCTGTGTGTCAAGCTTTTTCCATACCGAAATAAAGCATATCAATAGCATAAAGATAAACGTTCACTGGTCCGCACCGGCTGCAACGAACGCACAGCTCGCAACGGATTTAGGATTGTTTGTATGAAGAAATGAACCTAGCGCTCGATGCCAATAGGACGCAGTGCTATATGAATTTATACAAAGAAAACCAAAATCCTTCGCGTGCGGTTTACTGACGCTGGCCGCCACATAACGGCCGCAGTGACGCCTGTCATAAATATGACGGCACCGGGGTTTGACTTTACGATGTCAAAAAACGCCAAAGAGTAAAGTAATATAGATGAAAAACGCTCTCTACGAAAATACACCAACTTACTTTCTTAAACTTTCTTAACGTTTCAGTGACGTCATTCGCCGGTAAATTGCAGACGCTATGTGGCGGTCACCGCTTTTCCAGGAAACTGTAACTATACAGTCGGGTACCTACAGGATACTTAGGGTGTAATATAAATATGAAAATACTAGCTTCTGCCCGCGACTTTATCCTCGTGAAATTTCGGCCACCGACCCACAGGGTTTCATCGCATCGCCTGTCCGCGCTATTAGCGTTCTTACCGACTTTTTATCTTATTGCTATGCACCTAAAGGTCATAGCGTGATGTTAAATAAGCTATCGCCTTCCTCAAGAAATGGCATTTTTTTTAATCTGACTGTTAGTTCCA
The DNA here is from genome assembly GCA_911387795.2 of Apamea monoglypha. Taxonomy (NCBI): domain Eukaryota; kingdom Metazoa; phylum Arthropoda; class Insecta; order Lepidoptera; family Noctuidae; genus Apamea; species Apamea monoglypha. The sequence continues at coordinate 19,777,729 of OU426922.1, forward strand.
GAGATTATACTATAGATATAGTTTAGGAAAATTGCAATAACTATTTGCAAAAATGACAAACAGAACCATGTTAGTTCTCCAAATACTTATACCTATTATCTCCGACAAATGTGAGAAACATAGTGAAATTTCAATGTATATACATATATTGTAGTAAAACTCAGGTCACTATGTTTAACAATTATTTATTTCTACAACCAATGTTACACAGCCCAATATAGCTAGCAACCCTCAGCGCCGTCCGACCGTACAGATTAAAAATTCCAGCGCTCGCCGAGAGTTGTCGACTCATCATATCGATTCTAAAGATTCCTCAAATCGATTATACCTATCGATATTCGGTTTATTTAATTTTATATTTCATCATCACCTGCCTAGCATTTTCCCAACTATGTTGGGGTCGATTTCCTTTAATTATTTAAAATGTTTTATTAATTGATATTAAAAATCATAAACCTTATAATACGAGTATATTATGTACAGACGCCAGCAGGTCAAGCTACCCAAAACTGTCAAATTTTCCCAATCAACCTTAAACCTTAATGCTTTGGCGATAAAGCTCAAAATCTATTAAAGAAATTTGACAGATTGTAGTAGCTTGATGTGCTGGCGTCTGTACTTTGTTCGAATACCTACAGTAAGTAGAATACACGAGCAGAGTAAATAACCTGATTACCATAGCATCACGCCTTGTTTCCCCGAAGAGTTGCGCTAAGGTATACCTATAGTACACCTACATATCGGCAGTTATATTTGAGTCCCATGTAATAAGGTGGGCGTGCCTATTACCGGCAGCCGAGCACAAATCCAGACTCCGGGTTGCTACTGAGAAATTCCAGATGAAAAAACCCAATCTCTATACCCGACCTGGGAATGGAATCTAGGAAGGACCTCATGCTCAGTAGCGCTTGCGACCACTGAACCAACAGGATCACTTGTTTATTTCATTAATTAGAACTTATCTTCCTAACTTCTAAGCTCCGCGCTAATTCAAGAGTTTCATTCATTCTTCCACAAATTAATGTTAATATCTCGAAATAGTCAAAGGAGATGAATTCGTTACGAGCTGTTACACAAATTATTGCAAATTGAATGTTAAGGAAGCTTTTTTCTTTCGTTATCATAATTTCCGAGTTGATTAGATGTTCACATAAAGCCTCCAGGGTTTGTGTAAAAACGCGGAAATTAAGCGAGCCTGGTGTTGTTGTTAACGTTTACATAAAGCATAATATACTAACCTATATAGCAAAGAAAAAAAGAATCAAGAATCATGTCTGTCTTCACAAGACCATTGACGCTCAGCTAGTGACAGTCACCAGCCAGTACAGTATCATCCTTATCCGACCTTTTCGGTGATTCAAGTAACTTCGTAACAAAACTAGAGGGCGCCACTTGCCGTCATGCCTATATTTAGGTACAGACACCAGCACATCAAGCTACTACAATCTGTCAAATTCCTTTAATAGGTTCTCAACTTTGTCACTAATGCATTAAGGTTCAAGGTTGATTGGGAAAATTTGACAGCTTCGGGTAGCTTGACCTGCTTGCGTCTGTACATCGTCTCCATAGGTATATAATGGTTATTAATGTATACATAGAAAATATTGTAGAATATTTTAAAAGATCAACTATGGTTTGCCTGCAGTGGGACAATAACAGGCTGATATTATTTGTTACTAGCTGTGCCCCGCGGTTTCACCCGCATAAGTTTCGATCTCGTGGGAATATCGGGATAAAAATATCGGGAAATAAATTATTATGTTAATCCTGGTTATAAACTATCTGTGTGCAAATTTCATCCAAATCCGTTCAGTGGTTTTTGCGTGAAAGAGTAACAAACATCCATCCATCCATACAAACTTTCACGTTTATAATATTAGTAGGATTATATTATATATTTTATATTATTTTATGATTATTTCATATTCATATTCATTTATTTACGTTCCACAAGGTAAAAAAAGATGTTAACAAAAGGCTTAGAGCTAAGAGCCGTTGTAGACCCTGTCGGGGCACAGCATAAATAATTGTTTGATACATATATCACTTAACGTGATACACATATATATTACTTAATTTAAAAAATATAAATAGTAGAACTAAAATCAAAATAAAATTATACATGAAAACTAAATAATTACATTCGCATCCGCTGGATGCGAGTCGCACGGGACCGGTCAATGTGGCGACACTTGGGGGAGGCCTATGTCCAGCAGTGGACGTCTATCGGCTGAAATGATGACATTCGCATACAAAGTTTAAAAAAATAACATAAATAATTCTATTATTGGTAAGTAGGTAGCTATTTCCTTAAAATACTATTATTACAATTAGATAAGGTTTTATTTACTCAGTTAATATTTTTACAAAAACTTATTTAAAACATTCAAAGCGAAATTTAACAAAAAAAAAAAACACCGTTCTTCAGTTAAATTAATAATTAATGTACAAACAAAAGAGAACATAGGTTTTTTACATACCTTTCCCCACCCTCTTAGTAAATCCTTTATCTTTATGCAAAAGGGTCGAAATGCGACATACGTAATGCGAAAACCCTTGTCATTATTTGCACACAGGTTGTTAGAAAATGTTTGCTAAAAGAAAAGGTAATTTCGGATTAAAATATTCGGGACACAACAACGTTTTAAAAAGGTTTAATTCAAGTACTAAAGTGGAGTTAATTGGAAGAAATAAATTCACTTAATTAGCTAACGAAGAATGAGATGAACTACTATTACGAAAAAGAGACTTTGTTTAATTAAATGTTAAATGCTTACTTTTTACGATAGTAACTTAAGTATTTTTTTTTTTTATAAAAACAGCTTTAGTTCTATCATTGGTAAATATAATATTATTTAACTTCATTAGCACGAGCTGATACACAAGTGTACTACATGCGATACGTACCAGCCCGTCCCTGAGAGGACCATACATACTTGCTTATAATAATTTTACCAAAGACATTCAGTACAATAGCCCCTTTATTTATAAATGTTACTTAAAGTTAAGAGAACGTCTCATAACTTTAAGTAACATTTAAAAAAACTTCAAAAATGTATAAGCAGTCGCTAATCATTACTTAACTTTAAGCAAAGTTAATAAATAAACCGCTTTATTTCTATTTCAATCATATTTGAAGTACGTAGCTTCACAAATTCCAATTTCAATCTAGTTTAAGTTTGCGGACAACCTGTATATAGCCTCACATTTCAACGAGGCTGCATAACGAGGCCTTTCCTTTCTGCCGACTTGGAAGCGAGACAATCCAATATGGCCGCCGGATGCAGCATCTCCTGGACCCTTCATTTCCGGTCCGTCCGCCGGAGAGCACCCTGTATCAACGTCGTTTCGTTTGTTACATTCAAGGTAAGTCGAGCTAAGTATTTGGCGAGTTGGAGATTTGAATAATTTATACATAACAACATCACGCCTGTGATCCTCGAAGGGTTAGGCAGAAGTGCACCTATAGTACACCCGCATTTCGCCAGTTATGTCTAATTCCCATGTAATAGGGGACGAGTCTATATGTCATGGTTTATTTTTTTATTATTTTACCAATTGTGGTATAGTAATTTTATTTTATTTTAGGTGCATCGTCCTCACATATTATTTTAATATACACATTATTAATGTATGCAAAATATTCTAAAACATTTTATAAGAGTAACGGTGGAGTTTCTTGCCCATTCTTCTCCATACGAAAACTACCTTTTGGAAGGGGCGACTAGAATCAATTCTATTTTACTGTAATTTTTGACGTTCAAAAGTGCTTTTTATGTTCCTATTTGAAATAAATGCTTTGACCTATTAGGTACCATCAACCGCGCACAAATCCAGACTCCGAGCTTTCTCCGATTTCTCAGCAGCAGGCTGAGAAATTCCAGATGGAAAAACGCAATAACACTTTGCCCGGCCCGGGAATCGAATCAAGGACCCTTTTTTTGACGTTCGAAAAGTGCTGATTCTCAGCCTATTTTGAATAAATTACTTTTGATTTTGATTATTTTGGACCAACGAGACTTTTATATGAACACGAAACTTTTCACATCACACTACGCTATAATTGTTGATGACTATCGCACTTGTTAAATACATCTTTCTATCTATATCAATACTCTTCTATACTAATAATAAAGCTGAAGAGTTTGTTTGTTTGAACGCGCTAATCTCTGGAACTTTTAGTCGGATTTGAAAAAATCTTTTTGCCTTTGATAGCCATAATTTTGATTAAGAATATAGGCTACTTAACATCACGCTAGAAACCTTAGAAGCCGAGCAAGAAGTCAGAAAGAACGGTAAGCGAAAACGAAAGTAATAGCGCGGGGGATAGCGGTGCGATGCGCCGTGGTGGGCCGAAATTTCACGCCGATGAAGTCACGGGCAGAAGCTAGAAAATATATTGAGTTCCTATAACGGTTTTGAATAAATAAATATCTTGAACCAATACGATATTCCTTACACCAGCATCAATTCCCTTCGCAGTAATAACCTGGATCTATTTCAAACTTCGTCCTATATTCCTTGAACCACAGTTTGAATTTAATATTACACGTAGGTACGTATTACCTGCGTCTCAAATTGCCATACCTTGGGATAGCTCCTCGGGGAAACATTTCTATCGCTGTAAAATTACACACGACATAAAGACAATGTTGTCTTGTGTGTAATTTTCGAGACACTATATTTCATTATTTATAGCAATACAAGGATAAGCTTATAATTATTATTATCCTTTTTGCCTACCTCGTTGATGTAGTGGTCGCAAGCGCGACTGCTGAGCACGAGGTTCTGGGTTCGATGCCCGGGTCGGGCAAAGTGTTCTTAGGTATTTCCATCTGGATTTTTTCAGTAGCAGACCGGAGTCTGGGTTTGTGCCCGGATAATGGCAATAGGCCGCCCCCTATTACATGGGACTTAATAAACATAGCTGGTGAAATGTGGGTGCACTACAGGTACACCTCTGCCTAACTCTTCGGGGAATACAGGCGTGATGTTATGTTAAGTGAAGGTGAGTAGGGAGGCCTTTGCCCTGCAGCGGGACATCACAGGCTAATAAATAAATAAATAATTTATAATTGCTAAACGTTTTTTCTTTCATAACGTAAGAATTTCATTTCAGAATTCATAAAAATAATAGGAACATAATTTTGCACGTTGGTTTATTTTAGTGTAGCTATTACTTGTTTTAAGCTGACTCGTTTGAACACGATTGATCAACCCACGACACAAATGTAGGTCCAAGAAAACGCAATCAATATTTTAATTCAGGCCGCTTCACACGAAATCGGTCATTGAACTTTCGCTAAATATTCCACTGCCATAATTGGCCCATTATGGCTATTTTAATTAACAAAATTATATACGCAAAACAGTGGAAAAATAATTAAATACGATTCCGTGATTAAGTGTAAGTTTAACGAAATCATTTGTGACAATTACTTTAATTAATTTCAAATGAGTCTGGTGTTGATTTTCATTTTAATTGGTTTCCTGTTTATGTAGGCGTTGAACTACGTACTTTATGTTTATTCGTACTAACTATGACAAACATTCAAAAGTCAAAACTCAGGTTTGCCAACGTGCAATGGAGCGCAGTATTCTAGGCATCAAATTGATAGACTATATTCGCAACACCAAAACAAACACTGCGCTCCAAAACAGATAACTGACGTTCCTCATAAAGCCGCTAAGCTGAAGTGGGACTGGGCTAGCCACGTCTGCGGTATGCCCAATGAACTGTGGACCAAAATAACCACCACGTGGAGCCCTGACACAGCTAGAAGGCGTCGCGGCAGACCCCGTAGAAGCTGGCGGGACTAGCTGGACAAATAAACGATCAGTGGTCCAGTTCAGCCCTGGATTGAAAGAGCTGGAAGGTAGGCCTTAAGCACAAGATGATGCAGGCTAACAATAACAGTAACTATGAAGAAAAAATATCGAAAAAAGCAAGCAGCTACAAAAAACACAAACCAAGTTTTCGAGAATTACTGTACAACATGAGTTTGTAGCCTATTGTAACAAAAACAAAATACACTCATTCGATGCATTCAAGCCTCATGTAACTGTATTATTTAATCGCAAATAACAGCTTTCCTTAAAACTAAATGCAGTGGATGTGTGTATCGTAATTGATGCAGTGACGATTATGACGAATTTTAATTTATAATTTACATTGCGTCTTTTTAGGGTTCGCTATTCAACAAGGAACCCTTATAGTTTCGTCATGTTCTTCCGTCCGCAGCTTAGCTCAGAGACTCTTAATACTAGAAAGTTATAATTTGTCATGGATATATTAATACATATTAATCACGTCGACAAAGTAGTGGCTTAAAATATATTTTTTGGGGACCTCCTGTACACTTAAAGTGGGGATGTTTTCACCATTTAGTGTGGTGTATGGTTAGATAGGTCTTTCAAAAATATTGCGGGTTTGTGCAAACAATTTTTCGATTCAGGGATCCGTTTGTGAAATATTAAGCTTTTTTTTTTTCTGGTGGGAAATCATCAAATGACCCCTCCCGCTCTGGGTGGAGCGGAAGGGAGTGTCAGACTCTTACTGACTAAAACTCACCCATGTTCCTTCCTTCGCCCTTTATGTTCCGGGGTAGCGGTAACCCTTTCGGACAATCCTGCTGAAAATATTAAGCTTTAAAGTGCTATTTTTTGTTAACAACATATACTACAGTATACATATAGGTACACTACACACACTACAGTTGTGTATATACTACAGTGTTATATATATACTATAGTTATATATATATATAACAAAGTTAAAAGAAAAACTATCACAGCTAAGAAGGCTTTACAAGTTTACGAGTAATAGTCGACCAACTTACATTAGCAGTTGCAATGTATGGGTGAACATGATTTTCAACTACAACGTTAAGTTTGTTCTTGGGATAAATTCATACCAACTACGGAACCCTTCATTGTGCGTGGTCCTACACGTCTCATCTCGGCGACAAACAATGACAAAAACTTGTCAAAATGTAGGGATATTAGAGGTATTTTTGACAGATTTAGACTGAGATCAGACTGTGAACGTTCTTAAAATTACGAGAATTGCCCCTCTGGTTATAAACTATCTGTGTGCAAAATTTCATCCAAATCCGTTCAGCCGTTTTTGCGTCAATTCGGAACATACATCTGACAAACGGACAAATATTCTAAAAACTATTAACTGTTTTCGCCATCAGACTTATTCCCAGACCTCGTAGCTATTACTTTTTTTTAATTCGTTAACAAAAAGCAACAATGCCTCGAATAGGTCCTGCCTCTTTTTCGAACTCCATTTAAAAAGATTAAAAGTAAAATATTTAAATCGATTCCTCTTTTTATTTAACTTCTTTTTAATTACTGATTCTCCAATAACGTTAAAAAGCACAAGTTTTAGGCGGAGGAACCAATAATTACTGAAGTTTCGCGTTTGAGTTCGAAAAGCAATTCAAACAAATATGTATACACCGGCGGATATCTTAGAGGCGATAACAATATCGTTTGCCGATAATTTGCTAAGTTTAAACACCCGATCGAATCTATGTTTATACAATCTTAGAATACCAATTCAAATTTAGGCACAATTAGCGTAAAATGAAATTCTCAACCATACTTAGAAACTAGTTGCCCAGTAACTGGGTTGTGGAGGTCAGATAGGCAGTCGCTCCATGTAAAATACTGGTACTCAGCTGCATCCGGTTAGACTGGAAGCCGACCCCAACATAGTTGGGAAAAGGCTAGGCAGATGATGACTTAGAAACTAGTTATACACCGTGTTCCGGACGGTATACGATAGAGCTAGTGCGAATCTTGGGCTTCTTTCGATTAATCGAGTCTGGTTTAACTACGCTGGAATCGGTGCATTTCATTCATTCATTAAAAATAATGACGGAATAAAACACTACAGTAGACAAAAAATCATGGAAATAGCGACCAAATTCTATGAATTACTATATTCAGATGACTCACCACCCCCGATCTGCACAGAATACAGTCTCCCAGATTTCATTCCTTTAATAAGTGGCTATGAAGTGCACCAAGCACTTGGTACTATGCGCTACAACAGAAGTCCTGGAGAGGATGGAATCACTACAGAAGCGTTAAAAATTGGCTCTTCCACATTGTTACCTCACCTTACCAACGTATTTAATACAATACTGACCTCAGGAAAAGAATCCATTTCAATGTGCCATTCAAATATACATAGTTCTTCTGCACAAAAAAGGTGACAAAAGCGATATCGGAAACTACCGCCCAATAGGTGTAACATCTCATATATACATATAAAGCTATTATTAAGGTGATACACAATCGCATAGACGGGAAACTGGACAAACACCAGCCACCAGAACAAGCCGGATTTTGCCCAAGTTTTTATACAACCGACCACCTTTAAACACTAAACCAGACCCAAATACACAGAATTTAATAAAGCACTATATCTGGCCTTTGTAGATAACACAAAAGCCTTCGATAGTATTAAGCACTCAGAAATCTTCACATCCCTAGAACACCAGGAATTCGAAAAGCAATACATCGATCTTCTAAAAAATATTTACAACAATAGCCCCGCAAACATTAAACTAAATACTGCTGGACCTTCTTTCAAAATACAAAAAGGTGTTAAGCAGGGTGACCCACTCTCTCCCAAATTGTTTACAAGCACACTTGAGGAGATATTTAAGTCACTGGCAGCCTCATGGAAGACCAAGGGCATTGACGTCAGCAAGAAGAGGCTGACAAACCTCCGTTTTGCCGACGACATAGTCCTTTTTGCCCCCACAGCTCTAGAACATCAGATCATGCTCCAAGAGCTGAACACGGCTAGCTTTAAGGTGGGACTTGCGATGAATCGGTCTAAAACCCAACATATGACTAACAGCACCAAGCACAGGGTTTAGGTAGATGGGCAGGAAATACATTATGTCGATAAGTATATCTACCCGGGCCAGTTAGTTTCTTTCGAAAACAGGCAGGAAAGGGAAATCGATCTGGGAAAGCTACTGGTCCATGAAGACGCTAATGAAAGGCGATCTGCCGATCTCCCTAAAGCGAAACTTATTGACATGTGTATCCTGCCCGTCCTAACCTATGGTGCTCAGACTTGGTCACTCACCGAGTCGCAAAGGTTCCGCCTTGGCGTTTGCCAAAGAGCGATGGAGCGCAGCATCCTGGGTGTAAAAAGACAGGACAAAATTCGGAACACCATGTTGCGTTCCAAAACAGGTGTAATAGACGTAGGCAAGAAGGCTGCCAGGCTCAAGTGGGATTGGGCGGGTCATATCAGCCGCATGCAGGATGACCGCTGGGCAAAAGTTTCCACACAATGGGTGCCTGAAGATGGACGGCGCCGCCGAGGTCGGCCCAGAAAGTGGTGGCGAGATGATCTGGACGCGTACCGCGAGGGCTGATTCGAGGTGGCGCGGGAAACGAGTTCCTGGGAGGACTTGGGGAGGCCTTTGCCCAGTAGTGGGACAGAACAGGCTAAACAAAAAAAATATTTAGACGTCGAAACACGTTATAAATATAAAACTAGTTCGAACAGATTTCCTATAAATATAACTTATTTGCTTCAAAATAGCGTTCTCAATAAACCTTACAAAATATTAATATAAATAGGTCCTTGGGTGTTTCCAATCAATTTTATGAACGTGTTGGCACCTTCATATATCTTTCATGGAAACAGAACTGTGATCAAAGACTTTAATTGAGGCCCAGTTATTTTATCCAAAGCCTTTGAACATATAATTCGGTTTATGGTCCATTTGAACATACATTATACGAAATGGGTTGGTTTTGGGCCGTGGTGACATTCTATTTTATGGTTTTATATATTATTATGTTCAATATTGAATCAACACCTTCAATAAACTAAGTATTGATCACAGTGCGCATTATCGTTCCTTGTTTTTTCTGATTACAATAGGAAGAATGAAGCCGAAAGGCGTCCATTGCTGGACAAAGGCCTTCCCCAAATAATATAATCAGGATTAAGAGAGCTACAACATAGAAAAAAATTCAACAAAAAATATCAAACAGCGAACTCGTCCAAAAATATATTTACAAAATTAACCATAGAAACATCATCAAACAACATGAGAATTAATTCCAATCGACTACAAATATCGAGTTTCATGAAATCAAGCGGCCATGTGCAAGTCAGACTCGCACACGATAGGTTCCGTACCATCGGACAATATTTAACAGTACTTTTTTTTTTTTAATTACCATACAAAGACAGTTTGTTGTTATAGCCACCATATTAGTATCTTGTCTACCTATTACGGTTCAAAGATCCGGCCCTGTGACTGACAGACGGGCGGCGGAGTCTTAATAATAGGGTCTCGTTGGCACCCTTTGGTTACGGAGCCCTAAAAAAAGGAACAAATAAAAAGTTCAATTTGTTCAGAGCAGACGCGTAGGAGTAATATTTGCTCGCCGGAGCTCTGATGACGTCCGAGTGCCGATTAACGCGATATTTGGTTTGTTCAGGGGACGCGAGGCTAATTAAGAGCAACCTTGTAGGTAGACGAACCGACCGACTGGAAGTACGTACTTGTGTGGGAAGTGAGTTAGGTATGAATAGATGAAAACGTGTTAGAGGTTAGGTAAAGTCAGTAAAATTATGGATACATGTTTTTGGCCATTGGATTTTAGGATATTATTGAATAGAAAAATATTATTATTATCAAAATTACAAGAGACAGTCCTCAAAAACGGCCACCCATCACCACTTCTTCCTAGTAATTTAGCTGGGAAGAAAAGTGCCAGCAGCACAGCTGTCTGTCATGAACTTGACACAATAGTATTCTATAAATTGCAAAACAAAGAAACAAAAACATTAAATTAAATTATTTGCCGTTTTGTCAGCTGCAGTGGTGGCCCAGTGGGAACAGCCGCAACTTACGAGTACGTGAGTCGTTGGTTCGAACCCAGACAGGCGATTCACTATGTGTAAATTAGTTCATCACCACTGCTCTCAAAACGGTGAAGGAAAAAATCGTGAGGAAACCGGCATGTCCTAGAACCAAAAATTCGAAGACGTGCCATCTACCTGCTGGATTGTGTTCAGTAGAAAACATAAACGTAAAATAAAGACATTCGAATTCTGATTTCCTGAACTGTTAGCCGCAATAGTAATTGATGAATAAATGAATAATAAAAAGTAGTAAACATAGATGGAGGGGCTCATAGCTAAGTAATAACAGCCGCACGGGTCGATCGATCAGGTTAAGCTGCGCTTGCCACGGTCGATCCGTGGATGGGTCTCGGAAAGCACGTTAAGCTGTTGGTCCCGGCTGTCATTCGTGGATCTTTGACAGTCGTTACGGGTCGTCAGAAGCCTAAAAATCTGACAACCAGCCTTACCATGGGGTATAGTGTTACCCAGTAACTGGGCTGTGGAGGTCCGATAGGCTGTCGCTCCATGTAAATACTATTATACTATTCAGCTACATCCGGTCAGACGGGAAGCCGACACCATCATGGTTGGGAAAACGCTAGGCAGATGATGATGATGATACATAGATGAACAATATTTTAGTTTACAACGTCTACCCATGAGGTACTAACTACCTGCAGATAACACATGGGTCCTGCTAAGTCACGTCCAACTATAATGGTTAGTTGGGAATTAGAGATAAGAAGATTGTGTCACGTCCGAGATAACAGTAATCACTAATGATTTGACTGGGTCTCGAAATTGGTCTGGGAATATAGGTAAAGTCAGTGTTTATTGAATTGACATTTGTTGGGTTATAGCCATTTCAAACAACTGTCAAAATTGATTCATTTATTTTATTTATTATTTACTCAACACAAGGGATTGTAATACACGTTAAAAATACACTTTTTCAAAATAAGTAGGTACTATTTCTACAAAAGTATAACGATTCTCTTGTTCAGAAGAAAATCAGTAAACCCCGTTTAAGACGATTTCACCGGAACCCAACCAAAAACGCGTCTTAAGCGAGAAGAAAGCGTATTATGCGGGATAGGGAAAATAAAACGTACTACATATTATTGTGTATTATGTTCTAATGTCGTATATGTAGATATTAAATTATACATTTATAAATTACATTAAATACATTGTGTAATTATAATTTATTATAATTACGTTATTTAAAGTAATCACTTATTTTGGTTTGACAGAAAGATTTTGATGCATTAGCAATTACAAGATTTTCAACATAATTTAACTTTTGCAGTGCGTCTTCGCTTTGATTCAAGAGATAATATTTAAGTGTTGTTGCCGTATTAAACGGGGGATGGCGAATCGTATTAAGCGTTAGAAATGTATGAAAACATGTCTCTAGTTGCAGGGCCTGGCGTAAAATATGGCGTATTATGCGAGAAATCGTATTAAGCGTGATCGTATTAAGCGGGTTCTACTGTAATAAATGAAAGTGAAAATGTTTAGAGCTTGTGCCTTATTGCCAGTATCATAAAAATAATTTGCACAACTTTATTTCAAACAGTTATAATTTATTCTTGGACCGTAGTTTACATCAATTCAATGCTGAAAACTGTCAAGCACTATATGCCTAAAATTTTAGTACTATCAAACTCAAATCATTTATTTCAATTAAACTATTTACAGGCACTTTTGAATTGTCAAAATTAAATAGTCGGTCAGTTAGTTAGAAAGTTGGAGCTAGTTGCCCATTCCAAAACGTAGATCTCTATGGAGAAGAACGGGCAAGAAACTCTGGTGAGCCAATTACTTTGGTCGACTGTACTTTTCGACAAACTACACCATTGAGGCCATTATTTCGAATTGACAACACTTTTGTTTGCATTTTTGATCTTGAATTCCATTTCCGACTTAAATCCATAAATTCAAACAAGTTTCGTGAATTAATAGTTAATATTTGCATAATAATTCGTGGTTCAACTTCAATATCATCAGGATTATGCCGGAATTTAGCAGTTCGTCGTGGATGTGGTACAACAGCGGCTCCCCTGACATTCTCTTTCATCAGAAGACAGCTGCCACGCAACCTTCTTCGCTCTGCTAGAGTGACTGTCACCACCCAGGGTCATAGGAAGTTCGTTAGAAAACTAGAAGGTGCCACTAGCTGAGGGGTCATATAATCTACTAGCTTTTGCCCTCGACTTGGTCCGCATGAAATTTTCTCCTCCCCCGTACCATCATCTCGTGATTTTACTTCGTTATCGCTTAGTGTTATTTCCGACTTTTTTTTTCTTTTTACTCGGCTCCTGTCGGTCGAAGCGTGATGTCAAATAACCTAGCCTAACCTTCCTCAAAATTTGGGCTATCATATACAAAAAGAATTTTTCAAATCCAACTCTTCAGCTGTATTATTATTATTATAGATAAATAAAATAAATAAAGGAACTGATTTGATTTGATTTTTATTTTCTTACCTTCCACAATCACACCCTCACGAATCCTGAAAAATTTACGAAAGAAAACTTCAAAATTCAGATAGGTACATAAATTCGTCCAAACTCAAATCAGTATTCATCAAACGTTTTGTTACAGACAGAAAAATACTCATACCTGTCGCCCCGACGCACCTTACATACTGATATTGTGACATTTTCACGTGAAATATCCACGTTCTAACACATAAAAAATTTCTACAGAAGTCGCAAAAGTACGACTATGAAACAAATGGTAAAAGGAGCAATATCAAAAACGAGACGGGTCCTACCCCACCCTGTATTTCAATAAAGCGTGTTCAATATTAACACGTGACAATATTAATTTTGGTAGAGACGCAATTTCTGTAGGAAGAAATTATAATGTTCCATTTATTACTATCTGGCTTTCTGCCTATATTAAAAGCTAGATTAAAAATAAAAGTCGTAGTCGTAGTCCTTGTCGCCGTCGTAGTTGTATATATAAATAAATATAAATAAATAATAAAAGTCTGCCTCGTGGGTCTAGTTTTTGCAAGCGCTACTGCTGAGTATGAGGTCCTGGGTCCGATTCCCAGGTCGGGCAAAGTGTTGTTGGGTTTTCCTATCAGTAATTTCTCAGTAGTAAATAGCAGCCCGGAGTCTGGATTCATACCCGGTTGATGATAATAGGCTCGTCCTCTATGACATGGGACTTAAACATTTCATGTACATTGGTGTACTCGTTAAGGTATACTTCTGTCTTCCCTTCGGGGAATTACAGGCATGATGTTACGATATGACACACGGTACGGCAACCTGATTGCCGTGCCATGTGTCTTCGAAGAAAATAGTCGCTTTTTCATTTGGAACTGAATAATGAACCGTACAGCATAAACAATCATACTCTTATAATTTCTTATAACTTGGACTTATTCTGTTGTGAATTCACAAGGAGTGCATAGTTTATATCAAGCCATAGTTTATAATTAGTACACATTAAGTTAGGATAGGCGCATTCGGTTACCCTGTCAGGTAGATGTAAGTAGATGAAAAAATAAATTTAATGTACCTAAGTGATTTTCTCTTTCTCTCTCTCATTCACAAGCTATGGCACCTGTCTTTTACTGCGAACCACAAAATTAACAATCCTAACATGTGACAAAGCTAACACGGTCTATTTTCCGGGTGAACCAACTGAACTGACTAATTATAAATTATTCGATTGACTGGTCAAATGGTAGTTTTACAAAGAAGTATCGTGTTATGCAGTAACTGGGTTGTACAGGTCAGATAGGCAGTCGCTCCATGTAAAATACTGGTATTTAGCTACATGGTGTTAGTCCGAAAGCCGACCAAACATATTTAATACTGAATAAAATAATATTATTATTTGCGAAAATGCTAGGCAGGTTCATATCGGAGATCCGAAATCAATCAAAAGTTACCTCTGAATTAATAAATAAATTAGAACGGAATTCTAAGAACCCAAAGTTTAATAGTCTTTTATTAGATTAACAATCTAAGGTTCGATGTTTCTCTAATAAATAAATTATGAACAAAAAACGAACTATTTCAATATTTATAAGCGTTGAAAGTGGTACAAGTTTCAATTCTGTTTTACAAATAACTAGTAAATTAATTCATAACTTCAATTAATCTACGGTTTCCTAAGGCCCTTTGTACATACACGTTTTTCTTGCCGTGAAAAACTACAGTTTATTCGCCGTGTGTAGGCGGTTCGTCACCCGTGAAAGAAACCATGCCGTGTACAAAAGGCCTAAACGACAGGTGGCCGCTATATTCGTAGTGACGGCTGTCATGAAAATAATGGCAGTGGAGTTTGAGTTCACGGCACCAAAAACACTCTCTAGGAAAACACACTAACTAAAGTTTTGTTTTTCTGAGAAAACAGTGAACGGTCACATAATTACGACTGTCCAAATACTGAGCGCTTTTTGACACCTTAATGTGTAACTTGTGCCAAATCAGCAGAGGTCCTCCCTCGAGGTTTGCCAGGCTATGGAACGGAGTATTCTGGGTATCAAACTAACAGACCGTGTTAGGAATACGTTCCATCATAACGATAACTGATGTCACTTGGAAAGCTGCCACGCTAAAATGGATTTGGGCTGGACACATCTGCCGCATGTTAGACCACCAATGGGCCAAAATTACGACCAAATGGGTTCCTCTTAATGGCAAACGATATTGCGACAGGCCCAGACGGAAATGACGGGATGTCCTGGACTCCTTGAACCAGAACCGGTCCTCAGAAACTTTAAACAGAGAAAAGTGGAAAGAGAGTAGGGAGGCCTTTGCCCTGCAATGGGACGTCACACGTCCCATTGCAGGGCAAAGGCTTTAAAAGGCTTTTAATTATAATAATAATGTGTAACTGGTGAAAATGACATTTTTTACCAGCCTATAATATTCCCGCTGCTGGACACTGGCCTCCTCTCTGTAAGAGCGAGAGGGCCGTAACTCGGATATCTATGGCCGTAACCCACAACGCGGGCGCAGTGCGGGATGGCAGGTGTCATATGTTTTTCAATTTGGTTCTGAAAGGTTTCCTCACGATGTCGATGAAACCCGTTATAATATGACGGAACTGCTTTCCTAGGAAACCAAAGCTTTACTTTCATAAATAAGTTTCAATGACGGCATTCGCCAGCCCAAAAGCTATTTAAATGCCAAAAGTTTGAATATTTATTGAAAAAAATTCTGCCCTGATGTGTTAAACTAATTACAATTTTACATTCCCATGAAAATAACTCCCTCAAAACGTGCAACGTACCTCAACTTCCAGCAAATTATTTCAACAGCGAGGCAATTGCGGTCGCAAATACCGGAATTTTTAAGTAGGCTCAAGTGTTAGGCCGAAATCTATCAACGTTAGAAATGTCCCCGTCTCTATCTAGCGCTTATAGTTTGACACTTGTGCGACAGTGACAGGAATAACTCTTAACCAAAGATCTTGCTAAGTAACGTTCATAGATATCGGCCTGTGATATCATTCCTATTACTTAAACCGAGTAGGCGTTGAGTTAAATTGTTTGCGAACTTATATTAAGCGGTTTAGGTTTAACACACTATCAATCTAAATCTGAATAATTTTGAAGGATATTGCTTAATCCAATCCATATGTTGGAAAAAATTATTTATTTATTTCCCACCATACAATTATCTTTAGAGGTTTGTCACCTAATGCGATAATGTAGACAACTTACAAACTACAGTTACACAGTTACAAACTAATCATTCTTGTTCATATTTACTGCTACTACTCGTACAAACACCATATATATCTATGTCCTAGTAGGACCATAACTTATTTCAAAGAGAGCTCTCACTGTGAACCCACCCAGAGTGCAACAAAATATTGTCTATTTGTCTGCTCAACGCCGTAAATAACGCAATGAATTTTGTTGAACTCTCAAAATGAAAGCTATTGTTACTGTTATTGTGTTACGCAATTACCCCGCAGACACATTTTTTTATCTTGAAACTATGTATGAACAACTGACCCAATCACACGTACCACATCACATCGCAGCAACAACATGTGGGCAAGCAGTAGTTACGCGTGAATCGTGTCGCTGCAGCTTCTTGCAGTTGCGTTGTGGTAACTACAAAATTTCGATGTGGTTGTGTTGCCGCTAGTACCTGCGATGTGGTTACATCGTGGCTAGTGTTTGCAGACAGATCGACTCCGGCTTTCGTAGAGGAAGCACGCCTTGACTCACACACAGTGTCGTCCAGTCGACGCAACGTTGTGGCTGCGACGTGGCCTCGATGTGGTCTGTATCACCCACACGGTTGATTTTAACCAAACGTGGTCTGTGTCAATAAACTATTCATTTTCATAAAAATTAGCGGATGTCCACGTGTTGTTGTTGTAATTATGGTACGAGTATGATAATATGAATGTCAGTCTAATGCCATTGAGTTCAGCGGGATTGTCCGAAAGGGTTACCGCTACCCCGGAACATAAAGGGCGAAGGAAGGAACATGGGTGGGTTTTAGTCAGTAAGAGTTTGACACTCCCTTCCGCTCCACCCAGAGCGCGAGCGGTCATTTGATGATTTCCCACCAGAAAAAAAAAAAAAATGCCATTGAGTTTCGTTTATGATTATTGTCTCTTGCGTACGTATTATTTGAGTATGTTTTTCTTCTACAACACCATGGACCCTGCATAATCAGCCTAATATTCCTCGCTGCTTTACGAATTTTGTGGAGTCCTAACCGTAAGGCACCTCTATCTTATAAATCAAATATCGATGCAACATAGGAAACTAAACTACGACCCACTCGTATTAAATAGACGCACAAAACACTCTGTTTGCCCACAATTGATCGCTTTCAAAACCAAATTCAGCACCCGATTTCTTGGTCTTTTATTTTTTATTAGTCTTTGGTCCGTTTATTGGCCCCTACATCTACAACAAGTTAAATAAAATTCTCAACATATACCCGTTGACTCAGAAATCCTGCAAAATTAAAGTAAGTGATTACCTTCAAAAGCTCACGTACGAAGAGACAGAAAAATTGCTCCAGGTCCCTACTTAATCTTTTAAGAGGAACCGGGATCACCCCTATGTGCGGATGGTGATCACCGGGGTGGTTTTAGTGAGGTAAAAATCCCACACTCCCCGACCTCACTCCCCGGAGGTCGGGTGCCTTTTGAAGGTTTCCCCCCGAAAACAAAAAAAAAAAGGTCCCTACTTAATAATAAGTTCTCATATATAAAATTATCTATCTATTATTTAAAAACAAAAAAAAACAACACTAGTCCCAATGTGCCGCAATCTCACACACCCTCTCACACTCACTCGTGCGCGCCCCCATCTCACACAAAGAAAGGACTAGTCTCACACTTGCCATTCTATGATTGCTATGTTACCAAACTTGTAAGTTTATGTCTTAATTAATTTCTTTTCTTCTATATTATATTAGGCACGTACATTTAAACATGGGTTCATTAAAATACATAACTTCAATATTTACGAGTATATGTAACTCAGGTGGATCGGCGTTGAGGGCTGAAATACAGGCTATGCCTAGTTCGGCCACAAATGCTAATACTTTAGTGTACAGTAACTGTATACTAAGCACTTAATTTGTGAAATAATGTACTATTTTGTTCTGTAAATAAACATTATTATTATTATTTCCTTTATTTCATCTAAAAATATTTAAAAGTGTAATTTATAAGTAAAATTACATTTTTAAATATTTTTATAAACAAAAAGATAAAAAAAAACATTTAAAAATATAAAAAATAGTAGCCCACCGGTATCGGGAACAGGTCCAAGCTACAGGCGGTCAGGGCTCGAGAGAAAGGAACCTCCTGACAATGCGAGCCGTGTCCAGAAGTACCGATTTCTGAATCAATCCCTTGATCCAGCTTTCCAACGAGAGCCTCCTGACGTCGAGGCTCTTGGCTATTAAGCCATTAGCTGTCACGACTATCGGCACAATGATCGCTGAGTCCACATGCCACATGTCGGCAACCTCGCGAACCAAGTCAAGATACTTGATTTGTTTATCTTTCTCGGCTTTCACGAGGTTCTCATCATGCGGGACGGTTATGTCAACAATCATTGCGCGCCGCTCTGATCGATTCACCACCACTATATCAGGCTTATTGGCAACAATAGTCCTGTCAGTGATGATGGATCGATCCCAGTACAATGTGATATTTCCATTTTCGAGAACTGGGTCGGGCACATACCTGTAGTACGGCACCCCAGATTCCACAAGGCTGTATTTCAGAGCAAGTTGCTGATGGATTATTATTATTACTGATGGGATACAGGCCTCCTCTCGGTGAGAAAGTGTAGGCCATAATCCACCATGCGGGCCCACTGAGGGTTGGTAAATGTCACATGTCTCCGAATTTTTAGTTCTAGGACATGCCGGTTTCCTCACGATGTTTTCCTTCACCGTTTTGAGAGCAGTGGTGATGAAATAATTTACACAAAGTAAAGCGCCTGGCTGGGTTCGAACCTACGACCTACAACTCGTCACGGCCGTTACCACCACCAAGCCACCAACCACCACCACCCACCACCACCACCACCAACATTCACCACCACCACCACCACCCACCACCACCGCCACCATTGCCCTCATGGAACATGCGACAGATCTCTATGAATGCGTAAAACGTTTAAAACATTCAAGCCACAAATGATTTAAAAGTAAAATGTTTGATCCAACTGATGACGTACAATATCGTTTATTTAAAATAAAAAAAAAAATGAAAAAATTCCGATTGAAAATAAAACTCTATTTGAAACGACTCAAAGGCTGAATACTATCTGTTTCAAAGAATCAAAATGTCGAAACCAATGGAGCATCCACAGATAGAAAACTTCAGTTTCAGAAATACCAAGTTTTATTTAACAAACCATTATTAAAGTTATCATTTACGTACCATTTCGTACAAAAACAACATCACGTTAATAATATAAAACAGCAAGATATAAATGTTTATTTAATTATGGAAAATTACATGCTGGTAAAATAATTTCACCTACTCGAGATGAAAAATATTCAGTGTTGAATAAAGTAATTATTTTCTCATTCTGCTACCTCCACATTCGATTAAACAAAAAGGTACAACCCCACGTGGACCATTTGAGTAGGAACTTTTTACCTGCGAGCTAGCCGTGTTACTTCCACTCGTACCTACTGAATTATACAGGGCTTTTCATTAAGAGCGCTCGAACTTTGAAATGAAATAAAACAACCTGTTTAGGTGATATTGCCACAATTTTTGTTTTTTTTAAAGGAAATTCGATGACATTATTTATGGAATATAATTTCAGTCAAATGGCCGCCGCGACTCCGCTGTAGGTATTCTGGAGGACCAATTTTGGACGTCATCTTCGCATAAATGGGGCTCAATTTCACTAAGAACGCGATTTATGTTGGCCTTCAGGCGGGCAATTGTCTGTGGTTTGTCTGCATAGACCAGAGATTTTACGTAGCCCCACAGAAAGTAGTCGAGCGGTGTTAAGTCACACGATCTCGATTGCCAGTGGATGTCGCCACTTCGCGAGATGACGAAGCCCTCGAACTTCTCATCCAATAAATTTAATGTTTCCCGTGCAGTATGGTAAGTGGCGCCGTCCTGTTGGAACCTCATGTTTGTGAGATCCATACCATCTATCCTAGGCCACAAAAAATTTGTTATCATCGTCCGATAGCGGTCGCCATTGACAGTGAGAGCGGCTCCTTGCGCATCTTCGAAGAAATTTCTTTAATTCTTTCTTTTTCTTTTTTTTAAAAACGTTGCCCCACACTAGAAATTTTTCCTGTACCGTGGATGCGTTTACAAACATTTAAACTCACAGACACAAACAGCCAGACCCGGAACAACTACCTGTATTTAGGCAAAACGCAGCGCAGCAGTCGATCGCTCAGCCACTGTGCCAACCGTGTCGTCAAATCATGTTGTCATTCATTTTTAGGCTTATTCAGGCTTCATACTTCTACTGTCAGTAAATCATTTCTACGCGTTGTTGAAGCGTGTAGCGTTCC
The DNA here is from genome assembly GCA_911387795.2 of Apamea monoglypha. Lineage (NCBI taxonomy): Eukaryota > Metazoa > Arthropoda > Insecta > Lepidoptera > Noctuidae > Apamea > Apamea monoglypha. The sequence continues at coordinate 19,798,642 of OU426922.1, forward strand.
ATGGTGAAATGTCATGACAAAATCTGTATTCCCGCCAAATTTGACAGCTATCGCTTTACTTAGATGGCCGCTATACGCTGTCAAAGTTCGAGCGTCCCTATTGAAAAATCCTTTAAGTAACGAAGGCATTTCAATTTCTTCATTATCAGAATGGTCGGACAAGATGAATAAGCGAAATAATAGTCAAAACACTAAGTACATCATCATCTGCCTAGCCTTTTCCCAACTATGTTGGGGTTGGCTTCCAGTCTAACCGGATGCAGCTGAATACCAGTATTTTACATGGAGCGACTATCTATCTGACCTCCACAACTGGGTAATACGGTACCCCTTGGTAAGACTGGTTGTCAGTCTTTCGGGCTTCTGACGACCCGTAACGACTGTCAAAGATCCACGAATGACAGCCGGAACCAACAGCTTAACGTGCTTTCCGAGGCACGGAAGGGTCTTGGTACGTAAAGATGGTCACCCATCCACGGACCAACCGCGGAAATCATAGCTTAACCTGATTGATCGACCCGTGCTGCTGTTATTACTTAACCACAAGCACTAAAGTTCACTAATTACAAAAATATCACTTGATTAGGCAGATGCTATCAGATTACAAGATCGAAACGCGGTGCATTCGATATAGGATGGCAGGACAACCTTTCTCAATGGCGTCTCCACACAAATGTGAGCTCTGTGAGCACCAATGTCTAGCATTAACTTTCACAAACCTCAAAACTATCAACTGACAAGCCAGCCGTCAACCCAGTGCCACCTCCTTATCGACCTCACCTAAGTGTACCACTTTACGTTCCCGGTTAGTAATAATTAGATGACGTTACTAATAATCAAAAATAAAAACGGATCAGTGGTGACGCTGCGACATATGTATTAAGCTAACCTGCTGGTTTATCTCTCTATACTACGTTTGACTGCAAAGCCCTAGCCGTTACAGTAGAATCTTGGATTGTTACATTACAGGCGAATGCTCTCGGTGAGCGAGCTCCTTAAATATAATGGATTTAACAAATGCTTTCATCACAACATGATTTTTTTTTTAATTATTTTATATTTTTTGGGTATTTTTATAGCTTTTTAGAAGTTAAAATAAAACAGCTCCATAGAAATTTTCTGTTAGATTATAATTTGAGATTCAGAGTTAACTTAACTTCTAGTTCACAATTATTTTTAATCTAAACGTTGCAATTCAAATATATAATTAACATTTCGATTGATTGCATTTGTACTATTTTTAACTTGTACAACGAACTTGTTATGTGGTTAATTTATAACTAGGTGCACAGGTGTGTTTACAACAATGGGTTTGGCACAGGTTCAAATTTACGATCGATTGACCGGAATTCCAATTAGTCATTGAACCAATTGTAATGACACTAATCACAACTTATATAAAGATCAAAAGTGTCGACATCGTCTCTTCTAGCACTGTTAATAAGGAATGATTTACTAATATGAATTAATTTTCGTAATCATGATAAATGCTAAATAGATGATAATGAAAATTGAGCAGCAGTATTAATCAATATCACAAATGGAATGACCTCTACACTATTGTCATCCTGTCATCCGCCATCTTCACTCAATGCATATCCGTCAAAGGACTTGGCTTGAGCAAAAATGTGAAAAGACTATGGATTATTAATCTTTTATCTTTCGTTGTTAGATTCAGAATTTTCCAAATTCTGTCCGTCGTCACTTAAAATACTATCTAGTATATTATTGTCCTCTTCACTTTTAGACACACTATCACCAGTTTTCCCAAGCACTTCATTTAACACGTCGTCATCATTGACTTCACCGTTCACCTCGACATTGTCATCATCTACAGCATTCACCACATCTGCGACTTGTTCAACTGCTTGATTATTTCCTTCAATTATTTCAGGAATAGGACTGAGCAGGTCATTACTAACGTCATTGTTGTTTTCGTCATTTGCTGCAGTTTTTTCTATTTTGTTATTATCTTCATTTAGTTCATTGTTTACTCTTTCGTTAATTTCGTCATTTACTTCTTCATCCATTTTGTCATTTACTTCTTCATCCATTTCTTCATTTACTTCTTTCGCTTCTCCATTTTGTTCTTCATTCATTTCTTCAGTTTCAGGAACTTCTTCTTCTTCTTTCGACTCGTCTATTGTTTCCTGTCGTTCTACTTTTAAAGTCGATCTTCTACCCTTATTTGACTTTTCTGTAACTTCTTTAACCGGTTCTTCTTCATCATCAGTCATATCATTAACCGGTCCATTGGTTCCACCAGTTACGTCGCTTGAGGCTTCGCTATTTGCTAACCTGGCTTTTCTTTCCTTTCTGGCCTGTTCCTTGACTTCCCACAACGAAGGTATACGTTTTGTGTTATCTTGTTCTGTATTTCCATCTTTACTAAAGTGAACAATGTCGTCGGTGTATCGCAGCGCTGGTATAGGAGGATATTTGTCCCTGAGAAAAAAAAAAGTTTTCTTTACAGTACAGAGCGTTGCAAGTGACACAAAAGGAGGGTCTTCGTGCGAAACATACAGGGTGTAAGGGACATCGATATTCAAACTGTTACCATTAACTAAGTACTTACCCGATTCTAAACGAACAAGTGTTGAAATTTTTCAACGGTAAAAAAAAGGCTTAAATATTCCATACATTTTGGAACGTATTGCACTTTTGTATGAAAAAGGCTAGACCTTAATCATGTGCTGAAATCAAGGTAACAGTTTACGCTTCGATGTCACTTACACCGTACAAAAATACATCCATATTTTTATCAACTGGGTTTTGGAAGTAAGTCTAGTTAGAAATAGAAGCGTCACAAGGTATATTATTGAGGTGCATAACATAATGCTTGAATTAAAAAGGTTCAGAGATCACAAGGTTACGGAGCAGGTGTAAATGATTGTACTGCTGGCACCTCTACAAGCGCTAGATGACGAGTTGTTGATAGATTGATGATGATCCTAAATTCCTAGCCCATCAGAGTCAGTGTCGGAGTCCCAGCTAAAAACAAAACATGATTGAATAGTTACTATATATTATTATTTATCTTTATTACTATGAACTAGACAAGTTAAACCAAGCAAAATATCCATTTCATGTGGATTCAAAATGATACCAACCGATCTATTCTGTAAAAATCTCACCGTGGAAACTTAGATGAAGTGAGCTTGAATCACTTCAAGCTCACTTCACTTAAGTTTTTACTGTGAGATTATTTTTTGCTGTCAATTCCTAGTATCAGGTGGTATGGCAGCTCACTTCAGCTAAGATGTCACTTACCTCGGTGACATTTTTAGAGAATATATCGACTGTGCTTGGATTTCGAAGTTCTTTATCTGATTTTGTATCACAATGATTGGTTCTTTCTTCAGATTACGTTTGCAGTACCTGTATTAATGTATTTTATGTTTAAATGCTTTCTTATTAATCGTTCTTTGTTTTCGCTCACCTGCGCGCATCTTCGTATTTGCTTGGCACCATAAAGCAGTTGGATTCTCTGTAGATAAATCTTTTCCTACTAACCCAAGGCCATTTTAGACTCCAGTAGTGGCTCTGAAAGGGGATTAACAGTAATAATATAATAATCCGCCTGTTTTGTCTAGATCCTGCGGGGTAATTACGCAATTACCCCGCACACACCAAATCTCACACACACTATCAGTAGCAATGGGTTTCATTTTGACAATTCAACAACATTCATTGCGTTATTAAGCGAACAATTTTTTCGAACATATGAAGCAATAGATTAGCAATATCCTTCAAAATTATTCAGATTTAGATTGATAGCGTGTTAAACCTAAACCGCTTAATATAAGTTCGCAAACAATTTAACTCAACGCCTACTCGGCTTAAGTAATAGGAATGATATCACAGTCCGATATCTATGAACGTTACTTAGCAAGATCCTTGGTTAAGAGTTTAGTAGTCTTAGCCCACAATGCACCCGACATGCGCAAACATGTCCCATTAAATGGTACATGTTTGCGCCTGACAGCCACCAGTCGGTATGCATTTAAGCGAAAATTGCAGAGTTATTTTCAAAATAAATAGCGTAGAGTCATCTCAATATCTCTCTCCCTTGATTTTGTATATATATATATATATATATTATAAGTATGTATATATTATAGTAATAGTATGTACGTGTATATAACGCATTTATGTATTTGTGTACCTAGTTTTAAGAGTTTTTTTTTTTTTATCATTGTCCCTCTCAACCAAAGCACCTGCCATCTAATCTCTTCACCACCCTTGGTTGACTGGTAGAGAATGCCTAAGACATTAAGTCCGCCTTTGTACCTTTTTGTGCGAAAAGTTTAAATAAATAAAAAAATTGGCTTATTAAAATAGTTTATTTGCTTGTGCAGTTAGAACAGAAGGCCAATTCCGTAATTTAAAAAATTCAAAATTCAGTCGCAGTATCATCTCGGCGACAAACAAACGTCAAAAACTTGTCTAAAATTTAGGGAATTTAGAAGAATTTTTGACAGATTGAGACAGATCAGACTGTGGACTTTCATAGCCCCTCTGATATTTGCGAGTTTACTGGCTATAGATTTAATTTAAAAAAATATTTTTACATCAATAGTAACAGAAATTAAATCTCAAAAAGAGACACAGGGATCAACTCCCTTAGCACGACATCTGTAGTTTCAGCCGAAGTTACGGGCGATTCCCATCCGTATGACTTACGGACAGTAGATTTGTATGAAGCCTAAAAATGAATGCTGCGCTGCGTGTCGCAGGTTCGATTCCCGCACGGAACAAATATTTGTGTTGCCTACACGTAGTTGTTCCGTGTCTGGCTGTTTGTGTATGTGAGTTTAAATCTTTGTAAACGCACCCACGATACAGGAGCAATTCCTAGTGTGGGGCAACGTTAAAAAAAAAAAAGATCTCCCTAATTCCGATGTGTTTTAACCCGTCCGAAGAATTGAATTTGTCGCTTGTTTTGATGGATCAACTACTTTCGGACGGACCGTATCTTCGTTGACAGACTTAGAGAATAGACCCCCGGAGCTGATTGATAAATTGTTTCATCATCATCATCATTTCAGCCCAAAGACGTCCACTGCTGGACATAGGCCTCCCGTAATCACCTCTACTTCGACCGGTTCTGTGCTTCTCGCATCCAACGGGTTCCTGCGTCCTTCACAAGTTGACGAACTTGTGAAGGACGCAGGAACCCGTCTACTAAACAATTGACCCGTCGCCGTCGGTCAATTGTTCAGTTATAAGTATTATTGTTGGGCAATATTTGCCCAAAACTTTTGTATGAATGGCAAATATATAAAATGTACGGACGCCAGCACATCAAGTTACTACAATCTGTCAAATTTCTTTAATAGATTTTCAACTTTATCGCTAAAGCATTAAGGTTCAAGGTTGATTGGGAAAATTTGACAGTTTCGGGTAGCTTGACCTGCTGGCGTCTGTACTCTCTAAAACAAATAACGGATTGATAAAAATAGAACAAACAAAGTAAAGCCTTTTTGAACATATTGCTTCAAATATTTGAATGACTTTTCTGCGTATTTTAGGTATCATGCCTTCGTCTATCGAGTGGGATCGTTGGTGGAATTGTTTTGTATAACCTTCTTTAAAATGTATTTGTTTAATTTACGGTATTAAAAAATAAAATAGTTCGAATTACATAGTAATAAATATAGTTTTTGTAATCTATGTAATTCAAATCAATAGAATCGGTAAGTTAGATTAATTGACATCGCTGATTGTGAATATATTTGCACGCCATGTTATGGCAGGATATGCTGAAACTTTACTGTAAAACCTTATATACCATACTCTAGCAAATAAATATTTTGATTTGATTTGATTATACACTTATAAAAGTTAGCACTGGATAATAAGACTTTATTTGCGAAAAATATCCTAGTGAAGTTTTCTCACTGGGATACCTAATCTTTATCGTCTATAGATACATATAAAATGAATCCCTATTTTCCTTGGAACTTGAGAACGGCTTTACCGATTTCATCCATATTTTTTTTAAAGTTTCCTAATACTTTGTAGAAGGTTAAGTTTTTTTTTTTTAAAGTTGCTTCACTCGGACGAAGTCGCGGGCCGAAGCTAGTTTAGGTATAAAAACTATCATTGTAAGAATACGTACCACCCTAGCACAAACCCTCCTTTTCTTGGCCTTTTCTTCTTCAATTCGCCTTTCCTCCTCACTGTCGTAGCCATCGATCTGAATAGAGAGAAATATCTTGGATTATTTGTCCAATACAGCAGTTAACAAACCGATTCCATCGTAGACCGCATCGATCGCTTTCCATCAGGCGAGATTGAGCTCAAGAGCAGGCCCATTTTGCAATAACAAAAAATAATTAAAAATTTAATCATTAGACAAAACTACATAAATTGCGATCATCCAAATTTTGAATACACACGAGCGACACACGTTGACGACAGAGGTAACTGCAACCGTCGACGCGTCAGCGACTGCCGCCGACAACATACCGCTCGTGTATTTGAGCACGTATCCCACAGGGGGTGAAATGCAATTTTTAAAACTCTCCATACGCTTGGTATTAGTCAAATGTTTGTGTACCGGGCTATTAATAGGTACAATGAGACCTCCTCTGTTTGTGACAGAAAAAGATCTGGCAGTCCACGTAGTGTTGGTACGAAAAAGGCGGTCAAAGCAGTAAGGGAAAGAATTCGAAGAAATCCTGTCCGAAAGCAAAAGATTTTATCTCGGGAGATAAAGATAGCACCCAGAACCATATCGCGTATTTTAAAAGATGACTTAGGACTTGCAGCCTATAAGAGACGCACTGGCCTTTTTTACTGATAATTTAAAAAGAATAGGGTAGTAAAATCGAAACAACTACTGAAGCGGTACGCAAAGGGAGGTCACAAAAAAATTTTGTTTACGGGTGAGAAAATCTTTACATTTGAGCAACATTTTAACAAACAAATTGACCGTATTTATGCTCAAAGCTCTAAGGAAGCTTCCCAATTAGTCGACAGAGTGCAACGTGGGCATTATCCGACTTCAGTGATGGTTTGGTGGGGTGTTACTTATGAAGGAGTGACAGCCATATTTTTGTGAAAAAGGTATCAAAACATCGGCACAAGTGTATCAAGATACCATTCTTGAGAAGGTAGTTAAGCCCCTTAACAACACCATGTTCAATAACCAAGTATGGTCCTTCCAACAAGACTCGGCGCCGGGTCATAAAGCTCGGTCCACGCAGTCTTGGTTGGAAGCGAACGTTTCGGACTTCATCAGAGCTGAAGACTGGCCGTCGTCTAGTCCCGATCTTAATCCGCTGGATTATGATTTATGAATAGAATAGAATAGAATACTCTTTATTGTACACCATACAAATTATAAAACATAAATATACAAAATTTTAGAGAGTACGGCTTGCTCTAAACGCTATGATAATTTGGAGTCCCTAAAACAATCCATACGATTGGCAGTGAAGAATTTTCCCATGGAAAGTTCTTTGTGACAATATTTATGGCAAGACTAGGTACTCCTATAGCGGTTAGATTCATCACGTTGTATATTAAATTTTAACAATTCGTATTTACAAGTATTCCTAAGGTTCTTTTGATTACTTTAAACTCCTCGAATAATCATATTCTTCAAATACCAAAAGTTAAGACATGTAACTGCTTGCGAACAGTTCGCAGACTCCACATGTCGCCCACTTGATACAAAGGAAATGTTTACTTCAATGGAAACTTAATTACATCCAGACATTATTAAGCGACAATATTGTTCAAAATCTTACCAAGAAACCCCCACCCCACCCAAGTATCTTCAACAATTACATAACGAGATAAATTTAAACACTGCATAGCTCTGTCTTTTTCTGACGTAGTACGACAATGTACAGTAGTTCATGAGACGAAGTCACAAAATGTTTTGTTGCGTAGATCATAATACGTTTATAATTGTTTCGTGTAAGTAAATCTAATGTACTTACGAGGGGATCTTCGTAACAGTAGTAAGAGTCTTCTTCATCTTCAGGCCTATAAAGAGAGCACAAATAATTTGAATAGTTATCACTCTTTAATATTTAGGAAATTAAAAAAAAACGATTAAAAGAGACTGCCTCGTTGGTCTAGCGGTCGCAAGCGCTACAGCTAAGTTTGAAGTCCAGGGGGATTATTCCGAAGTGGTATCGGTCGAATGTTCGGCCGTTTCTTGCTACGAAGTTACCATTTGATTCGGTCGGTCTCGATTATACACTCCTACACTCTTTCGAATATTGACTATGGTCCCGACCCAACTGAGACGATCCGAACTTTTTTCGCATTTTTCAATAATATTCGGTTCGGCCATGTGTCGGTCCGATCCGATGATTCGCACTTTGCACTTCGTAGTAGACCCCCTGGTTCGATTCGCAGGTCGAGCAAAGTGTTTCTTGGTTTTTTCCAGCTAAATTTCTCAGTAGCAGCCCGGAGTCTGGATTCCTGTCTGGTTGCTGGCAATAGGCTCGTCACCTGTTACATGGGACATAACATAACCGGAGAAATATAGGTGCACCTCCGCCGAACCCTTTGGTAAATACATGCTTGACATAAAGGAATACGAAAAAAATGGGCTGTCTCTAAAGAACCTACCTACTCGAGTGATTCGATACAGCGTGATAAGAAGCGGGGTTTACTTATACTTCGCAGTTGATTATATGACCTCAGTAAACCTAGCTTCTCACCAAGCTTAATGGATAATATTTTGATCACATCGTGAGCATCATGAGCATCATGGAACTCAATTAATTATGCAAGCTTAGACAAGAACAGCTTGTCTAACCTTGCATAATTAATTGAGTTCCGCAAGGTTCAATCTTGGGACCACTATTGTTTATTTTATATATTAATGACATAGACAAATGTTTTAAAAATACTAAGTTTCTTGTATACGCTGATGACCTAAAAGCTTATAGGTCTATACAAACTGTAGAGGATTGTCGACTGTTCCAACAAGATCTGGACAGACTCGCTGACTACTGTCTAAAAAATAAACTACACCTTAGTCTCTCCAAGTGCAATTGCATCAATTTCACAAAAAATAAAATAGTTATTAACTTTAAATACTCATTGCACGACACAGCACTCAGTAATGTACCTACTGTGAAAGATCTTGGTGTGTTGATTGATGATAAGTTGTCCCTAAACCAACATGTAGAAAAAGTTGTAAATAAAGCATTTAAGATGTATGGTTTTGTTACGAGATCGTCCTCCGAGTTCAAGTCCACATACCTCTACCTATATAAGACCCTTGTACAATTAGAATATGCCGTCCCTATCTGGAACCCGTTTTACCAGAAAAACATAGACGAGATTGAAAAAGTCCAGCGTAAGTTTCTACGAGCGCATGGCTCGTAGAAAGTTACGCTGAACTTTTTCAATCTCGTTACAGATGCCATAAAGCGTACTTGTCGTACTCACAATTACTAGAAAATATGGGCAGGTCAACCTAGAATCTAGACGTAAGTATCTAGAAGCTTCTGCGCTGTATGGTATTGTTCATGGTGATTTGGATTGCATCGATCTCACGAGCAAACTTTGTTATGTGGTCCCATGCACTGTTAACATGCGCGGTACCCGAGCTGGTACCCTATTTGCTGTCAATGCCTGTCGAACTAATTCTGGTTTGCGCTGCCCTATCCGTCGAATGGTTGAATCTTATAATTGTAATTTTGTTAATATTGATATTTTTTTATGCTCAAAATCCAAATTTATATGTAATGTTATGAAAATTATTACTAACCAATAATGTTATTTGGAATGTAAGCTAGTCTTAGATTTTATTATTTATTTGTTACTACTTTATTAGTGTTAACTATTTCTCAGTTGCCAAGCAATCAAATTATTTGGAATTTCTATTTTGCATGACGTAATTAATATTTCGTTTATTTAATCTTTTAATGATTACTAATTGTATTTTTATAATTATTTATTATTAATGTGATGTAAATATTTATTACCTACTAGTGGCACTCATTATCATATTTAATTTTGTTAATATGCGGATAATGTAGTGGGCTGCAATATTGTTAATATTATGTTGTTTCTGTCCTCTGTTCCAATAGATATTGTAGCTGTTTATTGTCCCTGAATAAATAAATAAATAAAAATAAATTTATATCAATAATAGTATATTAAAGTCGCTTTTCGTCTCTGTTTGTTCGCTTAGTTCTTCTAAACTACTTAATGGATTTTGATTCATTATTTATGTATTTTATTATCTCTTTTACTGTTACATACGGTGTCTACGTCTCTTTTAATCTAGCTTCCTATCTCAGGTAAGCTGGAAGAGATTTTTTTTATAAATATGCATCTCTTTTTTATGTACATATTTTTCTGTTCTTCTCGCTGTATCAAATAAATGCATAGAAGGAAAGTACTCACGATGTAACAGAGAGCTTGAGATGGATTCCCGATTGGAGGATGATATCGTGCGCCTCCTGAATGGTGAGGGTCGAGGTGTCCAAGTCGTTGATCCTCAGCAACCTGTCTCCAGGCCTGATGCCCGCCTTCTCCGCTCGGCTGTCCGGTTTCACCTGTATGAACATAATATCATTATCACGTTTGTAATCCCCGAAGGATTAGGCAGAGGTACATCTATGATAGGGGCTGACGAAAAAACCCAATAACATTTTACACGACCTGGGAATCGAGCCCAGGATTAATGCTCAGCAGTAGCGCTTGCGACACTAGACCAACTCCCTGTCCCTTTTCCACACAATTTTGTCTTTGGCAAGTCAGCCGGCCAGTCCTTATGCGGCCGTCGGTATGTTTATGTGAAATGAAATGTTTTGATTTTGAATACTTGCATCGTTAGGTTTATACTTACAAAAGTAACTCTCAATGGAGTTTTATAAAATATTCCGCCAGCCAAGTCGAAGCCCCAGATGGTGTCTTCAAAGCTGACCCTCTCGTGGATGCCTTCGTTCCTGGACTCCCACGAAGGCTTGTTGAGTTCTCCCGCCAGGAGAGCCGCCTCCTCCGCCTTCAGCTTCGTGTGCCTCATAGAAATCGCCATGTCTGGTGGCATTACCCTGGGGAAGAGAAAAAGAAAGTTAGTGAAAGATAAAAAAGAGGTACCTACTGCGGAGTTTGTTGCGCGTATTTTTCGAACGACGTTCCTTAACGTGGCTTGCGATAGGAGTTAACTGGTAGAAATCGTCACGTGAGGAAAAGGCGTTATACGACTTTCTCTCTCTTTCTATTATATACAAGTGTGTGTGTGTGTGTGTGCGTTATTTCTTTGTTTTGCTGTGTTACAGCTTAACATATTTTTTTCATTTTGAGTTTGATTTCTGATAACATATAGCAACTCATAAATTGGGAGACATTGCAAAGCTTCAAAAAATGCAGTAGAGTCACTCACTATTTCGCTAAACCCACTTCTACATACACATATAGCGTGGAATTATTCGTCGTTTATGAAAAAAAAAGAGCTGTTTCATAGAAAAGTACAATATCTACTCGGTCAAAATGTATGGAACAGCTATTTATTTATAAAAACCGGTGAAAAATTTCAACAGAGGGGATTCAGAATCATGTGCTGAATCCATGATTACGCGTCGATTTTCTTGCCACCCTGTATAGTAGAGATAAAAATAAGTTAGTTATATCATTTATATAATCATGAAGCGACAGTGGTGTGACGAACTGACGAGGTTTGCAGGGCCAACATAGCCAGAGATCGCTCAAGACTGGGAGGTTTGAAAGGAAAAAGGGGAGGCTTTTGCCCAGCTGTGGGACACAATATAGGCTAACGAAAAAAAAAAAATATCATTTATATTGTATATTTTTAAATTAAACTTCGATTATTATTATTTATTTGTAAGCTCACCATAATCACTGAGACACGAAACACAGAGAGCAGTGGTGGCCCAGTGGTAACGACCCCGAGGTACGAGTTGTAGGTCGTGGGATCGAACCCAGGCAGGCGATTTAACTTGTGTAAATAATTTCATCACTGCTCTCAAAAACGGTGAAAGAAAACATCGTGAGGAACCCGGCATGTCCTAGGACCAAAAGTTCAAAGACATGTGACATCTACAAACCCGCACTGGGACCGCGTGATAGATTACAGCTGACTCCCTCTCGAAGACAGGAGGCCTGTGTCCCAGCAGTGGGAACATTATAGGCTGATTATAACTTAACCAAATTACTATTACAGAGGTATGAGAAACAGGTGTAAAGTCTACTCATCCTCTATAGAAAATGGAGGGTCCTCCAACCAGACGGCTGTTGTGTCTGGTGGGCCCAACGATTGATGTTAGGAAATTGTATCTATGCTAATTTCGCGGTAAACTCTGCTTGCGAGATGCAGGATTTGCGTGAGGTCAAGTATGACGCGTTGTTCGCATATTGCGTTGTAGATACCGCTACACTATAATGATCCAAGTTATTCAATTAACACATTGTGTACCCTTTGCATTAGGCTTACGAATTATATACAAATTACAATATTAAACTACAAAGAAATCTCGATGTTTTGTCAAGTCGTCGAAACGTAGGCAGGTCGCTTGTCTAACATTAACAAGAAAAATATGACAAAAGAAAACGAAGTTCCAAATAAGCCATGTTTGAAGATACCGAAAACCTGACAAGGTAATAAGGTCCAAACATGGGGGCGGTTGATTGTAATGAAAATATTCATGAAAATGCTGTTGTCTTTTTTGTCGAGGCTACTATAGAACAAAGCAATGTGAGCGCTGCCCCTTAAGGCAAGTAGGTAGGGACCGATGCGGCCACGAAGTAAGCGGTCGACTCCATAGACAGACATGTTGATGGGGAGTTTGTTCCGCCACTTCTTCTCCCCAGCTAACACTAAGAAGTAGTGAATGGTACGATTGTCTTATTTATTTTGATACTAGTTATACCCCGCGGTTTCACCCGCATAAGTTTCGATCCCGTTGGAATATCGGGCTAAAAACTATCCTATATGTTAATCCTGGTTATAAACTATATGTGTGCCAAAGGAGAATGCGCGGGCTCCATAAAAAAAAAACACCCAGCGCCGGGGGAAATAGGTGTATCTCAAATCAATAATAATAAGTAATAAAATAATAACCGGTTATGATCGTGATTCTTACTGGAAAACATATAAATATTGCTATTTTTTTTCTACAGGCGTACATTTAAAAAAAATAGTTTAATTAGTTATTTTTAATTATTTTATTCAAAAACATGATGTTAAAATGCGAGCTTGGCTCATTATATATTTTTTACAATGCCAAAGTCGTTGAAAATACTATGTATACATTGATTGTAACAGAAACTTCGAGAGTTTGACCTCATAAATAGTCAGCATTTAAAAGATTCGTCACGTGAAAATACTGTTGATAACAGCGATACTATGACATTAATTTTATAGTTTGGAGTTGGAAGAATAATATAATCACATGAGGACACTTTCTATATTATTGGTTTTGCCCCAACTATCGATAGTGAAATATCGACATGCAAACACCATAACGCATGATTATTAATCATTCATTGTGAACAGAACCCAGCAATGCATAAATATGTAAGCTATCACGCTTTTTATGCCTGGAGGCTTTTTTTACATTTTAATTTTAATTAATTATTTTTAGCTTGAGTACCTATAGCTTTTTATTATATTGTTGGTATATTGGCGTGGCTAGCTGACATATGGCAAATAATTTAATTTTATGTTCTGTGTCTTGTAACATTAATTACTTAACATAGGTACCTAGTATTGTATACAAAAGGAACACCTATACTATCCACAACAAATAATTCGATGTTTCTGAGTCCAATAGATCCCTACGAGGTAAATACACTAATAAAAAACTTAAAAAATAAGTCGACCTATGGTGTTGACGAACTTCCACCAACATTACTGAGAAAATGTGCAGATGATTTAACTCTTCCATTCTACAAACTGATAAATCAATCTTTCGAAGAAGGTACTTTTCCCAACCTCTTGAAAAAGGCCCTTATAAAGCCAATATACAAGAAAAATGCAAAAACTGACCCAAACAACTACCGCCCCATCGCTCTCCTACCTACTGCATCAAAAATATTTGAAAAAGCCATGTGCAACCGTGTCTACGCTTATTGTGAAAAATACAATATATTCAATGACTGCCAAAATGGCTTTAGAAAAAATCGATCTACAACCCTCGCCGTCTATAAATACATACAAGAAGCCCTCGATATCATTAACTCAAAAAAATATGCAATAGGATTACTGCTGGACATGACGAAGGCTTACGATAAAGTACAATTCAACATCTTATTAAACAAACTATACGGCATAGGGATCCGTGGTAAATGTCACGAATGGTTTACATCGTACTTACAGCATAGAGAGCAATTAGTGGAGTTAGAATATTTTAACCAAAAAACCAACGAAATAATATTGCTCCGATCGGAAAACATACCAATAAACGCTTCAATCCCACAGGGTAGTGTAATAGGCTGCTTCTTATTCCTAGTCTACATAAACGACCTCCCGAAACATATCAGCGAACCTTGTGTTTTGTTTGCGGATGACATATCAATTCTTGCCTCCTGTGAAACTAATCTCAACATAAATAATAAATTAAATTCAATACTTGATGCTACAACTCAATGGATGACGGAACATAATCTAGAAATTAACTTTAATAAAACAAAAATAATGACATTCCACCCACCACAAAAAAAACCATTACACATAGACTTCAGTTTTAAAAACCACAAGCTAGAATTAGTAGATAAATTCACCCTATTAGGAATAGACATAGACACACACATAAATTGGAAACCACATATCCAAAAATTAAAAGCCAAATTATCTAAATTTTCATACGCCCTTCGGGAAATCAAAAAAACTACAGACATAAAAACAGCGCTGGTTACATATTATGCATATGCCTACGCATGGCTTAAATATGGTATCATACTATGGGGTATCATACTATACAGACTCACCGACACTATTCACCATACAAAAAAAACTCATTAGAATCCTAGTGAATATTGAACAAACGGATAGCTGTAAGCCCCATTTCCAGGAACAGAAAATTTTAACCCTACCATGCCTCTACATATTTGAAATCTGTAAATTTGTACGCAACTATCCGGAATTTTACACAAAAAGAGAAGACATACAAACTAAAATTACTTTAAGACATAGAAATAGATTGAACATACCTACATCCCGAATAAAAATGCACTCCTCAAGTGCCTATGTGATGTCGATAAAAATATATAATAAGTTACCGGAAGAAATAAGAAATATAAATAAATATAGCATCTTCATAAATAAATTAAACCTACTTCTACTAAACAAAAGTTACTATAATGTGAATGAATACTTGAATGATAAACTATAATAACAATAACTACAAATTTTAAATATATACACATACATACACATATTATTATACACCAAGTACAAATATACAAATATACACCAGTAGGATTATTTAACTAAACTAAACAGGACTAAATAAATAAACAATAAGTAAATTACAAAATGCTACCTTAATCAATAAACTGTCTTATATTGTGATAAAAATTGTTTATAATAAGATTACCTAAGTAAATATAACTTTATCTAAATGTTAAAGTAATGATTTTAAGAAAATAGCTAACTAATATTAGAGTTATTTATGTTATTGTTATTCACTCCTTTGTTTACGTGCTCAGTTTTCGGCTTTTCATGTAAAATTAATTATAATTATTTTTCTTTTCCTTACCTTTTTTGATAATGATAATATATTATTATGATCTCATAAAACTTAAAATAATTTCTAAAGTATAAATATTGAAAGTAATTTTTAAAATAGTGACTTTAAAAACTATAAGTGTAACGATTTTATAAGAAGTGTTATGTTATTTTTTATATTTTTAAATTTTAATTTTAATTTAATTTTTAATTTGTATTTTTCAAAGTTTAATTATACCTAAAATGTTGCTGTGCCCTAACAGGGTCCATAACTGTTCTTTTAGCTGTAAGCCTTATGTAACACCTGTATACACATTATGGTACGCAATTAAATAAATATGAAATATGAAATACAATCAATTTTCTAACTGAACAGACCGCTGTGCTGCTGGGAGTTTGTTGTGTCACTTCTTCTTCCCAGCGATAGCACTAGGAAGTGGTAAAGGGCGGGCGTTTTTAGGGGACTGTCTTTTGTAATTTTGACGTTCGAAAAGTGCTGATTCTTAGCCTAATTTGAATAAATGACTTTTGATTTTGATTTTGATTCATGGCCGACATTTTTGAAGTTTTGACAGTAGAGGTGAAATTAAATCAGTGTAATTAAAACATTTTTTTTATTTACTATTAATGACGATCAATCAGAACGCTTACCTTTGGCCAAAGCCCTTATCTGTCCTGTCAATAATAATCCTTCAGTTACGAGTTAAATATTATAGTTCTGTAGTTAGGAGGGGGGGCCATATTGTATCATTTTATGTTTTTAGGAGACATGATTTCTGGGGCTGATATTTTCACCAAGCATTTTAACATCATATTTTTTGAATAATTAATTAAACTAGTTTTTTTTTAATCGACACCTTAATAATAATGTAACCCGTGTTATATGTTTGCCAGTAAGCATCACGATCATAACCGGCTATTATTTTATCACTTTATTATTATTGATAATTTGTGATACATCTCTTTTACCCTGGAGCTGAGTTTTTTGGAGCATTCTTCTTTCATCCAAATCCGTTCAGTAGTTTCGGCGTTAAGAAGTAAAAAACATACAAACACACACTCACTCACAAACTTACGCCTTTATAATATTAGTGTGATTTTGATGGTTCAACCTTAACTAGCATATTTTCATCTATACTTCGTTCACTATCTTTCAAATCACTTTGCTTTACAAGCTAGTGACGATAAATTGATAAGTAATTAGTAGGTCTAAGGAACGCTGCTTAATCACCCTATAACGTTCCCACTACTGGACAAAGGCCTCCTCTCTATAAGAGGGAGTAGGCCATAATCCACATAGCGGATCCAGTGCGGGTTGATGGATGACACATATTACACACAACATTATCAATGTACCCACTTATGAATATCATCACACGCATGAGCATTTCTCGTTAAACTTTCATCCAAAAACCGCTAGTTCTCTAGCCATACCATTGACAGGTCGGTATACAAGATGGTCCTTGTTTAATATAAGACCAGCCTACACTCCTCACTCCGGGCAGTTACTAATAAGGAGAATGACTGTCTTTGATAAATCGTTAATTTACTGTTATAGGATACATGGTTAGTCTTTTAATGAGATGTCGTTGGGTATTAATTATTATATTATTAGGTACTTTAATACTTTTTCGCTCCGGTGAGATTTTGCTTTTCGATTGAAAGTAAAAACAGAGTTTTGTAATTTTAATTGTAGTTATTTTTTAAATGATTTTTATTTTCATAAAGGCACTGTCGTGAATTTTCCACTTATTGAATTTTAACATACAAAGCCTTGTTTTAATAAAAATCTGTAGAATTTTCGTTTTAGTTAATTCTTATTGTAACTACCAAAATGTAATAGCACACAATTCGCGTAGTTCTCAGTACCAACGCTACGCGCTGTGCTACGGCGTAGCACGGGCTGTGCTACGAGAACAGTGTCCTCTACGAAAAACCAAGATGGTAGCGGAACTGACTGTGTAACCGCGTACAATGGTGGTTGACCACTTTTGAACCTTAATTTCCTTAGTAATAAAGTTGAAAATGGGTCAACTACCTGAAATAGACTATATATTTATATATAGACATTAAATCAATCTTCTAGCTCATTCACAACTAATGACAATAATGTGAGTGATATTTATAAACAGCACTATAAGTAGTTATAAATATGGCGTCTGATTAGTGCCAATGTACTGTTGGACATTCCTTGGACACCTGCCCAACATCAAAGGGAAGAAAATGATGACAAATTATAGAATTTATAACCTGAGCCAGATAATCCTGAAAAGAATTTAAAGAGACAGAAGCTATTATGAGTGTGTCATCGAATGTTGATAAATCAAATGTGTATGTAATATTGTGCTGTTTCTTCTTCCCAAAACAGTTGAAGGTTTTTTTTAACTGAAGGCCAATTCTCGTAATTTAAAACGTTCAAAATCTAGTCGCAGTCTCATCTCGGCGACAAACAGAAGTCAAACCTTGTCAAAAATGTAAGGATGGGTATTTTTGACAGATTGGGACAGATCAGACTGTAAACGTTCTTAAAATTACGAGAATCGCCCCACTGATGTTTTACTATAAGAGAAGCTGTTTAATCTTACTATGTTATTTATTATATAATATAAGGTATATAACATTTTTTTTTTAAAGGCATGTTCTATTTAAACGATAGTCTAATAAGTCCCATTTTGCGCTCCTAAAAATATTATTGAACACTCTAATTTAATGATTGCACCTCTTCTTGTGACCCTCAAATAATTCCTGGGGTGCTAAAAATAATAAATAGCCAATTAACTGCGACCAACTTGAATACAGCGCTCTCCGGGCGCTGCCGCGGCATCATTTCCCTTTGGAAAAGAGACAAACAAGAATTTTTGTAACGCATTCTCTATTCTTCTTCTTGAATTTGGCTAACCAATAAATCATTACTCACTGGATGTACTCGATAGAGTGAACGATAATTTTGTCTATTACTTAATCTATTTTGTTAAGTTTCTCATTTTTAAATGAACTATGCAGGTACGTTCTTTTTGAGAAAAAAAAAGTCAGAATGAACGCTAAGCGAAAACGAAGTCATAGCAAGGGGGGCGATGCGATGCGACGCGGTGCGGGGGCCTAGGGAGTTTTATAAAAGTGTGTTACAAGAAAATTTGTGTTTTATTTCTATACCAATAAAAAAATAAAGCAAAAATTAAAAAAAAACAATTCAAAAGTCTATAAATCAAGATTACGTTTAAAATTACGTAGTAGACTGTTCCATAAGACCTTAAGTCATTGGTCACGATTCAATATACGCCAACAGCTTTGCAATTATTTAACAAAAACATTTTCAATCAAAAACCTTCAGTATTAACTGTTAATAGTACTAATCCTATAAAAAGAAAGAAAGAAAAATATTTAATTTAGGAAACGCACAGGAAATGCAAACAGTAAAAAAGGAGCAATTAAAACTAACAAGATTACATTAAAACAACCAAAAAAAAAAACAAGAAAAAAAGAAACCTGTGTGAGGCGAAAAAGTCTCCTATCTCATACTCTGATATTTAAAAAATAAATACCGCAGCGCTGTTATTCTGATGGGGTACGCTGTGATACCACAGATACACCTACGGACATCTATAAACCCCAGTAGGGGATTAAAAAATAGGAAAATAAAAAATAGTAGGGGTCCATTATCATCTGCATAGCTTTTTCCCAACTTCCCAACTAAGTTGGACTCAGCTTCCAGTCTAACCGGATGCAGCTGCATAACAGTACGTTACATGAAGTGACTGAGAAAGGGATCATTAAAACAAAAACTTCAAAAAGCAGAATCCTTTACCCGACTTCACTGAAACACTAAAAGAAGTATCTCCAAGAACTCCACAAGTACAAGAAACTTGTTGAACACAATCACGGCTCGCACTGGTCACTAGGTAACGATCACGGACACATAGTGAGCTCACCTCACTTCGTCTCGTTCGGATGGCCGCTGAATCACTCAATACAAAGAACATTAACACACTGAGCCAATTAATATTGATTTAGAAGCCAGTGGGCGTTTCGACAACCAATACTCACCGGTCAATCAGCAGGGTCGATTGCACTTACAACGGGTAATTTTAAACAAGCAATTAGACAGTCAATGGTCAGGTTAACACGTTAACCACTTTACACCGAATACTCTTTAAACCGAACCTGACCTTAAATTATAAATGATTTTGTTTCTGTAAGTAAATAGGTTTATACAAACACTTTTACACGTCAATCATATTTTTTTTTTACTATATGAAGTCGGCGTTTCCTATTTGGCTACTCTGAGAAGAAAAACCGAAAAAAACTCAGAGGTCACAGTCTCTTTTAAAGCCCTGACATAATCTTGGTCTGATCATGTGAAGACCATGTAGATTGGTGTCTAAAATGGTTTTTTGAGGAAAGAACCACACAGATTGAGTATCCAATCAGTTCACTCATTTGTCAGAAATTGTGCAGCTCAACTCGGAAATTAAGGAGCTCAACTTAACTAAGATTTTTCTGTTTTTTGCTACGATAATCTATTGAAAATTAAGGTAAATTCACTGTCTTCATCCAATAGATATTTGCTGATGAATCTATTTCTGAGTTTGGAAAAGAATTTGCCTTTAGTCCCCGACGTATCTCCGCTTTCTTGAAGTCGTGAATAAGATTTGGATCTGTTCCTCAAATTAAGTTAACAACAATTTTTTTTTTGGCAAATATTCAATGAAATAAGGCTTTTGATGTGTTTATTCCGTACAAACAAAACGTATATTACAAATTAAAAAAAGAAATAAAATATACACATACAACGTATAAAATGTTGATAATTTTGTCCATTGCTTGATGTCAGGGCACCAGGGACCATAGACAACACACATTAATTGACAATACAAACTAACCACTACTACCACAACCAGTACTATCTTTTTTTAAGCTGTGGGACATGACATGACACAATTATGGCTACAATAAAAGGCTTTTTGATAGTAGTTATCTAAGGTATGTCTTCAACTATTACAGGCAGAGTTTATCGCAGTCCAGAAGTACACATTTGTCCCTCTTGGGTTGCGCCACACTACTTCCTCCCACAGCCGCTTTAACTACAGTTTAACTTCCGACGTTAGTCTTAACTTATCGTGATGAAATCTGTCGTTATCACGACACATTATGAATGGAGAGGGCTACGAAAGCATGATCAAGGTAGTACATAAATAAATTGATTGTAGCGACACACTCAATCTTTAGATTGTCGGGTAGATGCTCTGATTGCTGGCTCAAAAACTGTAGAATGACTTACCTACTCAAATTAAATTATGTAAGTTGGATTTTCAATCCATTTCACAACCACTCAATCTTAGGGTAAATGCTCCGATTGATGGCTTAAAAACTGTAAAATAACTTACTACTCAAATTAAATGATATAATTATATTAGTTGGATTTTCAATCTGGCTTATTCCACAAATCCCCCTCAGGGGGATAAGTGGAATCTATAAAAAAAAGTCTGGAATTCCCCCTTGATAATCTCCCTAGGGGGAAAACTGGAATCGAAAAAAATACACCGCTCCGGGTCCGCTAGGGCCGATGCCTGCCAGGGCCGCGGGTTGTTCGACAGAGTTACCGTAGCCCCTGGCATAGGCAACTGAAGGAACACGGGTGGGTTTTAGTCAGTAAAAGTCTGACACGCCCTCCCGCTCCGCCCAGAGCGGGAGAAGTCATATGATGATATCCCACCCAGAAAAAAAAGGGGGGATAAGTGGAATCTATAAAAAAGTCTGGAATTCCACACTGATCCCCCCCTTAAGAGGGAAAACTCAGATCCCCCCCAAAAGTGCCCCCTGGGGGGAAAAACACTCAATCATGGGTTAGACGCTGCTTAAAAACTGTAAAATAACTTATTACTCAAACTAAATGATATGAGTATGTAAGTTGGATTTTCAAGCCATTTCACAAACACTAGTCAGCTTTGCCTGTAATTACAAAATCTTTACATAACCTCAAAGCCGACAATCATAACGAATTAAATACAGAAATTCATCTAAATTAACCGCCTTTAACTAAAACAAAGAAACAAAAGAACGCGTAAACAATGGCACAAAAAGTCCCATTAATAAATTGTACAGACAAATTCAGTCAGGCGCACAACTGGTACATCGACCCTCTCGTTGCTGTCCATGTGATGTCGCAACGGGTTCGTGCGCCAACTATATCTACTTTTACCCTTCTATCACGTGGACATCTTTGAATGTATTTCCCTATCTGTCATTAATTATTTTGAAACTAATGATGTGGCGAAATGAAGACTGTCTTTCCGTGGGTGTTATGACTAAAAGGGTGATTTGAGATCGATTGGAAAGTATTCCTTTTCTACATATTATCAGCTTGAACTCTTTTAGTACACATGGTTTGACAGTGTGCTAAGGAGCTGGTGGTTAGGTAACAACAACCGCACGGGTCGATCGATCAGGTTAAGCTACACTTGCCGCGATTGGCCCGTGGATGGGTGATGATCTTTACCAAGACCCCTCCATGCTCGGAAACCCCGATAGGTAACAACCTATCGGGGTTTCCGAGCATGGAGGGAAAGATCTACGAATGACAACCAGGACCAACAGGTCCTGGTTGTCATTCGTAGATCTTTCACAGTCGTTACGGGTCGTCAAAAGCCCGAAAGTCTGACAACCAATCTTACCACCCCTTGGTAAGATTGGTTGTCAGACTTTCGGGCTTTTAATCTTACCAAGGGGTAAAGTATTTATTTTTATTTATTTATTTATTTATAGTTAATTAAAACGGTGCGACACCAATTACATTAATTATCATAGAGACAATAATTACGTAGACAATAATATAACTTAATACTAACATGGAACAGTGGACTCCCTTGCATACATTCTCTCACAGAACACCAGACATATATACGCATAATTTTAATTTTAGAGTTATGTTTAACCCAGTAACTGGGTTGTGGAGGTCAGATAGGCAGTCGCTCCATGTAAAATACTGGTATTCAGCTGCATCCGGCTAGACTGGAAGGCGACCCCAACATAGTTGGGAAAAGGCTAGGCAGATGATGATGATATAATATATAATATATCCCTGGACATTTCACACAGCACCATTTGTCCCAAGCTAAGCAACATAATGCTTGTGTTATGGTAACAAGATGGTTTGGTAGTGTGCTCCGTATAATAAGTTAGGAATAATAGAACAGAGTAGAGTGTAGATTATAGTTAGGAATAATAGATAATAGATTTAATATGGTTGTACGTTGTTTTATAGCTAATAGTTTTATAGAAATTTGTTTCACATAAAATTTTTCTCTTATTTTCGTTTCATGTAGCTTATACTGTCGCACTGCTGGGCAAAGGCCTCCCCCAATTCTTTCCAGGAACTGTTTTCCCGCACCACCTAGAACCAGCCCTCACTGTACGCATCCAGGTCATCTCGCCATCTCTTTCTGGGCCAGCCTCGGCGGTACCGTCCATCTTCAGGCACCCATTGGGTGGAGACTTGCCCAGCGGTCATTGTTCATGCGACTGATGTGACCGCCCAATCTCATTTGAGCCTGGCAGCCTTCTTTCCTACATCCAGTATACTCGTTTTGGAAGACACATATAAGGAA
Organism: Apamea monoglypha; assembly: GCA_911387795.2. Classification (NCBI taxonomy): domain Eukaryota; kingdom Metazoa; phylum Arthropoda; class Insecta; order Lepidoptera; family Noctuidae; genus Apamea; species Apamea monoglypha. The sequence continues at coordinate 19,821,913 of OU426922.1, forward strand.
GTTTATACATAGACAATGTATATAAGTACCTATGTAGCGTCACAGGAGATTGTCAATCACCCGCCAGTATGGCTGATATCCGATGTATCTTTCATTCATGCTCAACTTGACGTGAAGCATCAATGTAAAATGTTAAGCACGATTGATTGACGGTTTTTTTTTCATTCATAATTATGCCAAATAAAAATAAATCTTCTGCTTTTGAATATCGGTAAAAGGTAGTCAGTAAGGTAAGTATGTAGGTATTTAAAAACTGAATTAAAAAAACGGTTATACCCTATCCATTACGTTAACCGTTTTTTGACAGCTGTCTGCGAACGTTAAAAGTTAACTTTAAAATGCGTAATAAAATAAATAAAAAACTACCTTATCTTATTCATTTACAAGCTAACACTAAAATAACAAAATTATATCCTAAATTAACTAAAACTATTAACTTATCTTATTAATTTATCTTGTTCATGGGTTCTTACATACATTTTAATACCGTACGTGTATCAATCAATGTATTATGTGTTGCTGCAATCACTAGTACTATCTGTCAAAAAACGGTTTACCTAATGGAAAGGGTATACCGTTAAGACATTTGGAGAGTTATTTTTTATGATTTAGTAAATGTCAATTCTCATTATAAACAAAGTTCCTGTTATTTTGAAGACAACCGTTCTGAAACATGGCACAAGTCAGCATGAGTGACGCGAGAATAGATAATTAGACGTAGTGAAAAGATTTGAGAGTTAGTAAGGTAAGTAGCGAAGCTGACTGTTCCAGATGCGCAGGAGCCGTACACTTATTATTCTATAGATAATATTCAGATAATACAGGTATTCAGCTGCATCCGGTTATACTGGAAACCGACACTAAAAATGGTGGGAACACATAGCTGGCTAAGCAAATGATGATGATAATGTTGCATGTTTGAGCCACTGGCTGACTACTCAAAAAAAACAAAACAGCTTTCAAAATATGACCGAGATTCACAATTAAATATTAAATGATACAAAAACATTAAGCCCTAATCATCAAAAACAAAGTAGTATATTACAAATTAATCTAATTAAACAACAATAAAATCCAAATAGAAATATTCTGAAACAAATTGGCTTGTATTAAATCAATCGGAGAGTCATAAGACAGGTCTGAATGACTGCCGTCGACCAGGTATGGCACGACATCCGCATAGCCGTGTCAGATGCAGCTAGTTGCAACAGAAATAAATGAGATTATATAGGAGTGTAGATTCTCGCTTCCTACAATTATGGGAGGGGTAGCTTGGCCGGTGTGTGACTACTCAACACCGCGGATATACTGACATAGGACTACATACATGTAGGAATACGAGTAACACTTTGTATACAAAAAAAAAGACAGCTTTTTCCTACATTTTGTGGATCTATAATAATAATAATAACAATATCTTTATTTCCCAAAACTACAGATAGAAAAAATTTACATAAAACAATTTGGATACTGCAGAAATCTGTACACAGAAGATTAATCTCTGTCTCTTAAACTAGGGTATCCTGTATCTTAAGAGACAGTGATTCGCAAAGAGGTTCTAATTGGTATTATGCATGAGTGGACTGTGTCAATTTACCTTCAGAAGGGAATAAAAAAGAAATGTAATGGAGCAGTAGATTTTTTTGTTAAAATTGTGTTACTATTTTTATCAATACACTGTAGTCACTACCTGCCACACAAACACGTGACCCAAAAACTAATCAAACACCACTAACCAATGTTTTTATTCGTTACACAGACACGGACATTACGTTACCTATGTTATTTTCCTCTTCGTATAAATACGCCTAGTTACATTTGACCACTAAGTTTTTATTGTGTGTATTTTCCTACACACTAGTATCTGAATGCAAAATAAATACATCTATATATATATATAAAATTCAAAGTCCTGACTGACTGATACATCAACGCACAGCCTACACCCCTGGTCCTAGAGACATGAAATTTGGAGGGTGTGTTCTTCCTGAAGAGTAGGCATCCACTAAGAAAGGATTTTTCGAAATTCTACCCCTAAGAGGGTGAAATGGGGGGATTTTGTTTGTATGAAAAATCTTATTCCTTGAGTTAATAAACTTAAAACTAGGCACGAATACTTATCTAAATAAATTATAAAGATTGTCAGTTTTTTTTTTCTAAACTACCCCCTAACAAGGGATTGGGGGGTTTCAAAGTTTGTATGGCAGAATTTTAGCGTGCGGTCCGATTTACTCGAAACTCAGTATTTATACCTAAGATCGAAAGTAAACAATAATGTGTATCAGGGTTTTTTGAAAATCTAACCCCAACGGGCTGAAAAGGGGTAGTCAATTTTACAGGGGAGGATTTTACTGCGTGGCTTGATTTACTTGAAAATTGGTATAAATAACGTATTAAGACAAATAACGGAAAGGTCACAAAAGACTTTACAAAAATTATCGCCTTTGGTCGTGAAAAGGGGCGGATACAGTTAATATGAAAAATCTCATTACATTGATTTAAAAACTTAAAATTTGGCCCAAATGCTATCTAAATTAATCATAAATTTTCAAAAACTACTCTTTGTAGGGGTAGTAATTAATAAAGTTTATACTTATAAGCTTTTTTAAACTACCCCTCAAGAATGGTTAGTTTATATGGAAAAATTAAACTTAAAACAAAAGATTCATGAGATTCATGTGTTTCAGGGTTTTCCAAAAATCAACCCCTGGCGGGGTGGAAATGGTGGATTTCACTGTGAAAATGGGTATAAATAACGTTTTAGTCAAACAATTGAAACGTACCAAACTAACGAAACTGTTTTTAAAAAACAGTGAAAAGGGAGGATGTAGTTTATTATATATATTTATGAGCAATCTTATTCCTTTAATTTATAAACTTGAAGCTTTTCTGAATAAATTATACTACCTTTTGAAAAGCGGAGGGGATCTTAAAAAAATTAGAAGAAAGTATGAATACAGTGAAGTGCTATAAAAAAAATAGAATTAACAGAATACTTCTGCCTAGCCTTCTCCCAACTATGTTGGGGTCGGTTTCCAGTTCAACCGGATGAAAATTTTGAAATAGGTCTCTGGGAAATAGATCTATACAAATAAATAAAATTTAAGTGTCTGTTTGTAATATCAAAATAACAGATTTTACAAAACGCGTATGAAAATATATACGCTACCTACTTATAAAAAAAAAAACATTGTTTTTAATGTTTGCCTGTCTGTCTGTTTGTTCCGGCTAATCTTCGAAACGGCTGGACCGGTTTTGACGGGACTTTCACTAGCTGATGTTATGGAGTAACATAATTATATTTAATTATTTCTTATAACTTTTCACACACAAAAAAGGTACAAAGGCTGCCTTTTCTCTCTACATGCTCGGTAGCATGTTCTCGTGGGATAATTTCCGACATCCACGCGGGCGAAGCCGCGGGCAGAAGCTAGTACTTATATTGGACTTTCAGATGCTGGTAATTAACGTCAGTATAACCTGCAACAACGTGACAGCTATGTGAACAGAACCCAGCAATGCATAAATATGTAAGTCGTCACGCCCTTTATGCCTGGAGGCTTTTATTTACATTTTAACTTTAATTAATTATTTTTTAGCTTGAGTAAGTATAGTTTTGTATTATATTTGTTGGTATATTAGCTGACATATGGCAAATAATTTAATTTTATGTTCTGTGTCTTGTAATGTCTTGTCTTGTACTTAACATAGGTACCTAGTATTTATACAATCAATTTTCTAACTGAACAGACAGCTGTGCTGCTGGGGAGTTTGTTGCGCCACTTCTTCTTCCCAGCGATAGCACTAGGAAATGGTGAAGGGCGGGCGTTTTTGGGGGACTGCCTTTTGTAATTTTGACGTTCGAAAAGTGCTGATTCTCAGCCTAATTTGAATAAATGACTTTTGATTTTGATTTGGCACAACGGCATAAAGTCGGCACACGAAAGTCGGAAGAGCTGACTCCATTTTATCCCGTGTGAACTTGCGTGGACAATCAGTCTGCCCAGCCTTTGCCCAACTAAGTTGGGGTCAGCTTTCAGTCTAACCGGATGCAACTGAATACCAGCTTACTTTACTGTTACATTTCTGTCCTGCTACATTTCTACCAGCTACATTTTTTTCCATTCTAAGGATGTCTAAGTCAGTTGTCATGTCATTGTCAGTTGACCGTAATTCAGTGGTAACAAATCCAGTATAAATGGCCTCTTATTGTATTGAAACTCCGTAGTACGCTAGGCTGGCTCAAGGGCAAAGCGTTATCACGACGTGCGGTGTACTGTTTACAGGTTTCGTTTTTTTTTTCGTTTTATTAAAAAACGCAAATAACGAAAACTGTACTGTACCTATGGGTGACAATTTCAATTAAATATACAATCGCAAACACAGAATAAACTTTACAAATTTTCATAAAAGATTCTTCCAACAGTTTTGTGAATCAAAAACTCAAAATACCTTCAGTTAATTGATTTACTTTGTGCCCCTGATAGCGGTACGTTTGCATTGAATAACAAGTATTATACAGGGTGGCCAATTCGGAAAAGACAACTTTAAGTTTTTATTAAAAACTAGCTGACCGTCGTACCGCCATATTTTTTTTTTCTTTTAATTTTCTTCTATACAAACCTTGTCCTGACATTAACAAACACAAAATTATCCTATTTGGTGCAGTCGATCGGAAGTTATGCGCGTACATACATTTCGTTGATTCATTTTTATTTATATAGACTAAAATTCCGAGATAATCATCATCATCTGTCAAACCTTTTCCCAACTATGTTGGGGTCGGCTTCCAGTCTAACCGGATGCAACTAAGTACTAGTATTTTCCATGGAGCGACTGCGTATCTGACTTCCACAACTCAGTTACTCGATAATACGAAACCCCGTCAGACTTTCGGGCTTTTGACGACTTTTTCCATAATTATATTATGCAGGCTTGGCAGTTTTATATGGTTCATAACATGAGCCAAATCACCACATTTGTACTTAAAATACGATCGGATCTAATGTTCGAATGGTGTTCCTCATTAACAAAGAAAGCATACTTTATTAGGTAGGTACCCCACTAACAGTCACAAATATTCTAGATCAAGTTTGACGAAACCACGTCACTGTAGAAAAAAATAAAAAAGTCAGCATTTGTCGCGAAACCTTCAGTGATCAAAATGGTATTCGTACCGATTTTTTACAAAAATTTAGTCATTTTTCAATCCGTTGAAGATCTTCAGGATAACTGATTACTGAAGGCGTGGCCGGGTCATGGCATTTTATACTGTGCACAACGAATTTTTTTATATTTCATCTCAATACAAGACATTAAACAACTGTAAAATTTAGCGCAAAATCAAAATGGTAGCTAAAAATGTAGTAAACATCCGAGCTGGCCACCCTGTACAAGTATGTCTGTTTCGCTCGTCCCCAATGAAATACGATTTCATCATTGTATTTAATTAATTTAATTGATTCAAACCGTAATTTCTGTTTGCTGTATAATTTGATTTACTTTATTTAATCTTTAGCGAGAAGGGCAGAAAATGATTAATTTAACACTGACTACGTAAGCTGTTAATATAAGATACCGCTGAAATTTACGCTTGAGGAATATTGGAGATAAAGAAAGATATCATGAACATGGTCTGAAACCGGAATTTATTATCATGGCTTGTGTTGTGGGAAAAACAGCACTCGCCGCCACCGACCTTCGTCCGGTCCCAGGAACACCTGCCATCCAGACGTGAACTGCAGTGGCCTATATGGAAAGCAATCAATCGACTGCATATCCTAGTAGGCTGCTGCAAGCATTATTTTGCTAAATGGGGGATTATTGACCCAAACAAGACCCAGTGCGAATGACCGCATTCGCTCCTGAACAAATTCTGTCCCATATGTTGGAGTGTCCAAAGTGTCCATACACCTACACTTGTCCTCAGAAGTGCACGTGTATGACCTAAAAAACGCCACTGATGCCGCGATTGGCGTGTCCACCTACTGGGTCCAACTCATCTAACATAATAAAATATTTTTACCATTGACTGGAAAAGTCGGACGTTGGATCAGCCACGATCCACTTCTTGCTCGTGTCTGGTTCAACATCCGAGTCATTATAATCTTTCTATATGGGCCAATTAGAAGAACATTAGAATGGTCAATTAATTAGATATCAATAAAGGGAATAAATGATGATGACTTTCATTCACTCAAACACCAACAATGGATTCCATACTAAAGCATTTAATTATCTCAGATTAATTCTAAATTAATCGTGTCTACCTGTTGATCAATATACATAGTTCTCGTTGAGTGGCAGGTGGCCACTTGCCAACACCGCTGCTCATCTTGTGATCGACACAAGTAAACACAGCATGATTGTATCACACTTTTACATGATGATACGGAAATGAGGTGGATTCCGGAAAACAATGAAATTATATAGATGAAGGGCTGATTTTTCAATAGTCTGATAACTTTTATTTGAGGAATAAATATTGCTGTTTGACAGCTTTTGTATAGAAAATATGTCAAACCGTCACAATTATTCTTTAGATAAAAGTTATCTGACTATTGAAAAATCAGGCCTAGGACAGATTGAGCAAAATTCAAATCAATTATTTCAAGAAAAGTTTTGCTGATTCTTATAAATGCTTTATGTAGATCGATCTACATAAATGATTTTATGTAGATCGATGTCTGAGATGGTCTTTTGAGGAAAGAACCACACAGATTGACAGCCAGTCAGTGCACGCATTTGTCAGAAAACGCGCAGCTCAACTCAAAACTTAAGGAGCTCGACGATTCGACGAACAATACCAAACAAAGGACATTTGGGTAGGCCACATTAGTTACACAAACTGCCAGACCATGACAAAATTAACAGAACAGAGAGAAAATAAAAAATAAAATGACCCACATAGTCTTCACATTCTCAATAATTAAAATAATAGATTAATAATTGATTCAAAAGGCAGTACTCCTCGATAAGGCTCGCATTGTGAGGAGGTTCCTGTCTTTGAAGCCCTAACCACCGGTAGCTTGGACCCTGTTCCCGACATTGGTGGATCACTATTTTTTTTATAATTTTAAATGTTTTTTTTATACTTAATATTTATATTTAAAAATGTAATAAAATAAGATAAGTAAATAGATAAACATAATAATAGAATACTTTACAAAGTAAGCAAATGTCATTGTATATATAAAATTCATTAATATCAAAGTGTATAAAAAAACAACAACAAAAGAGAAAAAAAAAACATTCAATAATGTAAAAACTGGAAGCAGCTCAATCCCAAGCTTTATTGTCCTCGATATAATCCTTAACGATATAAAATGCTTTCTGGCACAACTTACGTTTAATGAATGATTTGAATTTATTAAGGCTTAGATCTTGGATTGTTATGATAATGACTCTGTAAAAACATATTTGTTTCGGTCGCGAAACCTGACACTGACCTGCAAATTGCGAATACCGTAATGTAATTTTAATTCCGCGCGCTTCCTGCACGCATCCTCTTAAGCCCCGTCCGAACTACGCTACTAAATGATAATATCAATTATTATTAATTAATTCCTCGCGCTACCTGCACGCATCCCCTTAAGCCCCATGCGCACTACGCTATTAAATAATAATATCAATTATTATTATTTGATTCCGCGCGCTACCTGCACGCATCCCTTTAAGCTCCGTCCGCACTACGCTACTAAATAATAATATCAATTATTATTATTTGATTCCGCGCGCTACCTGCACGCATCCACTTTAGCCCCGTCCGCACTACGCTACTAAATAATAATATCAATTATTATTATTTGATTCCGCGCGCTACCTGCACGCATCCCTTTAAGCTCCGTCCGCACTACGCTACTAAATAATAATATCAATTATTATTATTTGATTCCGCGCGCTACCTGCACGCATCCACTTTAGCCCCGTCCGCACTACGGTACTAAATAATAATATCAATTATTATTATTTGATTCCGCGCGCTACCTGCACGCATCCCTTTAAGCTCCGTCCGCACTACGCTACTAAATAATAATATCAATTATTATTATTTGATTCCGCGCGCTACCTGCACGCATCCACTTTAGCCCCGTCCGCACTACGGTACTAAATAATAATATCAATTATTATTATTTAATTCCGCGCGCTACCTGCACGCATCCCTTTAAGCTCCGTCCGCACTACGCTACTAAATAATAATATCAATTATTATTATTTGATTCCGCGCGCTACCTGCACGCATCCACTTTAGCCCCGTCCGCACTACGGTACTAAATAATAATATCAATTATTATTATTTAATTCCGCGCGCTACCTGCACGCATCCCCTTAAGCCCCGTCCGCACTACGCTACTAAATAATAATATCAATTATTATTATTTGATTCCGCGCGCTACCTGCACGCATCCCTTTAAGCTCCGTCCGCACTACGCTACTAAATAATAATATCAATTATTATTATTTGATTCCGCGCGCGACCTGCACGCATCCACTTTAGCCCCGTCCGCACTACGGTACTAAATAATAATATCAATTATTATTATTTAATTCCGCGCGCTACCTGCACGCATCCCTTTAAGCTCCGTCCGCACTACGCTACTAAATAATAATATCAATTATTATTATTTGATTCCGCGCGCTACCTGCACGCATCCACTTTAGCCCCGTCCGCACTACGGTACTAAATAATAATATCAATTATTATTATTTAATTCCGCGCGCTACCTGCACGCATCCCCTTAAGCCCCGTCCGCACTACGCTACTAAATAATAATATCAATTATTATTATTTGTTCCAAAAACAGTGTTACAGTTATTGTACAGTTATGGATAAGCAAAAATGGTGCAATGCAATACAGTACTTAACTTTAGTATAAAAGATCACCTGTATTCTGTACTAGTTGAAAAACTGTATCGCAGTAGACAGCGTCTTCCGTTTAAAAGAGACTGCGTATTGACAATATATACTGGACATTAGTTTACAGCTATTCCTAAAACTGTTCCTAGCTGGCCCTTCGGAATTAAAGCTGTGGTCGAATCTTCCGATAAAACTGTCAATAAACATGTAGTCTGGATCAAATTAGCGACATAACAGTGTGAAAAACTCAGTCACTTTCAATTTATTATTCATTTATTAATTATTTCTATAGCATTTAGCATGTTATTTGTAGCGCCGTTTGAACGCTGTTTATTTCAAGCGTGCACTTCTTATTTGCTTGAATAAGGAGATTTCTCACAGACGAACATAGCTAGGGTTTCAGGAGGGATGTCATCCAAAGCGCCATGAAGTCTGCGGAAAGTCGCACGAGTCTGGACGCCCCGCAAATTGTCAGGCTGCCCCTCATCCCAAACGTTGAAAACGTCTTCTATTGACTGACCTGGCAGGGAAAAGTCAATTAGTATCTGTACTGCTTCTTTTGTACCCATTAAAGGTTTACGCACAGTATTTTAGCACGGCACGGGATCAGCATCGCTTCAACTCGAGCAGTTTAGAATTCTTTCTAGGAATCTCTATATTGCAACGCACACTTATAAGCATGGTTACAACATCACCTCGAATCGGAATAAGCTGAAAAACGAGCATACATCAAGGCGTCGGCTCCCCGAGAGGGGCTCTTATGGTGGGCCCACGTCCCGCTTTCAGCGAACCGAAGGCAACACCACCGTATGGCTAGCCGACGACGCCCGGTCGAGGCGTCACCTTTACCCAGCCGACGACGCATTGAACGAGCTGCACCGATCCGGTTACGTGCTTACGTTGAGATGACGCCTGGTTGACGAGGAGCCTATGAGGTGAAAGATAACCGTAAAACTATTGTTCGTATTTCGTTAACAATTGAATTTGACATAAAGGCTCCTGTCGCGCCTGCCTGCGGGGGCTTTAACCCGTGGATTTTCATTATAGAACATTTGGAAAATGGCGACACTGGTGGAAAATTGTGCGAGTGACAACACAAGATTAGCACCGCCAGTATAAAAAAGGGTAAAAACCTTTGTATGGAAGCCTGCAGCGAGCAAGCCTACTGGCACCGTTGTTGGCCATTCTTTAAAATGGCCATTTCTATCGTCTGGCGTAGTCAGGCGTCATATAGGTTTTAATATAATGAAAATGATCTTATACCGTGAATAGTAATCCAGGTGCGACTCTTGCCGAAGGCTGCTAGACCTATGTGGAATTGTTCCCATTTGTCAATGTTCCCGGGATGATCAGGGAACATGTCCAGGACGATGCGCGCCTCTTCTTTGTCATTCAGGATGACCAGGTGACCCCCCTCAGATGCACATGTACTGTACGCACTGAACCAAGGCTTTTCCTCCTGATGTACCTTATAACAGCTGCCTATGCTGTTGAAGTGATATTCTGAAAAATAAAACAAGGTGATATTCTGTACATATTTCAAGAAATGTTATTATATTCTCATTTTGTTTATTGCAGCACTTAAATAGTTCGTATCGTAACCATTACTAGATAAAGATATATTTATTGCATAATTGTCTACATTAAGTTCTTATTGATAAACATTTCATTTTAGTTTCAACAGTCTACCCAAGTCGGAAATGCAATAGTATTTTAAGACATTAGGTATGTACATATCTACTAATATTATTTTTTATCAAAAAACTCATTCAGATTATAAAATACATTATCAATTAACATTTTTTCAATTTATTTTTAAACATATTTCCATTTAATTGCTTAATTGCTGGCGGTAACTGATTGTGCACACGAATAGCAGTAACATAGGTACTTTAATAATACATCATACTGACCAAGTGAAACCACTCTTGGTTTTTACGTCAATAATAATTACGATAAATGGTATGATGATTATATTTTTGTAAGTAGATTTGCAGAAACACTTTTACACGTCAATCATATTTCAAAAACTAGACGAGGTCGGCGATTCCTACCTGACTACTGAGAAGAAAGGCCGAAACAACCTCAGAGGTCACAGTCTCTTTTAAAGTCCAGACAGTATCTTGGTCAGATCATATGAAGACCATGTAGATCGATGTCCGAATTGGTCTTGTGGAAAGAACCACTCAGATTGAGTGGACCTGTCCAGTTAGTGCACGTATGTATTTGTTAGTAATCATGCAGCTCAACTTAAAACTTGTGGAGCTCAACGTGACAGTTACTACTACTTGTGAGAAAAATATGGACAACGTGGGCGAAGGAGCACGTAAACTAATCATTACTCTTCTTTCCTCAACTGTACCATAATGCAATATTATTACTAACCATTATCAAAGGTGCCGCATTCGTTCATCGTTTGGTTTTCGAGTTGCCTGTAGCAAATGAAGGGTAGCGAGGTGTCGCATGAAGAGTAATGCACGCGTCCGTCGACGGACATAGTGAGGCAATGTTTGGCATCGACCATGTTTGCGTTTGAAGCCCATCTTATTTCCATATAAGACAATGGCACTCCTGCAACATACACGTCAATAGCATGTATTATACAATGAAAACTTATCAAAGAGTTTATGTATAGGATACGTATAACTAGAAGGAATTTTAATTTACGTTATTAAAAGACTAACAGTGTCCCGTGGTTTCACCCGCATAAGTTTCTAACCCGTGGGAATACCGGGATATAAAAAAGTATATGTGTTAATCCTGGTAATAAACTGTGTGCCAAATTTCATCCATCCTAACAGACTTTCTCGTTTATAATATTAATTAGGAAGTAAGATAGGAAGTAGGATAGCGTAGAATTTTGTGTTTTCTTAAGTTTCATTGTAGTAAGTCTGACGCGGTATACATTATTATTTATACATAATGATAGTGCGAGCACGGTCGCGACCATAAGTCTAGTTACAGAATACAATACATGTTTGTCTTATGTTAGGCGTAAGTATTATCTGTGAGCGTTGAGTACTGACCTTCTATAGAAGCGAAGTGTCCTGTAGAAAAGAAATCATGAATTCCCAGGAAAATGTAACCTTTCACATCATATCGCGTCATTAAGTAAAGAGCATCAGCTAGCTCTTTGTTCAGCGGAGACGCTAACGCTGCACCTGTAACATGACACATTGAGATATTTTCGTTGCACATGCGCGAGCGAAACGAGCGGTGCTGCTCCACCAAAGTCGACCAATTCAAGGTCACATTCAGGCGGCCACTGTGGTTCCGCATGAGTAGATACTATAGAGACCATGCTACATGAGCTGCAGGAGAGACCGCGCCGGGCAGGCGGCGCAGCGTGTTGCCGCATGAGTAGATACTACAGAGACCACACTACATGAGCTGCAGGAGAGACCGCACCTGGCAGGCGGCGCAGCGTGTTGCCGCATGAGTAGATACTACAGAGACCACACTACATGAGCTGCAGGAGAGACCGCACCTGGCAGGCGGCGCAGCGTGTTGCCGCATGAGTAGATACTACAGAGACCACAATACATGAGGTGCAAGAGAGACCGCGCCTGGCAGGCGGCGCAGCGTCTTGCCGCATGAGTAGATACTACAGAGACCACACTACATGAGCTGCAGGAGAGACCGCACCTGGCAGGCGGCGCAGCGTGTTGCCGCATGAGTAGATACTACAGAGACCACAATACATGAGGTGCAAGAGAGACCGCGCCTGGCAGGCGGCGCAGCGTCTTGCCGCATGAGTAGATACTACAGAGACCACACTACATGAGCTGCAGGAGAGACCGCACCTGGCAGGCGGCGCAGCGTGTTGCCGCATGAGTAGATACTACAGAGACCACAATACATGAGGTGCAAGAGAGACCGCGCCTGGCAGGCGGCGCAGCGTCTTGCCGCATGAGTAGATACTACAGAGACCACACTACATGAGCTGCAGGAGAGACCGCACCTGGCAGGCGGCGCAGCGTGTTGCCGCATGAGTAGATACTACAGAGACCACAATACATGAGGTGCAAGAGAGACCGCGCCTGGCAGGCGGCGCAGCGTCTTGCCGCATGAGTAGATACTACAGAGACCACAATACATGAGGTGCAGGAGAGGCCGTGCATGCCTGCCTGTTTAAGAGAAGACCAACTTACCTTCATTGTGACATTTCTGGAAGGCTCCCTCCCATTTTTCAGGCGTCTTGTGCAGTTTGAACCAGACACCCGCCTCAAAGTTGAACGAGTAATCGGGATTGCATCGCACAATTTCTGAATAGTAAAGATTGGTTATGAAACTGTTTTATTTAAATAGGAATTAAGTATTTACATTATATAAGCTAAAATTTAAAATAATTATATGTACATGAAAAAAAAAAATAAGCAAAATAATCATAGGGCATCAAAAAATTCGTCCGCATCGCTGTCAACAGGAACAGTGCCCAAAAGGCTGGCAGCATTGCCACGTTGTATGGCGATGCTAATTCTTTGGCCAAGAAACAGGCCAGCCCTCTGGTCACGTGAAGAGTCGATTAACCGCTTGGCGATATCTCGAAAAACCAAGTGGGCACTCGGACCCCATGGCCCTAGTGTTTCAACCCCAAACGGCTCGAACATATAACTCCCAATCAGGTTGGAATATTTTCGCCGTTTGAGGTTTTCTGCACCAGCAGCAGCCGCTCCAGCACAGCCCACCGTGCTAGGAAGATGGGATGGCGCAAGGGTGTCGACACACGTTGCATCCCACACCAAAGGTCTACCTAACTTCCAGGGCATTATGGTCATTCCGTCTGGTCTCTTCCCATCGTCGCGTGCCAGGCCGATGGATTCTAAAACAGCTGGCACCCCGGCGGTAACAAGAGCACGACGGATGATGTCATTAATGCTGGCGTGCCGTGCTATCCGACCTGCGCTCCTACTGCAGGATAGGCCATGGTGTCCGAGGCAGTCGACAGCTTCACCGCACTGACAGCGATGCGGAGCCCCACAAGGAGCGCCCAAACGCAAACTGGTAGCGAGCCGGAAGGTGGTGTCACCCAGCATAGTGCCTATGTTGGGTGACGGGAGTGCTTGAAGCCAGAGCCCTGACTCCCACTCACCCACAGCCAGCAGGCGGGCACGCTCAGCAGTATTGGTGGACGTATTGATAAGATTATTCCGTACCAACCTGCAGAGCGGCTCATCCCACTGTCTCTGGGAAGATGGGTTTACGGGCCGATCTGTATCCGGGCAAGCCGCTTTCCAGGCGTTCACCGCGTCTGTCAAGCAAGGCACTTCAGAGTCAACCAGGCAGGGGGCTAAAATTTTCCCGGTCAACTTTTCGGTGCTGTGGACAGAGGACAGAAACGCCGGTAAGCTAATACTGGTAATTTTGCGGACGCCGAGGCCACCAAAACGGATGGGTAGTGTGGCTTGAAGCCACGCTCGGTCGTCCAAGGCCACATTTAAAATGGTTGTTAATGTGCTGCGAATAATATGGTCAATTTTGTCCAACAGATGTGGTTGCTTCCATAAAGGGGAAGAACGTAGAAAATATATAAAATTTGGGCCAAAACAACAGTATCTAATCAGGGTGAATGCCGAATGTAAATTAATTTTAGAGAGTCTGTCCGAAATATCGTTGAAACTGTTGAACAAGAATAATGTACCCATGATTTTTTAATAATATCTTGATTTAAAAGAGTGTCCTTGGAGTTTCGTGCCCGTTCTTCTCCATAGAGATCTACGTTTTGGATGGGCCACTAGCTTCAACTTTCTGACTAACTGACCGACTATTTAATTTTGACAATTCAAAAGTGCTTGTATGTGGTTCAATTGAAATAACCGCTTTGAGTTTGAGTTGAAGAACAATTCTAAAAATTCCAGAAATAATAAGAAATTCCTAAAGGAAAAACCAAGAGCAGCGCATACGGAACTGGAAAAACCTACAAACGAACGGAATATCTATTTACAGACTTCAGACAAGAGGTTATTTTTCAATTGCATTCTATTGTTCTTGTTTTCGTTTATCTTGTTTGACGTATCCCTTCCAGGACATGATTGTGCGCTCTTCGACTTGTGACCTGGCCATGACGACTTGGGTGCCTAATGTATGATGGATTGCTGGGAAGTTATGAAGTAGTGAGATGGCATAAAACAGTTCATTAATTCGATCATCACTCATTTTTATTTTTTTTAATATTTTGCCAATTCCACCTTCGCCAGCATTATTGACTATTTACTCGACACCCCTTTTTTTGGTGGGACATCAACATTATTTATGACTTCTCCTACTCTGAGCGGAGCGGGAGGGCGTGTCAGACTTTTACTGACTATAACCCACCCGTGTTCCTTCAGCCGCCTGTGCCAGGGGCCACGGTATCTCTTTCGAACAACCCGCGGCCCTGACAGGAATCGGCCCTAGCGGACCCCGTCAGTTCGTGCTGACCTCTCTTTGAGGCGCGCGTGGAACACAACGCGCCGTCAACCCGGGCCTGGTCCTTGCCGGGCGGCGAACTGCCCGTTGCCCGCGCCTACGGTGGCCAGGAGTCAGCTGTTGACTCCCGACGTTCAGGGCGTCTCCTGCGGCGACTAGGGGCGTGAGGGCGCAGAGATTGCCTCTCCCTCACGTGCTCCGCCTCCTCCTCCTCCATTCTGTACGAGTCACAATAAATACTTTTTCTTTCTTTCTTTCTTTCTCCTTTGCGAGCATTACTGCTTCTCAGAAGGAGGTGACGGCTTCCCATGCACTCTCGCTCTGCACCATGGCCTGGACCAGGGCATTTGAACGCCCTAGATTGGGTAGGTGCCGCCTCAAGGCAGCCCCGGCCCGCTCCAGTCTGGGAGCCAAACGTCAGAAATGCTCCACGAAGTTCCACCGGCTGTCGCTGTCGATGACGAGTCCCAGGTACTTCATCGTCGACTAGACCAGCACCAGCCGCCCGACAAGGCGTCTGCAATGACTCTTTCAAAGAACTTGCCCACCTCGTCGAGCAGCACGATGGGCCGGTAAGCGAACAGAGAGTTCGCAGGACGCCCCGGCTACTCGACACAACTTAATATTTATTTACCTCGTTAGATAGCTGATTAAAAGTAGGTGTCTTTTCCGTAATTTATTAATTTGTACGCTCAATAACATAGTAAAATTTTGAGATAATTTGCGTCTAAGTTCATGTATATAGACGATTTTTTTAAATGGTTAATAAAGTTTCTTTCTTTAAGTTTTCAACCCTAAGTTGTTAACTTAAACATAGGTATTAAAGTAAGAAGCCAGTCTGGAAGACTAGATTTGGTAAATACTAATTGAATATTTTTTTATAGTTAATAATGTAATTGATCTCTAGACACTTGTAATGTGTGTAGATCATTAGTACATAGCTTATCTCAACTTAATGATGCATGCAAAGAGTAGGTTTGGGAGAACTCATCATAGTGTTTGTATAACATAAATTAATTTGCTTTTTTAAACTTCATTTGGACAGGTTGGTAAATAAACTCTGAACTTGAAAGCAACTAAAATAGGTTTTAACGAAATTCTGAACAATATAACAAGAAAAATGAACAAATATCATTTATTTATTATACAAATTTTACTCACTGGATGTTTATTTTCTCCGGTTTTACATATATAATGCCAGTTGGTTCTTTCTAAAGAAAGTAGCTCTGCTATTTCTCCAGGCAGAGAAGATTGGGTACTATTAAACATAAGATATTATCTTGCATTTGCTTATCGGCGCCAACAAAATGAATGCCATTGTCACTGTATAAATCCTGACAATGGCCTCTACGACCAGTAGATCGCCTAAACGCAGCAATAAAACCTTTGACAGTTCTGTCGGTTGGTTACTGCTGGACTGCTCGTGTAACCATAAAAACTAATATGCAAATGTAACTTTTGTAAGACTTCGCTCCTCAGCCTGGCGAAAATCTGATAAAAACAGGACCACAGTAATCCACACCAGTACATTTAAATGGTTTACTGGGTTCAACCTTGCCTGTGGAAGCAGGCCCATTAGAGGAGTTGTCTTTTTTGTGGAGTATCTCAAATAAATAGTGCACTCTCTAAAATATTTAAGTCATTCCTTAACACGTAAGATCCAAAACTTAGTTCTAAGACAGTTTAACATAGCATGTGGGCCACCGTGCAATGTTTTTGTACGAGCATCCGCAATTAAAACCTTGGTAATATGATGGTTACCAGGCATAATTATCGGGTGCTTCGTGTCATAATATGCGTCCGATTGGTCTATGCGTCCACTTACTCTTAGTATCCCCTTATGGTTAAAAAAAGGACAAAGAGATCGCAATTCACTCTTTTTAGGCACACATCCTCAGGTCTTTCTCTCGCGCACTTGTACTTGTTTAATACATGCTAATAAAGTGTCGTTCATTTCCCTTGGTGTGATAAATTTAGATAGTTTAGATCTGTTTATTATCTTTCTTTAATTTATAATTCAAAACTCGTCTACAATAGGATAAAAATTTTAATAGTTTATTTAAAGATGAATATTTTGACCAAACAAATTCTTCGTCAACGTCAGGTATAACGGTTAAAGATTGGATTCGTTCCTCTTCGTATGTGTCTTCAATCAGTTTACTCTTTGTGCATACGGTGGAGACGACCGCAGTGGTTGTCAGAATCTACAGAGGTTCTGACAACTTCTGCGGTCGTCTCCACCACCATGTATGCTCACTTAACTCCTTGGACTGCAGACCACGCGAAGCACAGTCTGCAGGGTTTGTCTCTGATGAGACATGACTCCAATAGTGGTAATAATATTTAATATAGTGGACACTCTGTTGCTAACAAATGTTGCCCAACGACATGAGCCTCCTTTGAGCCATGCCAACACTATGGTGGAGTCAGTCTATCCATAGAGTTTTGCGGACAGTAAATGTGCATACACTCTATTCGAACTATCAATCAATCGTATGTAAACTGCTGCCGCAAACGCTGATTTTGAGGAATCTGAAAATACGTGTAACTCTCTTTTGCACCTTAAGATTTTTTTAATCTACTAGATCTTGTCTGTATTTTAGCCACTCACCATTTAATTCATCTATCAAACTCTCATCCCACTCAAGACCAGATTTCTACAGTTTCTGAATTAAAATCTTAGCATTAACTCTCACTAGGGCAATCCAGCCTAAAGGGTCATACAATCTCGCTAATTCAGATAATACTTGTCTTTTAGTGACTAAATGTTTAGGTTCCGTTAAGTTTACTACGTATTCAAAATTATCATTCTTCCTATTCCAACTCAAAGCTACCACCTTGATTAGATCATTTAATTTAATAGGTTGCCTTTCACTCACCTCAGGTTTCCCAATCTGCTCTAAATATCTTTCATTATTACAATTCCATTTCTGTAACTCAAAACCACCACTTTTCATTAACTCATTCATCTCCTCATAAATTTGTATTGCCTCATTAAGACGCGGTCTTTAAGTCATCCATATAATAACATTGTTTTGTTATTTCCGCCGCTAATGGATATTGTTTCCTTTCTAACTCAGCTAGTCGGTGCAATACTTTGACAGCTAGATATGGCGCGCATGCTGTACCGAACATTAAACGTAACAATTTGTAACCTTTCATGGGCTCCGACGGATCAAATCTCCAGACAAATCTCTGGAAATCTGTATCTTCTTCCGCCACTCTCACCATCCGATACATATTGACAATATTAGCTACGACACAGGTTTTATGATGATGCCATCTCATCAAGATGTGTCTTTAATCGTGTTTTAACCTTGGTCCAACACGAAGCTCATCTTTTAGTGACACATTGTTGTCACCTTTGATCGAAACGTCAAAGACGACTCTCACTTTAGTAGTGTCTATGTCTTCTCTCACCACAGCATGGTGAGGAAGATAGACGGCTTTAGACTTCTGCTGCAACTCACTCTCAGAAACCAGTCTCATGTGGTGCATACTCAAGTGCTCAGTCATAACTTTATTATATTCTTCTCTCAACTTTAAATCTTTCGATAGCTTTCTCTCTAAATATTCTAACCTCTTCACTCTCTTCTGTATTACCATATTGACACTAAGGATCATCCGCTGCGAAAGGTAATCTCACTATAAATCTCCCTTCATTATCTCTCACTGTAGTTAAGTAAAACAAATCCCCACATACTTTCTTGCTATTAGTCATCTCTTGCTTTATTAAATTAGGCTCATCTGCCATCTCTCAAAATCTTTTAAGTATTTCATCCTCTCTCATCTGTATATGCATGCTATTGAGATTATCATTTGCTAACGTTCGAACGTTAGCAAATGATAACCTCAGTTAGTCAAAAAGATCTCGAGATCCTTTTGACTCCTGACAAAATCCATCAAAACACTGTATTTTGTACTATTCATTTACAATCAAGATGCTTCATAACGCCATCAAGTAATATTTCGCTATAAACCTCTGCACCAAGCAAAATATCTATCTTACCTGGCGTCGCGTATGTAGAATCAGCTAAAGGAAGATTGTCAATTTCCACCCATTTGGAAGTACTCACGTTGGTTTAAGGAAGTAATGACGTTAAGGAATGCAACACATAAGCGTTAACTAGGATGTAACTAGCTGGATTACGACGAGATTCCAGACGAAGTGTTTTTTACCCTCCTACGGCCATCTCCTAACCCTGACCTCCAGCCACTTACTGGTTTGCGTACAAGGCCTAATAATTGCACTGTTGACTCAGATATAAAAGATGCCTGTGACCCTTGGTCAAGTAAAGCTCGAATTAATTGTTTAAAACCGTTAGAACGGCATACCTTAACCTTAGCCGTCGCAAGTAGCACGCTGTTGGGTTGCAGCTACTGGCTGTCTCCTGGTTCCCTCTCAAAAGGTATAACATCGTATGATGTCTTCTCCCACATTTCTTGCGGCTGAAGGAATGACGACACTTAGCTACCGCATGAGTTGGCGCCAGGCAATTAAAACATAATGTACTCTTCTAAACGAAGTCCTGTCTTTCCTTAGGTGTCGTAAGGCTAAAACGCTTGCACTGGTTGAGATAATGAATTTCATGACACATCGGACACTCTTCTTTAGCCTTAGATTTTCTCTTCCTCCTTCTCTACTGATGCGTGAAACGATTTAGACTTAGCACCAGGCATAGCTTGTGGCACGGTGCGATTCCCATTCGTATTCCCATTTCTAACGTCCTGAATCGTTACTCTGAATAATCTCTCAATTGTGTCCAAGTGGGCAACTCATCATACATCATAGTTATCTGCTGTTCCCATTGTTTGACGGATTCAGTGTCTAATTTTGAAACGAGTAAGTGAACGACAGACGCGTTTGCGTAACTGGATTTAGTACTGATGCCCAAGTTCTCCAAAGATTTCAGACAAGTAGACATTGTATCCAACAAACTCCTAATTGCATTGGCGAACTCGGTTTGAATTTTCTTTGTGCCAAATAAAGTCCTCATAATAGTATTACAATTATAACGCTTGTTATTGTAACGCCGAACTAACTGCTTCCATGCTTCCTCATAATTTGCATCAATCGTCGAAAAATTACTCAATAAATTTAATGCTTCTCCACTTAAATTGGATGGAATATATGTACCGCTGAAATATTCTTATTATTGTGCAACATGTCGTAAAAAGTTGGCCACTCTTCATATTTACCCCCAAACGTAGGTATGCGGGGTAGTCACACATCACTCCAATTATTATTCGCGCTATTGGTAACTGCTGACTTAGGTAACTCAGTAACTGGCGGTAAAAACTGTTAATGATAAATGATTTTATTTTGTAAGTAGGTTTGTACAAACCCTTTTACACGTCAATCATATTTAAAAAAACTAGATGAGGTCGGCGGTTTCCTATATGACTAGTCTGAAAAAAACTCAGAGGTCACTGTCTCTTTTAAAGTCCAGACATAATCTTGGTCAGATCATATGAAGACCATGTAGATCGATGTCTGAGATGGTCTTTTGAGGAAAGAACCACACAGATTGAGAGGACCTGTCAAGTCAGTGCACGCATTTGTCAGAAATCGTGCAGCTCAACTCAAAACTTAAGGAGCTCAAAGATTCCACGACCAATACCAAAGAAAGGACATTTGGCTAGGCCACATAAATTACTCAAACTGTCAGACAATGACACAACTAACAGAACAGAGAGAAAAATAAAAATAAATAAAATTACCCATATAGTCTTCACATTCACAATAATTAAAATAATAGAGTACTTTAAAAAGTAAGCAAATGTCATTGCATATAAAATTCATTAATATCAATGACTTCTCGCAAACTTTATTTAAACCGCACATAATAGCTTTTTTTTCGTTTTTGCAACTACCTCCTTGTGTCCATCTTTAAAATCTTGAAATACCTAGTTGTTCTAACAACTCCAATCTCGTTTCTAAATACTGACGTTTAATTCTTTCTTTAGGAGTTTTCTTAAAGTTTCCTCAGCTATCATCAAATTGTCGAACAACTCAACTTGTAACGGAAAAAGTGCCTCCATTGTATAATTTTTTTTTTTTAACTTTGCCCGACACTATAAATTTCTCCTGTATCGTGGGTGCGTGTACAAACATTTAAACTCACATACACAAACAGCCAGACCCGGAACAACTACTTGTAGGCCTTTTTTTTTTTTCCGGATGGTAAATCATCAAATTACCCCTCCCGCTCTGGGTGGAGCGGAACACTTACGCGCCGTCCGGCACGGGCCTGCTCCTGATCGGGCGGTGAGCTACCCATTGCTCTCCGCCCGCAGGCCCGTACTTGTAGGCCTTACAAATATTTCTTGCGTGCGGGAATCGAACCTGCGATACGCAGCGCAACGGTCAGTCGCTTAACCACTGCGCCAACCGTGGCAAATTGCGCATTAGCAATTAGCAAAAACGTGTCACCCGACGACTCCTTATCGCTCTCAGGTAATAATGTTATGTTCTCGGCCGGGCTCGATGCTCACTGATCCGGTTCGAATACAATCCAAATGATCAATTTATAAGGTTGATTCTTGTTTGCCTTAATTTTTTTAAAGAAAACTACGTGTATCTTGTATGCCGGTTTATTTGCAACTGGGGTTCATAGTGGACTGTAAATATACATGTATAGACAACTACTACTTAATCCTATCTATACGTTCACAACACACAAAACGCTAATATATTTAGACAGAAGGAGTAGGTACGTCAAATTAAAAGTCACCCTGTGTACCTACACCGATTTCTCGTAGCATTATAGGCCGATTTACGGGATTAATTTGGTCAAGGAACTCCGCGCAGTGGTCCTGGTTGAGTTGTTTTGGAGTAGGAACAGCTTTAATAAAAGTTATTTCACCAGTTAACACTTTCGAAAAAACGACTTCACAGTGAATAATAATTTTAGTTTCGGAAGTCGGTGGCAATACAATAAAAACAAACAAAACCAAAGCCAGGTTAATCGATATATTTGTTTAAGCCCGTTGTTATCAATTCGAAAAATTATAATTATAAAGACTTACCCGCTACAATTAACAAGAATGATAAACCAACAAAATATGTCTTCAACATTTTTGTGAAGGTACTGTATCGTTTCACAGCCGCGTCTTCCCATTCTATACATGGCTCGCGTATACTCTGTGTTGCTATTTTTTGGGTTCCGTAGTTCACGTCTCGGAACCCTTATAATTTCGTCCGTCCGTCCGTCCTCGGCTTATCTTCCAAACGGTCAGTGCTAGAAAGATGAAACTTTGCATGGATAGGTATATTTACCACGTCGACAAAGTGCTAAAATAAAATCACACAAAATATTTCTTGTTGGGTTACCCCTTACACGTAAAATAGGGATGTTTTTTTTCTCGCGTCTGTCCCATTGTGTGGGGAATAATTATATAGGTCTTTTAAAAACATTGAGAGGTTACTAAGACGACTTTTTGATTTAGGTATCCGTTTGCGAGATATTCAACTTTAAAGCGCATTTTTTTTGTTTAAATAGGGCGCCCCCTCCCCTCTAAAAGCTAAGCGGCTGGCTCGAAAAATCTGAAAAAATTCATAATTCTTTTTTCCTTTAAAGGAAAACTAAATTAAACTTTGAAAGAAAACTATAACAGCTTAGATAACTTTGTTAGTTCAGGAGTTATACGAGGCCTAATTTGTAAAATGCGCTTACTTGGAAAACTTCGAAAAACAACGAAATAATAAAATCATAACAATTACCTATTGGGCACGATTTTATTTCAATTTGAATCCCCTAAAGAGAATTTAATAAATAAAATTAGGGGCTTAAAAAGGTTTACAACGACACTTGATAGATGGCGTTGTGCATTTATTCCAAATTTCTGAATCGCGGTATGGTTTCGTTACAATATAAGTAAAGTAGAAATGGGTGACTATGGAACCCTATTCTATGCGTGGCCCAACACGCACTTGGCCGGTTTTTAAATCTACGATTACAATGTACATTTTACGGTTAGTGTGATTAATTGAAAATTATTAATAATTACCTCATGGTAAATATGAATATAAAATTGAAATTCTTCACTTTTAGCAGTTGTTATTAATATATAATTCACTACTCTCGTCGATAAAAGTAATAAAATAAAATAAGACTCGAGGTTATTTGTCCAATAGGAATTGATTTATAATACCACAGTACTTACAAATACATAACAAAAAGAAACTTACATGCAAAATCTTTTATTCTTTGGTTTTGCTTAAATCAAACAAGAACAGATTGGCACGCAACGATGGAAAGAATGAAGATGGAATGACCATAATGCCTTGGAAGTCGGGTAGGCCTTTGGTGTGGGATGCATCCTGTGTCGACACCCTCGCACCATCCCATCTTCCTAGCACGGTGGGCTGTGCTGGGGCGGCTGCTGCAGGAGCAGAAAACCTCAAACGGTGCAAATATAACCACCTTATTGGCAGCTAAATATTTGAGCCGTCACACTAGGGCCTTAGGGTCCGAGTGTTCATCGAATATTTCACGACATTACCAAGCGGTTGCTTGCCTCTTGACGTGAGAGGGCAAGACAAGAGAGACAAGAGACAAGACAAGAGAGGGCTGACCTATTTTTAGCCCAAAGAATCAGCATTGCCATCCAATGTGGTAATGCTGCCAGCCTTTTGGGCACTTATCCCATTGACGGCGATGCGGACGAATTTTTGATGCCCAATGAGCGCCTGCCTCTTTCTATAATTTTTTAACACCTGAGAATTGTTTGATCAGAATAACGAGCAGAATCAATTGAACCACTTTTTAATATAGGTCACATTTTTCAAAAAATCTTCATTAAAAAGGTTGCCTTGTCTATTTATTAATAGGTCAAGCCATCACAAACCCGCCAAAATAGGTAAACAAACACAAATTGTTGTCGACCAATTTAAGTTTTCATACGCGGGATATTTACAAAGAAAATGATAAGAACTCTGCCCACACTGCCTCCGCTGGTTAAGCCAGAAGGAACACTGGCTCATACGGCGGGAGAGAAAGCAGGTCTCGTTGCATCTCTCTTTGCCCACAATACACATCTTGATACTGGCAGTGCTACTCCATCGAATTTGCCTCACTGCGACACGTCGATGCACGAGGTTCGAATTAGGAACAAGGAGGTTCTGAAAGCACTGTGGCGTCTGGACGCGAATAAAGCTAGTGGACCAGATGGTATACCAGCGATTGTTCTCAAGGCTTGTGCGCCCGAGTTGTCTCCTGTATTGACATGCTTGTATCGCCTCTCATATAGAACTGGTATAGTGCCCAAGTCCTGGAAGTTTGCCAACGTGCAGCCCGTGCCCAAAAAAGGTAGTCGTGCCGATCCCAGCAACTATCGGCTGATTTCAATAACCTCCATACTCTGCAAGATTATGGAGCGCGTATTGAACTCGCGTCTCGTGGCATACCTGTAAGGTAACGATCTCCTCAGTGACCGACAGTACGGGTTTCGCCGCAATCGGTCTACTGGGGACCTACTAGTATATGCCACTAACTTGTGGGGCGAGGCCCTCGAGAGGAATGGCGATTGCCGTGTCCTTAGACGTCTCGAAGGCCTTCGACAGGGTATGGCACGCTAGCCTTTTGAGTAAGCTTCCAGTGTACGGCATTTCTCCCGGTCTGACTGGCTGGGTAAAAGACTTCCTGAGTGAACGGTCTCGCCGAGTTATTGTCGACGGATGCTCATTGGAGCCCATGACCACTAATGCCGGTGTTCCTCAGGGGTCTGTTCTCTCTGCAACTCTCTTCCTGCTGCCTATCAACGATCTGCTGATGCCCAGAATCTATGGGCATGCAGATGACAGTTGTGGAAAGATACCTGCCGAGTGCTCGGGCTTATAAGGAAGTAATCCGGTCCGAAAGAGAGGCTATGGTAGAGCGTACGAATGTCTTACTTCAGGCAGTCTCCAAGTGGGGCGAAGCCAACCTTTTAGTATTCAACACCGCCAAAACACAAGCGTGTCTGTTTACCGCCAAAAGGAGCCGGTTCATCCTGGCTCCTGCTTTTCAGAATGTATCCTTGGAGTGCACCTACCGCCTTCAGCTCTTAGGAGTTGAAATTTCCTCAAACCTAAAATTTTGGCGGTTCATTGAGTCCAAAGCCAAGATGGCTGCTAGGAAACTTGGCGTTCTTGCAAAGGTCCGGCGGTACTTCATACCGGGACAGCTTCTAATGTTATACAAAGCGCAGGTCCGATCGTGTGTGGAGTACTGCAGCCACATATGGGCTGGTGCTACAAAATGCCATCTAGCAGCTTTGGACTCAGTGGAGAGGCGTGCGAAGAGGCTAATTGGTGATCCAGATTTGGTTAAGACCAATCTACAAAGCCTGGAACACAGGCATAGGGTAGCCAGCCTTTCGGTATTCTACAGGATACATTCTGGAGAGTGTGCGCGGGAATTACATGACTTAATTCCGCCATCATCGGAGAACACGTCGCATGGCGAGTTTCCACCCTTACGTTGTTGAAACTGCTACGATCCGGACGAAGCGTTTCGCCTCGTCGTTTATACCGCGAACATCGAAGGACTAGAACAATTTGCCTGCAGCGGTTCTCCCGTCCGATTATAATTTAAGTGTCTTCAAGACTAGAGTGAATAGGCTCATAATAAATTAGTGCGCTTTACCACCAACGATTG
Organism: Apamea monoglypha; assembly: GCA_911387795.2. Taxonomy (NCBI): domain Eukaryota; kingdom Metazoa; phylum Arthropoda; class Insecta; order Lepidoptera; family Noctuidae; genus Apamea; species Apamea monoglypha. Next base: position 19,847,818 of record OU426922.1, read on the forward strand.
CATCACTGCTTTTCATCAGGCGGGATCACAGTCAAGCACTAGTTTATAGTTTCTATTTCAATGCAAATACGAATTGAAAATGTGGGTTACATATTGTTGCTAATCCAAAGCCTGAAAAAGTGTGATGGAAACATTTAAATTACTGTTCAAAGATAACCTAAGTTCTTTATGAGCGTAGATAGTAAATAATAATGTCAGCGCGGCGCAGCGGCCCGGTGACGACTCCTCCGTGGATAGAGCGTCGTCGCAGACGCAAAAAACGATCAGAAAAAACCCCTGGTGATGACAATTATTTTGCTAATTCAGGTATTTCCCTCCATTAGTGACAATCTGTATGATGTATCTATCTATATAAATAAAAATGAATAACCGAAATGTACACACGGCTACACATCAAGCTATGCATTTCCAGTTTTAACTGACCTCGCATTGTATAGGTTTTTCGTACAATCAGAAGGCAGCTTATACTGGTTTTGTATAGCTTGATGTGTAGCCGTGCGTACGTACGCGCATAACTTCCGATTGACTGCACCAAATTTGATAATTCTTTTTTTTGTGTTTGTTATTGTCAGGACAAGGTTTGTATAGAAGAAAATTAAAAGAAAAAAAAATATGGCGGTACGACGATCGCCGGGTCAGCTAGTTATTAATAATAATAAGTGCATGCTCCTCACTGGTACTCATGCTGATTGTGTGCTACTAGGTAGCATCTGCTCACGTATTGCTTTTTTTTTTTTTCTGGGGAATCATCAAATGACCCCTCCCGCTCTGGGTGGAGCGGAAGGGAGTGTCAGACTCTTACTGACTAAAACCCACCCATGTTCCTTCCTTCGCCCTTTATGTTCCGGGGTAGCGGTAACCTTTTCGGACAATCCCGCTGACTCACGTATTGCTTCAAGCATGCTTTTGTGCTAATACATAGCATGTTTATTTCAGTCTATAAACTGTATTAGAACATATGACAACGCGAAGGTTCAGAGAAAAGAAAACAAGTTTCCATTTGTATTCAGTGTTATTTTAATGATCATGAAATAACACCTCAGTGATACAAGGAACTTTAGTTTCCGCTTAAGTGTGATTCATCGCAAACATTACAGAATCTCATTAATTTCTCCGTGCACGGCGTTAAGGGTTCAAAAGTTTTCAATTTTGGAGATTTTTCACAGACGAACATAAGTTTTCCTCCTGCTGAACTGACGTCGTCCAACTTCCCGTTCCTAAAGAGGCCCCCTCGGTTCTGGACGCCCTTATCATTGTCAGGCTGTCCGGGATTCCATTTGTTGAACACGTGTTCTATTCTCTCACCTGAAAGCGACAAACATATTGATTAGTTGATTTACGGTAAGAAACAAATATAATAATTAGTTCTGTACTAAGAGGGAAAAGCGTTACAGCTGCGGAGCCAAACGAGCGTGAATAATTAAAAGGCAGTGACCGCCTTACCTCTTACCGTGAATGGTGGTCCAGATGCGCTCCTTGCCCCAGGTGCTTAGACCTATGTGAAATCTTTCCCACTGTTCGGACTTAGCAGGGAACATGTCCTTGATGATGCCAGCCTCTTCGTCGTCATCCAGGATGACCAGGTGACCCCCCTCAGATGCACATATCCTGTACGCACGGGTCCAGGTCTGTCTCTCGAGATGGACCTTGTAACAGCTGCCTGTTTGCTGATTGAGGTGATATTCTGAAATATTTTTAAAATAAAATGTATGTAGTATGCATCTAATACGAGTATTAGGTTTATTAAACTACTAAGTATTTTAATTCGCACTTATTCGATATTCTTGTTTTTGCTTTGGGCCAAAATTTACATATAATAATAATAATAAATCTTTCTTTTCAGACCATAGATCCATAACATAACATACGATCATAAAACACGTTAAATAAAAATAAAAAAATAACAAGAAAAAGTAACAAATAAAACGAATCGAATAAAACCTTAAAAATAAACCTTCCCTCCTCCCATCTATGGAAGCATCCACAACTTTGAGAAAAACCGGAGCTAATTATTAGAAACACACTAACGTCGATCCTAAATGTGAGGAAGTATCACATATTACTACCACGAGTGCAAACAGCCAATGGCTAGAGAATTTTATTGTGGCGGGAGTGCAAACATATCCATATCCAAAGAGGTGAAGAATGCGATCTCGTTTGATATTTTAAATCAAAAAGTGACATTCTAAATAAACAAACATAGCTACCATAAAATAGAGTTGCCCTGCCCTACCGTACGCAGCGGGTTCGCATTCATATCTACTTGGTCACATCGAATAAAGTAAGTACCTAGAATTCTGTTTTCAATATTGTTGTAAGTGTGCTGACTTGTAGTGCAACCTGCTGCTGGATAATGCACTTACCATCATCAAAGGTGCCGCATTCGTTCATCGTGCGATTGTCGAATTTCCTGTAGCATATGAAAGGTAGCGGGTCCTTGCATGACGAGTAATACGCGCGTCCATCGTCGGTCATAGTGAGGCAGTCTCCAGTATCGGTTCCGTCACCACGTGAACCCCATCTTATTTCCATGTCGGACAGTGGCACACCTGGAACATACACGCCAAAAACATTGAACTATTGAAAACTAGTCGCAGCGTTGGTGTGTGTGCTCACCTTGCGGACTACATTGGCTTGTGCGAGATGTTCAAAAGAAAATAATAAAGAAAGTTTATTCTGCACCAATTGTTACAATATTTGGACACGGTGTACGCTTTATCTATAACGTATACTAAATGTGTTTTTAGTAGGTAACGCGCAAAATCTATTATTTTTATTATTGAGTCGTTCAAGATAACATTAATCTTACTGAAAGATAATTAACAAAACTTTGACTGACCTTCTACAGATACATAGTCTCCTTTAGAGTAAAAATCATGGGTTCCCAGGAAAATGTGACCATTCACACCAAACTGTGTCATCTGTGAGTGAAGCGCATTAACTAGCTCTTTGTTGAGTGGAGACGCCAACACCGCGCCTGTAACATGACACAATGGGATCTGTACATTACACATGATCGAGCGAAGCGAGCGGCGCCACACGCTCGAGCCAAGTTGGTCGCACGGCTGCGACAAACGCGAACTGTGCGAGCGAAGTGAGCGGGGCAGCAGCGGTGGCCGACGAGCGGTCTTGATAAATTCATTAATTTCTGTAAGTAGGTTTATATGTGTAAACACTTTTACACATCAATAATATTTAAAAAATTAGATGGGGTCCTGTCCGACTACTACAAAACCAACTTAGAAGTTACAGTTACTTTTAAGGTCCAAACACAATCTTAGTCAGATCAGGACCATGCAGTAGAGTAAGTATGAAATGGTATTTTGAGGAAAGAACCACACAGATTTGATTGGATCTGCCCAGTCAATGCACGCATTCAGTAGTCAGTAATCGAATAACTCAACTCAAAACTTGAGGAGCTAAACCACTTGACGAATAATACCAAAGAATGAACTATTCATACTGGATATCTTTCTTGGGAACTGTCTTAGTAGTGCTTAAAATTACCAGGCAGGTCAAGTTGGCACGGAGGCTTGTTGCCTCAACTTGTCGAAACATAAGGGAAGCAGCGGAGTTTACCTTCATCATGACATCTAACGAACGCTTCCTCCCAAATGTCGGGCGTCGTGTGCAGTTTGAGCCAGCCATCTGCCTCGAAGCTGAACAAGTAATCAGGCTTGCATCGCACAACGTCTGCAAAAGAAATGAAAATAAAATAAAATTTAAATAAATTTGACTTTATTTTTATTTTGTTTTTTTTTCTGTTCCATACAGATGGTTGGGTTGTTTTACAGTTTCTAAAACAATTCGCTGAAACTAGCATGCTAAATTGTTGATTACCTTATTTAAATAAATGAAGCTAACAAAATTGGTACATGCATCATAGTTACACTAAGAATATTATTATGTGTCAAATTATAATGGTAAGACGTCAGTGTGAATCTTTTGAAATCTAAATACTCGTTCACAGAATATAATGATTTTTCTTTATGCCATTTGAATAACGCTGTTTTAAAACGATTGATTGGCAGTTCCAGTGCACTTTGCGACTGACTTGAGCAACATGAGCAGTCCACGACAGGTAGGAGTCCATGGTCACCCCCAGGTTTTTAACCGTTTGTGCGTATTCAATCTGAACTCCATTCAGACTGAGTGGAGACAGCGACGCTACATCGAGCCTATTCCGCATATACCTGCCGCCGATAATCATGGCCTGGGATTTCCTAGGGTTGATTTGCAGTCCAGAAGACCGCGACCACTCACTGATCAAACCCAGGTCACTGTTCATGGCTGAAACAGCGGCCTCCGCATATTCCCTTAGAAAATTATTGTAAAGCAGGTCGTCGGCATAAAGATGGAAGTAAGAAGAGATGACTCTGGTGACAGAGTTAATAAAAATAGAAAAGAGAAGAGGAGAGAGAACGCCACCCTGAGGCACACCTGCGGACGGGAGACGAACCCGCTGTGAGCGGCCATTAAGATAGGAGTTAAACCAACCAATAGAGGAAGAGGAGAAATTTAAAGATTTACTGTTTTTTTCTATTAATTTTATTTTATTCGAAAACATACATTGGTCATCTTACTAAACTTCAACTATATCCGACGACCCTGGCAACTTATTTCCTTTAGTGACCGTACATACCGGGAACAGTTAATATTTTTTAGATCATCAAAAAGAGCTTTAAATGAAGTCAATGGTGGCACATCACATAGTATTTTTGGTCTTTAAGTACCATATTTAATGAGAATAGAATTCCCCCATAGCACAATTCCGTATCTTATGTTAGAAGCTACGTAACCGTGATACGCTAAGAGGGATGTTTTGAGGTTGGCTATTGTACATTGTTGGCTTGTGTTACTCCACAAGGCAAAAGCGAAACGATTAAGAAAGAATATATTCTGTACACGTGACTTCCCTTGGAACTGATAACGATAAGATTTTTTATTTGGAAATACATATTTAAGTATAATAATTATGTCTCAGTTGCTTGCCGTTAGAGAAAATATGGCATGCTATAACCATTTCATGCAACTCTCAGTGAACGAGAGTCTTTTGTAATTTGACAATTTAAGTTGAACGTCAATTTGCTTGGCAATTAATTTCATTGACTTTACACTGGAATTTTTTTTTTTTAAGTTTAGTAGAACAAATCTTTGTTTATTTAATTTAATGGTTGAAGCTGTGATATAGTTATATCCCTAGGGATATAGCTATAATACCGTAGTATAGTTATAGGAAGGCGGTCCATAACTGTCTTACTAGGAATATAACTTTAATACGAGCACGATCTAGTTATACGATTATCTTACTAGACTAATCTAGTGAAATAATTATAAGTATATAACATTTTCTTTGACTTTCACACTGGTTACTCTTTTTAATTAAAACGAACCAATCAAATAAGTTTCTTTTATTACACCATCGTCAAAACCAACAAAACAATATTATAAGTTTTAATTTACATTAATAAAAACAACCAATTTTATATTTAGGCATAGATTCAACAAAAGTAAATATATAATAAAAATGTTGTATACAACAAAGAAATATCATAACATTCCTTTAATCAAATTAGCTTTTATTACGAAATTATCACAACCAAAACAAACAATATTCGAAGTAGTCAGTCATTAAAATATATAACATTAATAAAATCTGTTTTTTTCCGTAGCCTACTCTTTTATAACAGACGCAGTACATTCGTTATCGCCCTGTCGGCCCATCTCAGGGCACCCAATATCCAAAAATATCTTTAATTATTGCAATGCTACCTCTGCTGCACGCGTGGAGGTCAAAGGACAAAGGAATGAAAACTTTAATGAGTGTTCTTGAGAATGAAGAATCCATTTGTATGTAACATCTGGAGTAAATTACAGATCAATTAAGTCCATTTGCCTTCGGTTGTTAAATGAGTTTGATATTATTGGGCGAACTACAATACCTTTCTTTGGTAACGCTTTCTTGTTTTGACATGTTACACACAGTTTCGCAAAACTGACAACCACCGGTGTTGGTATAAAATATTTGGATTCCAAAATATAATGTTACATACTTTGAAATCCAAATACTATGCCGTGGGGAACGCCCCGCACTTTACACCTCGCTTTTTCAATCATTTCACTAGATTAGTATAATAAGATAGTTATATTACTAGATCGTGTTCGAATCATAGTTATATTCCTAGTAAGACAATGTTATGAACCGCTTTCATTTAACTATATTACGGTATTTACCTATATCCCTAGGGATATAACTATATCACGATTTCATCCATAACACGTCTTACTGCGATATATATATATATATATATATATATTATAATAGTTATAATAAAGTACTCACCAGTAACAATCAACAAATATGATAGGCAAAGAAAATATATGTTCAGCATATTTGCGGAGGTACCCACTGTAGGTAGCTATCGTCTCACTGTTGCAGCTGTAATGTTGGAACTGAAGATAACATGCGGTTATATACTGTGTGGTATCGTGAATCCTGATTGTCATACTTACATACATATACAGGTTTTCTCTGTGTATATTTTCTTGATCGATAAGATTTGTTCCCAAGTAGCTTTTTCAACATCCAATTTGATAATTATTAATTAAATACAAGGTGTCGTTTTGCATCCTCTTCAAATTCAAGGAGGTAACTATGCTACTCATTCTCGACACGAATAAATAATAAAATAAATAGGTATTTTTTTTTTCAATTTTCGGAATTCGGCATGTCTGGGACACGCATTTTAAAACGCGGCCTGTGTGGGACCGCACTGTAACTACCCTTTTACACGGTTCTCTGCCTTTTCGACGAAAATTGTTTGCCAAATTTTCACTTGCCAACCAACGTTTCGCAGAATTTTATTTCGCCGAATAATCATTTGCCAACTTATCATGTAATTTTGTTTTATTTCCCAACCTCACAGTTACCAACTGTACGTTTGGTCTGCTTTTCATAATGACACTTTTTAAAATGCCAACTTTTAAGTAGCAGAATGTTTTAGTTTGCGTAATATTCATTTAGTTGTTTATTGTTTACCAAATCTAGTTGGGTCAAGAACACGGTATTAATCTTGCACCAAAAGTAATGTGTGTTAGATTTCGAAAAAGCTGCAATACTGAGTCTTCGATCAAATTTTGAAGAAATTTATTTACAAGGATGCCATTTTCATTTGGGACAAATTATATACAGGTAGTTATTGTTATTAATTTTTTTTTTACTTTATCTTTAATGTGACCTAACCTAACTTAACTGTTTCCGTTTACAAAAGCGATTCGCTTCTGGCACATCGCCGGCCGCTGCCGGGGCACGCTCGCTTCGCTCGCTCGGCTCGTGCGTTGTTTGTCATACTTTAACCTTTTTTTTTTTTTGTTCCCGGGCGGAAAATCCTCATGGATGTCCACCGCCCTGGGGCGGGCGACGGGGTCTGTCAGACTCTTACTGACTAAAAACCACCCCAGTGTTCCATCTCTCACCTACGCCGGGGTTCGCGGGAACGTAAGATCCTTCCGCAACCCCCGACTGTGTGTGTGTGTGTGTGTCATACTTTAACCTTTTTTTTTTTTTTTTTTTTGTTCCGGGGTGGAAAATCCTCATGGATGTCCGCCGCCCTGGGGCGGGCGACGGGGTCTGTCAGACTCTTACTGACTAAAAACCACCCCAGTGTTCCATCTCTCACCTACGCCGGGGGTCGCGGGAACGTAAGATCCTTCCGCAACCCCCGACTGGTGCCGGCCCGCCGCAGCGGGCCTCCTCGGGTCAGGGGGGGGAGTGAGGTGTTTGACTCCCCCCGCGACGTCTAAGAGAGGCGCGCGTGGAACACTACGCGCCGCCATCTCGGGTCCTGATGTGTGGGGGGCGACGGACGTCCCCAAGTCCGTCGCCCCTGGACCCATTTAGGGGGGCTGGAAGAGGGCGTTATCCGCCCCTCCGCCGACGCCCGGTGCGCCTGCTGCGGGCCGGGTGAGAGGACGAGATCTCCCTCTCCCTTTCCGCAGCCTCCTTCTGCGAGACGACCGTTTCGCAGAAGGAAACCACCGCGTCCCAGGACTCTTCGCTACCGACCATCGACTCGACCACGGCCGGCAGCGACAGGTCACTGCCTACTTCTGAGATGAGGGCACGGCGCGGCTCCTCCCAAGCGGCACACTCTGCCAGCGTATGCCGCGCCGTGTCCTCCCGACAGTCGACGCAGTGGTGACACCGGGCGTCCGGCTCCCTGTTTATGCGACACAGGTACTTCCCGAAGCAACCATGCCCCGAGAGCACCTGCGTCACCCGAAACGACAGGGAGCCGTGCCTCCTCCCGAGCCAGCGCTCGAGCACCGGCCGGACCGCCTCGATGGTGACGAGGCCGGCGGTAGGGCGTGTGAGCCTGTCCCGCCACTCCGCCACCAGGACCTCGCGAAGCTGAGACCGACGCAGCTCCATGTGTCGCTGCATCGGTCGCTCGCCCCGCGCCCTCGCTTCCTCGCGCCACCGAAACAGTGACGCGAGTACTTTCGCCTCTAGGTCCCAGGGCGGGGAGTCATACTTTAACCTAACCTAACCTAACTTAATTGTTTCCTTTTACAAAAGCGATTCGCTTCTGGCACATCGCCGGCCGCTGCCGCGGCACGCTCGCTTCGCTCGCTCGGCTCGTGCGTTGTTTGTCATACTCTAACCTAACCTAACCTGTTTCCTTTTACAAAAGCGATTCGCTTCTGGCACATCGCCGGCCGCTGCCGCGGCACGCTCGCTTCGCTCGCTCGGCTCGTGCGTTGTTTGTCATACTCTAACCTAACCTAACTTATCGTAACCTTAGACTTCTGTTGCATACTTATTAAAAAAAACTTATTTGTTTTAAGCAAGTTCAAGACCAGGGTTTCAGTGTTTGTTAGCACTCAGTTTTCTGGAGGAATCTGAAATATACGTATATTTCAACAGCATCTGGAACTGTTACACTGACAAAACGTCATTCGTCTAATAGTTGTGTGGCCTAGTGAAATGGTTGACAAATGATAAATGTCCCAAACGTTTTGTGTCATTATAATAATCGGCTTAACAATAATTCTACCAAATGAAACGTTGTCAAACAAAAATTTGCTAATCGTTAGTTGTCAAAGTGAAACATCGGCGAAACGTTGGTTGGCAAGTGATAATCTGGCAAACAATTTTCTGCGAAAAGGCAGGACACCCTTTTACACACACATAAAAACGCGGCCGCTTATACGATACAATAACGCGATTGTGTTCTTTGAAAGTGGTGTATTCTGAATTACTGTCAAACTTAAATAACTAAAAAAATAAGTATGTATTCATTATTTACCAGGGCTCGTAATTTTATTTAATTATTTATGTCTTTCATAAGAGCCTCCTGAAATTTGAGAGGATGCAAAACAACAGCTTGTATATTTAGTAGTAAGTAGAAGTTAGTAATTTTTTTTCAATTGTTTTTTGTAAAGGACGATGGCTGTTTTGGTAGTGTCGTTTAAAAACTTCTTTACAATATTTGCTATGACGTCTTTTACCAATTGTATTTCTTCAGTTCATTTTTTTTAGACGACGACAACCATATTATAACCTTTTTTATTGTTATAAAATGTGTTTTCTTTTATAAAAATAAATTATATTAGAGTAACTAGTATGGACCCATATGATGATGTCCTTTAAAACCCGATATTTTGTGCTAAGTATGGTGGGGTACCAAAGTTTAAATGTAAGGAGAAATCTTAGCCTGGTAAAGTATTTCATCCGTCAAATTCGTGGTCCCCACTTCAATTCCTGGGCTAGTAGTATGGGTGGTAGGATCTTGAAGGAGATGTATGTAGTCAGTAGACACACACTTCGTCCTCGCCAATATCCTCTATCCCCAGTACCTCAAACCGATACCATACATAACCCGTCCAGTCCATTGTACCTAGCCCTCACAACAAAATCAAAATATTTTATTCACATAAACCATCATGGGCACTTATGAAACGTCAGAAGCTAGGTGTACGATTCCAATTGGTCGTTTCCTATGAAGAAGAGCCGGCAAGAAACTCCACGGTTACTCTTTTAAAAATAATTGGCTTTTATAATGTTTTCAAATTACAGTAGGTAGGGAAGGATAGTGTAGGCCTTACATTACGTAATATTTTATTATAAAATATGATGCATCGTTAGAATGTCTTCGTGAGTACTGAACTGAGATTCCTGAACAGTGCTGCTCGATACGAGTCCATTGCCACTCCTAGTACAATCTCCTTAGAAGTAAATAAATTAAATAGTATCTTGTTGTATTCTGTTTAATGTTATGTAATTTGACCTATTTTGTATCTATTTTTTTTTCTAATATTATCTTTTTTAATCTCAGTATAACTAACGTTGTCTTATTTTGATTAATTTAATTTAATTTCATCTTGTCTAGTTTTGTGTAATTTAAATTATATGTGTAGTTGTTACTAATATTGACCGATAATTTTTATGTGTCGTGCATAATGTAAATATATGTAATACATAATAGTCCCTCGCAAAACCGTTAATTCGGCATTAGTGAACAATTAATAGAAAATAATCAACAAAAATTAGGATTCAAAATGAAAAAACCGGCAACTACACAAAACAAACGCAAAAGTCTTGCTTGCAATCAGTGCTTGTACTCAAACCATCAATCGCCCACAAAAACATTGCATGCATTAAAATAGCAGTGTTAATAACAAATACTGCGCAATACTGATCCTACACGGTGCAATGAAAAAATATGGTTGGTACAATAAACGAGCTCAAACTTTAAAAACCGATACAATGCCACATAATAACAGTGACATCAATCTTAAAGACATACCTACTTGGTTTGTTTATCGTACTTGTTGATTGTGACGGGTAAAACTGGTATTTTATGTTGGATCCGTACTTCCATACTAATATTATAAATGCGAAAGTAACCCTGTCTGTCTGTTACCTTTTCCTGTCTTAATGGCTGAATGTATTTCGATCAGTTGGTCGAAAAGATTCTTTTAATCCTTACACGAAACTGCATCGATTGGCACCATAAAAATAAAACGTAAGAACTGTCATTTTTGTTCCTGACCTTGCAAATCGTGTAAATTCTAAAAGTATATTTTTTCTCAAAAATGCTAGCTCAGATTTTGATGCACCTTGGCCAAAAGGTATAGAGATGAGGTATCCCTACACAAATATCAAAACCGCATCGCTATTGGTCAATAAACCACCTCCCATACAAAATCGCCCAGTCTCCTATTAACTTATAAATTGTCATCGGTATTGCCCACAAATAAACCCACGATAGTATACGAGACTATTCTGATAATTAAATGTAAACAATATGTCAAGCGGAAAAATCAATGATAAGTAATTATTATCTAGTACTAGCTGTGCCCGCGACTTCGTACGCCTGCATACCAATTTTAATGGGTTTTAGTTTTTTGCGCGGAACCCTAACTCATTTTTCTAAAAGAAAAGTAAGTCAAAATCTTTCCAGCTATTTCGGAGATCAGCCAGAACAAACACAAAGACAGGTAAAAATGATAAAACTTGCTTTTTTTTTTTAATAATGACAGTTTTATCATTTTTTATAATTTAACAACGTTTTCTTTTTTGTAACAACGTTTTACTAAATACACACGAAAGTATTTATTTTGACATTACAAACAGACTTAAATTTTATAATTTTTTTTATTTTATAATATTATGTATATTTAGGTAGGTTCTTACTATACAATATTTAAAGGACCGTTTTCCTCAATCAAAGACATTTACTTTCGGCAGTGAAGCGATACAGTACCACACAGTACCCAAAAATGTTGAAAACATATTTTATTTGTTTATCATTTTTGTTGTTTTTAATGGGTAAGTTTGTTTTCATTTTTATTTTATTTTATTTTTTCAAATTAAAAATAACCGGCTTCAAACAAAATCATTGTGAAAATCTGGCTTTGTTTTGTTGTATGGCAGCCGGATTCCGAAACTAACATTATTTTTCATTTTACAGTCTCTTTTTCGAACGTTTATTTTTGAGTTTTTTTTTTTTTGTTTTATTTTCACTTAGTACTTGTGGTGCTTCTCGCAAATCTGTTTACTTAAAAATCTTTGTTATTGAAACTATACCTACTTAAAATTAGCTTAACCGAAGTTAAAAAAACATATAGTACCGCGTACAGTGCGTGCACAGATACTTTTAAAAAATCACGTAAATCGGCCTAATAAACCACGGAGAAATCAGTATGCAATTTCTTAATATTTTCATTTTTATTAATCATCATTTTAATAAATCAATACTTTCATAACCAATCTTCACGATCCAGACGTTGTGCGATGCGAGCCTGATTACTCGTTCAACTTTGAAGCGGGTGGGTGGCTCAAACTGCACACGACGCCTGAAACTTGGGAAGAAGCCTTCGTTAGATGCCACAATGACGGTGAGCTTTACTCCTCTTATATATACTTTGCTAGTACATTGCGTAGCCCTAGCAAAGCATGCTCTAGCGTTCCACTGCGCGCCAAGAGATTGACGATGTGATTGTATGAAGTGGGGTCTGTATTGTAATTATTCATACGGTAACAGAGTGTGCGGCCTACCTGGCGCGCTCGAACATGGATTGGTCAACTTGGACTGAGCGAGCTGCGCGGCTCGCTTCACTCGCTCAATGTACAGATCGCAATGTGTCATGTTACAGGCGCGGTGTTGGCGTCGCCGCTTAACAAAAAGCTAGTTAATGCGCTTCACTCACAGATGATACATTTTGGTGTGAATGGTCACATTTTCCTGGGAACTCATGATTTATTCTTTAAAGGACACTTCACCTCTTTAGAAGGTTAGACTTAATGGAAAATACTTTCAAGTTAGTGCATTTCATTTGGATCTATGTAATATTTAACTAATCACTAAAATTAATTTTTCTTGCTTATTTTTATTAAATAATCCTCAAGCGTCTAATAACGTAAAATAAAATTCCTTGTTGAATGTCGTGTTATACCTAGCCTACACATTAAGTCCCAGATTGGTTTTCATAGCAAAAGTTTTGGCGCGTATGTTCCAGGAGTGCCACTGTCTGACATGGAAATAACATGGGGTCCACGTGGTGACGGAGCCGATACTGGAGACTGCCTCACTATGACCGTCGATGGACGCGCGTATTACTCGTCATGCAAGGACCCGCTACCTTTCATATGCTACAGGAAACTCGAAAATCAAATGATGAACGAATGTGGCACTTTCGATGATGGTAAGAAAATTATCTATCAGCAACATGCACTTGAAATACTAAAAGATTTAGAAATAAGCACTAGGTACTTAATTCGATGTGACCGAATTAGTTCTTGAAAATGGAAACACTTCCGAAGAACATATGCGCGATGTTATATTATAAATAATACATACATATATATATATGTATATGTCGCATCATTGAGTAATTATTGGTTAAGACGCTCAATTGATTTTTGTAATACCGGTGAACGCAGTGACGTCACATGTCACGTGAACGGAATCGGTTGAAGGGGTGTCGATTTTAAAGTAATAAAAGCGCGAGTCGCAAATGAACTTGGCTCAGAACGATACTTCAGATCGGACCTCCAATCGGGATCGTTGGTTCACAGGTACCTTATTAGTATTGTCTCTAACTATTATAACCGTTATTATTTAAACTGTGCTGTGCTATTATTCAAATAAACCTTTGTGCAAGTATTTGGTATTGTTACTGTGTTATTTAAGACCTACGCCATGGAATCTCTACCTCAAGACCATACTGACGATGGGCAAGCTGCGCAGACCTGTCAGCCGTCGACATATATATATATATATATATATATATGATCTGCAAACAGCTTCTATTATTTTAGCCGTGTTATGGTTTGATTATTTAGGAGCCTTTCTTAGGCAATTCATTGGCATGCCCTAGTAGTCTCTTCTTATATCGCGTACAATTTCTGTTTACTTTTTCCATTAACGTGGGAATCTTTAGGTATTCATGGATTGCGGAGTTTGTCACTAACCACCCTGCGCCTGATATTGATCATAAGGCTATATGTATTTTGGAATCTCTATAGAATTTCTATGTTGGAGTTATTGGCAGAACCCATTGTTCTATACCATAATAGTCCACACCGGTTTTATGATGGCTTTATAGAGCAGTAGTTTGTTGTTCGGAGATAGCTGAGGTTTTCAGCGTCCTAATAGCCGAGAGAAGGTCTTGTATAATATTGTTGCCTTTTTTCTTTGCATTGACGAGGTTGGCCCATGTTAGACTTCGGTCTATATGTAGTATCAAATATTTTGCACAGTAACTCGTTGGTAATTGTTTTCCTTCCATATATGTAGACTGATGAACATTGTCATTTCCTTTAAGTAAAGGTTACCTGTACACATTTGCTTACACTAGGTTCTATTCTCCATTTTTGGAGCCATAGTCCTATTTTACTAATTTGTGCATTTTGCTTTTGTGTAGCAACATCCAGTTATTTGTCACTCGTAAGACGTGCAGTGCCGTTCGTTGCTGTCGTTATATCTTCAGTGTTTCGCAGATCTGATGTACATCAGATCTGCGAAACACTGAAGATATAAGATATAAAATAACTGGATGTTGCTACACAAAAGCAAAATGCACAAATTAGTAAATATGGCGTACAGTACTGGGCCAAGCATTGACCCTTGTGGGACTGAAACAGCGATGAGTAGAGTACTCGTCTTTATATTTTACCTGAAACTTTCTTTCATGATTATGAAGAACAAGTTAGGTACAAGTTTTTTCAATCAATTAATCCCTTGTGCCACACTGTCAAACGCCTGTTGAATGTCTAGGGACACCGTTGAGCAATATTCTTTTTCTCTAAGGAGAGTTTGATTTAGTGTACCACTCTGTGTATTGTTTCATTGTAGCATGATTCTCTCTAAACCCGAATTGATGGTCGGGAATTATGTTGTCCTCCTCTAATGTTGGTTTTAGTGTTCGTAGAAATATCTTCTCAATCAGGATACAATTGGGAGAAGACTATGGGTCTATACGAACTAGGATCAGTTGGAGATTTTCCTGGATACCATCATACATATCTGCGATATTTTCCACAGCTTAGAAAAATAGTGGGTTCTGAATAGTTCGTCCTCAGGTTTCTGATTTGGCTTCTTAGCCCAGAAATAAGTGGAAGCAGAAGTATTAAATTCTTGGTAATCCAAAGAGAGTAGTTGCACTTTGCGCGTTTTATACAATTCTGCGTGTTAAAGTTCAGTAATTATGGAAAATCGCTAAACGTCATTCAGCTGTTTTACATAACGGAGCTGTTTTGTAAAACAGTGGATTCGATAATCCATCTGCGACAGATACCTATATACTAAATACATTTTATTCTAAAAATATTTCAGAATACCACCTCAATCAGCAAACAGGCAGCTGTTACAAGGTCCATCCCGAGGAACTTAGTTGGACCAATGCTTATGGGGTATGTGCATCTGAGGGGGGTCACCTAGTCATCCTGAATGACGAAGAAGAGGCGCGCATCGTCAAGGACATGTTCCCTGTTAACCAATCGATACAATTCCACATAGGTCTTGGAGCCTGGGGCAACGAACGCATCTGGACTTCCATTCACGGTATGACCTTGTTTTGAAATAAAATAACCTTTTTTTTTTTTTTGGGATGGGAAATCATCAAATGACCCCTCCCGCTCTGGGTGGAGCGGAAGGGAGTGTCAGACTCTTACTGACTAAAACCCACCCATGTTCCTTCCTTCGCCCTTTATGTTCCGGGGCAGCGGTAACCCTTTCGGACAATCCCGCTGACCCGGCAGGCTTCGGCCCTAAGGGGCCCCTCTGATTATGCTGACATCTCTTTGAGGCGCGCGTGGAACACTTACGCGCCGTCCGGCACGGGCCTGGTCCTGATCGGGCGGTGAGCTACCCATTGCTCTCCGCCCGCAGGCCCGCGCCTACGGTGGCCGGTAGTCGTCGCTCGACTCCCGACGCCCGGGGCGTCTCCCGCGGCGGCTGGGACGGGAGGCTCTCTCCCTCATCCGTCCCGCCACCTCCTTCGCTAGCATGACTGCTTCGCAGAAGGAGGCGACTGCCTCCCACTCCCTCTCGCTCCGGACCATGGCTTGCACCAGGTCCGGGCGCGAGAGGCCGCCGCCGCTGCCGATCGCCTCTACGAGGACACGGCGGTGCTCCGCCCAAGCGGGGCAGACCTCCACCGTGTGCTCCACCGTGTCCTCTGGGCGATCCTGGCAATGGTGACACCCGGGCGTTTCCTCCCGCCTGATGATGTGCAGGAACCTCCCGAAACTTCCGTGTCCGGTGAGAACCTGCGTCAGGCGGTAGGTGAGGGCGCCGTGGCGCCTCTCTAGCCACTCCTCAAAGAGGGTTCTTATCGCCGCTATCGCGGCGTGCCCTCCGCTGGGTTGCGACAGTCGCTCTTTCCATGTCGCCATGAGATCGAGCCGGAGGTCCGTCCGCTCCGCAGCAATTTGCCGCGGGAGCGGACTTTCCCCCCGGCGTAGTGCCTCCGCGCGCCACTCATACAGGCGCGCGAGGACTATCGCCTCCAGATCCCATGGCGGCAGTCCGGCAAGGAGGCTTGCCGCCTCGCGCGAGATCGTGCGGTAGCCCCGGATTAGCCTTACGGCTACCACCTTCTGGGGCGCGTTCAGGTAGTGGGCGGCTCGCCGCCGCAGTGAACGCGCCCTCACCGGGGCCCCGTATAGGGCCATGGACCGCACGACCCCCGCGTAAAGCCTCCGGCAGGAGGCGTTTGGCCCCCCCAGGTTGGGCAAGAGCCGCTTGAAGGCGGCCCCAGCCCGTTCCAGTTTGGGGGCCAAACGTCGGAAGTGCTCGACGAAATTCCACCGGCTGTCGAAGACGAGACCCAGGTACTTCATCGTCGTCTCGATGCCGATGTGAACCCCTCAAATAAAATAACCTTCAGTCTGGTTTTTTTTGGAATTATCTCTGACTGATGTAAACGGTAATATAAATCATTATCGCGTAACATGTCACATGAAACATGAGAAGCAACGAAAGACATGATTACAGATTAGGCATAAAAAGATATCTACGGCACGATGTCAAAAAAGAAGAAAATAAAAATCAGTATGTCTATGCTTCGTAGGCTCACAGTATTCACCGAACTAACGCTTAGTAGCTACCGTCATTAGTGGAGGATCTTTTATTTCACTCTACAGTGCCGTCATCTCGGGCTCCGAAATTGTGAGACTGCGGGCAAGAAACGGGCGGCGCTGCGGTGACGGAATAGAATTGTTGTTGTTAGGCGATACACTACCGTTAAAATTCGGTTCGGAAATTCCGGCAATATTAAATACGCAGAATTACCTAGTCCGACCTGACGGACAGACGAAGCATCTCATCTGCCCGTCCGGTCGGACCAGGTAAGTCTGACCAGACGGGCAGGTGAGACGCTTAGACTAGAATACAAAAATAACATCAATTATTTTCAATCAAGCTGCAAGTCGTAGTTGCAGCGTGATCGACAAAACACAAAATTGTACGTGCAAAAAGGAACCTTATGAAAATGTTTACCACTTTCAGGTCATAGAATAGAAGATGTGTTCAACCATTGGAATACCAGCCAGCCTGACAACGATTATGGCACCCAGGATCGAGCCACTTACCTCAGGAATGGCTATTTGGACGACGTCCAGAAATGGACAACAGCTATGTTCGTCTGTGAAAAATCTCTTGAATCATAAGCCACCATGAATAATGTGAGCGATGGGAGATGTTATTTTGGCACTTTCTTAATACATTAAAATAACACTTTTTATTACTTGTTTTCTTTCCTCCAAACCTGTATTGTTATCATAAGTTTACTCCATAACAGCTACGGCAGCTTTGGTTGTCTTTGGAGCGTATCATTACGATACCTTCGATAAGTTATCTGCAGCCGGCACCGACGATGGATGTTTTAACAACGTGCTGTTGTAGAAAAACAAAATTAGTGTTACTTTTAAGCTATAGAGCGGGTAGCGCTGTAGTTAGTGGAGCAATAAGTAAATACTTGCAACAATTTCTGCAATCTAGGCGATATGGAGCAATGTGGCTCAATATTGCTCAACTAATTAACTAGTGATTGCTCGTGTAAACACATTTTTGAAGGGTTTAGCAGAGGTAAATTCAGCGTCAGATTGTGGTAGGTACTTTAGTGTTATCATCTGACCTTTTTGGCACAAGCATCTTTTTGTAAGTATATTTATTTTTGACGTGAAACGTTTTTCTTTTCAAAAACCATTGTGTAAATTAATATGTTATGGCAAGATCGAATAGAATAGAATATATTTATTTGCAAATAATGTAGGTATTACAAATCAGATGTTACAATTAATGTTAGAGTCCTTGTAGCCTTTAAGGCATGCACAAATATTATAAGCATTATAGCTATACAAATATAAAGATAAACTAACTTACGAGGTATACATTTTTTTTTTAATTATGGGCTAAAAAATCACTTACAGAATAATAACATTAATGTAATAATAATTGTATAAGATTTTTCTATACTATTCTAAATGGTTCGTATATTATTAGGTATTTTATTAAACACAGCAGGTGCCATACAAATATATTTTTTTTAAGTCTAGTCTTATATGCACCTGTGTACAACAAGGTTTGGTACACGTTTTAGATCTCGTGCTTGTATTTCTTTTTCCAGTTTCGCTCAGAGAAGCAAATAAATATTCATTAGTTCTGACAAATACGGCTAATACTACTACATAAAGGAAAAGTTAAAAGTTTATTAGATTTAAAAACGGGGATGCAACGCAAGGTTTTGAAGGTTTAAAAATGCTTTCCTTTTCACTACAATTGCCCCAAAATATTTTGCAAATCTCAAAACTGGTACAACCAGGCCATGGTAAGCAACAAGTTTTGTTTTATGATTAACTTTTTATGACAAGTTGTTTAATGCAAAAGCGCCTATATGTACTTATTTTTTTTTACGGATGTCCTCGGTTTGGGCCTTCCAATTTAGTTCGTTGTCTATTGAAAGAGTAATTCCTAAAAATTTGGTTACACTTGCTGTCCACAATTTGACTGTTGTAATTTGTATTTAAGTCTTTAGCATAATAATCATTTATTATCATCATTTATCATTTTATATATTCGTTGGTAGAGGTTCATTATTTTAGTTTTTTTGTTTATTAATAATTAAATTATTATTATTTAGTCAGTGTATTGCTGTGTGCGTATTGTTGATGTCACTTTGAATCTTCGTTGAAACATTCTATTAGTAATATGTTGTCCTTGGCAAATAGTACAATAAGAATAGTAATGGCCCGAGAATGCTACCCTGCGGGACACCAAATTTTGTTTTTTTTTTTAGGTTTTGGGGATTAATGCGATAGGTCTATAATTTGTCATGTTTTCTTTAGAGTTCTTTTTGAAAACTGGTTTTTACTATAGCTGTTTAATGTGTTTCATGCAACCTCCTTTGCACGGTTTGGTCGCTTACCAGCAGCTGGTGGTCGGTCCTCCTGGAACCTTTGTACTAGTTGCGGTCCTTTGGAGAAATCGATCCTATCTCTGCCTAGTAACACGATATCTACCAGTGTGCAGTTCAGCCACATCCCCAGTACTGCGATAACGTGACCACAACCTTGATATCACCTTTTGGCTGGTGTGTAGGGCCTCAGTAACGACGCGTTGAATAACACCATTTTCTAACGTGCCCACGGCTCGTAACATTTCATCTCGTCTCAAATGACGACGTGACATGACTCTTTGAGCTCACACGGCACTTTAAATTAAAAAATAATAATAATCTAATCTTTTTTCATTAATTAATATTAATAATACAATTTTAATTTTCGTAAGTACTTAACGTAACAAATTATTAACAATTTTGCCGCCGTACTTAGTTTTTTCTTTTGTTTTTTTTATTTACATTTTTAAATTTTGAAAATAGAACAACAGAGGTTTCAATCTGTACATAAACTTTTTATGAAAACTAAAAAGATTTTAAACTATGAATTCGTAAATAATTTAGGATTAAGGTATCCCTAGATTCTGTTGATGTGTGTATATGCTTAGGTTAGCTCAGCTAGAAACAAATTTAATAACTTTTGTCGAAATGTCATTACACCCAAAGCTATTATTTACGAGTATTTACCATTTATGTACACACATATATAAACAGACAAGAAAAAACAGAACAGAAAAAATAGGTACAGAGGCTAGAGGCTTTTCGAACTTACTTATGCGCGTAACATATTCAGGAATAGTTGGGGGGACATAAATATTGAGTGTGGGTTATGTTTTACATCTACGATAAATATTAGATTGAATTAGATCGCTTATTACTTTGGAAGTAGAGCACCTATTTACCATAATTTACAGGATAGAAGCCGTTACTCGGTAGTGCATATAGCACCGTGACCGTGAAATTTAAAAAAAAATTGGTTGTAACCGTAGACGACCAACCATTTTTTTTATTTAATCATAATTTAATTTATAATTAACATCGGAAACACAACATGAAACAAAAGAGTAAATTTAATAATTATTTATTTATTAGATAATATAATTATAAATATATGATAAGCAATTTACACTTGATTAAATTCACTCGAATATTCGAGTGGAGATTCCAAGTATACCAAAATTCTACATAAACACAAAATAAACTTTCTTCTTACCGTCATAAGGT
The DNA here is from genome assembly GCA_911387795.2 of Apamea monoglypha. NCBI lineage: Eukaryota > Metazoa > Arthropoda > Insecta > Lepidoptera > Noctuidae > Apamea > Apamea monoglypha. Next base: position 19,868,446 of record OU426922.1, read on the forward strand.
ACAATTTCATTGGCGGTGGTGTAAAGTGTTTTTCGCGAGCACGCCCAATCTCTTTTGATGGATACTCGCGAAAGTTGGCGGTGACGGGCTAATTCACTGTGAAACATTTACAAAATGTCTGTCTTAAACAATAGATTGTTTTGGGTGAAGTGTCTGTGAAACATGTATAATTATAATATAATTAACAGAACAGCACCCCGCTGTTCCCGACGGGTTAGGCAGAGGTCAATACATCCAACCCACACTCCACCAGTTAATCACTAACTAGTGTTGCACTGATAAAACACATTGTCAAGGTCACCTTTCACCAATCTGATGAGACAAGGAGACCGGCCATACGAAAGGGTTTCAAATAAGGAAGCGATTGCGAAAAAAAAAAACTCAGTCATTTTCCAATTCGTTTATCTAAAATCTTGTATACAGGGTGGCCGGAACATTGACGTCCAAAAATAAAATTTAGGTCCCTCGTATCGTGGGGTATCCGAATCACCCCCATGTATGTTCCGCGACTTTTCATAGTTTTCGAGTTACGAATTTTTTTCTGATTTTTTGAGAATGATCGACCTGACCAATCTAAAAAATGGCTTTGTCGAGATTTTTTTTTTGCAACTGAATCTTCGTGAGTAGTACTTTTATGCATAAAATAATCAGCTTCGTAACTGTGATGAAAGTTATGAAAAAGTTGGTCTAAAGTGCTAATTTTTTTATGATTATGAAAGCTGAGAGTCTGGCGCATTCTTGAAGCCTACTTAGGAACCATGAAGTTTCCTGTTTAAATTTTTTATTTAAAGGTAAAATGCTAAGCCATAATTTACCGAACGTAATTTTTTCACTTTAGACCAACTTTTTCATAACTTTCATCACAGTTACGAAGCTGATTATTTTATGCATAAAAGTACTACTCACGAAGATTCAGTTGCAAAAAAAAAATCTCGACAAAGCGATTTTTTAGATTGGTCAGGTCGATCATTCTCAAAAAATCAGAAAAAAATTCGTAACTCGAAAACTATGAAAAGTCGCGGAACATACATGGGGGTGATTCGGATACCCCACGATACGAGTGACCTAAATTTTATTTTTGGACGTCAATGTTCCGGCCACCCTGTATAGTTATTAGTGGTGGCGATTGAGGTTTATTTCTACCTCTCGTCAATAGCTAGCAGTGATGCTTCAAACCGTATTAAATCAGGAGACTTCTCACAAACGAACATAGCTCTGGTACTAGGTCTCCCGTCATCCATTGTACCGGCTCTGAGTAGAGTAGCACGATCTTGATTGCCCTTATAATTGTCAGGCTGGCCCGGGTTCCAGTCGTGGAACACGTCTTCTATTCTTTCACCTGCAAGAGGTAACGAAAGTAATTAGTATCTTTATTTGACTTGCCCGGTTTGTTCCGCTACTGGGCAAAAGCCTGCCTACTATTCTCCTTCTACAGAATCTGGTACCACATTGTAAAAGTCATCATTGTCCCGTTGTGTTGTGTTGAAAAAAGAGATAGCGCTATATGGGGTGATCGCACTAAGAAGTCACAATGCAGCCTCTGCCGCTGTATTGCTTCACTGATATCCTCACTCACATTGCATTAAGTCGAAATGTTACCCAATCAAATTGTGTTCCCAACTTCCTTACTACATATTACAGATGTACACGTAACAAACATACATAAAGTCACGGCGTTTTCCCATGGGGCTAGGCTTCTGCCTAGCCCCATGGGAAAAAGGCGTGACTTCATTATATTGTTTCTACAATAGAACGCCACTTTTCATGATCCTTACATACACCTTTTGCTTCGTTCACGTTCATACACATGGTCTAACACTATCACGCAAGCCGGTTGCAAGAGTTACACACGACCCGTTACATTTTAGAAACGTTTTTACACTAGCAGCGCTAATGCATCCCTCTTACTCACACATTTAACACAGTAATGTTATACAATTGAGAAGACATAAAACACCGCCTTTTTTAGTTTCTTACTCTACTAAAAATATAAATACACCAAGCAAGTCAAGTAATGGTATACCACAGGCAATTAGATCGCAAGCATAAGCAGAAGAAGAAGCCACCTTGTCAGAACCAGTGCGGCACCGCGCTGGCAGGACCCAACATGCTGCTGCGTCCAGCAATCCCGACGACGCAGCTGTACGTGTCCAGACTGCACCACTCCACGCAGTTTGAGGAGATCGTGGAGTACATGTGTGTGAAGACCAACTGGACTTTGAGGGTCGAGAAGTTGGAGTCGCGTCACAACTCGAACTTCAAGTCATCTTGAGAAGTTCCTCAAGGAAGAGTTCTTGGCGAAGGGTGTTGTGTACCGCCGGTTTCGTGGTCGGCTACATGACATCAGTCAGCGAAACACGACGCAGACACTTCGTGTGCATTAGTTTGTTTTTTAGTGTAATTATAATGTTGTATGTATTTATAGTATTTTTAAGTTATATTAATATTGTATTGTATGTGTGTATATGGGCCTTGATGCCCGAAATAAATGGATAAATAAATAAATAAGGGTCATTCAAGCGTCTGACAGGAAAATCAACATCGACTCAGCCTATCGCAGTCCACTGCTGGACATAGGCCTCTTCCAGGCTGCGCCACAACAGCCTGTAGTCCGCCTTCCGCATCTAGTCTGACCACCTTCTTAAGGTCCACTAGCGGAAGCTGGAGGGCTGAAGTGGCAATGCGCTGGCCACGTCTGTCAAAGAACCGATGGCCGGTGGAGCAGACTAGTTCTGGAGTTGAGACCGCGTATCAGCAAGCGTTGTGTGGGACAGAAACATAACAGGCAAGAATTTCGGCCAAGAATATTCATGATGTAGATTTTCATACAAAAATAGTCCTTTACCGTGAATAGTAATCCAAGAGCGGTCTTCACCCCAGGCTAGTAGACCTATGTGGAAGTGTTCCCACATGTTAACTTCACCAGCTCGAACAGGGAACATGTCCTTGACGATGCGAGCCTCTTCTCTGTCGTTTAGGATGACCAGGTACCCCCCCTCAGATGCACATATCCTGTACGCGCTGGACCAAGTCTGTTTTTCCTGATGGACCTTGTAACAACTCCCTGTACGTTGATTGAGGTGATATTCTGAAATACATAATTATTTCAATAGCTATGAAAAATGATATTTCACACAATCAACTCAGCCTATCGCAGTCCACTGCTGGACACAGGCCTCTCCCAGGCTGCGCTACAACATCCTGTCCTCCGCCATTCGCATCCACTCTGTCCTAGCCACCTTTTTAAGGTCGTCGGTCCATTTAGCATCGTTCTAAATGATATTTAACTCTTTAACCGACTACTCTGAGCAGAAACACCGAAACAAACTCAGATGTCACAGTCTCTTTCAAAGAGCAGACATTGTTTGGATCATGGCTGTTTTTATACCAACGAACTCTCTGATAGATCAGCACTGACAGCACTAGTAACGACTGCTTACCATTATCAAAGGTGCCGCATTCGTTCATCGTTAGATTGTCGAGTTTCCTGTAACATATGTAGGGTAGTGAGTCTGTGCATGATGAGAAATCCATTAAACTCGAGATTCCACCGGCGGTCATAGTGAGGCAGTCGTGTCCGTCACGGGGTGTGTCATAACCTGGACTCCATTTTATTTGCATGTCAGACAGTGGCACTCCTGAAACACACACGAGGAACATTTACAATGAAAAATAATCACAGCCTTGATACATGTAGGGCCCCGGTTGGGTTGGTTTTAAAATGTCATAACTGAGGCGGAGTTTCACTGTGCGCACACAAACTTTCGCGTTTATAATATTAAGTAGGATATTTTAGTCGAAGCATTTATCAATTTCTTATTCACAGCACAACAAACATTGTTATCAGCTCTATCTTTTCAGGGGTTTTCCTTCTATTTTTTATTTATATTAATAATTCAATAGTGTAACTTATAATATATGAACTAATCGGCGACCTGCGAAATGGCTATTTTTACGGAACAATCGTTATTGACTAATTGAGTTATATATTTTTGAAAGCTACTTCTACTACCTTCTATACATAATCCGATTTTCAAAAATAATCGTTATGGCTTTCATATAAGTAGGTACCCTTAACTACTACCTATATTTTTTTGAATAAACGGTTACCTGGAATAATGCAAGGATTCTAACAATACCACATGATCGATACGGCACAGGCATTTAGAATAAATGAACTCACACACATGCATACTTGAACACTGAAAACATAACACTCCTTTTTTTGGGCATTTGTGTTAAAACACGTTCGTGGCTTAGCTGTGGATAGAATGCCACGTCTACTGACTAAAACAAAAAAAATATATATTTGTGTGTGTAAAGTCGCAAAAAGAGATAAGTAACCCGGGCGTCGGATATATATGTAGTTGAAGTTTAGTAACAAACCGATGGATGTTTTTGAATGAAACTTAATTTGATAAATAAACTTTTTGGTTTCTATTAATTTAATTTAATTCTCAGTAGAGGTTGTACATAGTACTTACTAATTCCATAGTTTGTACCTACAACGCTACAAGATTACTTTGGCGCGTGGCCAAAATCGGAACCAGCGCCGCCATCTTGTTTTGTCAATACATCATGACAGTGACAATTCCACAAAATTGTTTTACAAATAACGCCTCCCTGTCGATGTGATTCAGACGCCAAAGAAACCCTTGTCTGCAGCCACGGCGCTGTAGTGTACATGTGACATATCGGAGCTTGATAAAAGACTTAAACGATGCCTTAAAGTGACATGGAATTATTATGTACTATCTTGATAGTGACAGAGGCGATGATCTACAATAATAAATTTCGCCCTGCGCCCGGTGTGCCATATTTATGTTCGGGTGAACCCCAATAGTAATAATGGACAAATCTACAACATGAAAGCATTGTGTAAAAAGACTAACCTTCAACAGAAACGAAGTCACCTTTAGAGAACAAATCATGGGTTCCCAGGAAAATGTGATGCATGTTAGATTGTGTCCCCAGTGTTTGAAGAGCATCAGCTAGCTGTTTGTCTAGTGGGGACGCCAACACCGCGCCTGTAACATGTCACATTGAGATCTAATCTGTAAAATTCTCACCGTGAAAACTGATGCTAGGAATTGACACTATTGACAGCTCACTTCACCTAAGTTTTCACGATGAGATTTTTACAGAGCAGGGATTGCACATGTCATCTGTCAGTCAAATCAAACCCGTGTGATAAAATGCAGCCAGAAGGCCCAGTGCGAGTTTTGATAGCGTTAACCGTAAACTGAAACTAAAGCTGCGCTATCTCATGATAATATTGGGAAATACAAGTACGACTGACCTATACTATATAGGTACGCTGGATGATACGTTACTATAGATGACAAAACGAAGACATTTGATTTTCGCCATTTTGGCGTGAGCGTCCGTAGAACTAATATTTTTTATAGTGAGTTTTACAAAATGCGCATACTCTCGTAGTAAACACAAAATACACAAAAAATAACTCTTATTCCACGATTTAGACCTAAATCATCAGAGACATACCAAAACAACACGACAACCATTTGCAACAGTGTGTCAATTTTAGTTCCTGAGACGCTTGTGCGATTTTAGTTCCTGAGACGCTTGAGCGGGGACGCTTTGAATCGACGCAAAAAACAACTTTCATTTCGTATAGTTTACTTTTACAGATTGACGATTACGAGATTGGTGTAAGAACTCGCACTAGGCCTACTGGGTACGGTAGATCGACGACGACTGTTTTGATTCGACATCTGTAGAGCTGCCCGCCGAGCGAGTCCATGTCAGGTGGATATGGACGATTTACTGTTCGACGTTAATCGACTGCAATTTAATAAAAACCTAAAAAAACAAATCTACCACAAGAATGTATACTTATCATCTTAGATTCCGTTTCCCGTTTTTGCACATTATTTATCTCCTACAAAATAATACATAAAACTTGAAGTTTCATTCGATAGCGGTTGACCTTTCATATCTGGGGTCACTAGTATCGTATATCGTATATAAATAAAAAAATATCGCATTTATTTTCTATTCCTATAGTTCATCTGCCTAGCCTTTTTCCAACTATGTTTATGTTGGGGTCAGCTTCCAGTCTCAACAGATGCAGCAGAATACCAGTATTATCCAATACTTATATTCTGCTTCATGCATCCGGTTAGACTGGAAGCTGATCAGGTTAGATGGTTGTGGAGGTCAGATAGACGATTCCCTTTGGTAAGACTGGTTACATAAAATAAATAAATATTTTATTCGGTAGTTGTCGTACGTCGGCCTTCTGGCTACTCGACCGACGACTTAACGTGCTTTTCGTGGCCCGGAAGTTCTTAGCATGTAATCAATGCGTAGAAGTTCCCGTAAACGCGCGGTAGCAGTTCAAGACAGCCTGATAATGAGAGGAACAGTGGAACTTACCTTCATAGTGACATCTCAGGAAGGCTTCCTGCCAAGTAGCGGGTATTGTGTGCAGTTTAAGCCAGCCTCCCGCCAGATTGTTGAACAAGTAATCAGGCTTGCATCGTACAACGTCTGGATAGCAAAGATATTATGGAACATAGGGATTAATATCTGTCAGTAATTGTAAACGTCTTCTATACATACTTTAAACTCCAGAAGCAGATATCAAGGCGGGCCAGTAATCACTACAAGCTTAGAACCTGGGCCAGTTTAAATAATGTCTGAATAGTCGCGATTCGCAGAATATCTTCAGAAGTGCGACAGAATTTATATATAATAATAACACCAGCCTATTATGGTCCCACTGCAGGGCAAAAGCCTCTTCTCATACAGAGAAGGCACGAAGCATTGATCACCACGCTTGCTCAAGACGGGTTGGCGAGTTCAGACTTATATTGACTGTAAGTCCAGGGGGTCTACTCCGAAGTGGTATCAGCCGAATGGCCGGCCGTTTCCTGTTAACTTAAGTTACAGTCAATATTCTAGAGTGTAGGAGTGTAGACTCCTACACTCTTTCGAATATTGACTGGTCCCGACCCAACTGAGCCGATCCGAACTTTTTTCGCATTTTTCAATAATATTCGGTTCGGCTATGTGTCGGTCCGATCCGATCATTCGCACTTTGCACTTCGTAGTAGACCACCAGATTTCCTGACGATGTCTGTTCACCAATGTCAGTAACGTGCAAGATATACTCAGAGAGTACATATACATCGAAACAGTCACATTAGTACTTGCCCGGTTACATGTATATCTCCCAAGTATCTATCTGTCAAGTAATTTAAAAGAAACAGGAAACCAAGTCTTTTATAAAATAAAATAATTTCTACATACACAATGAAGCCTCTAACAAAATGATATAATCTAATTAAATAATTATTAAAAGCTTACCCGTCACTATCAACAAGTATGATAAAGCTAAATATTTGTGTATCATGTTTATGTGCTGTATCGTTTCACTGCCGAAGTAGTAATGTCTTGAACTGAAGTTAGCTGTCTCTACGTGCAACCGACGTGAAGTTTGCGATTATGTAAGTGTGACCTTAGAGTTGCTGTAAGGAAACACTTGCACCGGAAATCACTAAGTACAGTCAACGATAAACGTATTTATCTGTGTCATCTTTATTTTATTTTTTTGTTTAGCCTTTACTGTCCCACAGCTGGGCTAAAGCTTCCCCAATCTTTATTTTAACTTCTCTTAAAAATATAATTTGTATGTATGTACATATACATGATGAAATTGAATAGGTGTGACAAATAAAATATATGTAATTCAACGTGTTATACAAAAAAGGCGAGCGATTTGGCAACGTCGCGTCGTCGCGCGTTTTTTCATAGGAACGGTAAAACTTAGGTAAATACCGCAACGCGTTGGCAACTTGTTTCATGTTGTGAACTCTGCGATGAAGGGATCGCTTATCGGGCGCGCGCTATTTATACTTTAATTTTCTCGATAGTTTTCATAATTTTGAAGAAAACAAAAATCTGGAACGACGATAATTCATGTCTACTCGAAGGCAATAAATTAGTTTGCACTGTCTAAGACGATAATTACACGATTTATTTGAAGAATTTAGATTTGGGAAAGGACATTTTATAATGATTATCGAGAGATCGCGATCGATCGGTTGGCTAAGCGGACGTGCTTTTTGTTTTGCTTATAATGTGTTATAATTAAATAATTACAACTAAATTGTTATTGAAATTACATATGCAGTGTAAGCATTAAAACTAAAGAGTGTCGCGATTTGATACAAACACTGACCTACGCTTTCATTGCATGCAATGAACTAAATCCTATAGACTACTGTTACAGTGGTGGATATGGCTAGCTCAGGATCTGGTCCATTTGGCCGTAGCCAATTGCTGCAGCGAAGTCCTCCGCCGGCACCAAATGAACAAGACAAGCCCATAGCTTCAACTCCACTAGCACCCACGGAACGTGTACTACCCGCTGAAGTTATACCCACATCGAAGTATTTTGGGACCAACAATTTACTTAAATGAACTGTGCAACCTGAAATTAGCAGAAGGTATCATAATGTCATATGCAGATGACACAGCCCTATTGTTCTCGGCAAAATCACGAGAGGAGGTCTATAAATATGCTCAGAGTGGCTTTAACATTGTATCAAGTTGGTTTCGTATGAACCTACTAACATTAAATGCAGATAAAACCAAGTATATCCTATTTAGAATGAGAAACACTAGTATACCACTTACTAACCTTACCATTTCTGCTCATAACTGTACGACAGACGCTGACGCTGCTTGTTCGTGCCCTACTCTAGTTAAAGCCGATCACATGAAATATTTAGGTGTCACAATTGACACAAATCTAAATTTCCGTAAACACATTTATTTGCAATGTACTAGAGTGCGTAAACTCATATATATCTTTAAGAACTCACGCCACATTGCTGACTTTAAATTAATTAAACAGGTATATTTAGCTTTGTGCCAATCTGTTCTTACATACTGCATAACTTCATGGGGCGGTGCTGCAAAGTCTTTTTTACTCCCTCTAGAACGTGCTCAAAGAGCAATTCTAAAGGTTTACATTGCATGTGAGGTGCTAACAGTACGTCAATTATTTATACTGCACATCATATTACAACAGCACGTTGAACTCGCTTACAAGCCAGTACCTTCGGACAAGCGAAGGAAGGATTTGGTCTGCATAAGGTCTCAAACTAGACATGCCTTTGTAAACCGATTCTATGTCTATTTAAGACCCGATTTATATAATAAGCTCAATAGAAAACTTAATATTTATAGTGCAAGTTACAAACATTGTAGTCTGAAGATACGCGAATATTTGGTAAACTTGAATACACAGACACGGAAAGACTTCTAGAAGTTCTTCAATAATGATGTAGTTATTAAAATGTTTTTATTTTTGGTATAGTATAGTATTATTTTAAAAATAACTAACCATGGACAAATAATCAGCTGATTGCTTAGTATGGGGATGGCCTGAAACACAGGTTTTTATGAACCTAGCTCAGGCAGGTCGCCACAAGTTATAATGTCAGTACCAGCGCACCTTTCATAGGTAATTAAAAACATGTAAATTAAACTAGCTTTTATATAAGTATTTAAGCCACTCTGTTAAGAATTTGGTACATACTACTAAGTATTTTTAAGTTTGTAAATGTATTTCTTTATAAAAGGACCTAAATAGATTTATTATTATTATATAAATTGTATTATTATATTAAATAACAGTTACTGCACAGTTATTTCGATTTGTCGCAACTTTCGTTTCCACTTTCGTCCTGTACAATGAAATAAAAGCAATAATAATATATTTATTTGCATAAAATCACGGTATAAAAATTCAATTAAAAACCAAACATGTTTTGCCAATACATATATTAATAAGCATGCATTTTGATCAGAAGGCCACTGACATTAACAGTTTTTGTCAATGAAATCCTTAACACTATAAAACTATTAATTAACAGACAGATAAAACGACATTATCACTTAAACTTGATTTCAGTAGGGTTATTAGGAAGAGGTTTATTACAACCCAATTCATTCTTCCATGACTGGTGGCGGCGGCGGCGCTTCGAACTGTATTGATTGCGGAGATTTCTCACAGACGAACATACCTTCGTACTCAGGACCGACGTCGTTCAAAAGGCCGTCTCTTTCAAGAGATGCACGATTCTGGATGCCATTTAGATTGTTAGGCTGGCCGGTACTCCAATCATTGAACACGTCTTCGAATCTCTCACCTGGAAGAAATCGGAATTCTATTTTATTTGACTACTTTTAGAGTTAAGGTGCCCTGAAAGATGTTATAGAGATTATATTTAGACAGACAAAGAGTAGCTCCTTTTTGTGTTATAGATCGTTCGCATCAGAGCTAAAAATAGACTTTTCTTGTCACATAAAATATACATTGATACTTAACATAAATACTGGTTCGCCGTTGTAAGACGATGTAAAGGTAATTAAATAATCTAATACCGTCAATTGTGATCCAGGTGCGCTCCTTGCCCCAGGCTGCCAGACCTACGAGAAAACAATCCCACAGCTCATCCGTCCCAATACCAGGGAACATGTCCTTGACGATACGCGCCTCTTCTCTGTCGTTCAGGATAGCCAGGTGGCCCCCCTCAGATGCACATATCCCATACGCACGCGTCCAGGTCTGTATCTGTCGATGTACCTTGTAACAGTTGCCTGTATATCGCTTAAAGTGATATTCTAAAATCAAACCAAAATAACATTTTCAAGATATAAATCGGACAAGTGTGAGTCGAACTCGTATGGAAGGAAATAAATGTAAGTTTTGTTTGGGACAGAATAACAGATTACGTTTAGTTGTAATGGATTTTTGCTGATTTCTTTAAAACTTTGCTAGTAACAGGCTAAATTTTACCATAAGCCTCTATCAATTCCGGATTAAAGTAAGATATTTTACTAGGGTTTGTCCACGACTTCATACGCGCGGAAGTCGGAAAACATGATTTTTTAATTATACATTTTCAATAATATTATGTAAAATGTTTAAGTAGCAGCTAGATGATTCACTTACCATTATCAAAGGTACCACATTCGTTCGTCGTCAGATTGTTGAATTTCCTGAAACATATGAAGGGCAGTGGGACCTCGCATGACGAGATAGACATGTGATACGTGTTGCCAGTGCTGAACAAAGTGAGGCAGTCACCGGTATCAGGTCCATCAGGTCCCCATATTACTTCCATGTCAGACAGTGGCACTCCTGAAACATAGACGTCAAAATTTAGAAAAATAATCGCTCTATTAATGTGTAGGCTTGCATTAATTCGATTGAAAATTGTTGTAAGACTGCATGTTTTCTTAATATTATTATACTCGTATATATCATTTGTGTCGTAGCGCGAGTAAACGGTGGCTCGCTTGGTTTTTATGGAAAGTGTTAACGAGCAGCCGCCGCCGCAGCGCCCCCGTGCCCTGTGCTGTAACCGTCTGTCGGGAACACATGTGGGGTCGAAGTCGCGGCGCCACCATGCCCTGTGCTGTAACCGTCTGTCGGGAACACATGTGGGGTCGAAGTCGCGGCGCCACCATGCCCTGTGCTGTAACCGTCTGTCGGGAACACATGTGGGGTCGAAGTCGCGGCGCCACCATGCCCTGTGCTGTAACCGTCTGTCGGGAACACATGTGGGGTCGAAGTCGCGGCGCCACCGTGCCCTGTGCTGCAGCCGTCTGTCGGGAACACATGTGTGGTTGACGTTTCGGCCAAAAGTGCAGACACACCTTACGGACTAGATTCACTTGTGCCAGATGTCTACACGTATGACGTTTAATCAGTGTGCCAAGGAACTCTGCTTAAATCATTTCTTTGAAGTAACACTACACTTATGAACACGACTGTACCCTATTAAATGTCTCAATTTCAAAGTAGTAGTAGGTATTTAACAAAAGTCATATTAACCTTCTATTGAGGCGAAGTGTCCTTTAGAGTACAAGTCATGGGTTCCAAGGAAAATTCCACTATTCACACCGGACTGCGTCACCTGAGTGTGAAGAGCATCAGCTAGCTCTTTGTTGAGCGGCGACGCCAGCACCGCGCCTGTAACATGAGATACACTCATTGATATATGTAGTCATGGAAATTAATTATTTAATGTTTAGCAAATTGACACCCTTTTTGCCACTATCTGTTCTGTGCTTTTTGCCGTGATAAAGCAATTTCTTACAACTGTCAAAGAATGGTAGTTCTTATTTGAATATATGGACAACGAAAAAAAATGAGTATGTAAGGACCGTAGCAGGTCTGCCTACCCCCCATGGGAAGAAGGCGTGAGTTTATGTTTATGTTAAGCTAGTAGTAAAGCTTATCAATTAATTATCCCAGACTTTGCATTTGATTTCGATGGTTTAGATTGACCCATTGCGGGGCTGCATTGCATGCATGGCAGCTAGCTCGTGGATGATTCACGCGCCATGCTCCGGTGCGCGGAACACGCTTTGCGCGGGACACGCGCCCCCGCGCGTCATTTAGGTTTAAATAATTTATTATCTAAGAAGACAAAAGAGCTACTTGCATGAGAATATAAGATATGTAATAAACTTATTCTAGGTATCAGTCGGCGATACAATACAAATGCAATAGGCTTGAAATTATTTTGTTTTTAAATTTGTTGGGTTACACGTTCAACAGTTTTATTCTCAACTATATACGAGTAGTAGGATAGTAACATTCTTAGTGAGTGTTTTCAATTTTGTAATTTGATCGTTCTGATTTAAAACCACCGAAAGAGCTTATATTTTTTCTATATAAGATGACAAATTATTATAAAATTGTGTTCTTTCGTAGGTATTTCTACATACAAATTCAATAATAATTATTATATTTGGCTCCGTTTCCCGTCGCGTGACGCATTGTAGATTGTAGTGTGTAGATCTGCCTTAGGCTAAGAATTCACGTAGCGATTTTCATGTGTCGATAGATCACGAATCTCCACTAAAAATCCTACTAATATTATAAACGTGAAAGTTTGTATGGATGGATGGGTGGATGTTTGTTACTCTATCACGCAAAAACTACTGCATGGATTTGGATGAAATTTGGCACACAGATAGTTTATAACCAGGATTAACACATGTGATACCGATATTTTTTATCCCGATATTCCCACGGCATCGAAACTTATACGGGTGAAACCGCGGAGCGCAGCTAGTAGTAGATAAAACAGAGAGTAAAGTCTGAGAAAAATATTACAAAAAAGTAACTTTTCAAACAAGCAAATTCATTACCTAACTATAAATATACATCGCGAACAGGACAAATTAGCAAATAGCCATTGAAATATCGTTGAATTAACAGTATCTTAATTTAGGTTAAATATATTAAATATTAATATTAATTTATTGATTTATTTATTATGTATATTAATTTATGTGTGGCAATGGGTGTTATAAATAAAATACCTAAAAATAAATGAATTCATTATTTTTTTTTAAATAAATAAGTAAATGTTATTTTTTTTTAAATAAGTTTTTTTTTTCCAGTTCAGAAACTCTCGTCCATTTGATTTTTATTTAATCAGTAGTTTAGTACATTTAAGTTAAAGTCAAACTCAAACTCATTATACATAGTTTCACCGTGCACCAAAATCATCGACTACATAATTTAAAGAATTAAAACAACTTTTTAAACACAATGAGGGTATAAGCGAAATATACAATAGTTATCTAATACTAACGAGCGAACATTCGGTGACCGGATTTGAAAAAATATTTTTGCATTTGTTAGCCCAATTCTTGAGGAAGCAGTAGGTAATATGTTTACCTGGACAAAAAAAAATCTATTTAAATATTAAAAAAATACGCTGCTAGTACCGTTTTGAAATAATAGCGTGATAATAGAACTTAAAACTTTAATCAGTGTAACATTGTGTCAAACGTAACTTAAAGCGCATATCGCACTCCTGTAAGATATCTAGTTACGAACTTGTTTATTGTAATAAAATGATGTATACGCAAATTCTTAGTGACACGTAGTGCTGTGTTGTATAGTTTATGAACAAATTCATAAGTTTTAGGGTTCCGTACCTCAGAAGGAAAAACGGAACCCTTATAGAATCTCTTCGTTGTCCGTCTGTCAAGCCCCTTTTACTCAAGAACGCGTCGAGTTATCAAGTTGAAATTAATATCAAATACTCAGGGCTGAAAATCAAACTTCTAAGTCGACGCAATCAAAAGATACGTGCGTTTATGTTCTGTATATGCCGCATATTTTGACACTCGCAAGGGAATCAAAACCTATAGGGTACTTTCCGTTGACCTAAAATCATGAAATTTGGCAAGAAGCAATATCATGTAGCACAAGTAAAGAAAAAAATCCGAAAACCGTTTTGTAGTTACATACCTACTTTGTACGGAACCCTCGGTGCGCGATTCCGACTCGAACACACACCGGTTTTTATATCATTGTTCTTGACAGTTAATCAGAAATGTATTTGGATAAATTATAATTACATTGTAGAATAATGAATGACACGTCACCAAAAAGCCTTTTTTTAAATTGGGGAATCGTGTAAAGGAACGCTGACGCATACATTTTGTATTCGATGTCCGTACCCCGCAATAGAGACGCGCGCCTTTCAATCTTTACAAAATACATCCATTATGTTAGGAATACTTATATTACATAGGAATAAAATACTAAAAAAAAATTTTACACGACTTAATCCTCTCTGCACACTTTTAATATTACACACACCCACAACAAGTACAACACAAACTGAATCTGCAAATTACGATTTATTAATAAACTAGCACCGCCCCGCGGTTTCACCAGCATAAGTTCCGATCCCGTGGGAATATCGGGATAAAAACTATCCTATGTGGTAATCCTGATTATAAACTATATGTGTGCCAAATTTCATCCAAATCGGTTCAGTAATTTTTGCGTGAAAAATTAACAAACATCCATCCATCGATCCTCACAAACTTTCGGGTTTACAATATTCGCAGGAAGTAGGATAGTAGTATGTGTTTAAGTCAAGCTTGTATTTTGGTAGTTAGTGGTTCTAAATAGGTATAATATTTTATCTCTCATAATAATTCTACTTAAACAAGAAAAGATACTTCGTTCATAGAGGTTGACCTCTGATATTCGGGGTCACAAGTATTGCGTATAGGAGATAACAGGAATTATATAAAACGGGAATTCCCACAAATCAGTAATACATACACTAACGATCTTTGTTCTTGCTAATTAATTATAATGAAGTTTATAACTAACTCTAACTATCGTAGCTACAGGAAAACGTGAGAAATTACGTTTTTCTAGCTGACTGTACCACTTTTCTAAAACATGTGAATGCTGTTAGGATATACTCAAATACATAGTTAAGAGCAGTCTCCTAAGAACGCCTGTAGCTATAATTATACAGGACATTACAATACAAGGTGAAATTGAATAGTTGCGACAAATTACAACATCTAATTCAACGTGTTATAACGAAAATTTAGAGCATTACATTAAGGAAGGGATGCACATACGTGCGCGTAGGCAAGCGATTTGGAAACGTCATCACGTGCCCTTTTTTGTAGGGACTATTATAATTAGGTAAATACCGCTAGATCAATGCGTTGCCAGCTTATTTCATGATGGGGCGCGCGCTAAAATTGTTATTACTTTAATTTTCTTATTTGTTTTGATAGTTGAAAAAAAATGTTTGTATCTACGATAATTCGTGTCTACTTGAAGGCAATAACTTAGTTTGCACTAGCTAAGACAATAATTACACATATTTTTCCAAGATTGAAGAAATGACAGTTTATAATGATTATATAACAGTTACTGCACCTCTTATTTTGATTTGGCGCAAGTTTTCAATTTCATGCTGTATAATATATTGTCTCGATTTATTCGTCTCGATTCTCGATTTATTATAAAAGCAATGTGAACCACAACGTAATGTAACTTAGATATGAACTTCTACTGTCCCCTTTGGGTGCACTAGCCGAATTACCCGTAAACCCGCGATAGCAGTTCCAAACAGTCTGAATCAGAGGAACAGTGGAACTTACCGTCATGGTGACATCTCAGGAAGGCGTCGTGCCACGTAGCAGGGATCGGGTGCAGTTTGAGCCAGCCACCCGCCTCATAGCTGAACAAGTAGTCGGGTTTGCAGCGCACAACTACTGGATAACAAAGATATTTTATTATTCAATCATACATCATGTATCAGAAAGCTGTGGTCTAATTAAAGGGTGTGGGACAGACTATCAAACTGACCAACTTTCTCAATGGGACCAACGTCGTAATGTCCAGAGGCAGACACTGGAATGATTCTTGTACCACGTTGACAACCTTTACTATGTGATATAATGGGGGGCCTCGAGTTCTAAATTACAGGCCTAGGTTTAGTTTAGACTCCAGATCTCCCACAAATTACAAAGTTTTGTCGAAATACCTGTCAACTTAATATGTATAAGAATGTTATTTGTGGAGATAAATAAACATTATTTATGTAATAATTATCCTTTATTATTTAGAAGGATATTGAAAAATTTATGAACCTATTCTAAAAACTAACGACATAGTTTTATCTAAACTGAATCAAAATTATATATACGAGTAGGTACTTACCCGTCACTATCACCAAGTATGATAAACAAACAAAGTATATGTTAAACATCTTTGTGAACCGTATCGTTGCGCTGCCCAAGATGTAATGTATTAAACTAAAGAATAAAGATAATCCGTATGGTATATTTTATTTACTTGAAGTTAGCAGACTCATCAGACCATCTCACCTGTGAAAACATAAGTGAAGTGAGCGTGGAGTGAGCTGTCATTCTAATGCTCCCTAGCATGACACTATTGACAGCTCACTTGACCTATGTTTTCACGGGGGGGTTTTTTTTAGAATCGATCGGATGTTGTCAATGTTGTATACTAGCTGTGCCCGCGGCTTCGCACACGTGACTGTGTATTCTATTGGCATAATAAGTTAATCGGAACGGGAAGTCACATCCTCTACATCATAGGTTGATTTTGTTAATTTAAACTAAAACGTGTTAGCACTTCTTTGGTAGTATATGAGTGGTCATATACTATGAGTGGTCATATACTACCAAAGAAGTACACGTTTGGCTCCACAGCCATTCTACGAATTGCAACTACAAATATGACAGCTAACATACAAGAAGTAGCCTCCCAAATGCAACCTCAGACATCACACTGAAATTTGTATAAAATCAGTTACCTATGCAGGTACTTTGTAGTTTTCATTTCTGAATGATTTACGGTGGTTACTTTTCTAGCTATAAAGCCCAAACATATAAACATAATGTAAGTATTACGTATACGAATTAAATTCCGTGTGTTTTAACAAATTTTAATAGCATTGTTATTTTTTCTATGGGATATGACCAATTATACGTAGGTATATTGGGATTCTAGGGTTAATATCACAAGTGCGGGCGCCTTTAGTTTTTTTTTTTTGCCACCTTGTGGCCCTTGCCTGCCAAAAGGTTGCCGACCGCTGCTTACAACATAGGTTGATTTTGTTAATTTAAACTAAAACGTATTAGTGCATCTTTGGTTTAAGTATATGAACGAAAGAGAATAGTTGTAATTCCTGGTTCCCGAACTCCCGACAGTTAAAGGGTTCGTAAAAAACCCTTCAATTTGCAAATCTGAGATTGAACTAAAATAACTGCCACGTACTGCATCAGGTTCCTTGATAAGTAGCATAACGTTGTTACGTAATGCGGGCTTGATGTTTCAAGCCCGCATTCCGAAGGGTAAGGCAGAGGTGTAGGTACCTTTTATCTGTTCTGTGGTAGGTACCTATAGTACACCCAGTAGTAGGTATTTTTATGCTTTTTCAACCTTTTACACTTCACGTGACCAGAAGGCTGTTTCTTGGTCAAAGAATTAGCATCGCCAGACAACGTGGCAATTCTGCCAGCCTTTTGGGCACTGTTCCTGTTGACAGCGATGCGGACGATTTTTTTGATACCCTATGATTATTTTGCTTATTTTTTCACATGTATATATTATTATTTTAAACCTTTAGGTGTATAATATTTTTGGAATCGTAAATAGTAATATAAATCGTAAAATAGTATCAAGCACAATCTGAATATTTTTTAAGGATATTGCTTACACCATTGCTTCATATGTTCGAAAAACATGTCTGTATCTACAGTCAGAATGAAAGCCATTCATAATTTTAGTGTGTTTCGTAACTACCCCCCTGCTTAAACGAAATCAATTTAAAAATAAACTTGAGTAAAACTACACGACAATAACGATGTTGTATGTACAAGAAGTTGAAACTACAAAGTTTGTGGGTCTCGAAATAGATAAACATCACTGGAAATCACACATTAATATTTTATGTAAGAAAATAAGTAAATCCGCTTATGCTTTATCGTCAACAATATACAAGGATGCACTCCTTACTGCCGTTGTGGTCTCGTGGTTGCAAGCAGGACAGCTGAGCGTGGGGCCCTGGATTTGATTCCCAGGTCGGGCAAAAGTGTTATTGGATTTTCCATTAGGAATTTCTTAGTAACAGCCCGGAGTTTGGAAATTGGTGGTTTAATACCCCTGTACCTCGGAAAGCACGTG
Organism: Apamea monoglypha; assembly: GCA_911387795.2. Lineage (NCBI taxonomy): Eukaryota > Metazoa > Arthropoda > Insecta > Lepidoptera > Noctuidae > Apamea > Apamea monoglypha. Next base: position 19,886,984 of record OU426922.1, read on the forward strand.
AAGCTGTTGGTCCTGCGCCTGACCTCTCCCCGGTCGCGTCGGATTACCGTCCCATCGGACTATGAGAGTAAAGGAACAGAGAGTGTATCTGTGTTTACGCACACACTTGTGCACTATATCATCTCCTGCGTACCTGGCTGATCTCCGTTGAGATTGACCACCGTGACCGAAATCGGTCGGGAGGCTATTATTTATTACTACGGCATAGCAAACCCAATCGAAAAAGAAACACTAATTTATATCATTAAAAAAAAACGACGTTTTGTGGAGGTTTGGTGAGTGCGAGCAAGAGTCCGGACATCGACCAGCATAGTAAATGGCCGCGTAGTCGGCGAATAAAGCCAAATGAGCCTTTTTACTCTTGGAAATGACGCTGGTGAACAGCGAGAGATGACGGGAGATAGCACGGAGCCCTGAGTGGCTCCCGCGCGAATGGGGTGAGGGAAGGAAAGTGAACCCTCGATGAGATAGCGGAAGGTGCGATCCGATAAAAAGTCTCGTAAGATGAGCACGAGACGGTCTGGCACTCGAGTTGGTAAAGCCTATTATAATAAACCCTTGTGCCAGATTTTGTAGAATGCTTTCGCTACGTCGAAGAATAACACGCCCGTCTTCGCGTTACCCTGGAAACCAGCGCTTAAGTTCTCTGCGATCCGGTGGTATTATTGAATGCAAAAGTGTTCGGTTCGGAAACTAAACTGCTGGTTAGGGATGAGACTTTTTGCTTCGGCATAGTCTCTGAGATGCTTAAAAATAACCCTCTCGTAGATTTTGCCGCGAACGTTGAAGAGACTGATGGGACGGTAACTCGTAGGCTGAGACTTGGGTCCTATCAAAAGATAGTCACAATTATTGTGATGCATTATGCTTGCATATTTGAACAAATTAAGTAACTACTACTTATTTACTATTTAAATGAATTATTATCAAATTGGATGCTGGAAAAGTGACCTATTTAGGGACAAATCTTATCGATCGCTCAAGAAAATATACACAGAGAAGACTTTTATATGTATGTAAGTATGAAAATCAAGATTCACGATACCACACAGTATATAACCGCATGTTATCTTCAGTTGCAACATTACAGCAGCAACAGCGAAGCTATAGTTACCTACAGTGGGTACCTCCGTAAATATGTTGAACATATATTTTGTTTGCTTATCATACTTGTTGATTGTTACTGGTGAGTTATACTATATTTTTTTTTAAATTTTCATTGTCAGTGTAGTCAATAAAATTAATTGCCAAGCAAATTAACAGTCAACTTATATTGTTTGATGCCAATTTGGGTAGTGTGTCAATTTCCTTCACAGTTATTTTCCCTGACGGCAACTGGAACATATTATACTTAACTATGTATTTCTAAATAAAAAATCTTATCGTTATTAGCTCCAAAGGAAGTCACGTGTACAGAATATATTCTTTCATAATCATTTCGCTTTTGCCTTGTGGAGACTTTGTACAATAGCCAACCTCAAAACATGCCTCTTAGTGTATCATAGTTACGTAGCTTCTGCTTCGTCTTCTAATTCTGTTCTTATTAAATATGGTACTTATAGCCCAAAAACAAGGTATCTGTGCTGTTTGTGATGTGCCTCCATTGACTTCATGTAAAGCTCTTTTTGAAGATCTAAAAATATTAACTGTTCCCGGTATGTACAGACGCCAGCACATCAAGCTACTACAATATGTCAAATTTCTTTAATAGATTTTCAAATTTATCGCTAAAGCATTAAGCATTATGCTGTCAAAATTTCCCAATCAACCTTGAACAGGTTGATTGGGAAATTTTGACAGCTTCGGGTAGCTTGACCTGCACTGGCGTCTGATCTAATCCGACTTATTTCAACTTCCCAACATGCCCTAAGAAACATGTATAAAGTACATATTATGTTTCTTAGGGCTGATTATTCCAACGCCAGATAATTTATCTGAGGAATAATTTTGAATTGTTTACAGTTCTTCCATGCAGAATCTGTCAGATGTCAATTTTATTCCATGAATAAAAATTATCTGTTGATTGAAAAATCAGCCCTTAGAGCCATGATAGATCATAGTTACACTAGCTAATAAATTTTTCCAATCAACCTTGAGCCTTAATGCTTTTGCGATAAAGTTGAAAATCTATTAAAGAAATTTGACATATTGTAGTAGCTTGATGTGCTGGCGTCTGTACATAGATGTACCAATTTTATTAGCTTCATAAATTTAAATAATGTTATCAATAATTTGGCACGCTAGCGAATTGTTTCAGAAACTGTAAAACAACCCAACAATCTGTAATGAACTACAATTCTTGTAAATAGGTAAAGGGGCATGCCAAGTCGCCATAGTAATTTAGGCCCACGGTGCACACATATAAAAACTCATGATAATAGTGGGGGACAATTCCAATAATCAATTAGTAAAAGAAATTATTTACAAAATACTTATGATTTCAAAGTTATTAAAGAATCTTATATTTCATCAATAAGACGGGACAAGGGTAGCATGAGTAGCAGGACCAGAATCCATAATCAAGCCGTGGTTGTCAGTTAGGGGAGAATCGTCAGAGTCAGTATTCATGGGCAAAAGTAGTCAATAGAAAGCAATAAACACAAGTCGCCAGTAATCAATTGAGTTGCAAAACAAGCAATGATTTTGACATTTACGTATTCCGGCAGCTGACAAGTAGATTTGGTGTTGCCATAAAAAGTGCAAAAAAATCGATACTTAGATCGATTATAGATATTTTTTGTTTTATAAATATCACTATTAAGTTCAAAAATAGAATAATAACAATTATCAAAAGGTTTCTGTGATTTACATTACATTACATTCATTTGTTCATTTTCTTTTAGAAGAAAATGAACTCATTAATAAACAATAATAAACGATTATTATTGTTCCGATTAAATACGTGCCAACATTTTTTTTGTAAAGGCAACATTTTGAAATTATCTTTATTGAGGTTCCATTATTTTAGTCGTTTTAATATTTAATTATTTTTTTAAATACTAACCAACTTGCACAGACTAATGAATACGTGGAAGACATGAGAAAAATATTAACATATTTTTTTAGTGAAACCAATCCCTTGTGCAATTCATGGCCTAAAATCGGCATTTCCCTTTGATTTTATTTTATTTATTTTCCAGACGTTGTGCGATGCAAGCCTGATTACTTGTTCAGCTTCGAGGCAGATGGCTGGCTCAAGCTGCACACGACGCCCGACATTTGGGAGGAAGCGTTCGTTAGATGTCATGATGAAGGTAAACTCCGCTGCTTCTCATAGAACGAAAAAAAAAAAAGAAAATCTGTCCTTAAAACTTGCCTCTGTGCCAACTTGACCTGACTGGTAATTTTAACCACTACTAAGACAATTCCCAAGAAAGATAGGTATCCAGTATGAATCGTGAATGTGAGGCGTATGTTAATATTTTTTAATGATTGTCGCAGTTTAAGTACGTAATTTATGCGGCCTACCCAAATGTCCATTCTTTGGTATTATTCGTCAAGTGGTTTAGCTCCTCAAGTTCTGAGTTGAGCTACACGATTACTGTCAACTGTGTTACTGTCGATTACGCCTTATTATTATTGCTTGGAAACCATGTTAGTGTCCCAAATTAGCCCTTAGACGTAAGGCGTAGCTGACGAAAAGGAAACCGAACTTTTGTTCGGAAGCACTGTCCTTTAAGAGTACATATTATATTTTTTGGTACAATAGACCCGTTTTTAGTCTTTTTTTTTTTAAACCCCAAAGCCATAACGATTTCTTCGTTGCGGTCGGGTATGTTTTAAAATACCCACGCGCCAAATCCTAAATCTGAAAGTATACCCAATTTCAACTCTGCCAGTAACGTCACAAATGTTAGGTAAAGGTACGCTTGAATGAATTCATTCTCGATTTCTGGATTTTAAAACATACCCGACGGCAACACGGTCTCTGACGTCACGGGCGTTGTGTGAAGGTATAGATTCCATACACGTGCCACCGCTACTGCCCCGCTCACTTCGCTCGCACAGTTCGCGTTTGTCGCAGCCGTGCGACCAACTTGGCTGGAGCGTGTGGCGCCGCTCGCTTCGCTCGATCATGTGTAATGTACAGATCTCATTGTGTCATGTTACAGGCGCGGTGTTGGCGTCTCCGCTCAACAAAGGGCTAGTTAATGCGCTTCACTCACAGATGACACAGTTTGGTGTGAATGGTCACATTTTCCTGGGAACCCATGATTTTTACTCTAAAGGAGACTATGTATCTGTAGAAGGTCAGTCAAAGTTTTGTTAATTATCTTCAAGTTGACTTTCAGTAAGATTAATGTTATCTTGAACGACTCAGTAATAAAAATAATACATTTAGTGCGTTAGGTTAGGTACCTACTAAAGACACCTTTAGTATACTTTATAGATAAAGCCTACGTCGTGTCCAAATATTGTAACAATTGGTGCAGAATAAACTTTCTTTATTCTTTTCTTTTGAACATCTCGCACAGTAGTCCGCAAGGTGAGCACACACGTCAACGCTGCGACTAGTTTTCATTAGTTTAATGTCTTTGGCGCGTATGTTCCAGGAGTGCCACTGTCCGACATGGAAATAAGATGGGGTTCACGTGGTGACGGAGCCGATACTGGAGACTGCCTCACTATGACCGTCGATGGACGCGCGTATTACTCGTCATGCAAGGACCCGCTACCTTTCATATGCTACAGGAAACTCGACAATCGCACGATGAACGAATGCGGCACCTTTGATGATGGTAAGTGTATTATCTAGCAGCAGGTTGCACTCCAAGTCAGCACACTTACAACAATATTCAAAACAGAATTCTAGGTACTTACTTTATTCGATGTGACCAAGTAGATATCTACGTGGTCACATCGAAATCACATCGGAATCACATCGGGTTGGCAGTCATATGAATGCGAACCCGCTGCGTACAGTAGGGCAGGGCTCTATTGTATGGTAGCTATGTTTGTTTATTTAGAATGTCACTTTTTGATTTAAAATACCAAACAAGATCGCATTCTTCACCTCTTTGGATATGGATATGTTTGCACTCCCGCCACAATAATAGTTCTCTAGCCATTGACTGTTCGCACTCTGGTAGTAATATGTACTACTTCCTCACATTTAGGATCGACGTTAGTGTGTTTAGTGTGTGTTTGACGGGAGGAGCGAAGGCTATATGCAAATTTTGTTCCAAATCGAAAGCATTGAATGAGTGAGAATTAAAATAGTTATAAATAAGCGTAATATTAGATGCATACCACAAATATTTTATTTTTAAAATATTACAGAATATCACCTCAATCAGCAAACAGGCAGCTGTTACAAGGTTCATCTCGAGAAACAGATCTGGACCCGTGCGTACAGGATATGTGCATCTGAGGGGGGTCACCTGGTCATCCTGGATGATGAAGCAGAGGCTGGCATCGTCAAGGACATGTTCCCTGCTAAGTCCGAACAGTGGGAAAGATTTCACATAGGTCTAAGCACCTGGGGCAAGGAGCGCATCTGGACCACCATTCACGGTAGGAGATAAGGCGGTCACTGTCTTTTAATTATTCACGCTCGTTTGGCTCCGCAGCTTTAACGCTTTTCCCTTTTAGTACAGAACTATTATATTTGTTACTTACAGTAAATCAACTAATCAATATGTTTGTCGCTTTCAGGTGAGAGAATAGAACACGTGTTCAACAAGTGGAATCCCGGACAGCCTGACAATGATAAGGGCGTCCAGAACCGAGGGTGTCTGATTGGGAACGGGAAGTTGGACGACGTCAGTTCAGCAGGATGGAAACTTATGTTCGTGTGTGAAAAGTCTCCGAACACGAAAAAGTTTGAAGCCAGTATTACCGCCGTGCACGGATAAATTAATGAGATTATGTAATGTTTGCGATGAATCACAGTTAAGCGGAAACTGAGATTCTTTGTGTCATTATGGTGTCAGTTTGGCTTCTTCTTCATGATCATTAAAATAACACTGAATACAAATGGAAACTTGTTTTCTTTTCTCTAACTTTTGTTGTTATCATATATGTTCTAAAACAGTGCCACAGCCTGGCATACACATGCTAGGTATTAACACAACAAGTGCAGGCCACGCATAGAATAGGGTTAGTAATACACGTTAGGCCTCTATAACTCCAGAACTAAAATTGTTATCTAAGCCGTTATAGTTTTCCTTAGACTTAGCTATACGGACGGACGGACGGACGGACATGATGAAACTATAAAGGTTCCGAGACGTGAACTGCGGAACCCTAAAATCGTGCTCAATTTGAGCAGATGCTACCTAGTAGCACACAATTAGCAAGAGCGAAGAGAGTATGGTCATTTTTCACTCGCAGAGAGCATTATGTAAATGAGCATGCTTTTTAATAGGTAGCATATTATTAATAGGTAGCATATTATTATGCATTTCACTGTGATTCATTCGGCTTGGGTACGATGCAATAAGTTATCTGCAGCCGGCACCGACGATGGAGGTTGTAACAAGGCGCTGTTGAAGCAAAACAAAATGAGTCACTTTTAAGCCGCGCTGACACCGGGCACTTTGGCGATTTGTGACTTTTCTAACACTCGAACCTCGGTTGGTCCTGGAAAGATTTTTAATCCTAATATGAAACTGAATCGGTTGGCATCATCAGTGAAATAAAGTGTGGGAATTGACATTTTTTCTAGCTGACTGTACAAATTTTTCCAAAATTTTTGAATGCAGTTAGCAATTACTCAAATAGTTAAGGCCTATCTCCTAAGAACGTTTTCCTTTAGCTACAATGGGTCATGCTGCCCCGTCACATAAATTCACCCTGTGTATGTATGTAGTGTTGTCATCTGACATTATGTTGAGCCAAGGCCGTTTTGGCGACAGAATCATTAGTACGTCATCTTTTTATCTTTCTTTCCTTTTACAATGAAAGACTCATTAATGTGACGACGTGAGCCAATGGCTGTCGACACAGCTACGACACTGCATCGTCGACTACGACACAGCGCGCACTGGATCGTCCGGAGTAGATACTTCATACTACGGACGATCCAGTGCGCGCCGTTTGGGCGCAGCAGGAGCGCGAGCGCGATCCAAATGCCGGGCGGTATAGTTGATATGCCGCGCGCGATCCGAGCCCACGAGGTGGCACACTGCGTGGAGCGGCCGATCCGAGCGGGCTCAGACGCAAAATGACTACTTCGCAAGATGTCTACCGGACGCAAAATGTCCATTTCTCAGAATGCCTCTCTCGCAAAATAACCACTTTGCAAAATGTACGGACGCCAGCACATCAAGTTACTACAATCTGTCAAATTTCTTTAATAGATTTTCTACTTTATCGCTAAATCATTAAGGTTCAAGGTTGATTGGGAAAATTTGACAGTTTCGGGTAGCTTGACCTGCTGGCGTCTGTACATTCAATTCTTTTTATTAATACAAATTCGGTCAAGTGCGAGTAGGATTCCCGCACAGTGTTACATAACAATCTTTTATTCAGATAGGAAGGTAGTATATTTCTTTAATCACACAAATATAAATAAAGGACAGAAAATGAATCGTGAGCGAGTTTTATTTATAAATTGGTGGTAATTATTAATATGGACGTAAATTTTGTAACGTGCGTGACACATAAAGATCATTTAATCAATTACTTGATTAATAAAAGCATTGGTTTTTTTTATACATATTTGGCGCAAGGCAGTGAGCCACCTCCTCACTGGCAAGGCTTTGGAGTATGATAGGGATGACCAATTTAAAAAAAAAGCCCAGGTTCACTATATAACCAACAGAGATCGGAAACTACTAAGGCAAACTGGCACTGAAATCAATGTGTAATTTTTATAAGGTATGTAATGTTTTGTATTAACCAATAATAATATGAACATCCAAAATTGGTATTTCTTTTAATATCCTCGAAACAACAAGGTCAACAAGTTTGATGTAATAACAATTTGCTTTACCGAGTAGAATAATGTAGAATGGTTGAAAATTCTGCTGTAGTTAAACTAAACCTAAAAAAATATATCAAAACTAGATTTGATTTTTTTAGGGTTTAGCTTTCCTACAACAAAATTTTTAACCATTCTACATTATTCTATTCGGTACAATATAGCTAGGTATACGTACTAGGTAGGTATATTGACAGTAATCTCACGTCAATGTCAAAATATTGTCAAAAATTTAGGCAGGTAAACGTACCTATCATAGACAGTTCCCAAATGTTTATGGTGTTTTCGATGTATTCAGCAAAAGCTCCCTAAACGCTGCCCAGCCCAGCTAAATTGTTTTCTTAACCTCTCAAAGTTGTTCTTACCAAACTGCAGAGTTTTCCGTAGGTCTCGCCCTCTAGGTTCTCGGACAACCTTGAAAGCATTAACATTGACAGCAATCGTTGAACATACCTAACCTGGGTTTTGTCCAAGTTCATCCGGAGACCAATGCGTATGAATCAACTAGGCTGTACAGCATCTGCTGCATGTCATGCAGCATTCAGCCGCTGCGATAATGTCATCTGCAAATATTAAGTGTGAGATGTACTTGCCGTTGATGTTAATGCCGCCTCCTTTTCAGTTCAGCGTCTTAAATACATCCTCCAATAATATTGGTGAACAATTTCGGGTAAATTACGTCCCCTTCTCTCAGCCCTTTACATGGATATGTTTAGTTCGCTGGTCTTGAGGTTGGACTGTCGTTGTCGCGTTTTCATGAAGACATCTCAGCACTTGGATGCATCGCCAATGGAATTGGCATCAATGCAGCGACTTCAAAACAGACCAGAGGAGCAATTCTCGTATCTTTAAGAACGTTCACAGTCTGATCTCTGTCTCAATCTATCAAAAATACCTCTAATTTTCCTACATTTTTGACAAGTTTTTGACATTGATTGTCGTTCAGATGAGATTGCGACTAGATTTTGAACGTTTTTAATTACGGAAACCGGCCTTCTGGTCTCGATAGAGTCAAAAGCACTTATAGAAGTACATGTCTATTTGACAACCAATTTGAGAGTTGTCAACTGATCGACCAGTTAGAGAGTTGTTACAACTCTATATTAGATATCATCACGCGTTCGTGTTTTGCAAGATAGACGATGATTTACGAAGCGCCTATATTCTGTTGGACATTTGTACATAGGTTACCTTGGTAAATTAGCTAAATTATTCATTAGTACCTTATAAATTAATAATGATATTATAATTAAAAATAAAATAATGTACTAATGAATAATTTAACTTTTTTTTTAACTTTCAATATATTTTCATTTTATTCTATACAGAAGACGTCGATTTCGTATAATAATATAATCATAATTTAATAATTTATTACCAAGCCTACATCCATCAACAGTCTAGTTCACCCTAACGGAATCAGTTTGACAGTGCGAGCGGGATAGAGAGATACATGGTGCGGGGAAGTGGGGGCAAAATATGAATTTCAACTGAACTATTACAAGCCCTTCATTGAATTTGATCAGAATAATGAATTTCTGCACAAGAAATGCCATATTTATAAACAAAAGTAAAACAAATATTTCCAGTTATTCAAATTTTGAAAATCGACTTTATTTTTTATTTATGTTTTTTTAATACAATCACCAAAAAGAAAGAAAAAAACGTGTGGGTCGGGAGACCCCGGTGGGAACGAAGTTCAAAATGAAAATACGAAGATGTCAGCTGCAAAAATTTAAAAATATTCGCAGTCGCCATCTTCGATTTTGAATTTAACCTCACTTTCGGCTTCAGCATAGTCGCATTTTTTATAACCGACCCGCTTTTTTTAGTGCAAAATGGGAAGTGAGCCATTGTCTGTGGGGGGTCGCATCAGGCGGCGGCCGACGCGATGACACGCGGGGTTGCGATAGTCGTGGAGAGGATCCGGCAGTTGGGTCTCGAGGTGGCATTGCACAAGTCCGAGGCCATGGCGTTTCATGGGCCCCGGAACGCGCCACCACCGGGATCCCAACTAACGGTAGGAGGGGTTCACATCGGCATCGAGACGACGATGAAGTACCTGGGTCTCGTCCTCGACAGCCGGTGGAACTTCGTCGAGCCCCCAAACTGGAACGGGCTGGGGCCGCCTTCAAGCGGCTCTTGCCCAACCTTAGGGGGCCAAACGCCTCCTGCCGGAGGCTTTACGCGGGGTTCGTGCGGTCCATGGCCCTATACGGGGCCCCGGTGTGGGCGCGTTCACTGCGGCGGCGAGCCGCCCATTACCTGAACGCGCCCCAGAAGGTGGTAGCCATAAGGCTAATCCGGGGCTACCGCACGATCTCGCGCGAGGCGGCAAGCCTCCTTGCCGGACTGTCGCCATGGGATCTGGAGGCGATAGTCCTCGCGCGCCTGTATGAGTGGCGCGCGGAGGCACTGCGCCGGGGGGAAAGTCCGCTCCCGCGGCAAATTGCTGCGGAGCGGACGGACCTCCGGCTCGATCTCATGGCGACATGGAAAGAGCGACTGTCGCAACCCAGCGCATGGCACGCCGCGATAGCGGCGATAAGACCCCTCTTTGAGGAGTGGCTAGAGAGGCGCCACGGCGCCCTCACCTACCGCCTGACGCAGGTCCTCACCGGATACGGAAGTTTCGGGAGGTTCCTGCACATCATCAGGCGGGAGGAAACGCCCGGGTGTCACCATTGCCAGGATCGCCCAGAGGACACGGTGGAGCACACGGTGGAGTTCTACCCCGCTTGGGCGGAGCACCGCCGTGTCCCCGTACAAGTCGTAGAGGCGATCGGCAGCGGCGGCGGCCTCTCGCGCCCGGCCCTGGTGCAAGCCATGGTCCGGAGCGAGAGGGAGTGGGAGGCAGTCGCCTCCTTCTGCGAAGCAGTCATGCTAGCGAAGGAGGTGGCGGGACGGATGAGGGAGAGAGCCTCCCGTCCCAGCCGCCGCGGGAGACGCCCCGGGCGTCGGGAGTCGAGCGACGACTACCGGCCACCGTAGGCGCGGGCCTGCGGGCGGAGAGCAATGGGTAGCTCACCGCCCGATCAGGACCAGGCCCGTGCCGGACGGCGCGTAAGTGTTCCACGCGCGCCTCAAAGAGATGTCAGCATAACGAGGGGCCCCTCAGGGCCGAAGCCTGCCGGGGCAGCGGGATTGTCCGAAAGGGTTACCGCTACCCCGGAACATAAAGGGCGAAGGAAGGAACATGGGTGGGTTTTAGTCAGTAAGAGTCTGACACTCCCTTCCGCTCCACCCAGAGCGGGAGGGGTCATTTGATGATACCCCTCCCGAAAAAAAAAAAAAAAAAGCCATTGTCTGTGTTTTAGAAGATATGTTATCAACAAAGATTAGAGGAAAAAAAACAAGTTTCCATTTGTATTCAGTGTTATTTTTATGATCATGAAGGAGCCAAAATAACCCCTCAGTGACACAAGGAACTTTAGTTTCCGCTAAAGTGTGATTTATCGCAAACATTACAGAATCTCATTAATTTCTCCGTGCACGGCGTTAAGGGTTCAAACGTTTTCAATTTTGGAGATTTTTCACAGACGAACATAAGTTTTCCTCCTGCTGAACTGACGTCGTCCAACTTCCCGTTCCTAAAGAGGCCCCCTCGGTTCTGGACGCCCTTATCATTGTCAGGCTGTCCGGTATTCCACTTGTTGAACACGTGTTCTATTCTCTCACCTGAAAGCGACAAACATATTGATTAGTTGATTTACTGTAAGAAACAAATATAATAATTAGTTCTGTACTAAAAGGGAAAAGCGTTACTGCTGCGGAGCCAAACGAGCGTGTATAATTAAAAGGCACTGACCGCCTTATCTCTTACCGTGAATGGTGGTCCAGATGCGCTCCTTGCCCCAGGTGCTTAGACCTATGTGAAATCTTTCCCACTGTTCGGACTTAGCAGGGAACATGTCCTTGATGATGCCAGCCTCTGCTTCATCATCCAGGATAACCAGGTGACCCCCCTCAGATGCACATATCCTGTACGCACGGGTCCAGGTCTGCTTCACGAGATGGACCTTGTAACAGCTGCCTGTTTGCTGATTGAGGTGATATTCTGAAATATTTTTAAAATAAAATGTTTGTAGTATGCACTTAATATTAGGATTATTAAATTACTTTATTCTACAAATGAAAATGGTAACTTTATTTATTTATATATGTATATTTTACTAGCTGCGCCCCGCTGTTTTACCTGCATAAGTTTCGATCCCGTGGGAATACCGAGATAAAAAGTATCATATGTGTTATTCCTGGTTATAAACGATCAGCGTGCCAAACATCCAAATACGTTAAGTAGTTTTTGCGTGAAAGAGTAACAATCATCCATCCATCCATCCATCGATCCATCCAAACAAACTTTTGTAATATTAGTAGGATAGGATAGGATTTATACAAGCTCTAAGGGTAACACAACAGCAGATGCATCGAATGTGGTGAATTTGCTCGTAAAATTATAATCTGATTTTACTGTAAACGGTTTTTCTATAGCACAATAACCAACACCACCCACAGTACGCCCACATTAATTAAAATATGCCTGACGAGACACACATACCTTCTCCGTCATATACAGTATACTAACTAACTTCCACTACTTTAACTAAAGTTGTCAAAAAATAAAAGGCCCGTTTTGACATTTGAGAATGCGTTCTTGACACCTGTCAGTTTCATACAAACGAATAGACTAGAACTGTCACTGTCAAAACGGGCCTTTTATTTTTCGACAACTTTAACCTTAATATTATTGAATATTTAATACAACATTCCCTTTATGGTGACGAGCTACATATGATAGTATTTCTATTGGTGGCACGGTCATCCAAGTGCAGTAAAATTTAAACTCTTTATTTTCTATTTAGTCTTACAAACAATAAATGCTACAAGACTAGTTTTGTCATCTTTTAGCCCAAAAATTCAAAAAATCAATTCAATTTTTTTTTTAATAGATTTTCAACTTTATCGCTAAAGCATTAAGGTTCAAGGTTGATTGGGTAAATTTGACTGATTCGGGTAGCCTGACCTGCTGGCGTCTGTACCTAATTGAAATGTACTAGTCTAAAGGATCTACAGATGCTAAAAATAAAATTATTAAATTATTATTCCACTATGATTAGCTAACACTTACAATTAAAATTTGCAGGAAAACGAAACTCATGAAAATTAAACAACTCCATGCATACAGTAATATACCAGCATAGTTATAAGTCCAGTCACACACAAATACATACACTACACCAATATACATTAAGTATATAATCCTATCAGTCGTAAGAAGGATCACTTATTACTACCACGAGTGCGAACTGTCAATTGCGAGAGATCAATTATTTTGGCGGGAATGCAAACATATAATAAGCTATAATGCGATCTCGTTTGGTATTTTAAAACTAAATCAAAAAGTGACATCCTAAATAAACAAACTTAGCTACCACACAATAGAGTTGCCCTGCCCTACTGTACGCAGCGGGTTCGCATTCATATGAATGCGATGTGATTCCGATGTGATTTCGATGTGACCAAGTAGATATCTACTGGGTCACATCGAATAAAGTAAGTACCTGAATTCTGTTTTCAATATTGTTATTGTTGTAAGTGTGCTGACTTGTAATGCAACCTGCTGCTGGATAATACACTTACCATCATCAAAGGTGCCGCATTCGTTCATCGTGCGATTGTCGAGTTTCCTGTAGCATATGAAAGGTAGCGGGTCCTTGCATGACGAGTAATACGCGCGTCCATCGTCGGTCATAGTGAGGCAGTCTCCAGTATCGGCTCCGTCACCACGTGAACCCCATCTTATTTCCATGTCGGACAGTGGCACTCCTGGAACATACACGCCAAAAACATTAAACTAATGAAAACTAGTCGCAGCGTTGACGTGTGTGCTCACCTTGCGGATTACATTGGCTTGTGCGAGATTTTCAAAAGAAAAGAAAGTTTATTCTGCACCAATTGTTACAATATTTGGACACGACGTACGCTTTATCTATAAAGTATACTAAAGGTGTCTTTAGTAGGTAACGCACTAAATGTATTATTTTTATTATTGAGTCGTTCAAGATAACATTAATCTTACTGAAAGTCAATTTGAAGATAATTAACAAAACTTTGACTGACCTTCTACAGATACATAGTCTCCTTTAGAGTAAAAATCATGGGTTCCCAGGAAAATGTGACCATTCACACCAAACTGTGTCATCTGTGAGTGAAGCGCATTAACTAGCCCTTTGTTGAGCGGAGATGCCAACACCGCGCCTGTAACATGAGACAATGAGATCCGTACATTACACATGATCGAGCGAAGCGAGCGGCGCCACACGCTCGAGCCAAGTTGGTCGCACGGCTGCGACAAACGCGAACTGTGCGAGCGAAGTGATCAGGGCAGTAGCGGTGGCCGACGAGCGGCTTTGATAAATTTATTTATTTCTTTAAGTAGGTTTATATAAACACTTTTACACGTTAATAATATTGTAAAGACTTGATGAAGTCGGTGTGTACTCAGAACTTGAGAAAGAAGCTAAGCGATTTGACGAAAGAAACGACATTTGGGCAGGCCGCGTAAGTACCATCGTCCCATAGTCACCATCATTAAAACTAACTAAAACAAATGAACCACATAAGCCTCCCATTCACTTTTCATACTGAATATCTTACTTGGGAACTGACTTAGGTAGTAGTGGTTATAAGAACTATTGAGGTCAAGTTGGCACAGAGGCTAGTTTTAAGGATAGATTTTTATTAGCTTGTTGCCTCGAGTTGTGGAAACAAAAGAAGCAGCGGAGTTTACCTTCATCATGACATCTAACGAACGCTTCCTCCCAAATGTCGGGCGTCGTGTGCAGCTTGAGCCAGCCATCTGCCTCGAAGCTGAACATGTAATCAGGCTTGCATCGCACAACGTCTGGAAAAGAAAGAAAGAAGAATATTCTGTGCACGTGACTTCCTTTGGAACCATAAATATAGGTTAATGCTTGGAACCAATAAGGATAAGATTGTTTTATTTATTTTTTTATATGTAGGTATCGTATTTATTTTCATACACATTCTGTAAAATCTGTTATTTTGATATTACAAACAGACACTTAAATTTTATTTATTTGTAAAGATAGGGTACCTATTTAAAAATTTGCATCTGGTTGAACTGGAAACCGACCCCAACATAGTTGGGAAAAGGCTAGGCAGAAGTATTCTGTCCTGTTCTATTTTTTTATAGCACTTCACCGTATTCGTACTTTCTTCTAATTTTTTTAAGACCTCCTCCGCCCTTCAAATGGTAGTATAATTTATTCAGAAAAGCTTCAACTTTATAAATTAAAGAAATAAGATTTTTCATAAATATATGTATTATGTATGTATATATAAAAAACTAAAAAAAACTGGCAATCTTCATAATTTATTTAGACAAGTATTTGTGACAAGTTTCAAGCTTATTAACTCAAGGAATAAGACTTTTCATACAAATGAAATCCCCCCATTTCACCCTCTTAGGGGTGGAATTTCAAAAAATTCTTTCTTAGTGGATGCCTACTCTTCACGAAGAACACACCCTCCAAATTTCATGTCTTTAGGACCAGCGGTTTAGGCTGTGCGTTGATGTATCAGTCAGTCAGTCAGTCAGGACTTTGAATACACACGTTATAAGCTATGTTAGTTCCAAATGTAATACAAAATGTTAGTTCGAATATCTCTCTACTGCACACTCTTTCTGTTGCGTTGGTTAGGCGGACGAAAACCACGTTCATAGGAATTAACATTCACTTAATTAGCAAGCTTTGAGTGTCAGGATGGTTACTAGTTAATTAATATGTATCTATGAATATAGTGTGTAGAGAAAGGATTTTATGAAGAAAAGCACAAAAAGACATGACTAGGCAAGGCTATTTATTTCAATAAGTATTGTCATTGTCAATAAATAGGTGACGTTAATGAGAAAGCTATTATCAGTACCACAACTACGTCTTCATGGAGAAGAAGGATAATAAACTCCATGGCAGCTTACTTTAAAGTATTTCATCAATACATATAATATTTCATATTACATTAGCAAATATTACTGTTATCACATTAATAAGCCAATTGTGGGAAGAAAAGTACCTATGTTTCACAAATAAATAATTTGAATTTGAATTTGAAAAGCATCCACCACCCCGACTTCGTTAAACCCCAGGAACATTTGCCTCTCGGTCGTGATCTGCAGTGGCCTAAATGGAAAGCTCTCAACCGATTGCGTACCCAAGTAGAATAGAATAGAATTTATTTCCAACGTAAGTGTTACATTGTATACGTAAGTAGGGCGCTGCAGACACAACTTGTCGAAGTGGGGGATTACTGACACATCCAGTACCCAGTGCGAGTGCGGTGCCTCTGATCAGATCATGCCCCACTTGCTGGAGTGCCCTAAGTGCCCGTTCACCTGCACCTTGGATGACTTAATGAATGCCGCAGTCAACGTGACCACCTACTGGGCTCAAAAAATATAAAATATCGAAGAAGAGTACCATCGACACGAAAAGAAGAAGAATCTCTTGGATTATATCTCAAAATTAGGAACTTTATCAATGAAAAGAAACAAAACATGTATATTCTTATCGATCTTTGGTTCATTAGTGTGAGTCGATCATTAGTGACCTCAATTTATGACTCATGTCTTTACGTTCCCAGTTACGGTGTGTCCCTCCTAAAACAACAGTTGTGGCCTCAGCGTACGATTTTTTGTTGATCTGTCGAAAGCGCAGTCCCGGCCTCCACGCGCTCCTTCATTGTCTCACCAAACCAGTTTTGTCGGGCACCCACGTCTCCGATAAGGATTGCACGAATGAGACAGCGTTACGAAGCTTTGGTGTAAGTCTGTGCGAAACAGATGTATTTGTGTACCGAGGTATCTGCGAGTTATTATTTGTTGAATCTGTTATTCCAACAAACTCATCTGACGAAACATACGGTAATCCAATAGGCCCGCTTTTACAATCAAAACGTCCTGAAACAAAAAATAAGTCCTGCTCCTCTGCGCCGGTTTATTTACAAAATCTTTCATCTCAGGAGATGTGACTTTCAACATATCTTTGCTCACCTTATGTCCATTAAAATATATAACCATATTCCAAAACTCATAAGAGAGCTACCATTTAATTTGGCTTCTCCAAAATAATTTTTACACATTAAAATATTTTTTTGATTATAAGGGTAAATAAGTAAACAATATTTTTTTTGTAATAATAAGGTAGATTTATTTATTTGTATAAGAGAAATGTCGTTATTGTTTTGTTTTTATTTTATTTTATATTGTATATTAGAGCACAAATGTCCATAGTATAAGTGTTTTGTATTGTTTATTAGAGTATAAGTAATATATGTATAAGTTAGGTTTTATACCCACGTGAACATTAGGTTCATATTGTAAATATTCGTATGCCGCTAGTAGCGGCGGATGTGTCGAACTTAGACATATGTACCAACCTTCGTTGTACCTACCAAATCCGTCGAATAAACGTCTTTGTCTTTGTCACATAAATTCCTTTTATGACAGTTGTATCATGCCGTAACTTTATAATATATTTTAGCAACCTCGTAGCAAATGCTCAAAAGTGGCCGGTGGTAGACGCTAAAGTTCTCTTGCAACGAAGACTGCAGCACCTGCCAGCACTCAGGGTTAATCTCCTTTATGATACATCGGATGCCTTCCATGTCACGTTTTTCTTAACTGGCTACTGGTTTGCACGGATTTAAAAAGTAACTTTATAGCCGTTACCATTTTCTCACTCTTGAACGCCGTATTACACAAACGTATTATACTGTCTTGGTCCATCACATCCGCCTTATTTTACACAAAGGCAAGCAACTCCGATATGACAATACTGCATATTTAACAGTGTTTTAGGCCTTTGCCAAACATTGGTACAGTATGAGCTAACAAAAAAAAAATCAGTATTCAAAACTATTATCACCAACACTCGCACCGCACACTTTTTACGTTCTCGCTTACATGTATGTAGTAACTTATTTTTCAAGGGTCAAGGGCTTGAGTCAGAAAGCAGTTTTTCTGGACACAACACGTATAATGAGGAGTTTCCTTTCTATAGAACCCTGATCACCGGCAGCTTGGACCCTGTTCCTGATGACGATGGGCTACTATTTTTTGGCAGAGATCCGAGTTGTTTTATTTTATGAAATAAGGCGTATTTCTGAAGTCCTAGGGTTAAATACAAGTTAGGAAAAATAGACAAAAAAATATTAATTACAGGTTTTCTGGAAATCAATGTTCATCACAGTGAACACTGCGAAATACGTTGAGAACAACAAGTAATTTGTAATGTTCACTGCAGTAAACATTGTCAAATTAGTATCATTTAAACAGGTAAAATAAAAACACTATGTATATCAATAAATCAAACGATTTACTATGGAAATGAAAAAAGCAATTGCAAGAATTTTTTCCCGTAACAAAACAAAATTGCATTTTTAACAATATACAGTTGTATTTTTTTGGCAAAACTTGCATCGCCCCATGTCTCCTTTTGTCCGAATCTGATGGGGCTTGAAGGCCTGGCTGATCTTGGGCTTATAATTTTACATTTCTGCATTTTCTCATGAGGTATAGATCTGTTTTTCTTTGTTAAACTTGAGTAAATCTCATATCGAAAAACTTTCAATGACTTTGTAAGAAAGAGAATATATTGGAATTTTTTGCTCTAGTTTTTCTAGTATAAGACGTACCAGTATTGGTGATTGTATCTCAGATGGAAGCGATATTATTGAAGATAATGATGGAACATTATCTTAGTTTGGTTCTCTGGATGGTATATTAGGCTAAATTTCCTGCAAAACTGGAGTTAATTGGAGAGCTTCAGAGTGGTAGAAATCGGATGGTTCTAACGGCTGTTCATCGTCATTTTGAGTATGTTCAGCTTCGGGACTACTATTGATGTCGAAGCGTTCAAAAAAAGAATTTATGGAAGGCGCAGAAGTTGAAACAGGGCTTGGAGAAGGTGGCGGCAGTTCGTTGTCATTGTTAATATCGGGTTTATCACTAGTGTCGGATGGTGCGTGCTCGACAGGGACAAGTGCTAGTATTCTATGCGTGCACTCTTGTATTTTATTCCGTTAAAATGCAGAAATAACAAATAAGTCCAGTAGAAGCCCACTACATAAAAGCATATTATTTGTAAATAAAATTGATACCTAATTTGGCAATGTTCATCACAATTAACATATCAAATTGATAATACTTGTTCGAGTATTAGGCAGTGTTCACTGTGACGAACAAACAAGTTTGCCTCAAAAAAAAAGTTACCAAAAACACAAAAAATTACGTAAAACCCATTTCAAACCATAGCATAACAATGTGTATCATTGTTTAGTAAATAAAGACCACAAAAAAGCTAGTTAACTTATGTAAAACATGTAAAATAAAAACATTTACCTTGCGAAGAATCGAGTGCCCGCGCCTCGCTGACATCTTGTCTCGATAATGACAGATGAACGTTCTTGTCACTAGTAGAATTATTTTTTATACCGATAAATATACTTTAAACTTGATATAACTAAAATAAAGCCCGAAAAATAGTAGATAATAGTCGCTCAATATTTTTTTTTATGAATTTTTATCACAGTGAACATAATCAAATTAAGGGTTAATAAATATATTTAAAACTGTAACCAATATGTATGCAAACGAAATAAAGGAAATAAAAATTATAATAAAGTACTCACCAGTAACAATCAACAAGTATGATAAGCAAACAAAATGTATGTTCAACATTGTAGCGAAAGTAGGTGCCCACTATATGTCTGTACCCGTAGCTATCGGTTCGCTGTGGCAGCTGTAATGTTGGAACTGAGGATAACATGTGTTATTATATTATACTGTGCGGTATCGTGAAAAAAAAATCCTGTTTGTCATACTTACATGAATATAAAGCTCTACTCTGTGTATATTTTCTTGAGCGATCGATGAGAATTGTTCCCAAATTGGGTCTTTTTGTGCCCTGGGTTAACCTTTTTATAATGTGCTAATATTCTCGCCACAAATTTAGAAATCCTGAGAACTCTGAAACGGGAGTTCTTGGACAGAGGAGTTTTTTTTTAATTCGATGATCAGTGAACACCGCATTGCGCTGAGCCTCGATAGACGTGGGCCGACCTATTGCACTCAAACGATCAGTTCTTGTACTCAAACCATCAATCCCACAAAGCGTCTATTATTTTAAAGCATGAGCGAACTGCGTTGCTCACGCATAATATAGAAGAGTGATTTTAAAAAATACTGCGCAAATACTGATCCTACACGGTGCAAAGCAAAAATATAGTTAGTATCTATAATAAATCGACCTCAAACTTTAAAAAACGACACGTTCCAAACAATAACCTTGCACTTCAATGTCAAAGATGTATCTACTTGGTTTGTCTGTGATATATATGTAGGTACTTCTAGTTAAGTGAGACTGGTAAAACTGGTATTTTTTTGTTGATTACAAACTTGTTGTCTACAGTACATACTATAATCAGCCTATAATGTTCCCACTGCTGGGACACAGGCCTCCTCTCTGTGAGAGGGAGTGGGCCTTAATCCACCACGCGGGCCCAGTGCAGGTTGGTAGATGTCACATCACATGTCTTCGAATTTTTTGGTTCTAGGACATGCCGGTTTCCTCACGATGTTTTCCTTCGCCGTTTAATAATGTACACAAAGTAAACTGCCTGTCTGGGTTCGAACCTACGACCTACAACTCTTAAGCCGTGGCTGTTACCACTGGGCCACCACTGCTCTCGGTACATACAAGACAGCTGGATTCGACAAAAGCCGATTTGGTGATGTTATAGCATACACTTTCCTTGATGTAAATTACTATCCCGTCGTTCTGATTTGATAGAGTATTTGTCTAACTTCAAATTATATGTCATGCAAACCTCACCTTTTTTTTTATCGTGGAGAAATGCTCATGCGTTCTGCACTACCACAGGGAGATAGTGCAGTTATGTGGGACTCTAACCCACTAAATCTCCACGGTGTCCTCCTCTGCCGCTTACGGTGGGAACACGGGCACGCGTTAGCACTAACCCGTGAACCCGTCGCGGCTGTCCGTCACCGGACCCTCCTCTGGGGAGTACTCCCCATCACCGGCGCACCAGAACACATGGCACGCCATGACCACCCCAGGGACCAAAGCAGCACATGGGCGCCAGACGACCCCGTGTCTGGTCACCCTTGGTCCCCCTGCGACGGGTCAGGTCATTGGCCCCGCCGCCTGCCAATTTTCGGCCGCAGAGGATAGGGAGAGCGGCCAACGTCATACCAACACTCCTCCTCCCCTTCGGCCCCACCGCGTCCGCTATCAGACGGTAGCGACCCCGTCAAGGCCGCGGAAGGTAGGGAGAGCGGCGCACCGCAATACCGGCACTCCTCTCCCGCCGCGACCTCCAACTCTCAGCCGTGATGCCTCCCATACGATATCGCGGCTCGCCTCAGTTGGGATGTCGCCCAAGCGTCACCGCAACCTACTTGTTGGCCGCTACGTCGTCGGCTTACTGGCAAAGCCCTGACGAGCGGCCCCTCCTCGGGTTCCTATTGGCTTCACCGTGGGTGACCAAGCCACGGCTACTGAGCACCCCTGCCTCGACAATGCGGGTTTAGAGGTATGAGGAACAGGGTGGAAAGTTCACTCATCCCCCATAGAAAAGGGAGGATCCTCCAACCAGACGGGTGTTGTGTCTGGCGGGCAACTGCCCAACGATTGAACTCTGCTTGCGAGATGCAGGATTTGCGTGACGTCAGTATGACGCGTTGTTCGCATGTGGCGTTGTAGATACCGCTACACGGGAACCCACCGGGGGGGATGCAAACCTAACCGTTTTTTTTTTTTGTCGCTCAGGAAGCATTACACATCCCCCCGCTTGCGGGGGACGAGACAGGGTATGTGGGACTCCTGTTGAAACGGCACCGACAGTATACCCACTAAAACTCAGCGGTGTTCCCGCATCGCCGTGATGGGAGGGTCATGGGAAACCGGCTCAGCCTTTACTTCCGCAACCCTCCCGGCGCATGCCCGCCTAGCTGGCGCGCCCCGCATGTGGCTGGGGGACACTGGTGGAGGCCTGTGCAATACAGGCAAGGGTGCCCCCGCACCCGTTGCCTGCTGGCCTCCACCTGGGAGGAGTCGGAGATGACTGTCAAACTGACCCCTCCTCCGCCTTCGGAGCGCCGCCGCGTGAAGATCGTACTCCCGCGCGCGCTCCGCTGCTTCCATCTGGGACATGACGTGTTCGCATAAGGAGGCGACTGCCGCCCAGGACCTCCCATCCCCCAGCATGGCGTTTACCAAACTGGGGAGTGAGAGGTCCGGTCCGATCACCGCAATGAGACTACCAAAGGGTTCTCACTTTATAAGTTGCTGTGGCGCGTACACACTCATTCACATTAGAAGGTCGCATTTGGGCTGACGCTTTTGATTTTATAAAAAATAAAACCTAACGGTTGAACCGTAACTAAAAACGTTGACACCTTCTGTATTAAAATCCATCTCGCCCTTAGGATCCTTCGAGGGTAGAAGGAATTCCACATACAAAGATACATAGTTATGTAAGTACGTATAAAAACATAACCCTGTCCTGTCACGTAGTCGGGTAAATAGTGTATGACACTGCACATTACTAGTAATGTGCAGTGTCATACACTATTTACCCTACATACACTAGTATCGTCATACACTAGTCATCGAATACCTAGGTATTCCCCGGTTATTTAACAGTTTCATAAACTACTAATTCGATGATTGAATTGGTTTTTATTACCTCGCAGTAGGTAATACCTCGGGGATAAAGGTGTCTTCGTCTTGGGTGAGCTTGAACCCCTCACTGCGCTCATGATTCTAGTCTTACCCCATCCTAGTAGTATGCTGTTCAGGTGCTCTTCTTTAGGCTTCCTTTTATTGAAATTGCGCACCGACGTTATTAATTGGTTTTTTATTAGAACGTTTCTGAATTCCGTGACCAACCTGTCTCCAGGTTTGAAACCATTTTAGATAGGTCCGAAGAGGTCTCGTTGTCTGTGAAATGTAACAAAATGGCTCCAGATCTTAATTTTTTTTCAAGGCGGTTTATTCTTTCCCTATAAGTTTACTTGTCCTTTTTTAATATGTGTATTTGTTTAAGTTTGTGTTGTGGTCACCGGACCCTCCTCTGGGGAGTACTCCCCATCACCGGCGCACCAGAACACATGGCACGCCATGACCACCCCAGGGACCAAAGCAGCACATGGGCGCCAGACGACCCCGTGTCTGGTCACCCTTGGTCCCCCTGCGACGGGTCAGGTCATTGCCCCGCCGCCTGCCAATTTTCGGCCGCAGAGGATAGGGAGAGCGGCCAACGTCATACCAACACTCCTCCTCCCCTTCGGCCCCACCGCGTCCGCTATCAGACGGTAGCGACCCCGTCAAGGCCGCGGAAGGTAGGGAGAGCGGCGCACCGCAATACCGGCACTCCTCTCCCGCCGCGACCTCCAACTCTCAGCCGTGATGCCTCCCATACGATATCGCGGCTCGCCTCAGTTGGGATGTCGCCCAAGCGTCACCGCAACCTACTTGTTGGCCGCTACGTCGTCGGCTTACTGGCAAAGCCCTGACGAGCGGCCCCTCCTCGGGTTCCTATTGGCTTCACCGTGGGTGACCAAGCCACGGCTACTGAGCACCCCTGCCTCGACAATGCGGGTTTAGAGGTATGAGGAACAGGGTGGAAAGTTCACTCATCCCCCATAGAAAAGGGAGGATCCTCCAACCAGACGGGTGTTGTGTCTGGCGGGCAACTGCCCAACGATTGAACTCTGCTTGCGAGATGCAGGATTTGCGTGACGTCAGTATGACGCGTTGTTCGCATGTGGCGTTGTAGATACCGCTACACGGGAACCCACCGGGGGGGATGCAAACCTAACCGTTTTTTTTTTTGTCGCTCAGGAAGCATTACACA
This sequence comes from Apamea monoglypha, assembly GCA_911387795.2. NCBI lineage: Eukaryota > Metazoa > Arthropoda > Insecta > Lepidoptera > Noctuidae > Apamea > Apamea monoglypha. The sequence goes on from OU426922.1 coordinate 19,910,868, forward strand.
TCCCCCCGCTTGCGGGGGACGAGACAGGGTATGTGGGACTCCTGTTGAAACGGCACCGACAGTATACCCACTAAAACTCAGCGGTGTTCCCGCATCGCCGTGATGGGAGGGTCATGGGAAACCGGCTCAGCCTTTACTTCCGCAACCCTCCCGGCGCATGCCCGCCTAGCTGGCGCGCCCCGCATGTGGCTGGGGGACACTGGTGGAGGCCTGTGCAATACAGGCAAGGGTGCCCCCGCACCCGTTGCCTGCTGGCCTCCACCTGGGAGGAGTCGGAGATGACTGTCAAACTGACCCCTCCTCCGCCTTCGGAGCGCCGCCGCGTGAAGATCGTCCTCCCGCGCGCGCTCCGCTGCTTCCATCTGGGACATGACGTGTTCGCATAAGGAGGCGACTGCCGCCCAGGACCTCCCATCCCCCAGCATGGCGTTTACCAAACTGGGGAGTGAGAGGTCCGGTCCGATCACCGCAATGAGACTACCAAAGGGTTCTCACTTTATAAGTTGCTGTTGCGCGTACACACTCATTCACATTAGAAGGTCGCATTTGGGCTGACGCTTTTGATTTTATAAAAAATAAAACCTAACGGTTGAACCGTAACTAAAAACGTTGACACCTTCTGTATTAAAATCCATCTCGCCCTTAGGATCCTTCGAGGGTAGAAGGAATTCCACATACAAAGATACATAGTTATGTAAGTACGTATAAAAACATAACCCTGTCCTGTCACGTAGTCGGGTAAATAGTGTATGACACTGCACATTACTAGTAATGTGCAGTGTCATACACTATTTACCCTACATACACTAGTATCGTCATACACTAGTCATCGAATACCTAGGTATTCCCCGGTTATTTAACAGTTTCATAAACTACTAATTCGATGATTGAATTGGTTTTTATTACCTCGCAGTAGGTAATAATACCTCGGGGATAAAGGTGTCTTCGTCTTGGGTGAGCTTGAACCCCTCACTGCGCTCATGATTCTAGTCTTACCCCATCCTAGTAGTATGCTGTTCAGGTGCTCTTCTTTAGGCTTCCTTTTATTGAAATTGCGCACCGACGTTATTAATTGGTTTTTTATTAGAACGTTTCTGAATTCCGTGACCAACCTGTCTCCAGGTTTGAAACCATTTTAGATAGGTCCGAAGAGGTCTCGTTGTCTGTGAAATGTAACAAAATGGCTCCAGATCTTAATTTTTTTTCAAGGCGGTTTATTCTTTCCCTATAAGTTTACTTGTCCTTTTTTAATATGTGTATTTGTTTAAGCATATCGTCAAATTGTTTACTTATAAAGGTGATATTCTTCTCAATATCTGTATTTGACTTTTGGATTTCGAAATATTGGAGTTTAATTTCAGCACTTCTTTGACTAACTTGGTCGAGCTCTGTTCGGTCGCAAACAAAGTTTATTTTTTACCTTACTCATTTTTCCATTTTGTAAGCATTTCAAGTAATTCTTTGTGAGAAGCAACTTCGATTCCAACACACTCGATCCACTGCGTGGCGGTGTTTCTCCGCGCAGACGTTTATTGTGCGATGCGATGTTCAGAAGTACTTAAACCGCTAGACATTGTTTGGGGGGATATCTGAATCCGAACTTACTTGCATAACTAATGTTGTTTTTGCTGGTGGTGAGCGCTGAATACGAGGCTTCGTTGCGCTTGTCGACATGATATAGACCGTAGCCCTTGGTGGTGAGATACGAGTTTCCCGTAGCACGTTTTGAGTAGCGTGCTGGCTGCGCTGACGTCACTCGTCCTTGACGGCGTTGACCGACAATGATCGACGATGACCGGATCGGACCGAGAAAGCAAATTCGGATCGAACTCTTTCGGCGGAGGTGAGGACGAGATCGCACAGCTTGATGTCCATGCGATGACGGCGATTATGGTAATAAGTTAGTAATTACACTAGATGCAGAATTATACGTTTTGACATTAAGTTTACGGACTAAAGTTGCGTAAATACTATTTACTGGTTTTTTTGTAAGCCGAACACACGTCTGCCCTAGAGTACAGTAATGGAGGGAAATTGTATGTATGTGTATGAAAACGTAATACTGCTTACTTTATCTGTCTATACTATAAATAAAAATGAATCACCGAAATGTATGTATGCGCATAACTTCCGATCGACTGCACCAAATTCGATAATTCTTTTTTTTGTATTTACTATTGCCAGGACAAGGTTTGTATAGAAGAAAAAAAAATGGCGGTATATGACGTTCGCCGCCGGGTCAGCTAGGGATAATAAATTATTATCCTGTGCTTATACCTACAATATTTACAATAGTCTGCTAGCATCAAGTAATTAAAATATACCATATGTACGTTATAGCTTTAGTTCAATACATTACAACTTGGGCAGTGCAACGATACGGTTCACAAAGATGTTTAACATATATTTTGTTTGTGTATCATACTTGTTGACAGTGTCTGGTGAGTACATATTCAACTGTTTAATTTTAGATACAAGTTTAGTTTTTAAAGCACATCAGTTGTTCAATATACTCCCAAATATATAAATATATAAATACTCAACCGTCCCATACAATTGGGTCGAGTAGGTATTATTGTTTTGTATGTGACAGTAGATAATTTTGCGCGATTAAATACGATGTTTGCCCCATGGTTGTTGTTCAGTTGTGTGGTCTGTTACCACGCTTTTTTGATACCTGTTTTATGTGTATAATTAATTGGTTACGCAATCTTTGTTATCCAGTAGTTGTGCGCTGCAAACCCGACTACTTGTTCAGCTATGAGGCGGGTGGCTGGCTCAAACTGCACCCGATCCCCGCTACGTGGCAGGAAGCCTTCCTGAGATGTCACCTTGAACGTAAGTTCCACTGTTCCTGTGATTATCAGGCTGTTTAGAACTGCTTTCGCGTGTTTACGGGAAATCGGCTAGTGCAAAGAGGAAAGTAATAGTTCATATCTAAGTTACGCAGTAGATCCTCATGCTCTGTGTTCACACATCGTCCTCAAGTCTATATCCAATCTTTTTCATCACTAAAACTTCTTTTGAGTTGGATCTAGTATCGTTTAGCAGGAGTTGGGGGGTAAGAAGGGTTAAAGCTGGTAGGGGTGGGGATACCCCGTCTCGTCCCGGGGATGCATAAAGCATTTCTCAGCGACAAAAAAAAAAAAAAAAAAAATGGTAGGGGTTGGGTCCCCGATTGTAACGCTAACTCACCACTTTTATTAAAAGGTAATGCATATTTTTCGAAAAATTAAATCAAATATAAAGCGAAAACGAAACATTAAAATGGGCGATTGATAACAAAATCTGTGGTATTGGCCGTAGTGTAAAATGTCGTGCAAAATGGATAAAACGAATCGTAAAAAATATAATTATGAATGTTTTCTTGTTTTATTTGTTTTTATAACAACCTAGAAATTCTGGTCAGAAGAAAGTCAGTGTACCCCCACTGATCGTATGTGTGTACAAAAGGCAATGTACTAGGAGAACTTATGTGGGATGCAAGAGCGAGCAAAGCGAGCTCGGGACTTGGGGCACCCCGACTCCGACAGGATAGGTTCGAATCCGCCATCCCCTTCGTTGTTATTTTTTTTTAAACCTACTAGGCCTTTATGCAACTTTAAAGTGTTTTGAGGTTAAGATCTCTTTTTAATACATTTCAAGTGACATTTCGAGCAACATCCTCGTAGCAGTGTATCTCATGTTACAGGCGCGGTGCTGGCGTCGCCGCTCAACAAAGAGCTAGCTGATGCTCTTCACACACAGGTGAGACAATCTGGTGTGAATGATCATATTTTCCTGGGAACCCATGATTTGTACTCTAAAGGACACTTCGCCTCTGTAGAAGGTTAGTCTGACTTTTGTTAAATACCTATTTTGAAATTGAGACATTTAATAAGGTACAGCTACGTTATACAAACCGCGCGGGTCGATCGATCAGGGCTACGCTTGCCGTGGTTGGTCAGTGAATGGGTAACCATCATCATTTACATATCAAACCCCTCCGTGTCTTGAAAGCACGTTAAGTCGTTGGTCCCGGCTGTCATGCGTAGATCAGTGGCAGTCGTAATGGGTCGTCAGAAGCCCGAAAGTCTGACAACCAGTCTTACCAAGAGGTATCGTCTTACTGCCTATCTGACCTCCACAACCCAATTACTGGGTTGTGGAGATCAGATAGGTAGTCGCTTCATGTAAAATACTGATATTCAGCTGCATCCGGTTAGACTGGAAGCCGACCCCAACATAGTTGGAATAAGGCTCGACAGATGAGTCGTGTTCATAAGTGTAGTGTTACTTCAACGAAATGATTTAAGCGGAGTTCCTTGGCACACTGATTAAACGTTTTACGTGTAGACATCTGGCACAAGTGAATCTAGTCTGTAAGATGTGTCCGCACTTTTGGCCGTGGCGTCGAACCCACATGTGTTCCGACAGACGGGCTACAGCACAGGGCACGGTGGCGCCGCGATGGCCGCTGCTCGAGGCGGCGTTATCAACTCTTTCCATGCAACCCAAGCGAGTCACCGTTTACTCGCACTACGACACAAATGACGGCTCATGGCATCTACTCTCTTAAGTCCATCATCGAAGAAACGGATCCGTCCGAAAGTAGTTGATCCGATAAACCAAGTGCCAAATTTAATTTTTCGGTTATTATATGCCCATATTCTCTTCACGCGTAGGAACAACTGTCAAATCGTGTTGTCCATAATTCTTAGTTCGGAAACCGAATAATCATGTCCGTAAGTGATATGAAGAAAGAAAGGAACTCCCGTAACTTTGACCGAAACTACGGACTTTGTACTGAGGGAGTAGACCCCCTGCATTCGGCGTCTCTAGACGCTGCTCTGTGGGTCACGAAAAATTTCCAACCAAATTAACGCAAGCCTACAAATCAATAGAGCGATTACTTTTCTAAATTTTGACGTCTATGTTCCAGGAGTGCCACTGTCTGACATGGAAATAAAATGGGGTTCTCGTGGAGCTGATACCGGTGACTGCCTCACTTTGTTCAGCATTGGCAACACGTATCACATGTCTACCTCGTCATGCGAGGTCCCACTGCCCTTCATATGTTTCAGGAAATTCAACAATCTGACGACGAACGAATGTGGTACCTTTGATAATGGTAAGTGAATCATCTAGCTGCTACTCAAACATTGTACCTACCATAATAGTCTTGGAAACTGATAATTTCAAAATGTTAACTGAGGCCCTTTTGGCGTTATAATCTTTGTTTTCTGTTTTATAGTTATAAGGTGTATTTATTTTGCTATAATGCCAATACACGTATTTTGCTTTCTTTCTTTTCGTTTGTTTTTCGACTTCCTCGCGGATGAAGTCGCGGACAAAACCTAGTAAAATATCTTTCCTGAATCCGGAATTGATAGAGGTTTACGGTAATATTAAATCTGTTACTAACAGAGTTTTAAAATCGGCCAAATTCCATTACAACTAAACGTAATCGTTAATCTGTGCCAAAAAAAAACTTAGGTATATTTCCTTCCTTGAATACGAGTTCGACTCGCACTTGGCCGATTGATATCTTGAAAATGTTATTTTGATTTTATTTCAGAATATCACTTTAAGCGGTATACAGGTAGTTGTTACAAGGTACATCATCAGAAACAGACCTGGACACGTGCGTACGCGATATGTGCATCTGAGGGGGGGCACCTGGTCATCCTGAACGACAGAGAAGAGGCGCGTATCATCAACGACATGTTCCCCGCTCGTGCGTCGGGTCCTCAGGAGTTTTTGGATAGTTTCCACGTAGGTCTGAGAGCCTGGAGTGATGACCGTATCTGGACCACTATTCAAGGTATTAGATTATTTAATTATCCATACACATTGCCATTTACATCGTCTTACAACGACGAACCAGTATTTATGTTAAGTATCAATGTATATTTTATGTGGCAAGAAAAGAATAGTCTATTCTTAGCTCTGAGGGACCGAATTTAAAGTTAAAAGAGAGACTTTTGATGAAAACGATCTATAACACAAAAAGAAGTTTCTTTTTGTCTGTCTACCTGAATATAAACTTGAACATCTTTCATGGCACCTTATGACTCTATAGCCCTAATGAAATTAAATAGAATTCCGACTTATTCTAGGTGAGAGATTGGAAGATGTGTTCAACGATTGGAGTGCCGGCCAGCCTGACAATTCACAAGGCAACCAGGATTGCGCGCGTATTCTCAGTACCGGCGGTTTGGACGACAGCGACCCTGGGTTCAAAGCTATGTTCGTCTGTGAGAAATCTCCGCAATCAATACAGTTCGAAGCCCCGCCACACGTCACGGAAGAATGAATTGGGTTGTAATAAACCTCTTCCCACCCTACTGAAATCAAGCTTAAGTTGTTATGTCGTTTTATAATTTTCTATTAAAAAACGGGAAAAAATAAATGCTATATTAACATTGTTACTTTTACATGTCATCTAAATGAATGCAAAATGATTCGATACATAGATACATTGACTCAACAATGGGAATAAATACTCACCCACACACACACACTAGGTAGAGTGTGGGTTGGATGTATACACCTGTGCCTAACCCTTCGGGAACAGCGCGGTGCTGTTCTGTTATGTAATTACATATACCTACTTTAGTTCGGCGTTGACGCAGAATTTATTAGCTCACTATAGTTTGGCCTAAATGTGACGTCAGTTGATAAAACGTTTCACAGACACTTCACCCAAAACAAACTATTGTATATGACAGACATTTTGTAAATGTTTTACAGTGAATTAGCCCGTCACCGTCAACTTTCGCGAGTATCCATCAAGAGAGATTGGGCGTGCTCGCGAAAACCACTTTACATCACCGCGATTGAAATTGTACCTTATGACGGTTAGAAGAAAGTTTATTTTGTATTGTAGAATTTCGGTATATTTGGAATTCTCAAGCCTGAGTAAGTTTAATACTCTTCTGGGGTACATACTTGAATATGATCTAGTGAATTTGATCTATTGTGAAATGCTTATCATGTGAATGTCACGTCACATTTAACTTGGTTTAACTGTCGATTTTCAACACCGAATCTGTGCAATGGATGTGGGTTTACGGTTGTCCCATAGATGGACTGATGGTGTGACTTTGGCTAGGTGTAAATATTACACAAAATTGCAGTTGCTTAGCAATTGCTGGAGCGATCGTGAGTGACCCAGTTACTGGGCCTAGTGACAACGGCCTCAGCTGGGCCCGCGTGGTGTATAACGGCCCACTTCGGAGAAAAGGCTGTTTATCATGCTCGATGCGCTCCGTCAATACATACTGTGAAAACATAGTAATATATAAGTATAAAATTAACTCTGTGTGATTGCGAAACGCGGGTGAAGCCGCTGGCAAAAGCTAGTAGTGTATTACTTCAGCGCAGTAGCGTGTAGGGAGGGGGTACCCTCTAACTCTGCCCGACTCTGTAGGACACAGGGCACGCTTCACCCTATCGTATAGACTAGTAGTGTCATAGCGCCCTAGTTTGCCAGTTATCAAGAGTCTCGCTTCCGCCCTCGACCATTGCTTCACTCGCTATTGACGAGAGGAGTCTTGGACTTGTTGCGGCTGGATAAGACTGCATTTTTACGGAGATAGATGTGAGCTTATTTTAAAGGGGCTCGTGGCTAAATAATAATAGCCGCATGGGTCGATCGAAGGCAAAGCTACGCTTCATCTTTCGTCCATTACACACCCAGCCCCCTCCGTGCCTCGGAAAGCACGTTAAGCCGTTGGTCCCGGCTGTCATTCGTAGATGTTTGACAATTGTTGCGGGTAGCCCAAAAGTGTGTCAACTACTCTCACCAAGGGGTATCGTGTTACCCAGCAACTGGGTGGAGATAGTCACTCCATGTAAAACACTGGTATTCATCTGCATCTTCATGGACTCGGCCCAGAATTCGGCTACTTGTTTGGCAGGCCGATTGAGATGTGAGTATATTTTATTGCAGTTTCTTGAGGTCGCACAATGACGGTCTTATCCATAATATTAATTGATTTATTTAAATAGCACGTAAACGACATTTAACACAAACAAGGACATGTAGCTGCAGAGGGCGAGGATTAATGTTAACGGACCTATGTTTACAAATAAAGCATTCTGATTCTGAATGCACAACGTTTGCGTATTACATCACAGAAACTGAAAAATAAACTGAAAATGAAAACTAAAATTCATGCAACAAGTTCATGAATTCACTGTCAATTATAAATTATCATTCTCCTGCCCTCATCCCAATTTATTTGGGGTCGGCGCAACATGTCTTTTTCTTCCATACTCCTCTATTAGCCCCCATCTCGACAGTCGACATTCGACAGACTGACAATTATAAATATTTTTAAAAAATTAAAAGAAAAATCACACATTCACATAAAAAATAAAATTATATAGTCCAGGTTAAACATTGTAAATTATTAAACAGCTGCAGTGATCTTGTTGATGTGCACTCTGACTCACTTGGTCAGTTCCGAAGTATTATAAATTATGTACGAAAACTTGTAAAATCATATTAGTGTAATTTTGATTTTAATTTTAGTGTTATATGTTAAATAATTATTTTGATTTTTATTTTTATTGTATTTTGATTTTTATTTTAACTTTTATTTTGATTGCATGTGGTTTTAATTTTAATTATGATTTTAATTTAGAATTTGGTTGAAAATATAATTGTGTTCGGTGGGTACCTATAAGAACTCATCTAATTTTAAGTAGGCGCTGAATATCAATCGACAAATAAGTAAATGCATGATGTGCTTACATGTAAGAAATTGGTACATTAGTCTACAAGTCTACTGGGTATCTCATATGTTTGTATCAGTGTATTCAGTTGTTAGTGAGCCAAATAAATAAAAATAAAACATTAAAAATAATAATCTTACAACACTTTCACAAATCCCTCTCACAGTACTTCTGGTTCGTTCATTCATAGAAAACCCAAAAGAAATGTTCGACCTACTTAATAAAATCCCTTCTTAAAGGATCCATATCCAGTATTCTGAAGTCTAAGTCCCCGGACGCAGTGTGCAGTCACCAAGATGGGCCGTGCATATTTTAAACACTATTAACCCTTGCTGTTCACTGAAGCTGTGACTGAAGACCTATTTCTAAGCTGACTCAGAACACAAGTTATAATGAACCTTACGCTACCGTTAAAGAGTTGAAAATCCTTAAATTTATAATCGGTTGTTTGGATGTTCTCAAAATTAAAGCTGCAACGTACTCAAGTCACGTCGCATGCATCGAACGTCGAGATTTTTATTGATTTTGCATACATGAACGGATTAGTACAACACAGCCGGATTCTAAAGCTTTGTACAGCCGGCAATGTATGTGTGTACGTTACTCCAGCAGGAAAGTGGCTCCTAGAGTGATATGAGTGGAACGTATAATTAGAACGTAATCTGCTGTGAATGTGCGCCACATAAAAAAATTGTGCGCTTTGTCGTTTTGGAAAAAATGTGCGACACAAATATAATTTGTGCGCCTTCAGGTTTTCGAGATATTGCATTATTACTTCATCTAATTAGTTCGTACGCGCCTGTCGTTTCAATTGGGTTCGCTATTGTGCTGTATGTGTTTGTTTGGTTGCGTGTTTGTTGCGAATCGAAAAAAAGAAACCTTTGATTGTATGATTCTTTTCTGGCGTAGTTTTACTGTCTTCTCGAAGTTGATGGAAGATTTTGGTACAATTCATAAATACTTTATCTTAGCGGTTGGCGTGATACAAATGGGAAGCATATATATATATATTTCATAATATATATTGTGTATGATAACAAAAAAAATAAGGCTGAACTTTAGGGCTGAATAATAATGCGTTTGGACTTTAAAAGAGACCATGACCTCTGAGATTGTTTCGGCATTTCTTCTCGGGGACCAGTCAGCTAGGAAATGCCGGCGCCATTTAGATTTGAAATGTTTATCAAAAAATTGTCGTGTAAACCAGTGGCCTAAAAGATCTACTTAGGGCTGATTTCTCAATCGACAGATAATGTTTATTCGTGGAATAAAATTTACGTCTGACAGATTTTGTATAGAATAACTGTCAAGAATTCGAAATCATTCCTCGGATAACATTATCTGGCGTTGGAAAAATCAGCTCTTACAGAAATAAACGTAATTGTCACAGTGGCGTTGTGGCGTCATAATAAAAAGGTTGTGTTATTTTCTGGTAGATCTAAGTACTAATACTAGTTTGTAAGTCGTGTGTATACTAATCAAATGGAAGTTATGGGTCTGGAATAAATTACTTTTTCTTAACAATTGCTCTGAAAATAGGAGAATAGTGAAAATCTAATAAACACACTGAACCTTCACTTAGAAAGGAGACCAGTCACGTTTCATACAAAGTTGGGCTCAAAATCCAAAGCCAGCGAAAATAAATATGTTACCCTCATCGGAGAAGTCCCCCTTATCATGTTTTACTATTGCGCCGAATCTCTACGACAAATACACGGCTATTCTGTACATGTCTGAAACACGACATGCCTATTTTTTTTTTCTTTTTTTATTAAAATTCGCAAAACTGATGTATGTACTGTACAATCACAAATGCATTAAATCCTTTACGACACAATATTTCTGATTGACATCTACTAGATGTGAATCTAGCATGCATAATTTAAGTAAAACAATTAAAATTTAAAAACAAAACTTACAAAATGTGAACTTTTCCATAGATAATGAAAAAGTTTTGGGACAGAACAATTAAATTCAAAAGAACAATAAAAAAATTATACAATTAAGGCTATAAGTTTAGTCCTGACTGAGGCTACAGAACCAGCAAAGACATCTATTTCACCACGCATGGAGTTGGCAAGAGAAAGGATACGGTAAATGGGTGAAGAATTACCGATATTAGTCCGACTATGAGGCAGGACGAAAGTCTTTCGGTTTAGTAAGCGGCTACTATTACGTGGGACACTAAAATTCACTTTTACTAAAAGCTCAGGAGAATCTATTAGATAAGTTTAAATAAAAACATGAAATCTAAAGATTTCCTAGGTGAAAAAAAAAAAAAAAAATTTAGATGCCCGACAAATCATTTGGTCGTAATGACTCCTAAAATTTAAACTACTGTCTACTAAAACCCCAAGGTCCCTTATAGTATCAACTTCTTGGAGCGGGCTGTTATTAATTGAGTAATAATATTTGTTTTCCTTTTTTTAAAGTAACATTTGTTTAGATTTAATGTTATTTTATTTTGTATGCACCAATTGTGTACGTTATTTAAATCTAACTGAAGCTGAATAATATCGGATTCAGTGTATATAGTTATATATATATTTTAAATCATCAGCAAAAAGTTTATATTCCGAACCAATCTTGTAGCCCAAATCTTTTATAAAAACTAAGAAAAATAGAGGCCCCAAGTGTGACCGCTGTGGCACCCCTTATGGTATGTAACATTGCTTGGATTCAGTTGTGAGCGATTTTTTAAGTACGATTCGCACCAACGAAGCTACGACCCATGAATACCCATTCAACAACAAAAACAAATGGAAGGCCTTTTTGAAGTCGGTGTATATTGAATGAACTTCTCTACCGTCATCCAATGCAGATGATATGTATGAAATCTAGTTGAGCTAGATTAGACAGTGTCGATTTTTTTGGTACGAAAGCCGTGCTGGTTAACATTCAGCACATTTTTAAAGTAAGAAAACATTTTTTTCTGTACCAGCTATTCAACCATTTTGCCACAAGCGGATAGAATAGACACTGGTCTGTAGTTTGCAATATCATCAATACTACCAGATTTACAGATCGGCGTGATATATGCTATTTTCCACTGATCAGGGGATAAGCCCTGTGCCAAAGAATTATTGAATATTGTAGTCAGTGGATCAGCCAGGTTCGCTGCACATTTTCTTAGGAAAAGAGGAGGGATTGAATCAGGTCTAGCTCCTTTATCACAATCTAGGGAAGACAAATAATTAAAAACTTCTTTTACCTCAAGTTTGCACCGACTGAAAGGGTTATTGTTACAGGGAGTGGGTTCATGTTACCATTTAATCTATATATGGATTGAAAATTATCGGAAAACAAGTCACAAATTTCCTGGCCACCCCTGGCAAACCTAGTGTTTATTACAAGTCATTTTGTTGGAAATATAACTGCTAACTATCCGCTTATTTTTTAAGTACCTCCAAACGTTCTTAGGATTGGTACGCAGATGCTCAGCTACATTCTTTTTAAAATTAGCATAACAGTCTTTTATCAACTCACTGCAACGCATTCATAGGCATTCAAACGTAATTTTATCTGTAGGATTATTTTTTATATATATTGTGATATTTTGCTTTTTCTTTAATGACTTTTAGTAAAGCTCGACTGTACCAGACAGGATAGCGTTCATCTCGTGGTTTTGTAATCGGAGTATGCAGTTTAATAATCGGCATAAGAATATCATAAAATTTCTGCAACATTTCGATAATATCAGTTGTAGAATTCCATTCATCAGACCAAGCAATTTTCGCAAGTTTAGCGTTGACCGCTTCATAATTACAGAGATAAAAGTTCAAGTTAGGGATCATATTTTGCACAAGAGGATTGCTATGATTAGATGTAAATGTGATCTCCAGCGCTGGATGATGAGGATCAATTTGTATAAGTGGATTTGTATAAGTGGATCAATAGGCCAGAATCCGCATTATATTCCCAAGAGATACAGCCCATATTAAAATCACCGATCAGTAATTTGATAGAATTGATTTACTCTCTTTGTTGATTACTTACTTTACAGAAGTCTTGTTTGATTGGAGGTGGAATATAAATCGCACAAATATTAATACCACTCTCGCACTTGATTGTGATCCACAATTCTTCACAATGGGACTCCCAATTTAATCTCCGTGAGACCTCATATTTGTTCAGAGTTGCAACAAACACCCCCCACCATCCCGTTTTGTAGTCGCGGATACCGTAGATGACCTATCGCGACTGAATACTCTGTATCGGTTATCTAAAAATTCATGATCTAACACCTTAACATTGAGCCAACTTTCAGTGCCAATAATTATGACGTAATCAAAATTTAAAGCAGCAGTATAAAAATCCTCTGTCTTGGTTCGTAAGCCTCTTACATTTTGATAATATATTTTAATCTTGAATTTAAGTTTTTATAACACTTAAAGCGTGCAAAGTACGCGACTAATAAAAAAGATAAGCTACAAAGATTCAATAAATTCAATTTTTTTAACTAGCAGAGATTTAGTTGTTACATCTTTCCTCACAAAAATGCGACCATTCCGAACCCATACAAACTTATATTTATTTTCCTTAGCAGCGATTCTTGTCGCTGCATGTAGTTTTTTATTAGCTAGAGTCAGATTTTCCGTCACAAAAATCGGCTGCTTTTCTCCACCAATACCAATATGGCTGCTGTTTAACTTTTCCGATTTATTCTTCTTATTAGAGTTTCTAACTGCAGCAAGTACACTATCGCGAATGCGAGGACTGGCTAACTTGACGACTATGCTACATGGACGATTTATTTCTTCGTTCAATTTTGCAACTCTATGAAAAGCCTGGATTTCATTGTCTTGAAGTTCATTACCCACAATTCTACCCAACTGTTTTACGATCGTTAACAGGTTTTCGGTCTTGTGTTCAGGAACGCACTGTATCTCAATATTGCTCTCACGTGCTAATTGATCAATATGAAAATATGAAACCCGGCTTACCGCTGAACAGGCAAACAAATCCCGTCTTGTTCTGTTGATGTGTTGTGTAAACAATTAATGGCTGCTTCAGCCATTCATTATTTTGACAGTTTTGGCCATAGCCTAGATACACTGGAACAAAGTCCTGCATGAGACGATCACGACTTCTTCTTTAAGTCTGGCATTTGAGTCTTTCACAGTTCAATACTCAATATATTTATTGCTTCCACATGTGAAACTACATAGGTGGTAGGTTTTACAGAATATGATCATTGTGGACCCTGTCGGGCACAGCAAAAGTAGGAGAGAGGAAGAGGGCTTTTATTTGGCTACTTAGTTATTATAATAAATATTGTAATCCTTGTATCCTGTATTGTTTTGTAGTTTCGCCAGTCAAGCTGCCAATATAGTTTTTTACGTCTGATGTTACAAAAGTCGCATGGATAACATGCACATACACCTTTCCCATATATATATTTAAATGGCATCTTGCATATCAACGAAGGAGGTTGTCGGCTCCTTGGGCCTTCAGTCAGGGTATATCTCCCTTATAAACTATGCTAATGCATAAATATGCTAACACGCTAAGGCCTGAGGAGTATAGACCTTGGCATACGTGGCGTACGTAAAATAGACTTAAAGAAAACAGCTGTAGGGACGGTCGTAGAGATTTGGTGCCGTAGTGAACAATGCTTGTGTGAACTCGACCCGACTTAGGTCACACACATTTTTTCGTTGGTTATTTTGGATTTTAGGTCCAATATGACTGATCTCCTTTTAAATACTTAAAACATTTTTTTTAATAGGATTTTCCTATTTAAAGAGGATTACTAGAAGTACATCCTTCCTCTCATTTTGCACTGGCAGACAATGACAATCGTGACAATCATTTCACAGCAAACCGAATAAAACGTCATTCAGAGCTTTGCTAGTTACCATTTAGACTACTAAAGAATTTGAAGGCTAAGATATTGATGATATCGATTAAGAAACTCCAAAACTCAATAAGAAATAATACTTTAAGCTATTTGGTTTTTGTTTTAATTTCCAAATGTCGTTCAGCAAGTCTTTGAAGAGCTCTAGTATCGACCAAGCGGCGCATATTGCGAGAACCGGTGACCTTCCTCAGAAGCCCAGGATAGAGTTCAGTGACTTTGATGATGGAGCCTGTGGAGAGCCGGTGTTTTCACAGCATATCGTGCTAGACTTCACTCCTGGTGCGGAAATAGATAACGAAATTTTACAAAACAAGATTTGCGATTTTTGGAAATTCATCAACAATACGCCTGATATTAACAATCTGATGGTGAAGCCGGTATGTCTAGTTGAGCACACAGCAGTTATTTATGTTTATTATTTACTTGCTGTTCATGCCCGGCGTCGCCCGTGTGAATTTCCTGTCTCTATCTCCAGGGTTTTCTTATTTTTATTCAGATTTTCATACCAGTTTTTTTATATGTTAAGTAACGTAGATTTCTATTTCGAAGCAAATGTGCTTATTGTGTTTTTAATTAGTGCGATGAAACACCAAGTGTAGTTATAGTAATATAACATCACGCCTGTAATCCCCTAAGGATCAGGCAGAGGTAGCTATAGTACCTCTACCTCCACGCACATTTCGCCAGTTGTGTATAAGTCCCTTGTAATACGGAGGCGAGCTTATTGCCATCAACCTGGCACAAATCCCGACTCCATCTTAATTATTTTTGAGTATCTGTTTTATTTTCCTAAACTAGGAAAGATGCGCCATAACAAAGCCGGCAGCAGCTGCTGAGATCCCAGAAGTCCTCAAAGAGAAGCCGGAAGATAATGTTTTAAGCATGGCCAAGACAGCCCGTTCCATGCTAGAGATGGTCGACGAAAAAGGTATGACTTTAAGATCCTATACATACTAATTCAATGTCTCGACATCTTATTACAGGCACTGGTTAATACAGGTTCATAAACTATAACCATGAATTCACCACATGATGACACGACGTTGCGTAGACATTTTTTGGCGGTTATAAGAACAAATCTGCTGATTCATAGAAAACTGCAATACCTTCGCGGTCAAAACGAACACATTTTTTTTTTTATAACCGACTATTTTTTTTTACACATGGAGTTTCAGAATTATGTACAAACGCCACCTACCCGCAACTTCAAGCTACCCGAAATTTAAAAAATAATGCTTTAGTGATAATGTTGAAAATCTATTAAAGGACAGAATGTAGTAGCTTGATGTGCTGGCATCTGTACTGAGTCCATGTTAACAGGTTGCGTGTCGTTGTGCCTGCCAGCCTGTATAATGCACAATCTTAAATAGAGAAAGGTGTCTGAGGTGGGTTCCTTCTATTTGGCAGAATCTTGATACTCCGATTTTTATTTGGCATAACTCACATGGCATAATCTTATTTAATCGAATATTTTTAAGGCATAAAAATTATTTAGCATAACTTTTGTTTGGCAGAATATTTACGTGTCCGAATTTACAATGGCATACTTTTATCTTGGCAGAATTTTGTTTCGCATAATTACCTTTGCCATAATTAATATTATGCATAATTTTATTTAGCATAACATTTATTTAGAGATACGATTATTTGGTATGGGTGCATATTTGAACATCAAAAATTAAAATAAATGTATCTTCTT
This sequence comes from Apamea monoglypha, assembly GCA_911387795.2. Lineage (NCBI taxonomy): Eukaryota > Metazoa > Arthropoda > Insecta > Lepidoptera > Noctuidae > Apamea > Apamea monoglypha. The sequence continues at coordinate 19,927,148 of OU426922.1, forward strand.
GTAAAAATTAGTGTTCAAATCATCAAAAACTTATAATATATGGAATAAAACTGATAATTTAAATAAAGTAAATTTATGCTGTCGAAAGGTTAGATAACCTACGTGCAATGTATTTAAAATCGAATGGTCTGCAAAAGTGACATAGAATGTTCTAAATATAGCATGTATTGGTAGCATTTTCAATATTAAATTAAATTTGTGTCATAAAAAGTCAATACGTTGTGCTGCAAAATTTTGTGACAGAAACGAATCGCTGCGAAACCGACTTTACGCAGTCTTGTCTGCCCTACCCCTAGAGTGTAATTTAAACCCGCGTAGGCGCGGAGGGGTAGGGCGGCCCGCGAGCTGAGGAGCAGGTGGTTTGAAGGCCCGCCCGTGGTGGTGAGCGTTAAAACCATCTGTGACGATAAGCTCGCGTGGCGCCGCCCAAACCCCGCAGCGCCGGAGCCGTGACAGAAACAATGCTTGCTGCATGTTGCATGCCTGCTTGCATGCTGCATGCCTGCTGCATGTTGCATGCCTGCTTGCATGCTGCATGCATGCTGCATGTTGCATGCCTGCTTGCATGCTACATGCATGCTGCATGCATGCTTTCACAATCAACTGTTTTATTGAGTAAATACATGCAGAATCAACTGTTTTATTGAATAATGATAATTAAATAATAAATAAAACAAAATATATAGACAATTTAGGTCAAACTAATCTTAAATTAGCTCGTATGCCAAAAGACGATTCTGACTGTGAATTTTCTGCGATATGATGGTTCTGCTTTTTAATTATTATGGATATAAACATTATGCCTAAAGATGATTCTGACTAACAAAATTATGAGTTTTGAATGTATGACAACTGAGTGTATGCGAAATGATTTTCTGCGAAATGAAGTTTATGCTATCCGTTGTTATGCAAAACAATATTATGACGTAAAAAGTTCTGCTATAAAAGGTAGACCCGTCTGAGGTAGGAAGTTCCTGAGTTACAGATCACCCGGCTCTCTTCGATCGGACATGTTATTTTTACAAAAAGTCACTATAAATAGGAATATTATGTATGTATTTAGCATGTGTTTCAGTTTCATTACACCTGTGTTTTGAAACTATACGTCTGTTTATGGTCTTTCCAAAAATAACACACAAACAATATCGTTTAGATCCCAAAATAGGCAAGCCTGTATCTTGGGTGCCAATCGTATATTGCATTGCATAATTCTTGTTTTCCCCCCACCCCGATCTCCATGGCTAAAGAGAACTGGCGCAAACCTGTAATACTTACTACCGATGACCGCAAGGAGGTATGGCAAAGCAAGAAGCTTCACGGGCGCTTCTATCGGGCCCTTCATGAGCCCGGTGTAGACTTCTTAGCGTCCGTATCCTGGCTACGTTTTGGGGACCTTTTCGGGGAAACTGAAGGTTTCGTCTGTGCAATTATGGACGAAGTTGTCTTGACGAATAACTACCGGAGACATATTATGAAGGACGGGACGGTTGACGTGTGTCGGGTATGCCACCGTCCGGGTGAGTCCATCAGACATATTATCTCTGGTTGTTCTCGTCTGGCTAACGGTGAGTACTTGCACAGGCATAACCAAGTAGCCAGGATTATTCACCAGCAACTTGCTTTGAAATATAAACTTGTCGATTCTGAGGTACCGTATTACAATTATGTGCCCGACCCAGTTCTTGAAAATGACCATGTCACGTTGTACTGGGATCGGTCTATTATTACTGACAGGACTATTGTCGCCAATAAGCCTGATATAGTGGTGATAGATCGATTAGCGCGCCGCACAATGATTGTCGATGTTACCATTCCACATGACGGGAACCTCGTGAAAGCTGAGAAAGAGCAACAAATTAAATATCTGGACTTAGCACACGAGGTTGTTGACATGTGGAATGTAAGCTCGGCTATTATTGTGCTGATTGTCGTATCGGCCAATGGCCTGATGGCCGAAAGCCTCGATCAACATCTATCGAGGCTCTCGTTAGGCGGTTGGATCAAGGGCCTGATTCAAAAGGCAGTACTCCTCGATACGGCTCGCATTGTGAGGAGGTTCCTGTCTCTGGAGCCCTAACCACCGGTAGCTTGGACCCTGCTCCCGACATCGTTGGATCACTATTTTTTTTATATTTTTAAATGTTTTTTGTTTTTTCATACTAATATTTAAAAATGTATTAAAATAAGATAACTAAATAAATAAACGACAAAACAATAATAATAAATAAAAGTTTATTTGGAACAAGTATCAGGACACAAATTTACAATAGGAAACGAAGATAGCTACAAAAGTTAGAACTGTGGCGCAGCTATCAACGCCCAGGTTAAAAATATGGTACATGCAGACCAGACTAAATAAGTCCATAGCCAATGTGGTTTCTCATAGTTAAATACTTTTTCTTGTGTCGAAATAAAATTAGTCCTGACATTGGCTGAAGGCTCTGGAAAAATTGAGATAGAGTCGTTCAGACCCAGACGGTGACAGTCGTGAACGCGGTGGCAGACAGTCGTTATACTATTCAAACTACTATTTTAAAATCATTAAATACACCTTCACAAGGTGGACTGATGAGCTTGTGAAAGCTGCAAGAAGCACAAAACTGGTCGAAGTGGCGGCACTTGGGGGCGCCCTATCTCCAGCAGTGGACGTCTTTCGACTGAAATGATGATGAATATAAATATGCCTTTCATCTTTCCAGGAGCCCCTATATTCTGTAGATATACAACGATTTGCAAGCCGTGCCCTGTTAAAAAACCACCAGGAGCCACCCTCTCTAAAGCGAAGCTATTGTGTACGAAATTACAGGAATGGGACGATAAGCATCCGAAGTAAGGAATCACTGTTTCTTAACCCTACAGTGTAGTCAAAAGGGTATATGTACGTATATAGGGAGACTTGACAATGTTGGCGGTTGACCAGTTCTCACCCTTATGCCCTTAGTAGTAAGTTTGAAAGTGGTCAACCGCAAACATTGCCGATTGTACCTACAGACTTCCTAAACCGATTTCAACTAATGAAGTCGTGTCTGGATTATTCTTGATCTAGACCATCCAGACTGTTTTAGGCCGTGTGACGTAACACAAAATTCATAATGGCGACCATTTGTCGTTAGCTTTTGACGTGCAAAGCTTTGCTCAACATGTCATTGTTTATCAACTTTCGTTTACCTACATTAGGGATTAGGCCAGTCGTCATGCCAGTATTTCTAGATGGGGAGAGGTTCATTGTCACACCTTGATTTCGCCATTTATGATGTACCTTCCATGTACACGGTACAAATCCGGACTTCATTGTGCTACTAAGACTTTCCTAATGGCCAAACAACAGTACTACCCGACCCTGGCAATATATATAAGGTCCCACGCTCCGCAGTCGTCCGTGTAACTACAAGCCCAAGGAAGCAAAAATGCTCCACACAATTCGGCAACGTCGCCTGCTGCTATGGAACCTTTCCTTTAAATTAGAGCGTTATGTGTTGGCAGTCAAAATAAAATACACTTAATAAAAATCTTAAATTCACTGACAGACAACGCACAGCATGAATCGCTGGGTCTAGAAGGTTGAAAGATTACACAAGAATTCCTTTTATAACGAAAGAGATAATTCTTCCCCAAAAGGGATTAAATTTCGGATGACAGTTTGTATGGAAACTCGTCATTTTTACCGATGGAAAATCCCACTGGGCTATGGCTTGTTACGATACAAATCTTTTCAATTTCACAGGTCCATGGACCCGCCAGGTCACCCACCGGCACTGCAGCACTGCGTCATACAGAGACAGGTGTTCGACTCATAAGAATCTACAATTATTTATATTAACATTATTTAATTAGCTTAAAAAAAGACTTACACGTAATTTAATTATAACTGTACGCGTTTGTATTCTTAGATAGAATTTAATTTAATTATATCGTCTAATAAATATTGTTATGAAAAATGATTATGATTATTTAAAAATTATTTTTCATTTGGACTACGGCTACGCTGTGAACCAGTTCTCTGTCCTACGAAGATAGCCTTTCGGGCACAAACATCACAACCAGTACCACAATATTAATCACAATCTGAATCATTTCATCTGAAGCATATTGCTAATCCATTGCTTCTTGCATATGTTCGTAATTTTTTTCTGCTCAATAACGCAATGAATGTTGCCAAAATGAAAGTCATTGCTACTGTTAAGCGGGATTCATATCACTGTGTTGTGTCGTCTCGTGAAGCCTTCTGACGCAGTGTTAGCCAATTAAAACTCGTTGTGATTTGAGGTAGTTCTGTAAAGATTCGTTTGATTGGTGTACACCGAGTCATAACACAACACGACACAGTCATGTGTCCGTGACTTTCATGTGTTACGCAATCACCCCGCAGTCCGGCAATCATTATAATCCTACTTCCTACTAATAATATTATAAACATGAAAGTTTGTATGGATGGATGGATGGATGGATGTTTGTTACTCTTTCACGCCAAAACTACTACGGATTTGGATGAAATTTGGCACACAGGTAATTTATAGCCAGGAGTAACACATAGGATACTTTTTATCCCGATATTTCCACGGGTTCGAAACTTATGCGAGTGAAACCGCGGGGCGCAGCTAGTGAAATAACAATTTCTTAAGAAATAAGCACTCCCTTTGTACTCAAATTATAATTATGTCGTATCCTTATGTACCGTACATAATAAAATAATTAGTCGAAAGATTAAAAAAGTCACCATATAAAGCTGATGGCGAGCAAAGGTCGTGCTGGAGCAAAGTGGAATGAGAGTGGACTGTTTCAAACTCAAACTCAAACTCAAAGTATTTATTTCAATTAAACCAATTACAGGCACTTTTGAATTGTCAAGGGGTCGGTCAGTCAGAGAAATGAAGCTAGTTGCCCATTCCAAAGCGTAGTAGGTACCTATGGAGAAGAACGGGCAAGAAACTCCATGGACACTCTTTTAAATCAAAATATGGTTACAAAGTATTAGTTACATCATTCATGTTAAAAATTATGCATGTGAGAACGATGCAGAACGTTAAAAGCGTCCGTAATGAATAGCCTAAAACAATCCAAATATTAAATTAAATTAAAATAAGCCATGGCAGCAAAGAGATGACCAGTCCCCACTGACGGCGCCCGTTCACGAACATGACGCACGGATTAGCACCATTCAGCTCAACCATTTTGAAGGGAGCTAAACGATCCAACACATGTGCCACCATCAGCGAGACATTTGAGTGAGCATGACATACTCTCAGCCGCCAGGGCACATTCAAGTCAATGAAAGACGTACCCAGTAAATGGTAGCTTTATAGTATGTACCTACATAGTACTCACACATGAGCTATACAATTATACAATACTAGACGATTGAAGTTATATAATGCAAAAATAGTATTTTACAATCTTCAGCGGCTCCAACAGTACTTTCAAATGCTAATCAATTTATTTATGCGTCCTGTGGAGCAGGACCAGCGTTTAGCCAAGCATTTTTATCAGCGATGTAATCTCCCAATTTATAATATGCCTGGCTGCATAGTGTGCGTTTTATACAAGATTTAAATTTCGTTTCATTCTGTTCAATTATGTGGGGAGGTATTTTATTGTAACATTTTAAACAGTACCCCATGAAAGATGAGTCTACTTTAGCCAGCCTGAAACCTGGTTGAACTAATTGGTCCCTATTTCTAGTGATATAATTGTGTCTTTCACCTCTTTTACTAAAAATATGTAGATTTTTCCTTACGTACATAATGTTTTCATATATATATTGACAAGGTACCGTCATGATGTTAATATCTTTAAACAGTTCTCTTAGAGAGTCACGCCTGCGGAGGCTATATATGGCTCTGATGGCTCTTTTCTGCAGAATAAAAATAGACTCGATGTCTGCAGCCCGTCCCCATAGTAAAATACCGTACGACATGATACTATGAAAGTAACTAAAATATACCAGTCTCGCGGTATCGACATCAGTAAATTGACGGATTTTTCTCACAGCATACGCTGCTGAACTTAGTCGTCCTGCAAGGGATGTTAAAGGTTTATACAAACATGTAATGCAAAGAAATGAAATGACAATGGCTGCGCGTCTTTTAAATTAAATCAATAAAATATGAAATATTCCATGCGATGAGACCATTGATGAGGCTGGATGAGATACACAGGAGACAGTCAGAAGAACAGTATTAGTAGAACTTTTGAACCTACTATTTACTAACTGTATACATACTTTTTTTCGGCAAGCTGACACTGGCAAGTACAAAACCATTACAAAATCAAACAAGACGTGTTTTTGTTTGTGTCATTGACAATAATACTGAATTTACTTTACATTTTCTTAAATGATTACCAATGATACTAATTCCCATTTGTACCAGCACAGTGATTCTACCTGTCATCCGTCGTCCGATGGGACCAGTAACCCGAGGCCTCTGGAGACACTGAGCGTCTTCAGGGACGGGTCCTGTGGAGAACCCTTGTTTGCCCAGCATGTGGTCATTGACTTCACTCCGAATGAAGAAGATAACGACCATGTCCAGAAAAAAGTCTGTTCATTCTGGCAGTTTATCAAAAATAGTCCGGAGATACAGAATCTGAAAGTGAAGGCGGTACGTTTTAACAAAACTTCTGAGTCATCAACGTCATCTGTCATTTTCCAAAGGGTATATCAAATGCACGTCTCCTTTGGATGATAACAAACTATACGGCAAGGGTTTTAAATTCGTACATGTTAAGATCATATGAGAAGTTTCAGTACATGTAACCAACCGCTCGCGCTTCTCCGCAGTGACGGCTCGTTTGATCAAGTGACGTGAAAAGATAATGAGCCTCGTAGTACTGTGACACGTTTGTTAGATTTGAATTCAATAAACTTATGAAACCAAAAGACGAGACAAAACAACCAATAACAACCAAACAGAACCATTAGATAGGCATTTAATATCTAAGAGCAATAACAACTATGGCGGTTCATTTCAAATCGCTGTGAAAAAAGATATGGCGATGTATCTTAGGACGTATCTGGACGCTAGATAACGGAATACTTGCACTTGTAGTGATCGAAATTCATACATTTTTTTATATTCAAACTAAGACCAGTATTATTGATTAACTATACAAGTGTGCCGTTATCTAGCGCCCACGTCAGTCTTGCGAAACATCGCCTTATCTTCTTTCACAACGATTTGAAATGAGCCGTCTTAGTAGTGATCGTAAATAACCTATCTAATGACATGATTATTTTATTATGTGGTAGTTTTTGGTGGTTAGACCAGCTTCCATACATTTTCGCCGAGTCTCCTTTGGTATGAATTCTTTGAGTAATTTATTTTGAGCTGTAACATTGCATAGAGATTCTATTCCTGCTGTAATCTTCACCCCCCTTGGATAGATAAACCCTTTCTGTTACAGGTTGTATATTTATTGCCCACTTGCACATAACCCTTACACGCTGGTCTCCATTGTTGACAGGAAAAGGAACCGTTCACTGGGAATTCCAAGACTGAAATCGCCACGGAGTCGATCTCGGACTCTGAAATAAAAGCCACCGATGTAGTGAAAGCCGCCGACAGACAAGCTTTGGAGATACTGGGCTTCGCCGAGGAGAAAAGTAACATTTAAAGCTTGTTCTTCTTCATCGTATCGATGATTCCCTTTTGTTCATTTTATATAAACTTCGACCATAATTCGGCCACTTCGACAGCCTTAGCGTTGTAATTTAAAGCTATTTCAACATTGTATTAATAATAAGTGCTCTTGAATTATGTGTATGTTCAATATAGTCTTATCATTTTCTTTAGATCTGATAGACACCATATTCGAGGCCAAGTTGCCGCAGTCGATGTGCACCTTGGGCTCACGCGAGTACAAGCAAATCGATGTCTCAACACAGCCGAAGAAGAAGGAAAAGAAGAAGCATGGTAAACTGCTGGCAATCTTCTTCATTCTGCAAGATCTGACATTAAAATTATTGGCGACATGCGTAGCACCTTCCGCTCGACTAGCGTACCCAGCGTTACGACGCTACGTGTGCTACGACATAGCAGGCGTAGCCGTGATGTCACCACCAGGCGTACTACTTAGGGCCCCCGACCACAAGCACCAGAGCCAGTGTGGTCGGTGTTGCCCATACTGTTGATTTATTCGATCAATTTTGGTCCGTGTAAATAAACTATTCATTTTCATAAAAATGAGCACCCGTCCTGGTGTTGTCTTTGTGGTTATGGCGTGGTTGTGGTACGTGAGATCGGACCCTTAAAACAAGTGTTTTCTCATCATTCAATAGTGATTCCATTTATTTATTTAACTTTAATTAAAACGGTATAATACCAATTACATTAATTAACATAGAAACTATTATTACGTTAACAATAGTTATACATACATACGTACATAAACTATCCATATCCATGTAGGTATACGGGTTATTAGCTCAAACAATGATGCTACTCGTCTTCAGTCAAGGGGTAGTAAGATGTGAGGTATGATGGCTATCCGTTCATCTCTACCAAGATCTTCAATTTTAATCGTTTCCATTTTAATCCCTCGTATTTGTATTCCTGTTTAACTATAGATCTGGGTTTGATCATTATAATATTAAAGGAGCCAAAAGAACTTTTTTTTAATACCGGCCAATTGCGTGTCGGACCACGCAGAATGAAGGGTTCCGTAGTTGGCATGAATTTATCCCAAGAACAAACTTAACATTTTAGTTAATCTCCCATTCTTTGTTATACGTCACGGTCTGCAAATGTAAGTAAAAATATTTTGTAAAAAGATATGTGATAAAACTACAAATTAACAATTTTCGGACCCTTTGCTTGTGCTGTAAGACCTTGCTTCTTGCCAAATTCATGATTCAAATCAACGGAAAGTACCCTATAGTATAGGTTTTGATATTTTATTTGTGAGTATCAAAATATGTCACATAAATGGCCGTATTTTTTTATTGCTTTGACTTAGAAACTTGACTTTTTTAGATCCACTAGGGACAGCGGACTGGCGTAAGTATTTGATTATTAATTTCAACTTGATACCTCCACGCGTTCCTGAGAAAAGACTCTTGATAGACTGACAGACAGACAGACGGACGGACAGCGAAGTTAACCTCTGTTTCCTTTTTGAGGTATGAAACCCTAAAAAATATTTTTTCAGTTTGCAAGTGCACACCTTGTTTGAATTCGAGGTGTCGTAATAAACAAACAACCTACAGAGATGAGCTGTCTCCAGTCAGGATACTAAACAGGAAGATGAACGAGTGGGACGCTAAACACCCCAAGTAAGAGTAGATCAACAGAGGTTGTAGGTCGTTTGAACCCAGCCAGACATGCACTGATTATGACAAACTGTGCCGAAACGTGGACTGACAGTCGGGCTGGTCCACAAATTCAAGATTGCTCAGCGCGCTGTGGAGCGGGCTATGCTCGGAGTTTCTTTGAAGGATAAAATCAGAAATAAAATTATCCGCTAAAGAACCGGAGTTATCGACATAGGTTGCAGAGTAAGCAAGCTCAATTGACAGTGGGTTAGCCATGTTTGTCATAGGACCGATGTCCGGTGGAGCAGAGGTGTCCTGTAGTGGAGACCGCGCATCGGCAAGCGTAACGTGGGACGCCCCCAGCTAGATGGCCCGACGATCTTAAGAAGGTGGCTGGGACAGACTGGATGCGGAATGCGGAGCACATGGTGTTGTGGCGCAGCCTGGAGAGGCCTATGTCCAGCAGTGGACTGCGATAGGCTGAGTTGATTTATTGAGACATGCACTTATTTCATCACCACCTACTCTTAAAACGGTGAAGGAATACGGCGCGAGATAACCTGCATGTCTTTGAACCAAAAATCCAAAGACATATGACATGTACCCACTGGGTCCGCGTGGTGGGACACGGCGCACTGTTTCTTACAGAGAGGAGACCTGTGGCCAGAGTAGAAACACCTAAGTAATATCTAAATAGATACTGTTTAAAACTAAGGCGGATCTCACACTAGCACGCGCCACGCTCCGGTGCGCGGGACACGCGCCCCCGCGCGTGATTTCTACATACAAATTCAATAAAAAACGCGTTTTTGCGCGGGGTATTTGGCTTCATTTCCCACGCCCCGTCACGTGGCGCGTGGGAAGTATATAGGGTGAGATTCGCCTTATATCGTATATGCCGTTGGAGTTATGGCGTACTCAAACTAATAAATATATATTATAAGCAAATAAGTATAGCTATATGATGAAAATAAAATCGTAAAACATTTTAAAAGAATAACTATGGAGCTTCTTGTCCATACAAAACTCTACCTTTTGGAAAAGGCAACTAGAATTAATTCTAAATGTGTATATGCCTAACTAACTAACTAGCCTTTAGGGCAAGGGCTCCCTCTCCCTTTTCCACACAATTCTGCCTGTACAATGTGCCTAATTGAAATACACTGACTTTGAATCTTTCGCCCCACTCCTCAGGTCCATGCAGCCGCCTGGTCATGCTCCTCCCCTGCACCACTGCATGATTCAACCACAAATTTTCCCGAGACCTTTATAGTTCTATTACCTGGATACGTTTATTTATAATTACTTACAATTCGTATTGACATATTTGTAGAAACTTGTACTTATTAAGTCATAGATTGTGTATTTTTAATTGATTATATTGTTTTTGTTAAGTGCGTTAAGAAAAGGAGTTTTATTTAAAAAGTGAAACGTATTTGCCCGTTGTACCGTATGCACCATTGACCTGCACCATCAATGGTGCAGAGGAGACTAATTAGTTTCGTTTGCTCCATGAATATTAATTTAACTAGTTCACCATACTTTCCTAGTCATAGGTAAATAAAAACCAATAATAGGTCGTATTTTGTTTTGTGCGGAACCACTTTTTTAATATAAATAAACAACCAAAAAAGCAACAACAATATTATGTTTTATTATGTTTTACAAATAAAGTCCACAAGTACTTCATGTAATAATATAAAAATAATGACGCCACACAAACACTTATATTTTATTGTTGCCTAAAATTATTTTTTTAATTTATTAATTAATAATTAAAAATGGCAACTTTATAACAAGAACACTGAGTTTACGAGTACCTTAACTTTCCTAAAAATACCGGCACATGAATGTCGCCATTAATTAATTGCATTTGTACATGCAATATATATTTATTACGTTTCTTGACGTGTTTTGCCCTTTTGTTATATGGGTATGTTGTTAATGCGTTAGCAACATTATAAGCGGCATCCTGCCTAAGCACAGCTAAGCATTTATTTACAGTCGGAGGTCTTCTTTTGAAACAGTTATTAATATACCCATTCCATCCCTCACAGGCGTTGTTCGTACGATGCCGCTCACCGAAACAGCACCACAGTGTCTTCTTGGGTATCCAAAATCTTTTTTACGTAATTTAGATTTTTTTGCATATTAACATTTCCTTCTACAACATAATTTTCCGAAACTATGTAATCCCATCCATCATCAATACTTGATACAGGCAGAAGAGGCAGGACAGTGCATAGAGATAGGATTTTACTAATTTTGTTATTATACTTCTATAAATTAAGACGTTTTGCTTTCCTCCATAATTGGTTTTGGAAATGGTAATAACATCCATGATGCTTTGACAAAGGAAACACACTTCTTATGGCACCGATAAACGATTGTTCGTAGTCTGATATAGTAGGGTTCCATTCTTTAATTTGCGACTTAATCGTTTCCAACATTATAATATAATTGTTTCCTGTTTTTTTATTTCCTAAAAGTATATAGCAACGGCACCACACAGTTTTTATCCTCGGTGCTTCCTAGGTCGCAAAAGATCACATACAACTGTTTGAATGGTCTAGGACGCTTTTTGATGGTACCGTCGCAAAAGAAGATTTCCCGCTTTTTAATAATTTCTCTAGCTTCTTCCGAAGCAGAAATTAAAATACGTTCGCGTTCGTGATGATAGCCAGCCAAAAGGAAATCTCTATGATCGTTACCAATTTCGACACTATAAGCCGTCTTTTTAACTCCCTGCTTTTTATTTATCCGTCTATAAGCAACCGATTTATAACTTTCGTACCGTGGTAGTTTTGTTAAGTTAAGACCTATATCTTTGAACACCATACTATCGATGCAGTTTCGTTTGCACCATTCTCAATAGTGCAGATGAGACCATACTAACAATGCAGTTTCATTTGCACCATTATAGGTGCAAACGAAACTAATTAGTCTCCTCTGCACCATTGACGGTGCAGGTCAATTGTGCAAACGGTACAAGGGGGTATTTGATTGCCTCCCGCACCTTAATTGCATAACATACTATCAATCACAATCTGAATCATTTTGAAGGATATAGCTAATCCATTGCTTCGTCATCATCTACCTAGCCTTTTTTCCCAACTATGTTGGGGTCGGCTCCCAGACTCATGAGACTATCTGACCTCCACAACCCATCTACTGGGTAATACGATACCCCCTGGCAAGACTGGTTGGCAGACTTTTGGGCTTTTGGCGGCCCGCAACGACTGCCAAAGATCCACGAACGACAGCCGGGACCAATGGCTTCACGGGCTTTCCGAGGCATGGAGGGGTCTCGATATGTAAAGATTGCTTCATATGTTCGAAAAATTAGTCTGGTCAACGATGTAAATAACGCAATGAATGTTGTTAAACTATCAAAATGAAAGTCATTGCTTGTGTTACGAAATTACCTCGCCGCGCCGGTCTCGTTAATCCAGTATAAACAGCGGAATCCAGTCATACGAGGGATTAGGGGTTTCACCTCGGAATAAGAGATAAGCTGGAAACTCGTATACACCTTCATTTTGGCGTTCTAAAAGTTGTCTCATAAAACCTCCTGTCTGCGTCGTAAGTTATTCAAGGTCAAAGGTCACAAAAATTGGTTTTTCGCGAGCATCTTCTATAGCTCCATTAATATTGCATATTTCAATTTAATTTATTCAAAGTAGATTTTAAGTAGAAATAAAACGAGCAAATAAAATTTTAATTTAATCTTTATTCAGCAGCTGTATATTTCTTACAATTTAATTTGAAGTGAAGTGAAAACACTTGTAACTTTTTTTTAATACCTCAAAAAAATCTTCAGTCTAAACGAAACTTGACTCAAGGTTGACTGGTAGAAAATGCCTATGGCATTAAGTCCGCCTCTGTACATTTATGTGCTTGAAGTATTAAATAAATATACTTCCCTTTTTAGTGAACTCTTCCATAGACTAACAATTTTTAGATGTTTTTTTTTTTATTTCTGTCTCTATTCTATTCTATTTTCCTCTATGGCAATGGTGCCGATGTCGACAATTTCTGTCCACTTGTCTGTCATGCTCATCTTTCATTGTCAACGTCATTTGCTATTCTATCAAGCAGTTTTATAGTTATTTTGCTCTTATTTAACTTCTCTCCGCCCGTTCCATCCAGGGACCTCCAAATCTTCTCACTAACTGCTTGATCTCGGGCCGCTTCCAAATGCCGTCTATATGTTCACGGTAAGTTGCTACGCGTTCCACCCTCTGATTCAGAGGTTCGTGAGGATCTGGAGGTATGTCCAGGTGGTTTCGGACGTGATTACCTTCGCGCTGTCCATGATCTGCTGCCAGTGCAGTGACGCGATGCCTCTGTCCAGTTCTGCGTCCGAGCCGTCTGTGCAGATTTTTGAGGTAATTTCGCTGATTATTGTAAAAAAACATGATTTTTTCTTCGGACATCAACGTCTTACTAGAATCCGATGCCGGGGTTAAAATCAGTTGTCTGTAAAAGATTTAGAATTATGAAGAATAATATTAAGTTGTATGTAAGAGCAGTGGAGGCCAAGTGGTAACGGCCGCGACTTACGAGTCGATCGTCACCACTGCTATCAAAACGGTGAAGGAAAACATCGTGAGGAAATCCGGTATGTCCTAGAACCAAAAATTCGAAGACATGTGACATCCGCCAACCCGCACTGGGACCGCGTAGTGGATTACGGTCCATTCCCTCTTACCGAGAGGAGGCCTGTGGCCCAGCAGTGGGAACATTATGGGCTGATTATGTAATATTATGTTAAGATATAGACACGGAGAACCTCATTCAAAACTCAAGCAGTATTATTTACTTTTTACTTTATTATAATATTTAGTATTGAGCGAGGTTTTGTATTACGGGTCTATGCCTACACCTCAGGCTTAGTATTGACACAAAGTTAACATATAGAATAAGATTAATATAGAGTTAAACCACACTGCTTACTATTGAGATAAGTGCTAATTAAACCTGTAACTCGAAACTTTATTCTTAACTAGCTTCTGCCCGCGACTTCGTCCGCGTGAAATTTCTTGCTCTCGACCCACCGTGTCGCATCGCATCACCTGCCCGCGCTTTTACTTCGTTTTTGCTTAGCGATCTTTCTGACTTATTTTGTTTTTGCTCGGCTCCTAAGGGCTCTAGCGAGATATTAGGTAGTCTATAGCCTTCCTCAAAAACTGGGTTATCAAATGCAAAAAAAAAAAAAATCCGACTGGTAGTACCAGAGACAAACAAACTCTTCAGTTTTATTATTAGTATAAATATAGATAACTTCACGTATTCATCAGACCAATGCATTGAATCGAAGACTAGCCGGGGTAGACCCTGGTCGATGCAGTGGTGAACCGCTGAAGGCGCAGCACCTGGTCATTGACTTCACTCCTGGCAGAGAAGACACGCCAGAGACAGTGGCGAGATGCCAACAGTTCTGGAAATTTGCTAACAACCGGACAGAGCTTGAAGGCATGATGGTGCAGCCAGTGAGTATACCTCCCGCATGATAAAGGACCAGATGAAATTCTTTTTTCGTGTGAAAACGGTCGAAATATCTCTTTTCTCATTTATTTGTTTCGAGATTTCAGACTATTGTTGTATCCGTACGAAACCTTCATTCGCGGTATAGTCACTATATGTATTATGAGCTGACTCATGAATAGTGGCTACGTTCGAATTCAACTATAGTCGAGTCAAAAAGAACGTCATTTAAACGTAAACAATAACAAACGAAAATTACAAAATGTTTAATCAAACAATCAACTCCACTGCTGGACATAGGACGCTCCCAAGCTGCGCCACAACACCCACACCCTACTTGCGTAACACACTATCAATCTCAATTAGAATCATTTTGAAGGATACTGCTAAACCATTGCTTCATATGTTCGAAAAATTTGTCTCCTCAACAACGCAGATAACCCAATGCATGTGGTTGAATTGTCAAAATGAAAGCCATTCCTACTGTTAGTGTGTTACGCAACTACCCCGCCGGTCCCCAATCTTCTGCATCCAGTTTGTCCCAGCCACCTTTCTTATATAGCTGGGGAGCGTCATAAATTAAACTTTTAATTTATCTATCTTTTAATAATTAATAATTAATTTTATATATCTTTCTAGTCACCAAGACCAGAACCATCAGAGCGACAGTTAAAAGATCGTGTACATCCAGAAGTACTCATAGAAAAAAGTAACAGTAATTTACCAGCGATACACATGGTTAGCAAAATTAACAAAAAAGGTTAGTGGCACTTCGTACAGACGACGCTGCACGTCTGCGGTTACACATTGACTTTGAGCTGCTGGCCTAGCGTAGTGCGGAATTTCAATCGCTAAAAGGCCAGCTTATTATGGTATTGTTACCACAGACGTTCGGCCTTCTTTATCTTCCTTTCATGTGACTATTGAACGTCTTTACAGCGTCTCTTCACAGATAATATCTTACCTGATCGCCTCCCATCTTGCATCGCATGCCCTGTCACCACACTTGAGGATCTAATGGCTGCAGCAGCGAAAGGTATTCGCGTTGCTGAATTTTGGGCCAAACAAATAAAAACAACTATATATACATTTTTTCGTGTTATTTTTGCCATCGACACGCTAAGACGAAGATGTGACTATTGACTAAAAAACGACATTCTTACTCTTTGACGGGAAAATTCACCAACTTAAACAGATTTTATTAACATGTCTTGTACTTATGTTCGATAAAGTAAGGTTTTTCACAGGCTAACATAATGCATCCATTGCTACGTTGTGCTTATTGCAAAGCTACGTGAGCTAATCTGAGCTAAGTAAGCTCGCAGTATGACTTGCGCTTTCACAACTTATCTTCAGCCACTCTCAAAGCACTGGTAGAAAGCCCGCCTGGCCTGGTTCCCTCAGATACAGTCTTCATCTTCTTCTTCGTGTCGCTGCATAAGCATAATCAGCCTATAATGTTCCCACTGCTGGGACACAGGCTTCCTTTTTGTGCCACGCGGGCCCAGTGCGGGTTGGCTTCGTGTCGCTGGCACGGCAGTAATTCTAATTTTGTTGCTTCAACTTCGCCACTTCCACGACGTTGTCGGAGGCAGCGCAGGGGTCACGTTGACTGCATGTTTGCAGCGCAGGGGTCACGTTGACTGCATGTTTGCAGCGCAGGGGTCACGTTGACTGCATGTTTGCAGCGCAGGGGCCACGTTGACTGCATGTTGGCAGCGCAGGCGTCACGTTCACTGCATGTTTGCAGCGCAGGGGTCACGTTCACTGCATGTTTGCAGCGCAGGGGTCACGTTGACTGCATGTTTGCAGCGCAGGGGTCATGTTGACTGCATGTTTAGGGGCACAGAGGATAGGAAGTGAGATATAGGGACATAGTCTGTGACACACAGATACAGTACGGATACTGTATCTGGGGTTTAGAAAGCATTGCACACAGGTATGAGCGAAAGAAACGACGCTCTACAAAATGGATTCTTTTGTAAAACTCGATATTCTAAAGTGTTATTTAAAATTGGCTAGCTAAACTCCGCAGACGCGATGGGTATCGATATCTACATAAACACGATAAAATAAAAAGATTAGTTTTTTTTTTAGGTCAAATATTAAAAATTGGTCAAATGTTTTTTTTTCTTTTTATTTTATTTTTGTTTTCAGTTTCTTTTTCTGTAGCGAATATTGGCTCTTTTCTTTTCTCTATTTGGATTTTATTTTCCAGATCGTATGAAAGACGCTTTACAAACCGGTGAAACCAACATATGTTGTACTTGAAGCAATTGAACTTTTTAAATTACTTTTTTAATGTTTACTATACCTATATATTTTATTTCTATTATATTGTTTTTTTGCTTTCACAGTTGTTTTTTTTTTTACTTTTTGAAATGATTACAATAGTCGTGTCTCGGTAGCAGCCCGAAGTCCGAAAGCCCGATCACACGTACCACGACCACAATGACACCGCATGGCCCATCCACGTGGTGTCGTTGTGGTCGTGGTACCCTAATTAAAATATACCCTATAAATGTATACCCTATAAATGTAGTATATTCACACGGGCCACACTTGGCGTCAAAATCAACCGTGTGGGCGATACCCGACGACCACATCAAGGCGACGTCGCAGCCACAACGCAACCACAACGTTGCGTCGACGCGAGGACACTGTTGCAGCCGGACTTGATCTGTCAGCAAACACTAGCGACAACGCAACCACAAGTCCACAACGAATCTGCAAGAAATAACAGCGACACTACAAGTAACCACTCCTTGCCTACATTTTGTCGCTGCAATGTGGTATGATTGTGGTACGGGCCCTAAGTAGTACATCTGCTACGACGTAGTAGATGTAGAGACATCACGGCTACGCCTGCTACGTCGTAGGAGACGTGACGACATCACAGCTACGCCTGCTACGCTAGTCCAGCGGAAGGTTCTACGCATGTACTACGCACCAATTATTTTAATGTCTGAACATGAAGATTGCCAAGTATTTTACCATGGTTCTTCTTAATAACAAAATGGTGTCTATCAGACCTGAAGAAAATTAATACTTCAGGGCGTAGTAGCGAGATGTTCAAGATTTTGCAATGGTTTGGTCAATGCTGATAAAAAAAAAACAAAACAGGTAAAAGGAATTTTATTTCTACTTATTTGTATATAGTTTGTTATAAAATAGGTATAATAAAAACAAATATAACAAACGAAACGACGCGAGATATTATAGCCGGTTACCTCTTAGCCGCAAGTCTGTAATATCTTTTTTCACGGTTTTTTTTTTGTTGTGAATTATGGTATTGTTTTGTATAAGTTTTATTACTTACTTTTCCTTTTATTATACAATGCCTATATATACAACGTGCCGCTACAATGGCGACATTAATTTAACACACGGGTAGGGCTAGTGGCCGGTAATCATAAAAAATTATAACAACATAAAATAATTCGTAATTTGAAAACCACCGCCTGCGCCGCTCGCCACATAGGGCTCACTTTCCTTCAATTCGCCTGCTCTTTGCACGTTATTCATTTTAATGTTATTGATGCGATGATATGATCCGCGACCCCGGCAAATGATCCCTGCGCTACAGTTCCTTAAGAACGGGTTGCTCCAAAATTCTATTTTAGAAAATTGTAAATCCTACTAATATTATAAATATGAAAGTTTGTATGGATGGATGGATGTTTGTTCCTCTTTCACGCAAAAACTACTGAACAACTAACGGATTTGGGTGAAATTTGGCACACAGATAGTGTATTATACCAGGATTAACACATAGGATACTTTTTATCCCGATATTCCCACGGGATCGAAACTTATGCGGGTGAAACCGCGGGGCGCAGCTAATAAATAATAACATTAAACGTGTGTTAAATTAATGTCACCGTTCACGAAGCACGCTGCATGCCCTGATGCTATGCTGAAGTAGTGGTCAAGCCTAGGCCACTCACCAACTTATCTAGGCTGCCTAGGTTTTTTGTCGCAAATGTCAACACACCCCCGGGTGAGGCGGGGGTGTTAACATTTGCGACAAGTTATCCCAAAAGAGATCTAACGAACTATACTCCATTCGGAATAAGATTAGACATTAAAACAAACCTTTTTGTACAGTCCGTTCAACCGATTTTGACTTCTATTGCTAATCTTATTCCGAATGGAGTGTAGATAGAATACTCTTCATAATGTACAGTTGTACAGCATATAAATAATATAATGGAGCGACAACAACGACAAACACGGCCTGTCTGATTAATTTAGATGAACGAATATCCAAACCGCCTTCTGGAAAAACTAGAGCAGCGAGCTGTATAGACGCGAGTGGTTGATATAACAAGCGCCTTCTTATATCAACCACTCGCGTGACTCACTTCTGTGAAGCAAGAGTTGTAGTAGATGGTGGCTCACTTCCACTGGCAAACATTATAAAGTCCTTCCTTCCTCTTTGATTTCGCTTCCATTTCTAGTATAAAAGATGCATTTTAATAGCATCAGGGATAACGGCATTTTAACCGATTCAATTATTATTAAAATGTGACCTACTGGAATTAAGCAACGTGTCTGCATGAGTATAGTTCAGCGTGTAACCATGCAGACACTAAGTTTAAATTGAATGCGCTAAGGTCCTCGACATTAAAATTTTCTTAAGTTTTTTTACAATTAGCAGGTCAGTGTCAGGTTGTAGGTACAAATAATGTATTTACCAACAAAATTATGATCATTAAAATCATCAAAACGACTCTCTAAGTTCAAAATGCCATAATGAATGACCATTTCATGAAATCGTGAAACTGAGGCCGATTCTTAACTGAGTGAGAGAGCTGTATTGATGATGATTCTCATTATTATAATTTTGTATTAAACAATCGTGAAATAATATTTATTTCGTGGGCTACTTTAGCGCAACTTCCTTAAGAAGCAACGTTCTCGTCCAACTTAGTCGTTCCATGACGCAATCACATCTTGTCATACATGATGCGCATGATCTGATGGTCGGTCTTGACGCGCTTGTCGAATCTACGCATGTCGCACCGCCGCTGCGCCGCGCGCTCGGCGTCCTGAATCACGTAGTCGCGGATGCTGCACGGGCAGCACGCACCGCACTCGCAGAAGGCGCAGCAAGCATGCACGGCACCCCAGGCTCCTGAAACACAAATATGATGATTCTGGACTGAAGAAATAATCAAAACTTCCTACACACATTCATATATTTGTCGGTTCAGGATGCCGATCAGAGTGAGAATCTTCCCCAGTGGACATAATGTGTGGAGAAGTGTCGAGTAGCGAACAACAAAGAAAGTATTAGAAATCACACTAATAATTTTATTAAGTAAGGTACACTGAACACAACGAGTCGTATGACAGTTTCTAGACTAGTGTTGTCCGCGCGGCTGCCAGCAGAGTAGTGTAGTGTGTCGCACCCCCTGCGATTCGACATCGCGAGTTTAGCCCGCGCAAACTTTAATCTAGACTCCGTCGAAGCGATGACGTCACAGCGCTTCCGCCTCGTTGTCACGTAGCTCCCGTACTAATGACTTCTCCGACACGGCCATCCTACGTGACACGCGTCTCTGTGTGTTACTCTGAAACAATATTCATCGCACAGTATCACATGGCTCGGTCAGTCCTGACCCAAACCGTAAAAATCAGTTTGTGGGTGTCTGATTAATCAGAATTTAATAAAGTTAAACTTTGACAGAAGTCTTTCTTTAATTTGAACTAAACTAGGGAACCTTATTACTAACAATCAATGATAATTTAGCAGAAAAGTAACATCTTATAAAAAAAAAAAAAAAAACAGGAAATTCAAAGTACAACCGACTACGCATTTATCGCGCTATCTCACAAAGACACAATCGAACCAAATAAATCAACACACTTAAGCTCTGCATGTGATCTCTGGCTACGCATAGCCCAGTAACCTCCAGTTACTCATCTTTTCTTTATGCGAACCCCTATGGGAGCGCCAAGTCTCTCCTGGACTCTATGGTTTTCACTCAAACCCGACCTCCGCCAGAGTTGACTGCTTACCGCGTACTCACGGACTACTTCAGTAGTAGATACCGATTTCTATCGAGCTACGGCTACACGACAACCTCTGGTACGGTCCAATCATCATGCAAACTTAAATACTCTCCTCATTGTTACAACTTCTACTTTGCTCTACCTCGATTTCGTCAGTTATACTCTGATTTTCTGGCATTTTTCGCAACCTATCATGTGCGTATTTGAAAATTCTATTGCTACGCAAAGATTTTAACAAATCACCATCCAATATTTCTAAAATTGAACAAAACTGTCAAAACAAAATGAAAACGACTCACCAGATTGTACAGACACTACAGACAGTACAGTTTCTTTGGACAGCTTGTGGTGATGGGAGTCGATATTTTCTCTGTGACCACGTCTTTGGCCGGTTGCAATCCACTATTTCCTTGGCAGAAGTCGCGAAACTCCTTTCTCGAAAAGCACCGTCCTTGATCAGGGATTATTCGTACAGGAGATCCAAAGAGTGCAGCGCTGTTCGACACTGCCATTCTGTTTGCACACGTCGTGTGTTAATCTGTAAAGAAACATACCCGCAAAGTATCACATAGCTCGGTCACTCATGACCACATTTGGTTCAGGCAAAAACACAATGAAAATTCGAACAAACTAAAAAAATAGCAGAGTTCAGAGTGTTACCCACTATTTGATTCCCAAATCTCAAGGTTACAATAAAAATAATCAACTAAGATGTCTCATACTATCTAGTAACCTCCAGTTACTTAACTCGCCAAATTAATTTGCGCATGGGCCCCCTCGGATCGCCAAATCACTCTTACAACACACAACTTAATTTCTACTCTGTTTCAGCAACAAAACTATTACTTGACTTTCCTCAAATTTGTTAGTAATACTCCGATCAAAACTACCATCGATAACAAAAGGTTCCTCTGACTAAGCCTTAGTAAGAATTGGTCAGAAACTGTATCAATTTACTCGTAGATTACATACAACGCTCATGGCCCGGCTGCCGCAGCAGCTAGTGACACTCATGCCACCCATATCGTCATCACCTCAAGTGATACGATCTACACACATCACTTCACATAGAGTTTACGACTCCCAGGTCATTACAAGACCAACACAACAATCGTTTCCTTTGAGACCCGGGTTTCCCGCTGTACCACCAGCTGGCCATCGCCCCCTGAACAACTCACAAGTGAGTTGCAGTTACGACTACAGACAAGTACGTACAGTGCGACCTAATAGCCATGGTATGTGCTCTACTAGTCGGTGGAGGAACTTTACTCACCGTCTTCTACGTTTAACCCATTAGGAAAACTACTTGGAGGCATATTTCGTATGTGATCGTAAGCATACGTATAAGTGCGCCTGGAGTTGAAGACTTTTAGAGTATTGATTCAACCAGAGCCATGTAAACAAACTTTGATTATTATCTAATCATAGCGTAAATCCAACCAGAGCCATGTACCATTGTTATCCACATTAACAATCATTTTTATCACTAAGAGCCTTAGACACCTGGAAACCCACACACGAGTAAACCACTCTAACGCCACGGCTCTTCAGCCGACCAGCAATCACATTGCTCTCACACATCCAGCGCATGGATCCGTGTGCATCACCCTGTGACACCACACAACTTTACTATGGCCGATAGAGAACCCCCACTCGCGTGCTTCCCATAATGTAGGCTTGCTAATCACCACTGTGATCACTATCTACTTCGACTGGTACATGACCTACTGGCATCTTTCTTTACCAATGCTACCTTAAACGGACCTCTGAACTTCCGATCTAACTTAATCTTTTAATCTAATTTCACTATTCGTTTTATAATAACATGAAATCGTCAACCGAACTCAAACTCAAAGTATTTTTTCACTTTTGAACTGTCAAGGGTTCGGTCAGTCAGAACATTTTGTTATACCTGCCTTTGTTTTATCAAATCTAGCTTTCTGTTGTTGACCGTTTATAACTGAATTTATTACAAGAGCTTTATCCAATAAAAACTTTGTCGCAGACATGTTAATCGAAAAGCCTAGGTTCAATATTTCACGCACCTACTATCATAATATTATTTTGTTAATTCCGGGTAGAACATAGTAATAAAATCTCAAGTTGTTGCTCGCTAATCGCAACACTACATATGATTCGTTCTGTGCTGACTAAACATGTTTGACCAATACTAGTCAATGCAACAATGTTAGCCACTTAATTTGGCTGCATAACTCGCTTTAAATAAACGAGCATTCAGCATCAGAATCGCAAACAAAACAATACAGCTCACCTTAATTTTCTAACGTGTCTGAGGGTAGTTGTACAACGTCCACTCGCCGTACACGACTTCCAGCACGTTATCCACCATCTGCTTAGCTGCCACTACTCGTGCACAGAACTGCGATATATCCTGGTTTCCCTCACTTGCAGCACACGAAAGGCTTCGCTGACGGCTGCGGGGCTGCTGTTCCATCAGAGGCATCCGTTTTTGCACACTAGCATCTTCATTTTGAACACGTGGGTCGTTGTGGATTTATTCCGCTTCTGATGTCGGTTCAGGATGCCGATCAGAGTGAGAATCTTCCCCAGTGGACATAATGTGTGGAGAAGTGTCGAGTAGCGAACAACAAAGAAAGTATTAGAAATCACACTAATAATTTTATTAAGTAAGGTACACTGAACACAACGAGTCGTATGACAGTTTCTAGACTAGTGTTGTCCGCGCGGCTGCCAGCAGAGTAGTGTAGTGTGTCGCACCCCCTGCGATTCGACATCGCGAGTTTAGCCCGCGCAAACTTTAATCTAGACTCCGTCGAAGCGATGACGTCACAGCGCTTCCGCCTCGTTGTCACGTAGCTCCCGTACTAATGACTTCTCCGACATATTAATAAATAATGAATAAATACTTTTTCTTTTGTTTCTTTTTTTATATTAGACCAGGGATGATTGCATTTCGACACAGGTTTTCAAAAATCTAGGGGCATTCCAACGCCTTTTCATCATCTGCCTAGCCTTTTTCCAACTATGCTGGGGTCGGCTTCCAGTCTAACCGGATGATTGCATTTCGACACAGGTTATCAAAAATCTAGGGGCATTCCAACGCCTTTTCATCATCTGCCTAGCCTTTTTCCAACTATGCTGGGGTCGGCTTCCAGTCTAACCGGATGCAGCTGAATACCAGTATTTTACTTGGAGCGGCTGCCTATCAGACCTGCACGACCCAGCTACTGGATAATACCCCTTGGTAAGACTGGTTGTCATACTTTCGGGCTTCTAATGACCCGTAACGACTGTCGCCCGTCGACCGTCGTATCGACTGTCGTCGTAACGGCTGTGTGCCGTTTCGAGGCACGGAGGGGTCTCGATACCAACGCTTCTTATAGTAATATTATTTTAACATGACTTCAGTGTGGGACAAGGATGGAGTTAATACAGGTTCGTATGACTGAACTATCCAAATATTTTGCCCCTGATTTGTCCCATGGACTTTTCATGCAAAGTGTGTCAAAAACAAAATTGAGACTGATTTTTTTGTAAATTAGTGGAATTAGGGCCCAAAAGGTCAATTCCCGTAATCAAAAACGTTCACGGTGTACTGCTGGCCGCTGGGCTACCGGTGTCTGTGACCGGTGGCTCGTTTGCGCCTAGCTTGAACTGAGCGACGTGCAACCTGCAGATTGTAAGGTGATACCAAAGAGATTTTGATGTTGTTCGCTTTGTCCCGCCTATCGTAAGTTTATTCATATGTCTTTGTTTTCTTACCAATATCCTGAGCCATGAGCGCGTACCGCAGATAAGGGGTGTCCACGGTGTCGTCGAGGGGTGCCTGGCAGATCCTTACCACCTTCGGTTTGTGTATCTTGTAGCGCTCGTTAACCGTAATGCGGCGCGTTCTGCCAAACAGAGGGCATGGACTGTTGGGGTATATTTTCTAAAACAAAGTAAGGAACTTTTGAAATCGGAGACCTACATAATATGAGGAAATAAGAACCATAACGCTGGTCCGTTAAGTATTTTTATAGGAAACGTTTTAAAATGGCCCATTTCAAAACGTTTTTGTATAAAAATACTTACCACCTAAAATTTGTCTAAATCAAAGACGCTTTTCGTGTTGGTCTTTGTGTGCGCTCAGATATTCTAAACTACCCAATGGAGTTTCATGCGGTTTTCACCATAATTTAATTCATTTAAACCGGAAGATTTATGTAATACTTTCATATTAAACTTAAATATAAATCTCGATTTTTTGTCAAGTCGTAAAAACGCTGTGTTGTGGTTACATGTATCTATCTAGGGTTAGGATGCTGTAACCCCTTCCCATCTCTTTGCCAACATTTCACTAAAAGTATTTTCTAATTAGTTTACCGTCGGCCATCTCCTAAAGCAGATAGGGAGTGGTTTCCTCTCGAGCAGCAGTTCCGCTGACGTGTTCTGGATCTTCCCCTTCCATTCGCGTCTCCGACTCTTGCATACTGGACGGCATCTGCAAGACAATGATGTGGTTATGATGGAAGGTAGCGTTAGGTGACGGCAGATTGATGGATGGAAGATAAGACTAAAATAAGACCTAATGTTCATACAAGAGCAGGAATCCACTAAATTAATTAATTAATCATTGATTATTTTTAGGTGCTTCAGTGCTTCCAATTTATTCATTTATAATTAATATTTTAAGCACACAAACGTACAGAGGCCGACTAACAAAATTCTTAATTTAACTGATATAGAGACAACTCGTTTAGTGTACTTTAGCTATTTTCATAGTGTAATGTCGTGCGGTATTCTATTGTGGGGAAATGCCGCTGATATTCAGACTATGTTTGTTTTGCAAAAGCGAGCTGTTCGATCAATTTATAAATTAAGTCACCGTCATCATCGTCAAACATTGAGCTCCTTAAGTTTTGAGTTGAGCTGCACGATTTCTGACAAATGCGAGCACAGACCATCTCAGACATCGGTCTACATGGTCTTCATATGATCTGACTGAGATTATGTCTGGACTTTAAAAGAGACTGTGACCTCTGAGTTTGTTTCGGCCTTTCTTGTCAGAGTAGTCAGATAGAAAACGCCGAGCTCATCTAGTTTGTAAAATATGATTGACGTGTAAAAGTGTTTGTACAAACCTACTTACAAAATAAAATTATTTATCATAACGCGCGGCGGGCATGGCAGATCTATTGAACATGAATACTTAATTTCAGACCAATAGCCAAGTAGGTGGGTGGACGACCTACAGACGATCGCGGGGAAGACCTAGATGAGACTCGCACAGACCAGGTGACCATGGCACAAAAAGCAGGAGGCTGTACCTGTACTCTCCAGGGGGTGGAACTGGGCTGACGGTGATGATAATGACTAAATTTAAATTTATATGTATGTCGTGGATTGATGGCGCCATGGTCAATACGCAGCGCCATCTAACAATTTATTTTGTAAACCTAATAATAATCGTCACCGGAAACGCAAGCGTGGCGTGGCGCCATATTGCTTGGACACGATCGTCGGTAGAGGGGATGCAGCGAGGACAGGGAAGGGACCGACCGAGTGTTCGGTCAGTTGAGTTTCGACTGTCTTGGCAGACACTCAGTACCAACGCACGTGTTTGTTTCGGTTTATTGTAAAATTGTGAGAATTCATAAAATTACTTTGATTTAAAAATATCTTTTGTTCGAGTACCCACGACAGTGCCCATAGCTAAGTTTAACTATGTCGGATCGTGAAGAAGACCCGATGTTTCGCATTCCGGCCACTCTTGATGCGACATCAGAAGCGGAATAAATCCACAACGACCCACGTGTTCAAAATGAAGATGCTAGTGTGCAAAAATGGATGCCTCTGATGGAACAGCAGCCCCGCAGCCGTCAGCGAAGCCTTTCGTGTGCTGCAAGTGAGGGAAACCAGGATATATCGCAGTTCTGTGCACGAGTAGTGGCAGCTAAGCAGATGGTGGAAAACGTGCTAGAAGTCGTGTACGGCGAGTGGACGTTGTACAACTACCCTCAGACACGTTAGAAAATAAAGGTGAGCTGTATTGTTTTGTTTACGATTCTGGTGCTGAATGCTCGTTTATTAAAAGCGAGTTTTGCAGCCAAATTAAGTGACAAACGATTTAATAACGTTGTTGCATTGACTAGTATTGGTCAAACATGTTTAGTCAGCACAGAACATATCACATGTAGTGTTGCGATTAACGAGCAACAGCTTGAGATTTTATTACTATTTTCTACCCGACATTTACTTGCAAAGTAATATTATGATATTACCTACGTGAAATATTGACACCTAGGCTTTTCGATTAACATGTCACACACAGAGTTTTTGTTGTCAGATTTGATAGAACAAAGGCAGCTATAACAAAATGTTCGGTTGACGATTTCGTGTTATTAGAAAACGAAGAGTGAAATCAGATTATACGATTAAGTTAGATCTGAAGTTCAGAGGTCCGTTTAAGGTAGCATAGGTAAAGAAAGATGCCAGTAGGTCATGTACCAGTCGAAGTAGATAGTAATCACAGTGGTGATGAGCAAGCCTACATTATGGGAAGCACGCGGGTAGGGGTTCTCTATCGGCCGTAGTAAAGTTGTGTGGTGTCACAGGGTGATGCACACGGATCCATGCGTTGGATGTGTGAGAGCAATGCGATTGCTGGTTGGCTGGAGAGCCGTGGCGTTAGAGTGGTTTACTCGTGTGTGGGTTTCCAGGTGTCTAAGGCTCTTAGTGATAAAAATGATTGTTAATGTGGAGAACAATGGTACATGGCTTTGGTTGATGATTTACGCTATGATTAGATAATCAAAGTTTGTTTTACTGTGGTTGAATCAATACTCTAAAAGCCTTCAACTCCAGGCGTACGTGTAAGTACGCTCACGATCACATACAAAAGATGCCTCTAAGTAGAGTTCCTAACGAGTTAAACGTAGAAGACGGTGAGGAGAGTTCCTCCACCGAGTAGTAGAGCACATACGAGTACCATGGCTATTAGGTCACACTGTACGTACTTGTCTGTAGTCGTAACTGCAACTCACTTGTGAGTTGTTCAGGGGGCGATGGCCAGCTGGTGGTGCAGCGTGGACCAGGGTTTCGAAAGGAGACTATTGTTGTGTTGGTCTTGTAATGACCTGGGAGTCGTAGACTCTATGTGAAGTGATGTGTGTAGATCGTATCACAAGAGGTGATGACGATATGGGTGGCATGAGTGTCACTAGCTGCTGCGGCAGCCGGGCCATGAGCTTTGTGTGTGATCTAAGTCGATACAGTCCCAGACCAATTATTACTAAGGCTTAAAGGAACCTTTTGTTATCGATGGTAGTTTTGATCAGAGTATTACTAACGAATTAGAGGAAAGTCAAGTAATAGTTTTGTTGCTGAAACAGGGCAGAAATTAAGTTGTGTGTGTTGTGTGGGGTTTCGTGAGAAACCAAAAAGTCCAAGAGTGATTTGGCGATCCGAGGGGGCCCATGCGCAAATTAATTTGACGAGTTAAGTAACTGGAGGTTACTAGATAGTATGAGACACATTCATCTTGATTGATTATTTTTATTGTAACCTTGAGATTTGGGAATCAAATAGTGGGTAACACTCTGAACTCTGCTATTTTTAGTTTGTTCGAATTTTCATTGTGTTTTTGCCTGAACCAAATGTGGTCAAGAGTGACCGAGCTATGTGATACTTTGCGGGTATGTTTCTTTACAGATTAACACACGACGTGTGCAAACAGAATGGCAGTGTCGAACAGCGCTGCACTCTTTGGATCTCCTGCACGAATAATCCCTGATCAAGGACGGTGCTTTTCGAGCAAGGAGTTTCGCGACTTCTGCCAAGGAAGTAGTGGATTGCAACCGGCCAAAGACGTGGTCACAGAGAAAATATCGACTCCGGTGACTTGTTTCCTTTTTCGGTGGCGAGCCCCTCACATCACCACAAGCTGTCCAAAGAGACTGTACTGTCTGTAGTGTCTGTACAATCTGGTGAGTCGTTTTCATTTTGTTTTGACAGTTTTGTTCAATTTTAGAAATATTGGATAGTGATTCGTTAAAATCTTTGAATAGCAATAGAATTTTCAAATACCCCCATGATCGTGTGAGGAAGATCCCCGATCATCAAGTTCCTCGAGAATTAGATGTCATAGTCAGTGACAGTGGTAGTGAGACCACATCTGATTAGCAGGCTTGTACACCCATACTCTAAACTTGAGACCGCACCTCATGAGAAACATGTGGCGATGGGTCTACAAAGAATCGTTGGTGCGATTCTGATTTGTGTTGGTGCACAAATTGCTATGAACATTTCACGAGACCGCACCTCATGAGCAACATGTGGCGATGGGTCTGATAATCGTTGGTGCGATTATGATCTGTGTTGGTGCACAGTGTATTGTGAAAGTTTCATGAGTTGGTTGTACATTGCTGATGAATTATGGTAGACAATTTTGTAAGCATTATTGTGTAACTTGTTGATCGGATCTTTTCCAATGTGTGTTCTACGGAAGCTTCTTGTATGAAGCCTTAGTACAGCTGATTATTTCACTTAGATTTAGATGAAATAAAGTACCATAGAGAATTAATCTCTGTTTCACTGGCAGGATAGCCGAGCTAGATTACTGTCTGAGTTAATTTTTGTCCACAGGTACTACACCCGAGGACGGGTGCTAGTCAGGGATGGCCGTGTCGTGGATTGATGGCGCCATGGTCAATACGCAGCGCCATCTAACAATTTATTTTGTAAACCTAATAATAATCGTCACCGGAAACGCAAGCGTGGCGTGGCGCCATATTGCTTGGACACGATCGTCGGTAGAGGGGATGCAGCGAGGACAGGGAAGGGACCGACCGAGTGTTCGGTCAGTTGAGTTTCGACTGTCTTGGCAGACACTCAGTACCAACGCACGTGTTTGTTTCGGTTTATTGTAAAATTGTGAGAATTCATAAAATTACTTTGATTTAAAAATATCTTTTGTTCGAGTACCCACGACAGTGCCCATAGCTAAGTTTAACTATGTCGGATCGTGAAGAAGACCCGATGTTTCGCATTCCGGCCACTCTTGATGCGATATGTATAAATGAGAGTTGTTTCTAAAATGAGCTACCCTCTCTTCACATTCAAATCATTAACCTGTGGGTTGGGCGAACAAGAAATTTCACGCGAACGAAGTCACAGGCAGAAGCTAGTAACTGATAATACTCCATCTGCATTCGCGACATATTCGCCAAAAATGTAAACAAATATGAGTTTATGGAAAAATAACTTTAATTCCTACACAATAAAGTTCAGTTTACGCTGCAACTTCAAACATTTTTATAACTTTTTCAGTAGTGCTAGTCACTCTGAAATCAACGTACTCACCATTAAAATAAAGTTGATATTTGTTTAACTTGAAATAACGTCAATTTGAAACATAAATAAAAATCATTTGAAATGTGGGTCGGTTCTGGGTATGTATAGTGTGTGTCCATCCAAGACATTTCAATATACTATGTCATTACTAGGTACCTATATCATGAACCACTATCTCAAATTACTGGACTAAAAACTCACTTGCACAGGTGCTCGGTTTGCTTAGGATCTCGTTTAGTTTTTGGTAGCTGCAGCATTTCTATTATGATTTTATGAAGTCGAACGCGAATCCAAATTGAATTAAAATTATGAAAAATTAAGACATTTATTTTGACATTTTGTTTGGTTGTGGTTGTTTATGTTTTTAAAATGGGTAGTGAAGTAGAGAATTAGTTGAAATGAAATGCAGACTCTTTTCACTGCCACTATTTTGGACTGGTTGAAAGGGCTTATGAAAAAGAGATATTCTTCTCCATAGGTCCCATTGCGCTTTGGAATGGGCAACTAGCTTTATCTTTCTGACTGACCGACCCCTTGACAATTCAAAAGTGCCTGTAATTGGTTAATTTGAAACAAACCTTGATGATGATGATGACTCGTTGGTCTAGGGGTCGCAAGCGCTACTTATGAGCATGAGCTCCTCAGTTCCATTCCCAGGTCGGGCAGTGTTGTTAGGTTTTTCCATCAGGAATTTCTCAGTAGCAGCAGCCCGGAGTCCGAATTTGTGACCGATTGATAGAAATAGGCGCGCCCCCAATTACATGGAAGTTCAACGTAACTGGCGACATGTGCTGTACTACGCCTTTGACTAACACTTCGTCCGTTATGTTATTACCATGAAAGTAGTAGGCATCGCCGTATCCAGTCGAAAAGTGTGAATCGTCGCGTCCTACAAGACGATTTCCAATCGATTTATTTTCATTTAATTTTCAAATGCAAGATACTTAAGGCAAGGCGTAACATTACAAAACGATTCTGACAATATCAGTTAAAATAATACAACTTTAAAATCATTCTGTTCCGTCCAAAACTTCAATTAATTAAAAAGGAATTTGTAATAAATACTTCCTTTTCCAATGTATAAAACGAGGCATTTGTTACCCTATTTAGAACAAAGTTAAGACTTCCCTGTAATAAGCAAAGTGTTGTTCAAAGCAACATCGAATTCGTAATTAAAAAGTTTCAGTCCTCCTCCGTTTTAAATGATTGCTACTAAGGCGTATTACAGAGTTTAAAGACCCTGTTTTCACTTTCACAATTTCATCGGAAAAGTGGATGGTGTTCAATCGACGCGGGCTTTTAATATTTCCAATGGAATGGCTTAAGTACAATGAGTTTTTTCGATTCTCGGTTCTCGATAAAAAATAATCCAAAGTTCTTTCAACATTAATTATTTCGAACAAGGAAAAATGGGCAACCTATTTTCTATAGAAAGCATAAATCTAACTAATAGAAAGCTTATGCATATAACTGGTTGACGCCCGCGGCTTCGCTTTTGTCATCCCGTGGTATATTTCGATTTTCGAAAGAGGAATATATCATAAAAAGAAATATTTCTTAAGAAATAAGCAGTACCTTTGTACTGAAATTGTAATTATATCATATCCCTATATATTCTACTGTGTGTGTAAATAATAAAATAAATAAATAGAAACCTTTTCCTGACATAACGAACAGAATAAAAACAAATACGGCCAAATCAGTCGAGCCGTTCTCAAGTGATGATCTTTCATACATGCTGCAATTGATTTTTTAACCGACTTGAAAAAAGAAGGAAGTTCTAAATTTGTTGATTTCTTTTATATTTGTTACCTTAAGACTTCCTCAGTTATAGACAGACTATCTGCGCCCCGCGGTTTCACCCGCATAAGTTTCGATCCCGTGGGAATATCGGGATAAAAAGTATCATATGTATTAATCCTGGTTATAAATTCTCTGCGTGCCAAATTTCATCTAAATCCGTTTAGTAGTTTTGGCATGAAAGAGTAACAAACATCCATCCATCCATCCATACAAACTTTCACGTTTATAATATTAGTAAATATTATAGTAGGATTTGAAAAGTTTGGTCAAGTTCTGATAATACGTATTTTTTCCACTTATTGTAAGCTATGTATGTTGATGATGAATAAATGTTGTATTTATTTGAAGGAATATAGGTAGCTAACATAAGTTCTTAAGATCTATGTGTATGGGTTTCACTATATTCGGCATTTCTGCCGTGCAAATATTTAGATTTTACATCTTGGTTATACTTATCGCATGCAGTACACATTTAATAATTATTAATAACATAAAAATACTAATAATAATTTCATAATTCAAATTTGGATTAAAGTGCAATTAATAAAATTAAATTAAATTAAATTGTAGTCATTTAAAATAATTATTTATGTTAAAAATAGCGATCAATAATAATGATGTCATGTCAAAAAAAATGAAAATGTTTCAATATTATTAAAGTAACAATAATAAGTTTTACATTATAAACTCAAAATATTAATTGATGAAATAAAAACATCTCTCACTCAAGCAGTTATATAGCTTTCTATTAAATGTTTAGAGGTTTGAGGAGCAGGGTGTAAAGTTCACTCATCCTCCATAGAAAAGGGAGGATCCTCCGACCAGACGGGAGTTGTGTCTGGCGGGCAATTGCCCAACGATTGATGTTGGGAAATTGTATCTATGCTAACTGCGCGGTAAACTCTGCTTGCGAGATGCAGGATTTGCGTGACGTCAGTATGACGCATTGTTCGCATATGGCGTTGTAGATACCGCTACAAATTCAAAATCTGTAGCACTTCTAAATCTTTCGGCTAAGTGGTTATATATTTTCACCGCCATGGTATAACAATTTTTGTTGCATACTTTAAGTCTATTACGCGGGACTACTAGTGGTTTTTATACTATTTTCCTCTTTGACATAGCCTTTTCATCTTTTTCAAAAAGCGAGTAGTTTTTTCTTACTTTGCAGGTTTCAAATACATACCTACAAAGACGGGAGGGTATGCATGCTATGAATGCCCTTTGGGTATCTGTTGAATTCCCCCATACAGTTATCCCATATCTTAGAACAGAACAAACATGGCTATGGTATACTAATATGGCTGTTTGAATGTCTGTTAAATTTTTGATCCTCCTAAATGCAAATACGAATTTGTTTATTTTTTTACATACATTATCTACTTGAGCTTTCCAATTGCAATGTCTGTCCATAACTACTCCTAAAAATTTGATAATATTAACTTCTTCTATGTCATTATTATTGTATGTTAAACTTAATTTCATTTCATTTCCTAATTTTTTGTGGTTATTATATGGCAATTATCTTATAAACTTAGTTTTATTTGTATTTATTTTTAAGTTATTCCTATCTAGCCAATTGATTAAATCTGTCAATGCTTTATCCGTAACTATTGTACTGTTATCTAGAGTTTTCTCTTTTCTCAACACGGTTGTATCGTCTGCTAACAATATAATATATTGGGTCGTGGAATTGGGCAGTTCGTTTATATATATTAAAAACAGTAAGGGGCCAAGGACACTTCCCTGTGGTACACCACAGTAGTTTGCAAAGTACGGTGACCTGAAGGTTTTCTGGTTGTTAGTTTCAAAACACATTTTTTTTAATCTCGGTGCATTGTTGTCGGCCTCTTACGTAGCTTTCGAACCAACTATAAGCAACGCCTTGTATACCATATTGCTCAAGTTTACTTTGTGTGGGGTAGGTAGGTACCACAACTAAAAAGTGAAAAACGAAAATATAAAACAAAAGACACCGACTTTCGAAATTAAAGTCATTTTCGTTTTTTGCCATTGACTTCCGAAATTAAAGTTATTTTTCACTTTGTAATGTTTTTTTTTGGAAGTTGGTTGTGTTTTGTTTGTAATAAACGTTTTATTTTTCACTTTTTACAAAAAACGTGTACGTGCAGGTGTATTATATTATAATCGATGCCATAAACTCGACACCCGTGCATAGTTCGTAGAAAAGCAGTGGAACGACGCCGAAACATATTGCAATAGGTAGGTATCCTTTTACACTCACATGAAACTGCATTGTCATACCCTTATAGACTCTCCTGTTAATGAAATTTAATCTCTCATAATTACATGCGGTACTGAAAGCCATCTGCGGTGTTCCCGCCAATTTCCTGTGATTATCGGGCGGGAACGCGGGAAATCAGGTTTGCGGTGGCCTCCGCCGACGCCACGGTCGCAAGAATCTCATTTGCGCGCGAGATTCCGAGGAGGGCGCACGCGTTCGAACTATCCTGATTGCATTAGTTTTATTTTTGTTGTGTTTATAAAAATGGTTGACTTCGTAGTTTACTCTGGTCATACCAATTATACCTAAAAATAAACTTTCGTTGGTATTAATATATTTTTTCAGTTCAATTCATTTATTCAATAACAATTTTTACATCGTGTCCTGAATTTCTATAACTAAATATATAAGAAACATCATGCATGCAATTTTACAGAAAATAAAAAAACAAACGAAGATTGTGATTAAAAGATTTTATGTTTTAAACAAGGTGTCGTTTTGCATCCTCGTCAAATTCAAAGAGGTGACTATGCTACTGATTCTCGACACGAATCAATAATAAAATAGAAGGTATGTTTTTTCTAATAATCGGAAATTGGCATGTGTGGGACACGCATTTTAAAGCGCGGCCTGTGTGAGACCGCACTGTAACCGCCCTTTTACACACACATAAAAACGCGGCCGCTTATACGACACCATAACGCGATTCTGTTCTTTAAAATTGGTGTCTTCTGAAATACTGTCAAACTTAAATAACTAAAAAAAAACAAGTATATATTCATTATTTACCAGGGATCGTAATTTCATTTGATTATATTTATGTCTTCCATAACAGCCTCCAGATATTTGATGAGGATGCAAAACAACAGCTTGTATACTAAATGTTCCCTAATAATATAACTATTTTGCCTTAACAGGCAAAATCTCTAGGACTTTTCTACTATTTTCGTGTGAACATAATTGACCTAATTAACACCCGAAACCGAGACAAGAAAATCGCTTGTCATCAAGTTTGGTATGCATTACTCTCGTATGCTACATTTTTGCCCCCCTAGGTCTAGTAAAACTCGTTTCAACGCCTACCGACATCACAAACAAGTCGCGTCTTAACAAAGTAAAACCACAACACCCGTGTCAGCTTCAGAAATGAAACCAGCACAACAAACACGCCACAATACACAAATATTCCTCAAAACGTAATTTTAATTACACGGTTTTGAACCCCGGGACAAAATTCGGTAATTCACGGTTCACGCCACCGAGTCCTGGGGCTGACTTGAGGTTCCGGGGTTACAGCACATCAATTTTGGTTCAAATGGATCAACTGTGTATTCTCCGGGAACACTCGAGGTTTATATGTTTACTGACTTTTACCACGAGTTTCGCTGTGCCTTTGGATTCAGGTATTTTTTTTTTCTTGAGAAAGAGCATAATAATAATAAAAAATTGTGAAACACGGCACGGTTGACATCTGTCGGGCATGCCACCGGCCGGGAGAATCAATCAGGCATATTATCCCCGGGTGTTCTCGTCTAGCTAACGGAGAGTACTTGCATAGACACAACCTTGTAGCCAGGATAATCCATCAGCAACTTGCTCTGAAATACAGCCTTGTCGAATCTGAGGTGACGTACTACAGGTATGTGCCCGACCCAGTTCTCGAAAATGGAAATATCACATTGTACTGGGATCGATCCATCATCACTGACAGGACTATTGTTGCCAATAAGCCTGATATAGTGGTGGTGAATCGATCACAGCGGCACGCAATGATTGTTGACATAACCGTCCCGCATGATGAGAACCTCGTGAAAACCGAGAAAGATAAACAAATCAAGTATCTTGACTTGGCTCGTGAGGTTGTCGACATGTGGGATGTGGACTCAGCGATCATTGTGCCGAAAGTCATGACAGCCAATGGCTTAATAGCCAAGAGCCTCGACCGACACCTGAGGAGGCTCTCGTCGGGCAGCTGGATCAAGGGCTTGATTCAGAAAGCGGTACTTCTGGACACGGCTCGCATTGTCAGGAGGTTCCTCTCTCTGGAGCCCTGACCGCCGGTAGGTTGGACCCTGTTCCCGATACCGGTGGGCTAACATTTTTTATATTTTTAAATGTTTTTTTTATCTTTTTGTTTATAAAAATATTTTAAAATGTAATTTGTAGGTATTTAAATGAAATAAAGGACATAATAAAAATAAGCTAGCAACACCAACGAGAGTGCTGTGACACCGGCCGTAGCAGTTGCGTCGAGCTCGAGCGAAGAATATTTTTCCCCGCCGACGTCGCCAACACCTGTACGTCGGCAGGGGAGAGGCCGGCCACCGAGGAGCTTGGGACTTAGGGGCCATCCGGCCCCGAGCCGGGTCCCCGCTGCCGGTGGTTGTGTGCAGCGTATGAGATGGACTCAGTGTATGAACGAGAACGTCATGCGCGCATATTACAGGTCTACAGAGGGGGGAACTAACCTC
Source organism: Apamea monoglypha (assembly GCA_911387795.2). Taxonomy (NCBI): domain Eukaryota; kingdom Metazoa; phylum Arthropoda; class Insecta; order Lepidoptera; family Noctuidae; genus Apamea; species Apamea monoglypha. Next base: position 19,963,734 of record OU426922.1, read on the forward strand.
ACTGCGTACCGTGATAGGATGCTGTCTCTGTTCCAGGCACTGGAACAAACCGTCAACGTCTCAGAACAACGACTGTCGGATCAGGTGCGGGTCATCCAACGCAATCACAGGTTGGACGATATCGCACTTGATAGGCTGCGCTCAGAGGAACTGAGCAACCAAATCGTCTCGACTATGGCACAAACCGCGGCACAAGCGTCAACTATTGAAGTCATCCCGCCGTGGTCCAATCATGTTGAAAAAGAATATAGGGTTAACACAGTAACACGCGCACTGGAGGATGCGTTTCGATGCGAATATAGATCCACTCCAACTGAAGTTCGACCCGATTACCACGGTTACCTATGCACAAAAAAAAATAGGACGCTGGTGTGTGCCGTGGACTCAAGCATTTCTTCAAGAGCAGCGAGGATCTCATTGATACACACTCGATCCTTTATTGCGCGGCTGTGGCGGCATGTCGTTTAGCTAACATGAAGTTTCCAAGTTGTGACGGAGCTAGTGAGCTACTCGACCAAAACCAGCCGTACCACCTTGGCAGCGCAGGCTCGACCGTCGTATCGATGGGGCCAGGATATTCACTCGGCAAACTACACTGCTTCAGGGAGGGCAATACACGACCACGAGTGATGCGCTTTGTAAGGCAGGCATTCTCGGGGACTGGAATCAGTCCTCGTGAATACATGTCCCATGTCACAGAGCGCATCGACTTCCTGAAGCAGAAAGTTTGTGCGTGGGCGAGCCGAATTCGGCGGTATAAGCGGCGGGTTGATCGATACACGCAGAATCGCATGTTCCAGAGCGATAAAAGGTGGGTGTATAGAGGCTGGCTGGATGCAGGATGTCGAGCGAGTGTGCGGGACTATACCAGAAATGGAAGCAGTCCTAATTACGCCATCAGACGTTGCCAGAGCGGCCCGTCCGTTACCGAATTTGAAATCACCGGGACCAGACGGACTGCACAACTTTTGGTTGAAATGGCTAATTAGTTCACACACTTGCCTGGCATCTCAGTTCCAGTCATCCTTATTATGGGTCGCTACCGCACTTCCTAACAACAGGCGTTACCCACCTGCTCCATAAGTCAGGTAGTCCCGCGGAACCCAAGAATTATAGACCGATCATGTGTTTGTCGACGGTTTATAAACTTCTTACATCCATTTTAAGAGCGAAAATTAACACGCACATTGACAGTAACTCGATTATGTCTGCCTCTCAAAATGGATGTAGGAATGGGTCCCGCGGTACTCATAGACATGGCCATTAGCCAACAGGTTCGTCGATCCCGCAACGATATGTCGACATGTTGGATAGATTATAAGAAGGGCTACGACTCGGTGGATCGCATACATGGTTCATGAGGGTGATGGAGTTGTACAAGATAGATGCAACTCCACGCACCTTCCTTGAGTCATGTATGGGGCAATGGAAGACGATCCTTCGATATTCAGGGTGTCGACAGATCCAGGGGAGAGATGAGCCTGTATGGATTAAGCGGGGAATATTTCAGGGCGACAGTTTGAGTCCACTTTGGTTCTGCTTAGCCCTGAATACTCTAAGCACACTGCTGGAGGATTCAGGTCTAGGCTACCGGTTAAAGAGAGGTGGTCAAGTCATATCACCTCATATAGTCACCTCCTCTATATGGATGATTTGAAACTCTTTCCCCCCAACAAATTGCATCTGATGGAGCTATTGAAGGTAACTGAAACTTTCAGTAGTGCCATCAGGGTGGCATTTGGTGTGGACAAATGTGCAGTCATGCATGTACAGGGGGGGGGGGAGATTATGGAATCCGAGGGAATTCCACTTTCGGATTCCATACACCTGAGATCCCTCTCCTCATCCGAAAGCTATAAGTATTTGGGTATGTCGGAAGCGTTAGGCATCAACAATGCTGACATGAAACAATCGTTGAAGGAGGGCTTCTTTTGTCGCCTGAAGAAGGTATTAAGTAGTCTTCTTTCGGGCGGAAATAAGGTGCGCGCCTTCAATGGTTGGGTCATGCCGGTTTTGATGTAATCTTTCGGCATGCTTAAATGGACTCAGACTGAACTCGACGCCCTGGATAGAAGGGTCCGTACACTACTGATCACAAAGCGGATGCATCACCCACGATCATCGGTGATGAGACTGTATATCCCGCGGAAGTGTGGGGGTCGAGGCTTTTTAAATGCGAAGACCCTCCACAACCGCGAGTTGTGCAGTCTCAGGGAATATTTTTTAAAAGCAGAAGTGGGTATGCACCGTGATGTGGTCGCAATGAACAAGGGGCTCACCCCGCTCTCCATGGCGAAAGAGAACTGGCGCAAACCTGTAGTACTTACTACCGATGACCGCAAGAAGGTATGGTAAAGCAAGGAGTTTCACGGGCGCTTCTATCGGGCTATTCATGAGCCCGGTGTAGATTTCTTAGCGTCCGTATCCTGGCTCCGTTTTGGTGACCTTTTCGGGGAAACTGACGGTTTCGTCTGTGCAATTATGGATGAAGTTAACTTGACGAATAACTACCGGATACCGAAGGATGGGACGGTTGACGTGTGTCGGCCACGTTTGCAAACGTATCTTAATTGACGCGTAACAAGAATACGTAAAATTTATTAAACAGTCAAATACCAAAAACATTCGCTTCGGCGTCACGACATCTTTTTTTAAAATATAATTCTTCTTGTGTCTTGTCTTATATTTTTATATTTTCGTTGTTTGAATATCTTTTATTTTTTTAAATCAAATTAAAACGTGTACAAGCGAAGATCTGTTTTTAATTTCGCTACAATATGTATTATGTTTAATAGCCATAACATGATTTCATTTTCCTCTTGTACAATCACTTTAACATTGTATATATTACTAACATTGTTTACTTTACTTACTCGTAGTTATTACGGAGAGAGAGCAGTATATAAAGAAAAAAGTTTGTGTAGTGTTTGCATGCAGGTCCTCTTTTTTGTGTGAGATGGGAATGTACGTGTCTGATGTGTAAGGATGTGTGTGGTGTTGTATAGTGTTCTGCTGTGCGTTGTAGTGTGAGTGGGCATGCGCGCGTTTGTGTGTATGTTATGAGAAATGTATATTACATTGTATTACATAGTTCTCCTTTATTTCAATGTAAACACATATAAATTATATTTTTACATATTAGAATATAAAAAGTATAAATACATTTAAAAATATAAAAAATAGTAGCCCACCGGTATCGGGAACAAGGTCTAAGCTACCGATGGTCAGGGCTCTAGAGAGAGGAACCTCCTGACAATGCGAGCCGTGTCCAGAAGTACCGCTTTCTGAATCATGCTCTTGATCCGGCTGCCCAACGAGAGTCTCCTCAGGTGTTGGTCGAGGCTCTTGGCTATTAAGCCATTGGCTGTCATGACTATCGGCACAATAATCGCTGAGTCCACATCCCACATGTCGACAACCTCGTTAGCCGTCAAGATACTTGATTTTCAGCGGGGTTGTCCGAAATGGTTACCGCTACCCCGGAACATAGTCAGTAAGAGTCTGACACTCCCTTCCGCTCCACCCAGAGCCGGAGGGGTCATTTGATGATTTCTCATCCGAAAAAAAAAAAATAGAAAGAAAAGATACTTGATTTTACATAGTTTATTATTAGGGTGCAGTGTGCAGAAGAAGTTCAGTCTGTTTCTTCTTGCATTGTATTTTTGTTAACGGGTATATATTGAGGATTCTGTTTAACCTATTGTAAATTAATGAACCAATGGAGTGTGCAAAGCGTTGACTGATTTAGTTTTAAACAGCTCAGTCTTTTCGCATACTATATCTATTCTTCGTTTTTGAAGGAGTAGTGGGTTGTAGCTTAGTTTACTGTGTTGTAGGAGGACAACGTTTATTATGTATAACTATCTCACGGTCATGACTTCCCATTTTTCATATAGTGTTGTAGTGGGGAATCGGATATGCTTGGACGTCGCGAACTTCAGTATTGAACGCTGGGCGACCTCGATAGACTTCAAAGTTATTTTTGATGTCCTCCCCAAGAAGATAGACAATATATTATAAGCGATTGACAGAGAGCTAGTATATCTGCTTTAGCAACTTAAAGTAGTAATGTGCCTCAGGTTTTTAAAAACATATATGAGCTATCGCATTCTACAGCATAGTAGCATAAAATAGTTCCTTATAATGGAGATAGCTATCTATGTTAACTCCTAGATATTTCATTATATGCACGCGTTCCAATGACTGACACTTGCAGTTATTTCCGGAGTGACACTCGTGCGATATGATATTTCGCGCGATGCCATCTCCAGTTATTTTTTTTATGCTAAAGCAGATATATTTGATTTTGTCTTCTTTTAAAATAAGAATATTACTCTGGAGACACTTTCCCACGATATCGAAGCCCCGCTGTGCAGCACCGAGAGCCTCTTCCCAAGTATCGGCAGCAAAAGAAAGGGCAGTATCGTCCATAAAAGATATGATTTCACCATGGTTAAGTTCACGACTCGTGAGACCATTTATATACACAAGAAATAAAGTGGGTCCCAGTATGCTACCTTGTGGTACACCGTGTGCAACCTGAGGGCAAGAACTTTTTCATTTTCCTACACGAACACTCTGAGACCGGCCAGTCAGGTAACTAGTAAAAAGTTTCAGCTGTGTATCTCTAACTCCCAATCTTTCGAGTTTGTCCAGTAAGAGGGAAACAGAAATCGTATCAAATGCCTTGATATATTGTAAGGCAATTGATTTATTGTTGAATTCGTTGAGTAACTTTGGAGTTAGTATTACGTAACTACTTTGGTAATAAATAAACTGAAAGTTTCGGTGAACGTTTGTTTAAAATAATATAGTCAAAATGACGCATTCAATTTCTCCTGAAAACACGGCATAACACGAAAAACTAATTCATTAAACTAATAAACCTATCAAACAATAGCTTATGTAATGAAACATTCGACGACACAATACCCTCACGCATACTCATTGAAAACACGTAAATTAAATCTTCCTGAAACGTACCAGACGACAATGAAACCGTTGACAAAGACTATTGTCCTACCCTCCAGTCCCTGTGAAATAACTCACAAAAGAGATTCAATCAAAAATCTTATTAAGTATTTCGTTTTCTACAGTGTCTGATTGTTGCGAATTGAACTTCTATTTAATAAAATTAGGTACCTACTGGAATTCTGGATGCTGTTCATAGGTGGGTATGAGTTATTGGAATAAATTCAAAATCCATTCTTTCGTCATATTCGTGAACGGGCGCCGTTACTAGCACAGAGTACTTTTACTATTATCACTAGGGACTGGTCATCTCTTAGCTGCCACGGTTTATTTTAATTTAATTTAATATTTGAATTGTTTATTTTTTATATATTTATTACGGACGCTTTTAACGGTTTGCATCGTTTTCACATGTATAATAACCGTATCAACGTAATTATGTGTAGGTAACCAATATTTTGTAACCATATTTTGATTTAAAATAGTTCGTGGACTTTCTTGCCCGTATTTCTCCATAGGTACCTACTACGCTTTGCAATTGGCAACCAGCTTCATCATTCTGACTGACCGACCCCTTAGCAATTCTAAAGTGCCTGTTATTAGTTTATTTGAAATAAATGCGTTGCATTTGAGTATGAATCTTCACAGATATGTAGTAATGGCTATGAGATTTTATTTTATAAGCACGAAGCTACTAATAATATCTTATGTCCAATGCTGATCATGAATCATACAATGACTTAGATCATTCCAATCAGACGATCAGATATCAGCTAATATGACTTGAACCTAAAGTCAAGTCTTGACCTATGCAAGTTGTAGGAACTACAGTAGCAATAATGGATACGAGGTAATTTGCCCCGCACACACAGGCGAGCGGGCAGTCCAACTATTGTAGTCTTTGGGGCTCGCTTTAGTGAAGTTGGCATAACGATAAATTTAAGCAAAAGCGAATTCGGGCAATCATAAGTAGAATTTCTAGGATTCGAAGTAACGCAGACGGGAATCAAACCGTTAACAGACAAAGTAAAAGCGATAACAGACTTTCCGAGACCAGAGACAGTAGAACAGCTTCGTCGTTTTTTGGGAATGGTTAATTTCTATAGGTCGCATTTGCCACACGCAGTTGAGCATGAAGCAGTACTTAATAAGTTTTTACACAATGCCAAGAAAAAAGACAAAACAAAAATACCGTGGGATAGCAATAGTATAGAGTCATTCGAACAATGTAAAGTCAGCATTAAAGAAGCGACTACATTGTTCCACCCAAGTGCTGACGCGCCTTTGTCAATAATGACTGACGCATCGGATACATGCGCAGGGGCAGTATTACAACAAAAAGTAGGCGGACAGTGGAAACCAGTAGGATATTTCTCCAAGCAGTTATCACAGGCACAAAATAAATATAGTACGTATGACAAAGGGTTAGCAGCAATTTACATGGCCATGGTTCATTTCCGCAATTTGATAGAGGGACGACAAATTACCATTTACACAGATCACAAACCACTAACATATGCATTCACAAGATTAGGTAACGATAAAGAAATACCAAGAAGGGCCAGACAATTATTGTATATTAGCGAGTTTACCAGCGACATACAATATGTAAAGGGCCAAGATAATACAGTCGCGGACGCGTTATCACGTGTAGAGGCAATTGTTTGTCCAACGGTACTTGATTTCGACGAATTAGCTCAAGCGCAGGCGCGTGATCAGGTTACGGTAGGTAGTAACGTCAGCAAAAGGTTGGCATTCAGACACGTAGGAATGCCGGAAACTGATAAGCAGATATATTGCGAGGTATCAACCGGTAGTGTCAGACCTTTTTTAACAGACTTTAGAAAAAAAGTGTTTGGAAACATACATAACATTAGTCATCCAGGTGTCCGCACTACGCGTAAGATGATCGCACAGAGATACTTCTGGCCAGGCATGAATAAAGAAACTAACGAATGGACTAGAGCATGTATCCAGTGGCATGTCAGAAGGCAAAAGCTAGTAGATATACAGTCTCAAACATAGGTAGTTAAGGTAGTTTTCCGCCATGTAACAGGTTCGAACACATACACACAGACATTGCAGGTCCCTTGCCTACGTCAAAGCACGGACAGCGTTATTGCATAAATATTATAGATTGTTTTACGCGTTGACCAGAAGCTATTCCAGTTTCAGACATTTCAGCTGATACGGTCTCCAGGGTTATTTACGAGCACTGGATATGCAGGTTTGGTTGTCCAAGTAGAATAACGACCGACCAGGGCAGACAGTTTGAAAGCGACCTTTTTAACAGTCTCATGAGATGGTTAGGCATTCAAAGAATTAGGATAACTCCGTACCACCCGCAGAGCAACGGGTTAGTAGAAAGGTGGCATCGCTCATTAAAAAGCGCATTAACAGCGTGTTTGGCACAAAGCATGGATTGGGTTGACGAACTGAAAACGGTAATGCTAGGACTCCGTGCAGCCTGTAGAAGTGACTCGGGTTTCAGTGCTGCAGAGATGGTATATGGGGAAACAGTTAGGTTGCCAGGTGATTTCTTCCACGTGAAAAACCAACAAGGCAACGACCCCAGCACATATGTAGGACAGCTGCGTCAAGTAATAAACAAGCTACGACCCACATCACGAGCGATTAGCGACTCACGAAATGTTTTTGTAAGTAAAGATTTAAAGTCGTGTGTATTCATATTGAATGACTTAATGAAAAAATCACTTTGTCCTACCTATGACGGCCCGTATAGAGTTATAAGTAGAAACGATAAGGTTTTTAGAGTTAAGTTACGTAATAGAGAAAGCGATCTAACAATAGATAGATTAAAACCTGTGTCTATGTTGCAAGAGAACGAGCAGAATCATAACACGGATTATTTGCACAAATAATCAGAAAACAATGATGAAAAGAAAGATGACGATAAATCGCTTCCGCCTACGGGTTTGACCACACGCAGTGGTCGGCGTGTAAAGCCCGGTGCGATTTTTGCTGCCGTAGAACAAGTAATAAGAATAGAAATCATTGTACCAAATATTACGGATAACATTTATAGTCAAAGAAGCAACTGCACACCAAGTATAGCAACAATTTAGTTACAATTAAATACTGTCGACTCAAAGGGTGATCAATTATTTTTATAGCAGAGTAGTTTGCCATGGTGACTACCCTTAACGTTTTAAATAAATCTTAATTAAGGACGCATTTTTATTTTAATGGGGGGAGGTATGTAGGAACTACAGTAACTGTAGCAATAATGCATACTAGGCAATTTGCCCCGCGCATACAGGCGAGCGGGCAGTCCAACTATTGTAGTCTTTGGGGCAATCGTCTCTGCCGCGCCCTAGCGTTAACTAGTGTACTATCAAGATATTGTAAGAACGCCCATGTAATATAACTCCTGATGTATTAATACACTTTATATTGGACTCCGGAATTTCATTTACACCCCTCGCCAACCAGATACTAAAATGTTCCAACACAAGTAATCCCTTTTTAGTACAATTACCTCCTTTAGCCTGCAATGCCTTTTTTTCTCAGTCTATGATAAGTTATCTTGCCAACACTTGTCAAAATAAAATGTCTGACGAGAAATGTTTGTATATTATTTTGCGTACATCTATCTAGTTATATTTGCAGCCATAATACATACAATTCTAGCCTGCATTACAGTGTTAGACCAAGGTACAATTCCTTTAGAACGAGGCTCAGTCGGAATACAATTTTTTATTGACATTGAAAATAATCATCATCTGGGCACATGCAGAGTAGCTTCGAGGCCAAAAATGTGTTGTTTATCTGACGAAAACCACAAAGACTGTAGTATAGATAATATCCATGGTGACTACGTGGAACAGATTAAGCCTAAAAACAGAGAAACATTAATTTACGTTTACCCTACTTTATATCAATACGATCAAGTAGGTTACTGCGATTTTGTCATCGACTTCAAATGTAGCAACAACAGATGGTCCAGACAGTTGCCAATTAGTATACCTTTCGATACACGATTAGCAAATAAAAAGAAAACGCAGTATCTTAAGGCATACAGTAATCTGAAAGGTAGCGACTGTGACTCTCTAGATGAGGATTCTCTGCGTGAGTGTGAACCAGTCAATTGTGACTTGAAATACTCTGGACGAAGACCGTACTTTGATGCTAATCGTGGCAAGTGCGTGAGTGCACCAGCATGCGAGACAGACATCGTCAAGAAGCTCCCAGACATCGTATATGTACCTATAAGTAATATTTGTAGAGACCTCGACCAACCTATTAGTATTGGTGACATTTACGCAATTAACACGGGCTTAGGTGTTGTTACTGAGTCAACAAAATCAGCTTTCTATGATTTTAAGGTTATTTTGAACTCAAACTGCTCAACTATATCCGAAAATGTGAAAATGCTTAAGGATATGTTGTATGGAAAGCTGTGTGTACTCAATGGAGACACATCAGACTACGAAAAATGTTGTGTAAATGCTATATTCTCAATTGTAGGCTACATAATCGCCATAAGTGGCTTAGTGCTGTCGCTAGTCTGTTGCCTTCAGGCCACGGTATGGTGCTACGTGAAATGGTCAACAGGACAATTAAAACATGCTTTAACGCATTGGAGATCAAGTAATACTAAGATTGTACTCGCACGGGACGGGAGTTCACACGTGAACAGACACGTAACGGACACTTTGTTGAAAGAAGTAATTGTGCGGGACCTGCCGCTAGAGATGAGAGAGAGTGTAGTTGACATCTGCCAAAGAATCGATCGAGAAATAAAGCAGAAGAAGAGATACAGAGTGATGGATCTCGGTAGCCAGGTCAATCTACGAGAAAGCGAAAATCAGTCGTCTGAAACATCTTCCGACACATCTTTGACTCACATCAGTGCTGATAGAGCAAAACTGATAAAGAAAAGTTAAGCAGAAATATTTTGCTTTTGTAAATATTAATAAAAATATTAGCTTCATAGGATTTGTTAAAAAAGGCGTTTCAATAAAATAATTATAAATAGAGGATTTTTTTTTATTAGATATATAAAAATTGTTTGCACATACATTTAGCTTTCGTCCCACAACTGATGCTGCAAACCGTTACATTAGCATGACTTGGGATTGACTAGCATAGCATTAAGCTATTATTAATATACATAAATTGGTACCCAACAAATGAAACTAAATCTACAGCTCATCTTTTTTACTATCTACTTTTAGATAATCTTCTTTGATAAAGTCTGCTGCCCTTTCAGCGACCATCATAGTTGCTGCGTTAGTGTTCACACTAGGTATGGTGGGCATCACACTAGCGTCGACCACCCTCAGGTTCTTGACTCCATACACTCTAAGTCTACTATCAACTACTGCCTCAGAATCTTTGACCTTCCCCATCTTAGCGGTACCTACGGGATGGTACACATGGAATGTTACAGTTCTAGCCATACATTCCCAATAGTTTTCACTTTCAAACTCAAAGTCATCACAGCCTTCAAAATGAATCCTTTTAATTTCAGCATTCATATCTTTAAACGTCGGAGTGTTGACAATCTCCGTTACTTTCTTAACACCTTTTACAAAAGTGTCCATGTCCCGTTTGTCATTAAAATACTTTGTGAAGATCTTGGGGTGTTCCATAGGATTCTTACCACGTATCTCGATATAGCCTCTCGAGTGTGGCCGGCAGAGAGCGATGAAGAATATAAACATTTCTTTCTCTTTATTAAACTCGGCATACTGCTTACAGATGCTGTCTTTAAATGACCAGGAATCTTTGCAAACGGAATATACATATGAAGTGTTTGGTAAAAAGTAGTTGTGATCTATTTGTACGTCAGGAAGAGAATTGTCATCTGAGACCGATAGGAAAGCATTTACATTAGGCTGATCATAGTTTGTAGTGAGTGGTCCTGTTTGATCTACTAAGTATTCTGCAGCAGCTTTCTGCCAAAATTCCTCTCCCCTCCTTTCAGCTCCTGTATCTACTGTCACTGGAATAGGTATGCGTACATGATCTTGGAGATTCTTTCCAACATCTAAGTCACTGATTACTTTAATATCCTTCTCTTTTAGAAGTGCTCGAGGCCCGATGCCTGATAACATAAGCAGTTTAGGAGTATTCACTGTTCCAGCACTTAGTATGACCTCTTTAGATGCAAAGTACGATTCTATGTCACCATATAAAAGTGAAATTGTAACTCCAATAACTGTTTTGTTCTTTTCATCAATTTCTAATTTGCTAACGTAAGCGTGCTTCATGACTTTTAAGTTTTTGCGTTCCCTAACAGGATTCAGGAAAGCTGTAGTGGTGCTTACTCTGCGGCCCTTATGGATTCCACCTCTGAGTTTTCCGACTCCCAACTGCGTGGGACCATTTAAGTCATCTAGGTATTTTAGTCCCAATTCTTTATAAGCATCGGTCAACTTCTCAGCTATGCCTGCGTGGGTGAAGTTCAGTTGATCCACAACAAACTCTCCTTCTGTTCCGTGTTCCTTTCTTAGTTCTGGGTTGTTTAGAATAAACGGGTCTATCATTTTTTCGCTCTTTTTGAAATATTCTTTCAATGTAGGCCAGTCCCAGCCATCATTATTTTTGATATGCCACGGCTCATAGTCTCCAGCACTGCCCCGCATGTGGAGATGCCCGTTGATGGAGCCGGTTCCTCCCAGAACCTTGCCGCGTGGCCAGAAGGATCGGTCGTCAACACTGCCTCTGTTGGAATTTTCATCATACTCTGTGTAATATTGGAATACGTTTCGAGTCCTGTGCGTGGCGCTTGAGTAGTTAGGAATCTGGAAGTAAATGAAAATGTTGCTCAGATACATATGTATGTTTGATTTAGTATTTTGATAATTGATTTGAATAAGAGACCACAACATGACATTTCAAAGAAGAGTTTGCTTTGACGACTATATAATTAATTAATATAACAGCAAATCATTTCTATCCTCATCTTAAGGGCGTCATCCTTAGTGGTTTGTAAAATACTGTAATCGATCAATTAATGAATATCTTTATTGTGGATCATAGGTAGGTACATAATACAGGTCTTAAATAATAAAATTGAGATCAGCTATGTCCCGCCCTTAGGGCATACAATAGTTATATAGAAGATTGCGCACAGACGGCTTTGATGCCACCTGGCGCAAAAAGACAGCCTCACTGCTAACCAGATTGCGTGGGAGCAGTAACAGCATCCTGGGTGTAATAAGCAGTAAGCTAGACAGCCTAATGGTGTAGAGCCTCACCCAGAAGACTCTCTCTTAGTTATTAGATACTAACTTAGTTTTTAAGTTCATGCTAACAATATTAAATATAAGTGTAATGGATCAATGGTTGTCTGAATAGACATTAAATTTACATTATTGTTACAAATTATTAAGATGTCACATAAAATATAAAAAACATAAAATAAACGGAACGAATTTGAGTAGGTACACATCAGTGGGCCACTGAACGCATCATGACTGAGGGGGACTGTATTGGAGCAGTGATTTGTCTGATAGGAAGTCTTTTATAGAGTAGTAGCATTTGTAGTAGCTTGACGGCACGGTTGGCGCAGTGGTTAAGCGATTGACTGCTGCGCTGCGTGTCGCGGGTTCGATTCCCGCACGGAACAAACATTTGTATGACCTACATGTATCTGTTCCGAGTCTGGGTGTTTTTCTATATATAATATGTATGTATTTACAAAAAAAAAAAACTGTATATAAGTAGTTTATCAGCCATCTTGTTACCATAACACAAGCATTAGGTTGCTTAGCTTGGGACAAATGGTGCTGTGTGAAATGTCCAGGGATTTATTTATTTATTATTTATTATTTATTTATTTGTTTACTAACAGATCATGGAGATTCTTTTTGTGTGTAAGCAGACTACTCACAATGCTCTCCATAGGAGGATCTCCTCCAGCTTCAATCAGCAGCACCTTCCATTCCGGAACTTCGGACAACCTGCTTGCTAGCAAGGACCCTGCCGTGCCACCGCCTACGATAATGAAGTCAAACCTGTCACCACCTGGTGAAAAAATGGATTCATTATTATACCAAAACCAAAAACTACAACGCTCGTGGGTCTAGAATCATGTTCTGATTTCATGTTACCATGTTTGCGCGTCGAAATCCCTTACACCGTTCATTTTTTCTTGTTCTAAGAAAATTCAGAAATACGTCTTTCCGTATCAAGTAACAGGTACTTCACTTACTTGTAAGTCCATAAGAGTAGTCCATAGGCCATGGCTCCGTGATGAGACACTGTGCAGCAAGAAACTGCGTCACCAGCTTGGTGAAGGCAGTTCCTGCTGAACCCTGGCTGTAAGCCTGGCACCCCACTGGTAGACACTTCATAATTTCTGAAACAGTTGAAAAACAGTTAGTTTTTCTCTCTCTAGCACGACTGTTATTAAATTTTATTGGCCCAATACTTCGCCAATTTCACGGCGTTAACGGTGGAAGTGTCCTCAGGCAGGAAGTGGCCACCCATTAAACAGTGAGTAGAAGTTCAAAAATATAAGCTTGCTCCCGTGTTCTAGCTCCGGAACACTTTGATAAGTGTTAAATCACATCATCATCATCATCATCATTCTCCTGCCCTTATCCCAATTTATTTGGGGTCGGCGCAACATGTCTTTTTCTTCCATACTTCTTATTAGTCGTCATCTCGGTAGTCACCCCCTTTCAAACCATATCATCATTCACACAAGTAAGTGCCATAAGTGTTAAATGCAGATAATATAATAAGGCAAACTCCACGATATAACATTTTAGCTGATCGCTCGCGCTATATTTAAAGGTAACATTAAACACAACAAGGTATTAAACTTTAAGGTAACAGGTGGACGAGCTGAAAAAAGTGAACAGCCGATTCATATACTCATGGGCACAGTCTTCCACCCACACTAACCTGAAAACATTATTTTAAAAAAAACCTCTAACCAACTTTCCAAATAATATCAGAAGGCCGTAGCATGTACATATATCGAGAGGGTTGAAAACCTTAATAATATTAGCAAGTTCCAATCGTTTGCTGACTACTAGGAAACGTTCGCGATGAATATTTAAGTGTTGTGCTTCAAAGGGACTCTGTTTCAACTAAGTGGGAAGCAAAACAATTAAACTTTAATTACGAAGGAATTAGCCCTTAAGTAACTTAAGTATTCTATGTAGGCCACGTCCACATTGAAGGCCACATTTACACGATGCAAGTATCTTGCTCGTGGCATACCTACAATAAAATTAGAGCAATTGACTTGCACCGTCGTCTGTCTGTTTAGACAGACGGTGCAAGACTGGACGGAGCAACTTTCGTTGCTTCAACTTAGACGGAAGACGAAAATTACGTCAGGCGTTTAGTACGCTCGACGCATCATCAATTGAGTGTGTGAGGTTGAATATTTTATTATCTTTAAACATTCAACCTAACACATTCAACGACCTGTCAGTTTTGGCCTTACACGACCGACAATACGCAACGCATCTTCCGTCGGTTATACGACCACACCACCCTTAGTCCTGCCCACAGAACAGATAAAAGAAGTCCTGCAAGTCACCAAAAATTTAGTTAGAAAAGTCTCATTTCTGCTTGATTAAACGACACCCACACACACTATAAGACTCAAACAAGAACCCTTCTTGTCTAGAATTACTTGTAGACGAGTTCATCCATAAGTGAAACAAAGTGTTAATCGTGAAAAGTCTGACGGTGGCACCGGTCACCGCTTTCGTTAAAAATTGTGTGGAAATCGGTTTTCGCGGTATGGAAAGGGATGAGGAAAATGTTGTGAGGAAAGTTTTGAGTATGAATGTGGATTACTATAAGAGTAGGGGAAGACCAAAGAAATGATATGGCTTGAAATTGGTTGGCTGCCGAGCTGACGCCTAATAGATAGTATGGAAGAAAAAGACATGTTGCGCTGACCCCACATAAATTGGAATAAGAATAATGACTGTGTGTAAAACGATAAGGGTAAGGAACGTCTCAGCTTTGATTTTTTTTTATTTATAAACTAGTGCTTGACTGCGATCCCGCCTGATGGAAAGCAGTGATGCAATCGTAGATGGTGAAGCGCACTAATTTATTATGAGCCTATTCACTCTAGCCTTGAAGACACTTAAATTATAATCGGACGGGAAGACCGCTGCAGGCAAATTGTTCCAGTCCTTCGATGTACGCGGTATAAACGACGAGGCGAAACGCTTCGTCCGGATCGTAGCGGTGTCAACAACGTAAGTGTGGAAATTCGCCGTACGACGGGTTGTCCGATGATGGAACGGTGATGGCGGAATTAAGTCATGTATTTCCCACGCATACTCTCCAAAATGCATCCTCTAGAATACCGAAAGGCTCGCTACCCTACGCCTGTGCTCCAGGCTTTGTAGATTGGTCTTTACCAAATCTGGATCACCAATTAGCCTCTTCGCACGCCTCTCCACTGAGTCCAAAGCTGCTAGATGGCATTTTGCAGCACCAGCCCATATGTGGCTGCAGTACTCCACACACGATCGAACCTTCTAATGTTATACAAAGCGTATAACATTAGAAGCTGTCCCGGTGTGAAGTACCGCCGGACCTTTGCAAGAACGCCAAGTTTCCTAGCAGCCATCTTGGCTTTGGACTCAATGAACTGCCCAAAGTTTAGGTTTGAGGAAATTTGAACTCCCAAGAGCTGAAGGCGGTCGGTGCACTCCAAGGATACATTCTGAAAAGCAGGAGCCAAGGTGAACGGACTCTTTTTGGCGGTGAACAGACACGCTTGTGTTTGGGCGGCGTTGAATCCCACAAGGTTGGCTTTTCCCCATTTGGAGACTGCCTGAAGTGCGACATTCGTACGCTCTACCATAGCCTCTCTTTCGGAGCGGATTACTTCCTTGCAAGCCCGAGCACTCGGTAGGTATCTCTCTACAACTGTGCTGTCATCTGCATACCCATAGATTCCGGGCATCAGCAGATCGTTGATATGCAGCTGGAAGAGAGTTTCAGAGAGAACAGACCCCTGAGGAACACCGGCATTAGTCGTCATGGGCTCCGATGAGCATCCGTCGACAATAACTCGGAGAGACCGTTCACTCAGGAAGTCTTTTACACAGTCCGTCAGACCAGGGGAAATGCCGTACACTGGAAGCTTACTCATAAGGCTAGCATGCCATACCCTGTCGAAGACCTTCGAGACGTCTAAGGAGACGGCAATCGCTTCACCATTCCCCTCGAGGGCCTCGCCCCACAAGTGAGTGGCATACACTAGTAGGTCCCCAGTAGACCGATTGCGGCGAAACCCGTACTGACGGTCACTGAGAAGATCGTTACCTTCCACGAGTTCAACACACGCTCCATAATCTTGCAGAGTATGGAGGTTATTGAAATCGGCCGATAGTTGCTAGGATCGGCACAACTGCCGCTGATAAATAAACGTGGTTAGTCTTCCTACCTTTTAAAAACTGTTTTATAGACCCTTTTGTGCTTAGTGTTACTGCAGTTTGGTAAAACCCATCAATAAGCGATTATAATTTGATACACAGACACAAGCGAAAGATTAGAAATAAATCACTATGAATGATAGCTTATCAAATTCATTGATAGACAAATCGCACACCTCATGCTTATCGTTGTAAATACCCACGCGATCACACACTTTGAAATACCCAGGAGGGATTAGACTGAAGACGATTGAAGTTTAAAAAATAATAAAAACAGGGCTCCTTGATTCCCAGCTATTATTCGCCGTATAACAATACTCGTTTCTCGTTTACTCACAATAATGTCGGTGCGGCTTAAAAGAAGATGTAGTGAAAACAATTAAAATAGTAAGTATGAGTAGATGATTTGGTCATGTTCAGAGGATGAATGAAAGACGACTAACAAAAGGTATTTGTATTTGATAGCCCAAGGTAAGAAGTTTTTTTAAGGCAAGGCAGAGGTGAGTAGAATCGCCGGGAGGAGACGCTCTAGAAGGATATACACGAGTATATATACCTTATTGGTAAAGTTCTTCAGAAAGGTCAGGTGCGTATAGTACTTGCCACCGGAGTGCGTGTATGACCAAATGTATGAACATAAACTCTCGCCTTCTGCGAGAGTTTATGTTATATAACATAAACGCACTCCTTCGCCGCCTGTATGTATCGACAATCATATAAAAATTAAAAATGGATACTTACATTTGAAACCCCAACACAATAAATAAAATAATTAAATCAGATGAGAATCGTATTGTACCACAGTTGCGGACCGACTGGCCGGTCGGTTATATTATCAATCTGTGAAAACATCATTATCAGTTGCTAATGTATCCGTCAGTATCAGTGTTTTCCCAAATCCTTATTAATGCTATTAAGAGCAGACTTATGTAGTTTGTATGTTCGTTTGCGGACTTGATATTTTGTGGATATATCGATGATGATGATATTTGGATAGTCATATTGGAGTGTCGAATTTAAGTATATTATGTTCCTTCGTAAACGCAAATGTCGGACAATTCATTTATATTTTCTGATGTTATATAAAATGTTGGTAAGTTTGGGAGTTGAGACCATTTTAGACTAATATACATTGTCTTCACTTGATCTGACCAAGATTACGTCTGGATTTGAAAAGAGACTTTGACCCTTGGGTTTGTTTCGCCATTTCATCTCAGGTAAGAAATTTCGAATCCATCTAGCTTATTTTTTTATAATATTACGCGTAAACGTGTTTCCGATATCATATTTACAGAATAAAAAAAAAAATTCTCAGACATAACAGCCCGGTTTTTGTGGATGACCTAAAATCCTCGATTGAATATCAAATAGCTGCTGTAGTATCTTCTTATATGCTAAAAACCGGTCTATTTAAGGGACCATATTCAACAATTGAAGTATTAAAACTAATTTAAAATGACGTTCTAAAAGTATACTTATATAATATCTGCACCTACTTACAAAGAAATACACGTGTCGCCGACACACCGGGCAACGTTACACTTGCAGTTTTCTCCCACTATACAGGTAAATAGTTAGGAAAACTGCTAAAGTAAACCCGCACGTGGCAGACTGACAACCTTTCACTCTATACTGCAACTTTATCCACTTTTAATCTACTTTGCATACCTGCTGGAAACAAATATTTGCTGGCTTTTACCTTAATTTGTTACTCAACTTAACAAGTAAACGCCTACGTGGACGTTCTGTGGGTATACAACATAGAACATATATATCTATACAAATAATAAAGCTGAAGAGTTTGTTTGAACGCGCTAATGTCTGGAACTACCAGTCGGATTTGAAAAAATATTTTGCATTTGATAGCCCAATTCTTGAGGATGGCTATAGGCTATTTAACATCACGCTATTTCACTTGGGAGCCGAGCAAAAATTAAAAAATGTCTGTAAAACGCTATATATATACATATATGTATATGTATATACCTAGTCTTGCCATAAATATTGTCACGAAGAAAAAAAAAAATTTTTATTGCAAATAATATTTATTACTTTTACAGTACGTTAGTTTAATACATAAATATAAAACAATTTAAAATATAAAAAGCTTATTCGAAGTGGTTGCAATACAGTCCTTTAAACGTTGAGGCCAGTTATCAATAGAAGCACGCACTCTTTCCATGGGAAAATTCTTCATTGCCAATCGTATGGATTGTTTTAGGGACTCCAAATTATTATGGCGTTTAGAGCAAGCCGTACTCTCTAAAACTGACCATAAATCATAATCCAGCGGATTAAGATCGGGACTAGACTACGCGACGGCCAGTCTTCAGCTCTGATGAAGTCCGAAATGTTCACTTCCAACCAAGACTGCGTGGACCGAGCTTTATGACCCGGCGCCGAGTCTTGTTGGAAGGACCATACTTGGTTATTGAACATGGTGTTGTTAAGGGGCTTAACTACCTTCTCAAGAATGGTATCTTGATACACCTGTGCCGATGTTTTGATACCTTTTTCACAAAAATATGGCTCAGCCACTCCTTCATACCTAACACTCCACCAAACCAATACTGAAGTCGGATAATGCCCACGTTGCACTCTGTCGACTAATTGGGAAGCTTCCTTAGAGCTTTGAGCATAAATACGGTCATTTTGTTTGTTAAAATGTTGCTCAATTGTAAAGATTTTCTCACCCGTAAACAAAATTTTTCTGTGACCTCCCTTTGCGTACCGCTTCAGTAGTTGTTTCGATTTTACCACCCTATTCTTTTTTAAATTATCAGTTTAAAAATGACCAGTGCATCTCTTATAGGCTGCAAGTCCTAAGTCATCTTTTAAAATACGCGACATGGTTCTGGGTGCTACGTATCTTCATCTCCCGAGATAAAATCTTTTGCTTTCGGACAGGATTTCTTCGAATTCTTTCCCTTACTGTCTTGACCACCTTTTTCGTACGAACACTACGTGGACGACCAGATCTTTTTCTGTCACAAACAGAGGAGGTCTCCTTGTACCTATTAATAGCCCGGTACACAAACATTTGACTAATACCAAGCGTATTAAAAATTGCATTTGGCTCCATACCAACTTTGTGTAATGCAATCACAGCGATTCGGTTCTCTTTATCACCCCACTCCATTTTAATATCGCAAAATATTGTACAATGTATTGGCGCCAAAATGAGAAAACTCAATGACCAATCGTATAAAAATGACAGATTCCAAATTCAAATGTATATCAATAAATATCTTTCTTATTTTTAATTGTAACAGTATTTATGGCCAGACTATGTATATATTCGTGAAAACGAAGTAATATCGCGGGCAGGCGATGCAATGCGACGGGGTGGGTCAGGGGAACATGCGAACGAAGTCGTGGGCAGAAGTTAGTAAGTTACATGTCCTGTGGTATACATAATTATATTGTATAGGTGCCTACCACGGAAATGGGAAGCCAAAACGACTGAATAAGGGTGATGGGCGACCTCATCCATCAATTTAACGTTTCTGTATGTTCAGCAGATATTTGTGGTACTTATGTGTGTTCAGCAGATATTTGATGAATGTGTGTATGTTCAGCAGATATTGTGGGTTTAAAATTCACTTGAGAATCTACCATTTTTTGAACGTCAAAAATTACAAAACACAGCCCCTATCCAATAAGAGTAGCTAGCTCGTTGGTTAAAGTCAGCAATCTTGATGATTCTTCTAAGAAGAATCTTTTTCAATAGTGAGGTGTCTCGGTCGGTGTCGGAATACCAGCGCTGCGGTATTTATTTTTTAAAAATCGCAGCATTATGCTGAGATAGGAGCTTTTTTGGCACAGGTCTTTTTTTTTTTGTTTATTTAGGTACTTTTTTCAAAAAAAGTAAATACTTAAACCAAAAAAAACCTTTCCTGTGTAGGTCCCAAATAGAATATTTTTCTATTTTCTTTGTTTTCTTTAATCGATAGTTAGAATAGAATACTCTACTACTCTTTCTAGTCTCTCTCTAATCTCTCTACCTCTCTCCCTAGTTATTAGGATAGGATAGGCCATCGCCCTGATGTTTGAGTGTCTCTTGAAGAAAATACCTACCTACCTTACCTTACTTACTTTCTAAAAAAAGTTACAAGTGAAGACAAATCATTTAACATAACGCTTCTACTATAATTCTGTTATCTAAAACTCGTTATCTAAAGACACGTCGGTTAAACCAACTAATTACATAAAATATATCTTTAACGTACCTATACGATAATGCAATTTCAACGTTATTATTTATAGATAAACTGTTACTCTACACAAATTGAGTCAATATTATTAGAGTAATTATATGCAATCTAAAGGTCCGTTGGTACAAATAGTAGGCTTGTAAGAGGCTAGTCCCATGTAATAGGGGGCGAGCCTATTGCCATCAACAGGGCACAAATCTGGGCTGCTACTGAAGACAACCCAATAACACAGCCATTTTGGCTGTGTTATATATAATACATTGGTTATCTTTTCTGGCAGAAAACATAAAAAAAAGATGTACTAGAAACATGTTTATATTTCGTTTATTATAAACTAGCTTCTGCCCGCGACTTTGTCCGCGTGAATTTCTAGCTCCCCCGCCCCACCCCGTCGCATCGCAGCGCCTGCCCGCGATGTTACTTCGTTTCCGCTTAGCTTTCTTTCTGACATTTTGTCTTTTTGCTCGGCTCCTTAGCGAGATTTTAGCCTATAGCCTTCCTCGAGAATTGGGCTATCATATACAAAAAGACTTTTTCAAATCCGACCGATAGTTCTAGAGTATAGCGCGTTCAAACAAACAAACTCTTCAGCTCTATTATTAGTATAGAATAGATGAAAGAAAGAAAGAAATACATAAAAATAGGTTTATTTGTCACAGAAACACGTGCTTACAAAAAGATAATTAAATCTAATAATAAGGAAAAATAAAAACAATGAATAATTAACGCACTACAAAATACATTCGGTAACAATCCGGGCAGACCAAATGGGCGGTCCCTATCACGAAGGTCCCTATTAATTAAACATAATGTTATTTTAACTCAAAGTCTCTGCTTTTGTATAAAACGTTCACATTATTACGTGGACTTTCGAAATATTACAGTAAAAAAAAAATCAAGAAAATACAGGCAATTTAGACCGACCTACCTAAACTTTTGAATTCCACAAAATATTAACAAACTCATCACACGAAACGCCACTAAAAATGTATTCGTGGAAAAGTGCTTCTTGTACGAACAAATGTAACAGAAACGCGCGTGGATAGGGTTCCGTACGATGAATATGTTATAAGTATACCATATTTTTTAAATACTAATAATTTTATCCCATGAACCCACTCCCATACATTCCAACTGCAAATGTAAGCTTGTACGCACTATATTGAGATATTTATCGTGTTATTTTGAGACAGTATTTGAGTTTTGGAGATAAGGGGGTCTGGTTCGGGAGGTCTGGGGTGCCCATTCAACACTAAAATCAATACATTTTTTTTAATTCACTTTTTACAAGGCAGGCGTGTTTTTATTTTTTTTTTAATTATTTATTTTTTATTTCATACCTTTTAGTGATAAAACGATATTTTTGCAAACGCACAAGTGCCACGAAAGACCACTTTTTTATTTGTTATGTTAAGTAAACATGTGCATATTGAATACTACTGTTATATATTTTTACTAAGCAAGCTCTAGATCTAGACAATGATAGTGTAGTCAAATTTTTATGAAAAAAATATATATTCCGTTTTATTTCATGATGCATGGCTCCCTCATTATTATTTTTTTTAATTTTCACCAGCCTATGTTACCCGGGATAACGCAACGCTTCTAGCGATACCACATACATTGAGATCGATTAAGCCATTTATACATTATGGTGGAATAAAGGAACTCACAAACATACATGAACCCTAAAAACATACTCGTAACACTCCTTTATTGGCCGGTCGTGTAAAAACACAAACTTGACCGTTTCTATCAGATGATGGTAGAAAATAACTACATAGAAGTATTTCAGTATTTGAAGACTCATAGGAAGAGCTTACACATCATTGCGGGTACATGGGGAGTCGACAGTAGGTACCTGGGTTCGGATCTGTCTAGAATTCCAGATCAATCTCACGATTGGTTGGATATTAAGCAATTACCCTCAGGACGAAACAGTTCGTTTCTGATCGCTCGGGCACTGATCGCTACCTCTTTGATCACACGCTGCGGGATTTAACGATTGGAACTGATATATGTAGAACCAAAATTAACCAAATGTCGGGCGCCATTTGAGAAAGTATATTTTACCACGATTACTTCTAAGTGTGGACTGTAATAGACAAATATAATAATATGAAATGACTAACTGTTCTGTCTGAACTCGCCAACCCATCTTGAGCAAGCGTGGTGATCAATGCTCGTGCCTTCTCTCTATGAGTCTCTGTAAAAGCCTATTATTGCTCGCTATTAGGCAATAATAGGTTTTTTTTATTCAACCTGCATTGATCCACTGATGGAAAATGCTCTCCACCATGCAAGGCTGGTATTATTGTTATTAAATAACTGTTCTGCGTTTTGTGTTTATATTTAACACTAGCTTCTGCCCGCGACTTCGTCCGCTTAAAATTTCGGCCCCCTACCCATCGCGTCGCATCCTATCGCTCCGCTCGCGCTATTATTTCGTTTTCTGACTTTTTTCTTTTTGCTCGGCTCTTAAGAATCGCAGCGTGATGTGAATATCAAATGCAAAACGAATTTTTCAAATCCATAGGTAGGTAGTTCCAGAGATTAGCGCGTTCAAACAAACAAACTCTTCAGCATTATTATTCATATAAAGATTCTTTCATACGGTCCCCACCGTATGAAAGAATCTACTACTCCCGTAACTACTAATGATAATCCAAGAAGATTTTCGGATAATCATTCGACACTTGAAGTTGTTGAAATCATTTCCGAATACACTCTCTCTCTCTACTGGTGATTCAGAAATGTGTTGTCTCCGTTCAATCTAATAGGGCGTGAGGATAATTACGATATCGTACAATTAACGCGCAGCATGGGTATAATTACTGGCTATCTGGGCTGGTGACGTCAGCACAAATTGAACCGTTCCTGATAGCTTTGCTAATCGCATGACATGTACGGACCAGCCCGCGAAATGTTCCTTTAAACAATTATGGGATATGCAAATAATTCCGAGATCCGTTTATTGCTTCCTTTTAATTTTTGAAGGGAAATCTTCTTTAGGCACACTGGGCTCTTTCTGACGAAACTAAACCGTGACGCTGGTCGGTTGTGTTGAATCGGGTATACTCGGCTCCAGTCGGTCGGTGAGGCTGAATGGCATACACTCGGCTCCAGTGTAAGTTTTCACTTCTATCGTGAGGTCAAAAGCACACACCTTTGTTTTTATTTACTTTTCAGTAACTTATTGTTGCCCTGCAGCTTTTCAAAACAGTCACCACAAAGTGTGTCGGTTTGTTTCACGTATGGAACTATATTATATACTTAATAGGTTTTTAATTGTTTGGCCTTGAAGCAGTAATTATATTGCAAATATTATTGTTTTTTTATTATGCCTCAACGGTCAATTTGTTACGATTGCGATGCCTTATTGACCTTTGAGATAAGGTTGAAAATACACATAATCTTCTTAAGCTTGCAATTTGACTGGCACAGTGTTGTGGCAATAGTGACGTAGGTAGACGTAGGTTGACGTAGGTAGGGTATGTGACGTAGGTGATGTTACTGGTGACGTTCCTTGTAAAAGCATTGGTTATTGCTTTCACTATTATCATCTTTGATTTGGTACCTACATCATAAACTGAAGGAAAATTCTCATCTTAAAAACGTTCAAATTCAAGTTAAAATCTCATCTCAGCGACAATCAGTGTCAGAAACTAGTAAAAAAAATTGTAGAAAAAGACGTTTTTTGAAAGATTGAGACTGCAATTAGAATGAGAACCTTCTTAAAAAAACAGGAATTGCCGCACTGGTCTTCTTCCCGTTTTATTTGTGGACGCCACTTATTATACTACTGAAACTACAGTTGCTAGAAAGAAGAATTGCTTGCACCAGTTCCGCGTAGTCTCGAGTGTGTGTAATGCATAAATCAGGGTTCGATATGTGCTCGATGTTGTGCAGGTGCTCGTAACTCAGGCCTCGTGATAGTGAGCACATGTATCACCTGTTAAGACGGTCATACACGAGCCACGAGCCACGAGCTTGGGATGGAATGGATTAGTTTTCGCTGTAGGTAGGTATCAAGTTGAGCGATTTCAGTCCGGATGAATTAGGCTTTGCCGTAAAAATGACCGTCATCATAGTCTAATTTTGTGAAGCAAATTATTATACATATTTTGGCTTTTCAGCCCTAATTCACTATGACCACTCAATGATTCCTTACTTCGAAACCACGTCAATTCCTTAGCTAATCACGCCAACTCCGCGTTCATTTCGCGCGGTTTTGTTCATAGAGAATATTGGCTCTAAAAATCTTTTCAATTAATCAAAGTCATTTCTAATGTCATGTAGAACTTTTCCTCGCAAATCATTTCTCCTGCTTTGGTCGAACAACAGGACATGCAACATAAACTTTAGAACTACAATCGATGTGCCTCCAACAACATGCTACACCCGTGAGCCCAGCACTAACGACGCTGCGATGCATCGCTGAGTACATAGCAAGCAAATGCATAAAGCATCACGTTCCGCGGCGCAGAACACGATCTACCCTCATATTTATGAGATCGCAACTCGTATTGATGGCAAAGTTTTATAACTTTCTTTTATGAAATCGTTGTTCGCTTGGGGCTAAGATTGTGGAAATGGAATGCTGTGGTGGTGACTTTGGTCAATTATAAATTATGGTTAGTAGGTCCCTAAGTGAAACAAAAATGCTATGATAATGTACAGCTTGGCAAAAAAGTCGTGAAAATAATGGTGGCGCCACTATCGTGCATGTTGTAACCCTAAATAGTACGACTAAAACGGTTTTGATATTAGTTTTTTTTTTAAATTAATGTGAATATTGGCGGGTTTTATGAAAACAAGAAAAGCTCTGAAACGCTTGTTCAGCCACTGCCTAGAACGATAACATTTGCAGTTATTTAATTTAATGAATTAAAAATATAATTATGAGGTATTTCAAAATACTTTGATGTCAACTAATCCCACATTATGTGAGACAATTTTATGTTTCACAAGACCCCAGATCAATTCAATAGGGTTTAGATCCCAGTGACAAGTTAGAAGCTTTACTACTGTGTGACTGTGTCCCACAAATCCATGTTCTCCTCTAACCACAGGCAAAATGTTCCATAGTTGGTGTTCTAATCAAAAACTAAAATAAAAATCAGAATAATTTTTTTAATCAGAATCAAAAATTTTAATAAAAAATGTTTTCCTCTAAGTATTCCACGCCCGAAAACTCTTCATCCATGTCTTGGTGTGAGCTTTCACCAAAACTCTGCTGGCTATGTTCAGATGTGTTACTGTTGCTGCTTTCATCTTGTAGGTTTATGATATTTTTTTCAATGTCACTATACACAGTTTGCCCCCTTCGAAAATAACCTTTTTTCTATTTTCATGACATGTTGACATTAATTTTTCCAGTCGTCAACTGATATGCTCTGAAACGCTTGTTCAGCCACTGCCTAGAACAATAAAATAAAAACAACTAAACATTTGCAATTACTTATTGTAATGAATTAAAAATATAGCCTTATAGTACTGATAGATTTACCTAAAAAATACTATAGTTATTTTTGTTCAGTGATTTATATTATGCAATATTAACAAAAAGTATCAAAATTATACGAACGCGCTGCATTCCGAATGTGTTTTGTAAACATAACCTCAAATTCGTGAATGTACATTTCAATAATTGTATGAAAGGTTTATAATAGATATTGCACCTTGAAATACACACATTAGATCTGATTACATGTATAAAATATAATTTTACCTGTCATTTCAGCGGTTCTTTCATACACATCGTTGAGATCGGTTAAAATTTGTCCGGCCTCGAGTTCCGCCAAATATCTCACGTACACTTTATAAATTATTGCTCTTGTGGAGCTGCGAATAACAGATCTGTTCATTATGAACACAATGGGTCACCAGTATCACCACGATAAAGCAAATAAATAAATAATAAACACGAAAAACAGTCACCGATTACAAGAAATGACAGAATATGTACCTTACTCGACGAGGCAGAGCGAGTGTTGCCAATGATTAAATATTTTAGTTCCGTTTCAGGACTTTCTTGCCAAACTGTATGTCGGTGTTGATTTGATGACCGTAAATCTCTTACAAAAAGGTATCAATCAAAAACAACGTACCTACGACCGATTAACATTATTGGTCTAGATCGGTACCTACCTACCTACTTCTTTCATCCGCTTTTTTTTTTTTTTCTGGGTTGGAAATCATCATATGACTTCTCCCGCTCTGGGCGGAGCAGGAGGGCGTGTCAGACTTTTACTGACTAAAACCCACCCGTGTTCCTTCAGTTGCCTATGCCAGGGACCACAGTATCTCTTTCGAACAACCCGCGGCCCTGGCAGGCATCATCATCATCATCATTTCAGCCGATAGACGTCCACTGCTGGACATAGGCCTCCTCCAAATGTCGCCACATTGACCGGTCCCATGCGACTCGCATCCAGCGGATTCCCGCAACCTTCACCAGGTCATCGGTCCACCTAGTGGGAGGCCTTCCAACGCAACGTCTTCCGGTTCGCGGTCGCCACTCCAGAACTTTTCGGCCCCATCGGCCATCCGTTCTGCGAGCAATGTGCCCTGCCCACTGCCACATAAGTTTGGCAATTCTTCGGGCTACGTCGGTAACCTTGGTTCTCTTGCGGATGTCCTCATTCCTGATTCGATCACGCAAGGAAACTCCGAGCATAGCCCTCTCCATTGCCCTTTGAGTGACTTTAAGCCTTCTGATGAGGCCCATTGTGAGCGACCACGTTTCAGTCCCGTATGTGATCACTGGCAACACACACTGGTCATAGACTTTCGTCTTGAGACACTGTGGTAAGTTGGACGAGAAGATACCGCGCAGCCTCCCGAACGCCGCCCAGCCGAGTTGGATTCGACGATTGACCTCTTTCTCGAAGTTAGACCTACCTAACTGGACCGT
The DNA here is from genome assembly GCA_911387795.2 of Apamea monoglypha. Lineage (NCBI taxonomy): Eukaryota > Metazoa > Arthropoda > Insecta > Lepidoptera > Noctuidae > Apamea > Apamea monoglypha. The sequence continues at coordinate 19,991,225 of OU426922.1, forward strand.
TTGTCCCAGGTACACATAATCGTCTACAACTTCGAGTGTTGAGTCTCCAATCTTGATAGGAGTGGGTGTGACATGGGCATTCAGCATGATCTTGGTTTTGTCCATGTTCATTTTAAGACCCACTCTTCCGGAAGCTCTGCTGAGGTCATCGAGCATTATACTGAGGTCCTCCATGGTCTTAGCCATGACCACTATATCGTCGGCAAACCGAAGGTGAGTGATGTACTCGCCATTGACGTTGATGCCTAGCCCTCTCCAGTCCAGAACCTTGAAGACATCCTCTAGTGCAGCGGTGAACAGTTTCGGAGATATGACGTCTCCCTGTCTCACCCCTCGCTGCAGAAGGATAGGTTCGGAAGCTTGGCCCTGAAGTCGGACTGACATGGTGGCGTTTTTGTACAAACACTTCAACACCTCGATGTACCGATAGTCGATTTGGCACCGTTGGAGAGACTGCAGTACAGCCCAGGTCTCGATCGAATCGAAGGCTTTCTCGTAGTCCACAAACGCTAAACAGAGTGGCAGGTTATACTCTTCGGTCTTCTGTATAACTTGCCGCAGCGTATGTATGTGGTCCACGGTGCTAAAGCCTTTTCGGAAACCGGCTTGTTCGGGAGGCTGAAAATCGTCAAACCTGCGCGCGAGACGATTCGTGATGACTCTTGAAAACAACTTGTAGACATGGCTTAGAAGTGAGATGGGCCCATAATTCTTCAACCGGGCATTGTCGCCCTTCTTGAAGAATAGTACCACCACACCCCTGCACCATGCCTGTGGCGTTTTCCCCTCGAGTATGACGGAATTAAACAGCTTCTGAAGGGCCTCAAGTACCGGTTTTCCACCCGCCTTCAGGAGTTCGGCCGTAATTCCGTCATCACCTGGTGCTTTGTTGTTCTTGAGCTGTTTCAGAGCCATCCTAATCTCGTACAGGCTGAAGTCCGGGATGTCTTCGGTATAGTGTCGGGTCAGTCTAGCTCTTGGGTCGTTTGCTAGATCTACAACGGGTTTACTGGTTGACGTGTACAACTGTCCATAGAAGCTCTCGATCTCCCTCAGAAGCTCCGGTTTGGCGGATAAGATCCTACCATCGTCGGTCTTCAGTTTCGTGAGCTGGCTCTGCCCAATAGCCAGATCTCTTGCAAATACCTTGGAGCCTTTGTTCCGCTCGATCGCGTCTTTGATACGCTCGGTATTAAAGCGGCGGAGGTCGCTCTTCAAGGATTTAGAGATCCGTCTATTGAGCTGCCGGTATTTCCACGCCTCGTCTGGAGACTGCAGGATCATCTCACGCCGCTCCTTCATGAGCTTGAGAGTGTGATCGGAGAGCCTCTTGTTCTGATCTGTACGACGTGTCTTAAAGAACTTAGACCCGGTCGTATGGACAGCTTCCACGAACCCATCGTTGTATTCGTCCACTGAGCTTCCTAGGCACTCGAAACGGTTCTGGAGTTCAAGCTGAAAGCTCTCGGGGTTATGGATCCGGATCTGTGCTGGACGGAGCGTAGACTTCATCAGTCGAGACCTTTCAAGCTTGATATTGATGTTCAATGTGCCTCTTACCATGCGGTGATCGCTCCCGGTTTTCAGCGTATTGATCACTGAGACATCATTGAATATTTGCTTCTTGGTTGACATGATGAAGTCAATCTCATTTTTAGTTGCACCATCGGGGCTCTGCCAGGTCCACTTCCTGTGCTCACGCTTTCTGAAGAAGGAGTTCATCATATAGAGGCCCTCCTTCTCCATAAAACTAGCCAGTTGGTGGCCCCGATGATTTCGACGTCCAACTCCAAATTGCCCCACCTGCAGCTCATCCCCGTCTCGCTTGCCCAGTTTCGCGTTGAAGTCCCCCATGACCACGGTAAAGTGAGTTTTGAAACCATGCATGGCTTTAGAAATGTCCTCATACATGGTCTCCACTTCGTCGTCGGGGTGTGCCGAGGTCGGGGCGTAGACCTGTATGACCTTCAGCAAATATCTTGAGGATATTCTGAGTATAAGGTACGCTACCCTGGTCGACACACTCTCGATCTTCACCACGTTGTTCACAAGGGACTTGTGGACGATAAACCCAACACCACCCTGGGACTGCCGGTCACCCTCTCGGAAATAGAGCAGGCTGCCGGATCTCAGGATTACCGTGTCCTCCCCCTCTCTTCGGACTTCAGATAATCCTACAATACTCCATCGCAGCCTGCTCAACTCCTCTTCGAGTTCCGTTATCTTCTCGTCGGTCCGGAGCGTACGCGTGTTATATGTTGCCAGGTCCAGTCGTCGTTGGTATTGGCAGCCGGATCCCATCCGGAGATTCTTCGCACCCCTTGCCACGCCGTAACCGCGACCGCTGCCGTAGTCGAGGGTAGACGGGCTGCCGGGCACTAGGGGCCATTTCTGTAATGTGCTATCCATTGGGGGGGGGGTTGCCATAATCGCCACGCTTGGCAGGCGGGTTGGCGATCGCAGAATAGTTCTTACAAAAAGACAGAGAGCGCTGCTGCCCATTCTCTGGCAGGCATCGGCCCTAGCGAACCCCATCACTTCATGCTGACATCTCTTTGAGACGCGCGTGGAACACAACGCGCCGTCGACTCGGGCCTGGTCCTTGCCGGGCGGCGAGCTGCCCATTGCTCGCCGCCCGCAAGCCCGCGCCTACGGTGGCCGGGAGTCGGCTGGTGACTCCCGACGGCCGAGGCGTCTCCTGCGGCGACTAGGGACGTGAGGGCGCAGAGATTGCCTCTCCCTCACGCTCTCCGCCTCCTCCTTTGCGAGCATTACTGCTTCGCAGAAAGAGGTGACGGCTTCTCATGCACTCTCGCTCCGTACCATGGCCTGGACCAGGGCCGGACGCGAGAGATCGCCGCCGCCGATCGCCGCCACGAGGACGTGGCGGTGCTCCGCCCAAGCCGGGCAGACCAGCAGACCTCCACCGTATGCTCCACCGTGTCCTCCAGGCGATCCACACAGTGGTGACACCCTGGCGTTTCCTCCCGCCTTATCCTGAACAGGAACCTCCCGAAACAACAGAGTCCGATGAGGACCTGCGTCAGTCGGAAGGTGAGGGCGCCGTGGCGCCTCTCCAGCCACTCCTCAAAGAGGGGAGTTATCGCCGCAATTGTGGCGTGCCCAGCACTGGGTTGCGACAATCGCACTCTCCATGCCGCCATGAGATCCCGCCGGAGCTCTGTCCGCTATACCGTGATTTCTCGCGGCAGCGGAGTTACGCCCCGGCGTTTTGCCTCCTCTCGCCACTCCCATATGTGGGCGAGGACTTTTGTTTCCAGATCCCATCAGGTCTTTCACCCGCTGTGATCATAATTATTTGGATGGACTGATGGACGCACACCCTTACACCCTTCTTGTAGGTAATATGGTGGTCCACCACCACCAGTCGCATCCCTTCACCCCCCCCCCCCCTCATTACTACGCTCTTGACTACAACACGACCTTTGCCCCGTTGTGGTCACGTATAAGTACCTACGGAAGACAGAAATTCATATTTACGGATTAACCACAAAGAAAAGTAATACGCAATTCCTAAACCGTATTATTACGGTTGAATAAGTTATATCAGAACTTTAAAACTAAGTTCACAACCACGGAATAACAACGTATTAAGATGGGTAAGCTTCCCCTTAAAGGTTACTAACTCTATTTAATTTCTAATAACTTTAGTTTGCAAACTTACTTAGGTTATGGCGCAGATCCTTTGTGAGATCCTTTGAGATGAAACCACTTGATTTATTTTAATTAAAGTGGATCCAATGACCTGGATAGCAGTAACTACACGTCTACATTGTTTCAGTGAGTTTTATAAAATAGCCAAACAATATGTTTACGTGATATATCAATTAAAAAAATTAATTTATTCAATTAATTACGTTTTTATCAAACATTTTAAAACTTTGTTTAGCATTAGCGGCTAAAAATTAAGAAAGATGGTTTATGAAAACTATGAAAACTAAACGCGTTGACAATCAGGTGACAGGTTGACAATGGTGAATGATTGACAATCAGTCAATCAGATCAGCGCCGGCCGGTCCGGTTGTTTTGTTGTTGAAACATGAACACTGTGAACGGTCAAACGTATTAATTGAAACAAAGGAGATTTCTGTAATAAAACCAGTCTAATTTACCAACCATGCTGGCGAAAAAGTTGTTTACTCTTATCTTCATACATAAAGAAGACCAAATATTATTGGGTCTCAAAAAGCGTGGATTCGGTGTAAACAAATGGAATGGTTTCGGCGGGAAAGTTGAACCCAATGAAACAATATTAGTTGCTGCAGCTAGGGAATTAAAAGAAGAATGTTGTCTGAGTGTTAAGCCTGGTGATTTGAAGAATATCGCACATCTAGAGTTCACATTTGAAGGGCAGCCGATGCTGATGGACGTTCGAGTGTTTTCTACAAATATATTCGAAGGAACTCCGAAGGAAACTGAAGAAATGAGACCAAAATGGTTCAAGAACGACGGTGTTCCCTTTGATGACATGTGGCTTGATGATAAACTATGGTTTCCATACATGCTGCAAGGCAAAAAGTTTTTTGGAAGGTTCCACTATCAAGGGTTTGACAAGATATTGAATTATAAAATCGAGGAGCAGGAATCTATGGACGCTTTTTATGCAAATAGAAAGGCAACATAAAATTGTTATTGTGATGGTGTCTTTATAATTTCCACTCATTTGTTTTTTTAACCTGTAAGGCAATCACCTACTTGAAGCATTTTCCTATTAAGTGGTTAAGTGTTTTTTTTTTTCGTTCACTGGTTAACAGTCTTCATTGTTATATTTGTTAATGTCATTTTTACATGGAACATGTGGGTTTATAGTAGGACATTTGGCGGGTTAATATTCTTGTGATTGGTTGTCTGTTGTGCCACTGGTCTTTGTTATTATTATCATGTTAAAGTATTATTACTTGTGATTAATGTGTGATTATTAGATAGATAGGAGTACAATTCAATTGCATTGATTATCTTCCTTTTGATGTTGAGATATTTTAATTGATCAACCTATTTTAGTTTCTATGTTAAAGAACTATTAATCCCTATCCTATCCTTTTCTTATTATCTATTTGTCCCTAGTTAGGGACATTTTATGCACAAAACAGTTACTTAGTAACAATGAATGCTTCATAGAGTATAGTTATCCAAACACAATTATTCAACCATCATTACAATGTTACATTTTAACAAAGGTAGTTCTGTATGTTTCCAAGTAGCCATTAGTAAGAGGTGTGAGCTTATTATATTGTTTAGGAGTAGGTATAACATTCTCAGTCATTATCAAGATACTGCATGCCAAGCTAATATTGTAGCATAGTAAGCATCACATTTTTGAAAGTAGGTATCATTAAGTAAATAAGCACATAACATACATATCTATAACATCAAATTCTTACTAGAAACTAGTGGTTCTTTAATAATTAGGACAATACTTGTAGTAATCTCGTAGTTTGTTAAGGGGGATGTGTTCAGCCCGGGGTTTTTTGTTATGATTTTTGCAATTCGCAGGTTTCATGTTGTATGTTGATTAAAATATAATTCACGGCCGTACAAATAGTAGGTAATAATAGGTACACTAGTACAATAGGACTTTACATAATTATAATCATTCAAATCAGCAATACAACTCATTGAGTTAGAATTGGCCCCAAATGTCATAATTTCAAGAAATAGTCATTCAAGTAATATGGATGATTTTTACAACATGTTGTATGTTATAAAAATCATACTAATACTGACAAATTGCATAAGGCATTAGAAAATTTTAATTTTGCAGACTACCCTGATGAGGAATGTATTATGAATACTCAGTGAAACATTACCAAAATGTAGAAGATAAGAAATAAAAATCATGTTTGAGAAAATAATTAGTTTTTTTTTTATTATTAGTTTATAATTATTACAAAAAAATTATGATAACAAACACACATACACGACTTACATACTGTTACTACATTATCAAGTGGTCTACACTTGCAAAAATATTGTTATATATAAATTGAAATGTCTAAATTATTTTAGGAAAAATCAAAATATTTTTTGGTTAAATTTTAATTACGAGTGACATTGTTTAGTCCACTTGTATTTATGTAGTAATTGTCTTGACATACTTGGTCTTATATTTTATGAGGTTACATTTTGGCTAGGCACTAAAGCAGACTTTATTTAAAAGAGGCAGCCCATGCAAGACCACACCTGGCACTGACATTGTTATAGGAACAATGAATCTAATAAGATCAAAGTAGATTCAACTTCGAGAAAGAGGTCAATCGTCGAATCCGACTCTGCTGGGCAGCATTCAGGAAGCTATGTAATATCTGCTCGTCTCGTTTGTGAGATGAGAAAATATTACGTAGCTTCCCGAACAGTGTTTCAAGACAAAAGTCTTTGACCAGTGTTGCCAGTGATGACCTATGGCACTGAAACATGGCCGCTCACAATGGACCTCGTTATAAGACTGAAAGACACCCAAAGGGCAATCAAGAGAGCAGCTATCCTTGAAGTTCCCCTACATGATCAAACCAGATATGAAATGATCCATAGAAGAACCAAGGTAACTGAAATAGCCTTAACACAAAACCTTACTTTTAAAACTTGAGCATTACGGACTTGGAAAACTTACGCTCAGTTTAGTAAAATCTTATTTAAATGATAGACAACAGCAAGTTCAAATAAATAGTGTCAATTCATTCGGTTTAACAGTAAAAATGGGTGTACCGCAAGGCTCGATATTAGGTCCTTTCCTGTTTTTAGTATATATTAATGATCTACCCCATTTGTTAAAAACCCAACCACAGATGGTGTTATTCGCTGACGATACTTCCTTGATTTTTTAAATTAGTAGATGTGCATCAAATCTTGACGACGTAAATAACGCCCTACTGCTGGTTCACTGCTAATAATTTAGTATTAAATGGGAAAAAAACGAAGTGTATAAGATTTTCTTTACCAAATGCCAAAAGTAGTCATTGTGAGACAGAATTGAATCAAGAGAAACTAGAATTCGTCGATAAAACTGTTTTCCTGGGGATCACGCACGACTCAAGGCTTCAATGGGGTCCCCCATTTAACATCCCTTGCAAGACGACTAAGTTCAGCAGCGTATGCTGTGAGAAAAATCCATCAATTTACTGATGTCGATACCGCGAGACTGGTCTATTTAACTAAAATAGACCAGTCTCGCGGTATCGACATAGTATTATGTCGTACGGTATTTTACTATGGGGACGGGCTGCAGACATAGTCTATTTTATTCTGCAGAAAAGAGCCATCAGAGCCATATATAGCCTCCGCAGGCGTGACTCTCTAAGAGAGAGAGACCTTGTCAATATATCTATGAAAACATTATGTACAGACGCCAGCAGGTTAAGCTACCCGAAACTGTCAAATTTTCCCAATCAACTTTGAACCTTAATGCTTTAGCGATAAAGTTGAAAATCTAATAAAGAAATTTGACAGATTGTAGTAGCTTGATGAAGGAGGAGGAAAAATCTACATATTTTTAAGTAAGAGGTGAAAGACACAAATAAGTCACTAGAAATAGGGAGCAATTAGTTCAATCAGGTTTCAGGCTGGCTAAAGTAGACTCGTCTTTCATGGGGTACTGTTTAAAATGTTACAATAAAATACCTCCCCACATAATTGAACAGAATGAAACGAAATTTAAATCTTCTATAAAACGCACACTATGCAGCCAGGCATATTATAAATTGGGAGATTACATCGCTGATAAAAATGCTTGGCTAAACGCTGGTCCTGCTCCACAGGACGCATAAATAAATTGATTAGCATTTGAAAGTACTGTTGGAGCCGCTGAAGATTGTAAAATACTATTTTTGCATTATATAAATTCAATCTCCTAGTATTGTATAATTGTATAGCACATGTGTGAAGTACTATGTACATACTATGAAGCTACTATTTTACTGGGTATGTCTTTCATTGAATTGAATGTGCCATGGCGGATGAGAGTATGTCATGCTCACTCAAATGTCTCGCTGATGGTGGCACATGTTTTGGATCATTTAGCTCCCTTCAAAATGGTTGTGCTGAATGGTGCTAATTCATGCGTCATGTACGTGAACGGGCGCCGTCAGTAGGGACTGGTCATCTCTTTGCTGCCATGGCTTATTCTAATTTAATTTAATATTTGAATTGTTTTAAAATTTTCATTACGGACGTTTTTACCGTTCTGCATCATTAACATGAATGATGTAACTAATACTTTGTAACCATATTTTGATTTAAAAGAGTGTTAATGGAGTTTCTTGCCCGTTCTTCTCCATAGGTACCTACGCTTTGGAATGGGCTCCATTTTCCTGACTGACCGACCCCTTGACAATTCAAAAGTGCCTATAATTGGTTTAATTGAATTAAATACTTTGAGTTTGAGCCCCCAAGAATTGCCAAACTTGAATGGCAGTAGGCCACATTGCTGACAGGTTGTGGAGTGGCGACCGCGTACCGGAAGACGTAGCGTTGGAAGGCCTCCCACAAGGTCGATCTTGTGACGGCGGCAAGAATACGCTGGATGCGAGAAGCACAGAATAAGTCGAAGTGGCGATGCATGGGGGAGGCCTATGTCCAGCATTGGACGTCTTTCAGCTGAAATGATGATGACAATGAATGAATGAAATAATTTATTCATCATATTTTATGTAAATTACTTTGTCGGCAGATTATCACCCCATTTCATACTATGTCAGTGATCAGGCACTGGACTGAGACTTTTCCTAGTTCTGACAATAATACTTAAGTTCCTTATCTGACTGATATTATAAACTCAAATAGTAATAAAGGAACTTGTATAAAAATGGAAATTATTTACCTAAGACCAGTTATTATATTACCAATATTAACTACAGCAAAATGCAAATTTTCATGATGACTCTACTTTGATACTTCATGTCCTGCCTACCCTAGGAAAATCCGTGACAAACGCTCATACAATTTACAATTACACATAAAACATGGAAAATATTTAAGAACCTTTATAAAAGTTTATCATTACAAGTCACAAGTTTTTTTCTTTGGAGTCAACAGGTTGTTGAACACAATATTATTTTATTTTCACTTAGCAACTAACATTTTTTATTTCATAAAAATAACAGTTAGATATTATTATCACTGTTAGAAATTATTAGAAAAATTGTCCTTACCATTTTCCCCAGTACAACCTTTAATCAATCAAATGGATTTCTTACTGAGGAATGATCAATGGTGAATGGACATCATTGTTTACTGATTTGGCCAATCACTTATCATTATTTTTAGCTCAAAAAAAGTATAAGGCCCCATGTACACTAATTTTTTAATGTGCTGCTGGCCAATTTGTTGCGCCACCACTTCTTCTTCCCAGCTAAAACACTAGAAAGTGGTGAAGGGCAGGCGTTTTTGGGGGACTGTCTTTTGTAAGTTTGACGTTCACTAAGTGCTGATTCTCAGCCTACTTTAGATAAATGACCTTTGATTTAGAAATAGATCGCGCGCACACTACTTCTATCGTAAACCAACCAATTTACCTCACTACTAAAAAAAACTTCACTTCACATTTAGTCCATCTTGATCACATCCCACACAATTTGACTATTTTTGTGCCTAAGCACTGAGTTCCAAGATCGATGGCTAATGAACAATCATTGAGCTTCATCCACTCCGTCTCCTTCAGCCAGGGCAGTTCTGGCTAGGTTGCGGGCTAATGCCAGGCGGAGAAGGTCACTCTTCTCTCCGTCCAGGTTGGAAGAACGAAGCTCGAGGCACAGCATGATCTCGTATGTGTCGTTTGAAGTGAAGACGGGCTCATCTGATTCGAGGAGGGGTAGTGTGTCCAGGAGAAGGGTTTCCCAGAAGCTGGAAAAAGTTTACGGTTGATTGTTATGCAATAAGCTTAAGGATTGTATTGTATAAGGTGGTGTATAGGTATTCATTTAAAGAGATAAGAAAGATAAATACTCACTATTCAGGTGCGATTTTCGATGTTATCAATGAGACTAGTAGCTGAGCAGCTTTCTTGAATTCTCTCGTTTTGTACAGTCTGTGGAAATCACAGTATTTACCTGAAAAAGAAACAGCTTGTTAAAAGACAAATACATAAGGCTGCAGCTGTTTTAATGGTGCAAGAAATAACTTCAAACTAGTGTTTTTTTCAAATTAAGTTACAACAAAATTTCTTCTTTATTTTATGCCTATTGCAATCACATGAAGGATTCGCACCAGCATGCGACAGGTTGTCGTATCGAAAATGATCATTTTCTGATTTGCCACAGCAAATAGCTGTCGGAAGAATGGCGGTGGTTTATTTGATTTAAAGTGATAACATTTTCTTGTTTTGGATTTGTGGTTTGTTTTTGTGTTTTGCTTTTAGAGGGACTCTCTTGATAACATTGATTGATGTTCGATTCGGTACGAAAACGTATCGAACGTTTGTGAATAGCTATGCAGGAGGTTCTAACCATTCTTGTTATATGGACAGCTAGTATCTATGTACAAATGAAAATCATACCTAAAAACAGCAGCGTATCAGACAGCAACATAGCCGAGCCAGCAGTCAGCAACAAGTCCTGCGCCGGCAACGTGGCGTGCGCGGTGTAGTGCGCGAGCGCGGCGTGCGCGGCGCGGCCGGCGGCGGGCCCGCTGCGCGCGCGCAGCGCCCAGCCCAGCGCGCCGCCCGCGCGCCCCGCCGCCAGGTGGCGCGCGCACAGGCAGCGGCCCACCGACTGGGCTGGAGCGAACAGCGGGGTTATATGGAGATTACAAAGAGAATGGACTTAAGGAGTAGAGGAAAATAAGCGTGTTCTGTGTCTACTACAGAAACTATTTTTTTCCTAAACTGGGCATATGAAAGTACAGTAAGCACAGGTATGTTTTTTAACGCAACGATTTCTTATCGCACACTGGATTTTCAACTCTAGGTGTTGAGCCGAGCATTGAGAATCCAAACAGAGAGTATCCCAGCACGTCAAAAAGTACACTGGATTTTCAACTCTCGGCACTAAGCAGTGTGTTGAAAATCCAATACGCGATAAAAAAAACGTAACCAAGGTTTCAAAGTAAGGGCGAAAGTAAAACGGTGACCATGCACCTCCTATGCCCCCTTTGTCATAGATCTATCGCTGTACTTCTTTGTTGATATTCTACAACTTCTTCTTAGTGTTTTGATAGCAAAAATAATTTGTTTTTGAAATTGTTTGGCCCGAAATTCAGCAATGCAAATACCGTTCGCTGATGCAGCCTTACGTGTGTAGGTAACAGGGCATTTTTAATTACTTCTGACTTACCAACACCCATCAGCCCGTGCTTCTTGGCTTCAGCAATAATTCTCATAGCTTTAGCCTCAGTCTCGACCGGCATCCTCTCCAGAATAAGCTCGGCTCTTCGTAGCCCCTCCGGTGGACAAGAGGCTAGGTAAGAGAGCCCGACTGACCAGAGGGACTTGTTCTCCATTAGAAGACATCCATATTCTAGGATTAGGCTGTCACGGAGGTGAGATGTTACACTGGAAAAGAAAAGAAAGTCTTGTTAAGAAAAGGTAATGTAAATATTACATTTTAGTCATGAATATATTCAAGTAGTGTTTTTTCAAGAGAACTATGGGCTCTAAATAGTGTTTTCTGGCTCAGAAGAAGACAATTTTCTGCAATTTATTCTCTTTCAAATAGGTTTCAAATGTTAAGGCGCTTAGTAATCTGAGTGTAAGCCAAAAGTACAACGCGCAACAGTTAACTTGAGTCCCGAGCGGCCCCTCCTGACCTTCGCGCTGTTACCGCTTTCGCCATTGACGCCTCAGTACCGCACTTAGTACCTCCGAGCGAAGTCTCAAGTCGGTTGTAATAACACTAATAACTCACTTTGTCTGGTGCTTATCCATGATGTTAAGTTTGCCGCAGTGGAACAGTATGTCTGTGAGATGCGTCGCGAACCAGCCGTTGTCAGATATCTGTTGTATTTCGTGGATCACCTGCAATGCACAATTTATATTCAAAATTATTTGTTTCTTCGCAAATATCTCTACCAGCCGACATCGAAAATATTCACCCCCTTTCTAACTAAATCATTTTACACACAACCCATCCATGGTTTCCTTGATCGTCTTCTATTATTATATTATATTCTTTTTCTTTATGTGTTGGTTTGACAGTAATTTTATTTCAACCATTATGTGGCCACCAGGACAGCCCTATCATTGGCTTAGTTTAAATCATGGAAGGTTGGTTAGAGCCATCGATTAACAGACAAGCAGCACGTCAGTGTAGCGGTATCTACAACGCCACATGCGAACAACGCGTCATACTGACGTCACGCAAATCCTGCATCTCACTAGCAGAGTTTATAGATACAATTTCCCAACATCAATCGTCGGACAATTGCCCGCCAGACACAACACCCGTCTGGTCGGAGGATCCTCCCTTTTCTATGGAGGATGAGTGAACTTTACACCCTGTTCCTCATACCCTCCAAATCAGTATGCTTACCCGATGCAGGTCGCCCTCCAGCAGCGCGCGCACCATGAGGTCGAGGTGCGCGCGCGGCGCGGGCGCCATGCCGGCGCACGTCAGTATGCTTACCCGATGCAGGTCGCCCTCCAGCAGCGCGCGCACCATGAGGTCGAGGTGCGCGCGCGGCGCGGGCGCCATGCCGGCGCACGTCAGTATGCTTACCCGATGCAGGTCGCCCTCCAGCAGCGCGCGCACCATGAGGTCGAGGTGCGCGCGCGGCGCGGGCGCCATGCCGGCGCACGTCAGTATGCTTACCCGATGCAGGTCGCCCTCCAGCAGCGCGCGCACCATGAGGTCGAGGTGCGCGCGCGGCGCGGGCGCCATGCCGGCGCACGTCAGTATGCTTACCCGATGCAGGTCGCCCTCCAGCAGCGCGCGCACCATGAGGTCGAGGTGCGCGCGCGGCGCGGGCGCCATGCCGGCGCACGTCAGTATGCTTACCCGATGCAGGTCGCCCTCCAGCAGCGCGCGCACCATGAGGTCGAGGTGCGCGCGCGGCGCGGGCGCCATGCCGGCGCACGTCAGTATGCTTACCCGATGCAGGTCGCCCTCCAGCAGCGCGCGCACCATGAGGTCGAGGTGCGCGCGCGGCGCGGGCGCCATGCCGGCGCACGTCAGTATGCTTACCCGATGCAGGTCGCCCTCCAGCAGCGCGCGCACCATGAGGTCGAGGTGCGCGCGCGGCGCGGGCGCCATGCCGGCGCACGTCAGTATGCTTACCCGATGCAGGTCGCCCTCCAGCAGCGCGCGCACCATGAGGTCGAGGTGCGCGCGCGGCGCGGGCGCCATGCCGGCGCACGTCAGTATGCTTACCCGATGCAGGTCGCCCTCCAGCAGCGCGCGCACCATGAGGTCGAGGTGCGCGCGCGGCGCGGGCGCCATGCCGGCGCACGTCAGTATGCTTACCCGATGCAGGTCGCCCTCCAGCAGCGCGCGCACCATGAGGTCGAGGTGCGCGCGCGGCGCGGGCGCCATGCCGGCGCAGGCCGCCGCGGCCGCGCCCAGCTCGTGGCGCCGCGCCCACGGCGCCGTGAACATCACCCAGCCGCCCAGGATGTCGAACCACGACGAGTACTTGCTGCGTATTGACTCGAATGCGGTGTAGTCGCCGATTATTATCTGCGAATTAGTTGAATGCTTATAGATTTGATGTTAAGTTACTATAGTAAAATATGAATGGCCATATTGTATCTGTAACATGTTAATAACAGGCATATAGGTTAGGTAGTAATCATCAATGGCTGGTTTTTTTTTTAAGATTTAATATTAGTTTAAGATTTCAGTTTTGTATAAAATCATTTCAAGGGTCCAAAGCTTTGTTCTTCCGTGTTTATTTTCCAAATTGTATTGAAATTTAGGTTTACTTATTTTTAAATTCATTGTGACTTATGGAACTCATACTACACTGACTAATTTCAACAAATAGTGTGATAAAGTGATAATCTATTGATACCCTCATAATAAGCTCCAGGTTCGGTTGTGAAGCCAGCACCCTGCTACTGAGTTTAGACCTGCACTCAGCCTGCCAATGCTTCCAGGATATTGTGAACTCCCCTGTGGATATGCCTCCATACACCTACAATCAAAAACATAAGTAGCAATACTTCACATGTCCATTTTAATGAGTTTGTCTGCACACTAAATGGTCATGCACCACCTTATAACATCTAGTTGATTAGTTAACAAAATAAGTTACTAGATTAACAAAAACTCACACTATAAACTGGCATACTCCTCAAGGAGTTGTCAACCAACTTGAACTCATTACTATCTGTAGCAGAATGTAGTTTCAGTAGAGCTCGAGCCACATCCACTCGTCCTTGTACCACCATGCCTATAACAGTGTCCCAATAGTCTTCATGTAGTTCTGAATCCCTCTCACAAGCATCCAACAGCCCGGCAGCAGTCTGCTCATGACAAGGAAAGTGGAATCGCACCCATTCCAACAAATACGGTAGAACTATGTCTCCTGGAACATTGTCTATGTACAGAATCTCACATAAGTGCCAAATACATTCTATAGAGTAGAATATTGTAATGTAGGATTGTAAGTTGTTCTTTTTAATGCCATTCTCTTCTTTTGAGGCAGCTTCTTGAAGGTTTTCAATGCACACTCGGAGGATTGAGCGATACTGACGGGATAGTTTGAGAAATTCAACATGGTTGTCTGAAATTTTGGCAGCTTCAGCAGCTTTTTGCAGTGATAAGTACGTTCCATTGGACTCGTTGACGAGTTTTCTGAGGATTGGGGTGAAGAGGAGAATATCTTGGCGGATGTTGAGAAGTTTGTTATCCGCTATGTTTGTCGGTGATTTGTTCACAGTTTGACTTCGCGGGTATATGGTAAACTTGTTTCCTCGTCCCCATGCGCATCCGACATGTTTTTGAAAGCATTTGTCTGGTAGGATCTGTAAATAATATTTTTATTACAACAATGCTACACAGATTAAGTCACCTGCAGGAAATTTTATATTGAACATAACGTATATATATATATATATTTCAGTGTTAGCTTGTAAAAATAGTAATTAATCAGTGTATGTTAAATAAATAATAAAAAACTTTCTGACTGTCTTTCTTTCTTTCTTTTTTAACGGCCAGTAATATGTTGATTTGACGAGAGTTTCGACTTTTTTTCTATTAGAACATGAGCAAACTTTAGGCGGCACCGAATTTAGAGTGATTAAAAACTGGGGAAGACTATTACCACAATACAAACCTTGTAAACAGGCTGACGAAGTAACAGGTCAACAAGGTGATGCACAAACAACGAGAATCTCCACATAGTTTTTGTGTTTATAATCTAATTCAAGAACAAACATAACCTACAAGTTTATGTTTTGAGAGAATTCTACTTACGAATGTTTTTGCTGTGTCTGCTGCTTTTCCATGTGAAGGATCTGCAGAAAAACTTGAGGTATTCATGTTTTTAATAACAGTTATCCTTTTATTGTTTAAAATTCGTTTATGATTTATCAGAAAGACCGTTTCATTTCGTCCCTTCAGAATTCAGATTTCAGAAATATATTTTATCTGCGCTCGCGGGCTCGTCGACAGACGAACGGTGTTGCCACTAGCTAGCCACTAGCGGAATGAAAATTCATTGAACTCCTGCATTATCTAAACCCTGCCTTATGTCATAAGTACAGACGCCAGCAGGTCAAGCTACCCAAAACTGTCAAATTTTCCCAATCAACCTTGAACCTTAACGATTTAGAGATAAAGTTGAAAATCTATTATAGAAATTTGACAGATTGTAGTAACTTGATGTGCTGGCGTCCGTACATACTTTATCTAACATTCTATAACAAACTAGAGTATAACTAAGCTCTATTTTTGTTCATTGTATTGATTCGAGATGACTGAAAGTATCTAACACGATAGTTTCTTTACTTAGATAACGACCCAAACAGGAGCAGTTATAAAAGATGTAGATGTGACTATGTGACCCCCCGCACTCTTTATGCTGATTGCGTCTCATGGCGTGTTGTAAGTCTGTTATTACTTTACGCACTACTAGCGCCACTGTGGTAAGTTTCGAATGCTACTAATCAACTAAAAGAAATACTATTATAAAAATAGTTTACGTTCTATAGTTGTTAATTGAGAAACTTTCAATGATGTGTTTGTAACTATAAATATAATACTACTGAAGATTTATCTTGTGCTACAAATAAAAACGGAAAACTTTTAAAGGTAATTTTTGTTGCTATAAATATGTTAATTTAGTATTAATCAAATCAAATTATGACCGGATGACCTGTTGGAGGACATGTTGATTTTGTCACGAATAAAAACGATAAATTGTCAATTCGTCAAAAACTGTTTTGTTTAGACGAAAAATTAACAAAATTCTATAGTAAATCGTGTGATACCGTGTTGTGTAACGTGATAAACAATATAATGTGTGATATATATTTACGTAAATAAGTCTGACTGAGGGGATAAACATTCATTACAACGTCAATCCTTGTTATTTGGTAAGTTTTTGATATTGCACCAATGTTTGCCCGTCACTAACTTTCTATGTAGCGAATGCTGACTGTGTGACTGTGCAAGTTAGCCCTTCACCCGCTGGATCAGCCGTAGCCCGTAGTTAGTAATTGTAGCGCGCCTGGGCTGACGTAGCGCGCCGCGTAGTTATCGTTTAAAGGCCGCGATTAGCAACTTTATCGGATGTCTGTGTTGTGTATTTGCGAATTGGGTGGTTGTTTTGTGACGTCACGTGTATCCAAGTTGGATATTCTTCGTGGTAACGTTGCCTTTGATATGATAAACATTATCTACACATGATAGTAGTATCGAGTAGACTCCAGTTGATTCCGTTATTCGTGTGCACACCGTCCGTTTCGTACGGAAAAAGTGATAATTTTAAGTGTCTAGTGTATTTGCTAGCCCCTCTTTCAATATTGTGTAAGTTTTTTTTTGTTTTACTTCATCTAACCTTAGTTTTTACTGTTTCTTGTTGGAGACCTTGCTAATAACCTTGTCCCAGCCGCTATTTACTTTTTAATTATGTTATATTCCACTCCTCATTAATGCCTGGTCATATGATTTGCTCAAGTCATTAGTTAAAAAAGTTTTGTAACCACAAAACAAATATACAAACATTCTTACTGACAACCCTAATTAGTATAATTAGAAAAGTTCTCATGACTAAAGTTACTCATTAATTTACCCCCCTAAGATGATCCACTGACCTACCAAACATACCTGTAAAAAAAATTGAGAGCAGAATTAAAAAACCTAATCCAAAGATATAAAAAAAACTTAAAACTATTTTGTATGAAACTTAAAACTAAAATTACTTACAACTATTGGACAAACAGCTGATGCTAATTTAGTCATCACAATAATTCAAAACTCATAAAAAAATAGGCAACTATCGAAATTCTAAGAAGAAAAACGATTGAACTTGACTCATTAAAAACAAACAACAAACTTTTTTTAATTTTACTCATTCAGACTTACTCAATCAAAACTTCTACTGAGAGTACTAATTCTATCTATATTGAAATCTTTGTAGCTCCTATTGAAACAAACTTTCTAATGTAAGAAAACAAATTGGTTGTATAGGATGTCTTTTTAGTCGCCATCAAATAAAGTACTTTAAAAATTTCTATACACTGTACAAATAAATTGATTTCTTTACTTTGAATAGATAAACAAACTTTAAGCAAATTCTAGGTAATATTGCAGATCTACTAATTATGTGAGAAGAATAAATATGACAGTTTCATTACACTTATTTTCTATACAAAGTCAAACGGCAATATTTATTCCTCAGCTCAGTTGAAAAATCAGCCCTAAATAAACTTATTTTATATTGAACTTGGTGATCCATTACAACTTGTGGTGTAACTTGATAATCAGATAATGTTATCCTTATCAAAATTTTCTCTTATCTTGAGAAATCATGTTCTTCAGAATGTACTAACTAACACACAACAATGTCTAGAAATATGAAAATACTAATAACAAATAAAATTCTATGTATCTGGTACACTTCTGGATCGTAGCATGTTGCATTCTCATAAAAAGAGGGTTTATGTGTATGTATGGTACGTTTATTTAATATGACATTAGTATTTGCACTAAATTAATTACATTGGCAACCTTGATACAACAGCACACAAATCCCTGTTTATCACAATGAGATGGCTACTGATAATTTATTTGTATATTCATTTGTTTCAGATGTCATTGTTTAAGCTCTGTTGACCTTTACCTGTTTATTTATAACTAAACATAAGTATTTAATTGTTAACAACAAGGTACAGGTTTTTCAGATTTCTAAGAATCATTATCACAAGATAAGATCATTGATTTTTAATACTATTAACTGGCAATTATCTTTTCACATAAACAAGATAATATTTACATTCTTAACATATAAGCTAACAGTCTTAAAATAATAATATATACATGTATACATATAAAATGGGGGAGAGAGAATCAAAAAATTTGTTGTGTCAATTTAGCAATAATTATATTCAAATCACATTTCTTTGATAATACTAGTTTACTTTTCATTCAGAAAATGATAAGCAGTAGGTTGGTTTTGATTGATAACTTTTAATCTTAATCATTATTTTCTGTAATCCCATACATAAGTATGGGATTCCCACTAACACTCATCCAATTGACGGCACGGTTGGCGCAGTGGTTAAGCGATTGACTGCTGCGCTGCGTGTCGCGGGTTCGATTCCCGCACGGAACAAATATTTGTATGACCTACAAGTAGTTGTTCCGGGTATGGCTGTTTGTGTATGTGAGTTTAAATGTTTGTCAACGCACCCACGATACAGGAGAAATTCCTAGTGTGGGGCAACGTTTTTAAAAAAAAAAAAAAAAAAAAATTGATACAGTAATTAAGTCTTTTTCGTAATTACAACTTGGTAATACCCACTTTTATAAGATTTTTTTCTAAGATCGTATTGTAACAAAGATAAAAAAAAAAAATCATTGATAGGCCTGCACAT
The DNA here is from genome assembly GCA_911387795.2 of Apamea monoglypha. Lineage (NCBI taxonomy): Eukaryota > Metazoa > Arthropoda > Insecta > Lepidoptera > Noctuidae > Apamea > Apamea monoglypha. The sequence goes on from OU426922.1 coordinate 20,010,207, forward strand.
TAAATAAAAGGCAGAAACTTCTTTAGTGTCTCAAACTAGATGTGTTAGTAGATGATCTGAATTAATTTGGCAATAACTAATAGACTCGATCTCGAAAAAAATCTAGCAAGTAAAGATAACATTCATTCAACATATTATGGAGAAACTCGAAAAATAAAATTCAATTTAAATTGCGTAGAAATGATAGATCAGATTGACAAAAAAAAAATGGGGAAGAATAGGCTCGAAATGACGAAAATCCATTTAACACGTCACTTTGCAAAATATTTTAAAAGGTTTTACAATAACAAACTCAATAAAAAAGTTTAGCACATTGGCCGATGACCAACGTCAGAACAGGTATAAAGGTCGTTTCCTCGATTACGATACGATACCATATCAGGGACCAGTTTACTGTTTTATCGTGACGGAACTAACACAGTTAAAAATCGTAATATAAGCATAATCAGTCCAATACGTTCCCACTGTTGGGACACAGGCCTTCTCTCTATAAGAGGGAAGGGGCCGTAGTCCACCACGCGGGCCCAGTGTTGGTTGGTGGATGTCACATGTCTTAGAATTTTTGGTTCTTGGACATACCGGTTTCCTCACGATGTTTCCTTTCACCGTTTTGAGAACATTGGTGACGAAATAAATTACACAAAGTAAAGCGCCTGCTTAAGTTCGAACCCACGACCGATGCCACTGAGTTACCACTGCTCCATCAGTTATCGTAATATCACATCTTTAAATGAACCAAAGATGAAAACAACATTCGGTGGTAACGTCTGAATGAAAAAGATCAGAGAAAAATATGATGAGTAATTTAGATAAGACGTCTCAATAAAAGAATTCCCACAGTTCATTCATTAATTACAACAGAGCAGATAATTGTTTTATTTACTTTTCATTTATCAATTGGCCTTCCGAATACAAGCAACGTTATTATTACAGCATTTATTTTTGCAGCCCTGTTTACTGATTTTTCGCCTAACAAACGAGTTTCAGCGCAAAATCATGCTTAGTAGCAATCCTGCGCAACCTAACCCCGTCTCCTTGCGCATACGCATATAATAAAATATTTGCATCCATCCCCGATCATGCAAATGTGTATTAATATGACATCAGTTTCCTCCTGGTATCGTAAACAAGGTTGCAGTCAATGTCGATCTTTGTCGCTGTGACAATGTCGCTTCCTTAATATGAATGTCAAATAAGTTTATCACCTTATTGTGATGTAGTATCTTCAAGTTTTTTAGACGGTAGGTACAATTTCTTGCAGTAGAAGCACTGTTTCATGACAGCAACAGGGCTTTAATGTTTATTAAAAATCAATAGCTTTTGCTGCGCCGTAGTTGAATAGAAAGATGTTAAACTCGGCTAGAACAGCTTACGGTAGAATGATGATGATCCACCGTTTGGACAACTTCAATAACCTACTGTTTCGAATTTCGGTCCCAAAAGTTTATTTTTACGGTTTACCTCGTTCTTTGCTTAACTTTTGGCAGTTGATGCCAGATGTTGCGAATAGGTTCAGCGTAACACACTTTCAATCACAATCTGAATGATTTTGAAGGATATTTCGGATCCATTGCTTTCAGAGTTTTCGAAAAATTTGTCTGCTCAACAACGTAAATAACGCAATGAATGTTGTTGAACTGTCAAAATGAAAGCCATTCCTACTGTTAGTGTGTTACGCAATTATCCCCGCAGATTTCAATAATTTGTAGACTTCTATCACAATGAATTCGCTGACTTTTGTCCGCAATTAAAACAGCCGGTATCCCCCATAAACTCGAATGTTTCCGGGATAAAAAACATAGTTCTTCCGTAGCAAGGGCCCTACGTGTCCAAACTGTAACCACTACCGGTAGTGATCTAACGTGAATTATAATGTCTAAAGTTGTTTCCAAATCGCGCCCGAAGTCCTTGATAATGAACTATGTAAGTCGATTCAGAAGTTACTTGTTCGTTTTATGTGTATAGCTTTTAAACCGGCTCCGCAAATGTGTGTCAGCTGTGCCCCGAAGTAACCACGTGGCTGGATTTCATTGAGGTGCATTAAATATTGAATGTCGGACTCAATTTTGTTCCGAGATAGTTTTTTTTTGTTTCTGGATAACATTCTAGATTGTCAAGTGTCTGTCCGTCGTGAGTTCGTACCCAGACAGGCACTTGACTTTGTAATTTCATCACTACTGCTCTCAAAACGGTGAAGGAAAACATGTGACATCCACCAACCCGCCCTAGATCCACGTGGTGGATCATAATCCACCACGCGGATCTAGGGCGGGTTGGTCACAGGCCTCCTCTCTGTAAGGGGGAGTGGGCCATAGCCCACTCCCCCTTAGAGAGAGGAGGCCTGTGTCTTAGCAGTGGGAACATTATAGGCTCATTGTGAGTTGAGTGTCTGCCTGGATCGCCATTTCAGTCGCCCAACTTTCATAAAGGTTGATAGACCCCGGAAAAGACCAGAAATACCAACAATGTTTGCAATATGGCCTACAGAATTTTTGTATAACAATCTTCGCAATAATATTGGAAATGCGTCTGCCTTCTTTCTCTTTGCTTGTATCGTTATCTTCTAAGCTGATGTGATCTATTTGGAACACTTTACTGTGCCCCGTAGCCTTTGCAAAACCTAGTAAGAAGTCCTTTGTTTACTATTAGATTCTTAATTAAACAATAAACATACAGTGATAGTGAGGCAAAAATTTGGGAGGGAAAATATTATCAAATACATTGACCTCTGATAAGAGCAGACACTACGTTCTTTAGGTATTATCTGAAGTATCACAAGCAGGCCAGGCGGTATTTGTTGACGCATACTTAAAGTGTAAATCATTGGAGTTTTCTTTGTGATCTTGAGAGGAAATCTTTGTTTGGGAAAGAAAGAGAAATACAGTTGCGAGCTCTCATGCTATTTTCCCAGAGACTGCTTTAAGTCAAAATATTGAATGATTTGAAAGCACTAACTTCACTATACAGACAACGATTGCCGATAGATAATTATCTAGTATAGCATTTGGTAATTATAATTACCAAATGCTAGTCGGAGACCTGACGCTGCTGTTGAAGTTTCAACTAAAACAACAGTTTGAAGGGTAGTTCTAAACTTTTGTCTGGAACATCGTGGGGTTCCTCAATCCACGTTCTAAAAACAGTGCCATAAGACATGAGTCAGTCTACGTCTGAAGTCAGACAGATTCTAGTTCATCGCCTACACACACTTTCTCTCATTTCTTACTTAGGAACTTCGCTATTTCATAGAAACAAATCCTTCAATTTTTTTTCTTGAATAATAAGAACTAAAAAACTAAAAAGTTCTTAGTAATTGATTACAATCTAGCCTAATAGACTAATAAGCAATTTAACTGTAACTTAATATTTTTCGTAAAATTCTCCTTAGTGAAATCGACAAATAATTATGTTATTCACCTTTTATCCGCAAAGGCGTTATCAACGTCCTTCCTTCGATAAAACTCAAAATACCTCGCATTAGTCACAGATTTGACGTCTTTATAGTGTTCGTTGATTTTACGTCAAATTTCTTTCAAGAACTTGTTCACTTTCCTGGAACGTTTGAGGGGAATGCAAGAAGTGTTAATGACGTACAATACAGGAGAAATTCAGAGTGTAGGGCAACGTTAACGCAAAAAAAAACAAAACAAACATAAATGGGTATATCCTGGTGCTCTCATCATAATGAACCATGAACTCAGCTTCTGTGAATCTACAACCAGATATTCCACACATGGCTTCTTCCTAACTCCATAAATGTCATCACCATATTTGATCCTTATCTCCGCGGGACGACAGTTCATTCATTAATCCTTTCCTGACTCCAAAACCATGACACTATATCAGAAATACGTGTTTCGTAGAACACAGTGTTGTTGTCGAAGTGAACAGAGGCATGCAGTAATGTGTTTTCAAACAATTGTATCTTCGAACATACCACTGATTCGTCACGAGGTTCAAACGGAACACTAATGTCGTGAGCAAATCCACGCATTGGCCATAAATATCTAGCCAACGAGGTAAACTTATTTCCCATGTCGAATTGCTGATATGTAGCTATTTCTATATAGAACTGGCATATTTTTTAATTTGAAAGTTTTGTTTATGTGTTTACTCAATAATTATATTTTGCTTTGTTACCATCTTTATGGATTCCAGTTTCATAGCTGTTCTAAATATTGTCAAAAATCCTTCAGGCCCTTTGGTGTTTACTCCTTTTGAGTTCTTAAGACACCCACAAAATCCTTGAGGATCTCCCGTACCATCTTATCTGCTCAAGTCCACATCGACCGCAACCGAATTACTCATTAGAGCTGTCTCTACTGGCCCTGTTATGGACTCCGGCGTGATGTCTCGCACGTAATTACCAACAACAACAATAACATAGCATGCATGACACGACACACAAGGCCGTCTGGTTAGCAACACCGGTCTATGCAGATCTCGTTCAATACGGCTTAAACTGATTATATCAGCTGATGTGCGTTCCATATATACTAGGATCCGTAAGGAATCACAATCATTATTCAAATTAGGCTGCGCATCAGACGTTACAAAATGCAACACCCAAAACGCCCGCCCTTGACCACTTCCTAGTGTTTTAGCTGGGAAGAAGTGACGCAACAAACTCCCCAGATTCAAAGATCATTATAATTTTGCCAATAGTGCAACTGCTTCTGCCAGTTCAGTTGATCGTGTGTACAGTTTTGCAGCCACAATCTGCTAGACTGGTCTAAGGCCTCTGCCCGTTAGACTTAACCGGTCGTGTGTCTAAGCAGTAATTTTTTTTTGCTTCGTCTAGCTGACCTAGTGTCTGAGCAGGAAAGTTCTTTTTAGACTGTCTTTTGTCATATTGGCTAGTTCTCTGACGACTGTGATGATCGTCTTAAGTAGATCAAAATTAGACGTTCTGCTTTTTGGAGATATGTCCTCATTTTCGATATGAAACTTATTATTATTATGCTTTGTCTGGTGTTGTCATAACAGTTCTCACTTAATAAATTAAAACATGAAGTAGACAAGACGTTCCGGCCAAGGTCGACGGCTACACCATAGCCTTGCATTGCTGATTGCGTATGCTTTTACGTGCTGTATCGATCTATAGGCTATCGAGGCTATTTATAGACGATGGTGGTCGTAGGGGTTCGATGTGAAACCCATTATTATGTGAGGTTAAGTCAGAATTGACGGCTTCATTGCCTTGAGAGATTTAGTTGAGAATTTTACCGCGCACTTTCGCAAAGTGAACCTGTAGTATGGTAATGTCAACAGTGCGATATTCGCTTGGAAGTTTTTTATACTTTCGAAATTGTAACAAACTGGTATTTATGTTGATTACCGTCAAATTAAGAATACGTTGAATTGAAACCGTTATGTGTAATGAAACAGTCTGAATTTAAAAAAAGGAGTTTTTTTTATTAAAATTGCTTCATTGGCTGGTCGGTACGTGATGTAAGCGTATCAACACTCTTAATTTTATTCATTAATTCCTTCGAATTGTTCTTACCCCCTTATCGTTATAATTTATTCATGCTCTCCCGCCACGCAGTATAACTGTTGCATTTGAAAGGTACAGGTGTCGATGATATTACATGCAATCGTGACTTTTTCATCTTTGACCTCGCTAACGAGAACAATACAATTACTTGTGAGGTGGGAATAACTTTCAAAGTACTGCCGTTTTAAAGCAGAGGTTACCTTTTACCACAAAATAGGCCATACAGCCAGTCATCCTCATCCAAAACCCGACTTCACTCACTGTTAGGCATAGGCCTCTCTTTTTGAGTGCCAATCCCCACGCTCCTGTGCCAGCTTTATCCAGATTTTGCCCGCGATTGCAACAATGCCGTCCGCCCATCTCGCCGCCAGACGACCCATTCCTCGTCTTCCAGTCCTTGGAAAAACACTCAGTTACAACTTTACTGCCAGCACCATGACCTAATCTCATAAAAACTGCACCTATACGTCTAATATTACTTTCTTATGCAACGAAGCCTCTTGCCCAACATTGTATGCCCTTAATCTTGACACCCTTGGCCGCTGACCAACCCCATGCGACCTGATTCACAATAATTGTGGGTATTCCGACATTCTGCCAAAAAACATGGCGGCGTGGGACGTGTGACGTCATCAACATTAAACTTTCATAGAATGGGCCTCATAAGTTCAGCCATTTTTAACGCTACTCGTGTTTTGGTAAACTTTATGGGCTTTTTATGAGGTTTGCTGCTGTTCCGGCATTTTAGGAAGTCATTTTTGTATAGTGGACTTCGCTATAAGTTCACGTATGCTTAGAAGCTATATAGTCTTCTTAGCATGTCGATGGCAAATTAAGTAACCGGAAGGTAAACATTTTTTTTTTAACTGTGTAAAACAATTTATCTGACACTTTCTCTGTAGAACTGTTTTTGTACAACTTTTTACGGACTGGTTTTGTGACTTCTAATGGTCTAATTCAAAATGAATTAAGCAATAACGCTTGATGAAATTCGTATTTTTTATCTATAGTAACATCCGTCTTCTCCAGCGATATGTTGATAATCATTAGGACTCATATATTTTTCAAAGAAATATGACGCATGGTTTACGTCTTGGAGATTGAAGTCCGAACCAAGCCCACATTCATGGTCAAGCGCGGTCCCTTACTCATAAAAACTTGTTTTACATAACTAATTACCAGGATAAAAAGATAACCGTCATATCTTACACCACAGTACTCTAGTATGTGATGGATAGTTACAGTTATTCTCTTTCTCATAATAGACTTGGCTAGGCTAAACAGCCTCATTCAATTTCTCTTTCTTTCGAACTGAAGGACATGAATCATCCAAGAATAGAAGAATAGAATAGAATACTCTTTATTATACACATACACCATATGGTGTACATTACCGACATAAATATAGAAAATTTAAAAAGGGTGACACAATAGGCGGTCTTATCGCTAAGAGCGATCTTTTAAAGACAACTTTTGTATGGATTAAAAAGGGGAAGGAGAGACAAATACTGTAGGTAGTCTGTGATGTACCATTTACATAATACAATAAATACACACATAAACTATATTATACCAATCTAAATAAATCACATAAAAAACAAGCATCTGAGTCTTTCTTTGTCTACTGCCGGACATTGCACTTCCGTCTTATAAGGCATATTTATTTAATCGAAGTCGTGGGGCATATTTTCTGGTCCTTCTATCCATATCATATATCCATTGGGACTAATTTTGTGGAACCGTACAACAAAGTAACAAAATTGAATCTCAACTCTAGCACACCTATCATCAGACAGTGCGCCCGCGCACGTTCAGACTGGGATGATTTCACGTTATCTAGTTTAAACGAGTAGTTCAGTGTTGTACAAGTTCAACATTGTGAAAGTGAATTAATTTAGCCTCAGCTCCGTGATGTAACCACAAAAATATGTAAATGCTGATGCAACTACTCCAACGATGTTAATCTTGGAAAGAAAACAAAGCGTCGAGTTTGTAGGAAAACTACAGACACCATAAACCAAGGCGGTTACACGTCACTGCGGTCGAACATACTGAGATAGTGAGATTAGTGAATTGTATGTTACTTTTTATGTGTAGTTTCAGTTTTTCTGCCAGTTTTAAATAAAAGTAAAGCTAGAGTTTGTACCTATCCATTATCATCATTATTTCAACCGAAAGACGTCCACTGCTGGACATAGGCCTCCCCCGAGCGTCGGCGTCGTACCTATTGGCCCTAGGCATTGAGGAACTAACTCAAATACATGCCTAAATAGTTGTAATCATTTCAGTTTGTTCTCTGGCCTTGTACTCTACAGACTAACTGCCCATTCTGATCAGCTGATTTTGAAGTGCGTGGGTTGATAAACGCCGAACAAACTAATGTTTTTTTTTTCTTCACCGGCACTAAACAAAACAAGATTAAAATAGTACCGTCAAAACATGTTTACGTAAAAATTCTAACGCCGACATTTTTGTGATTGTTTGTCCAACATTTTTAAAGCTTTTTAGACTAGGTGCGTCAATTCCGACTATGGTTAAAATTTAGTCATTTTAGGAAACCACAAATTCATACATGTCAGCCATACGAACTTGCTCAGAGTATGTCAAATCAAGTTGAAGATTTTACTGCTTATTCAGGAGCAACAAGACTTTTTTTTAATAATACTATTATGATTATTATAATCCTGTGAACACTCACTGCTCGTATCTGCCTGCTAGACAGTAGCTTTATAGCACGAAAAAATCAGACCAATTTGTTTTTTTGAAACGATGATTTTCTCAAACCTATATTGTCCCACTGCTGAAGTGCTGAGCTAAGGTCTCTCCCATAATTTTCCAATTTTCTTTGTGTTTTACTTTCTGAGGCCAGTCGGTCAGGAACGAACGATGAGTAAAGTTGAAAAAATTCTTCAAAATGTTGTAAAAACACGCTATTTATCACACCAAAACTTATAATAGATTATAATTATAATAGATTCTGTCTAAAGACAGAAAATTGTGATAACACAATCAACACGTCATTCGTAATCAAAGTCGGAAACAATCCCGCGCCGATAGGATGCGCCGGTCAGCGACCTCGACCGGCGCAGGAGTTCCACCTGTAATACACAAATAAACATAGAAGTTCCACTGCGCACGCGTGAACAAGGTCACCCATACATTGACACGGAATTAAATAAAAATCGCGATTCGAGATAGCACTGGTTTTGTATTAAACAGTGCATACGAGGTCGTGCGGATTTCCGGGATGGCTAAAAAGGCATTGACTGTTGCCCTATTGCTGACCCTACGAATTCTGTCTCTCTGTATGTCCATAAAGTCTCCGTAAACTCCTCTTAGGTCTCTGCCGGTGGTAAACTAGAATCTGATAATGTGAAATCGCGAAAAATCTGTCAAAATTGCCAGCCCATTGCTAGACTGTAAAATATCTAACAAGTGCTAAAAAGCTGTCTCTTCGATATGGGCAGTATTTCCTGTATTTAGAAAGTATAAATGAACTCATAAATTGGAAATTCCAATTTTCCTGACGCATAGCTCTAGGGAAGGAGTAAGGACCGCACCTTTTTATTCAGTTCAAGTTTTTGGTCCTTCGGCCCTTGCGTCCGGAAATGATTGTGAATTGCACTTCTGTAATCTATGTATTTGTTTTAGAACATAAAAGTAGCGTCACAATGACGTCACTACGTCATTTCGACATCTCTCAACTTGTCATTCCGGTCACTATTTTGGCTAATATTTGACTATTAAGTTTTTTTAAAATAGGATTCAAGCTTATGCATATGTATTGGCATCTTAATAGCTAACTGTATATTATTTAATGAGGTTTCCCATAAATAATTTTGTTAATTTTATGTAAGGGACATTTTCTAGGTAGAATAATAACATGGATCAGCAGATTTATTTCAACCGTTGGAGTATTTTGTATTCTGTAGTAAGAGATTGGTTCAAGGTTTTCGTTCTTATGGGTCTTCAGCAGGTGTCGTTTGTCAGTCACCATTTAGTCACTTGTATGTAGGATATAACGGCTTCTTCTAATCCACTTCGTGACAAATTAAAGGCACGCTGGAGCTCGCCACTGCATAAATTAAACGACAGTAAACTTCCATCAATAATGCATTTGTAAGTCAATTAACGATCGCAGCACGTGATGCGTTTCCTTCTTCGCTTCCTCTGTGCTATAGGAACTGTTATTATACTGATTGTTAATGGCGAGACTAGTTTCTTTATTTATTTCTGTCTATAGAAGGATGACTTTCCCTGAGCACGAAATCCGTAGTTTCAAAATTACGATTCCAACTCCGTATCACCTACAGACATAAGATTAATTTGAGACCCGACCTAAGAATTAATGACACCACGATTTGACAGTTGTCCCTACTCCCGATGTGTTTTTCTCCGTTCATAAAAGTTAATTCATCGGTTGTAGGGGTCACTAGAGAGTAGGCCCCCATTAGCGAAAATTTTCTCCAATGTCTCAAAGACAAAAATCTGTAGCAGTACTAATCCGCGATATAAAATCAAATATTTACTAGCAAAAACCCCTAATGAAATCATAGATCATTCTACAAACAAGTCATCAGATCTCCCTTCGAAGCTCAGCACCAAAACAGAGCGAGTCATTGTAAATCACACACAGCGTTGCCAGATTTTTGTCGGGCAAAGCGGGATTTTGAAACCTTTTGAGTATAAAAAGCGGGATTATTTCGTCGAAGGCGGGACAAAAGAAAAAAATCTAATTATTCGTCGAACAGAATTATTCGATCGTCGTGAGAATGCGTTCCTTACACCTATCATTGCGACAATTCTAGTAGCTAATAAAGATCAAATTCGCAAAACACTTCGTTTGTATGAAACTGACAGATGTCAAGGACGCATTCTCTCGACGGCCGCAGTGTAGATTAGTTATTTTTTACTACTTACTATTTTATTTGAGTTTCAAATTAAGTTTAAAATGATGATAGATAGTCGTAGAAAATGTATATTATAGAAAGTTTGTTACTTTACTATTCAAATAACAATAACTGTCTTTTTTACCATGTAAGACAGTTAAGTTTTCATAAGAATATAATATTATTTAAATAAATAATACAAAAGAGAAAGAAAGTGATTACCGAGATGACGACTAATAGAGAAGTACGGAAGAAGAGATGTTGCACCGACCCCAAATAAATTGGGATAAGGGCAGGAGAATGATGATAAATAAGTAATATTTACACTTTCGGATAACTGATTTATTTTTATATACCCGAAAAGCGGGACTAGCCTGCTCCGCGCGGGACATTTAATTTTAGGCTAAAAATCGGGACGTCCCGCCAAAACCAGGACGTCTGGCAACGCTGATCACACATGCAAATATTAACCATGGCTAAATCATAAGTTCAATGAACGACTCGGTCCACGGCCAGGCGTGCACTATCATTACTATCTATACATCTTTTACGACTAAAAACGTACAAAACTCTGCCTTATATCCATCAACATAGGAGTTAGTTGGGAGTTGCGTAGAGGAACATTTTGCGTTGTCAAAAATACAGTTAGGAGCGTGCAGAGCGAATTTTATTCATATTTTGGTATAGATTTTTGGTTGGAATTTGTGTTTTCGATGATTTTGGTAGTTTTATCTGTATGCTTATCATCTGTGGCGTAAGCAGTTTTAACCAAATCACCATTGGAGTCTTTGGAATCTATGGAATTGGAATTTTTGAGGGAACCCTTTCTTGAATCATTAGTATATCCCAAGATCGCAGGACTCATTGGTGATTGATTCTAATACATTCCTAGGAGTCGCAGTATCAGCAATAAACATTTGCTGCTGAACAAGGGTTTCCTATACCTACCTTAAACCGTTCTAACTCTGCAAATATTACCAATACCATACCGCTATGATATTGGCAATATTGGCCCAGCGAGGCAGGTAATATTAGCCAATGCCTCTGCACGTGGCGATGACCGGTGACTACGGTCAACCGTAAATAAGTAATTTGTTATTTCGGCCTCCAAACTCGACTTATTGTTAAATCTGTAGCATTAGTACGGCTTGATGGCAAAGTTTTCTTGTATTTTAGAAACTCAAACAATGTTTGTGAAACAAAAAGGAATCTGGCTTGCAAACCCAAGAAATCATACATATTGTTTGAAATACGATAAAGGGCAGACAGAAGCCTGAAAACTGATCTATCCTTTGGATTTCACTATCCTCTAGTAATATGATTACGGAGTGGAAAATAATGATGGTAATATGAATATTATATTCAGGCACATCACATCTGGCCTTATTGGAAAATGGTAGTACATTGGAATCTAATGATAGTTTCAAAAAGTGATATTAGCAGACAGAAATTGACAGTAGATCCAAATCTCCACATCATCGCTTTTTAGATTATACATCCATTCCAATCAAATCGAGGATACCTACAATCTACTTCTGAGACAAAGCCTTTTAACTCAATTATATAATATTTACACCTGCACCTAGAACGTTATATGCAGCAATAAAATACTGCTTAGAAGCCACTATCAGATAACGAATGACGTCAGCCCCTGAAAGCGTAGCTGTAAACATTCATTGTCTTTATGTACAAATAGAGGGTTACGTGCCTACCCGACTGAATTGCGAGCACTGACTTCTGAAAGAAAGGCGACCTTTATTTATGAACTATACTAAGAACAACCTTAGCATCTTTGTTAGTATATAGGCTTCAACATTATAAAGCCCTTTGATGCCTTCAACATCCAGTTTGCAACTACTTTTTTTTTCGGGTCTTTCTATCCACGTCAAATTTTCCAAGCGTAGTAAGTGAAGTGTCTCTTTCTTATAGCCAAACCTGAGTATCCCTTCAGTTTATGAACTGCTAGTCGTCCTCAGTTGAAGCTACTGTGCAATATGATATGAATTAGAGTGACAATAGCCCGTAGTTCAATATTTATCAAACAATTAAAAACTACTTCCTGGTCATGCAACTTATCACCTCGGCATAGTTTTGCTTACCAGAAGTTGCACTGCAATGCTATAATTTATTTGGTCTATATCAGTATCCAAATCTAATATATGCGGTATCATGACTCACAGAAATTATAATAATCTTTTTATTAGTGTACATGCAAACGAATAAATTTCACAGTCTTCCCAATACAACACAACATTTCATATAGCTCGTGTTTTAGCCGCGCGTAGTGCTTCCTCCCACCTTGTTACTCAACCTACCCTCTTTGTTAGTGCCCCGGTAGACGAACCAACACGCACATAACGACTGCCTGTTGACATTGCTATCTAATCGCAATCTTACAGGTGACGAAGTGCGATGACACGAATAAGTCATGACATGAGTTTGCTATTTGAGTTGGAATTAATTAGCTTTGCTCGTTTTTGTTTATTGCATGTATTTGTAGAGCGATATTGTTGTTTGTGTGGTAATATTTGTAATTAGGACAATCTAGAACTGACGTAAATCAGTCGTCGCTACAAACTCCTTGGCAACACATCCACGTAGCTTACTGTTAATGCTGAAATTTTAACTCTGAAATATGACTTGATAAAACATTTGAAATTGTGTAACGGAAAATAAAAAATAATGTCACAAGAATGTCTTATTAGGCATTTGTGGCGTTATTTTTTATTTTCCTTTAAATACACAATGCCAAATGTCTTAGCAAGTTGTATATTTCGTCACACAAGTATCAAGAACATCTCTGTACATTATTTCCTCGTAATTATTCACATGTTGAGTCATGTGCGGGCACACTAACGGGCGCATTACTGCTCGCCTAGACAATGCCGAGCCGTGCGCGCCGCGTGACGCGTCCGTCGCGTCTCCTCTAATATCCTACTCTTTGTCGTGATTACTCTTTGATGTGTAGCTGTAGTGTAGTGAAATAAAAGTGATTAATCTAGCGTAGTTAGAATTAAAACACCATAACGTAGTTGAGTTTTAAATGTGATTTTCCAGTGTTTAGACTAGATTTATAGTGGTAATTGAAAGTTGAACCGTAGTTTGTGTGTGTTTTATTCGCTTACTAACAAATTAACTATGCGACAAGTGTGCAAGTGCAATATCGTGTTTATGTTATGGTGAATAGGATCTGAAATTGATTGAAGAAGTGCCATTTTGTAGTGGAAGTGATCTCATAGCCACGGTGGGTACTTCTGAATATGTCTTACATATTTTTGATATATTTGATGAAATAGTAAACCAAAGAACTATTTATTAAAATACATTATTTAACTGCTCTGTTAATTAAATTCTATTAGTGTATTGTATATAAAACGATATTGCACTGAAATCATTTTGTTTTTCTCCTTAAGCATGCAAACTGTTTTTAAGAAATAAGTACTAAAATGATTAGAAATCTAGTAGCTTGATTTTTGATTTATAAATTAAGACACTATTACTGTACTTAAATTATTTTTTTTCTGATGAGTACATTTCAAAGCTGCGTATTGACAGTAGTGATTGTTAAAAACAATTCAATTGTGTTTGAACAAAATCGAATGGACAATACGATCAATAAAGATCAAACATGAATACTTTTATTTACACAATAGATTGTTCATAATTTCTGAGATATTTATTAGAAGTATAAACTATAACTATTTGTTTTTAATCATATTTACAATATTGGAGGATACAGTTGCATATCAAAATGCAATTTGAAATAATCAATAATTATTTAACAATCACTGTCAAAATGCACACAGTTTCGGCAACAAAACTTGTTTACCAACAATGCATGTACTAACGTATTAAGTTTGTATGTATATCTTTATGTATTTATTGTCGGCAGAAAAGGCGACTAACCACGCAATCTTGGCTGTTTTTGTCTAAAATTTATACAAAAAACAACACTATTGCACATCAAAGTAAGTTCTAGTAGATAAAAGTAATTTATTTGGATTTTTTTTTTTTGCTTGCCATATTTCACCCCAGTGTTGCCCCCTGATTCTGGAAGCATTAATCTATTCTGTTGTCAAATTTCATGAAAAGTTTTGTGATTGATAGCTGTTGATTTGGTCAACCGATCACAGCCGCTACGCGACTCCGGTAGAACAATTTACATGAAATTACTTTTCAAAGAAATTGTACCACCAGAGTTGCGTCTCGTCTTTCTGTGGGAGCCCTTAGAGCTGACATGATATCTGTCAATAGATTTATTGAACGGTTTTCCTGAAAATGGAGACGAGTTTTGTAAGTCTTGACGCTACCTATTGTACTTTCTTGGACTTTACATTTGGCATATTTGTACATACTTAAATATTCGTGTTCATTCGCTATAGCAAAACAAACTTAGTTTTTTTTTTTCTATTGGCTCAATGATGTGAATATTTGGATTTTGATAAATAACGCCAATTAACTGCCAACATAGTGAATTGGTAACGTCAACTTTGAAAGCTTACACTCTGGGTACATTTCTGCCACGCTTGGTTTGACAATTCACGAATTCTTTTGGTACATCTCGTCATTCAGTTATCCTGAGCAACGTCCACATGACAATGATGAACCGGATACGCCTCATTTTGACTTTGACACCGTTTTATTTTACATTCCATAGTTGCTCGGACTTATGTAACACATCATGATTTATTTACGTGACATGCTAGTGGTCCTTTTACACGGTCCTGCGGGGTAATTAATTGCGTAACACACTAATAGTAGCAATGGCTTTCATTTTGACAGTTCAACAACATTCATTGCGTTATTTACGTTGTTGACAAGACAAATTTTAAGAACATATGAAGCAATGGATTAGCTATATTCTTCAAAACGATTGAAACTTTGATTGATAGTGTGTTACGCAATTAGGATGCTGGACCTCATATCCGCATGCTTTAAGTTGTAAATCATCTTAAAGTAATTGAGAAACAATATGAATAATTGGAGTGATCAGCCGATCAATTCTGTAAAAATCTCACCGTGAAAAGTTAGGTGAAGTGAGCTTAGAGTGAGCTGTCAATAGTGTAAATCCCTAGCATTAGTTGGAATGACAGTTCACTCCACGCTCACTTCACCTAAGTTTTCACGGTGAGATGTTTACAGAATCGCACTGCAGCCCCAGCATCAGGAAAAAGGAACAAGTAAAAAATAAAACGAAAATATGATGTTGAATAATAAAATATGGAAATAATATAAACGTTCATGTTTTGAATGAAAACACGCGAAAGTCGATACAATGTAAATTAATCACGTTCCACATAATCTTGTTGGTACATCACGTCGCTTTTCCGACCCATTTCAAGGTCTGTTTTACATAAAGAATTTGATGGAACTTTACCTTCTTGGAGGAGTTATTAGTATTGCCAAGCGACGACCCTTAAGAAAACAGCTGTAAAAATACGTTAAAAATGTCTTTAACTTAATGCCAATAGCAATACATTTCTAGTGAAACTTTTCAGTTGTAGAGGTAATTCCCATGTTTTTTTTTAAACAGATTATCTGATATACACGCAGAAGTTATCAGAACTCGATGACTAATGTCACATACACGTACCGTAATACATATGTGCGTTAATATAGTGTTATCACCATGTAAGCCTCCATTGATTTACGTCGCAAACTAGCAGGTTTTGATAACAGATAACAAGTCACAGCAGAATTGCTTCACTTTTGTGTTCTATATTCTTGTATCTTGTGTCTTTGTAACACTTAATGTGATAATAATATTATATAGATCGTTTCAAAAATCCCCTTTCCTAGTTGAAAGAAAATTAGGTTTAATTGTCACAGAAACACGTCACAAAAACTCGAATAATAAGGAAAAATACAAAGAAAATAGATCTATAATCACGAGCACAAAACAGAAATACTCGACAGCTGCACGCCATGACTTACAATAAGGCTTTCACTCAGCTTGATGCCAAAGCACAGCGCTGATTTTCAGTGGTTACCCGAAAAGGCCGTACGGAAGCCAAGTCAGGTTTAATGATTGGTAACAAAATAAAATAAACAACAAACATCTACATAATACATATTAATAAACAACATAAAAAATAATGTATCTGCAAGCATCACCATTAATACGTATCATTTGCATTTATTACATGGACATCTTAAAAACAGGCTTTGCTATGAATCTCAGCGTAGATCCACAAGATAAAGTCATAAACACGTCTTAGTTCACCATCAGTCTACAGCAGTCCACTGCTGGACATAGGCCTCTCCAATCACATGCCATTCGGCTCGATTCTCTGCAACTCTCATGAAGTCTCCTCTTAGTTACTTATGCACAATAAATCTAACTACCCTGACGCAGGTACTAAGGGGTTTATTTATAAACGTTGCTTAAAGTTAAGTAATGAGTAGCGACTGTTTAACCATACATTTATTGACTTTTAAACATCTCTTAACCCATTATTTATAAACGTTGCTTAAACTTAGGGGTAAATACTTTATTATCTGTTGGTTCTCTTATCAGTCATTATCAAACATGGTCACACCACTGATATTGACAAAATAGTCTCTTCATAATAACGCCTTTGTGAAACAAGGTGATTTTTTAACCCGTGAATCATCCCAAAGACGTCCTCTGCAGAATTTCTCCTAAGGTGAATTATTAAAAATGCTTCCTTAGTGCACACCTTCGTTGTACAGTGAACTCTTTTGCAAAATTTCATCCAGCTGTTGGGCTGTGCGTTGTCTGTCAGTGAATGAATGAATTTCAGATTTTTATTAAGTATATAGGTCCTAAAGACACTATTCCCAAAACCGCCTGACTGTGACGTATTTCATGGCACAGGTACACTCCTGGGGCACTAATGTACTTATCAAGAAATTATCGCGGTAATTAAAACAAAATCTTCAAAACAAACAGTAACCAAAATGTCTTTGTACGTCGGGTCAATCGCCGCAGATAAAAATATATTGTACCAAAGCGTCACATGTTTATGAGGCATAGCGTCCAAAATAACAGCCATTGTAGTGAATAAAGACCAATGTTGGTCCTCTGACGCCCGGGAACAATGGCGCGCGGGAACAAGGACCAATGTCCTGCCAAGTTTAGGCGCTTTGGGAATAATGTTCCTTGTCACTTTTAAGTACCGATTATATTACTTAGCAGGAATTAATTTTTGTTCTTTGTTAGTACACTATCTTGTTTTTTTTTTTTTTATCCTTGCTACATCATCAAGGACATTGGAAACTTTGTTTTTAACCAAATATGCTGACTTATTTTTCCTTTGACGAGGCTCGTAAAAAGTGGTCGGGAATATGACAATAGTCATCATCCCTCTGTGCTAATAAAATCCGTCATCGATCAGCTTATATGTCTGCTAGTTCATAGCATTTATTACCATCTGAGTTCCAACTATCTATCAGGACGTTCAAAGTTTAATACTAGACGTTTCGTTACGATAAAGACGACGTTTTATTAACAATATCCATTAGCACAATCACTTACTGATCATTCAAGTGCGATCACGAGACCATACGCCACATGCCTAGTACACGATATAGTTATAAGTTTGTACAGTTTGTGCAGCCAGAGAACTTGCAACCGCTTTTAAATAATGCTGAAGGTGTGCTGAGTAGTCACTCACGTGATGTATGAAAACGAGGCAAAAGGAGTATGAAATGATCGTAGCAGGGAGAAGGCGTAAGTTTATATATGTAAAAAGAGAAATTGGATAAAGTTTTACTTTTCATTATTTGCATTGTAGATGAATATATACAAATATACATAACACACGTCGTCTTCCCACGGGGGTAGGCAGAAACTACAGAACGTCAACTGCTATGATCTTTATACATATTATACTCCTTTTTGCCTCGTTTACGTTCATACATCTGGTTCATACACGCACGCCAGTTGCGACTACACACCTGATATTTCTGAAGAACAAGGTCACTATAACGTGCCCTCCTCCGGGCGTTTCCACTCGCATCTGCGTTTTAAATACCTTTTGTTATTCGCCTTTCATTCATCCCTTAAGATGACCAAACCATCTAAGCAAATTCTTTTCAATTGTCACTACATCTTCTTTTAAACTGCACCGTTGCTTTATCACATCACAACGTCATCATCAACGTAATCATAGGTGAATATTTTTGCCTGTAAACCAAATGTTTGTTCGACTGTACGTCTGTTTGAAATAGTCGGTGTCACGCCGGTTTACATCCAATTAGTGCGCGCCCGTAAATACATAGTTGGAAGTCAATTAGATGGCTGCCGTGTCACTGTCCTCAGTGTATTTACTGAAAACATACATGTGTTATTTAGATTTGTAACTAGTTCGTTTACAGAGATTGGAGGTGAAATGTTTTGTCATTTGAAATACAGTAGGACAAACCACTTTGATGTAGGGGCGCCCGGTTTTTTTTAAACACATTAAGTCTGCACTAGTAGACGGGTCGATATCGTTGGGGTTGGCTATATGCATGCTATTTAGTTTTTTTTTACCAGCCTGCGTTGTCCCACTCCTGGGCAAAGGCCTCTCTCCACTCCTACCATCTTTCACGAGCCCGCGCGTCCTCCTTCCAGGTTTGACGGAACCTGTCCAGCTCGCCCCGCCATCGCTCACGCCTTAGTTTATTTATTTAGTGACACACGATGATTTATAACGAACACGAGCGCGTAAAATTTTATGAACAGACACACACCTTTAAGCGTATAGATATTATGAAAAAACGGACGGATGTATTTATTTAAAATAAAGTTATTTGAATTCACGAATAGATTATCTTTCCCTGTACGGTAGCAATTTTGTTATTTTCACACTCCGTGTGTTATTTCTTTACGCCCGAAGATGCGTAAAAATGAGTGTTGAAACACAGAAGTTACGACGCTCATAACTTTCAAACCAATATTGTTTTTTTTTAATTCTGTGTCCGTACAGGGCTCATTTAATGTACATTGAGTAAACTCCCTACGACGTTAATATGGAAGCATGACTGACTAGTGTAATCTTAAGTAAATGGTGACTTCTGAAAATACGACTAATAGAGAAGTATAGAAGAAGAAACTGCTCCGACCACAAAAAAATTTGGATAAGGGCAAGAGAATAAAGTGAAATTATTTATTTCAAGTGGGCACATAAAAGGCACTTTTCAACGTCAAAAATGATGATGATGTCCTTATCGTAGAAATATTTAATTAATCATTGACACGATAAGAAGAGGGGCGAAGGAACAGCTGTTTGCAAACAAGAATGAACTAAAGATGTTTCTGAGCATACGGCCTGAACAAAAAACTACCAGCTGTTCAACTGGACTTAACCCCTAGAACACTAATTGCAATTTAATTTTAATTTCAAAGGTATGACTGAATATCTGTTTTCTGTAAAAAAACATGTGAATTCCAGAAACAGTATGGGTTATTTCTCATAACACAACTCAGCAAACAGTTTTCCTTGAATTACAACAATCATATCAAGTTTTCCTGCTGGCCGTGTAAATAAATACGAATTGCAGATCATTATATGGAAGTGGCCTTTATCTCGGTTGAATCAATAGACTCACTCAATGATAGCAAATCAAGTGCCGCAGGATTTATTGTGTTGATAATAAGGACGAAAATATTTATAAACGTACTTAACAGATCTTAACAGGAAACGTGTTCTCGTGGTCGTTGGCGTTCATTCCATACCAACGTATTCGTCTGTTTTCTCCCTGGTTAATGACACAAGTCCAAATATTATTGTACGATATTTATAATGTATATCTACCACTGCCCATGTCCCTATGTTTAATTTTTTTTGGCGTATTGTTTTTTTTTTAAGGTTTTGCAAGTTGCGCGAGGAATGAACGCCAACGACTACGTGACCGCGGTTCCTCATAAGCAAAGTTTGCAAAAGTCAGCTGAGCAAAATGCGTCATCCAATATACCTACCATGTTTTTACTAAGAACTAAAGGGTTTCATCATATTCACGTATTAACTAAATGATGTAACTCTTTGCTCAAAAGATCGGAATCTCAAAAAGAGCTGTCAAACTGTTCAAGGGTTTTATAATTTTGAATAAGCATCAGAATAAATAATTAATATCACTTTCAAGGAGAGCACTCAGAGAAGAGTGGTTTATTAATATGGTCCCAAGATTAGGCCTTAAGGAACAGGAGAAGACAATACAAACGATGGGAAGACGAATAAAAGCTCACAGCGGGTCCAAATTTGAGAAGAGTAACGGGAGATAAGAATCAGTGAAAGTTGTTATAGGAGGCCTTTGTACTTGTTGACGGGCCTACACTGTCCTCCGATACCTGCTGACACTAATTTGATAACATTGTAAAAGCCAATTATTTTTAAAAGAGTACCTAACCGTGTAGTTTCTTCTCGGCTCTTCCTCATAGGAAACGATCAATGGGAACCGTGCACCTAGCTTTTGACGTTTCATAAGTGTCCATATAGGTTTATGTAAAATAAAAAAATTTAATTGATTGATTGGTTTTTCAAGAGGCATGTTCAGAATTGTATTAAGACTAGCAGCGCCTCGC
Organism: Apamea monoglypha; assembly: GCA_911387795.2. NCBI lineage: Eukaryota > Metazoa > Arthropoda > Insecta > Lepidoptera > Noctuidae > Apamea > Apamea monoglypha. Next base: position 20,031,121 of record OU426922.1, read on the forward strand.
GGTTTCACCCGCATAAGTGTCGATCCCGCGGAAATATCGGTATAAAAAGTATCCTATGTGTTATTCTGATGTTTAAGCTATACTATAAAGTTTCACCAAAATTCATCCATCCATCCTCACAAACTTTCGCATTTATAATATGAAGTAGGATATAGTAGGAAGTAGGATAGAATTAGCGGGGTAGTTACGTAACACACTATCAGTAGCAATAACTTTCATTTTGACAGTTCAACAGCATTCATTGCGTTATTTACGTTATTGAGCAGACAATTTTTTTGAACATATGAAGCAATGGATTAGCATTATCCTTCATAATGATTAAAAAACTATTCAGATTGTAATTGAAAGTGTGTTATCCAATTCGGATGCTGATTAAGTTAAACGATATTCTTTCACCTAAGAAGAAAAGAGTTCTTGTATTATTACGTACGTCTATTGCGGCCCCAACGACCAATGCGTTACTGCATGCGTTTGCAGCCAGTACCGTTGCTACGTAACCAAGCTTGATAACAATTTCTTTAACTACTTACAGAACTCCATGTTCTGTTATAATCGATATACTTAAATAGCTTTAGTATCGATTCTATCAGAATTCGTTGCATTCTATTTCTAGATTGTATCTGTATAGGATAGGATGGTTTTTAACGGAACATAGCATTTGAGGATTAAATTAAAGCTTATTTTTTAACAATACGTTTTCTCGAACTCTTACGTACTTAATAGTATTTTTTTTTTACAAAAAAAAAAACGTGCGGCTCATTCGCACCGTTATATTTTCAAGTTTTTGTAGATTTTTCTTCCTTTTTGTCTACCAGCCAGTTATTCACGATTGCATTCTTGACCTTATACTGAGGTCTTATAATAAATAGAGCGGCTCGTTACCTAAATAATAACAGCCGCACGGGTCGGTCGAAGGTTAAGCTACGCTTGCAAGGGTCTGTTTGTGGATGGGTGACCATCCATTACATATCGAGACCCCTCCGTGCCTCGGAAAGCACGATAAGCCGTTGGTCACGGCTGTCATGCGTAGAAAGATCTACGCTAGGCAGGTTGATTTGACACTGAAGTAAAGACTTTGTTTTTGTAAAATAGAAGTTATTATTAATAATGATTATGTAGATTACCAATATTGATGTGTTGTTTATTGTTCACGAAATATCGTTCGCGAACAACTTTATCTGTGCCACAAATATTATGCACGATAAACTCTTATCAGTCTTTGATAAACGATCTCTTTGTTTAAGTACCAACAGTATCAACATTAAAAAGTGCACAAAATATCTTAGACAATGTCTTCACGTTGTCGGAAAGTTTTAGTTCCTCATAATCAGCCTATAATGTTCCCACTGATGGAACACAGACCTCCCCTCGGTGAGGGTGTGCGAGCTGTAACCGTAATCCACCACTCGGGCCCAGTGCGGGTTGGTAATGTCACATGTCTTCGAATTTTGTTTTTCTAGGACATGCCCGTTTCCTTACGATGTTTTTCTACACCGTTTCGAACCTGCGACCTACAACTCGCGGCCATTACCACTGGGCCACCACAACACAATGTCTCAATATGAACAATTAGAACAAAAATTTATTACCAATAAAAAATAATAGAATAAATAATCAATTAAAACCACTAAAGTCCTAAGTAATACACATAATCTTTCTTAACTTGGGTTGAAGCCACATAATTAATTATTGTACATAACATTATAAACCCCATTTTATAAGTAAATAAATGGCGCTTTTTTCACTAAGCCTGGAATGACACTATATCATATTATACAGGGTCAGATTATATCTAAACATAATAAAAAAAAAAAATTGATGTTTTTTTTCTTAAGGGTCAACAACCGCTGCTATTGTTGTTTCTAGAAGTATGAGTTGAGAAAATATATTTGATCTTGTTTAGATATGTCATATGAATATCAATCACGTCCACGAAGTTTACACAAAAAACGACTACTTATTTTTAAACTGATACTTTGATCAACCCCCATAACAAAAATCATCAAATTAATTTATTTTATCATGTTTAGATATCGACACCCACCACGTCTGCGGAGTTCCGCTAGCTAATTTTATTTGACCCTGTATACTACGTGATCACCCTGGTATTAATTATAAAAACCATTTTGCATTTTTCATAATTTTATTTGACTTACGAATGAGCATTTTTCTGTTTGCAGTTTTCATAGTGAGCTTTGTATTCACGTTATTAATTAGTTATGTTTGTGTTTCAGATGCCCCGCGGCCGGGACGAAATGCAAGTAAACGTGGCAGGGCTCAGGAGAAACATTAAAAACCTCGCGCACAACTATTCCGATGCCCAGGTACGGCCTGTCAACGTATATACCGTCTTACAACTGTGGTAGTTACCCCACAAGACCAACTATGTCATCGAAGATTTTTGTCGTCCTGCTTGTATATTTTTTAATTTACAACAATGCAGACTTGCTTTTCCAATTCACTTTACACATTGGCAGAATGGTCGACATGGGCTTTGCTTACCATAATTAAAAAATAGAATAGAATAACTGTGGTAGTTTTTTGGCTAAAATGGACGTCGCCAAAAGATGATCACCACTGAACACTATCTATGTATATTCTATACTAATAATAAAGCTGACGAGTATATTTGTATTTTTGTTTGTTTGACCGTGCTAAACTCTGGAACTATCAGCCAGATTTGAAACATTATTTTTGCATTTGATAGCCCTATTCTTGAGGACGGCTATAGGCTAGTTTAGTTTGTGATTTTCCTGTGCGATCCACCATAAATACTTTTCTTTCTTTCTTTTTTGGATACAAGGACCAATTTTCCTCACAATCTCACGTAATAAATTTCTATTTTCCAGGTAAAAGTGCGCGAGGCAACATCAAACGACCCATGGGGCCCTTCCAGCACATTGATGGCGGAGATCGCCGACCTCACGTACAACGTGATGGCCTTCACAGAGATCATGCAGATGATCTGGAAGCGGCTCAACGACCACGGCAAGAACTGGCGACACGTGTACAAAGCGCTGGTCCTTATGGAGTACCTCATAAAGACCGGCAGTGAGAAGGTCGCCATGCAGTGCAAAGAGAATATCTTCGCGATACACACGTTGAAGGACTTCCAGTATATGGAGGAGGGGAAGGATCAGGGTGAGTTCTTTAGTGTTTTAAAAAGTGAAATAAAGATTTCTTTAGCAAAGAGTTTTTAATAGATATGCTACATGTTAGGACTTAGAACGAATCAAATGCCACTAATAGGACTCAGACCTCCTGTTTTTGTGTGTGTAGACTAGTGGACGTCACATGTTTTCACATTTTTTATACCAGGACAAGCCAGTTTCATCATGTTGTTTTCCTTCACTGGGATAAAACTCAACTCAAATCAAAATGATATATAGACATATACATACTAATAAATAAAATTGGCTTCTGTACCGTATATGTTACAGACGCCAGCACATCGAGCTACTACAATCTGTCAAATTTCTTTAGGAGATTTTCAACTTTATCGCTAAAGCATCGGTTCACAGTTTATTGGGAAAATTTGACAGTTTCGGGTAGCTTAATGTGCTGGCGTCTGTACCTACTTATAATTAAAAAAAAAAAACTAATAAAATATAAAACCCATTCCTCGACCTTGGCCAGTGGTTGTGTCAGCAGTTTTGTTCGAGTTACTACCGTCAAAACTCAAGCAGGAATCATAAAGCGCCCAATAACAAAATTATCGCCATTACCTTTGAACTCTGAAAAACCCCTCTCCCCCTCTCTTTGATTTCCGGTTCGATGGAAGTTTTCACGCCTCTACCCTTGTTGTGTTTGACATCCACATGACCGGTGAAGTCTACTCCGGTGTGCGTGGAAGGTAGGACACGAGTTCAATATGAACGGCTTTCGTCACCATACAAGTTCATGTTCCTTCAACATGTTCCTCCTATTCCCAAATCAGTTTGGCATCATTTTAGGACACCAAAGCCTTGTTCGAAGCAACCTCATCTGTAGCTAGCGGCCCCGAAGCCATGCTAATGAGTCTAATGACTTACGAAACGCATCGATAGCGATGTAGCAACGTAGCGACTAATTAGTAAACAATCTAGTACCACGTGTAGAATGTTTAATGATATGTAGGACTAGCTTCTGCCCGCGGCCTCGCCCGCGTGGTTGGCGGAAATGATCCCACGGGAACGTGCTACCGGGTCTATGTCCTTCCCCAGGTTGCCAACTATCTCCTTGCCAAATTTTATCGAAATCTGTTTAGTGGTTTAGGCATCAAATTGACTACAGACAGTTTTTTCAAATTTATAATATTACAGTAGAACGCCGATTATCCGAATTAATTGGATTGGAAATAGAGAGAGAGCATCAGCGCCGCGGCAGATAATATACGAAAGCCCGTGCGCTCACTTGAACATCGCGATCAGAGTAAGTTGCCTCGACGTTGTAGCTCGTTTCCGTGCGGCAAGGTCACGCAGGCTCCGGACGGCAAGAAGTTGTACCGTACACCGTCGCATTCGGGTTGCCGCTCCATCCACTTGAGGGCGTTATCGAAGCACATAAACGCCTCGCTGTGAGATGGTACACTTTGGTCTTGTGCCTCTTCCCCTTCGGTCTCATTGTCGTCCTCTTCATTATCCTGTTCGTCCATGGCACTCGCTGCGATTTCATTGTCTGTCTATATCTGGAACCCTCGATCGTTCTTATCACAGTGCATCCACTCTTCCATATCAGCGACATCACACTCCGAACATCCCGCGATTTCATTAGCCAGTACTTGGTTTTAATTTTTTATATTACGCTTAGGACCGATTCGGATAATTGGCGATTCGGTTAATCGGCGTTCGGATATTCGGCGTTCTACTGTAGTATGTATATTATAATATTTGTGTGGATTTTAGGCGTTGCGTTATCTGTCGATGTGATAAGGACAGGTATTGTGAACCTGTGGTTGGCGGTAGAATAAATTGTTTTTTCTTTTTTTTTTTTAAGAAAACAGCTTTGCCCCACACTAGGAATTTCTCCTGTATCGTGGGTGCATTTACAAGCATTTAAACTCACATATACAAATAACCAGACCTGGAAGAACTACTTGTGGGTCATACAAATATTTCTTCCGTGCGGGAATCGAACCCGCGACACGCAGCGCAGCAGTCAATCGCTTAACCACTGCGCCAACCGTGCCGTCTTTCCAATTGATTGACTCATTGTGATAGAACAAGATGTTACGATTGATTAATGTTAATGCTAATAATAGATATGGATGGAATAATATGTATGTAATGAATATGAGTTCAACCATTCCCAAAGATAGGCTGTATATTAGTGGCTAAAGTGTTGAAATAGTCGGTTAGTCGTGGTCAAAACACTTATGCGTTCTATAATTTATATTGTAGGAAAGCACAAAGGTTCGCTATCCCTGAAACAGATTATACGGCTGTGGGATGTTTGAGGTCTGCTCAGATTATGTACCAGTTTGAGAGTGACTTCCGTTCCATACGGATTCAAATTGTTTTTGAGTCGGTTGGTCTGTGCTATACAAAGTAAGCAAAGTGCCCCGTGTGTTGTAGAAGGTAGCTAAGCGGCATACACAACGGTTCTTTGCTCATTATAAAAGTCTGTCCCCCACTGTGTATCACTCAGTATCTCCATTTTTCCGTACTCAAATTGTGAAACGCAATCCTTCAAGAACTTTTAACATTCTGCCCATAAAACGCCCCCTCTTTCGTACGCTACCACCACCCACTTGTCTACGTAAATGCAAGTCCTGGTGGGTTGCTTATCTTGTAATTTCCCAGTTTATTAACCAAAACTCCATTGAAACCTATAACGCGAAACTATTTCTAACCGCTCCCGCCACAATCCGCGCGCTTCTGGCAGATACGACTCTCGTTCCCGCTCGGCAAAGAGGGCCAGTCGAAGCTTCTAGATTTCTAGAACATTCTAGAAGGTTCCTTCAAAAACATACGACGCGTCCTTTTTTGAGATCAGCCGTGTGCCGTCCGTCAACTGAGCTACGCACCGAAAAGTGACTCGTGATATTTTACGAAACTTTATCTTCGCCCCGAACCCTATTGTTTTTGCATATATTTTTGTTACTGGGAATAATGTGTTTATAGTATATATGTGTGTATGTTAAAAGCTGTATTTTAATACATACTTTTTTTTACAGGTCTCAACGTCCGTGAAAAGGCGAAAGCATTAGTAAACCTGTTGAAAGACGAGGAGAGGCTAAAGAACGAGCGAGCGCGAGCTTTGAAGGCGAAACAACGGTTCGCGCAGAGTGCGAGTGCGTTCGGCAGCGACGGCGCCTTGGACACGCCTAGCAGTCCTACCTACCCTGCGGTGAGTGCACAAATATATTTTGGGGGCGGAAGGCGTAATATAGAAATAGTCTAAAACTGATTTAGTTTTGCCTTATATATATTTTTTTTCTTGTTTGGAGATGTTTCTCATTGCTTAGTCTCGATAGTTTTTTTTTTTCTCTTTCTCGCTTTTGGTTTTAAATTGCAAGTAAAATTGAAGAAGATTGATTGGTTTGATTGAAGGTGAATTGATCATTTTGTCTGATTTTTTTCTAACCGACACCTTTTGTGTTTGGATTGTTTCTAATTTACTGCTTTTATTCTCGTTAGTTTTATATTAGATTATTATTTATATAGGATAGACAATAGACATTGTGACTTATAACATCGCCTTAAATGATTCTGTAAAGATGTTATAATTGCGGTTTAAATAAATAATAAATATTTTCCATTTTTACCGTAGAAATGTTTTGTGTTTAAAGTTGCAAGTAGTACTAATAATATTTTCACTTGTCTTTCTAACCGACACATGGTAGATCTCGTTCCATTATTATTTAATTTTGTTAAATAAAGTCATATCGTCATTCTCATCAACCACATTTCACTTCATCTCTCACCTGTCAGCGTGTAAACTTTCAATATCTTCTGTTCCCTAACCTACCCGTTGTGTCCCTTTCAGTTCGGCAGTGACGGCGCGCTAGACGCCACGTCCAGTCCCACCTACCCTGCGGTGAGCACTTTGTACTAATTCACTTCTATAGCGCTACAAGGTTCGTTTGTCGCGTGGCCGAAATCTGAACTAACACCGCCATCTTGTTTTTCCATTAAGTAAATTTCACAAAACAATTGCACAAATGTTTGCCCATGTCAACGTCGTTCGAGCGCCGAAAGATCTTTCTTTCGTAGCAGTAAAACCTTGTTGTCACTGGCGTATTCGGCAATGCCTACAGCACAATCTAAAACCATACAGTCGGTCATTGAAGATGTCTACACCGGACATACACACACGGGAGGAGCGCTATACTATGGTTCGGAAGCGATTGCACAGCCGTTCGTGAACTAACATCATCATCATCAGCCTACAACAGTCCACTGCTGGACATAGGCGTCTCCAATTGCACGCCATTCAATTCGATTCTCGGGAAATCTCATCCCAGCTTCTGCTGGAAGATCTACCCCAACGGTCGTCGGTTTTACGGCTAATATGGCCGGCCCATTGCCACTGCAGCTTGCTTGTTCTGTGAGCTATGTCGACAACTTTGGTTTTATGCCGGATCACCTCGTTCCGGATTCTATCCCTCAGAGAGACTCCAAGCATAGCTCGTTCCATAACTCACTGAGCGCCCTTGAATGCATGGACCAACCGTACCGTGAGTGACTACGTTTTGGCTCCGGAAGTCATAAGAACAGGCAGGATGCACTGGTTGAAGACTAGTCTTTAGGCTCTGCGGAATATGCGTTCGGGAACTATGACCGACTGTATCTTTCTTGGTGTGGCCATCTGGCCAAATCCAGTTGGCATATAGTAAAATATTATTTCGTTCAATTCCAGCTAAGCGGAGATTCAGCGGAGTGGTCGGGTGGCGGTCGGGAAGCCGAACTAGCGCGACCACTGACAGCCGGCGAAGAAGAACTGCAGCTGCAGCTCGCGCTCGCCATGTCGCGCGAGGAGGCCGAGCGCGAGGAGAGGCGGCGCCGCTCCGACGACGTGCGGCTGCAGCTCGCCATCAGCCAGTCGCAGCAGGACTTCCAGTGAGTAGCGCTCAGTACTACTAGCGAGACAATGGGCTAAAAGCAAGAGGGAGCTAATAAATTTAGCTCCCTCTTGAACGATTAACAAAAATCGCCAACCTAAGGCCGTCCGCTGCGTTTGCGGAACGTCCGCGACGGATGCACGGAAATATCAAAGAGCTGAGCTTCGTGGCGCGGACTGTCCGTCGCGGGCAATCACCTAGCGGTGACGGACGGCCTCGTTCAATTCTATTCTCTTTACCAACCTCCCGACCTATCACAGTCCTTCCTACCTGATCTTAATCCCATCCCCTCCAGACTAGAAGCCTACCTCCGCGAAGAAGCAGTCCGTCTGCACATATACAAGCGCCACGCGCCATCCGCACCAGAATACACCATTGTGAACACGACCAAACCTCCAGTATGGTCCAGCGTGGCCCCGACCACCGGCGCGATCTGGTCGGGGGGAGACACGACTGGCCCGGACTGGCCGACTGGGACCCCGACCGCTGGCCCGAACTGGTCGACGATGGTCCCAAGCAATGGCCCGACATGGTCGGCCCCTAAAGACTCGCCGCCGCGGTGTTGGTTCTACGGTTGCATAGAGTGTCTGAGACCGAATGTAATACAGTCAGTGCCGAACACGTCACTAGTAGTAGTTGTTGAGTAGTAGTACGACCCCAAAGCCTCGAAAGTTCTAGATTTCTACCTAGAATTTTCGAGGTTTCGGGGTCGTAAAGAGGATGTATCTTAAAGTAGTAACCAGCTAGTAATAAAACTATAGAAAATTATAATTCAGGAGGAAATTTCTAATGTCCACAAAGAACCGATGTCTTTGTTTTAATTTGTAATTTTTGTGGACACCAGATATCTTTTGAACTTCAACTACTTCTCCATTGATAGACCGCATGAATTTCAGGCAACTCAGTGGATCCTTGAACTCTCAACGTCTTTTGTTTTAATTCTCTAGTGCCAATTTGCAAGTATACCTGACTTCACGGAGAATGTATCCACATTGAAGTTAATCGACAAATCCACATGTAATACGTCACAAGTAATGATGTTCAACTTATACAGGACGACAGACGGTCTACCGCCACCTAAGAAGGGCCAGTCGTCTCAGCAGCAGTCGCACCTGCTCGACCTGTTGGACGTGAACCTCAGCAGTCCGGTCGCCAGCTCCGCACCTCCCCTGGCAGACGCCTGGGGGGGCCACGAACAACCACGACCGGTAAATATCACACATTTATTTTGATTAATTATGTCGACACTGAAATACAGTAAAGAACAGAAAACGTAAATGCAACTCGTTCATATCGGTACGAGTTCTACCGTTTGTTGGCATTTTGCCAACCTTTACCATTTAAGGAAACAACATAAAATAGTGGAGTACTAATAAGACCAATGAATCAGTTCATTGACATAAAATCACGCATGTATTCCTCGGCGGGTTAGGCAGAGGTAGGTGTACCTATAGTAAACCCACAAAAATAAGACTAAGTAATAAAAATGGCCCATGTATAACCAAAGCTCTTTGAAACAAATATTTCTTAAACCCAGAGATCAAATGTGAAACTAATGATAGAAACATATTTTTGTAAAAATTTATTTATTTTGTTGTTTCTTTTATTCTACCACGCTATGCAGTTGGAATTTGGTATATTTGCCGACTCGATGGTAAGATGTTCAAAGGAAGTTGTCTGAGTAAAGCTTGAACTGTGTGGTATGCTATGTTGGTAACATGAATTTGGTTCAAAAGGAAATGGTTCTACTACACGAGTTCTTTCTTGCACACACTACATAATTATGTAGTTATATTATTTGAAGGTTTTGTGCGGAAGTATTCGTATAAAAACAACGTTTATGCTAATTCTTTTTTTTATCTAACACTACACCAATATAAGTATTTTTTTTTTTTAATCATTCTCTAATATGTACAGGAAACATCATCAGACGCGTGGTCAGCTGTGGGTAGTCCAGCGAAAGACCCCTGGGCCCCTGCGGCCGCGCCACCCGACCCCTGGGCCCCTGTCGCAGGAATGCATGTAAGTACTAATATCAGATAGCTCAAATACTCGATACAGGAGACAAATTTAAGATAACAGCGTTGGTTAATGGCAATAAGATTTAATCGTTAAAAAAATTGGAACGTAAAATTGTCGCAAATCATGCCATTTTTTCTACAATTATGCCCTAATGAGTATACTACGCATTTACTTAGCATAACCAAAGAAAGAAAGGTTCTTCTTTTCGAGTCGCATGGTAGAATGAGTTGGGCCCTGTGGGTGGCCACAAGGAAGATAGAATGGGACAAATATGGGAGGCCTTGTTCCAATAAATCATGTGTTATGATTGCTATCACAAGCAAATAGTGCTGATTCGGACATTGTGAAAAAGGCCTTTAATTTATTTTAAATTTATGTTATACTAAATTCAACATTATTTTTTTATATTAGTCTTCGCAGTTGGATTTTGGTATATTTGACGACGCAATGGTAAGATACAAAAAAAGTTGTCGTAGTAAAGCTAGAACTGTATGTAATGCTATGTCGTAACAACACGGTGTCAGGGTTAATTCACGATCCTGAACCCGTCGCACAGACAATTTTCATCTGTTATTATAAAAATATTTAGCTATTCCATACATTTTAACCGCATAGGTATTGCACTTTTTTATGAAATAGCTATTTTTTTTTATAACCAACAAAAATTTCAACGCAGGGGGACACAGAATCATGTAAAGAATCCATGATATTAGGTTCCGCGTCGATGTTCTTGCCCCCTGTGTAATATTGTTTTACTACGGACACTGTGAGATAGGTTGTATACTTCTGGATCTATTATATTGAGGTAAAGCTATTTGTGTATGTTTGTAAAAGCTAATTGGCTCTGGAAATACTGATCCCATTAGAAACATTATTTCACTGATATAAAGCTACGCTATTCCTGAGTATCATAGGCAGGCAATGCAATACAATTTATTTATTCAGTAACATTTCACATTAATAAAGATTGGTCCTTGGCAGCGGAAAAAAAATATTATATTAGCCATGAACATCCCATTAATGACTAATATATATTTTTTTTTTAATCACATTGTTTCCGTATATAATCCAGCATGAAAAAATAAGTACTAGGCTACTTGTTATGTCAGAAAAAAATCTTGGTTCTGCAGTATATGATATGGGATGATATAGGACATGATAACATTGTTTCCAGGGCAAATCTCCTGTGTCCGTGCTATCATCTCCGTCCTCGTCAGAACTGGAGCAGTTCGATGCGTTGTCGCAGCGGCCGCGCACCAACCACAACAACAACGCTGAGTCAGATCCCTTCGACCTCACTGCATTAGGTAAGAGCATTGTTGTCCAAGTTGGAGTCGGTTTTTTACGAGAGTTATTAAATTACGTCGGCAATGTGCTGCACATGAGTAACGTCATAAGGGTCATCGGCGTGTTTTGAGTAACTTTTAAACGATATCTAAAGGTGATAGAGGTTGCATTAGACTTAAGAGTTACGTAATTTTTTTTTTTTTAAGAATTCGTGTTTCCTTTCGTGCGTGCCGCTATGCCGCATAAGCTCTTCATAGCTTGGATATCTATCGATAATCTGCTAACTGTCCTTAAAATGTTGTCCAAAAATTTGTGTATCTATGAGGATTTCCACTCTTCTTTTAGTTTTGATTTATTCGTTTTTTCGAAATCCATTCACCCGAAAATGGTTTGAGTGATAATTAATCAGTCAATTTTATCTTTCTTCCAGGCGACAACCTAACGCCCAAACCGTCGTCCCCACCAGTAGGCAGCCTGGGCGCCATCAAGAAGTCCCCGTCGGCCTTCCTGGGCGAGAACTCGTCGCTGGTGAACCTGGAGCGCCTGCTGGCGGCCGCGCCGGGCGCCGCGCCCGCGCCGCCCAACCCCTTCGCGCCCGCGCCGCCCGCGCCGCGCGCGCAGCTCCTGTTCGCGCAGCCGCAGCCGGTGAGCGGCCGCTGCGGCCATAATCATTGTTATTACAAGCCGGTGTGCTGCAAGAGATTTCCCACCGACAAAAATTACAAGTTTAGGGGAATTACTATTTAAAACACGGATATCTTGTGCAACATTTCAAGCTTCTAGACAGTGGTTTAGGTTGTGCGTTGTCTGTCAGTGAATGAATGAATGTATTTCAAATTTTGCTAATAATTTTTGAACCACATCCTATATAGAATGATAACTTATAGTACCACATTCATTACCACAGAGTTTTTTTCAATTTACGCAATGTAGAGTAGTAGAACGGAAGGTGACATAGTGGTATTCCAAATTAAGCTATGTGGTGTAGGTTATTATGAATAACTTGTGCAAAACATTAATGCTTAAAAACGAGTGATTTTGTATAAGTTTTGATAATATTTTCCATTCCTTTCGGTTGTGAAAAGAACCTTGGTATAATTACCTGGATAAATATCTATTCTTTATGAATTTGGTAAATCGATATAGAAGAAATATGACAGCCATACATGACGACTGCTAAATATGACAGCTATACATGACGACTGCTAAATATGACAGCTATACACGACGACTGCTAATTATGACAGCTATACACGACGACTGCTAAATATGACAGCTATACGTGACGACTGCTAAATATGACAGCTATACGTGACGACTGCTAAATATGACAGCTATACGTGACGACTGCTAAATATGACAGCTATACACGACGACTGCTAAATATGACAGCTATACACGACGACTGCTAAATATGACAGCTATACGTGACGACTGCTAAATAGCATTAATACATTAACAAAGTTACGTCCAACTACTTAACCGATTATAATATCCATGTTACAGGCACGGTTAACAATGAACGAGCTTAAACAACAACAGATGGGTCTAACGGGCCTCAACTTCGACACGGCATCCCCTTCGTTCGGCGCGCCCGCCGCCGCGCCGCTGGGCCCGGCCCCCAGCGGCCTGGCCCCGGGCGGCCAGGCCCCGCTGGGCAACGGTGCGGACCCCTGGGCCCCGGTGGCGGCCCCGCGCTCCACGTCACCGTGGTCCCCGCCGCACACGCGACACACACCCAACCCCTTCCTCTCCTAGCCACTCACCACACAGGTAATTATTCTAACTGAACAGGCAGCTGTGTTACTGGGGAGTTTGTTGCACCACTTCTTCTTCCCACCAAGATGTGGTGAAGAACGGGCGTTTTGGGGGGGTCTCTTTTATGAAATTTTGACGTCCAATGTTCAGCCCAATTTGAATAAATGACTTTTGATTTTGGTAATCTTAAGATATGCTCTTTTATACCTTGTGTTGAGCTTCAAATTAACAGGCAGTCACCACCACAGGCACTTCAAGCAGTATGCAAACTATTTCTTAAATTCCTGATTGTAATAGTTGTTTTGTTCGCAGGGTACAAGGTAACGCGGGGCATGGCGGGAGCGCGGCGCCCGGCCCACCCCGTACTCGCGGCCCGCGCGGCCCGGGCCCCTGACCGCCGGGCCCCCGGCCGCCGGGCCCCCGGCCGCCGGCTGGGCCGCGCGCGCGCCCGCCCGCCCACACAAACTGTTCTACTTTCACGACTACGTGTACTTGACCAAATCATAGACTGTACGCGCGTGTGAGCTCGCGCCGCTCGTGTCGTGTGAACCCGTGACGTCATCGCCCCACAGTGCGTCGTCTAGTTGTAACGAACGATAGTTTATTCCTCAGTCTGCGCTTGTTTGTACGGAATTAGTATTTTTGTTTCTTTTATATGTCCTATATACAATCACCAGTTTTGATTACCAATAAAATGTATGTATATTAATTGTATTTGTTGTAATAACTAATTTACGCAAACGGTGTGTGGTATAATCATGAGAAATTATGTTTTAATATAATGTGGACTCAATATGGTGGTAGGTAGAAGACTCGGGTGTCGACGCACTCGACGTACTTTTATTGACAAAAATTATAAAGAGGATTTTGTTAAAAAAAAAATGTATAAAATGAATGACGATATTTAAAAAGATAAAATATAATATATATATTATAATGTATTAGAAACATAATACGTCACGAATATTTTTGCTTTTTTTGCAAAATAAATGTTTTGTTAGTGTCGATACCCAATAACTATAGACGCAGTATACATAATGTAAAATGAAATGTTTTTTTATTAATAGACTGGATAATGCTGTGAGCTGTCGTGTTTATATATAGCTGACGATTCTGTGTGTTTGTGCGTGCAAATATCGTAAATAGATGTAAACTATAAGAAATTATTCGTAATTTTATATTGTACAAATGTCTGATTAATTCCTATTTCGATATTGTACAGATTCCATATGAATAAAAATATAATTTAATAAAATGATAGTGTTTTCGTGCTTTCGTGTATTATTGTAAGACTCGAGTGTCAGAAATGTGTCTTAAAGAGATGTTAACATGTTATGAACTCACAAACAAGCAATAATAAATAATTGTATTCTATACATAATTATCTACATCTCCTTAATATTCTGGCGATTCTGGTTAGATCAGAGTCGTGGGCTAGGCTGTATGAATATGTAATAGTGTACACACACAAACATACAGAATAGACCGTAGCCTAGAGAAGTAGCGCCAATAGTCTAGAGTACTCTAGATAGTTTGGGGCCGGCTTCAGAAACTGCCCGGTGTGTACCGGTGAATCAAGTTTGACGTGAACTGTGGCGATGCTCGTAGCTAAAAATTTTCATCACGTATGCCTGACATAAAAATCATATTCAAAATCTCAAAACTATTCACCAATATTGTAAAAATAAATGAAATGAAAGCTAAAATAAAATAAAAGAATAAAATGGGAATTTAGATAAAGTGTTAGCTATGTACATCGTCACTGCTCAGGCCCCAAAGTAATTCGGGTGTTAAGGGTTTTGGTAAGGTTCTCGGTGAGTTTCACAGAGTGATTGCACTAATCATACTGAACACGTACCAGACGTCTATATTGATACAAACATGACGTTATCACACATTGTGGTGTTTTCAAGAGATGCTTTTGTTCACATTTCCACTGAAGCGTTCTTTTTGGGCTCAAAATCATTCTTCTCTACACAAGCAAAATATAGAAAATGTCATCCTGTGAAACTCGAGCGAGACATTGTCGCGACGACTAAGGTGACAAGTTGTTATTCGTGCCTTAGTAAAGTTTTGTATTACAGTAATTATATTGTACGTCGCCCTCCACTTCTCTTCTCCCCCTTTCTCTTGTATTCACGGTCATGGGGGGGTAACCTGCTTCTCGTAGTCATTAAAATAAGGGGCCGGGTGGGTGTTATTCGGGATAGTATTGAGAAGCTGGGTGGGGAAACCTGGACAGTGGACACCCTACTACATAAGTCATCCTTAGTATTATAACTTTGTCCAACATGCTAACATAAACTAACGATTCCTGAGCCTCTAGGTGATAAGCCCCTTCCTAGTTACACCCATGATCAGCGACATCTGTCCATACCTTTAATTTAGATGATCTAAAGTCACAACATTAACTTCAAGAGTTAACGCTTGAGCTTTGCTTACCTCGAAAGGGGATCAAGCGTAAACTTATACGATTTCAAATGGAAATACATAGGTTATTTTGTCATACAAAACATATTATTATGGACTACTATTTTTGCATTTTGTTTACAAAATTGACAAGTTTTTAAGCAAGCTGACCTAAGGCAGCGATCACACCAAACGTATGCGGCCGTCGACTATGAAAATGTACGAAAAACAACGTCAACGGCCGACTGACTAGTACCTGCCTGTTTGGTGTGAATGCGGCCTTAATGTTCGATGGTACTTTGATAAATTAAATTAAATTTGTTGTTTACAAAAAAAAAAAACTAAGTTGAGAGCACAGTAAGTCTTTTTGGCAAAACTGGGGTGTAGCGGCTTGTTTACATTTTCATTTGAGTTTCAATACTTATTGGTATACCAACCCAATAAGAATATTGAATCACATTCTGATTGGACGCAGTGCAGTTCATATGAATGAACTGCACTCGAATTCCAGTTTATATTACTGAGCTGAACTATAAATATGTATGTTATAATTTGCTATCCTCATTATTGTAGTATTCAACGTATTAGATAAATTATATACGATTATTTTACACGCTAACTGTGTTGCCATGCGCGACGACGCAAAAACGACCCCTTGCCAGATAAGTAATCGCATTTATATAAATAATAATAACGATAAAATCAATTTGATAATACTGCAGTTTTTCTAACAGTGTTTCGCGCTGGCAACATAATTGGCGTTTGTTTTTTTTTTCGCTTATTAAATATCAGGTTGATGTGGTTGTTGTTTATCCGTTATTTAGATAAATTATTATTTTTTAATATTATTTCTGACCATTAAATGCATCGATGCTAATTCAACGTGTCACTAGCTAGGGAGAAACTGTAAAGATTAATGTAACTATTTAATTAAAATATATAAGTTTTTCAATACATCTATGTGTATTATTTAACAACATTGATTTTTCACCAAAACTAGATGTCCTAGGTCAAAAATAATGAAAGGATGATACTTATTACGGGTACCCCCCTCCAATAGCGATGTAATACACCGTACAACTAAACAGAAGTTACTATGGCGCCTAATTCCAAATCCTTGTTTGTACCAAACATGACGTTCCCATGACACGCGTAAGTAACCGACTACGCATACCTATGTACGCACTATCCGTACGCAGCTTTAGGAATGCGATCACACGCTATAAGTAAGGTATTTGTACTCATATAATATCAACTGTTTGGTACACCCCGATACGGGATTTACAGCCCCTCAATCAACTCAGCCTATCGCAGTTCACTGCTGGACATAGGCCTCTCCCAGGCTGCGCCACAACACCCTGTTCTCCGCCTTCCGCATCCAGTCTGTCCCAGCAACCTTTAGGTCGTCCGTCCATCTAGCTGTGGGGCTTCCCACACTACGCTTGCCGATACGCGGTCGCCACTCCAGGACTCGTCTGCTCCACCGGCCATCGGTCCTTCGACAAACATGGCCAGCCCACTGCCATTTCAGTTTGCTTATTCTGCGCGCTATGTCGGTAACTCCGGTTCTTTTCCGGATAATTTCATTCCTGATGTTATCCTTCAAAGAGACTCCGAGCATAGCTCGCGCCATAGCGCGCTGAGCGAGCTTGAATTTGTGGACCAGCCCGACCGTCAGTGTCCACGTTTCGACGCCATATGTCATGACTGGAAGGACGCACTGGTTGAAGACCTTAGTCTTCAAACACTGTGGGATAGGCGACGAGAAGACTTGACGGAGTTTTCCAAATGCTGCCCAACCCAACCGAATCCTTCTGTCGGATTCTTTCTCAAAGTTGTGTCGACCGAGCTGGATTATTTGCCCCAGGCAGACATAATCCTTCACAACTTCGAGAAGCGACCCTTCGATGTGGATTGGACTCGGCAGGACGTGCGAATTGTACATGACTTTCGTCTTGTCCAAATTCATGCCGAGAACAACCCGCCGAGAGGCTCCATTAAAGCCGTGCAGCATTCGGTCTAGCTGTTCCAGCGTCTCTGCCATTATGACGATATCATCGGCAAATCGAATATGTGAAATGTACTCGCCGTTCACGTTGATACCCTGTCCAGTCCAGTCCAGCGTCTTGAAGACGTCTTCCAACGCATTTGTAAACAGTTTTGGGGATATTACATCCCCCTGTCTCACCCCCCTGAGCAGTTGGATGGAGCTGGTTTTCTGGTCCTGGATCTGGACAGTCATCGTGGCAGCGTCATACAAACATCTCAACATACAGCCCCTGCCACTTCTTAAAGATGTCATAGTAGACGATGAATGAAAAATGTTTTATTTTATTGCATGACTAAATAATAACAGCCGCACGGCTGTCGGTCGAAGGTTAAGCTACGCTTACCGCGGTCGGTTCGGGGATGGGTGAACATTCATTACATAATTATCGAGACACCTCCGTGCTTGGAAAGCACGTTAAGCCGTTGGTCCCGGCTGTCATTCGTAGATGTTTGACAATCCTTACGGGTAGTGAAAAGCCCAAAAGTCGGATAACTAATCTTACCAATGCAATGATTTAAGTGTTACCCAGTGCCTTGGTTGTAGTGGTAAGATAGGCAAACGCTCCATGTAAAATATTGATATTCAACTGCATCCAGTTGGATTGGAAGATGACCCTTACATAGTTATAAAAAGGCTAGGCAGATGATAAATAAATACTTTACGTACGCACGGCTACACATCAAGCTATACATAACCAGTATAAACTGACTTCTGATTGTACGAAAAACCTATACAATGCGAGGTCAGATAAAATTGGAATTGTATAGCTTGGTGTGTAGCCGTGTGTACATAACATTACGCCTTTCTTAGCAAACGTCGCAATAAAAGATCACGGATGAGATGATCGATCGAATTAACATGGTTTCGAAGTAAGGAATCATTGAGTGGCCATAGTGAATTAGGGCCCAGATCGGACAAGGGAATCAAGACAAGGGTCATTGGAATTCTTTCAATAAATCTTAATACATTTCTAATGATATATAATTGTTATTTATTTCTATTGCGAGTGGGTACCAGCCTCCATACATTTCGTGGCATCATCCTTTTCATCCCCGCTTTCACTACACCCCCTGAGATGTTTGTCTACAGTAGCGATTCCCAATTTATATATCCCCATTTTGATAATAACAAAAGTGATAATAACCTTTTTTTGTTTTAACAAACGTGTAGTGAGAGTGAGTTACTTAAAACATAGTCGATTACTAAGCAGTGCCAAACTCAGTACTTAAGCATTTTTTTGTAATAAGACGATAAGCGTTTATTTTAATAAAAAAAATTCAGTGAACCACTTACACTTTTGAATTGTTAAGGAGTCGGTCAGTCATAAGCATGAAGCTAGTAGGTACCTATGGAAGTATGGAGAAGAATGGGCAAGAAACTCCATGGGCACATTGATTTACGCAATGTGAACACGGTTCTGGTGGGCATTTACCGCGCTACAAAAAGCGTGGTGATTCCACGCAACTGCTGTGATTGAACCTAACCTAACCTCTCGCTCATTATTCCTTTGACCGAAGAGATCGTTTATAATTTAGATTCTGTTTTCACCCTCAATTAATAATCCACCCTGTACCTTGTGTTTGATTGAGCAGTAGAATTTATGAGGAATAAGCCATGTATTTTTTTTTTTAAAACGTTGCCCCACACTAGGAATTTCTCCTGTATCATGGGCGCGTTTACAAACATTTAAACTCACATACACAAACTGCCAGACCCGGAACAACTACTTGTAGGTCATACAAACATTTTTTCCGTGCGGGAATCGAACTCGCGACACGCAGCGCAGCAGTCGATCGCTTAACCACTGCGCCAACCGTGCATATAATTTGAATTGTAATAGGGACAACACTGTCACATTATAAGCGAAAGAAAAACATTTACATAGAAATACATCGCTAGGTTTACTTCTTTGAAGTAAAAAGTAGATAAGTAATTAGAGTTAATGTAGAACTAATCGCCTATCTAGATTTTGTTTTTTAAAGTGCGTAATTTAAAAGTACATCGCCGGCTAACTGTTAAAGAAGAAATCATTTTTTTTTTTAAACTAAAACGGAACAAATAAAACACAAGTCTTACAATATGATTATAATTTATTCATTAATAGTTTACAAAGACGTTATCGTACAAATATTTCAGAATCAGCATTGCATACAAAATACCTTCGATAAAAAAATCTTATTTCTCGTTTTGTTCATTATAAAAGGAGTCAACGCTTCCCAAACGTTTTCGTAAGTACAGACTTATACGCAAGTGGAAACCGTTTATATACAAGACTATGCACCAGTTACAAAAATCTCCGTTTTCATGTAAAAAAATAATAAAAAAATGGTTTTAATCCCATGTCGTAATTCTAAAAGCATGGAATGGACGATTATATAGTTGGGAGCGGATCAAGCTTACCCTAACGTGATAACTTATAATAACTTACCTACCTTACATGTTCATTAATTAGAAGCCAGACTCGGTGCGAAGTACACCTCCTACACACCGGCGACTAGTCGCGACAGCTCACGATTAAAAGTCGCAAGTTTACGATCTAATTCAGTTGGTTTGCGCAAAGATCGCCTTTGTGTAGAGAACATTTGAGTCTGTCAAATTAACTATGCACAACTTTTTACGGCTGAGATAATCAACTTATTTGCGAGTTTATTATGATTACTACTTAATTAGTGAATTGCACTCGTGTATTGGAGCACAGACCATCATGATATTTGATGTATGATTTGTTGTCATGCAGAGTTAATGTTGTCAGACTATTATATTGAGCAATGTACCGGTACATGGTGAGGCGAGGGCAGCGCCTCGGGCACTCGTCTGGTATTGCGTCAATCCCTGTTTTAACTTAAATTAATTACGGTACAGTGTTACTGCAGTTATGTGCTGTTTGTAGGCATCAGTCTCACGATGTTAACATTTCACTAACCTACAGGAAACGACGGTAGTACAGTACCAGTGGGGGCTGATAAAAAATTGTATAAAAACCATCGACTAGACACTACAATATCCAATAAATATTTTTCGAAAATTTTCAGAATGTCTTCCATACTAATTTATATACCATACAATCTAGAATAAATAATTCAAGCGATACGAGTGACGGTCACAAATATTTTAATACAAAAATAATTCGACATAAGCAACGTGACGGCAGATCTAGTTATAAGAAAAATAATCTATGATTACAATAATAAGGTGAAGCGATATTCTCATTACGATCACATTCGCGCTACGTCGCACGACACTCTCATCTTAATCGTACTAAATGCAAAACAGGGCGGCGCCTTGCGAGTGACGCATTTTAAATGTTTTTTTTTTTTAGTACGAAATGTGTATCATCAATGCAGGGGCATTGACTAACATTCCCATTTTATAATAATTTAATATAAACCATTGGCAGCGGATTCCGTCTCAGAATTGGCTGATTGGGTCGTTCGTCGCCGCCACGCTTCAACAAGATGGCGGCTAAAGGAAAACTAAAATGGCGTCAGTAAAAGCGCGCGCCCTCCGAGTTGACATTCTCGATATGAAGTTAAGTCCCACGCCAATCTGCAGCGAGCGCTGCGTCGTGAACGAGACGTGCATGATAATGGAAGAGTATTGCGAATAGGATTTGTATGAGAGATCCTTTTGAACATGATTGTGGATGAACTGATGAGACGAAGATGAATGACTGCCTCGAACTAAAGGCTTGTAAATGAGCCAACGTAGGCCAATCTGTAGTCACAGAACCATAACTTAAACAGTTTAGGACGTATTGGCAGTATTACAAAACCGAACATTTTAGAATCTGCCGAGCTAGTCAGCAGTATGACGATGATGTTGTCAAAAGGATCTCGCAGTAGGTGTCGTTGCAGCGCCTAGTACTCCCAGTGCGTGGCGGTGTTGAGGTCGGGCCCGGCGAGGCGGAAGTTCCCGTTCTTGGCGGCGGCGAGGTAGTCGCCGCCCTGCGCGGCGCGGATGGCGAGGCGCGTGGGCTCGCGCAGCTCCAGGTGGAAGCCCTGCGGGGAGTCCGCGTCGCACTGCACCGACTCGCTGTCTGCGTGCCAGTATTTGCCGTTTTGTCCTGAAATAGGGAGTTTTGAATGTAGATCTTGCTTTACGTTGGTTCTTAAACTCGTCTCGACCGACTAGGCCAAGCTCGGTCGTAGTTTAACGAGCGACTAAGGTTTCAAAACTAAGGATCCACTTAGTGTAATGCAGTTCCTTGATAATGAGCAATATCTGTCTTGAGTCCACTCTGGGAGTACTGAAAAAATAACTGGGGACATGTTAGTTCAGTCAACACAAGAAGTAAAACGAGGATTTTATTAGATTTTGTAATGTTAGCTTACCCTTGAAGTAGACAGCGCCCTTGGGGCCGCGGATGACCTGTATGGTCTCGTAGTTGGCCTTGTTGCACTCCAGCCGTACGCCCTTGGGCCCCACGAAGCCCTGCTCGCACTTCAGCACCAGGATTGGCCTGCAATATGGTACTTTACTTAGCAACTGATCAATACATACAAATGTAGTTGCCCAAGATCTTTTGCCGCGTGGCCGAAATCAGAACTAACGCCGCCATCTTGTTTTTTCAATGCGATTTCTAAATCAATTTTACAAATGTTCATAAACATGACATGACATTGACAGAGGGATGCCATTCTCAGTGTCATTTAAGCGCCAAAAGATCCTTGTAGCCAAGGCTCTGAATCGGTACCAAAGCTACGGGTTCTGTACCGGTACTAAGCGGTTCTTGCCATTTAGGTACCTGGGTACCGGTTCCAGACGGTTACCGGTACTCCACCTAACAAGTATGGGTACCAAATTCAGGTACTACTCCGGTACCAGTATTACATCAAGTCCAATGGTACCGGTTCCCAAAATTACCGGTATTTCAAGCCCTGCTTGTGGAACTGTAGGTACTTTAGTTTTACTTTTAGTGCTATTCTTTAATTGTAGTTATTTAATTACGAATGTATGTTCATGCTATTAAACTGTTCGATAATATTTATGACCTAGTTATGTATTGTCTCTGACCTAATAAAACATTGCTAAAGACTAATAATAAATAATCATTTCCTCACATTTCTAATGTATGTACAAACAATTTCAATTTCCTTCATGGAAACATTGGTTAACACAACTCTTACTTTTTTTTTAACAATACCAAGAAGTGTAAGTTTTATTATATATTTAATTTTAAGCTGTAATGTTATGTTTCAAGTATGGTTACAATAATCGTTATATTTTTAAAGATCACACCACAATTAATGTGGGTTTGGCACCCTTTGAATTGTTAAAGAAGTCAGTCAGTCACAAATATGAAGCTAGTTACCCATTCCAAAGCGTAGTAGATACCTGTATTTTAGCCATTTTAACAAATTGCAACTCACCTGTTTATGAGATAGAAGTAATATTTGCAGTTCTCCTCGATGGCGTCTGCGTTGGCGTACAGGTGTCCGGAGCGCTTGGTCATCAGGTACTTGCCATTGTTGGCGCGGAATGCCACGGCGCCGTCACCCTGCCACTCCAGCTCGAACAGGGCGTTTGATGACCTGGGGACGAGAAGTGGAATGTCAGTAATATTTACATTTTCAACAAAAAAAATGGCATTAGAATGGAAGCGATGCTATGAATTTATTTATTTATTTGTTGTGAATAAAAGAAGTGCGCAGCGTGAGCAGCAGCCTCAGCGGCGAAGCTCCTTGTTTTGACTGATTAAAAATATTATTTTCTTAATTTCGGAGCAATTACAAAGGACTGCTTAGTCAGACCAACCTAATTATGAAGAATCGGGATTTTCCTTTTGCCGTTAGAATTTTAGCTACTTCTGTCTGCCAAATTGGTGGTTTTTTTTTTTTTTGGTGGACAGAAGTCCTCATAATCTTCAAAACTTCAGATTTGTGATGGAACATACTTGTTGTCACCGGAGGCCTGTATGCCGCCGCCGGTCTCGAGCGTCCAGTAGCGGTCCTGCATGGTGCGGATGTACCAGCGTTTCGTGGCCCAGTCGAACTCCAGCTGGAACGTCTCGTGAGAGGAGATCTCGTCCTGGTTGGCTGTCACGTCAACACCTAGAAACAATGGAAAAAACTGTTAGGTTTGTCTAGGATATCAGAGGTATTTTTAATGGTAATTAAGAGATTTTCTTTCTAAAATAGTACTGAGACTATAGTGACTTGATCGGATTCCATATACTAGTGTTTTTGTGAAGTATCAAGGTTACCAATGATTTTCCAAAATCTACATCCGTTCTAAAATACTACTTCCTAGTTCTACTACACACACATTGGATACGGCTGCGTGCCACTGTGGCGAAGTAATAAATAGTTCGTCTTGTGTTTCTGGTACTGGTAACTAATATAAAGTTTGTGGGTGTGTATATGTCATATGAATAATGGACATTGCTTGGTTTTTTTTTTAACAGCCTCTCGTCTATTGTTACCAGAAGTACATATTCTTATCACGATAAATACAAATGAAACTCCACTCAATCAGGAAAACACCTCTTCGTTTTTAACCAAACAAATCGACAGTTACTCTCTGTACCTAACCTGTATGTACTATTGCATGCTATATATTGGCCAAATGTGTGTTACTAAATATTTTATATAAGAACTTCATGTACCTACCATATTTGATGCAATAAATTAATTGAATTTGAATTTTTCTCTATAGTCAAGTGGTCCGGGCAGCTGGCCGCTTGTTGGTCTGTTTGTCAGGCACTCGAGAGTGTATGGACCAGAGTACGTCGGTAAACACTACAGAAGCTCAAGGTATAAGGCACAAGTGGGATAGGACTTAGAAGTCATGTCGAATGCCTTTAATCTGGTTTGGTTAAGGAGATTTATTTAAAACCAATTTGCTGCACTTGCTCACCAAAGATAGTACAGCTAGCAGTTACAGCTACCTTCTAAGTCCTGAGAATTATGCTTGTTTAGGCAACACCTAACTAGGGAATGTTTAAGTAGACATAAACAGCAACCTCATTTGGTGTAAGGGGTTCTTACAAATATGGGACTTTATAGTATGCTTTATATAACTTTTGACGCAAATAAGACTAACATACGATTGTGAACGTATTTGAGAAGTTATTATAGTTATTATAAAGGATTATAATAACTAGGTTGTAACGTAATGTACATACTCACAGTTATCTACATTCATTCCTCCAGGTCAGACAAGCATTCCGTCACCGTTAGGCGCTGATCTGACTATTCCTCACGACACCAGGTCACAATGCAAAGGCAATTTATTTGTGAGATGTTTCATCCAAACATCTATGCTGATGGCCGAGTGTGCATATCAATCCTGCACGCTCCTGGTGATGACCCCATGGGCTACGAAAAATGTGGAGGGAAGACCGCGAACAGTTCAATAAATTACATTTTCGGCGGGCTCAGCGGATAGTCCGGAGGGAAGATTAATTTTGTTGGAAAGATGCCACCTTCAAAGCATGTACCTTCTGGACCAGTTATAAGCGCCTCCCATTCAAAGAAGTTCTCTTCATTGATCGGCCCCGCAATGATGCCTTCTGGAGGGTTCAGAGTTAGCTGTTTATATTCAGCCATAAGCCGCCTTAGTGCTGACCCAGCCATGATTTATAAGCAGTAGCCGGTATCTAGTAGTCGGTAGTACTCTTTGGTGCTCTGTGTATTGACTATGGATTAAACGTGACCTGGTGTCGTGAGGAATAGTCAGATCAGCGCCTAACGGTGACGGAATGCTTGTCTGACCTGGAGGAATGAATGTAGATAACTGTGAGTATGTACATTACGTTACAAGGTATAATAACTTCTCAAATACGTTCAAACCTCCTAATAATAATATTTAACCACAGGTAGGAACCTGTGGTTAAATATTATTATTAGCAGGTTAGATATTGTGAGCGGTGGTGGCCCAGTGGTAATGGCCTCGACCTACGAGTTGCTGGTCGTAGGTTCGTACCCAGCCAAGCGCTTTTTTTTTTTTTTTTGTAAATTATTTCATCACCACAGCTCTCAAAACGGTGAAGGAAAACATCGTGAGGAAACCGGTACGCCGTAGAACCAAAAATTCGAAGACTTGTGACATTTACCAACCTGTACTGGTAGATTACAGCAGCCCCACTCCTCCCGAAGAGAGGACTGGCCTGTGTCCCAGCAGTGGGAGCATTTTAGGCTGATTATGCTTATGCTAGATATTGTTTAATACTTTCATATGATATCAGACTCATCAGTAAACACAGCACTGCACTGGACAGTCTCCTGGGATATAGCCGAAGTAAAGTATCGTTTAACTTCAGTCCCCTGGGACACAGGACTCATGTAAGTATAATCACGCTTCACGTGTGCCCCGAGGGGTGAGTAGAGATCGTAATTGAGCGGTGCATAGTAATGAATTGGTTGGCGACTTGTTATGCTACAGTAGACAGTTGGAAATTAGATTAGTTTGGCTAAATCAGAATATAACGATAGCTGACAGTGACATATAGACATGTGTGTTGCTTCTATTTACCTATTCAATACAAAGTTATAACATTACTTAAAGGTCCATTGAATTTCGGCTTCAGCGTAATAGTGGTATAATAATTTTATTGTAGGTGCATCGTCTTCACATAATATAATTATATAATTAATGTATACAATATATTGTAAAACATTTCAAAAGAGTTGAGAGTTGAGTTTCTTGCCATTCTTCTCCATTTTGGAAGGGGCGAATGGATCAATTCAATTTTTTTGTAAATTTTGACGTTCAAAAGTGCCTTTTATGTTATTAAATGTTTTGACTTTTACAATAAATGATGCTCATATTAGCTTTGTTAAAACTGGTTGCCATTACCGTAGGTAATTTTAACAAAGCCAAAGTCAAATCCAGGACATGAATCCTGTGTGATATTACCACCGATACTACGGTAAAACACAGCAATTTCTGAATCCTCTATCTCCCGGAAGCTTAGCATTAGAACATAAAGTTCAAAGTAATGTACAAGTTAAAGCCAGGAAGCGGCGCAAGCGCATCAGTCCGCCGGTGTGAGTTAAAGATTTGCCGCGCGGCTGACAGGCGATCGTGCGCAACGACGTCTAAGAACAGGGGTGGCAGAATTGCAAGTTGTGTGATAAAATATTCTCAGGTCGAAGGTGATGAGGAATTTTATACAATGTTAATAATATTTAAAAATCTAGATGAAGTTGGTGATTCCTATCTGACTACTTTGAGAAGAAACACCGAAATTTTGATTTGAAATTGGTCACAAAGCCAGTCCAGACATAATCTTGGTCAGATCATCTAGAAATGGTATTTGGAGGGAAAAGTTGAAAGTTCACAGTGGTGCTTTAGTCTATGGAGACTGTCAGACCGTACGTGAGGAGCTCGTCGCGTAAAAAGGGGAAGGATTCATAACAAAAATTCACAATAGTATGAAATTATAACTATTAGCGTTTAGGATTAGGATCATAATTTCATAATCTACTTTTTGTCGTTTACTATTTAATTTTTTGCCACATGTACCTGCCACTATAACAATTTTGGAATGTTCTTTTATTGCACTCGTTATCTCTTCGTTCTTACTCGTTCTACCGTTTTGAGTTTTAAAAATCAATTGTACTGTTTATTTTTTCATTTAAATTTTAATCTTAATGTTTTAATTTTGATTGTATTGATAATTTTGATTTTAATTTTTGATTCTAATTTCGATTATGATTTTGCGTCTTACATAATGTTTTGTTTTTTGTTTCTAATTAATTTTTCTATCTTCACTACGAGTAAAAAATCTTGTTAGAACGTAGGTAATATTTAAGAAGCTATTTTTTTTGTAAGTGCTGTGTACGCCTGTAAATGACTGATTCACTCTAACTCAATGCTTAGGTTATTTTCTATTGTGTTAATGTTTCTAGTGAATAGGTCGTTGGTGAACCTATCAAATAAAAAATAAAAAAAAATAAAAATGAATGGAAATAATCCCTGTTTGACTCGAAAAAAAAACAAACAAACAAAAGCATGTTTTACAGAGGCATTACGATATGTGATCGATTGAGTCATATGTTACGAGTATGTATGTAGATCAATACCCATGTATTAATGACATTCGTTACGGGAATAGTACAATGGGAATTGAAGTTTTTATTGTATAACTGCATCTCGACAAGCGAACCAATGAACCACAACTAGTAACCGTTGTTGTTGAACCGATATTTTAGTAAACAACAAGTCACTGCTATAATTAACAGTAATTCGAGTTTATTGTCTATTGTAACAAGACTTTATAGCTACCATAATTATCGTTTATTGTTTTCTTATCCCAGTTAGATATTTTCATATCCTAATTGAGCCCTAATTAGCGAACTAGCAGTCGTTATCTCTCTTATTTTGACAGTTCAATAATTCATTTTCATCCAGGGTAGATACGTTTAGGTGTAACGACCGTACGAACGCTATCAGTTGCACTGACAAAATGGTAGCAAAGCATTGCAAAACATACATACGTACCTACGAACCCTCAACCTCAGTGTTATGTTAATTACGTCAAACTAATTTAATAATCTTAATAAGGTATACCACTATCCAGGAAAATGAGTTTTTTTTACAAAAAACTGGGTCCTCTTGAAACAGAATACAATTTTATACTATATTAATAAATGCAGTTCGATCGGCAGCCCTGCAAGCATCGTGCGCTATCATCGGGCTATGACCGGCGCGCGCGCACGGTACCGCTAGTGGCTCTCTGCGCAGATGCTACGATCTCTTGCCAGCTATTATTTGTTGTGTAACGGACAGGCTCAGGCGATATTCTACTAAATTCGATTTATCTGATGGAAGTACTGTTTGAGAAAATATCGTAGTTAAGAACAGATCTGATATAGCAGCGCATACGAGGATGCTGCTGGCCATTGTCGTGATAATTCCAACCCCTTAGTTCAAACGCACGGGTATCAGTGTTAGGAGCCTATTTGGAAGGTATGAATACCCAAGTCACTGCTAAAGGCAACTTGGTAATTTTGAGTTTCTTATACGAGTACAATTCCTGACCGTTGACATAAAGAAGACTAACATACCCTTTGCGACCCCGCTATGGCAGACTGTTTACTCGTATACCTTGGGTAAGTACGAGAGTAGACGAAAGAAGTTGAACGAGCAAGACGAAAGGAACAAACGAAGCAAAGGTGGGTTTGAAAGGAGTTGGAAGAAGTGGCTCCCTTTGACCCATCGGGACAGCCATTTATTTCAAAAACAAGGCTCTAAAACACTGCCTATCCGTCTTCGTCAAAGGTATTGACATACGAGGTGGTGGAGCGTCTAACAGAGCCGCGCCCGCGCCACAGCCGCACATTACCTGCGCGGGCGCATAATTACAGATGTTATCCGCGGCGCCGCTCCGCTGCCTGACTGGCGGTGACGGGAGTGGCGACAAGTCATCGCGAACACTATCGTGTCATGCACAATTGTACACTTGACAAAACTTCTCCTCCCCCAAGAAACCTAGACAACTGTCAGTTTATCATGAATACTAAGTTGTCTAGTTTTCTCGAGAACTGCCATAAAGTTGGGCGATACTAGCCAAACTCTATAGCAGTTCTGGGGGAAATAGAGTTGTTTCTTGCACAGTAACTAATCAGGCTTGCATAAGCTATTAGCTCAGAGCAGCCGTTAAGTATAGGAAGAATCGTCATATTCGTCATCTGATTAATTAAAGTTATTACAATGATTTGCCTGTGTATTAAAACGTTTGAATTCTTGCCTAATGCCTACACACCAATCTCCTTTGTAAACTGCACTATTAGTGGTGTGTAATTAACGATGTGTGAGAGCTGCATGCCACACAACGTGGCTAGACTTAAATAGACGCGAGGTGCTCGGTTTATGGGCTAGGAATGTTAAGGATCTTACTATCTAGATATACTTGCAGCCAGTTCCGGAGATGCTAACGACACCTACCACTGCGTATGATTCACACTAGTTTTTCTAGAACCTTGAACAAGCTTAAACTGAAATTATTTTTTATCTTCATATGGTTACGGCAGTTAAAAGAGAATTATAATAACTCGAAGTAATTGCTTTTAATTTTGAAATAGATACGAAACTGGTTTTTTTATAGCCAAGTTATGGTTATTTTACAATTCCATCTTTTCCATATGCTACTGCCACTAGCATAGCTAAGTAATCACCTCAAAATTTAACGGAGTAGCCAAACTACCGACCAATTATTTTTAAATTAAATAAGAAATCACAAAAATAACCATTTAACGTCGAAACCCGTTACAGCGAGATACTTGGAGCATAAATTTAATTAAAACTATAAAGTTTAGTGATGTGGCGAGATCACACGACACTGTGCAGGCATCCGTGCAGTAGAAACGTTAGAAAGCATAGCGCGCGTTTTTTGCGCGGCATAGCTGCGCGCGCGCACTATCAGCCAATTCCGTTGACAATTTGACGTTGCTGAATACCTCTTAATTGCCTGCTCTGCTTTTGAATGGAAGTTATCATGCACATCCGATTATAATATGCGTTTTTCTTTGTGTAATAGATCTCGGTATGGACGGTTAAGTCGACAGGCGTGCGATCAATAACAACTACGCCTCTACCTGCTACACGTTACGTTTTAAGCTAATTCGTTTGAGATTTAAATAATAACGAAGATTCCAGATACAAGAAAGAGTCGAGCAGTTTTGAGCAGGATAATATCTGGCGCTACATATTATGTAGATTTACGTAATCTGCATGCGTGCACTTGAGCATATATTTTTAATTCTCAACAATAAAATAGAGAACTTGCTACGCCCAATATAGCACGCGACGGTTAACGAGAATATTATTATAATTTAGCATCATAAGAACAAATTACGCGGTCTTTGCACCTCCGAGGAGGCGATCTTAAATGTAAATGATGTTAGATGTAATTAGTAACGCAGCCTGGCTCACCAGCCATCTGTCACTGTACGTTACCGTTACGCTTAATAACTCCAGATTTGAAAACGGTAATTTATATTTACTGTGCTACAAGTTAAACCAAACTTAATTATAATAAATACAGATCAAAACCTGATATTTTAATTTTATTGAATAAATTCGAGCGAGGCTTGTTTTATGGCAATATAAACATTTCACGTGGGAATGTTTTAAAAACATTCTGCATACCTTTGTCAATACATATTCAATTTTGCTTGACGACGCTCAACGAGGGGCGAACAATAATTTTGAACTTAGCGCGGTTCCGCTTGAAGGCCTATTTTATCACGATACCCAGCAAGATGATATAACTGCACTAACACAATCTACTGATCGAGTAAATATGTCTACTGCTGTCGGTAACTCGATAGCCGTAGCTCGTGACTGAGAGATACGTACGCCGATAGCAAGGTCTAGATCGTGACGAGAACTATACACAAAACCACAACATACTCAGTTAAGTAAGTAAGTATGCAGGAATTGACAACAAAGTAAGCTGGTAAGTAGTTGGCTCCGATGTAAAAAACAAACAGTCGGAAATGGAGTCATAAAAGAACATCATGAACGTGTCATGCCATGTCAGTCAGCCCTGTTAAGGACTTCGGTGGCTGGCTCATCTTGTCACCAGATAAATCATTATGGAAGAAAGAAAGTTTCATAATACCTTTGTAGTGACACGAGGAAGGATTCGCGTATTTTGTAGTGCTATTTAGCAAACCAAGCTATGATCATACAAAACGCTAGGGATAAAAAATACTCATCAGGGGTATTTTCAATTATTTAGAGGGGCACAAAAGTTCACTAAAAACTGTTTACTAGCAAGCACGTAGGTACTGTTATTGACTACAATTTTTTGTGACTGGACATTCAATATCTGCCATCTTGGACTTCAATATTGTGATTGTCGTGATTCAGCTCGACATAAAAACTGTGCCACTTACGTGAATGAATCTGTTCACAATTACTAAGCCGTTATTTGCCGAAAATAGCAGTTATTTTACAATAAAAGTAGGTAACTTTGATTTGAATGCCCTGGTTTGAAGATTAAGTTATCGAAATTACTAAAAATAAACAGTGTTAAGACACTGTTTATTTTTAATTGTTTTTTTTTTAGTACCACTTAAGTTTGCAAAAAAACCTGGTATTTTTATATTTTTTCAATCTATTTTGCGTTTGACCCTATTTTACCCCTCTTCAGTATACCCTATACTGTCAGAACTACTAGTAGTGTTCAAAAACTTCTAATTAGAATTATTTGTTCCAAACCACGTCCCTCACCCCGACGTTACCGTGACTATGCATATAGCGTTTTCTTCATCAACACCACGCTAGTTTTCTTATAACTACACATAGTACATATACAGCTATGCCTGACAGTGTACCTTCCGTACACTGTCGTTCATAATAAGTGCACAGTTAGCGTGACTCTGCATAGTGTGGCGTCTTTATTAACGGGTCGTGCTGCCTTCGAGATTTAAGTTCATGTCAGAGGTCTTGATACTTTATATACATAGTACTGTTGGATAAACTAAAAGTCATTCTAATCATCGATTTTTCTATGCAGACTATAGTCCCAGTCACTGACATATCTGTGAAAAGGCAGCTTTTGAACCTAACATTTTGTCTGGGACTTCGATTCTTGTGTGACCTCCGGTATCTAAAAATTGTCCGAGCATTCTAATTCCTAACATATCCCCACCTGGGTAGGTATGTTGTACCTAAGCTAGCGATGGATCGTATAATGTACGTGAGGTGAGGGCGGGTCGCGGCCGACACACCGTTAGTTAGCTCCTCAACGATCCTGACCGCCTGGTACTCGCTGACGAGATCTCAGCAATATGGCTTCCTTATAGCCCGGCTTTTCAACGAGTGTGTTTCTCCAGCCAGTACCAGTGGTACACCAATTATACTTTTTTAAAATTGATGTCAAGGAGATTCTAGCGTTTAGACATATTGACAACGTGTTTCGGAGTTCTGCATGGGCCAAAAACGCACATACCTAAAAGTATACATAGTGTAAATCCATCTACCTACTAACTTCCTAAGAGATAATGGAGTTTATTTACGAGATAAACGACGATTAAAGTTAATAGACGTTTAAACATCAAAAATGTGTGGTCAAACAGTCGCTAATCACTACTTAACGTTAAGCAACGTTTATGAATGGGGGTAAGTATATATTTTATGTCACAAGACAATATTCTCTCAAACACATCTTAAACTTGATGTGAGCCATCAGTTCTAGATGACGCCATGCTGACAAGTCAGTAAGTATGCAAACACAGCGACTCTAAACAATACGGGTCAACAATCTCCATTTCTCGAGTATCGGCACACCTCTCACAACAGAGCGCTTCTGCGAACGACGGAACAATCCGCGCGCGTCATCGTGAGGCTGGGGCGGCGAGGAGATGCGATGCCACTGAGATACATACATCGGCAGGGTTTATTTCGTGTGGAAGTTCTCATGGATAATGTCAGAACAAGGGCTAAGCAAAGCATGGCCCCCTCATCGTTCAGGAAAGTTACAAGATCCGGTGTAGTAACCAATGGTAACTAGTGAAATTACTTCCCTAAAGGGCAAAATTTTCTGGGAATATTCCCAGAAAATTTTGCCCTTTTTTGCATGTTTAGATTATTAACAAATTACAAACAATATCTTCTCACCTGGACGTGAGACCGGTGAGACCAGACCAACAGAGAAGTTAATTTAATCTCCACTGAATAAACACTACACAGGTCCTTCCACAATGATTGCAGTATCAAATTTTAATGACAATAGGAAGCAGGTGTCCCGAGTAGCGAACTGGTCACTTTCACTCGAGCACTACAAGGTAGGAACTAGGAAGTAACACTGCAGACTAAGGAAGTGCCCATTATGTATTTATGAGCGTTTGAGCGATACTGGGGCGATATTGTCCATCCGTATCTGATTAAGTAGCGATTTGAGTTTGGCTTCCTAAAATATACTTGTATGTTTTACTACAGGGTGATTTAATCTTAGAGTAATCAGTTTTACAACGAGTCAAATCACTTTCTAGCATGAAAATATTGAGTTTGCTTTGACGTATGTTGTACTTACCTCCGGTTAAGTAATCTGAGAGATAAGTTACGACCACAACTGCTGTTTTTTTTTTTTGGAGATAAGTTACGACCACAACTGCTGTTTTTTTTTTTTTTGTTAACCTATGTTGTCCCACTTCTGGGCAAAGGTCTTCCCCATACTTTTGTTATGTTGTGTACTGCCCCATGCTGATGTAATCATTGTAAAAGCTCACCTTGCTTGACCGACACGTATTTCTCGTTGAGCGCGGCGACGAAGGCGGCCTGCGGCAGGCTGTCCTCGAGCGAGAACAGCTCGTCGCGCGTGACGGCGGTGGAGCGCGTCTTCAGCACGGCCTTGGAGCCGATGGGCGCCAGGTACGCGCCCGCGCCGTCGCGCAGCGCCAGCGCGCCCGCGTGGTACTCGGCGCTGAACAGGCACGTCGACGTGCACTGCTCTTGCAGCTGGGGAGGGGGTTACATTGTGGAGATGTTGTATGGTAACACATTTAAAGTAGGTGTCTGTGCAACAATGTTCATCAGTTGAGTGACTGCTACAGTCCAGACAGACCATGCTACTGTGGCGTCTTCATTAATTATTTGTTAATATTATAGGTATTACTTTAGTGAACTTAGTATAATGTACCGTTAGCCTTAAGTTTCTCACGGCAACACCGCACGTGTTGTATTCTCCTGTTCCTTAGTTATTCAAGGATTTCAATGGTTTATTGTAGGGTAAATGTTCATTGCCCAATTTGTGTATTGCTTATACTAACTTTAAGAATTTAGAGTAATATAGCCATTAATGTTTTGTTGAGATGCCGACGGTTCTTTTGTATGTATTTGACTGTGTTATTTTTATTGTGTGCTATTTTTATTGTGCAACCTAGCTGTACCTTTGTATAGATTTAGTTTTTAACGTGCCGCTTACGACCCTTTCCAAGTCTTCTATAATTGCTCAAATGTACATGCTAGTTAGTAACTTCTCATCTCTGGGATCGGTCGGTCGGCAATCTTCCTCCGTGTAATTTATTTTAATAAACCGACTCCATCACCAAGTAACTTCAGTACTTATTTTGCGATTCCCATAACGCCGACACTAGTTAACCTACCAAAGAGCGCACGCGCGCAAAAGTGGTGACCCCGACGTGATCTCTATCGTAAGACAACAGGTTACCTAGTGCTTCGGTTAGTGCGCGGTATCGTGAAAACTGTGCGCGGACGAGTGTTAGTTTATCACGGAAGAAATATTATTACAAAATGGCCGGTGAAGATCAGGCGATCGGTGACCGCACGCCATCACAATTTTTGCGGCACCTAAAGACTCTTGCCGGGTCTACGGTAACGGACGACGTCCTACGAGCAATCTGGATGAAAGGTTTGGCTCACGACATGCAGAACGCGGTGATAACCAAGACGGATGCCACGCTGAATCACCTTGCGGATATGGCAGACCTCATCCACGAAAACCATCAGCTACGATCTAGCCGAAATATCTGCGCCACTGTAACCGCTGCGCAACAAAAGCCCGCAGCGCCGCCTGACGGACAAATAGGGTTGTTACTAGCGCAAATGCAGGCCCAGTTAGACGAGTTACGAGTATCCAGAGAACGCAGCCGCTCCCGATCAAGGTCAAGTCGCAGCCACTCCAGAGGCCGATCAAGGTCGAGACCAGAAAGGTGGAAGTGTTGGTACCACCATAAATTCGGCCCTGCAGCAAAGAAGTGTGTGCAACCCTGCGCATACAAATCACCACCGGTGGGAAACGCGAGCGGAGGTCATTAGTGGCGGATGACGCAAACTCCCAGCCACCGACACGCCGCATTTTTATAAAGGACAAAAGCAGCAAGGTAGATTTTCTTGTCGATACCGGTGCAGACCTATGCGTTTATCCAAAGGCACTGATCCATACGGCTCGCCAAATGTCTGCCTATGGGTTAGTAGCCGCTAATGGCACACAGATCGCTACATATGGTACGATCCCACTGACGCTTAACCTAGGCCTACGCAGAGATTTCCCGTGGATGTTCGTGGTGGCAAATGTATCGAAACCAATAATTGGCATCGATTTTTTAGCGCATTATAATATAATGGTCGATGCGCGCAATCGACGACTTGTAGATGCAACTACCCAGTGTACCGTTAATGGACAGGTAGTTGGGTACGAAACCGAGTCGGTCAAAACAATTAACGGTGAAACGCCGTACCACCATCTGTTAGCACAATATGTCGACATTACTCGCCTTGATGGGACCATGCAGAAAACGGTCAAGCACAACACTCAACACCACATAATTGTTACACCCGGTCAACCGGTTGCACAGAAGCCTAGACGTCTAGCTCCGGACCGCCTTATAGCAGCGAAGAAAGAGTTCGAGTCGATGTTAAAATTAGGCATCGCTCAACCGTCGAAAAGTTCGTGGGCTTCACCGCTACATATGGTTCCTAAGTGTGAAGACGAGTGGAGGCCCTGCGGTGACTATCGTGGTTTGAATGATAGAACAGTGCCCGATCAATACCCAGTGCGACATATTGAAGACTTCGCTCAGTGTTTATGTGACAAAAAAGTGTTTTCAAAATTAGATCTAGTGCGTGCGTTTAACCAAATTCCTATCGCTGAAGAGGACATTCCAAAGACAGCTATAACCACGCCTTTCGGTTTATTCGAGTTTAAGTTTATGACGTTTGGCTTGCGTAATGCAGCACAAACTTTTCAACGATTTATGGACGAAGTGTTAAGTGAACTTGATTTTGTGTACTGCTACATAGACGATATTTTAATCGCATCTAGTGACGAAACGGAACATTTAAAACATTTAGAGACTGTATTTGTTAGGTTAAGGAAATACGGAGTAGTAATAAATCCCGCAAAATGTGTGTTCGGGAAGTCTGAAGTTGAATTTCTAGGTTATCAAATCTCAGCAGCAGGTACGCGTCCGCTCCCTGAAAGGGTTGAAGCAATACGTACCTACCCCTTACCAACCACCGCAAAGCAGCTACGCCAATTCCTAGGTATGTTGAACTTTTACAGAAGGTGCGTACCTAATGCGGCGCGTAGCCAAGCTAGTTTACATGAATTAC
Source organism: Apamea monoglypha (assembly GCA_911387795.2). Classification (NCBI taxonomy): domain Eukaryota; kingdom Metazoa; phylum Arthropoda; class Insecta; order Lepidoptera; family Noctuidae; genus Apamea; species Apamea monoglypha. The sequence goes on from OU426922.1 coordinate 20,067,714, forward strand.
TGAGCGGCAACAAAAAAGGGAAAGTACCTATTTCTTGGAACGACCAAGCTAAACGTGACTTTGAGTCGTGCAAGGACAGCTTAGCTGAAGCTACGTTGCTAGTGCATCCAAAGCCCGATGCGGAACTTGCTATTTTCAGTGACGCATCCGACATGTCCATAGGCGCGGCTTTACAACAGAAAATCGACAATGAATGGCAACCAATTGCTTTCTTTTCTAAGAAACTTTCGCCTGCTGAACAGAAATATTCAGCCTATGACCGTGAATTACTCGCAATCTACGCGGCGGTCAAACATTTTAGACATTACGTTGAGGCGCGAAGTTTTACGATTTTTACGGACCACAAACCAATAACTTACGCTTTTAAGAAGAAAAATCAGCAATGTTCCCCTAGACAATTTCGATATCTAGACTTTATTGGACAATTTACTACAGACATACGTCACGTCAAAGGAGAGGACAACATTACGGCCGACCTACTATCTCGCATAGAGTCAGTATGTACTGAGATAGACTGGAAAGCTCTTGCATTCTCGCAACAAAATGACGCGGAGCTTAAAAGCTTAATTGATAATAGGAACTCGTCTCTTAAATTACGTCTTGTTCATTTGCCAGAGTCAGACCAACCAATTTTTTGTGACTTCTCTACACTAACAGCTAGACCTTTTATTACGAAACCATTCAGAAAGTCCGTTTTCAATATGCTTCATAACACCTCCCATCCAGGTAGTAGGGCTACGACTAAGCTTATCACTACACGATTCGTTTGGCCCTCGATAAATTCTGATTGTAAGTCATGGGCCAGAGCATGTATTGATTGTCAACGATCAAAAGTTTCTCGTCACGTCGTTACAACGCCAGGAACTTTTACACTCCCGTCATCTCGATTTGATCATGTACATATTGACATTGTAGTAATGCCCTATTCTGAGGGATACCGTTATTGTCTTACTGCTGTAGATCGATTTACAAGATGGCCGGAAGCGATTCCCATTGTCAATCAAGAAGCTGATACAGTAGCACGTGCATTTTATTCCAATTGGATTGCTCGTTTTGGCATACCACTTAAAATCACAACTGATAGAGGAAGACAGTTTGAGTCACACCTATTCAGAGATCTCAATGCCCTGATCGGTACGTCTCATTTTCGAACGACGGCTTATCACCCTGCAGCTAACGGCATGGTCGAGCGTTTCCACCGTCAATTAAAGAGTGCACTAAAATGTCACAATGCAGCAACCAGTAATTGGACGCGAATTCTCCCAACCGTTTTGCTAGGAATTAGGTCGTCTTGGAAGGAGGACTTGAAAAGCACATCCGCTGAGTTAGTTTACGGACAGAGCTTACGCCTCCCCGGGGAATTTTTAGGTGACAATCCGACTAACGGAACTGCGCAGACTGAATTTGCTAAAGAGTTACGTTCGCATTTTAATAACCTTAAGCCTGTCGCTAGTACTCAACACGGACAGAAAAGCACTTTCATTTTCAAGGACCTTAGTAACGCTACTCACGTGTTGGTGCGGAACGATACAGTCAAAGTTCCATTACAGCAACCTTACGACGGCCCTTACAGAGTAATTTCTAGGAAGGATAAAACATTCGTATTAGATATACGTGGCCGCGAGGTTACGGTATCAATCGATAGACTGAAACCAGCTTATTTTTTAAGGGATCCTAATTGTCATCCGGACAGCGCTACTAATATTGTCGTAGATCTCGCTCCCGAAGTCACTTCACGTTCTCAAACCGCACCTGAATCAGTTCCCCAATGTTCGCCATCTATACCTCAGGTTCCTGAACCGCAGGGGCCGCGAAGGTCTGGTAGACGCGTACGATTTCCTGATTACTACCAGGCCAGTCTTTCGTGATCTCGATCACTGGCAGGGGGGTACTGTGGCGTCTTCATTAATTATTTGTTAATATTATAGGTATTACTTTAGTGAACTTAGTATAATGTACCGTTAGCCTTAAGTTTCTCACGGCAACACCGCACGTGTTGTATTCTCCTGTTCCTTAGTTATTCAAGGATTTCAATGGTTTATTGTAGGGTAAATGTTCATTGCCCAATTTGTGTATTGCTTATACTAACTTTAAGAATTTAGAGTAATATAGCCATTAATGTTTTGTTGAGATGCCGACGGTTCTTTTGTATGTATTTGACTGTGTTATTTTTATTGTGTGCTATTTTTATTGTGCAACCTAGCTGTACCTTTGTATAGATTTAGTTTTTAACGTGCCGCTTACGACCCTTTCCAAGTCTTCTATAATTGCTCAAATGTACATGCTAGTTAGTAACTTCTCATCTCTGGGATCGGTCGGTCGGCAATCTTCCTCCGTGTAATTTATTTTAATAAACCGACTCCATCACCAAGTAACTTCAGTACTTATTTTGCGATTCCCATAACGCCGACACTAGTTAACCTACCAAAGAGCGCACGCGCGCAAAACTACCAACTGACGAAACGATATAATGTCATATTCTATGTTGCCGAAGCCTTTTGACCACTAAACTAGAATTATCAAAGAATTTTTGAATTAACATCAGCGTAGCAAACGGTTCGGTCAATGGCCTACTAAGAAGATAAAGACATTCATAAACCCTGCTCGCAAAGGACTATTACAGCAATCCCATTTTGCGTCAAGTAATCTCCTTACTGAACACGGTAATAGCTATTCATTCAAGTTTAGTTTGTCACCAGTCCATATTGTTTTACAAAATCCGCCTCATTAAGTAACGTTCGGCAGTTTACGTTCGAAACAGCTTGACTTCTTCGCCATTATCCATACAGAGCTACAATGTTGCGGGGGTCTCACGCATGCGCCGTGCGTCAGTGCGTCGTGTTCCCACGTGCGCTGGCTTGGGAAGCTCCGGCCGCAGCGCCATTGTTTGCAAAATGAGCTAACTGGGATGTGATTAGGGATGCTAACTTGATAGATTCGTCTAGGTTACTTATGTTACGCCTATCAGTATAACTAGATGCGACTGGATACGAAAATTATATATTACCTCAAAAACCTAATCATTCTAGACTTCTTCAGGTTTCTAGCTTGAACTATAGTTATACCGAATGTAAGTAATTTACCGTTAATCTAAGTAATTTACATACAGACAGTGATGCTAAAACTTTAGTAGGTACTCTTGATTGTTTTCCCGTGTACTTATTTTTTTAATATCAAGGGCACATAACATTAAATTCAGTATGTCTTACGTGGCAACCCTGTATTACTTAGATGCTCGTACGCAATTTGCGGCTACAAATAACTTATTGTACAAGTGTTGAGCGCCCCAGCACTTTGTTCTGCGACTGCTGAGTGCCGTGTCAGCGAGTTGTATCTTAATATTCACACTCCTGGACTCGTGTATTCATTAGTAATTATCTACTTTTTATTCAATCGGTCTCTTTTTCAACTTGGTATTAATTAATCGTATCTGGGAATGAATAAGCGGCAAAGAAGTGATAGACTGTCAGCTCGCGGTAATTAGGGTTCAGAGACTTGGCGTGAAATTATAATCTGCAAAACGTTTTCTAGATCTGCTTCGTCACTTAACTAGCGTTAAATCAGACTACACCTAATCTGTGCTACGGCACTAATCTTTTTATGGATGAAAGCCTAGCTGTCGATTAAGCAGTTTTTGATCCAAGGAAATTTAAAGTGATAAAGTGTTTTAGCGTTTTAATATAAGTCCTTGAAATCGTAAAATAATTTGGGATGAGTTCAGTTTTTACCAAATATTCGGCAATGGTTTTGTTTAAAAAGTTTTATGAACGAAATACGATTCATCGCGGAATCTTTCGATGAGTCGTAAGCAGGAAGAATACCCGTTTGTGTTGCACCGTTTGACACAAACAACAGCGTCACAGTCTGTTAGGTACATCGTATTTCTTCGCTCACCTTCCCACCGGCGCTCAAGTACTTGTTGTTGCAGGTGTGCAGCGCGTACTTGCCGCCCTCGTCGGCGCGGAACTCCAGCGTGAACAGCGTGTCCTCGCCCCACGGCACGTTGGCGTCCACGTGGATCTCGTCCAGGGACTCCGACAGGTGCGCGAAACGCTTGCGCCCGATCGAGCGGAGATTCACCTGGAAGGGAGGTTCGATTAGTATGGGTTGGGTGTATGTTGGTGGGCCTGTATTCCTATACATTAAGGTCGCAGTCAAAAAGTTGTAACATCAAAATACCTACATTGAAATCGGTGTAGAGGCGTTTACAGGTTCTGGTGTAATTAAGAAACTCACACACATACTCATGTACGTGTGTGAGTGTACCCGGTCAGCCCGGTAAACATAACACTCCTTTTTTTGGAAGTCATGAAAATAAATTAACCGACTTTCTAAAACTGTCTGGAAAATGTTTATGTTCTGTTCATAGTTCGTACTGTTTCAGCGTTTATGGCTATGTTCTGAAGAGTTAAGTGTGTAAAGAGTTGATATAAGATTGAGTTGCCTAAGATTATTTAAGAATAGCTCGTGATTCACACATTCATTTCATAACATAGTAATATAAGTTATGGTAGTATGAAGAATAATCAGAACTGGCCGAAGTTAACGACACAATGAGAGATGCAAAATATCAGGGAACGCCCGGCAATATTACATTAGATTAAGAAGAAGATCAATAAATCGTTTTACCTACAGCCAAAATGTTGTTCATACAATTCGTAATATAAGTAACAACATCCCAAGCACGACTATCATCATATCATCCATCATTGTCATCAATAACGCATCTGTGATTCGTATAACAGTCTTCTTTCACTCACACAAGTGCATTCCCCTGAGTAGGTAAACGGGCCGAGCCTGCGAGATCGCCGATACGGCACGGAATCAATCCGGCGCACATTACCTTATGTCATTCAGATGATATTACACTGACTATAAAACTTAAACTGAACAAAACTGGAAACGGAAACTGAAAATGTGCCGGGATATAACAGTATACGCACTGTGTCCATATTAACAACCCTATGTTGGTTTTCTTGGTTAAACTTAATATTTCATGTAATTTGTACATAAACCTAATTGACTTAGCATTCGGTTTTGTTATAAATCTAAACTTAACTGTTCTGACATGAAAAAGGCAAGAGAGGAAGTTTTACTATCTTGACTTTTTTACTAATATAAAAGGGAACTGAAGCAAAGATCTTTAAAATGAAATCCTGAATTAAATAGAATGCGGATTTCATAGCACAGAATTCCCCTCTAAATCCTATTCCAGCAAACCACTACCCCTTTGAGAGAAAGTAATAGTGTGGAGGTCCTGTGTCTGACAAGTCATCGACCTTGACGTCGAACAATTTTGGCTAGTCAACAGTCTGGGGAGTTTCGTTTTCCTTAAAATTCGAAGGTGTATATTGTGTGGCTTCGTACACACGATATTTTACTGTATTATTTTGGGATCACATGGCCCCATGGCAGTTTCATACTGCATTTGTTTTTAACCGCACGAACAGTGGGATGTTGACGTGTGATCTCAACTGTTTACCGTAGCCATAACATCGCCGTATGTACGGGGTTTTTTTGAGAAATTTAAATGCGAAATGGCTTATATTTTTACTATTGTGATGATGAGTATTTACCTGAGGCCTGGCAGCCAGGTGCACGTGCCACAGCTCAGCGTCTCCGGGCACCTTGGCGGTACAGGTGAGCTTGTCCGAGCTGGAGCCCAGGAAGTAGCCGCGCTCCACGTTGCGCAGCGCCCAGCGACCGCTGTTGTCATCTGATACGCTGGACAAGGAGAGAAAGCAATAAGTAAAGATCATCTTTCATAAGAGGACCTGATACCGACAGTAAAGGATTCGTAGCGACATCCATACGTCAAGAACAATCTGCAAGGAGCTGATAGCAAAGGTTATATTGTTGCACCATCTCAACATCTACGGGTTGTCAATTAGAATATTGGAGAATTTGGTGTTTAGGCTGCGCATATTGGGCAGTTTGTATGTCAATCAAAGGTCAATGGTTATACTGTTTTACATCCGTATTCATAATATAAAAGAACGTTAGTCTACTAGAATATGTTTCTACGTGACAAATCATTGAAAGGCACATATTTACATTTTGATTCACGAAATGAGCATGAAAGCGATCCATACACTTTTATGAACACTTTCCATCACAAATTATAAAACCCCTTCAGATAAATTCCGACCTTATACTGTAAGAAGTAGATGCTATATTCCTTTACGGTCACAGAGTTATTTTCTTTCCAACAATGGGTGCCTGGGATGGCTTCGCGGAAAAACCGCGCGCACCGAGACGGTCGCCAATTAGGAATGCCGTGCAATTATTTAATTAGTGGTATAAACAAGGACTTATTGGGCGATGAGAGCCGAGTGCTTAGGATTGTTGAGGACAAAGAAACTGTCCAAATTCTGGATGAGATACTAATATCTCATCCAGAATTTGGACAGTTTCTTTGTGGACCTAAGTATGGAAGAGATTTTTCGATATAAAGTACTAAGAATTCTAGCTTCTGCCCGCAACTTCGTCCGCGTGGAATTTTTGGTTCCTCCGCCCGAGCCGTCGCAACGCGTCGCCTGTTCGCGCTATTACTTTGTTTTCTCTTAGCGTTCTTTCTTCTTTCGGACTTTTTTTCTTTCTGCTCGGCTTCGAAGAGTCATAGCGTGATCTTAAATAGCCAGAGATTGCGTTCAAACAAACAAACTCTTCAGCTTTATTATTATTATTACCTCAACTTGAGATAGAAACAATCGTAAACCAGAATTACGAAGAGGAGAAGGAATGAAGTATTTAAAACAACCAAAACCAACAGCCAGCAACCAATAGAACGACATCTAATCAATTTACATGACCCAATGACAATACTGACAATGTCATTAATCCGCGTAAAGTATGAACACCGCGAGTCAGAAAAATTACGTATTTGTACAACGCCACCTATGGGTAAATGGATAAAAAGCCTGCACAAAGCATGTAGTTCTTTGTATTTGTGAATGTTTTAGCGGCATTTTGCGTTTTAGTAATTTTCTATTATCTCCGAAATTATGTGACCAACTGACATACTGTAAAGGGCAAATCTTATCTCTATAATGTCCTTGTGATCATAAAAAAAAAATATTTTGATAAAGATTCATAATTAAAAATTATATTTTCATCCGAACGTAAGCATGTGAAAAAAATATTTTTTTAAAACATAAAAGTGATATTAAAATACAAAAGATAGAAATATGGTGTCGCGGGCTTTTTTGCAGAAATATTTAAGGCGGACCAGATTGCGATACACTGTTTTTAGTTATATTCAACTGTTGAGGCAGCGCATGCAAATAATTCTGTTTTAAGAGGTATTTCTTTCCGACTTGCTAGACAAAAGTTGTGATAGCTCAGCTAAAATGCATGATGTAAACATAATGTATAGCCTATAGCACTCACACATAATGTAGCTTTCTATCAGTGAAAACTTTTTTAGAATTGAATCATTAACTCCGGAGATTACCTCCTACATACATACAAACAAACAAATTTTACCTCTTTATAACATTAGTATAGATCGGCATGAAAATGGTAAGGCGTATGAGAAAAGTCATACCGTGATGAATTAGTCAACACAGTTGGTTTGACTAACCTGACTTCGCTAGATAGACTTAAATATTGCCACAACATTTTCCGTAATGTAATCTTAGAATAGCAATGAAGACACCTGCCATAAAGTCGAGCATAAGCAAAACATACATTATTATACAAGACGCATCCACGACGCACAAGGGGATGGAGCCACGCGCCGCCCTTCATGCTGCATGGTGCATTTTAATTAACCACTACACTTTTAAGACTAGGGGAAGTACGACGACTGTCTTTTGTTTTCACTGCCAATACATCTTCGTAGGTTGCCTATTTGCTGCAGGGTGAAAAGGTGTACATTTTGCACGTTGTACTATTACAACTAAAATTGTGACACGTTTTATATCATCGAGTTAACAGAGAGGAATTATAAGCTAAAACCGTTGGCTAGAATTCAGATCTTGTTCCAATTACAATGGTATGTACGATATTTCAGTAGTGTTTAAAATTGTCTGGGTAACATTTTAGTATCCTTACTGTACTGATATTAGCACACGACACATTTATAACATGAACAGCATAACACACTCACATACCAGAACGCATCGGAGCCAGTCTGACTAGCTTCAGTTTTATGGCTTCTAAATTCTTCAGTCTAGATCTGGCCTAGTCACCTTTTGTGTGGCCTACTTTAAACAATGCGGATTTAAATACCAAACATTTATGTTTAACAAAATACTGAACAAATAATTGAATACTTGTGTCGCCTGGAAAGTTTATGCTCACACTGACTCAACTGGCTCACGCTCACAAGAATAAATGATTTTATTTCTGTAAGTATTTAGGTTTGTACAAACACTTTTACACGTCAATCATATTTTAAAACCTGGATAAGGTGCCTTCTACACTGAGAAGAAAGAACAAAACAAACTCAGAGGCCACAGTCTCTTTTAAAGTCCAGAAATAATCTTGTTCAGGGGGTCTACTACGAAGTGCAAAGTGCGAATGTTCGGATCGGACCGACACATGGTCGAACCGAATATTATTGAAAAATGCGAAAAGAGTTCGGATCGGCTCAGTTGGGTCGGGACCATAGTCAATATTCGAAAGAGTGTAGGAGTGTAGGATCGGGACCGACCGAACGAAATGGTAACTTCGTAGCAGGAAACGGCCGAACATTCGGCCGATACCAGTTCAGAGTAGGTCTACTCTGAACTGGTATCGGCCGAATGTTCGGCCATGTGAAGACCATGTAGATTAGTGTCTCAAAAGGTCTTTTGAGGAAAGAACCTGTCCAGTCTGTGCACGCATTTGTCAGTAATCATACAGCTCAACTCAATAAATTGTGAAGAAAGAATAGAATACCTGAAAGTGAGAAACTTTTCTTTTCTCGACCACAAAGCACTCGAATGGCACTAAAATGTGTGCAAATTTAAAATGTCAATGGGTAAATAAAGATGTTAAATCATACGAATGCTTGAGCTTGTAACATTTAACATTTGCATCGGAACACAAACAGTTGAAAGCGACATTCAATTTAAATGCCAGGCGGTTTGAAAGCACAGGGGACTTGCAGTTTTGCACGTTGAAGAGCGAACGAGGTAAATGTCGGAGAAATTACTCGCAAATGGTATCCCATTTGAGGTGATGGATAGCTTACTGCGTTAAAAAACAAAGGTAAGAGCAGACTTGAAGCATACGCATGATTGTGACATTGAGAGTGTCTCTGTAGCACGTCGGTAGATATTTGTTTAAGAACAAAGCCTTAAGCATAGTCTTCATTGAAATTATAGAGTAGACAAACAATAATTATGTGATGCGAACCTTGAGAGAGGTTTTAGAATATACTCAAGTTGTATTCTGCTGCATTATACAATGCGTTTTTCATCGATCCAAAGAGATGGAGAAACTATTATTAGCAGGGAACCCTCAGCATAAATTACGGATTTTATTCCAACAAACAGAGTTTGTAATTATCTGCAGATAAATCAATACCCTTACATTAGTTTGCTTCTCCGTATCCCTAACAGGTCATCCTAAGTCAACAAACAGTGTTAACATAATAATAATTTCCATAACAGTAGTGAAGACCCTTCAAAACAATTTAAAGACGTTATTTTGGCACGCGCTGTTACCAGCCTTACAACCTTCACGCAACCTTTAATTTTACAGGCTGAAATACACTTTATTGCCGTAATTTAAGGTTGAATGTCCTTTGGGGTCGTCTCGTCTGCACCCTCGCTCACTCAGTCACTCCCCTCTAAGCGCTCGGTGTGTGTTGTATTGAAAGATCAATAATTTTGGGGTTACCTCCGCTGGCTCCGGTTGCCAACGTGCTTGAGAAGCCCATTAAAATGTTTTGTGAAGCTTTACAAGTATTCCGCTGAGTGAGAGTTTTGGTATTACAAGATTTTTGACTACTTACATAAGTGCCATTAAATACGAGCTCGTATCGACGAAATTAATAATAGTAGGAGAACTTTCAGTCTCGGCTTTTCGCTGTATTGTACGCGTCCAAGTTTAAGACAACAAAGGAAGAGAAGCCAATCAAGTACTCGAAGTCAAAGTAAGCAGCAATATTGAATTCTCTTTTCTTTAAAACTTGCTCAAACGCAATAAACACGGTCGATCAAGACATGGGATATCTCGCCAGGATCTGAAAGTTCGCCAACAAACAATTCCTAAGTTATTTGTGAAGGCTGAGTCATGGGTTTGAGTCACGTTTCATCCCTTTTATTTGGAAAGCTGCGAGCTATGTGAGTCAGGGTTTGTTTTCTTCTGAAAGTACTCTGAACAAAATGGCGTCATTACATATTTACACTCCCGGAACATCAATTATTATAATTTGACACTTTCTGATTTATTAACAGCAACATTAGCTTGTAAAATGTGTCACTGCAGAGACACAAGGAGCATTTTACATACCGTCTTTAACAAGCTCTAATAATAATGCTCGATGGCTATAAACAATAAGGTATCGTTTTGCTTACCAAGGGTAGCATTTTTTATTGCCAAACTGGGCATATAAAAAGATTCATAAGCTAATTTTACCTGTGATAGCTACTTCCATATGGGATTCGAGGGTCTATGATGCAAAACTATGAGGTCTTTGCTTCATTATTGCTAAAGATACAAGTCTTAAATTTAACCAATAACGGTCCGTGAATTATAGGAATCGTCCATTAGTTAATTTGTAAGTCAAGCTAGTAACTATCATAGAGAAGGAACAGACCATATTGAGTCCATAACAACAACGAACTGTTTTCTCTCACAACTTGTTATCAAACAGCGGGCAATCCTGGAAACGTGAGTAAAATGATAAACAGTCATAACCTTTTATCTCATCGCTGATACGTGGATCATACGAGTAAAACATCAACTAACTTCAATGCCTGCCTCTTTGAGCAAAATAAAAAGAGTCAAATCCATTCAAATATTATAAAGCGAAAGTTAAATGCGGTCTGTCTATTGCCTTTTCACGGCTAATCGATGGGCACACGCACACAAGTAGCCCATGATCATGAGATTAGAACATAGGATATTTTTATCCCTGTGGTTCGTTTCCGAGGTATAATCATAATTTCCGACTTCCACGCGGTCGAAGAAGCTAGAAACTTATCATTCAGCAAATGCACCACGCACCTTCAAGGCACCGCGAAGGTTTTGCCATAAATCGTTTGGCAATAAAGCAAATATCGTAGACTATAAAAAAGGTAAAATATCACCGGCACAAGCTCCCCGGTTCCGGTGAGTCAGGGGGATTAGCATTAGTATGCGAGGGGACTCCGCCTTTGTATGGCGTCTTAGACAGAACAAGGCGATAAGGTTGTTTGAACTGGTTAGATTTGTGTTCAGATTGGTTTTTTGTCAGGTGTTAGACCAATGACATTTTCTTAAAAAAAAAAAAACATTCATAATAGCCTCCATATTGAATCAGAATTCTTTTAAGTCTTTCTTCAAGTCATTAAAGTCCCTGAAATACGTGTCTTTGGAAAGGGGTTTGATATCTCTTTGGAATTTGATAAGAACTGTTTTTCCCAATATAAGAATAAGAATTCTTATCAAGATCATTTTTAACAAAAAACCTGGAATTTTATGTCGGTTGTTCTCAAAGTCCATCGCAAACCGACGACACGACTTGATGAATTTTAATAAAGGTCTGTCAGAAATGCCGGGAACTTGTTAAATTACATTCTGTTTGTGAATTTTAAACATGATTGTTTTGTTAAATGAGTGTATCGTCCTTTGATCTCTTAAAGGTTAGCCGGAGAAATATATTATTCTACCCGCAAATTGGTTATGACGTGACAGATATTTCATGTAATGAAAGTGCTACCGTTATGATATAACTTGACTCTTTTTCCGAAGTAGTTTTCATCTAATCAACAAAACAGGGCTTTGGTTCTATCCAGAAATGAAAGGAAGATCAAGATTAAAAATAAAAGTTTTAGTCCAAAAAAAAAATATTTTGGCGATAGCATCTTCAAATGAAGATAAATAGGAGCGACTCCTTACCTGATATGGAACTTGCTGCCTGGCTCCTTCTCCTCCGACTCGCAGGTGACGTTTCCGAACGAGTCCACAGCCAGGTACTTGTCCAGGTGGGACCGCAGGTAGATCATGCCTGGACAAGAAATAACAAAATTAATTAGAGGCGATAAGATTAAGACGAGAAATCAGTAACTCTTTCGGGAGAGATGGATGCAGTGGACCTTAATGATCATAAGGCGCTTAAAACGGTAGCACACGATTAACACGAAGAACTTGATACTGTTATAGATCGTTCAATAAGTATTATGGATGACTGTTATCATGTTAGTTAAGCAAGTCATGCTCCGGTAAGATTTATCAATACAATGGATGCCTTAGCACATAATGACTATGATCTTAAGAAAATGTATCAAGAATAGGTCGATATGTTGTAATACCAAGATTACCGTCCGCAAAATACACGCTTGGACGTGGAGTAATGTGTTTGCGAACACCAGACCGTTATACAATACAAGACTAAGATTAATTTATATTGTGCTTAAACACTGCAGTAAATGTAGACAATGGCGCCGATTCCCTTGTTCACAAACTAAACAAAATTTAAGTTCAGTGCATCTTTTTTTTCTATTTTATTAAGAAAAGGACAGAAGATAAATAATAGTTTAGTCCTGTCAAATTTAGATACTCCATAGCAAGTATAAACGTGATAGAAAAGATGGCTACTAAAAATACGTCAATTTACGTCAGGCGCTGACTAATTTGACAGGACTATAGGTACTAATATTTATCTTCTGTCCTTTTTTTATTGAAATAGAAAGAAAAAGATGCACTGAACTTAAACTTAGTTTAGTTTGTGAACAAGGGAATCGGCGCCAATATCCCATTTGATGCTATAAACACTGAGCTTCTCTTCAACCCAAATAGCTGAAGCACTACTTTGTTCAGGCACTTAACTGTTGAAGTAGAAAGCTTTAGTCTGAGCCGGGGCTAGATAACAGAGATTAATCGTGCCGCCACTGCGTCAGCGATCGGAGTCCGTCGGAACACTGCATCTGCCCCCGTTGAGGGTACCGTACACGAACGGTTTGTGATGAGCGGACTATGTATTGAGATGAAGCAGTCAATAGCTGTTTTGAAAAGAATGATGATATTGATGATTTGCTTATTAGAAGTACTGTCAGAGACTCGTAAAATTCGAGAATTGAATTTATGGTATTGTTAAAGTTTAAGTACCATGGATCATAGAAATAATCACATTTACAGTTTTCTCGCCAGCATTTAATAACCTCGATAAACGGCACTTCGTAGAGGTATATCGTTGGAACACAAGGCTCCACGATAAAGATAGTATATGAAACAAGTACATAATAAATATTAATTTTGAGAGTACTTTTGGAGTCGGCACAAGGCCACAAGAAAATAAAATATTGTCAAAAGTTAAACAGCTGAAGTTGATAATTGGGCAAGTAAATAATTTTGTGGAAAGCACACCTGAGGGATGTGACATCGATCAGGTGAGGGCAAGCTCACAGCTGTTAGACCTTGAAATTTGACAGCAGGGGTGAGGGAGCAACCCTCTGATTGGATCGTAATTTAGCAATCCGTGGGGCGGGGGGAGGCGAACAATCATGTTATTTTGTACAGAATTGAGATGAGCTTTGAACAGAAATTGGGAAGCAATGATTAAAGGATTAGGACGATTACTGACACATTTCTACATATTGGGTCTTTAATTCTTTATCTAACTATGTATCGTTTGGGTGCTTATGACTCAGCGGTGAGCACTGGTTTGTCAATAATTGGTTGTGGATGATGAATGAAAAACTATATGTACCTATTTGAAAACCAGTTTTGAGTAAAGAGCGTAAGGATTTTAAATTCTGTGGAGGTATATAGAGCATCTATGGTGCGCATATGCGCTTAAATCGTACTGCTCATTTGAAAACGTTATTTTCACAATTTTTGCAATACAATTCAATTTTAGAACAATTGTTTTGTACCCTCTTCTGTCGTCCGTATCTCCTGCGGCATGCCCTATGCACACCGGTGTAATTAAGGGCTTGGTGCAGGGGACTTTTTGCGACAATTAGTGGATGAGGGGAGTGCGACAAAGCTGTCTCTATGGGGGCATACCGACGTTTTTATCACACGAATTATATTTAGGTATCATGATTAATATGCAGCCGGTATAATTGTGATGCATGAAGAATGTGATTAAAATCAGGGAAAATATTCAAAGCACATTCGTTTGATCAAAAAAGGTAAAAGGTCAAATGTATTCCAGTTAGTTTAATTACACACGTAGCTGAGAAAAACTCGCCTTTACCCTAATGGTCATAATTGAATCTAAAAATATAGGCATTATTCCTTTATATGGTAAAAACTTGTAAAAGAATTAAATTTCCAGGGTCTAGAGTTTCCTTACTAGCAATAATAATAGTCGTTAGCGATCCTAAGCCATATATGTATATAGTCAGATCGGAAGTCGGAGGTTTCGAAAAGAATAGCACCTGAAGTGAGTCATGGGTTGCTTTAGGATTACTAATGATATTGTTAACGACTGAGTTCAATGCTCTGGCGCCAATGAAAAAAAGAACGATAAAGATTGTAACGACGAAGAGGACGATTGATTTATACAACTTCACAGTTAGCTGTGACAGTAAGTGTGGAACTTGAGAGACGATGGTCGTGTCATTGGCAATCCCAAAATAAGCTAAGCAAATAAATGATGGATTGGTCATCAAGCTGTTGTGATAGAAACCAGTTATAATAAAGTCACTGATAAAGAATTGATGAACCAATTTATATTAAGTATAAATGAACATCGCAATAATGATAAATCAAATGCGTGACATTCGTTAACGCTAACGGAAACTTTAGTCACTATCTGTGTTTAGGTACCAAAATGCTTTAATTAATTTTAAAATCAACTACATATAAACTATAATTTAAAAAACTTTTTTGTTTTGTCACAAATCTGTTTTTTAAATCATAGTTTATGCATGGGATCCAGGATTGAGATCTTTCAACTTTGGACTTAATGGTGGCACTAAATCAGAAGACCATAATTTTATAATTATAACACCAAGTATGAACGATTAATCTCATGGTAACATTTCAAAACCCAAGCACAAATCGCTCATAAATCGATTCAGTAAACCATCAAAATGCTACCTTTAATACACCGTAAAACGTTACAATCTGCCTCCCTTGGAAGACCTCTCGTTAACCGAAACACGTAGCGAATTACAATTTCACGAGCAAGATTACAAATTGTTAAGATCCCTTATAATATAGCCCGACACTACAGAGCTTGTTATAGAGAATCGATAGATCGGATTTGCCCATCTGTTCGGAGAACGTTAAGTGGAAAGATTCTAAGAATATCGGATAATCTTTTCCGTATAGCAATAATAACAAAATTCGGTGGTTATCTACCAAAGCCTGTATCTTTTTCTGGGCTCAAGGTTGTAGCTTCGGCTTTAAGAAATTCGCATTTTAGCTATTACTGGAACTTCAAATAATGTTACTGCTCAATATGGCCAAATATTTTCTGGATAAAGGAATCTTTTGGTTGATTTAGATTTCTCTTCATTGAGAATTTGTGATAGTAATGAGAAACGCAATGTCCACTTGTGAAAATAGCCTCTGGGTAAACTGGGAATTTTTCAGTTTCTTCGGCCTATGCCGACAATTGAGTGTTTATATATAGAAACAAAATTATATTTATAAATGATGGTAACAGTGCAAATGTACTCACTATCATTAGCGTTTCCAGAAGCGGGCTCCAACGTCCATATCTGCTTCTTCTTGAGGCTGGTGCCGTTGGCGTTGATCTTGAAGCCGAAGGTCTCGGCCGTGAGGTAGCGGTAGCGCGAGTTGATGAGCCCGATGGTCCACCAGCCGCGCTGCTGGTTCTGGGTGATGATGTCTCCTGCGCCGTTCATGTCGCCGTTACTGTGGCCGTTCATTGTTTATAGTCTGTGGAAGAAAGGTGCTGGTGAGAAATGGGAAATTAAATAAAAAAGTAAAAAGAATATCTAACGGTCTTCAAAAAAACACACTGAAAGTTTTTATCAATTCTGAGCGTTCCTGATGTTCCACCATCAGGAACGCTCAGAATGAAACGGAGGCCGAAGTAATTTCTTACAACAAAAGCTTCATAACAATATTTTTTCCATCTACTCAACTTACAAAACAAAACCGAGTCCCAAAACAGTAATGGTCTGTCCATTACAAAAGTTTTATCACATAATAACAGCAGTCTGAGAGCAATCTTCTGTCGGTTGATATGAAAGATGACGCGCGCGAAATCCGTGAGGAAACAATTCATTCGCCTCGCAGCTCGCAGGACGCAAATAAAGCAAGAATCGTTCATCTCACAGCTGTCTGGCAGCTCATTTGTTTCGGAGACAATAGCCGGCAGAATGGTCGGAAGTTTGGAAGTGCCTTGTTTGTTAGCATTCAAGTCGTTTTGGCACAAGTAAGAACGGAAAAATTTAAGAAAACTGCTTAAGAATAACCGTGGAATTAACAGTAAGATATACTAGCTGGACACGGCGACGATTGATCGACTATTACAATAGGAATAGGATTATGTACATTAGGATATACATACATATAGCACATGCCTTATTGATTAGTTAGATTTACCAAGAACGAGCTTAATGGATGACTAGATTGAACCTGCTATTCATCTGACAATATCAGTGACTAGATGGGCAGGAGAACTGAATTGAAAGGTCCCAAGCAGATTGTGCTACACATAGATAGCTACAAGACCGGTTGTCATGTCCTGCCGTTAGCCAAGCAGCTTTAACCCCCTGACATCTGCCAAGCTGTCCTATTACCTTGCCTATCTGCCTCACGCATCTGATTCATAGTTTCTATCTGTAGGGTCATCTGCACAGTCTAGACGAGCAGTTGGCCCATTTTACGACTATTTTACCGACTATTTGCCGAGATTAACAGCGTCCGGCTGTTTATCTGACCGGTCCGCTTCCGTAGTACTTCGGTTGTATATCGAATTCCGTTTGGGGATGGTTGATTAAGAGATTTACGAATTCTATGCGGTGTTTCAGAGGCAAATAAGAGCGTCTAACTATCTTTTGAGTTATGCTCTGAAATTGCATTCCAGTATTATCATTTAACTTGTTACAAAGTTATGTTTATATCCCCTTCAGTAAGTTTTTATATCCTACAGGTTTACTAAGTAAAATTCGTTCAAGAAGTTTTCGTGAGAAAGCTTGTAGGAATCTTAAAATATGCACCAACACGTACAAGATGTCGAGACAATAACGCTCGGGAATGAACCAAATAAATCAAAGTACATGTAACTTGAACCAACTAGTGTGATATGAGGTTAAGGGGCAATAAACATCAGGTTTCTATTTCAAATAAGTCCATTGCTTTTGCAGACACCAATTTATTCTAGATATTTTTGCAAGGACGCGCGGGCTCTCGAAAGATGGAAGGAGTCGGGGGAGGCCTTTACCTAGGAGTGGAACAACGCAGGCAAACGAAAAAAAACAAGCCACAACAGCAGCAGTTGGTAATTTTAATCCAAATGGATTTGTGGTCCCACAATGGTAATGAAATCCTTCAATAATACAACTAAAATACGAATTAGCTCGGCTTATAAATGGCTACAGGCTGGCAGGATGCACCGTCACGGTGGTGCCCAAGGTGCCCAAGGTCCCACTAGGTCAAAGCCACCGCGCCTCGTCCGTATAATGTTACTTGCGAGTTGCGCACACGCACAGGCGCGGCGCAGTGAATGAAGATACGATTGTTGTGATTGTGAAGTGACATGTTAGTTGCTTCATTATTAATTGAACGCGAATGGGGAACGGAATAGGAAGTAGTAATTATGTTGTGGTTAGGTTGGTCATGGTCATTGGGCTGGTCATCATCAGTCCTAGTGGAAGTTCGGAATGATTAGTTCAACAAGATAAAACGAAAGATAGTCTCCGAAATAGTATGAATAACAAAATAGCTATCTTGTCTGAATTGAGATAAGATGATTTAACCAACGAACTGAAACCAAAGCAAGACTTTGACGAATTCTAGTCTTAAAACAAACTCATAAAGAATCAGTAAACTGCCGTCAAATAAACAATAGCCACTTATCTCCGGTCGGAACATCATTTACATACTTACTTGCGATTGTTTTGGCGGCATCCATCCGAGCGTAATTACTATGACATCCATCATCATGAGGTAATAGGCTGGCTATGTCAAGGTGTGCCCAGGAGGGGCCATGACTACCCTCATTCTAATACAGAATAGGCCCCGTAAGGTAATAAGCCTTTTAGAGAAGCTATGATGTATGTTCACGCCAGTGGGACATTTGTGTCAAGATATATAAATCCTGTCTACTTTTCCCTTGTTTGGTTATATGAATATTGATTAACGTAAATGAAGCAGTTGCATGTCAACTTATAGATGCAGCTATGTTGGAAATAGTGACCTAGTCCTTGCTATTTCTGGTTTGTCAGTCATCCAGGGTCTGTCACTCAGTAGTTAGGGAAACAAACTTTTAGTTAGACTAGATTCACTTTCAAATTAATATTTCCTAAATAAAGCTGAGTTTGTTTCTTTGCCTTCTTATGGAAGGCTATTTAACATCACGCTAGGGTCCTTAGGAGCCGAGAAAAAGTAAAAATTCGGAAAAAACGCTAAACGAAAACGAAGTGATAGCGCAGACGGGCGATGCGGTGAGAGAAAAATTTCTTGTTTCCCCAAACCACCCCGTTGGTTGGGAGAACAAGAATATTTCGTGGACCAAGTCGCAGGCAGAAGCTAGTTTCTTAAATAAAGAAAGACGACTGTAACGTGGCTATACATATACTAGTTATGTGATTCCAGTATACCAGTGTTTGCCTAAATATTGTGTCATAAATGTCCGACATCTGTGTATAAACAATATCAGCGTTGTTTGTTATAGAAAGTAAACGGTTACTGTACACAAAGAGCTTCCTGAGAGACCGGATGGTATCTTGATCAAGATGATAGATATTGGCGTTACAAATACAAATACTAGGTCACTTTATGCCGAGAACACGTTTTAGTCGTGTTTTTGTATTTAAGAAATAAATTAAGATGAATACGTTGTTCTTGAGTTCTGCCTGTTTAGATGGGATTGTGATAGACTTTTCCAAAGTATCGCATGTCGATGCTGCGATATCTAATTGTAAATCTTCGTTAGTATTCCATGTTCCTACTGTTTTTTTATAACTGGTACATCGTAAATAGTGCTCCAAATAATTATATTTAAATGCTAGTACATTCTACAACAGATAGGCAATATCAAGAATAATAGGATGCTAGTATCAGTGACTCAATTAAAATCACGCGTAATAAATTACAACTTACAATCCTCATTCATGGTAGGATACAAGGCTAGATATTGTTATAATGTATGTTTAGGCACTCCTTTCCATTGTTAGGAATCTAGTTAATGTCATGTACATAAATACGGCAATCATTATTTATCTGTTTATAGGAACTTGCAGTAATAGCATGTTTTGTATCATAAAATGGAACTCTTGAAATAATCATAGAATGGAATTTGTCGAAAAAAGTGTAGTTTTAGCTCAAATTAGCAGTCGGATTAACTGTAGCTGAGCATTAGAGCTTAGCATTAGATAAGATTTGTAATGGACACTTGCCTTGCAGCCATCTCCAATCTAGATTGAAAAGTTATAGAACCATTAGATGTCCTAAATTATGTTAAATCAGACATAATTCGGAAACTCCGCATACAGAACATTAAGCACACAGTGATCCACGAAATGTATGTTCTCTCCAAGCTGTATAATATCACCTTTCATTATCAGACGAACATGGATTCTGCGCAAAGCGAAATAAACATCTACAGACAAGACATGACCGCAGCCGCGTGCTGTAACACTATCCTGTCCATCGCGAGATGATTCACCGACTGACATGACAACCTAGGACACATCTACTACATACATCAAATACTAGCTGAAGGTATACAGAGAGGGTATGAGGGAGCCGATGCCGCAAGTAAAGCCGTGTAGCTTTACGAGAAGAGACGATTCTTGGGACTGTAATAGTCATTGAGAGGTTTATGTTTAAAAACAAAGTTACCAAAGTGGCCTTGTGTTGTGCAGAGACTAATTAGCTAAACACAGAACATGTGCTTGAGACAGATTATTCCAAACGGCACTTTGGAATAATCTGTCTCAACTGTGACCTTATTCATTGTGACCTTCAGGTAAGGTCATGCCAAGGAAGACACTCCTCTTCCCAAGGGTGATGTAAGAGGCAGTGCAGGATGGGCAACAGTTTCCGGCATACCTTGTTGTCATCGCTGAATATTGGTCTCAACAATATCTTCCGCAATGACAAACTTCGTGTTACAGATTGAAGCAGTGCAACCAGAATACTTCAGGAAAACCCACAAAGTCTCCGTAAACACAGCGATTACCGCCAAATCGATTATAAATCTCTAGAAAAAAGAGTTCCTGATACAATTTTTTCCGATGTCTAGGCTAACACCGTTATAATAATGGTATTTATGAAGAACTACGCCCAGTTTCCGCACCACCGCTCCTCAGCACCAGCCTACTGCCTACCAGGTAACATTATCGTTCATCTCCCGCCGGTAATTGTTTGAAAGTTCATCAAGCTTTTGTTTAAAACTCAAAACGTTTCAATGGTATGGTAATTTGGGACAGGTTTTTGATGGATGGTGATATGATAAACAATGACTAAAACCCGTGGTTTCCGCGTGTTGTATTCGTGACTCGTGACTGGTTTTCGGTTAGTCATCTTTTTCATGGATTCTAAATTAATGTAACAACATACATGGCTATATTTATTGCCGCCTGTCTTTACTCACCGAAGGGGTAAACATTGGAGAGCTTTGGAATCAGAAGCTGGAAGGTTAAGGAATATTGGTATGCGTAATTTGATCTTGTTTAAACCTACATAAAAAATAGTTATTAAATTATATTACTTGATTGTTAATTTAATTAAGTTAAGATCTAAATTATTACCTATTTTCTTTTTATTTTGTAACACTACGACGCTGGCATAATCGCCATTAAAGCCCTTTTTCCAAATAAATATCCAAATGGTTAACAGAACTGTATGAATGGCACTATTATTGTTTTTGTTTCTTTTAACAGGGACATTTCTTTCGGCAGCTACAAGACAGCACAGCTGTCGTCACAACAAGAAACGGTAAAGATAAGAAATGTGACAGACGCCTGTAAACCACTCTGATAACGTCGAATCCAGATTACTTAGTCGTGACGTCACCAGACTAACAGCTGTGCTATCACTATCCATCTCAGGGTGGAATTTAGTCAATCGTAAAAAGCGTGATAAAGATTTACAAAAATAGCTTTATCGTCCCATAGTCTTTCCGTCCGTTATGTGCTATTGTTAGTTTGTTTTGTCAAATGATAGGCTGGTCAAGTTTAATAGGATTTTAGATAAATATGAACACTCGCCGACAGTACTTTTTTAAGTAGGTATGCAAAACCGTTTCCGTTAGGGATGACCTGGAACGGACAGTCAGCCTCAAAAAGATGTATAAGTATATCTACAAGAATTAATTTAATAGTCTGCAATCTTGGTTCCATAACATTGTAACTATAGTGACCTCTGCGCTGCCACCGACAACGCCATGGAAGTGGCAAAGTTTTGGCAAAACAAGATTTAAAATACATTCGTGCGTGACACGAAGAAGAAGAATATTGTACCAATCAATGTTTAGCCACATATTACACATTAGATACCTAATTCTAATTGTAGCTACAAATTAACGGGGCACCGAGCTGTTTATACACAAAAACGCGCTTTTATAACGGTTGTTTGAAGTAGTAAACAATTAAATTAAAATCTCAGGAAATAAATTGGTATTATTGACCATATATACTAGGCAGTATACAGGATGGAAACACGATTTGATAAAGTTGGCTCGATAGAATAAATTCACAAAGTTATCTCTAAAAAACACAACAAACGCTTAGTACGGCGTGAATACTTCGCGGAAGGTCATAAGTTTTTTAATAATAACAAAACAACATGTTTTATACAACGTATACGATTTACATTTTCAAAATGTGTATTTGTTTAACAATAAGAAGGAAATACCTAAATTCGCGCGAGTTTTGCCCATCATAAGCAGAGCCGCCGCGCCGCCCTCTTATCCGCTTTAGTCCGCCGTCGGCCATCGGACGGGGAGCTTGTGTCGCTTGCGCTTACGCACGGATTTAATAACGTAACGAAGAAAATTGTGTGAAAACTAATTGTAGCGTATTTGAAATTTATTTATTTTTATTTGAAATGGGGAACAAAGTAAAGAAATCAAGACAGAAGGGGTTGGCGAAAAACCAATGCTAAACGCTTGCATGAAGAAATGAAGTAAGTAAAATTCGTATACTTACCTACTTATTTACTAATTGCCTTACCAAGTGGTGTTATTTTTTTTATGGGGTATTTTAAAAAGAATTGAATTTATCTTTTAGAGCAAGAAAAGTACAGGCTGAGAATGTTGAAGACAAAAAGAATACTCCTGTTGCTTCCTAAGTATACTCAGTACAGTACCTACCTACTTTCTAGTATCTGGTGACACTAATTCATGCAGCCAAATGCATACTGAAGACTCGGTAAGTGCTCAGTATCAAGGTTCGATGACCGTCTTTGTGAATTTCGTAATTTTTTTCTATTAATTTCGAAATTTGGAAAATATGTTCTCGATCCGTGATTATGCACGGATCGACAACATATTTTCCAAATCACGGATTAAATCTACTATGATTTGAATCATTCTGTATTATTTTTTTCTATTTATAGATTAAATGTATCTCACTGCAAAATAAACTTGAACCATCTGATGCCGAGAGAGAAAGACAACTACAGATCTAGAAAATTTTGAGGATAAACAGAATACCGTGGCTTCGTAAGTATAATCTTCCTACCTACTTATTATACTCAGTTAATAAAAGTAAGTACATAGTTGTCACTTATCTATCTATTTACGATATTTTAAGAAATAGTTACGCTGGAAAATTCTTTATCTTTTTCTGTTTATAGGGTAAATGTACCAGTTGTTGGCACCTCACTACAAAACAAAGAGTCGTCATATCAAACTCTGGAATTGTAAGTTCAGAAACTAATTATTTTTATGAAATAAGTCTTACTTTCATCCCAAAACGGATTTGTTGATAATTCTAGAAATTATAATTAAATCAAATGTTCTTTTTTATTATAGGATGCCAATTACACCGGAACAAAATTGTTGTCTTCCAGTGGAAGGAGAAATAGACAGTGACATGACTTACTCACACAGAGAAAATATTGCCATGAAGCAAGTCCGATATTGATTATTATTGTTGCTTGTGTCCTCATATTTTTTTATATGCGTGTGTACACATTGTTACAAATCAAGTTATACTACTCCAGTATAAGCTGATCTCGCATTGTATAGGATTTCTGTACAATGAGAGGTCAGCTTATACTGGATATTTATAGGTTGATATGTAGCCGTGTGTATATTGTGCATAATATTTAGGTATACTGGGCAATATTTTTATCACTAGCACTCTAATTTTAACAGGTTGCTGTTCCCACAGTTGGGACACAGGCCTCCTCTCAGTGACAGGGCTAGAGGGTCGTAAATTACGACTCTCTAGCCCTGTCACGCAACGCACTGGGCCCGCGTAGTGGATTACGATTCGTAATCCACTACGCGGGCCCAGTGCGTTGCGTGCGTTGGTGGATGTCATATGTCTACTATTTTTTTGTTCTAAGACGTGCCGGTTCCGTCACGATGTTTCCTTCACCGTTTTTGACAGCAGTGGTGATGAAATAATTTACACCTGTCTGGGCTCGAAGCTACGACCTGCAATTCTTAAGTCGCAGCCGTGACCTCTGGGCTACCACTGCTCCCTCCTCACAGGGCGCCCTCTATTATATTTTATAAATCCTTACAAAAATATTGATTGCTAACTTATATCTTCTTTTTTTTTTCATTTTAGTTTTCCGTTTGATGAAATACAGAAATTACAGACGCGTGTTGCTGCAACTAGGACGCAAGACAATCCCAATGTAAGTAGTATTAGGTATGAATTTATCAACGTATCCTGAACGTATTGAGTAAAATAGGATATTTGTTTATTTGATTTAATATCATAATTTTTTCACCTTTTAGCATTCTACACATCACTCGCCAGCTGATTCAGATTCAGAAGAAGATTATTACACAATAGAACCAGAAGAAAAATTGGAAGAGATCAAAATAAGTGAAAATAGAGTTGTAGATTTTATGTATTTATTAGAACAGTTGCAAGAAATTTCACACACATTGGACATCGTACGAACAACATGTGCATAGAAACTGCCGCGTTCCGTATCGTTGAGTTGTGTAGGTACCTACAGTGTGTGATTCGCTAGTATGACTGACTTGTTCGTGAATTGCAATCTGATTTAAACTGCAAACCGTTTTACTATTGCGCTATAACCAACACTACCCTTAGTACGCCCACAGTAATTAAAATATGCCTGATGCTAACGAGAGACAGACACACCTTCTCCGACAAGTACATTTGTGAAGTTCATTGAATATAGTTTATTCTTACACCCACTCAAATAGCTGTTTTTTTATTCAAATCTGTCAAATTACCCATCAAGTCACTAAATGAAATTAAAAGTCGAACCTTACGTACTAAAGAAAGTAGTTTACTGAATCTACTTTGAAAAATAAATAATTTGAAATTGAAAATAAAAGGTCGACTACTGGGATTTTTACCCTACTTATTTAGCTGATAAGTTATTTTACGTTATTGAAATCACTTTTAAGTTTCTCTTGTACTTAGAAATTAGAATATTATCATAAAAGGTAACTAATTGAGTATTATTAGACTAAATACCTAATATAATTTTTTTATTGATCTGATCATAGATACTCATCTAACGACGGTAAATTATAAATTTTAAAAATTGTATAAGTATTTCCAATAAAAGTATTTGAAATCGTTTTTTTTTTTTTTTTGTTTAATTTTGTAAATATTGGTAGCACCTCGCGAGTCGATCGGCGCACGGCTCGGCGCGAGCGGCGCGCGGTCGGCGCAATGCTCTTATCTCTCTAGCCGTTCGCTCTCTTGCCGGTGTGCCTCACGCACACATACACGGAGCGCATAGAATACCTAAAATCGATTAGCGCTAGAAGCTCGGTGTGCCCTTAAGAAAAAAAATCATAATATTAATACAGTATTATGAAACACAAATTGTAGACAATCAAATGAATTCTTGCCGACGCCGACGTCGACATCAGTGGCTGTTTATTTTATGTTAGAGAGCGAATCGCAGTATTACAGGAAACATAAATTAATTGCAAGTAGGTATCTAGTGCCATCCAAATTAAACACAACGGGTTTTCAAAACTAATTGGCAAAATACCTAAAATGTTTTATTTTCCTGTCAAAACTACACTGGGGGTATTTTTGTTTAGGTTAAAATCTAAATAAAGTTACCATCAAATGAATTATTCCGTAAACAATCCGCATATGGATGACCTAATAAATATATTTACGTAAATAAATTATCATTCCTCTGCAGGAGGCTAATCGCCGCGGTCGGTTCAATGACCCGCCCCCGAGTTTTTGCAAAAATGGCGGCAAGATAATGGTTGTATATCATACTCACGCCAATTATACGCACTTGTCCTATAAAAGTGAATCACTGTACCTACTTACCTATTGTAATTTAATTATTGTCACGTAATAATGTACCCAGCTGTTATTAAAATAACTTCGATTTATTTATAGCTTAAATCTAAATAGAATTGAAATTAAAGACCGAACCAGCAACAATATTCACCATTCTTTGAATTATTAGCATCCTTCACTCTTATTATTATTTAGTGTTTTTTTTTTTTTTAATAATAAATCTTTACTAATTTTTTATAACATAAGTAATTATTATTTGGCTAAATTTTCTGGTTTTGTAGACCATAAAATTGTAATGAAACAAAAACCAAGTCCTTGCGGCCGACTCTTTTCAGATTTCGAACATCTTTCCGTCCAGAAATCGGCAAAATTAACTTGGTACCTACATAATTAAATGTTGTTGACCTCAAAGTCTGTCAATAAATGATTCATGATTTATAAATAAGCTTATCAATCAAGCGCGAAGCTCGGTTCAAAGGTCTTCGGCCGCGTAAACTTGCAGACAGTACATAAATCAGCATAATATAAATAAACAAAGTGCAAGGCTGTGTGGGCGCCTTGCCTGTGCCTGGCCAAGACCAGTTCAACTTCACTTTCTTGCAAGTTCACAATGCTCATACCATAGACACATATGTAGTTAGCGACAATGTAACCGGAACTAAGATTAAACCTGTTTAGTGAAATGTTTTACTACCTATGCAAAATATATGTTTACTACTAAAGTGTAATTCATAAATATTATAATGAAGAGGTGGAATCGAAATCTTGTTTTTATTTCCACTTCAAAGAATATCGATGACAAAAAGTTCAAAGATGTTTGGCCTAAAATTCAGCTGCGGGAACTTCGCTCACTGACGCAGTCACAGTGCACAGGTGTCAGGGCATGCAGCGCAGGATGGAAGGTGGGGTATTGACTGTGTCTGATTTAGCGGATAAATAAACACGAACTATGTATATAATCCTTCCATAGCACAGTTGCTGCTGAGAAAGTCTGATGTCCTCCCCACCCACAGAACTGTATCCGTTGTTATAATATTTCTCCTTATTTGAAGAGTAAGTAGCGATAAATATCAAGTACAAATTCCATACGGAGCTTATACTAAGCTATCGGCAAACTCGTTTAGCCTACCCAGTCGAACCGGAGTGTTATCTGTACCGAAAATACGGTATTTGCAGATGCCTTTCATTTATTGTCTGTGGTTGCCCGCTGAGCGGCTGAGCTTTTCGTTCACTCACTGTTTCAACAATAAGAGTTATTGATAATTATATTGTAATACTGGCTACTGTAAGACTTTATAAAATTAAAAAACAACCAGGCTCCGTAAGAAAAAAAAATTGATTAAGTGCAATTGAATTTAGTTTTTGTTCAGCCATTACTTTCGGCATTTTTCTTAGGCAGAAAATTCTACATTGAGCTATTTGAGATAACTTTTTACCATCAACATAACTTGTTCACCTAATTACCACATAAAACATTCTGAGAAAATAAATAAAAATTCTGAATAATAAAACGCAGGCTACGTATGAATGGCTTTCTGGGAACCTAATTCTTGTTTACAACTAAATAAATCTTTTGCACTTTACCAAGGTACAGTTATTCACCTCGTTTTTAAATAAAAACATAACTTGTTGTAATAACAAAAAAAAACATGTTTGATTGAGCTACTTGTGTTAATGTCAAGTGCACAGATTTATCTTACTAATTTTTTCTTTTTTCTAAAAAAATAATTGCTGTGAAGCTTGGCCCAACTACGAGCACCCAGCAAAGAATTCAGTATTTTTTTTATGCCAAAGGAATGACTAATTGATGTAAGTAATTAATTGAATATGTACATACGTGCTTCAATCAATTAGTGTACGGAAGTATTCATGAAGTATGGACTAACACTAATTAATGAAATGCAAAGGAGTGGCTGCAAAAATAAATATAAAGGAAAGCCTGAAAGCCTAGGCTTTCCTTTATATTTATTTTTAGATAAAATGTTAGCCAAAAAGAAAACAAGATTTATTAATAAGCTCCTTTATTTAGAGATTTATTAATAAGCTTATTATTATAAGGAAGGCACCTGTTTTGCAGAGATATTTTTAAAGTATTTTATGGTAAGTTTTCGAATATTTAAATATTATGAATGGCCACATTACTAACACACCACACCACATGTAAGCATTTTCTAGACAGTTTATTTTGATTAGAAAATACCATAAAAATGTAAAATACCACTGCCAGGACCCTCGTCACAGTGAATATCCCAGAAATAATAGAATGGACCTCAGGACCACGATGCGGAACGGAAGACCACGTCAAGATAACGTCATTTTGTGTACAACAGCCCGCTGGGAACAGTTGATCAGACGCAATCGTAAACTGCTGCTGAATAGAACTGATTTCAGCCAGACGGCGGCGTCGGGAAAACTTTGCAGATATTGGCTTCAAAGTGTTACTTTATATTAGTTGTCAAATAAAAATAATCTACGATTCAAATATGCCATTTATTGTTATTTATGGACAGGCTTTCCTTTATATTTATTTTTAGATAAAATGTTAGCCAAAAATAAAACAAGATTTATTAATAAGCTTATTATAAGGAAGGCACCTGTTTTGCAGAGTATTTCTAAAGTATTTTATGGTAAGTTTTCGAATATTTAAATATTAATGAAGAACGCTGAATGGCAAGAATTTATCTCAAAGAGTAGCAGTGAAAGTCGGAACTCTTTGTGTTCGGCATTGAATCATGTGTTTGCATCTCTAACCTACTTGCGATCTCACTATTTTAATTACCTTTCAAAACTAGGTCTCTTCGGTAAACGAAAAATAGTAAAAGTATGTGCCATTGGTTTTTCGATGGTCTCTTTGAAATGCATGAAAATCGACATTCTAGGGAATAAAATTTATTTAGTTCTGATCGTTTCCGTTCTACTTACTTGATTATTTTTTTTATTTATGAAACGTGTTTTTTAGTACCGGTTTTTGCATGAGAAAAAAAAATATCTTCGGTCAAATGGACGACTTGTAGTGTTTCTGAATATTCCACGCTAAAGCTAAACATAACACTTAGCTTGTTACATGACGTGTTAGCAACGCGTTGTCCCTTCGCGTGTGGAGTGTGAAGGCGATCACGCGAATGTGAAGCGCCGTTAGCACGGTTCGACGACCCGGTTCGGTTCACTCATAGCGGATGAACGGGGAAAAGATGCACTTCAGTTCCAACATAGATATGTATTTAATAAGTAATAACATTTTTAGGCCAAATACGCTCTGCATAATCATTGTTCTACTGTTTCACTAACTTGGGTGGCCTATGCGAGGTGTGAGCGGAAATATGTGAAGTAATTAGAAAATAATCGAGGCAACGATTAAAGAAAGTAAGCAACCATCGCTAACAAATGGTGGAATGTCGTACTTCATCTTGATCGCTCGCAAGAAACAAGTTAATGTTTTTCTTTCGGATGTTTATATTTCTAAACTAAGGAAAAAGAATTTTTACTACCGAAGCATTAGCAGAACATGACTAATGTTTGACCATTTGCAACTAAGAACCAACAAAAATCCGGATAAGTGACCAGCGCGGGCGCAGAGTCTCGAGCAAGCGGCGCGTGACAGCAGATGCCGTCGCGCTTGTTACACACAGAAACAAAAAAACAACGTGGTAGTCTAGCAAAACATATTTCTGGATTAATTACCAGACTTGACTGCAAGGTTGCTGGTCTTTGTCTTTTACTTGTGAATAAAAATTAGTTAAAAATGAAGCGAAGTACCGTTGAATCTTACTGGTTCGGAACCGTTAGTGACAAGATAGACTTCAGACAGAAATTTTCATTGGTCCATTCAAAGACACACAAATGAGATTATTTTCTACGGTTTTAACCTTAATATTTTACACAACTCTACTTTACTACTTACAACTAATTGTTTAAATCTACAAAAATAGAACCGAAAACAAATCACAGCTAACCATTCCAAAACAAATCATGTCCAAAATAAAAGGAATATAAACAGACAAGCAGCTTGTCTAATTAACGTTAAACATAACTGTTCCGGGCGTGTGTCGACAAATTACAACTGATGACAGACGCCATGTTGTTTTGGTCCTTTTGACTCTAGCGCGTTCTAACAAGACCAAAAATACGGGGGAAGTTGAGATTTTTAATTAAATATTAGTGCTGTGGTTACAGTTCATATGGATTGCATTGGGGAATTTAAAAACAATGCGAAGGGTCGTAATTCAGGATGATCAGATAAGGGATGAGGAGTGGAGGACGAAGTGCACGGACAAATGAACGATATCGGTGAACAGAAGCCCTTTAACCAAATTGATGTGATTAGTGATTTAAGACACCATTTTGGTTCTCATAACATTCATTAGCGACACTTCGATTTTCCCATCATCCGACCGGTTGATTACAGAAAAACAGCTGTTTCTAATATCCGCTTTCCAACTGGTTTATTAACTTCTCGGATTTATGTCAAATAATATCGTGTGCATTCCTTCGGTGCATTCTGTTCCGGATCGAAAGAACAGCATTTAGTTTCGTGACAAGTGACATCGTATCGCCTGTCTAGTGAGGATAGGTCCGAGTTATAAAGATTGATGGCTTGTTTCACCATTACAGCCGTTATTTATCGGCTTGCACTGAATATATGACTTTTACGACATGTCGTTTGAAATATCCATCGATAACACCGTGAAATTAATAAGAGAAAAATAATGAAGTAGTCATTTTTATTGTGTTTAGTGACGCGAGGTTTCATGACATTCTACAGTTTTTAAGTAGATAAATACGAGTAGATGACCTACCCGAAGCTGAAAGACTATGACCGAAATTATAAAACACATTAATTTCAATTTTGCGAGTGTTCATTCGGTTTCTTACCAATCTAATTTCCTTAGGTACGAGTATTATACAGTCTCGGAGTCGTTAACACTTGACGTGCGTTCACAAGCAATTTTAAAAGGACCGGAATTTCATGCCCAAAACTGCAGAATGATGAGTAACTCAAAATACTGCCAGTATAATAATAAAAATACTCCATGCTTGTGCAGCTGCGTTCGGAGTTCGAACATGTAAAAATAAAATGTTCGATACTGCGGCGGGTGCGGCGCGGCACGCATGCGCCCGTGACCTTGACATCGGACGCGGCGCGACCCGACTGAAACCGAATCGACACGCGTTATGTATTCCAGTCACATTTGGACGAGGATTTTTTTCCAAAACGGAAAGTGTACCTACTTCTATTGTTGCACTTCCTTACACACGTAATTATGATGATAACTTCTTATGAGTCATGTTAATAGTAATAATAATTCGGTGTGACTTGGAAAGCGTAAAAATCAGTACCTATCTAGGTTTAAGGGGGGGAGAGTGCTCTTGCATCTCCATAGCCGAGTGATTTGAACAAACTTTGCTACAGTAGCGCCCCAATTCATTAAAATTCGATCAAACCTCACTACAAAGGTTCAATAAACTCTGATACTAAATATAGAAATAACAATTTATAAAGTACACTCAATCCATTCAGAAAATGAGATTATAAATAAAATACCCGATATTTAATAAATTATAACGTAAGTGAAACTGCGGATACGATTTGTGACAAACTTTCGCTAGTTACGACAAAAATGTGGAAGTTTTTGAACGAAACGAGAGTGGTTTGAAAGGTCGGCCATGTTCCGTGTCGATTATCATCATAAAGCGACCGTCACGAAGGTCGTAAACTGTGTCTATGTCACATAAAATATGGACATTTATGGTCTGGTGGGCCACAATAGTTCATTAGCCGCTTGTTGCGCTGATATGATTATTTGTTTAGTAGAGATTTGTAATTTGTATCATGAATTTCGGTTCTTCAACTTAGTGTAGTTGTAGCTTCTGTATTTTAGTTTGCTTGACCAAAGTTTAACTGCTAACTTTACTGAATCGTTTTATCATTTACAATTTATTATTCTATTAAAACACCATTAATATCGGGAAAGAAGTGAATATTATAAGTTATCCGAAACCAGTTTTTCGGTTCCGGAACCGTACCACAATTAGTACGGTAGGTACCAGAACCGTACCGAAATTTGGGTTGGTTCTATAGGTCCGGAACGGACAAAACGCCAAGAAAATCTTTTAAATGACGAATCAATTCGGAATTTCGGATACGCTCTTTAGCTATAAAAGTGCATACATAATCTTTTTCTTCGGCGCAACATTTAAAAGCATGTCCTGTCCCATCCCGTTCCCGTCGCACTGGCACAGGCAAGTTGTGCATTACAATGAAGGCATTCAAACTAAACGCAGCATTGTGGACACACGAAGATGGGAGATTAGGGCGACGCAAGTGTTTTGTGTTTGTGTGTTTTTCTTTTGCTTGGCCATATGGCCGCAGAACATTTCAATGACAAGTACATTGAGTGGCTTGTTGTGCAAATTGTCAATGGATCATTTTAATAAAATCAAATTTATTTTGTAGAAACAATTTGATAAGCTTTAATCTTTTCTGATTAGTGCATTTTAATGAATGGGAGTGTTCTCTCTGGGGAAGGAATCCCTGATATTGTTCCGTAAATCAAAAATACAAAAAGTTTGAATATTATACCCCCAAGTTAATATCCATTACCAATTCATAAATTGTAATGGTAGCAAATACTTTATTAGATGGAAGGACCAATTCTGTGTCAAAATCCTGTAGCACTGCACTGGTGCATTAAATAAACATACAAGAGCATACAAGATGGCATCCGTAAAAGGAAAACCACACAATCCAGGGCCATCGTCTGTGCTAAAATTAAACTCCATTGCACCAATCAGTGTTGCCAGCCGTAACGCTTTGTTTTACTTTTTAAGACATTCTATTGCGATTATCCAGATAAAGTATTGTTATTATCTGTGCTGGATCGATTTTAAACTCCGCAAATGGAAGATTCGTCACGATTCTCGCCTGGGTTGCCAGTGTCTTGTATTTAATTGAGTTTTGATAAAAATACGGATTAAGTAAAAACTCCTTTTGACTTGAGAATCCGCAATGGTTGCCCAGAATTTTTTTCCTACTACAAGACGCAATCATCAAAAGTATTGACAAAGTTAGTTATATCTTGGACATTGATGACTCCTACTGTCTTTAAACAAAGAACCTAACTGTTTAAAAATCAGAACCTACTTAAATCGCCACCACAAATGTCAGCTATAAAACTGTCTGCTACAATTCCAATTGTTCCAATATTCACATTAGTATCTTCCTCGTGCATTAATTAACGACGATTTTCAACACTTCATTAGTGACTAAACAGGAAGATACGATACCAAAGCGTATGCACAACACGAGTATGATGGCGACGAGTCTCACTTGAGTCAACAACTAAGCACACAGTACACTCTTGCCACACAAATATAGCCTCTATTCCTAAAGCAGTTAGTGTATCTCCGGTATCTGCATTGGCAGACACGATCTTCGCTGAAATGGATCTTACTGTTAGTTGATTTGCTTAAAAGTATTCATTCTAAGTGTTTAGCATTTTCTTTGAACGTCTGCTTTCCAATTTTATGATGGATATTTGAATAAAACACGAAGGCTATCTTTCATTTGCAAATGTAACTATAAAGACAGATAAACGGACGTTTGGGATAATATATCCCAAGCATGATGCAGATAGATATTGCCTCAAATTTAACATATTTTAAGGGTTGAATTGATGGGGAAGGCTTTCCTTTAGAATTAATCATATTAAACACTGGACTCTAAAAGCAACCCTAAAGTATGTTAACTACCTAAATGAAGAGAATGATTTAACTAAGAATGGATTAACTTTCTGCAATTAACATAATTAAGCTTGCCTAAATTAATATCATGATAGACGATATAATACATGAATTAAGAACGTATACTAATAATAATACACGTATGCAGACGGAATTACTGTGGAACGATGTTATCTTGATCTACATTTCATAAACGTTTCATGAGGATTTCAGGATATTATCATAATCTTGATTTGCATAAGTAGTCTAATCCGTCGTCGAACCGGCTTGATTTGATATTTTTTTAAAGTCAAAATATTTGGAACCCGCCATAGATATAGTATGGGATACGCACAGGAAATACAAACAATGATAAAGAACATTAAAAAAAAACTGCATTACCCAAGAACTATTGCAAATAAATGATTAAGATCGTCCTTGGACAGGAAATTGCATGGCTGCAAAGTAAACATAAATCACTTCCAAGTTAAAGGACCAGTGTATATTGAGATCTGAAGTATTAGATAGTGAAATATTATTTCAAACTTTACTGAACCCTTTCAATAGGTAACATAAAAACAAAAAAAATCTGGTCCTTCGGTACGAAATGTATATTTTTAAATTCTGCCCACAATTGCCACATGATCCCCGTACAGAGCATGTCAGCACGAATACAGGCTCGCATACGCAAGTGACGTGACAACAATGGACGGATGTCTGGCTGTAATCACGGGGCATTGTCGCCTGGCAGCGCTAGGACCATGCCATGACATGCTTAACATTCGTTTATTGATGAGCAGAGGAAATTCGGCGCTCAAATGTGACTTCATTAAAAATATAATGTTATAACAATGACGTTATTAAATAATGACAACTTGTAAACAATGGTATTGGTTAATAGAAAAGTGGAAACTCGGAATATTTTTAAATTGAGTTCATCTAACTAAAGGTTGAACCGAACAAACTGAACCATTTCCGGGGAAACGTGGGAAGCTGTAGCTCCAACCTGGTAAAGTGGGGCTACCTCGACGGAACGGCTACCGGGTGTGGTGTGGTGCTATATCGCAAACTATGCTCCATCGCTTACCCTGCCCCCTGTGTCCCAAAACTTGCAGCCAAAGTGACCACTGCGCTTCCACCGACGACGCAGTGGCAGTGCCGAAGTTTTGGGCCCACAAGATCTGAGAAAAGTTATTCCAGCGACACGAAGAGGATCTATAGGATTTACACATAGCTCGAGCTTCACCTATGGGAGATAGTTTAAGCCTAGCTAATTCGTAATTTCAAAGTCAATCAATAGTATCAAACGTTATCTAGAAAATGAATACTCCTATTAAGCTCCACACCATTGAATCACCTGCGAAATTCACCAAAAGCAAGATAAGCTAACCTCTTTGTTGACACTATCCATCGGTTGATAAATATCCGACTGTATCGCTATGAAAGGCTCTCGAAAATGCTAATAACCGACGTTAATAGATGAACTGATAGTGCCGATAGCTTATCAGCAGATATCCATATGTCAGATACGGTGGGAAAATTCGAGATGAAAAACACTAAACAAATAATTTGGATATCGGAACCTTATCGGCTAAACAAACTGATACGAGAATGTAAGACATTGTGCAGTTGACGGAATTTGTTTCCTCTGCATGACACCTTAGCTTGATTGATAGCAAATAAAATAACACACTCCGCCTCCAGCCAATCTCACTAGAGATTAATGCGAATAATGTGAGAGAGACAAATCATAAAGAAAGAATTAAATCCATTTTTTATTTCATTAGAATAAAAAGTTTATCTGTGTAACACTGGCCATTCACACAATAATCACTGAAAGCCGTTTTAAAAATTCTGAATTTGGAATTAAGAACGCCAAGCATGGCGGCTACGTTTGGATACACGTTCCGGTGTCCGCGTTACAGAATAATTAAAACCAAAGCGCACTTAATTACTGAAATGGCTACATATCTGTTGCTCGAGCTAAATGAGCCTCATTTTTATGAAACAGATAACATCGACGCCCGTTGGAAAGTCGGCGCGATGCCGTGTCTATCACGGATTTGGGAAAGTATAGCAATGATGTTCGAACGCATTCTTTAGTATTAAACATTTATTTTAAATTGTTACGTGACTTTCTCCTTGCAAATAATATTGTTAAAGTGATGACTCGCACGATTACAAAGCACAATTTTAATGAGCACAAGCACAGATCGCAAGAAGATTTCTTCCGGTCGAACTCACTTCTGATTTCGCTACACTATGTTATTTTGTAGATTTACTTTAACATAATATACCTATGGGTATAATATAGTCATTAATTTTAGGCTTATCTTTTAAGAAGACTTAAAAAGTCAATCTTCCTACCATAAAATTTTGTAGATTTTAAAAGTAATTCCTCATATTTTTATTACAAACAAATGTTTTGCATTTCTATGATATTAACAAAGAGAAAGCATCTGCAAAAACGAAACTTTTATTAAATAAATGGCGTCTAGACTTAAGTTCGTATTCTCTATTGATTCTAGCCAGAAGACGTGGAGCACAGAGCTCACAAACGTAGCGCGGCTCCATGTTGAAAGTTTAGAGCAAATTGCTTTGAAATTGATTCAATATTTACTTACCATGTGTGTGTGTCTTTCACAGGGAAAGCTCTTTGAACTGTACATTCTACAGTTTGCAATGTGCTAAAAGTCAGCTATTAATTGAAGTATTAGTTACCTGCTATTCATCACGCTTTCCTCAATCTAATTACTCAACTTGTCATCAAATGTAATCGTTACTAGCACCAACAAATTGAATTTACCCGTAATTATTGTTTCTGATTAATTGGAGCTGTCAACACGCGTTTTGTCATCACTAATTGTTGGTTGCAGACATGAAAACTATTGTCAATTGTCGCATCGAATGTAAGACGACACGCGATAGTAATGAGGTGTGAACAAGTCAGATGGACACTTGATACAACGCAGGAGGACATGCTCACGCGCCGCGGTCTGATTCTGCGCGTGCGCTCGACGCCCGTAAATCACACAGGCTAGATCCGAGCTCAATTTCTCTGGCCATTTATTAGTCTCCTCAGCCATTTCGTGTCTGTTTAAATAATTTGTGTACACGCAACGGTAATTTAATAAAAATGTGGCATCTTTGTTACTGAGTTGTAGACGTTATAGTCACGTCAGCGGAAATGTTGCGTTTCGGTAAGTGATCATTAGAATTCTTGGAGATGGCAAATTTGATTCAGCTCAGGCTCAGTGGATATTTAGAATTTAGATTGGTCGGGATTTACGAGGAAGATTTCAACGTCCTTCTTGGGCGATGATCGAATATAAAGCGAAGGGCCAAGCATGGGAGCGAGACACATTCTAGCGTTATCTGTGATTCTGGCGCCCTGGCGTAACAAAAGGGTGTGTTTAGAACTTTAGGGAAATCGAACCGAGCCTACATTCATTATTTACGATGTTCTATCCTTTGTCCTTCTTCTGTATTTTAAGTAGGGAGAGCAGAAAGTATTGCTTGTAGTGTCCTTAATATAATCTTTTCCGATAATGCATATTTGGCCGCAACCCAAATTGAGCCACAACTTATTTTTCTGAAGTAGTGGTCAGACGTAGGAAACTCTAGAAGAAAACTTGGGGAGATACACTGACTTTCTCGTCCTGCACTAAAAAAAGTTGACACAATGCATGTATCTATTATATCTTCTGCAACCCATGTCCTTCTACTCATTACATCGTACGACGTAACAGTTGGTTACTCGTTCAATCAAATATTACGATCAAACGTTTGCGCATTGGATTACAATAGGTGGTATTGACAAATATTGCTTACGCTTATTTTCTTTTACGACATCGAGTAACATTCCAATCTTAGCAGCCCATTCGACTTGGTGGTACAAAGTGCGGAGATAAGGACCAAACTTATAGGTACTTTAATGGTTGAAAATTACTTATCCAAACTGGACAGAGATTGGTCCTAATGAATATAACAAACAAGGCGTAATGTCCACCGTCGCAATAACTATGAATAATTCAAAAACGAAAGTATAGAAATAACATAAAGCACTGACATGTATACGTTCTATTAATAATTCATCGCTGTATATTGTGATTAATACTCGTGAGCGGTTATTAAACTCATTATTCAGTGTCGGTAATTCATATACTTTCACGTCAGTAGCATCTTACTTATAATTTGAGAATGTTATTTCAAACTGCTTCTTGTATATTTCAATTGTTGAGTTTATTAAAGAAATGCTGAATTGGAAACTGTTTTTGAGACTTTGCAAAGAAGAATTAAGGATTTTTAAAACTTGATATCGTCATCATCATCTGCAGGCGTGGGTTAACTTGGCCTGGTCGAGTCTATTCATAAGATATGCCTGAAGTCACCCATTTTTATTACTGACTTCAGGGTCATCGTACACCTCGTAGAGTTCATAGTTGTAAGACTCCGTCATTGCTCTTTTTCCAGCACTGCACAGAATATGCGCCTGAGAGTTTAGCGTTCGGATACTAAAAGTTCTCGGCTTTTTCCTTAGTATCGTGTGTCGCAAGCTCTTGTGTATAATGAGAAGGAGAGGGCTTCTTGAGAGAATGTTTTGTACTTGACTGGTTGAAATAGCATTTATTGGCCGCCATTATCCAGTTATTTTCCTGCATATAACAGTAGGCATTCAATTTTGTCCGTTACCAAGGAGAGTTTCTTCTCTTAAGCTTTGGGTTTCTATGCGGCCAACGGAAACACACTAAAACGGCTGTCCAAACACAGAGCTTTTTTTGACACCTTTAACTTAAATATTGGTAAAAATGACAGATTCTCATAACGACCGTTATATTATGACAGAACCTCTTCTCTAGGAAACCAAAGTTTTAAAGACTAGTCATTCAGTTTATAATGTCAATGTAGTCTTAGGGGTTGAAATGTGTCCTTAATTATGTCTGTCCCTTCTAGTCCTACCTATTACATACCTATCACAGTTCTTTTTATATCTTTGATTAGGTATTCAGATAAATTATAAACAATTAGGCGTGTGTTAGTTAGCCCAGCAATACACATAATTTTCCTGTAAATCAACTCAATAAAACAGGAAAAACAGATCAGGAAGGAAAAGAATATGTTACGATACTGTTTTTGTGCATTAATACTCAGTTCAGTCAAACGACATCAATATTTTTCGAAATGAATAGCTGCGTTTTTATTTTCCTAATCGAGGTACGGAACCAATGCGCGAGTCCGACTCGCACTCGGCAGATTATTTCTATATTGTCTGGTTCCAAGAAACGCAGTAAGTCCTACTGTATTCGGATTTTTTGTTGTGCTATTGCATCTCTCATCATCTTCTAAGGCTCACTTGGAAGATCTTTAGCATTCGATTTGTACGAAGGTTCAATTTTGGAACTAAGCATACGTGCTCTCATTTCTCCTAGTAAATCAGAAACTTTTGTCATCAGACTTTAGGAATTTGAATTGAACCTGTGATTCCAATAAAGATATGATAATAATAAAAATGTGGGTAACATGAATCATCAGATCGTTCATCCACGTAGATAACTTTACCCACCTGAGTGCAGCTGAAAAAACAACAGCGGTCTAAAAAAGAATGTTTATAAATAATTCATACACTTAACAAAACCGGCGCGCCGTGTGCCCGTGTCTAGCAGCCTGTACTAGTTCAAGATCACCACATGAAACGACAATACAGCGAGCTGCGGGCACGACAGAGCGAGGGTGTGAGTGCGCAGCCCTAGAGCTCCCGGTCCCGTACGTAGCTATACCTACCCATCCCATGGCGGGACAATCGATTCGCGGGAGTCGCTCGCTCCCCCAGCGGCGCGCCCGGCCGCCCGGCCGGCCCGGCCATCCGACCGGCACATTCTACCGATAATAACGTAAAAACTTACCTTTTTACACTTCAGCAAACTCACACCACCAAAGAAATGCAGCCACGGAGATCGCGAGATCAAATCACAGGTTGCACTATATTCGCGAACGGCAGTTCAGTCTAGCACTTCATCAATTAACTTGACACTGATTTTTAATTATAATAGCTAATTTATATGTTTAGTAGTGTATACCGGTACGGTTTGGTCCGGTGTAGATTAATTACGTGAATCGTTGCAACAACAACGTTACCCCCACGGTAGTTCGCGGCGGACTGACCGGCTTGAAGATGGCGCTCTGCGTGCGGCGGCAGGGACGCGAGTGAATGTAGCTGCGGAAGCACCGTTAGAAATTGCTCCAATAAGAACCCAGTCTGACTTCGAGCGACTGTTGTCAACCAATAGTTACCGAGCTTTATTACTTAGATTTTGCCCGTGAAAGTTCAAAAAGGCTCATCATTATTCTAGTTTTAATGATATAATTAATAATCATAAAATAAGAAGAGTAGTCGTGTACAGTAATTATGCTATTAACGGTTTATAAACTCACTAAAAACTATAAAAAAATTCAAGATTAGAGAGTCCATAAAAAAATTATATTATAAAGATAGGTACATTCACATCACAGCTATTTTAGGTTTTCTTCTATTATTTACGAGAGTTCTTATTACATTAGAATTTAGTGCTGACAGTAGGCACTTCAGGAAAATTACAAAG
This sequence comes from Apamea monoglypha, assembly GCA_911387795.2. Taxonomy (NCBI): domain Eukaryota; kingdom Metazoa; phylum Arthropoda; class Insecta; order Lepidoptera; family Noctuidae; genus Apamea; species Apamea monoglypha. The sequence goes on from OU426922.1 coordinate 20,107,747, forward strand.
CCCATCAAGTACAGCTCCCCTTTTTTGCCAATCGGCCAGCAAATAATGCAAATACCATTGCCTACAGACCTACAGTTAGATCTATCTATACCCGCAAGATAGAGAGCTGGTATGTTTTGAAACACAATTTGTTGACAGACTAATGTCAACCGTCAAGTGTTTTTCAGTTAGCAGTTATTTCAGTTCAGTTAGCATTAAACATGCTAACTGCAGCTGTGGTTACAGCTTCAGTTAGCATGTTTGATCATCTATCAGCAAATTGTATTGATTAGTTTTTTGGAAACTGCGTGATGCTCAGTAGTTTTCTGAACTTTTCTGTAGTAGGGCTTGAATAATCACGTCTTGTAAGAGTACCGTTAGGTCCCCTTTTTTTTCCGGTGTGGAAAATCCTCATGGATGTCCGCCGCCCTGGGGCGGACGACGGGTCTGTCAGACTCTTACTGACTAAAAACCACCCCGGTGTTCCATCTCACACCTACGCCGGGGGTCGCGGGAACGTAAGATCACTACGCGCCGCCACCTTGGGTCCTGACTCGGGGACGTCCGTCGCCCCCCCCACACGGGGGGCGACGGACGTCCCCGAGTCCGTCGCCCCTGGACCCATTTAGGGGGCTTGAAGAGGGCGTTGTCCGCCCTCCGCCGACGCCCGGTGCGCCTGCTGCGGGCCGGGTGAGTGGACGAGATCTCCCTCTCCCTTTCCGCAGCCGCGCCGCAGCGAAACAGTCGTCTCGCAGAAGGAAACCACCGCATCCCAGGACTCTTCGCTGCCGACCATCGACCCGACCACGGCCGGCAGCGACAGGTCACTGCCTACTTCTGAGATGAGGGCACGGCGTGGCTCCTCCCAGGTGGCACACTCTGCCAGCGTATGCCGCGCCATGTCCTCCCGGCAGTCGACGCAGTGGTGACACCGGGCGTCCGGCTCCCTGTTTATGCGACACAGTTACTTCCCGGAGCAACCATGCCCCGAGAGCACCTGCGTCACCCGAAACGACAGGGAGCCGTGCCTCCTCCCGAGCCAGCGCTCGAGCACCAGCCGGACCGCCTCGATGGTGACGAGGCCAGCGGTAGGACGTGTAAGCCTGTCCCTCCATTCCGCTACCAGGACCTCGCGAAGCTGAGACCGACGCAGCTCCATGTGTCGCTGCATCGGTCGCTCACCCCGCGCCCTACTTTCGCCTCGAGGCCCACACCGGGGCCCCATACAAGGCCATCGATCGCACGATCCCCACGTAGAGCCGCCTACAGGCGGCGCTCGGGCCCCCCCGATTGGGAAGCAGCGTTAATAGCACCCCAGCCACGCCCACGCCCTGCGGACTCGTCGTCCGCGTACCGGCCCATAGTGCTGCTAGACGAGGTGGGTAAACTGTATGAGCGAATGCAGAGGGGCCGGACCTGGCGGCCGGACCTGGGCGGGCGCCAATTTCGCCTTTCTGAGCAGGACCAGACGACCAGATTTCCACAAAGAGGGAAACTGGCCCTGACCATTAGGTCCCCTCGACTAACCAAACTAACCATAAACTAAAATGAATTTGTTTTAGTCGCGTCACCATCGCCTAAAATCCACGCAGTGTGTTTTTTTTTTAATTTGGCAAAGGAAACGTGCGTGTCTAACAAAAGCCAAGAAGTAAATTATTTTAAGGTCTTAAAATCGGTTTCACGGCCTTTTTTGTTGGAACTGTCGACCTGAAATGCCAATTTATTTTTTGGGAGCATGACAATGACTACACGTAAAGATTACAATTACAAGTAAATTCATTTCTGTAAACTTCGGTCGCATATTGCAAAATGGTGGTTTCACGGAAGGTAGCTTTGGAAAGTAGTGAACACCAAAGTACCTATTTGCATTTGTTTAGTGTTAAGTAAGTGGTAGACTTTTTGAGAGCAATCTCTCTTACGGTTTTACTCTCGCGGGTAAGTATAGCACCTACCTACATGGGGCAGACCTCACAAGTTGAGGGCTTCCAGATCTACATGACTTAAGGCATTTGGTCTAGGCAACTGAAAACTAAGAGAAAGTACACATCTTACTTATCTATTAGGTATTCGGTTGTCAGTCATCATTTGGGATATTTTGTCATTGAGGTTCAATGTATTTTGTCCGCCTTTTCGTATGGCGGTGTTAGGCGGTTTAGGTAACGCACGGCAGAAAGCGTAGGATTTTATGAAACGAAACAGTTAGGTACCTATGTCGTTCATGCTTCTTTTTCTCTATTCCTCATTCTGGGACGACCACAACTTCAATTTTAATGAAGCAGTTTTACGTCAAGAATTCCTCAGTAAATTGTAAAAATGTATTTAGTTTCCGTGCCTTGCAGTAGACTGTGACGTGACGAGCACAGTCGCGGGTCACACCTAGTTCAAGCTGGCACTCCTAAGCCTGCCCGCTAGACTCAGGTCACAGCATAGTAATGAGTGCCTAACCCACTCCAAACCTCCGTGAAACCGCAGTTTAAGTAATTCATAACTATTCATAGGAATTATATGGCTTTTTAACGTTACATTCTTACTGTTTTGATCATTCGGATGTCGCGTTTTCCTTGTTCTTCATGACAACTAAGTAGGACAAACGAAAACGTTTAATACCTAACACGTTTTTATTACTGAGGAAAAATATTTTTTTTTTATCTAATGGTGGTTTAATGGTGTACCTAAATAAAATAGTTTATGGAAGTCAGTGTCCTCTTGGATAACAAACTAAGTATGAAGCTACCAATCCAAGTACCAACTACTCATTTCAATTCTAATAATGTTGTGCATGATTTATTAATTAACAATATTCTAACTTTGTCAGGCAGTCTACCTGGTCTAAAGTCGGCCGTTAAACGTTTGCCCTGCCAGCTTGTCAGGAACTTAATATTTATTTACTACATAATGGCCTAACTTAACCCAGCCAAGTAGAACGGTGTCTAGAGCTAAACGGTGGTCCTGTTAACAGCTGCGAGCCGTAGCGGTTAGCTAGCGGGAATGACCGCGAATATCTGCAGTTTAGACACTAACTTGTGGATAATTATGTTTTCTATATTATGGGAAACTGCTTCCGCAGCGTCGGCTGTGGTCTGCGAGATAATTATACGTGTTTATCGTTAACTGTTTGTGCTAATTGAGAAAAAGTGTGTGCATAAGTGCTTGAAGATTCGCATCGATTCTGCGATCTTCGGATCTAATCTTAGTGTAGGTAATCGTAGAAGCTATTACAACGAGCCGCAGGAACGACAAAATACCTTAAGAGCTCAGAGACTTCATGAGGCTTACCAAAGGCTAGTTTCTCGAACGAAAATTATCGCAAAATTGAGTGACAAATTGTCAAGCGCGCGTAAACTGGTGTGATTGGTTGAATGATAATTTTACTTTGAGATAGCCAGGCAGGCAATATACTGACGACCTAAAGAAGGATACACTCCGTTTCCACGGATCAATTTGCATGCCCAAACAGGCGAGAACTTAACCACTATAACTTGTAACAAGTCTTGCAAAAACTTCATATTCCTCCGTAACAAGCCATTAGGAGTCCACTGAAGCACATCTGGCATCACCGCGGACATGGGCTCGATGGAGCGTGCTGAGTTACGGCAAGCGTCAGACTGCCTCATGCAATTTGCCTACTACTATGTTATGGGGAAACATATGGGAGGATATTGTAGCGAGTGGCAGACGGTAGTGGCTTGACGGGTTTGATGTGCGGAATATTTTGCTAACGAGCGAGGATTGGATTTCAATGTTGTGCATGGGCTAAGGATGGATGTAGGACATATGATTTGGGCTTGGTGATCCTTCCGCGTTCAGCGTTCTTCATCTCTGTAACCGAGTTGAATAAGTATATATAACTTTGTAGGTCCAATTACCCACTACGTAGACTCTAGGTCTCTGAATCCATAATTTCTCATGCTTTAGCCACTGTCAGACCTTGTGGTTTCATAAGTTTTTATGCGCTTTACCATGTAAGTTATTGCTGGCTAAGCTAATTATTTGTATAGCTTATCCAGCACCAGAGTAGTGGAGGCCGGAAATAAAAAATAAGAGAAAAGAAAAAGAAAGAAAGATATTTTATTCTGCACAAACGAAACGCAAAATAACGTAATGATTCAAAAAATCTCTCCACGTCCGCACAGATTCCTGGGATGCTCCGTAACTTGGACCATTACGGCGAATACCTCATCCTCACGCGTCGCGATATAAATCAGAGACGATCGGCCATCAATCGTCGCGTTCATGCTCTATGCTCGCGTCACCGACCGTCTTCGGATTTCAAACATCGCACTTTTTGCTAAATCGAAATTAATGGTCTGTATTTTTTTTAACTGGTCGCGCACTCATTAGCAAAACCCAGGAAAGAATTAATGAAACTTAGTGTTAGTTAATTAAGTTAAGATAGCTGTCATTGAACCTTTGTCAATATTCATAAAACCAACAGTTGACCAATGATGGCATCGAATCACGATCAAACTTATACCGTGTTATTACAAAACGAAACCTAACTTTAGTTCTAGCCTTAACTATTGAGCCAGTACTTGTATTTCGAACTTTATTTCGATTTAGGCAAAGTTCTTAATACTAAAATGACAACTTAGCACCGAACTAAGCTGTCAGTTTTGTGTAAAGAACTGCATTTCTATAACAGTTGGGTTCTTAATTCAATAACTGGGTCAGTGGTTTAAACCTGATCGAAAGAAAAACCTTGTTTTGTAATAAGGGAGTTTGTGTTTTCCAAGCGAATCGCCATGAATACTGCATTCTCTCTTACTAAGAATTTTTGAACGAAAAACGGAACTCAACTTACTATTTCCACTAGGTATTCTATAAGTATTTAGTAGTATGATCAGGACCCGTCTAGTACACCCCACACACTGCAGACCCACTTTCCCAACTCCGTAAAGATAAAATAACAATAAATTAAATTTTACGAACAAATTATACAAATCTCCGCCTGATCCAGCGATTTCTAGTGCAATGCGTTAATTCAGCGCGTGCGATAGTATCGCCACGTGGCTGAGCGGAAAGATCGCCGGATAGCACGCAGGCGCAGCTCAGATGCTGATGATACGGGAACACTTGCCGTGGACGGAATGGGGCCGACGATTAAGGTGGCAACAATGTGTTGCTGGTAAGTGAGTGTTTATGGTCAGCCGCTTGCCAGTAATCTTAATGAGAGGCGACACCTTTTTTACAACGACGTTGACGTTTTGAACGCAAATCTTAGGATCCTGCTCTAAAGTTTGTAAAAGGTGGCCTGTTGAAAGTCGCGTTAGGCACAAGGTTCATATAACTAATATTATGTTTATTCTGGGAGGCAGGGAGGCCCATGTCTAGTAATGGACGTCTTCCGGCTGAATGATGATGATGGTGACTAACCTACAGACGTTCCAAATGTTATTTCCGTAGTTTCGAGACCAAGATAACGGGAAGTACCTTAATTTTGTATTCGCTAAACTTGTAGGGCAAAGGTCACAATCCTAGGAATTGCCGTGACCGTCTGACATTTAGTTTAGTGACAATTTATCAATAATTCGCCTTTCTCTAATATTCGTTAGGTTTAAATTGCAGGCTCGATCTTAACAGTTCGTGTTAAAGCCGCTAAATATCACCGTAAACCATACTTCACGCCATGATCATGCAAATGTCAACAATTAGACGCCACAGGTCTTGATGCAGAACAATAAGTAGTTGTAGTCAGAGAAAGGCGCTAACTACGCAATGTGTTATTGTTTCATCAAGAATGGCGCGAGGGATATCATTTGTGTGTCAGCTGTATGTAATTGGCGTCTATCATTCTGCAGCCTGTTGGCAGATGCTTGATGTTTCTCATCACTGCTTTCCGATTCCGACTTGTTTCGCATGAAACAATGAGGAGGTTTTTGAACAAGTACGGGTATATCTTCCTGCTAAATCTTTTATGAGAGGTTTTTTTGAAAGACATCATTTTTGGCAGTCCCATGCCAGTTGATTCATACTTTTTATTTGCTGAGACTTACTCTCTTCTTCTTCTTACGCTCATGAATACGTTGATTCAACTAAGATAACATTTCACAACACAACCACTAGAATGTTTCTCAATATCTACACCATTAGATCTGCCACAAGTCCACAACCAAATACCATAACCATCAGGGTATGGTTTTCATTGTGTAGGTGGTTGTATTGTATTTAATTATTTTCAGGTCTGTCTTTTTTTTAAATATATTTTCATCTAAAATCTTTTTATACCACCTTTTCGGTCCCTGCCCTCAAATAATGTCACTTAGAATAGATAGAAGCCAATTTACGTAACAAGACTCCAGCCTTGCTAGAACTGTCCAAATGGTATCTATGGTTATACTTTCGAAGCCCAAATCACCAGCGTGCAAAAGAAAGTTTATGTAATGAAAATACAGCATTTGATAATTTGTCGATTGTTGAAGTGTTACGGCCACCTAATTACTGACCTATGTTATAGGTTTAATTACACATTGTTTCCTTAACACTTTCACAGCCGATCACGTGCAGAGTACGTCCCAGGTTGATTGTATTGTGACGCTGATCACGTTCTCAGTACGTGACTGACTTTCTTAGTGTTTGTTTTAAAACGACGTCCGTAGTCCGTGTTTGGCGTGCATTGATAATAGTGTAGTGCTTTAGCTACGCACACATGTAAGAATAACCGTGGTGGGGCGCTTGGTGTGAGCGGAACAAGCTATCGAGTGTCGCGCTGCGCCAGTGTTCCCGCGCCGCTATTGCGAGTGCACGTACACGAATTTTGGCGCGAAATGGCGAGTTCACGGCGAAGTTATCGGCTCGATTCGAACGAAATTATTGACTCCTTGGTTGCTGATGATGATTCGGATATTGAAGAAGCCCCAGATATTGAAATTCAAGGTAAATTATTGTATTTTGTTGGGTTATTATTGTAGAAATGTAGCCTTTTTGCGTCGTACATATTTTTATTGTTTTTTTCTCTTTCCAGACCTTATTCAAGACTTGCAAGAGGTTGTATCGGTTCATGATCGACAAGATGTTGATGCTGACATGTCAGACGACTTATCTGAACCTGTACGGGGGGAACATGTACGGGGCCGGGGTCGTACACCTCGAAGAAATACGAGATCCCGCCTCGGTCGCGGTCGCTCGGCGGTGCGTTCGGCTACACGCGGGCGCGGCGTTACCCGCAGATCAGCAGCAGCACTTACCCTCAGAGAAATGGATGAAGGTAATGGATGGTCATACCAAGCACTGCAAGAACCCCCAGAAAATCCAGTATTTCAAGAAGTATCTCAAGTATTGGCTCCAGTAGATGAAAGTTCGTCAGAGTTGGATTGTTTTTCAATTTTTTTCCCCGATTCTTTTTGGAACACTCTAAAGACGGAAACTAACCGTTACGCAGCTCAAATGAAAACCAAACAAGCAAGAAAAGGCATTCTGAAACCTGGCACTATGTTGTACGAATGGAAAGCTGTCAAAAAATCGGAACTAAAGACATTTTTTTCTATCGTGATTCATATTACGCTTGTACACAAGGAGAGTTTTGATTCATACTGGTCTACACGGGAATTTCAGACTGCAACGTGCCTTTATGCTACCATCCTTGCTTCAAAATGTTTCATACACGCAAAAATTACACGACTTGAACACGCAAAAGTCCATGTTCGACTTTTTTTTTTTTCCATAAAACCTCTTTTTTATTCTACATTTTTAAATAAAAAAAACTAATTTACGTCTGTTTTTTATTTTTATCCTAGAAATAAACAAGTCAATAGTATAAATAAAAAAATAATTATAGATTTATCATTGATAGTTCTCATTTTATAAATGTTGCAATATCGGCGAAAATCGCCGGCGAACCATGGAATCCGCGTTTTAAAATCTTCGGCTGTCAAAGTGTTAAGCCTGGGAAAATCGGAACTTGTTATGAAACCCAACACATTATAACGACCACTACCCAAACAACGGGAGCTAATGAAAACTGAACGACACTACTTGACGCCGACGACTTGTTTGTAGTACCTTGATTAGATTGGAACTAATTAGGTCATACCTTCGTAATTGCTTCTGTAGACTTCATGTCATGAGTTCGTGATCTAAGGCTCCTGCAAAGTCTACATCAGCTGCTATTAATGAATTGACGCTGAGCTGAGTCACGTTACGCCAAAAGAGTGGTACATATTGTGCTTGTAAGATCCAATCCCATGGACTTGTTCGACAGGTCGATGTTGGTCTCCGATTCCAGTTCAACCACATGCGTCTCCATAACAGCCCAGATAAAGTAACAGTTGTATTAAATAAAAACTCCATATAAAAATGCAGTTCATTACCGAACAATGCACCCGATCTCATTTACGAGTAACAAAATAAGCAATAAATACTACCGAAAGCGTAGCGGGACATGTAAAACGTCTTCATCAGACACCAATTATCACTGCTACTTGCTACTTCTCCCGTTAAACTTGCAAAATGTTCTCGTTTCTCAGTAATTGCAACACCAGCGTTGCTTGGTCTTCCTCTCCTCAAGATAACATACTGTATGAGGAAGACACAGGGGGTGGTCGGTACATTTTCAGGGGTCAAGTTATTTGCTGTTTATTGTAGGCCAACTAACAAGAGCGTGAAGACGCCGCAATTTCGGTATGTGAGCGATTTAATTAAGAATGTTTAATGTTCACAATTTTAATTCCATTATGCGCTTTCATTTTGACTTATATGATTCATAGAAATGTTTCTATGCTTGGAAAGCGGAGAGATGGCTTACAAATATAACGTTTAAATGAAATATATTTGTTGTACCTCGTTTATTCTAAATTACTGTTACATCGCTTGCGCTTGCGCACGGTTCCATAAAATACATTTTAGAATGTAACCTACAGGTGCTGAACGTTTATCGCCCATTACAGAACCGTTAATACCTAATACAGCTTCAGGAGTAATGTGTTAAGGCAAGTTGTAAATATGCTTACAAACGCTAATGCTAACGAAAATCAACAATTTCAGTAATGTAAGTATTTTGCCAACCCCAGTTTTCAACAGTGTTAGTGGTTAGAGTTACAAAGACTAGCATTTCAATGCACACCCAACCAGTAAAAGCTGAAATGACAATCAGTTTCGATACTCAATAAATCGATCATGACTAAGTATTAAACTTACATTTTACACTCATCATAAAAATATAACCCACTTTTTCTCGATGCCAATAATTAGAAATCTAGAAATAGCAAAGCCAATGTGACTGTGATGCAAAATCGTGACTTGCAGACCGCTCCTTGTTTCTCGCCTATTAGCACCTTGACGACAAATCTCATGCAATTATAATCGATATAAACATCGAATTTACGATGACAAGCATCGTTAAACCTCGGAATTAGGAAAGCCGATGGCGTGCTGTCGCGTGCGCCTGCGCTCCTCAGTGCAGCATTATCATAATTGATGAAAGCAGTAGCGTATCTATTGTAACGCGAGTTTTGTGCGCACACACAACGTTTGAGATTAAATATCCGCTTAATTAATGACGTTATGAGCAATAAACTTCAGATTTTTTTATTTAATAAAGGTTTCCGACCCCTGTAACTTGAGTCACAGTTGTTTCTGTGACCTGTCGCCATTTCATCCAACCTAAGTTGATCCGGTGCGTAACGTCTAGGTCTACTCGGACATCCTCTTGGACTAGTGACCCGAGGTACCGCAAGTCGAGCATATTATATTATAAGAAGGGCATTTAAGCGAGGGTTATGGGCACAGGATGATAGGACTGGAGAAACGGTTGAAATTGCAAAACATGCATATTTTCGGTTTTGTTTCAGGTTACCATTCTCAAGTCTTTGACTGACACCACACCTCCAATCTATTCTATCGCTGTTTATCCTCGAACGGCGCCAGGGAGGGTTCTCTTTCTGGATTTCCGGTCATTAGAGCGTCCATTTGGCGATACCAAGGAGAAGTAAGGGCTAAGAGCCGATCCTTGGTGAAGTAGATAGTTACATTTAAGCTCAATGCTCAGTGTGGGCCCAGTGACCAGTGTCTGTGTAGGTAGTGCCTACTGGGCCAATGTAAATCGAACTTTGTTAATCGACCATCGCTTAACGAAATTCAAAACTTACGTTTTTTACAATTTGCACGATGTATATTATGCATTGGTATGATTTTTACAATTTGTATGTTGATTCAAACAGGATTCGCGACCGTACAACCTGAAGGCCGGACGTTCAAAATATAGTCGCTCTCATCTCGGCGACAAACAAATGTCAAAAACTTGTCAAAAATATAGGGAAATTAGAAGTATTTTTGACAGATTGAGACTCACTGTGATCTGAGGGGCAATTCTCGTAATTTTAAGAACGTTCACCGACTAATCTCTGTCTCGATCTGTCAAAAATACCTCTAATTTTCCTACATTTTGACCAATTTTTGACATTTGTTTGTCGCCGAGATGAAACTACGACTAGATTTTGAACGTTTTAAATTATGAGAATTGGCCTTCTGACTGTGAACGTTCTTAAAATTACGAGAATTATCCCTCTGATACTGACCAGCAAATTGCAAAAAACGTATGAAAATCATAATTTCGCGGGTTATCCTGACGCGCAAGCCTTGAAGCAGATATGGTCCCAATGGCCCTTAGTACTATTGTAGATTTTAGACCGGCTTTATGAGTAGGTATTTTCTTCAATGCTTCACTAAACTTTACCTTCGGCTAAATCTAGTGCCACCGTAATATAAGGGTTTTAAGGAGAAATAATATAATGATGACAATAATTGTACAAGCTATGCTTGAAATACCATGCAGCTTGTGTGAGTGTGGGCTAGCAGTGCAATTTAAATCAATTAGTAGATGATTGTACTGTACACTTAGCTCCATAGTAAAAAATTCTTTGACGCCTCGCGCATTCATTAGTCGATAGTTAATTGCTAATAATAATCCACATCGACTATGGATAATGAACAATCGACACGGTTGGCCGTTAGCACACAGAGAACGAGGATGTCTATTTTAACTGACTAATTTCCAAAAAGAAGGACGCTCTCAATTCGAGCTGTATGTTCTTTTTATATCTATATCTACATAAGACTCTTCTCAAGTCAAGACTTTTTTAAAATTAGTTTTGCTAAAAGAAGTTAAGTTCTTTGGATCAAGAATATTCTTCTTGGCCGAAAGAAAGTACAGACGCCAGCAGGTCAAGCTACCCGACACTGTCAAATTTTCCCAATCAATCTTGAACCTTAATGCTTTAACGATAAAGTTGATAATCTATTAAAGAAATTTGACAGATTGTAGTAGCTTGATGTGCTGGCGTCTGTACAGACCCCAGCTGGTCAAGCTACCCGAAACTGTCAAATTTTCCCAATCAACCTTGAACCTTAATGCTTTAACGATAAAGTTGAAAATCTATTAAAGAAATTTGACAGATTGTAGTAACTTGATGTGCTGGCGTCCGTACATCATCAATATTTTGACAATAAAGATGCGCTTTCTGCTCCGCACATAAAAATAATTTTACATGTGCAGTTTTAAAAGTTGCTAAAATTATTAAATTATAATTATGAAAATAAAATTAACGTATGTACAGACGCCAGCACATCAAGCTACTATAATCTGTCAAATCTCTTTAATAGGTTTTCAACTTAACGCTAAAGCATTAAGGTTCAAGGTTGATTGGGAAAATTTGACAGTTTCGGGTAGCTTGACCTGCTGCCGTCTGTACGTGATATGAACGGAACTTTCAAATGTTATGGTTGTTTAGTTTAAATTATTAAAATATGAACGGTACCTATACCTACCTAGTGTTTTTGGTAGTGATTCTGGCTGCTGCGTCTAAATATGCTTTTAGAAACGTGAGAGGGCGCTGCCGAGCAGAACGGGATCCTAATTAAATTATCTGGAGCGTGACATGCGCGCGCATTTTATGCCTCATGTTTTTCTGGACGATAGCTAAAACTAGCAGTTTGGTTTGCTGCAAAAAATTATACAGGGTGGTAGGGACATCGACGCGCAAACGTCGTGAAAAGGTTACACCTGATGCCTTAAATAAAATTACGAAAGTCATTCATCTCGGAAATGACCGGATAAAAAATTATAATTTTTGAGTGCGCAATGTAGATCAAAACGCTCCGTGGATGGCGCGCGCGCGCGCTACCTACCGCGATACTGCGCGCTGCCCTTTCGAGTTTTATTTACATTGCTGTTTTAAGTGAAACAAGTGAATTTACTATTTTTTTCATTAAAAATCTCATTGGGTTAGATAGAAATAATGATATTATACAGTTTACACTAAACAAAAAAATGCAAAAAAGAAACGTAAAAATTAAGAAAAAGCCGACGAAAAATTTCAACGCAGGAGCGTCCAGAATCATGTACTGAATCCATGGTAAGCGGTTGCGCGTCGATGTCCCTGCAACTCTGTATACCTGCCTGCGGGCGGAGAGCAATGGGTAGCTCACCGCCCGATCAGAACCAGGCCCGTGCCGGACGGCGATTAAGTGTTCCACGCGCGCCTCAAAGAGATGTCAGCATAATTTGAGGGGCCCCTTAGGGCCGAAGCCTGCCGGGTCAGCGGGATTGTCCGAAAGGGTTACCGCTACCCCGGAACATAAAGGGCGAAGGAAGGAACATGGGTGGGTTTTAGTCAGTAAGAGTCTGACACTCCCTTCCGCTCCACCCAGAGCGGGAGGGGTCATTTGATGATTTCCCACCAGAAAAAAAGCCCTGTATACCTACCAATTAAATATTTTTGAAGTATGTAATTAAATTCAATCTTTATGGATTGTATTTTCAAAAGTTTTATGATATTTACGTATAATCCTACAATCTGATTCTAATCGTGTATTGTGATTGTGGTGAAAAAATTGCCCGACTTGGCCATCGTCTCTTGAGGAGCAAAAAGTAACTAAACTCTAAAAACAAACTAAAAAACTGACTGAACATAAGATTATCGCGGAGTCAAGAAAATCGTATGAGTTTATGCTGTTATTTTTTCATAACTAAGTACGGACGCCAGCACATCAAATTACTACAATCTGTCAAATTTCTTTAATAGATTTTCAACTTTATCGCTAAAGTATTAAGGTTCAACGTTGATTGGGAAATTTTGACAGTTTCGGGTAGCTTGACCTGCTGGCGTCTGTACTTCAGTTTTGTTGTTACTTCAGTTTACTTCATAATGTTAGTAGATATGGATTACAAAATATCAGGACCACTCTGATATTCTGATAATCTCACACTCTGATATTCTAGCTGCAGACCCAGTAACACAAAAGCCACCTTGCTAAGAAAAAGGCACTCAATGCATACTCAACATCAAATTGTTACCTTTGACGTGCGGTTAAAGGTTTAATAAACAGTGATGTGATAAAAAAAAACATTAATTTTTTTGTTGGCTGTATGAAATGCGTCTTTGCGTTGTCTTTGAAGAGTGTTTGACAGTGACATTTTATGGTAGTGACACTGACGTATGGTTTTTGAAACATTGTGAATTGCAAATTGGAGGTTATGTTGTGTTGAACCTTCGAGATATTCCGAGCAAATTATGAACTAATAACTGTGTAATTGATGTTAGTTTGTCAGTGATTATAAACAACATCATGGCTTTTGCATCGCTGCGTTTTAATGCTCTACGCAAAGTAGTGCAGTCAGCTTCCTACGCAACTTTGCTGAACAGGCCTATGTCATACAAGAGTGCGATTTCCTTAGAAACGTTGTATCCTAATAGTTCCTTGAAACTTACAACGCCAGCATTTGTAAGTAATTTTAACATTTAATTTATAATTCTATTAAAAATAAGCCCTTTTAATAACTTAATTATTATTTTTTGTAGCAACCAGCTGACCCCAATGAGAAATTCTCTGGATTCATCCCAATCGATAAACTAGATATAACATACAGTGCTAGCTCTGGACCTGGAGGACAGAATGTAAATAAGGTAAGTTATGAATGACATATTTCTTCTATAATTATTAATATAGACCTGTAGAACAGAAGTAAAGAACTAACTATCTAGGTATAAATGTTTCATGCCCAACCAAAAGGCGGAGGTGTAAAAACACTGAGAATTAACCATTTTGTTAAATAATTTGCAGGTGCATACCAAAGTTGACCTGAGGTTCAAACCTAGTGAGGCAAACTGGCTGCATCCTGACATCAGGACTAAAATGGTTCAACTGGTATGTTTCAAAACTTAATTTTATTATAATTAATGTGCCTGACTTTATTTTTATAATTTTCTCATTAGAGGCGAAATATACTATGCAATAGCTTTTCCACAGATTACTACTTAAAATAAATTAATAACAAACTGATAATGCAAGCATTAACATTATTACCCTTCGTATGTGAAATGTGGATCCACAAGAGACACAATTACTTTTTAATTGTTTCTGTATTTATGGCATTCAACCGGTTAATCACCATGTATGCTTAATGTGTTCAGTACTATCCGTATCCTTATATCCGGCAAACCGAAAATTAATGTTTTCCTGTTCTCCATTTCAGTATGGTAACAAACTAACAAAAGAAGGCTACTTGATCATCAGGTCGGACACCACCAGGTCTCAGCAGTTGAACCTGGCTGACTGCATGCAGAAGCTGCGGAACATGATCCGTGATGCTGCCACTACCAAGAGGGAACCCGCACCTGAAACTGTTGAGAGGATTAGACAAAGGTAATGCTCATCCATATCCACAGTCCCACACCAACAATATAAATGTGAAAATAACTTTGGGAACAGATTTGGATGTAATTTAAAAACCTAGACCTGGCTTAGGGTACTTTTTATCCCGGTTGTATGTGCCTTTGAGGTAATTTCCCAACTCCATACAGATGAAGCTGCCGGAATCAGATCAAACCAATCTGTTACAATCTAAGTTATTTTATAATACAAGTTTCTCTTGGTCTAAGGCAGAGCACACACTACAAGGCGCCACGTGACCGCGCAGGAAACGCGCCCCCGAGCGTGATCTTTTTCATTCAAATTTAATAAAAACGCTTCCACTTTCGTTTTCAGAGTGTGTGATCCGCCTTAATGGTCAAAAGGAAAATTGCTTTGATCACACAAACGGAACTAAAGAATTAAATTTTTAGGGCCCTTTTGATAATAATTATAAAATATAATAATATGTATATCACTTATTTTACCCCTGAAAGGCAAACATTTTCTTTATATTTTTGGGTGCAGTCGTATTTGTTACCAAATTATTATTATTTTCCAGACACCTGAAAGCAGCTCGCATGCGCGTGGCAGTCAAACGCGAGGACTCCCTGAAGCGCGAGATGAGGCAGTCGCCCACTATAGACTTATGATTTTTCTATTAAATTGGGCATGCACGGCTTGACTGGTGCTGGACTATGAGGAAACACTAATGAAGTAAAATTGTTATGTTTATTGTTGTTTGTGGACCTCATTTTGTCTTACCAGCACTCAGCAGTATTGTGAAAAAAATTCAATCTCATTAGCTGTACATTGTGCAGTGCGTTTGAAGCATTCTTATAGGTTTTTTGTTATAAATTGATATGAAAGAAGCAATTTCTGTTACTTGCACATTAAATACAAATAAATAAAGTGAGGTCTATAAACGCAGTTTCCTCCGATGTTCAGCTCAGCCGTAAAGTTTGACTGTTCTTATAGTTATGTGTAATTAATATAATATAGCTGTTTAGCAATCCGAGTCTTTATTTACTTAGTATTAAAGCTTTTGAATGGGTAGGTGTCACTGCATCCTTCGACAGTTTGAATTTATAATGCCTTGCCGTGCCTTGCTACAAACAAGGTATTTTTTTATTGTATAAAATCAATATTAGATACACGTAGTAGTGCAAAGATCACGCGGTCGCTGTTCTTAGGCGCCTGATAAAAACTCTTGAGCAAACTTTTATTAAAGATTTTCGTATCAAACTAGGATTGCGTAGGAACTGTATTATTCTGTGAAATAGATAATTATTTAACAGTCAAACAACATTTATACGAAATTAATGAACGTATAAATGTTTCGTGTGCCCAATTTAATATTGGAATAATGATACTCCAATTGTATTTTAGAATAAGGTCATGTAAACGTAGTTATGAAAGTATTTTGTACCTTTGTACACGCGTGTAGGCGCCATAATAAAATGATTATAATCTTAGCTCTTTAGATAATTACCGATAATGTTAAATAGTAATTAATAAATAGAACGTTCTTTAGATTCCAATATTGTTTTTATTCTTTCTAGGATATCCTTCCTATTATTTTCTCCGGTGGCATTAATATTTAGTTACATTAATAACATAACAACATAATAAAACCTCACTTGATGCTTTTTTGAACATTTTAAAACAGGCTGCATAAAAAATGTTATGAAATACTCTTTGGTCGCAACGCCGTTGTCATAGCAACTCAAAAGACAAATAAACAGTAGTGTCTTGTCAAGTCACAGTACTGTAAATAATTTTATAAAATAAATTTATTTTCAGTATGTCTTACAGGGATTTGAGGAGTAAGTACTTTTGTCATGCGATTCATCATCATTCTCCTGCTCTTATACGAATTTATTAGGGGTCGGCGCAACATGTCTTTTTCTTCCATACTTTTCTATTAGTCGTCATCTCGATAGTCACCTCCTTTCTAACCATCATTCACAATGACACAGTCCATCCATCGAGTCTTTGGTCTTCCCTTTTTTTTATGCATATGTTTTTGTAGGACTAAACATGTATTCTTTTATGAAGATTTTAGCGAAGCTATGCGTGTACTCGGTTTTCCAAAGCCAATATCTTTGGAGAGCTTCAGGATTCCAAACTGGGAGCTGATGGAGGAGTGTCTTCGCTGGCTGGCAGCCAGGGTCGAGCCTGACGCAGAGCTGGGGGGCGGCAGACACTCCATGGAGCAGCGCGTGGCGCTGGTCACGCACGCCATCGCGCTGTTTGTAAGTGTGCCTTATTTATATAACCAGCCACCCGACCCTGCTTCGGACGTTTTTTACGACTAGACAAAACATCAAGATTTCTTTTTTAACTTTATTATTAATCCTACTAAACTACTTATATAATATTATAAACGTGAAAGTTTGTATGGATGGATGGATGGATGTTTGTTACTCTTTCACGCAAAAACTACTGAACGGGTTTGAATGGGCATACAGATAGTTTATAACCAGGATACTTTTTATCCCGATATTCCCACGGGATCGAAACTTATGCGGGTGAAACCGTGGGGCGCAGCTAGTGTATTATAAATGAACCGAATTCTGTGGGCTTTACTATTAATCGCATCTTCCAGCACTCTCGCGCCAACATCAAGCTGAACGGTAAGCGTGTGTACGGCGCGGACGGCTATGCGGTGCGTGAGATGATGAAAGTGGCCTCCCTGCTGCGATCAGCACTGGAGACACCCGCTACAGATGAGCACCAGCGCGAGACCACGCCTATGAGCTATGACTTTAGCAGCCGGGTAAGGAACGAAACTGGGAGTGATAAAAAAAATCGGCATGTCGGACCACGCACAACGAATAGGTCCGTAGTCGGGATGAATTTATTCCGAAAACAAAACTTAGTTTGTTGTTGAATAAATGTTCTCCGATACATCGATAAACCCAAAACCGATAGCACGTTGGATAGCCCATAAGATGATATATATGTTTTTTAAATAATTAGTACCTACCCAGCTATCAACTTTTCGCCCTGCATATGCTTGTTCAAAACCCCTCAGGGCTCCCCTAGCATTTTTGTCTCTCAATTTTTCAAGAATAAGTGACACGGAACGAGCCATCTGAGGAGGAAAATAGAAGTTTTAAGGTTATTTCTATATCTGGGGGTGTTTAGTGTCCCGCAACGTGTTAACACATTTGCCTCTTACAGTTGAGTGAGATCAAACAAGCGCGAGCTCTAGCGACAGATATCACAGCACAAGGCGCTTTCCTCTACGATCTATTGGCTAAAGAGGCAGAAAACAAGGTGAGTTCTATACCTGACCAAACTCAATGGAAAATCCCTTTTCTAAATAGCTAAAAGTATGTACAGACGCCAGCACATCAAGCTACTACAATCTGTCAAATTTCTTTAATAGATTTTCAACTTCTTGCTAAACCATTAAGGTTCAAGGTTGATTGGGAAAATTTGACAGTTTCGGGTAGCTTGACCTGCTGGCGTCCGTACCTTTATAATTTTGTAGCGGTATCTACAACGCCACATGCGAACAACGCGTCATACTGACGTCACGCAAATCCTGCATCTCGCAAGCAGAGTTTACCGCGCAATTAGCATAGATACAATTTCCCAACATCAATCGTTGGGCAATTGCCCGCCAGACACAACACCCGTCTGGTCGGAGGATCCTCCCTTTTCTATGGAGGATGAGTGAACTTTACACCCTGTTCCCCATACCTTCTAAAATTTATTATGTTGATGTTTTGTGTGAAGCATAATTATGATTACCTACAATAATGACTTGGCCCTTTTATTATAGTTTGTTTTAAGTTCATTCAGTCCATCCAAAGGTTGTCTGGAAGACATTGCTATCAGCGATAAGACCGCCATTAAGTGCCCATAGAATTAGCAATATTGTAAAAGAGCTGTGTAACAATCTTGATGTAGGTACATTAAAATCAAGTAAGTACTTATATTCTAATTCTATCCATCTAAAAGAGGTTTTGCTGTGACAAATATCCCAGGAACAACGCGAGCAAGCGCTTTCCCGCCCCCTGGAAATGTCTGCAATGGAAGCAAGTCTCCGCCGGGCCCTGGACGCCGTCACTGACAAGGTGTCCTCCGGTCGGGAGCAGATCGACAACGTGGCGGTAAGCGAGGCTGCACTTGACGCGAAGCTGGAGAGGAAGAGAGCTGAACTCATGAGGGCGGAGAAGAGGCTGCATACTGTGCAGAAGATCAAGTAAGTTCGTAGAGCTGTCTGATAGCATCTTGTCAACTGAAACCTGCTGGCAAGTCGTCTCTTTCTACAGTGTGTTTCGCTGATAATCTTTTTGTCCTTATGATGGCCAGGGACCAATTTGGTTTTAGTCGGTAGAAATCCTTCTCCAACTTCTCATAAAAAAGTCCTTTAAACAACCTCGAAATTTTTGACGCTGAGCAAAAAAAGAAATGCAGCTGTACTTGTAACCGTTGCACATTAAAATGTTTCTTCATACTTCCAGACCAGCCTATCAGGGAGAGCTGACAGCTCTGGAGATTGAGATAGAACAGCTGTGGGACCAGTACGTGTTGCGGTATCGCTGCGTCGAGGCGCTGAAGCATCAACTTAGCGTGCTTGAGAGCGCACAGGCTGAGGTGAGCAACTTGTAGAATATAATATTACCTTCATGCCGATCTATACTAAAATGAGGTTTCTTGGTTTAGCATGAGCTCTTATTGGTTCTCAGATTGTGGCGATTGTTTGTTTACAGGCAGCTGAAGAACAACAAGCTGCAATAATGCAGCTGATTCACAAGTATGAAGCTGAAGATGTTCTCGGGAAACTTAGCGACTCTGGTATATACTGCTACAGTTGTTGGTTATAGGCAATCGGAAACGAATTTTATGTTGACACGATATAATTTGTAGATGACATGGACTCGAGTGATGAAGGCAAGGACCTGAGTGAAGTGAAACAGCCGAGACCGGCCACCAGACCTAAGACACGACTGAGGATTAAAACAGCAGGTAATAATGCACGCCGGCAGTACAGTGTTTATAATATATCTTCAAGTTTTGTCGTGGCGGTTCATTTTGCAGTTAACCAACCAACAAGTATACAACCAACCAACGTTAGTATCTCCAGAACAAACCGTTGATTTTACCCCACAATTGAAATTTGGTAAATGATGTATCGGTAGGCTGCGAGTTGCCATACGGACAATATCTCCCGTCCGATTGGAGAATCCTCCTTTTTGTTGAACGAATATGAACACTTTTTTTTCTTCACATCTGTATCTGGCTGTAGGCACAGCGGCAGCGGAGGCTCGTCGTGCGTTCGGCAGCATGGCGGTGCGCGACTCGCTGGACGAGATCCGCGACGAGGACGACTCGCAGTCCGATTCCGACTTTTCCGACAAGCAGGGCTTCGGTGACCTATCTATCTCCAGTAAGTGTTTACTTTTACTGACGAACCCTGGCTCTAGGCATTGGCCGCAAGCGAATACACTTAGTATCCTATCCTATCCTATCCTATCCTTTTTTTTTTTTTTTTGTTCCGGGGTGGAAAATCCTCATGGATGTCCGCCGCCCTGGGGCGGGCGACGGGGTCTGTCAGACTCTTACTGACTAAAAACCACCCCAGTGTTCCATCTCTCACCTACGCCGGCGGTCGCGGGAACGTAAGATCCTTCCGCAACCCCCGACTGGTGCCGGCCCGCCACCGCGGGCCTCCTCGGGTCAGGGGGGGGAGTGAGGTGTTTGACTCCCCCCGCGACGTCTAAGAGAGGCGCGCGTGGAACACTACGCGCCGCCATCTCGGGTCCTGATGTGTCGCCCCTGGACCCATTTAGGGGGGCTGGAAGAGGGCGTTATCCGCCCTCCGCCGACGCCCGGTGCGCCTGCTGCGGGCCGGGTGAGAGGACGAGATCTCCCTCTCCCTTTCCGCAGCCTCCTTCTGCGAGACGACCGTTTCGCAGAAGGAAACCACCGCGTCCCAGGACTCTTCGCTGCCGACCATCGACTCGACCACGGCCGGCAGCGACAGGTCACTACCTACTTCTGAGATGAGGGCACGGCGCGGCTCCTCCCAAGCGGCACACTCTGCCAGCGTATGCCGCGCCGTGTCCTCCCGACAGTCGACGCAGTGGTGACACCGGGCGTCCGGCTCCCTGTTTATGCGACACAGGTACTTCCCGAAGCAACCATGCCCCGAGAGCACCTGCGTCACCCGAAACGACAGGGAGCCGTGCCTCCTCCCGAGCCAGCGCTCGAGCACCGGCCGGACCGCCTCGATGGTGACGAGGCCGGCGGTAGGGCGTGTGAGCCTGTCCCGCCATTCCGCCACCAGGACCTCGCGAAGCTGAGACCGACGCAGCTCCATGTGTCGCTGCATCGGTCGCTCGCCCCGCGCCCTCGCTTCCTCGCGCTACCGAAACAGTGACGCGAGTACTTTCGCCTCTAGGTCCCAGGGCGGGGATCCGGCCAGTGCGCAGGCCGCCTCGTAGGAGATCGTGCGATATCCTCTGATGACTCTGACGGCCATCGCTCTCTGCGGTTTCCGCAGTACCGCGATACTGCCGGCCGTCAGGTCAGAGGCCCACACCGGGGCCCCATACAGGGCCATCGATCGCACGACCCCCACGTAGAGCCGCCTACAGGCGGCGCTCGGGCCCCCCAGATTGGGAAGCAGCGTTGACAGCGCCCCAGCCGCGCCCAACAACTTGGGCGCCAGCCGCCGGAAGTGGGGTCCAAAATCCCACCGGCTGTCGAGCACCAATCCTAGGTACTTCATGGTAGACTCGACAGCGATCCGAGCCCCCCCGACCACGATGTGTGAACCGGGCGGCGGCGCCCGCCGGGGGCTATGAAACACCATGGCCTCCGACTTGCTGAGGGCCACCTCCAGGCCTAGGCGACGTATGCGGCCCACCACCTGTGAGACCGCAGCCGTCGCCAGCAACGCTGATTCCCTGTGCGAGCTCCCCCGGGCAGTGACCAGCGTGTCATCCGCGTAACACGTCCTCCATCCTATCCTATCCTATCCTAAGTCTATGGTTCTCGTCAACTAACAACACATAACTCAACTATAACTGGCAACCTCTAATCCTAAATAGTGGATTAGACAAATACACATCATTTTAAGTATCAGTTGCGTCTTCAAAAGTAGTGGAGTTTTGGGCCGGAATACTAGGCCACTGTCAGGAGCCAGGGAAATGCATGAGAATGAGACCAGTTCATTTAACATCGTCAGCTTCAGCATGAGCATCTGTTGCCATTAAACTGTTTGTAACGCAGGGAAGGGACCGGCCACCAGCTCGGACGGCAGGATGATGTCTGCTGCCACTTCATTTGGTTTGTCATGCATTGCTTATATTGCTGACCCATTCATAAATAAAGTCATTCTTGTAGATTATTTTAGCGATGGCATTGAGTTTTTGCGTATGGATAAAAGATGCGGAGTCATGAAGATTATGCCAGAAAGATTTTAAAGTATGAAAGTGGAGGAGTATACAAGAAGACGAAAATGATGTAAAGAAACAACAGAAGTGTCAACATTTTTATGTATGAGTACGTGTCTTTTGTCTATGTGTATCTTATGTCTTTTTCGTTTTTTTTTATATTTTATAATATTATTTTTTTACTTGTAATTGTGCGTTTTGTTTGTGCAGAATAAAATATTTTTCTTTCTTTTTTTTTTCTTTTCTTAAACAAAGCACTATTGGGTTCTGATGATAAGGGCAGAAGGGTAGCAGATGATGAGGGTATGTTATCTACATAACTTTGCCATCGCTGATGACTTTAGACATACTTTCAGTTTCCTTGAGGCATTACTTTTTGTCTAGAGAAGTAGAGTTACTCTTTTAAGTGTTGATTTCAATGTAGGTGGTGGAGACGTGCCGTCTCGTTGGTCGCGAGCTCGTCCGCGTCCGACCACCCGCACGCTGGCTACGGCTGATGATGATGAGTTCGCTGATCTTATTGAAGGTAAGTTGTTAAATGTATACTTTAACTGCAGCAGATGCAGTGCCTACGTTAACGCTCTTAAGAGTGTTCAACACAATTGTGAAACTCTTTGCTTTGAGCTGCCAAAATTGTGTTCGCGCTTAGTTAGAATTTGGGAATCCAAAGTTTCACTAATCTCTGGTCGCCTGGCGAGTCTGCCTGTGATGTGGAGTGGATATCATGCCGCATGATACCTACATGTTGCTTGGTACCTGCTGCTTTCTGATTACTTATTCGGCCTCATAACTTTTTAAGTTTGTTTCAAAGCCAAAAAAACTAAGTTCAAAATGAAAATCTAAGATGGCAGCTGCAAAAATTTCAAAGGATTAATTTTTTTTAAAAATTCGCGTCCGCCATCTCAATTTTCTATTTGACTTCACTATCGGTTTCAGCACCCTCGAAAACCATGAAAAAAAACACCCACAATGAAAAAAAAATAAAGGTGAAAATCCATATCTAACCATTTTTTTCTCAAGGTGTGGAAAGCGGGGAAGCCGGCGACTCTCTAGGCAGTTCCTCAGAGAGCGAGCTGCGCGTGACCAGTGCCCGGCCTAGCGCCGCTCCCGGCCGCATCTCCGCGCTAAGCGACAACGAGTTCTGAGCCTTATCGCTAGGGCGTAAGGTGTAACTCTGTTTGTAGCACGTTTGTGTTTAGATGTTACGTAGTAAATACGTGGAAATTGAAAGTGATTTTACTTCTTTTATTATCTGTAAATAGTGGGTAGATCTTTCTGATCCTAACCTATCCAGTTTATTATAGTAAGTTGTTTATCGTTCTCCAAGGATCATTTGGCGCGTGACCAAGATCGGAACTAACGCCGCGAACTTGCCAACAGTTTACCAACAGCGCCCCTGTCAATGTCATTCAAGAGCCAAACGATCCTTGTAGCACACTTTACATCAAAATTTAAACCTGCGCTACGACCCACTTTTATCTGGCATCAATCGTGCGGACTTGTCCGACGAATTCAGCACATGATGGTAGACCCCTACAATCATGTGCTGAATTCATGGTTACAGTATGCGCGTTGATGTCCCTGCCACCCTGCATACTATACATAAGCTTCTTGTAGAAACTACTGCCATAAAAGATTTTTGTCACTTGAGGAGACTCTCCTCGATGTTTTTAAGATGAAATAAAACAGCAATATTTTATAAAAAAAAGTAGTATTTATTCGTCTCCTCATCCAAGCAGTATCTTTCCACAATAAATAACCTTCGCAAGCCGTAGACCATAGACAAGCAGCCACAATACGTCCACCGTAAACCCTAGTTTAAAGTATATACATCGATCTAAGGAGTATAGGTTTATTTACAATTATATTTTACAGTCTCTAAGTATTTGTTTACGTAGAATAATTAAATGTAAAAAATATATAAATTCTTATCTAGTAAAGTATTTGTAATAATCTCTAGAGGAGTCTTATAGCTAGTTTTTTACGTATAGTTAGGATACCGGACGGACTGACACACGGTAGATCTTGCTGAGGTATTTTATTTTACCATTTATGTACACACATATATAAACAGATAAGAAAAACAGAACAAGAGGTGATGCTTATTTCACAAGAAATCTTTACCAGCACAACGAAAAGGAAAAAATACCGAGTCTTTTCCTTTCGTTTGATTTTGTGACGAAAGGCATAACGCAAAAAAGATGTAGTAAATTTTAAACATTCCTCAATCAAAGATGTGCCAGCCATTTTAAAATAAATTAAGTATAGTAATAATAAAAATTATGGTAACAAGATACCTATATGAAGACTTAACAAGAAAATTCAGACACCGGAAATCACCCACAGATAAAAGTCGTTAAAAGATAGTAATAAACAAAAAGAATAACAACAATACATTAAATAGCTTAGCTTACCGAAAATAAAATTAAAAAGTTTAATTAAGGTCTGATTGGTCCATCGCCAGATAACTTTTATTCGAGGAATAAAATTGATGTTTGACAGTTTTTGTATGAAGTAACTGTCAAAATTATTCTTCGAATAAAGTTATCAGATGATTGAAAAATGAGCCCTAAGTATGACATACTAAATTAAAAATAACGTTTGTTCTAATTTTTAAAACAATTGTATATTAACAAATTTGAGCAACAATTTAGATGTTAATGTTTACACCAATAGTAGGTTCGCAATTTGGCACCGTTTAGGTACGTAGGACTTTCTTTTATATATACAAACGTATACTTGACATTATATCTAAGAATATAAACTAAATTGTATTTGTGAAGTTATTTTTATGATATCTTTATTCTTTTCCTCCATTATTAGAAAAAAACATAACACAATTTCGAAGAGAAATCTTCATTTCAAAATAATATTTTGTACAGAAGATGCATTAAAAATATCTTCACAAATAATGACGATATAAAACTAGATAAATAAGACTTAAAGTAGAGTATAACACAGATATTTGACGATACGTACAAGTTTACAATTTGTTAATAGTTAATATTAGTTAAAGTAAAGTGAACTAACGAAGTAATAACAATGAAACATAAATATGATTTCGATTTAAAGACTGGCCGATTTCTTGCCGTAACGCCCATAACCATGAGCCAAAATGATGATTGAAATGAAAAACGTGATTGTATGAAATGAATGAGAAACATTATTGTAAGAATCAATTGTCATTATGCCAATGATGTCTCAGCTAGGCCATTCGAGTACCGAACATCATGATGTCGTCTACAGAAACTAAACTACATATAGCAATAATTAAGGCAATTACATCGACCATGTTTGTCAGTAAAGAAATACTGAAAACATTTTCAGTAATTCCATGCGAATAATCATTTGCAAAATCTTTTGTTCCCTTCGATCTATAATTTAATTGACTTCTATGTAGGTAGGCCATGACTTGGTACTTGATGATAAGCGTTCGTTGAAGCGAGTGAAATGAAGACGATACAATAATAATTTATGAGTATAACATCATAAATTCATAATTCGTGTTTTGATGAAATGAAATGAAATTTTACTTAAAGTTAGTGGAAATATTTACAATTTTTCATAACGTATTGCGACCTTATAAAGCTACATTGTTAAGTTTGGTATGATATGCTTAGATAGTTAGTTTACTTAAACAAAGAGTATTTAAAAATCCCTTACCGACTAAAGTTATTCGCATCCATTTACATGTTCGTATAAATTACTTGACGCTATTTTATGAACCGCTTAACCAATATGTGATAGTGTAGATCTCGATTATTAAATCGATGTAGGACGAAAATTTAATTTTGACTTAAAGCGCCACAGTGGGTGTTAGGACAGCTCCTGATGCGAATGGCTGGTGTCGCTGGTGGCAGACGTGCTCGCCAGGGAGTCGTGTTGTTCCGCAGCATGACGGCTCTCGTCGCATACCGCTATGAATTGCTCCGCATATGCCCTGCAACATTGACAATACTCAGTATATAAAACAGGTTAATTTCATTTATAGCACTGTGTGACCTAAACCCGCACTTATTCTATATATAGTTTCGTAGTTCTATGAATGATATAAGTTACCTATCAAGACCGGTGTAGGTCCTCTTGAGGTCTGCGTCGGTGATATGGTCGCGGTCTGCGCGCCTCTTGCGGTGGATCCTTTCGAGAGACCTCGCCAGCTGCGAGTCTCGCTCGCGACCCTCGCGACGACGCCGCTCCGTGGTCGCGCGCGGCGATCGACGACGGCGCACGCGCTGCAAAATGACAAGCTTGTTATGCCGAAGCAAAAAGATAGTTTGTGAATTTCTTCTGTTTGAAAAGGGCTTTGCTAATCGAATAGGTAAGCCTCGGTACTTTATTGGCAACGATCTTTTTCCGCTGGTTTCCTTTTATCTAGTTCTTATCAGAGAATTTGTGATGGTTTCTACGGCCATATACGCGAATGTTTAAAGAAAGCAGCATACTTACAGCGTCATGC
Organism: Apamea monoglypha; assembly: GCA_911387795.2. NCBI lineage: Eukaryota > Metazoa > Arthropoda > Insecta > Lepidoptera > Noctuidae > Apamea > Apamea monoglypha. The sequence goes on from OU426922.1 coordinate 20,134,219, forward strand.
ACGGGGTAGTACACAGGTCCAGGTGCGTATGTCGCAGGAGGTAGCGGCAGCGTCGCGTACCGCGGTGGCATCACCATGCAAGCGGCGGGGACGCGGCCCAGCTGGAACAAGGAAATAGTGCATTGAGTAAATAAGCAATGAAGAAGAGATCCGATTCAAGTCGTTGGTTTGAGCAAGTGGTGTTGTCTATAACATAGTTACAGACCGCTTTATCAGTCCAGGAAACATCAGAATATAACCTATATTCAGAAACACACGACCCACTTCTAACCTTATAGTCACGGTTACCTATCACTCAACTACGTGAAGCTCGGAACTACAAATAAGGAACAAAATAATAAGTATTGAACTCAATAGGCAGTACACAGGGGTCAGCAACACACCAGTCAGCACACAACAATCGCAGAGCATACAATACGTTCTTCAAGTTAAAGAGAAATGCTTGCGATTGTTCACGTCCATACAAACGTGGTGAATAGGGCTGACGGTCGAAAGAAGATTAAACTTGACCTTAAACTGTAGGCTTATTGAATTGTAGGTCAAATATATGTGAAGGTACCTAAACTAATTGTCTGTTAAAAAGACATTAGCCACATTCATATTGGATTTTTTGTCATATTTTGATTTGGCTGACCTAAAACGTACAAGAGGACAAGACAGCATGATGCAGCAGTTTGTCAAATGTTCGAAGACAACTCTGCAGCAACTGTAATCCATAAGTTGTTCGTCACTCAGAGTAGGAGTTATGAATAGACCAAAAGGGCAAATCTGTTCTTTGTGTTCAATGGTCGAATAGTTAAATCCTTTAATTTAGATTCAATTTTCCTCATCCATCGCAAATCAGTGAACTCCATGTAATCTCAAGAACATCAACCCTACATTTGCGGCTTGTATCTAAAACAATAGTCCATAATATGTGTGCCGGCGCGCTTCCTAAACCAGTGACACACTGTGGGCCCTGAATAATTCACACCGTGTCTGGTGGACGCGGGCATATCCTATTGTTCCACATTCTCTTCTTACGTGACATCCTCACACTTTTTAAGGAAAACAAATCATATAATTACGCCAATGAGACCTACCTAGCTACCTACACTCAATTAATGCTCATTTAGCACGATTTCTACTACGGGAAATCGGTTTTTCGATTTCGCTATGGAGTTTACCCAATTGGCAGTTTGTTTTGGCTGCGAAATGGGTTTTAAGTCCCCAAATTACAAGCTGCTCTTTAAATAGACCTTACATATAACTTTGTTGTGTGTACTGTGCTGTTCGTCTGTTTTATGCTTTCGTGGTGGATTAGATTGTGTTTTATTCTAAGTTAGTGTTACACGTCTGTGTCCTTTGGCTTGCTACGAAAAGATTGCATTATGCAGTGTTTTGCAAAAACCTCGCGTTTGACCTGAACGGATAACGAATAAGCAATTTCTAGGTAAACTATAAAGTGTTTTAGTGTGTCTAATACCTACATGAATACATTCATTTAGACCAGAGATTCACCGGAAAGATACATAGCTCTCGGTTCCAATCCAATGAAGTCATGCTATGTTTAGCCTATACTACGTTATTACTGTTTACTAGCTTGACATACAGCTTTTCCAAAAACCAGCCGGTTGTGTTACGTGTTGTACACGCGTAGTTTCACATAGATTAATGCCATATTGTTGATGTGAATGTAGTCATAAAAGTTAAGATAAAGCAAGAATATCTACTTTTCCATAAAAGACTAGTAAGCCTCGCCAGGAGCCGTTACGGGTGTTGCAGCATTAATTCCTCGTCGGACAGATAGTTATCGCTGAGATAATGTTTTTTCTAACAACTCCAACCGCAGGAGTGGAATGCGGGCGGCCTCAACTGTTGGCGTCGTAAAAATATGGATTGCTTTTACCCGCGGCTCGGTCTTGTGTTTTATGTTTGACAATTCTATTTTCCTGCCATTCGGTAAGTAAGTACGTATTATTGGTTGCGGTAGGTTTTGATTCTAATTCAATAGCATTAAGTTCTTTGATCGTATTGGAAGATGTATGAACTTTTGTCTTCAGTCCGGTAAGTGCGAAATTAAAAGCAGTAGGCTAGTTGACAGTTTTTGAGAAAGTAATGCAAAAGAAACTTTATGTCTTACGTACTTATAAAGTTTGTTTCTATTTAAAATTTGAAACTTTCGTCTGGAAGTTGTGACGTGCCGCGCTCAGATTGGCGTTCAATGTCACGTGACCAAAGGCTTTAGTTTTAAGCAATTATTTTTCAAAAATAGGTTTTTCATTTGCAAAATTAAGTTGATTTGTAATATTTTTAGTTCTACAATACCAAATTCATATAGTATTTTTCTTACTGTCAACTAGCCTTGGGGTTTCCGAGCTTTTTCGAAATGTTCAAGTATAGGTACTTGATATTGGCACTAACAGAAAAACAGATTGTAAGATTAGAAGTAGATCACCAGCTACATTAATGAATAATCTTTTGTCACATTAATTGCTGCTTATCAGAATATAGATATTTACGATAAAAAGTATTGAATGAATACGTTATTCATTCATTCATTATTTTTCACACTGTTGACCAAGCATAACATCTCAGCACCTCAGTCATTCGTTACTCTGTTAGAATTGCCTCAACCTTCACCTTCTCATCTGGCACAGCATCTTCAACCATCTTCGCGAATTGTGAAATACTTTTTACAACTGCCATGTTTATATCAATGATTATCTTGTCCTTTGTTAATAAGGACTGTTCGAGCAAATTGCGATTGAGAAATATGACTAGATACTCGTAAATTCGAGAAGGTTACGGAGGTTATTTGATAAATCGGCATCATTTTATAGATGGCCTTTGGCATAAATATTAAGTGCAATTTGTTGTAACAGCTCATAAATTAGATCCGGTCAATATGCCTAGGCCTACCGCACACACCGACCAACCCGTTACCATGGATGTAGTACATGATTCTGGACCTTATGCGGTGACATTTTTCGTCGGTATTTATTGCATTTTTCTATGAAAAAGCCGTTTTCTTATAGTTAATGTCTATAGTCATGTGCTGATGTCATGGTTACAGTATGCGCGTTAGTATAGTGTATTAATTTTCTGCCACCCTGTGTAGGTGGCTACAGGTAGCTTATATTGTGATAGCATTTTCTCCCACATAGATGAAGGTAGGTGTCTTATGCCATCCATCATGTTTATATCACTTTTACGATTATCAAGAAAATCAATAACGTGTTTTTCATATACATATTTACCTAGTTGAATTATACTTAGGTAGTAAATAAGGATAAATACACTTAACTAAGTAGTAAGTACCTAGACATAGATTATAGAACTGCATGGCATGGGCTCCCACGAAGCAAAACCAATCCTCCTTGATACCTTTACAGACATGCCAATGAGACCAGATCATTCTGCATGATTTACATAAATGTTTCGTGACAATGCATATATCTAGCATAGATCGAATTAGAATTAACAATGCAAGCAATGTGTTTATGACTAGATCACATTTCCTGAACTTGATTGAAAGATCGACATTCTTTTATAATGACAACAGATTGATTGATAGCAGGTTATTGAATGTAGGCACTTCTTTTGTCTGTCTATGGTTTAGATCTCGGATTCATTTTCCACCTTCTTCCTCAGCCTTTTGATAGAGTTAAATTCATTCGTCACCAACAGCAGGAGTCACAAAATAGCTGTTAAAGCATCACTAGTGTGGTGTTCTTTTAATGCTCCTGAGTATTTCTCTATTGGGCACGATTGGAACTGCTAGCCTGAGCGATTTCCATGGTCCATCCATCATTAAGAATCCTTTCTTTATTTTCAGTAGGTTGACAGCTTCTAATTTATAGATCACTATGGAAAGCTCTTCGTTCTCATTGAGAGACCTTGCGACAAGTGCGTACGCGCCTATAGTCGCTCGACCGGTCCTAAGGTGTGATCGTAATCTGCGCGGGCGGCGATTGTTGTACTAGTATTTGTTTACACCCAATGATCCTAGTATGATATTAGACGAACTGTTGTAGAAGTCTTAGTTCTTAAAATATTCGGTGTCTTTGCAGGGGGGAGGGGGGGGGGGGGTGAAATTTACTTTGCTGTTATATTGTTTCCTTCAATGATCGCAGATTGTCCTCACACCTACACAGTGACTTAGCTGAGTAATTTTTATGGTAGCCTATCAGTTCATTCGTATTGACATTTATTATGAATTTATTTTATTATTATTATTATTTTATTCTATTATATTATTACTGTGAAATGTTTTGTAAATTACCTTCTAAGGGCCTAGTTACCCGCCGCGGGAGACGCTCCGGGCGTCGGGAGCCGCGTGACGACTCCCGGCCACCGTAGGCGCGGGCCTGCGGGCGGAGAGCAATAGGTAGCTCACCGCCCGATCAGGACCAGGCCCGTGCCGGACGGCGCGTAATTTGAGGGGCCCCTTAGGGCCGAAGCCTGCCGGGTCAGCGGGATTACCGAAAGGGTTACCGCTACCCCGGAACATAAAGGGCAAAGGAAGGAACATGGGTGGGTTTTAGTCAGTAAGAGTCTGACACTCCCTTCCACTCCACCCAGAGCGGGAGGGAATTGATGATTTCCCATCCGGAAAAAAAAGGGGCCTAGTTACCAGAAATAAATGATTTTTATTTTATTTTTATTTTTATAACCATTAAGTTCGTCTCTTTCATTAGTCTAAATGTGTTCATAGTTAATATCCCCTCCTTATTCTATCGTGTCGGACCGAGCTATGTACAGGGTGGCAGGGACATCGACGCGCTGTATGTGAGAAAATCTCATGCCGTGCTAAATATTCAGCTTAGTTAGGTTAATGATAATTTTGACAATCAACACCATGAAACCCATTGAGATTCTTTACCTTGATAAAAAAAAACCTCAAACAAACATTTTAAAAGGAAAAATAATAAACGAGTCTCATTAATATTCTACGAACACACAAATTAGTTGTCTCAGACTTTCTTTTCACTTTTAACGTGAGATAGCTAAACTTTGGCGGCAACTGGCAACCATGTGAAAAGTGAACGCCAAGGTCAAAGAATGATGCTCTCGTGAATATAATATGATGGTTACCGGGCACCGGGTCACTGTCCTACGTTCACAGACTTTTAATTAGCGATGCGTTTGTGACATTGTTTTGTGAAGAGTTTGTGTGTTTTGAAACGTGTGGCTTACTTTTCTTAACAAACGAAAGCTCTGAGAAAAGTATGGCGCGTGCAATGTGGGTTCTTTACATGGATCCGCCACGCCTTTTCTTTTAGTAGGTCTCGTAAATTGCAGTTAAGGGAAATTTGTATGAAAAAGGCATGCAGCAGCACCTACCCTTTGACGATGAATGATAACACAAGACGGATTGTTGATAGCGTAAAAAAATATTTCCAATCCATTTGGTAAATAGGCCGACGATGGCCATAAAACACGGCCGATCGACTGCAGGAAGTCTCAGGCTATGCTGGGCATTCATCATCTACAACAGTCAACCGTCGTCGTCGTGCTGTAAAGAATGTGTAAAGATTGGATTCAACATGCGAGTACATACAAGTACTTGGTGGCAATCGAAACATTGCAATTTCCAGTGTTTTGCAAGGTACTGCACGTACGCGTTCGACCTGAACCGTCATTGAATAGGCAATTTGTAGGTAAAATCAGAACTAACACACGGATTTAAAGTGTTTCAATGTGTTTAACTGGTACACTTTAGTACTGACCGGGGCGGAACAGAATACTTTTTTAAGCTAAATTAAGCTCGCGCCAACAGTCAAGGCAAGTTCGTAAACCTCAGGACTAAACGTTAAAGTACCAAACAATAAATATTCATCCCACACGATTGTAATCAAAACAACATTCTATTAAAATTCCTAATCCATGTAATAATTTAGCCAATTTCGTTAGGAATGTTGCAATTTGCCCGCAGTTGCAGTTTTTGTAATGAACACTGATAGTGATCTTGGAGACTTGCTATGACTTCTTGCCTGCGAGTGGGGACATAAATCATGCCCGCCCCCTGGCGGAGGTAGCGTGAACCTCGCATAGCTGTAACGGGACACTTCATGCTACACCCACGGGACTTGAAACAACGTTATGGCTAGTTTTACGAACCAGAGACCGTTACATTGTTACTTGTATAAATGTAATGTTTAGAACTGAGTGTAACACGTCCTTACAATCCAAGGTACTACAATATTTTTTCCGAGGCAAGTGCAATTAATGCCACCTAATACGTCGAAGTCGAACTACTGAAACTTCTATTTATTTAGCCCGTAACATCCCACTCTGGTGGGCAAAGGCTTCCCTCTTCTTTTTCCTCCTTTCGGTAGGAGTACTGCAACTTAACATATTATGAGAATGATGCACAGGTAGAGTCGTGTATATGCATGGATGCGACGTAAGTAGGTAATCTAATTAGTGAAAGAACACTGGTGAACCCGATTACAGAAGGATTTTGAAAAATCCTGATGGCAGCAGCTAGATGATACATAACCCTTAGTAAATGAGTAAAAGACCAGAATCAACAAGAAATTATTATTTCAAAGTAAAAGTAATATATGTATACATCAGTTCTTCGAAGCTGTCGACAGGTTGCCCATGACAGCAACATATTTCACAGTTAATTGCGAAATATTTCGAGATAATTTCCAATAATTACCTCAACATTAATCATTAACGACTGTATAGATAATTAAAATGTCTGAACTAGATGCCCAAATATAGCAAATGTAATGCTTGAGTTTAATCGAGAATTAACACAAACTAAAAAGATTTTAAGAAGGTTCAGGGGTACGTGCCGTGGTGCCAATGAGTGACGGAAAACTACAGTCAGAAATAATTTAAGGGAGACAATATGGAACAGTCGAAACTGTGAAGTCTATAGAAGCACTTTAGCTTTGAAGATGAAGACCAGGGTGAAAATGGAGCATCTAGTAGATTTGCAAAGTAATGCGTGGGAGTTTCAACAGAATTATGGTGGAAGGCATTCTGAAGAGGCCAAAAGCCGACAGTTCGATGGTGGAGGCTAAATATGACGACGATGAATAGACTTCGACGCTGCAAGTTGTTATTAGCATAAGAGCAAGATAATTGTACGGCAACCAAATTACTACCCTAATTCCAGATACTGGGAACCCCTCGATCACATCTATTATGTCCTGAAAGCATGCACGAGGTGTAAGTGTGTGCTTGATTATGAAAATAGGCCTACTGTATGTCTATCTACATTGTGTTGAATAGAGTTGCGCAGTGCGCCTGCGCGGAAGGTCGGCCGGTCGGCTGCGTTTGCGCAACGCATGTCGCGCATCGCACGCATCTGCACATTGCACAGATTTACGTGAATACGTGGTTCTATAGATGCAGTGATGCTCTGTGTATGCGAGTTGAATGCACTTATTTAGGCAGGTCAATCACTGTAGCACACTTTAGATTGTATTGGTTGACGAGCGCTGCGCAAATGTTCTTAGAAATTGCACGTCGCGCGATTGTGCGACGGTACGTTGACAAACTATTGGTTAGGCTATTCAGCACATGGGGTATTCAAATATTTACTGCAATTTTAAGACGAGCGTAGGTTTGTCCATTGCAAATATTAGCACAGTTGATCAAATCTCAGGGCTTACTCACATACAGCTACTCAGATTTCGTAACCATATATATCTATGGAAAATATTTGCTTAAAAAACATAGTCTTGATCTCCATTATTTATTTCTACATTTAAAAGGTTCATGCGAAGGTTACCTATACCCGTTAGATGAAACATTGTTACCCGCGAATGCGGATGTTTAGAGACGTTGCGTCGCATACATTACCATAAGACTATAAAAATGTCTATTAATGCTTATAGAACTGTATTTTACACTTTCCCTCTCAAAGAGGGCTGTGTTTGAGTAAACTGAGTTAAATCGAGTGTTATTTGAGTAATTTACGAGAAGTTAATGGCCGTGAACCGAGTTGTTGTTTATTAATACTGTGCATTAACGATTAGGTTTATTAGTGAGTGTTGTTTAGTCATAAGTTTCCTTTTTAGTGGTGAAATGTTGTTATTGAATGCATAATGTGTGTTTTATAGTTTGCCGTAGTGAAATGGTGTGTAGCATTACATACCTATTAAGAGTCTTGAGCAAATATGGAAAGAAATAGTCGAACAATCTTTGTTTATTGTATAATTTCCGTCTGTTAGAAGAAGGTTCAACATCGTAAACAAGTGTTTACAAGTAACACGACGTTTAGCTTATATAAACACAGATTGCACGACCAAAATGTTATTTTTTTCTCATGCCTTTCAATTAACAAATTTATTATCTGACTAAACGCCTCTAACCATTAACTAATTATAATGTACTTGACAGTTAAGCTCACAACTACCGACCAGCCGGAAACAGGAACCTGGTTATGCAACATAACCGCACCGGCTGATAACCGGTGACATGCAGCATGTAACCGTGAGCCGCGGGTTGCGCAACTGACGGTTGTTACTGCTGTTATACTGTTAGCAACCAGTTCCAGATGAAAGTCACTTTCAGTGAGTATGATGTTGCGTTGTCAATATAGCATGACCCCCTGCAAGATTGTTTGTCTTCAATTTATGTGTGAGGTTAAACTTTTTAAGTTAGCCCAATTGAGTCTCAGCTGATGAATGTCCTAATATTTAATACATTACTTAGTATTCCGCTGCAAAGATTTAGCGAAAATCGGAGACACTAAATATGCTCGCAGGTAGCTCATTAAAGCTGGTTGTATTTAGGCTGGTGTACATAATAAACAAGTACACCTACCTCTGATGAGGCATCAAGGAATAAGTTTGTCGTTGTGTTCTGAGTAACCTTTTTGTAGTGCAAGGCAGGATTTCTAGAATTTTAGGCAATTCTCATGGCTATCCAAGTCGGAGCCGTAAGGTAGTTTCGGGAACAGAATTTCCAAAATTCACAAACATCATGTGTTATTTTATAAGTGTATGATAACAATACAAGACAGAACAAAACTATCGAATGTCTATAAAAGGCAATTTCATATGATTACAATAAAACACAATAATATCCATAACTTTCTCCAGCGGACACAAGTTTGTGTGAAAGTGACACAACACGCCGTATCGATCGAATCGAGACTATCGACCGGCGCCCGCGCCGCTAGATCTAATTATGTTATTATGTTGACATCGATAGACTTGGACAAAAGAGACTGTGAAACTGTCATGATACTGATGTTCGGGTATTCTATGAACATGTCTAGCTTTAGAATATCATGTTCTAATGACAACTGTGGAAATTACGTAGGTAACTAGTGCGGAAACTGGAAAGCAATGAAAAATATACCTATGTAAGTAGTAGTGTTTTGACTGATCTCCGAACTGAATCAGCTCGAAGATCAGTCAATAACCAATACGTACATCATTATGTATATTGCCTTAAGTACAGCAGGTATAGTACTTAACTGAAAATCGATTCCATTATAATTAGAAAAAGATTTAAAAGCTAATGATGATGAACCGAGCAAAAACTGTAGGAGAACATAGTGATGTTATCGTACTGAAGGTGCCGGTGGATTTACTTGTTCTTAATTATTACCCTAACGTAGTACCTACTTAATCTACGGTAGAGCAACTTTTGAAAGCAGGAGATTGCTTATCAAAAACTCCGAATTTCGACTGTTTGATATCACAAAAAACAATATAATATTTGCCCTTCAATCCATCAAATACCAAAAATAATTATATTTTACAACTTAATCCTCCATGAGTGACCTCCCCAACCTCACGAAGGCAATAATGGCCACCAACATCTCCCATGTTACACCATGGCTATGGCTAATAATGGTCAATGTTGGTGATTGGTTCCACCAGGTATGCGACCTTTGCTATTTGCTGTCGGTACAGTATTGCCAAATAAACAGGTTGCTCAAATAGTTGTAGCAGAGGTACCGTCAGCACAGCAATGATCAGAATTTACGATTATTCAAATGGGATTGTAGGACTTGTGGTGGTTAAAAAATAAGACAAATAATTGTGTAATAAGTCTATAGTGGTTTATTGGTATTCGTAGAAGTCATGAAAATAAAATAATGATTTAATTAAAAGATACCAAACCACTTGTCGTGCCAATAAAAAAACGTGCGGTTGACGAAACTTATTTTTTTTTTTTTTTTTTTTTTTAAATAGAACGTTGCCCCACACTAGGAATTACTCCTGTATCGTGGGTGCGTTTACAAACATTTAAACTCACATATACAAACAACCAATTAATTTATTCGATTGTATACAAAGTAAGGTGTTCTCGATATTATTCTCATTCTTAAGTAAATTTAAACTGATTAAAAATCATTGACTTGGGCATTAATTCCGTTGCCATTATTTTATAGCAAGTTTCCTTTACAACAGGTCACCACCCAGGGTGAGGTCATCGCATAGTTTTCTCCTCGACCACTGAATAAGGTAACACCTTATTTTTTTTAAAGTATTTGGTGTCGGACTTGTCATGATGATATGAAAATCATGCATACTCGTATGCGATGAGAATGTACCTACTAAGATTTTGCCCTTTGTTAAGTCCAATCAACACACACATAACATAAGGCTTTGTTTCGCCGAAGGTGCAGAGGCAGACGTGTTAGTACACCCACATTTCGCCAGTTATGTTTAATTCCTATTTAATACGAGGCGAGCCTATCGCCATCTACCGAGCACAACCCCACACTCCAGCAAGCTCAATTCCAATCAAGTTTTGTGTAATTTCCAAATTCGAGCTTGAATGTGAGAACGAATGGAGCCCCATTCGTGATTAGGACTGCAACTTTGTGTAGTTTTATCAATAAAAACACTTGATAAGTTTAGAATGCTATTTTCCCACTTGGTTCGCGTGATTGGGAAACTATGCGTTTCCACGATTCACGCAATCGGAAAACGAACGATAAGCGTTGTAATTGTTACTACGTTTTTACATGACGGGTTTGAATACATGTAAAAACACACCAGTTTGATGGGGTAGTACATTGTTATGAGTGGATAATAAACAAAAAAGTATAAACTGATGAGACACGCAATCGTAAAAAGTAGATGACGACAAATCAGCCAATGTCGCTACAACAGTGCGTCTAACATGAATCTTCAATACTATCAACCTACAAAAGTAAAACTTTCGTAAAACGTAATAAGAATGTAGTGTCGACGTAACTTTTTGTCAGTCTGTACGTTACGGCGCGCGTGAGAAATAATTGTATGAACCCCTCCCCCTGGGCACAGGTGCGCCCGCGCGGTGTCGTACTACAAAATATCTCATTATTGTTCGTTTATTGCTCCTTATTGTTTACTATTGTACTATTGTGTGATGATCGGAGGTGGTCTCGAGACAAAATGCTCGTAAATTTCCGTTTCAGAAAATTTATTGATGCGTGAAATTGAAGATGCTGAAAAATATTGCACAAAGTACTTTTTTACTAATCACTGAACAGAACTGAAAACATCTAAGCTTTTTGTTGGCTTACATCTCAAGTTTAATGCAATTGATACAAGCAGTAAAAAAGAAAAAAAAAATCTGTCGATGTTTATTTTTACACGCAAAGGAAACCTGTTATCGCCTTACTCGCAGTAAAATACGTGTGGTGGTCAACGCTTGCTCCTTCTCCGTATCAGAAGACGTATTCTCCTAGCTTTAGACTACTTCTAGCCTGTAATTATTTACAAGTTTTTACATTCACATTGCTTCATGCTCTACCTTTAATGTCATGTCCTAACTCATGTCCAGCACTGTAATTATGTTGATACGACATTACAACATGTCAGTGAAACGTTTATCTCAAAATTAAATTCACATTCAAGTGATCAAGTTGTGATCTTAATTGATTTTCGTAATGTGCTTTCAACGTTTGAAGCAATTTCACTAATTTTAGAACACGTTGACCAGCAACTATCCTACTTTCTATCCTCCATCACCATGCAAAGGTTTTGTCACTCAACTGCAGAGCATTATCCTTCCCCTTTATAAACGCCATTTGTTCCTTTATGACAACATCCTTATATATTTATCCTTATATGTATATAAGGTGAAGGTGGTGTGACGATCTAGCGAGGTTTGCAGAGCCAACGTGGCCAGAGATCGCTCAAGACAGGGAGGTTTGGAAGGAAAAAGGGGACGCCTTTGCCCATCAGTGGGACACAATGTCGGCGAACGAAAAAAATATATATGTATAGTGTAGTAGTGCGTGTGTATGTGTGTATGTATACTGATAAGTATTGCAAGATTTGCAACATTTTCCTTCACCTCCAAAGTCATTAGTTTTGGTCAATTCTTTAGGTGAAAAAATGCAGTGGGTGCCTAAAAGATACCATCGAAGTACTCTATAATGGTCCTTCCTGAAGATTCCTTGCCCAAATCATAATAAAGAAGCCCTCAGACCATCACATGTAAAGTCTAAGAAGCTTAAGTAACAGACTAGTGGTGTACGGGAGGTGCAAACGCAGCGCTCAGTGTTCTAGAATGTTGCAGGCGTGTGCAGGTGAAAGGGACGGCCCTACGAGCTGCGCCCGCGCAGAGCCTAGATTGGACACGTAGCGGGTACAGACCCGCGGTAAAACGAAAACTTTTTGTAGTTAGAGGGTTCATCAAAATAGCAGAGGAAAAAAAATCAGAAAATGAGGACCTTATGTAGCACAAGCAGGGATAACTTGTATGCTGGTAAGCAGAAGATGATTTAACAGCTGATGAATATTTCTATGCCGTCACTAGTGTGGACGGCATAGAAATATAAAATATGTATCTATGGTTAATATCTTATTTGAGCAGCATCCATATCCGTTTTCGTTTTCCGACACAGATGACCGCCATTACCCTTCCATTTATACCTCATAATGGCTTTTCCCAAATAAATATTCGTTTCGTAATTTGCACCTGTAGCCTTTCAAAGCGAACTCTTGCAGTACGAAGTGCTATCTATTTACTAGGTAATTCATTCAGCAACATCCATTGTACCCGTATATTGAAACCCGTGAATAGATGAATGTAATCAAAGTTAATGACTATAAAACGTTATGTGATCGCCATTACTAAGGTCGTGACGGCCTCAGCGCGTGCTGCACACTGCTGCGAATGTTTCACAAACAGTATCCGACTCTGGCTGTATGGAACGTTTTGTTTTACTTTATCGAAATAACAATAAATATTATGTAGTTCTAGTTCTAGTTCAGTCTATTGTTTGAACTCCGGACTCCGGTATAACATTTGTATATTACGAAAGCTGTGATCGAGATTTAAACCACACCACTATTAACCTTTGAAGCGACATCGATCAGGCGGGTTCCACGTGCTGTGAATTTTGCGCATTTAGAGCAGGTCGGGACATTAAGACATATAACTATGTTATCAGCTTGTAGACTCGGAGATTTGTAATTTGTTGGAGTCAAGAACCTCTGTTAAAGACGTGGCAATCACCTGCAGTCTTGCAATAATTCTTCTGTGCTAATGTCACCGACTCGGCTGACATAAGCTTGTGATGCTAATGAAGACGTAAGTTAGGTGACATCATCAGTTAGGAATCTGAATTTTGTTTTATTATGTTATAATAGACTTTCATCTAAATTTTTCAGTGAGTCTTTCTTTTCTTCTTTTAATAAAACGTTGCCCCACACTAGGAATTTCTCCTGTATCGTGGGTGCGTTTACAAACATTTAAACTCACATACACAAACAGCCAGACCCGGAACAACTACTGGACATCTGTTGTCTATACTATCTGCTTAGGATACAGAATGGGACGGACAATAAACAGAAAATAAAACCCCGTACCAAACGAAGTGTTGGTAAAACATTTTGCCATTGTCACTCATCAGTTCATCATTAAATAGACACACAGTATGCCATAACATTGTGTTACGAGCCAATCCCCAACAATTTGCCAATTCTAGAAACTGTACAGTAAATCATTTCCAGCGCTGCATCACGGTAATATAGAAAAATTACCGTGGCTGCATGCTGCATGCCATACGTTGCCATGACTTCACACCTTGTGTTAAGGGTCTAACTAAGATCATAAATTATTCAAATCTCCATAATCATTTTGCCTATCTTATTCATATATAGTTGACCAAAGTAACATTGGTTATTGACTTTGGTTTGCATCTTGCAAGCTGAAGTGGCGGAAAACTGCCATCTTCTAAAGAATAGACGTGGAAGTTAAAGCAGACGAATTTCTGTAAAACAGTATTTTGCGTTACGAAAATTATGGAAGTTTTCTTGACGGAAAATGGTATTAATGGTTCAGAGCTTCTTAGATCAGAACATTTTATATTATACTTTTCCTTCGCTACAAAATATGATCAGGTCAACAAAAGATATATTAAGATAAAAAGCATTGACGCACAAACGATCACTGCGTAGCATCAGGTGCGGGCCACACTGCACATGCTTGCTACGAAACCAACTCTTGCGCAACCAAAGTTCATAAGTCATCTATAATAACGGTCAGACTGCGATTGTTCTGTGCCGCGGACGTCTTTGTCATGTGCTGAATGTTTTGCAACATTTCAACGATGGATAGATGAAGACGAATAGTTATGTGTAAGTCAGTTTGAAATTGTGCATGAAATATTAGGTTTTATGATATTTCTTAATGTTGAAAGTTTACCCCTTAGGAATTGTATCCTTTTTGGTGATGGCGAAAAATATATTTTATAGCATAACTGCAATGTATTCTTCGGGCTAACATGGTTGGTGTTCCGTTAAATTGGCGCATGCTGAAATAGGCATTATCAAATTCGATTTATTCGGAATTGTCTGCTGATTTGCGCCTTTATGTATTTAGCACGCAGAAATCGCAGGTCAAACAGTCGTTAATCTCTAGGCCTCCACAGTAACATCGTGTCAGTCTCTTGGCACCGATACAACGTCCTCATTCGAAAAAAACTTGTAAAATTTAACACACGGTTCGACTACAGTTACAATAATAATACCATTCAAATCATTGACATTTTGTTAATATCCATCAAACAGCACTGACCGGCCCATACGTAACCGAAATTTTTTCATAGTATTATCAACCGTTCTGACGAGGAATAAGATGTATAATCATTTGCTTGGAGTTAGTGGGCCAGAGCTTTTCGGCAAGATGAAATGATTATGAGCTTTACACCAAATCAATCAGTAGTGTAACAGTTTCGTACCGTTGGTTGTTCGTAGGAGTTGTGTCACGTTTGTATGATATTTAATTTTAGTGATTTATGATAGAAAATCAATGTTTTCGCGAAATTAGTTTGTTGTTATATTGAGGTCAGTGATTAGATATTTTATTAATGGCGTCCGCACTGTTGGTACCTATTTATATCTATTTCAGCGAAATTTTATGACCGTAGTATCATTTGTATGGGCAAGTATTGTATTTTTATATTGTCTTAATAATAAGAGAACCCAGTGAAGTTGCCGCAGCGAACATTTCATAAACATAGCCATTTTAGGCAAGTAATAGTAGGGTAGGTACTGCTTTTCTTAAATATACGAAATGTTGTTGCAGGAACTCACGTCCTTGGTCCCATAACAACCAAGAATGGTCAGATTTTGTTACGTTTCCGAACACTTGTTGGACAAGGTACGCCTGTCAATATGATGGACACATTTGATTGGCTAACGTTTTTAGGCTGAGGTGGTAAGATTGGCACACGTAGGTAGTTGGCCAGGGCCAGCAGTAGTGGTTGAGGGGTGCTCGAGGCGACGAGCCAAAAAACCTTATAGGACTTTTTACAAAAGTGAAATCTTTACTGTCTGAGCTAACAGTTGCAACACAAGAAAGAGTCAATTGTAGTAGCGTGTAGGTACACATACTTCACTGCGATTGACTGCATCTTTCTCGTCCTTTTCAACGTTTTCTAATGATGTAGACGTTGAAAAACGTTGACAGACCTAGCATATTCTACATAGGTATAATGCTACAACCTCCTTACACGATGTTATTTACCGAAGTAATCAAACATTTCGTCAACAACATAGCTTTCGCTACAAAACATGATTTTCTACGAAATGTCGAAACATTCGACGCGTGCGCAGTGTGGGACTCCATGTTCCACTGACGCGGTTCCCTGCGGTTTTTTATCGCATTCGCAACACTTGCTCAACGCGCACCGCACACCGGTACAAACCGCACGCTTTTTAGGACATAATTGTACCTTTCCTGTGGGTTGCCTTACTATTTGTAACACGGTGCAATACTACATAAATTATGTGAAGAAAGTTAAGTGGGCGTATATTGGCGAGTAGTTCTATCGTTATTACTTACGTGTGGTGATATAAATACAGTTAATCAATAACTCAGCAATCGTTCACTTACCTGTAACAAAGGAAACATATTCATATTAACTCTCACAATTTGAATAGGTATCAGAAATGAAAACACAAGTTTCGGTGCGATGCCGGACATGCGGTGTTTTGTGCGAGCGTTAGTTGCCTATATTTTTCTTTCTATTCCATTTTGAATAAGAAAGAGGTAGAAAATATTTAAAAAGTAGAACCGTCTTTATAGCGCTGCCTCTACCCATTGCTAGGATCCATCATTGTTCACTAGTTCTACTACCTAACCTACCTAGCTCTGCCATTCCCATCATCGCTCGCGCATCAGTTAATGACCCACTGTGTAGTTCACTTGGTGGTCGTAATTCACTGGTAGCTGCAGGTACACTCTCACTGTAGAAACCGAAAGCGGTCGGGTGACGTGCCGCGGACCGCGTACCGGCGCGAGCGCACCCGCGCCCTCACACCTGCTCGGGCCCATGCGAGTTAATCACGTCCAGACCTATGCTACGTGTGGTACTGACTGAGATAGGTACCTAGCTCATGTCGTCATGCTCATGCCAATAGTATGCAGGAATGTAAGTGAAGTGTAAATTTTGGAAGATTAGAATTAGTTTCACATAACTCTATCAATTTGGACCCGTAAACTAAATATACAGCACCCGTGTAGTTTTGACTGGCTGCGCACCGGTTTCACCTGCATAGGTCTCGATCCCTTAGCAATATCCCGATAGCAAGTATCATAATGTCCTAGTCCAGGTCATGCGCCAAACATCCAGATATCCGTTCAACCGTTTTAGCGTGAAAGCATTACAAAAAACATACAAAAATCAAATCTTTTCTCTTTATATATGTAATATTAGTTTAGATAAAATAACCGATCTGATGATGGAGACGAAATACGGATTAGCCTACTAAATGAAGTTTGACACCGCCAAAATAACTACCATTTACACGACCCGATCCAACACATTTACAACTTAAAGGCTACTTAAATTCTTCAATTCTACAGTAATCTGTGTATAAATCAAAGCTGCGAACATTTTCTGATATGTTGTGACTTTCATATCAACACGTATCGCTTTCCCGAACTGAATGAGCGGACTTCCAAGAAATAAATACCGGTCCCCCGAGTCTCTTCACTTGCAACGAGTCCACTTGCTTCCACTTACAGAAACGTTTCCACTAGACGAGCTATTTCATGTAGGTGTGCCTTCATTCTTGAAGCTGTTCTGCGTTGTGACAGTGTGAATAGAAATGAAGAAAAATCTGATAAACCTTGATTTTCAGACAACGTAGATGTTTAATTAAGTGGATAGATAAAAAAAAACCACTTATCTGAGATATCTTTACTCACGCTAGTGCAAGACTAGAAACTGAGTTATAAATCTAATAAAACAAATAAAAAACTGTCACAATAGCCACTAAGATCCGAGATATAAAATGAATTAGTCAACATTCAAAACATTGTATTTGATGACAAAACTAACGGGAACTAGACCAACCACATAATATTATCGTAATCTTTAAAACAATAGAAAAAGCATTTTATTGTTCAAATTAATCGTAGCGTTATGTCAAAATTATAGAGATGGCCGGCTGCACTATGGTTATGTCTAAACATCACGATGGCGCTGGTGTTCCGCGTTTGATAATAATTTGTTGTTACGCAAAATTAATAAGTTTAGTTGCGGGGCCGCGGTGAATCGCCGTAAAAATGGACGGTCGCTGAGACAATAAATACCGTTTATGTACATAAGCAACTGTGGGACTTGGAGAGGTTTATCGACATATGTTACGCAGCGAGTTTATAAGTACTTATGGCCACTTTGGTCACGAACAGTTAGACACGCGTATGATCTACACGTCTTGTACTATACTCATATTATGTATGAATAAGAACGTTGGCAACAGTTCATACGCAAGATGGTGAAATCTGTAATCATTTTATCCAAAGAGTCATAAAAACCAGAATAACTGAGTATTTAGACTTGAATAACTTGCAAATTGAAATTAATGCCATAGTTACAGCTGCGCATATTACAAAATAGATATACTCCAGCACTACCAAAACCATCTACAAATAAAGCTTTTGAAAATCGCTCTACAATTTCCCATTATTATCTGTATTCTGTACCAATAAGGAACCCGACATCAATACGGTGAACGGACATGTCCTTATGTATTGAAAAACCATTAAGTGCGCTAAGTGTGTCAAACCTTTCAAGTGTCAAAGCCCTCGAGGCCTTCACACATTGGCTGTGTATGGACCATGGGTAGCCAGTACAGGCACATTACATCACACACATGGTTTTGCTGGCCCATTGTGAGGTAATTAGTGATAATTAGCGGCACAATGATGGTCACACATGTCCCTTTGTGCGCCCGTGCAGGTTTTGCGATGATCGATGAATGGGCGAGAAAAAGTCGATAAATGACCATGGGACTGAAGCGAAGATTGAAGTTCTTATGCGAAAATTAACGGATTATCTTTACTGTTCTATCTTTTCGGCAATTTATACCAATTGGCAGGAACTGCTTTTCTGGAGGCAGCTGACCCCAAAGATAATAGTAAAATCAAAACTGATTATTTCGGAACTGGCTAACTATGAGGCAACGACAAGGAAAGAGTTTTAAAACTGCACCTTGCATTGCAGACGTGATTGAATTTAGCTATGAGAAACTACGTAGAGGAAGACGGAACTACATTTCCTGCGAGCTGTGGAACACTCTAGTAACCTGTTTCCCTCAGTTTGTGTATAACAAGCAGTTCTTCCTATCTATTAGTGGACGGCGACGCATTACCCGCCACTTACGCACAATCGCCGTGTTTAGCGCGACGCGATATTACTGTACAGCACTCGAAGCGACGAAGCGGCTGTGATGATAACAGACTATAGATATAGGATAGAAGGAGATATGCCCTGTGGTTAAAAATGTATCAAACTCCATGTCCCTAAGACGATCCCACTACCGCGCTACTACTACACATGTTGTTCAGTAAAAGCAATAGATACAAAGTCGCGCGCACACTTGCAATTCATTAATCAGAACGTACTACACAATCAATTATAAACTTTAACTCATCAAACACAGCCTGCATTTACCATGCACCGTACAACTTACTCATAAAAAAACATCTGTCGCTATCGTTGTCTGCAAAAACCATTTATTTTACATATACGCCAGTGATTGACTAAATCGGAAAGTTATCGATTCTCCCATTTATAATTGTACTAAAAAAAATTTTGGTTTTTGAAAATAAAATTAATAAAAAACGATATGTCCATGAAAATATTATATTAAAAATCAAAAAAAAAAAAATAAAAATAAATTTTTAACATTATTTTACATCTTCTCAAGGGTCTTCCAACCGGATTTCAACGTCATCTTTTTAGGTCTTTCTACCGGTTTAAAACGGTTGACAAATTGTAAAATTAACTATATATTCGTCAGGTAATCGATGAGTGATCGATGGATCTGCACAGCCGCAAGAAGCAGCGGCCGTACCATGCGATGCACCGCATATAAAGTATCGTTTTGTGATTTTTACATACTTGGGTAGTGGTGAAGGAGCAATATATTTACTGCGAAAATAGTACAGTCGCTGTGATATTTGAAAACAAAATTAACGTAGTAAAAGCAAGAAATATTTTACAATTTGTTGTTTTTCATGATTTTATAGACATATATAGTAAAATACTTATATTTATATATGATAAGTGAGTCCATTATTTACAAAGTTTTGGTTTTGGCTTCGGTTTTTACAAGAAACCACTGAACAACACGGCATTCTTATATTTTTTCACGATCACGGTCGAAAGCGCACTAGTTCGCGGAGGCGGCCTTTTGTCTAGACATGGTCATTTTGAACATGCCGTGACGACACAGACACGCCCCATTGCCACTTCTCCTGTTTTTTACATTTCTATGTAACAGACACAAGGTCGGACTTTCAATTTGCTACAGTAAGGACCAAAATAGAAGAGATCCCATATTAACTTGGAATTTATTTGTTTCTGTGGGCATTTTTCGGGAAAAAAGCTTTGGTATATCTTCAAAGGTAGAAGAGAGAAAATCTTTGAAAATCGGAACCTATCATTCAGAAGTGTTGTAATTAAGAGAGATAGGCAATCGATCATGGTGTCCGGAGACTTTCCCGCGGTGCGGCCGTCGCCCCCCATTGTTCATACTTATTGATTTGTTGGCTCGATGCACGAACACACTCTGATTGGCACAATGCATAAAAACCGCACTTGTGCTGGTAGATAGCGATCTCCTGAATAGCTTTAATATAGTGTTCATTTAAACAATAATAAAAATGTGAAATCCAAAACTTGCAATAAATAGTTGGAACAAATTGTAATGAAGCAAGGTATCTAACGAGATCAAAGTTCAGAACGCTTAACGAAGCTTGGCAAATATAGCCGAGAATATAATTAACATAGTGTGTATAATAAATATAGTAATTACGATCAGTTTACGAGGGAGACTGATATATTATGTTTACTACCCATGGTGAATATTGACTGCCGCGGATGATGACAGCCTGCCCCTCCTGCACAATAGCTCAGTTTCGGTACGTGTTGCTACGTTATTGCGCGACAATGCATTTTCATAATTCACATGATGCAAACTAGACATTGAAGAGTTTACGAGTAGAAGTTGTTTGCACAGTGTTGTGTTGCAAGGCGCTTTAATTGACTTGGTGGTGCACAATGAAGCCGCGATTTTAATTAAGATAAGAAATTTAGATCTTTTTACGTCGTGGTTTTCATATTTTATCAAATGAACCAGTATGAAACGAATTGTAAAGGTAGACACTTTATCAAAACTAGAATAAGCGAAATCGAATATTGAAATATACTGTGTTGTTTTGTTGGGATTCTTAGGAACTGATTGCCTTAAGGCGGAAATCTCTGTCTGACTGTTTCTCTGAGAGTACATTAAATAAATCAAGGAATCTGTAAAGAAATTCTTTGACAACCTCACAAAGACTGCGAAAGTTTTATGAAGAAGCTTTGATGGTATATAAAATCATAGAAAATAATAAAGCAATGAAGGAGGATTTCAGTAATGTGTGCAAGTATTAATATAAACATTACATAGTAAAGAGAAATGCATTACTATGACGCAACGACGATGACTCTGCAAGTAGCATTGTACGCAATTATGAGCATGTAGCTCCAAGCGACAGCTTATTATAACCACTAATTCAACAGGAATGTCCTATACATTGCGTAACTCGTGATTATTTAAACCTTTCTATAAATCACCCACGAGTGTCTGTTTATTTCGTTAAAACTTTTTTTTATTTTTAGTGACCAATCACTGAATGGATGTATTGGATGTATTGCTAATTAGTTACATTATATCAGAGCTCATTTACCTGCTTATTCAAAGTTCCAATCATAATTATAATTTAAATCATCACCTCTTTTGGGAGAACCTATTTTGACCGCAGTAGTCAATGAACTATCTATATTCTCTTAAAAACTGTACCTACGTACCAGCGTCAGGAGTCGAGGTGCAATTCTTCGTCTTTCTCTATATTCTCAATCCTTTATTTTTCCCATGCTGAGTTGAAAGTTGCATTACAGGACTTCTTTTATACATTTACTTTGCATGGAAAATTTCCAGCCGTGTTTCCCAATTATGATCTGATGATTCTAATTTATTTTAGTTCATACTTATCACATTTAACAACCACATAATCATCTACTTTCAAGACAGGTATACTTAGCACACATTACATAACTACCAGCGAGTAATTGTCCTGTCTATTAATAGAAGCACCGAACTATCACTATCTAATGTTAATCGGAATGCCGCTGACGAATTGACACCGTTGTCATGACGTAACGGACGTTACGAAACAAAAGATTATGATCAATGATCTTTGTGTTCGATCGATAGGTTCTCTTGTTTTGCGATCATTTGTTGTTCCTTTTATGATTATCCGATGCTGTTTTGTTTTTGTTCTGCGTTAGTTTGGTGAAAGAATTTAGAGAGTGAGGTAAGTATGTCGTTTTTAGATTTTCGAAGTCGATGGGGTCAAATGGATAAGTTGGTCTCAATGGGTGCCAACTAGTTTTCCCTTTTAGCAATGCTTAATCCGTTTATGATGATGTCGAGTTGAGCTTTGTTGAGGTGCATTATACAAAACAAGAAATCAGAAATAGAGTCCAAAACTTCCTGAATAGAATGTTTACTTAAGTTACATTCGGTATATTGAGTTACTGTGGTGTAGTGGCAAACTTAACAGTTGAAAATCAAAAACTGACAACGAAGCGATAACTGTGCAACTTTCATCTGGCCGGACTTCCCTTTGTGAAGGTACTCCTCGCGTCAGGCTGACCGGGGGTCACACACGAGTGGCCAGGTTGGCCGGCGTGTGTAATTGTGTGGTTTCTCCGCCATTGGGAGAAAGTGCTGTAATCGGCGCGTTTCTAGCCGCCCCCGGCCCCGCCCGCGCTGTCACCGATACCACTCTTTCTATTAATTCGCGGAGATAGGCGATATGGACCGTTGTGTCGGAACTGGAGGAAATGGGGTATCAACTATGAAAAAAACAACCGTATTTGCCAAATCAATACTTGTTGTAGTATACCATGAAAGCTCATAAATAATGACAATGAATTTACTAAGCAGCAGCAGTTTAGTAAGCATCACAGAGCAGTGGTGGCCAGTGGTAACAGCCCCGACTTACGAGTTGTAGGTCGTGGGTTCGTACCCAGACTGCGCTTTACTCTATGTAATTTATATAAATGCTACTGCTCTCAAAACGGTGAAGGGAAACATCGTGAGGAAACCGGCAGGTCTCAGAATAAAAAATCCGAAGATGTGACATCCACCAATCTACACTGGGCCCGCGTGGTGGATTACTGCCCCCTCCCTCTCACAGAGACGAGGCCTGTGACCCTGCCGTGGGAACGTTATGGATTATGGACGCATCATTAATAATATGGAAATATAACCTGAGTATTATTCAGAGATGGAATAAAAGATCCTCCGTGAGTGATGCTACCAGGGACGTTTTGAGCCCCGCTACGAAGTTGTGCAGTTCCATGTTGGTTTTCTGGTGAGTACGTACGTTTCGATCTTGTGCGATTAATGCTGGCTTTAAAGTATAAGCAACCAACATCAGCAGTTTAATTTACATAAACTGCCATATAATATAATACTTACCTACTTCAACCGACAATAGAACGTTAGTAGCTCACACATATTTACGCATATTCTTCAAGAAGTATTTTTCAAGGGTACGAGGCTGTTGACAAGTTATAATATTTTTACATAAATGAATAGAATTAATTTGCGGCCATTAATATATCCGTTTAAAGTGAAAACTAGATTCCAAAAAGGAAGTCAATATCACATACATATTTACCTATGTAAATACTTGTTCTATTCTCAAACTAGAATAATTAAAGAACATAGCACACAGCAACACTAGGGCCATGGGGACCGAGTGTCTACTTAGTTTTTCGAGACATCGCCAAGCGGTTGGTCGACTCTTCACGTGACCAGAGAGTTGGTCTATTTTTGGCCAAAGAATCAGCATTGCCATACAACGTGGCAATACTGCCAGCCTATTCCTGTTGACAACGATGCGGACGAATTTTTTAATGCTCTTTGTTTATGTAAGTACATAAGTCATCTTTAGTTTTCAAATGTCAACATTGAATTATAAAAAAAAAATAACATTGAAATTATAATAAAATGACTAGACTCTTAGAAGTTGAGTCTAGGTGGAAACTGAACGAAATGTGTCAACTTGAGTTATTTAGTAACATTGCGGTTTCAGCCTACCGGGAAGTCAGCCTTATGATATTTCACTTGAAGGCACAACGACTGTTGTTCTAACTTTGTAGCCATAATTAAAATATTTGAATGTATGCTTAACAAATCTTTATGTAGTATCTGACTTACAGTGGATGTCCCCTATACCTGCCCCATATCAAATAACCTACCAACCTATATCAAAACTAAGCAACCAGGAAAACTAGAGAAATGTTAGGACAGCGGGGTAATTGCGTAACACACTATCAGTAGGAATGGCTTTCATTTTGACAGTTCAACAACAACCATTGTGTTATATACCTATACGTTGTTGAGCAGACAAATTTTTCAAACATATGAAGCAATTCAAAATCATTCGATTGCGATTGAAAATGTATTATGCAATTAGGCCCTTAGTACACGGCACGTTTTGTTCACGGTAACGTACGGTAACGGTAGAAAAAACGTGCCCGTCAACAATCTTCCATCGCGACCCATACAACGCTGCCGACCGTGCACACACAAGGCGAATTATAAACCGTAGTGTTTTTACGGCAAGAAAAATACGTGTGTACTTAAAGTAAAGGACCTTAGGGTGCAACTCAATGTGTGATCTCAATGTCAAGTGCTAGAAAACTGTTTGACTTTTCATTCGTGAGACCTCACGACACCTTGTTTTGTATTCACGAAAGTGCCACGACTAGCTTGATCTGCTTACGAATTGTCAGATAAATTCTTCACCAAACCCCAGACAGCTAAATCTAGCAATGCATCATTGTCAAAAGAAAATACGCTACTTAAATCCCCAGCAGACTACTGCAGCCTGCTCCATTGTGTTCCAAAGCGGGCTACCGTTTAGAAAGCATTCTTACCTCCCAGGCCGCGAAATTAAGATGTCTCATTAGAATTGCTGATGTCGGTGAAAGCAAAGCCCTTATGTTTACATATAATAACTGATCTGTATGTATTTATGCGGCTGATGGCCGTCGTCGATGTCCCGAGTGACAGTCGGCCGGGGGTCGGCAGGACTCACGGCGGCTGTACGGCGCTCTACAGATTATGGTAATTATGTGTGTTTATACTTACTGATTATACAGAGGGAGCGGAGTTACCTCGGATGATGTTATTAGGTACAGATTGTGGACTTTATAATACTGTCGAGGAAGGCCTCTCTTCTAATTATGTTGCTATTGTTTGTTTTCATTTATAACTACTCCTAATCCTAGAGGAGAGTATTTGCGTTGAAGGCAAGTATTTTCATCAGATGACATGAAAAAAATAATAGTTCATTCCTATTCCTATTGGTGCGTTCAGTTCATGTTTCAGTGAGCGGATTTCTCTCACGGACTCACAACATTCAATAAAGCAACACCACAAAACACAAGTACACGACCAAACATCGATCGATCGATAAAATAAAATCCTTTCCACAAATCGCGGAAATGCACGTCTGGGAGGCCATCATTTAATATTAACCACGACCATTCCGCACGAACTGAAAAACATGCTCGAACTAACCGCGGGAGCAAAACAAAACACTGATGTATCTTCCTCTCTGTCATTTATATAGCCTTGTCCCTTTCTAAGACTGGCCGGTCCCTTTGATCCGTGGCTAATTGCGCGCTTTCCCGCAGGAAACGGTCGATTATCGCGTTAATATGAGGAATCTAAGCGGGTAATACTGCCATCAGAACGTATAGGGCGGTTATTGGCACTCACTGTTTATGTGAGCTTCTGGCTTGATTTATTTTGTCCTGTAGTAAGTGGTACATTGTATTGAAATGAAAGTTAGATACATCTTTGTTGAGCTGATAAAAGGTTTGATAATTACTGGACTTTATTTTATTAATTGAAGAGATATCGTATCAACTTTGACATACTATTATAAAATCTATGTTAGCCAAACATCATAATGATTAAGTTCATAATTTGACTCTGAAAAACAAAAATTGAGATATTTTCCAGAAGAATATTGCAGGCGTTACGTGACTTTATTATGAAAATATGTAGAAGCATTCGTCTTACATCAATTTTTCTTAAATGAAACATCTGTCATAAGGTCTGCTTTGCAGATAGTAGAACAATTTCCTAACCTAGAAAAATGTTTTAACAAGATTGGACTTGTCTAGAGCAGATAGCTGGCGATGATCTGATGAATGAAACATACCACGTACCTACTTATGATCATAATAACATTAAACTAATCTCTGTAGCGTACTATAAATCAATTAACTTCATAAATTCAGCATCTTCGCTCCAGTTACCATGGCAACGGGCACACAGGCGCGTAAACAAGAGCCAAACATACCAATATAAACCTTATTGAGGAACAAAAAGCGTGCAATCTTGAATGTTCATGAATTGTGAAGCTATCCAATGATGACAACTATAAGTATGTTTTATTATAGTGACAGTAGAGTTTAGTTTCGGGTGTGTTTGTTGACAAATAATTATCAAAGAGTGCGCGCACGCACTGCGCTCTAATTCGGAGCAGCGGATGCGATTATAATTATTGTTTTAATTGTGCGAACGGCGCAGGCATTCGAATGATTGTACGAGATGGAACTCAGAGCACCGTGAGCGTGAGCGCAGATTATAGATGTTGTAATTGTTAATCTAATCTGGGAATCAAAGATAAAACGTGATCACTTTTTGTTTATTGACAAACATTGGAAGACCAAAAAAACGATGGATGGACTGGGAAAGATGATAAGGCTAGAAAGGGAGTGAATACTAATAGAGAATCATGGAAGAAGACATGTTGCATAGCGTGGGTCGAAACAACGTCAGCCGAATCTTCATATTACTCCCGTTGCGCCGTCAAGCTTGACTTGAAGTCACAAATGATAAACTAGGACCATCGAAGTAAAATAAATAAGAGACCAACAAGACGACCAGTCACCACAAGCAGCACCCGTTCACGAGCATAACGCAAAGATCGGCCATTAGATCGGCCATCCCAATTGTAGGCAAGTATATGAAAGTTAAGTAGGTAAGTACATAGGCTTTTCAGTTTCCACACGCAATTTCAGCGTCACACGTGTGCATTGGTAGAGGGACTATAGTTATGACCTTCAGGTACACTGTGCTACCTACCGAAGAAGATTTTTTTTGTTTTATAATATAACGGCCAATATATGAAAGTTTGTAAGTACTGCTTGGCAAACATGATACTCGTATGACATAGAGTGAACAGCTGTACTAAGCAGGCATATTTTGGCACTTGTTGTTGAGGCCGCGCCACACCTCGCAGGGCGCGGCATGTGGCCCAAGGATGGACGTTCGAGAAGCTTTTTTGACAGTCACACGATAAGTTGTTATAGCTGTAACTTTAGGTAAAACTGATTCACGATAAAGAAGTCTACTGCTGGATAAAGGATTTGCTCAATTTACTGAATGGCACTGTTATACAACTTCATGAGATAGAAGAAGTATATGAAAACTAGTTAAAATAGCAATTGAAAGTGGAGCAGGTCATCATCACCTCTGATTTTGACACTATCGTGACGATTGAGCAACTTTGAATTGGACAACCTCATCAAGTGTTAGCAAAAATGATTGTCTAGTTGCAGCACTGGCAGCGTTGTAGGTGAAGCCTTCCAAATAAGTGAGCTGTGTATCTGGAAATCCTCTCCTAGAAAAGTCTTCGCCGCAGAGCGTCTGCCAAAGATCATGAAAACTAATTGCTACTCTCTTCATCTCCATCCATCACAACTCTGCTATTATTTACAGTATCAATATCAAGTATATATCTGTCAGGATCGATACTGGGCAGATTCAATAGTGCTCGTTAGTAAGGTTGCAGCTCACCTCGCGAGTAACGCCCGGTATCGGGCACAAGGATCCACTTACTCACTTTATTAAAATGCAATCTCATGCTCATGAGAACAGTCACACGTTCAGCATACATATAACATAATGTTCTACTTTGAACATAGATTTCGACTTCTAATCCAAAGCAAGCCCCCAGAAATAACCGCAAAAGGCAATAAAATAAGCTAATTAACATTTCTAAATAATAAATCAAGTATACTACCAGTAAAGTCGTTTATGACCCACTTCAAGTCAGACCAGATTATGTTCAATGACCTCCATTTAGATTACTGTACGAAAATACCATGTTTGCCATTTAGTGTAAAGTGGTGTGTTGCCAGCATCGCGAATTATTTCTGCTAATTTATATTCAAATTGGGTCCCGGACTGTCGGATACGAGTTATGTAAATGTCTAAATATCGCTGATGTGTGTGATTGATAAAATTAATTAATAGCCGGAATCAATCAATAAATCATAATCGAGGTTAGTAATTAGAGGCATTTGTGCCAGTTATCTGATGCATGGCAAGTGAAGCAACGCCAGAGCGGTATCGTGATCGTATCAGCTAAACGATGTTATTATCAGGGCTTAGCTACTAGTTGATGTACGATATCAGCGTGTCATAATGAAAACCAGATTTAGATTTCAATCTGCATCGCCCTACGCGATGGCGCGAAGTGGTTCTTTATCTAAGTTGAATTGAGCTGGTTTGATAAATGTTTTAAGCTTGAATAAGAGCTATTTCCGCCTCCTAAAGCAAAACGATAAGTCCTATCTGCCAATTTTGCTGACGTATCCTGATTATTTCCCTTTTAATTTCTCGTGACGTCGCTAGGAAAGAAAAGAAACAGAAATATGAGCACAACGAGCTCGTTTAGCACGGGACTATAAAATATTGTTGACAGATGGATATCGTGTGTTTATGAAAGAGCATAATTATAATAAACTGAGTTAAACTCTGAGGAACCATTCGTAGCACTAATGCCATGATCGGTTACAACCAATGAAGCCGGTAATCAAGCGTCGTGCGCCGCTCGCGTCCGGCGGCGCGGGCGCATAGCGGCGCGCTTTTTGCTCCGTTCCGCTCTCATACACACACGCGAATTCTTCTCAGAGCGGGGATATCTCACTGACCAGTACGTGGAGTTAGCAGATAACAATGCTATGCATAGCTAATTGTGATATTTACGTTTACGACTTCGGAAAACTCGTAAAGCTATCGGCTTGTCACATATCTGACTGACCATTATTTGTGATTGATTAGACATAACTTCTTCTTTCAATGGATTGCAAGAAGTTTTCCGCGCCAAAAGCTTAACTTAAACGGCATTGAGTGTGACCTTTCTATTAGAACTCTGGATTTAAGTACTTATTTCGAAAGGGCCATGACTTGAGAGGTTTCCTACTAAAAGAATGGTAATTAATTAGTGATTCCAAAGACAGTTTAACTGGCAGGCAGCACAAAATTGAATTTCACCTATTCAATCTTCAATTGGCACTTTTTACTGCAAAAATGATCTCCACTTAATGACCCGTGACTCTTTCCCAAAGAACCGCCGATATTTCACGTCTAGTATATAATAAAGTCGTCGAAATATAATAGAAAAGAAGTAGTGAGTAGGACAGTCTTGGTGAGAGATCAAATTGTTTATTTCTCATAGCGGTTCCGGTGCTTACTCAATGGTCGGTGTCTGTCTCAGGGTGCTGCGAGGGCGCCATGCTCTGCCGCTTATCTACTAGGGTTGACAACATTCTGGTATCACTTATGTATTGAATATTTGTTATATTATCATCATAATTCTCTTGACCTCATCCCAATTAACTTGTGGTCGGCGCAACATGTGGTCTTCTGCTATAGTTTTCTATTAGTCTTCATCTCAGTAAAGTCACTCCGTTAATACCCATATTATTATAATCTTTCATCCATCGTTTATTTGGTCATCCCCTACTCTTATCCACATTCACGCTCAAAATTTTCCTTACGATATTTTCCTCATTCCTCCGCATCACATCATATCATAGCAACCTATTTTCAAGGTACTTTTCAGTCATCAGTGCCATTTTCAGACCTCCTCTTTTATGTATACTCATTTCTTATTCTATCCATCATCATTAACATTTCTTATTTGCCATGTTGTAGTAAATATATTTTACAGCCATCAGTAGTGGCATTGAGTGGAGCCCTAAAAGTGCTCTAAAAGTGGGGACTTTTAGAGTCGCCGCGATTAGTGATTTTCGTAAACATAATACTAAAATACTATAGCTTTTTGTCATACAAAGTAAATATAGTTTTGTAGAATTCAGTAATTCACAGTATTTTTGGAATGCTACAAACAATGGTAAACATTAGCAATGGATCGAAATAACTAGAAGTACTGGGAGAAGCCTGTGCCCAGCAGTTAGATGATGCAGGGTGACAGTCACTCGTATTACTTTTTGTTCTCCGATTCTTGAAGATATCAAGAGACGGACAACCTTATCCGTGTTCAAAATGGGCAGTTGTAGAAAGTGACCAGTTATTGTGCGTACGCGCCGCGAGTGGCGCGAATCATTTCATATCTCTTTTTATATCATCTCCTGAATTTGTTGATGCAGTAAAAACCATAGAGCGGCTAGCGGTTATTGTTGTGCAAACTTTTTGCTGTAATGTTAAGGAGAGCACCTAATTATAAGTCACGCTTATATTATTTAACAAAACAGCCTACTCAGTGTCTATCTAATTGTTTTATATTTATTGTGTCTTGTTTGGCAGTATTTTACTGTACACGAGATAAATCAACTTTTTTTTTAAATCTACATAAAAAAACAGTTTTTGACTTTTTGAAATAATAATTTGCATACGGAAATACCATGATTTTTTTGCGACAGGTCATTTTAACAATTACAATAAGTGTTAGTGTTATAATTTATCAAACTCCGTTAAAAAAGCTGTCACGTGATCAAGCGGCGTCACTGTATCTAGAAAGCGCAGTTATTTAACTGACACATTTTGCAGGCTCCTAACATGCATGTAGCTAAAGTACTACCGATCTGACATAAAACCTAATTCGTCAAAACAGAAATTTTGAAATTGTTTCTAACAAAATAACTACGTACTGCCGAGCATTTCTTTTTCAATTACAGCAGATGTAATTTTTTCTCAATTAGATTAAAGACACGCGTTATTATTCAATGACCGTGTTGCTCTGAATACAACATGGCTGGGGTACAGAAGGTATATTCAGAAAAAAAACTTTGCTTCTGTTCGGATGTTTTTCGTGCGTTTACAGAGTGACTATTTAAGGCATTTTATTTTTTAACTACCTTTTGCCTGAAGTTCCGTCCGCGTAGAAAATATCCCACGAGAACGTACTACAGGGTATAAAAGTACCTAATTTGTGTGTCAAATTTCATCTAAATCAATCCGGAACAACCGAAAGCGTAGCAATAACTTTTTTTTTCAAAAATATTCATTTTACAGTTTTGGCTTCGTTACTATTTTACATAGATAATCTTAAAACTATGTTCATACTTAAAATTATATCCAAATGTAATTGTTGTCTAGTTGATTTTACTTTTGTAATTTTATAGCAGTTTATAAACAAGTCGTGTGAACCTTCTGAATTTTCTTATTCTGTGACCTGCGCGTACGCCGCGATGTTAATATTTGCGGGCGTTTGTTCTTGTTTATTTCGGTTTCTACCAAAATTGCCATTTCTTAGCAGAAATACAAGAAGTGAAAAGAGAAACACGTTACAGATTTATGATAATTTAATACACAATGTGACTAAACTTTTAAAATAAAAAGTGTTAAGAATAGTGGAAAATACAGCCGGGGAAGGCTTACAATTAATATGAACCTGAAGAAGGAAGGTGGTCCACACTGAATTGATGGGTTATTGTTACGTTTAGCAGTGGCTTAAAATGGGCTGAGTACTCTGATTACACACAGTACACTGATTACAGTAACATTACCTATGTTACTGTGGCACAGTGTATGTTATTATATTGGGCATTTATGTAGCTGTAGAATAAAATAAATATGAGATTGTTGATACATATAGCGAGTCATAATAATATTCAGCAATGCATCCAAATTGTATGTTTAAAAATGGAATCAATATTTCATCAAAAAGGAAATAACCGCATTCTTTGAACTTTCAAGTATATAGAAACATTTTTTTGAAAATAAACCAACAACATTATATTCATAAAAAGTTGCGATTACATAACGGGCGTGTCAGCATATCAATCAGTTCAGGAAGGACCTGCGTCCGCGCAATGCGGAATACACTCGTAACTGACGGCTGTACGCACTTAGCGGGCTTTTGTTCTGAATAACTTAGTTTTTGTAACCTATCTAAATATATGGCTAGTTAGTAACAGGTTCGAATGTTGGCTATATCTTAATTAAGTATGTCATGTAATGCGTGACTTGTTTAGATCGCAATATTTTTTTGGGAATCAAAGATCGAATTATCTAGAAAAAACTGCGCGTGACATGAATGAAATATTGCAAGTAACCTTTAATGTGATTGATTTATAAAAAAACAATGTTTTCTGAACAACAGGTTTAGCTAGGGTATAAGACTTAATTTAAAAAAAATGTTTATAACTGTTTCGTAAGGTTGTCCTTTATAGAAAGTAAATATCACTGTAAACCATCATGTTCAGGGATAGTCCCTGATAAATGGAAATTATTTATATTAACTCTAATTTATTTATTTATAATGAGATTAAGAAATAACATACATATTTAATTGAATAAACTCGTGCGCCTCCCATAACATTAGACGATCACTCTCTAACCTCACGATGTTCAATCATTTACAATAATAACCACTGTGATGTTAACGTGCGTTCATTATAAACAACGTTACATCAGCGTCGTGACTGTTGTTGGCTATTGGGCAACCTGACCCTAGTGCTGGGCACGTCCGACAGACGCGACCACGCAGCGGGTACGCACGTAGTAGTTAGAATCTGGTGTTATTATTTTTTGTGCTAATTATGTAATAGTGCAGTGAGTTTTGTTTGTTATTGGAAATCAACAATAACATAGCGGAATTAAATGATTATGTCCGTACACACAGGAATTCTTTGTTCATTCTTATATTTATTTTAGGATCTCCAACAAAATATATACACTAAACATTACATATATTCAATGGGCGACAATGTATTAAAAAAAAAAAAAATATGTAAGTACGGTAATGTAATATGCACTTTATACAAAATTCGGAAACGTTAATAAATGCAACTGCAATAGGTACCTAAAGTATTGCAGTTGCATTTATTAACGTTTCCGTATCTATGAAAACCAAAATATGAAACGAAAAATAGAACGAAACTATTTAATTTGATTACTAAACGTAATTAGTGTAGCTAGCTAGAGCTAATCAACAAAAATAGTAATGTCCTTCAATGTAGCACGGTGAGCGTGTTCTGTGGCCAGTCCCATAGCCAATGAGTATGTGCAGACGCACGCGTTGATGTCTTTTGTATGCGCGGTTTGGCTCGTAACAGTGAAAACTTTTCGATTTGATGAAAATGTAGGAACAACATAAAATTCCGTTTTTTTTTGTAATAACAGTGTTTCACTGTAATCTTTGTTTTAAAATATAACTCCGTAGGCTAAAAAAATATTCAATATTCACCAAAAGTAATATTGTGTTTTAGCAAATAAGGTAAGTTACATGAAATATCGATGTACTTATACAAAATTACAAGTTATTAAGGAAATCAGCCGTTACAAAAACGCTACATCATTACAGTTACGCATCACTTGACCATTCGCTATCAGTAACTGGAAACTAAACGATTTTGTCTAAAAAATATTCACTCATTTGAATAATTCACTGGCCGTGCTTATTCAGCTAAATTATTTACACGAAAATGAATGAAAAGGGCGTTACGAAGTATTTCACGGTTTTTTAAACGTTCAGGCAATAAGTCAAGAAGTCATCCGGAAAACTAATTTCGCTTGTTGTTAGTAGGTATTTAAGTTAATGTTACAAATTATGATAATGTTTTTTTTTTAATGCAAAGTTAATTCGGTCAAGGATTAAAATCAAGTAGTGTATGATAAAATTTAAAAAAAAACTAAAAGACATCAATCCTAACCTATCCCTTGTATTGTTTTACACTTTATATTCACATCTGAAAACACCTATTTTAAATAGAAACTAATTGCTTAGCCATTACTCAAACAAGCCAAAAACTATGTCACTGACCGTGCTAGCAGGATGTGCGGGCAGCAGAACGAGTGGGGGCGGCTTCCTCTGCTTGCGCACCCCCCGGCGGCGGGCGGTAGCCACCACCGCCGTGCCCACGCCCCCACCCGCTCCCGCAGGGCCCTGGTGCCGCCCCAGCCACCGCGTCACCAGCTTCTCCTTACTGTTGGCGCTGCCGTACTCTGGCTCCTCCTGAGGAATGAGGGTTTGGTAAAATGGATACCGGTAGCACAAAAATGATAACTGCAATTGGCTGATGGCTCATATTAAGATTTCTACCTATTAAAATTCCGTTTCCGGTTGATTTTGTTATCTTGGTCAACTAATCCTATCAGCTACCAAGAGGTTGGATAGTAACAGCTTATGTGATATTTGACATTTGCCGATCAGATATTTGAGCAGACTATCAGGAACTATTTCTAACTGGTTAATATTTACTTCTGCTATTATAAGGACCACATCCTTCAAATACATTCTCTACTATATTTGAATGCTATCTTTCCTGCTCACAACATTTGATGTAGTGGAAAACTGTCCACTACATAAATAAACCTTCACACATCTCACCTTCTTCTTCTTCATGGTCTCCCCCTGCAGCTTGACCTCCAGCTCCTTACAGAGCTCGTGGTTCCTCACGCGTTCCACATCCTGTCCTTTCTTGACCTCATCTACGCTGACCACGAACTGCTGTACAGGCCTGAAGGTTGGGTCGAACTGGTTGTGGTCGTACGCTTGCTTAGCACGGAAGCAAGGGCAGATCCTCTTGGACAGGTGGTAGATGCTGATGATGCAGACCAGGCAGTGCACTGACGCAATGATGAGCAGAGCGATATTGGTGAGGACGGGGGTCCACGCTTCCATTTCATCCTGTTAGAGTAATTGGTGAAAATGAAACATTTTTATCGACAGATATTTGAATGAACTTCCCAAACATTAAGTTTGATATAAAATATGATATTTCTCAGAATATAAACTCATTACTTACTTAATACTTTGTCATTTGGTACTGCTGTCATTCTTGGTCTTTTTTTACATAAAAGTTAATGTATGGGAAGTTCATTAATATACACAAAAGAGACGAGAAGTAATTTAAAAAAAAAACATACAATGAAACAAGTAATAAAACAATATAATATTTTTTAATGATACACTATTAATGCCCCCGATCTAAATAGGTACATAATAACAGTATACATACTAGAGCCTACAACGCCAACCTCGACCTTTAAACCTCGCGACCACCATCATTACGAACTAAAAACGGCCATCACTTCATTTGTCAGCATTGTTTAGTAATCAACACGTGTTGAGTTGTATTTGATACGAATGAAGCTGCTATTAAAATGACGTTATTAAATATTTCGGCATCTCTGAGAGAAGTAACATTAACGAGCATCTGTTCAGCTGACAAATTGACGTGTTATGTGTTCTTGTACCGTTCCATGTCGTACATAACTACCATATAATCACGTCACGATCACGTCTACGATATTTAAGCGGAAGATAAAATAATCAATTATTTAAAATAAGTGAAATAAAACTCACAGAAGACAAATTAATAACAGTTTCAAGATACAAAATGAATTAAGAAAATTATTTATAGTGATTAGCTTGTTCAGAACAATAACATGGTTTCAGTTTATATCTAACTGTAAACCGGCAATGTTATCTTCAGTTCATTTACATAGGAGCGTGGAAAAATGCTCTTTCGAGAACAATCTTGTTAATAAATATCGTTTGACTTTTAATACTCCCGCGACAAGATAATCAGCCCCATATATTTACTATTCCCCGTTACGTGGACACATCTGGGAGAAGTGGTAACCCCCGCGTGCATGCCAGTCTCATACATTCCCGTTAGCAGTAAAATACATCTCTTACGGAACTTGGAAACATTAAATTAATTTTACTTAATTTAAACAGATAGATAGCCTTTGCCATAATAACACTTGGCATATAGACCTAGTGATCGGTTATCAATTTATCATAAATAATTTTCTATGGACCAAATTTTTTTATAGTTTTTTATCACACGTTATTGCTACTATTGGAGTA
Organism: Apamea monoglypha; assembly: GCA_911387795.2. Classification (NCBI taxonomy): domain Eukaryota; kingdom Metazoa; phylum Arthropoda; class Insecta; order Lepidoptera; family Noctuidae; genus Apamea; species Apamea monoglypha. The sequence continues at coordinate 20,170,342 of OU426922.1, forward strand.
GCCCATTTGTCGCCACTACCATACGCCGCAACCACACAATTTGTCGCGTTGCCGGCGCAAAAAAATAAGCTACTTAAATAAAGTGGATCCTACTGTGTTCTTTAAATAAATTGTTGTTTTTACTTTATTTTCTCTTAACCGTTAGGTTTGGTTGTAACTCATAATTTTAATGAAGCTGTAACAGTGCATTGAACTGAGCTGCACTTATTTTACGGGAAAATGTACAGGTACGTAGATTTACCGTCCGATTCTACCAAGAACAAAGGCTAGTATTTAAGCTTCTAGATGTTAGTGGACATAAAGATTGCTAATTTGTAAGCGCATTATGTAATTTGGTCACAACACAGCATGTTTCAATGCATACTACTCAAAAGAACCAATACAAATACATTCGTAACATTGTACATAATTCACTTCGGTATATTTTCAAGCTGTACATAGTCGTACATGTTATACATACTCGTACATGCTTCAAAAATGCCGCAAAAATATCTGTTTTCTATTCGTCGCATCACGCGTGCTTTACTGTCATTACATCGAGCTACTAATGAGGGTGACCGCTCGATAATTGACGTAACATTCGTGCGCCGTGTCATTGCGCGTAATAGCGCGAATGTGCATCACCGGGTAATGTCAGCCTTGACCGGAGCGACTACATCCGCTCGTTTGCACCCCATTACACTGTTAACCTTATAAGTTGTGAATCACAGAAATTGTGGGTTTGTTATTATTTGGGAAAGTATTGTGATGATTTTCAGAAGTTAGCGTGTGACTTTATGACATCCATAAAATAACTGCCTACATCTTTAATTAGTAATCGTAATTGCTCAAATGTTTGTTCTAACTAACTAATACATAAGATGGCACGTCTCTCGCTATGTGGAACAAGGCTGCATAGTACAGTCACGAGCACTAATACGTCAACACTTGGAAACCTTCAATAGCGATTTTTGCGTGAAATAACGAAAACAAAAATGAAATAAGACACATTGCAAAAACCTGTGGGTTCGAAAATACTATGTTTACGAACATAAAATTAAAATTTCATTAAAAAATAAAGGAGTAAATCGCTTTTAAATAAAACCAAGTGTATACATACTTTTGCTCGTGACTGTACATGGTTCCAGTACAATCCGCCGCGTGCATGCACTCGCAGTACTTGTCAATTTTATTTAATAGCCCACATGTCACCCAACCTTCTCACATCCTTGCCATAGCACAGATGTAAACAACGATGTATGTATTTACGAGTTGTATGCTCTTGTCTAATGTATTGTGTGGTAGGTGCTTGACAGAATAGAAGTTGCGCGATGTGCTTAAAAACTGAATGAAAACACGATACACTTTGCAGCAAAGTATGGAAATAAGAGTTCTCTGAATGCATATTACTATCATTTACACAGCTAGATAAATTCCGTCGCAGCCTCGTAGGTCAATATGGCCCTTATTTAGTAAATACCTACATTAGTTTGTTTCTCAGTTCACAAACAACGCTTTGTACTCGATGCGGTACAAGCTATTGTCGATGTCAGAACCGCGAAGGCTTCCTCCCTTGATTGCCTACCTAAGAGGAGGAATGATCTTTAATGAATGAGAAACCGATATCCTCCACAAACACTTAGATATTGAGTAGGTAATCTAACTGTACGTAAATAAATAAAGAAGGTAAGGAAATACTTAACAGAAGTACTAAAAGTTGAGTAATTCGTTTAGCTAGTATTCGGTTCCTAGAATGTTAGCGGTGAGTGGCTGGTTGTGTAATGTGTGAGATATGTTTACTACTTACATGTGCTGCAATTTGCTAGAACATGAGGAGGTACTGTTACGTCCTCTTCACATATTTTATTATTAGGAAGCTTTAAAGCCTGCTGGCTGCTCGTTAAGTTACATAAGTGATTTATGTTTAACAATCGTATAAATATTTATTATTTTACTATAGCAGGAAACACAGGCGTGAATTGAACAAGCTGAGGGAGACCTCAAAAGTCTCAATTATGTTGAGAATTGCGAAGTCTCCCTCAATCATTGACGGAAAGTATCGTAAGTTTAATCAATCAATTGTGATGGAGAGGCATGTCATTCTATTAAAATATATATTTTACTTCACAAATTGGAAGGTGGTTACATGTAAGAAACAGAACAGAAGTGCTGCTCTGGTTGTACCTAATCTCTTGTCCTCTATAATAGATCAGCCTCAAGAGAATTTTTACAGAATCTTTTCTCAGACATTTTCAGTACGTTATTCTGAAAACTGACCACTGAACATACAGCTTGAATTATTTTTAGTATTATCTTTTCTTAGGCAAACGGATTGATGGCCGCTATATTATTTGTAGTAGCACACTTCAACTATTCTGCCGATCCTCATCATAAGCTTTACTTAATATTTATGTTGGGATAGCTTAATTTTAGTTATGCTATCCCTATACTTAGAAGTTGATTTCTGATTCATATTGTTTTTTTTTTTTACGATTTTAGACCTAATGCTATGTAGCAACTTTATCGTTCCTTTTTAAGTGGACCTTTTGCAATTTATTATTTTAGGCAAACATCGGAAGTACAAATAGGCGCGACTGATAGCTAGTTATTTATGCAAGCAAGTGTAGCGGGCAGCGGCAGCCAGTAGCTTGCCCAACCGCCGGCAATATATAGCGCGCCACCGATGTAATGTCAGATTGTATGCTAATATTGATAACGTTTAATTGAATCAATTATTGGAGTCCGCCGACTGGAAAATATGTTATCTGCTTCAGTTAAAAGTTTCACTATTCTAGAGCCGCGTAGAACAGATCTTGATTAAGTAATTGTAAGTTTAGTTTGTCATGCAAACTGGACTGTGTTCGTGAAGTGCGTGAGTTGGATGCCTGTTTTACTAACACTAGGCGACAGCTAGGTAAATATAATGCCTAAATAAAAGTTCGGCACTGAGCCGAGAAAAATGATGAAATAATATCAAATGTACTGCTTGTCGCCGACAGCGGTACCTACAATGAATGACCACAGGAGTTTACCGCGCAACTAGCATATATACAATGTCCCGACATCAATCGTTGGGCAGTTGCCCACCAGACACAACACCTGTCTGGTCGGAAGAACCTTTTTTATGGAGGATGCTCATACCACTATAGATTTTTCGGAGGGATAAGCTAATTACTTCATGACGAACGGCAGTTAAGCCTAATGTAGTTATAACGCTCGGCTCAGTGCCGAAAGTTGAAAATCCAACAGCGCACCGAGCGCACCGTCCGAGTGAAATTTCTTGTTCCCACCCCGCATCGCATCGCCCGCCCGCGCTATTACTTTGTTTTCACTTAGCGTTCTTTCCGACTCTTTTGTTTTTGCTCGGCTCCCAAGGGTCCTAGCGTGATGTTAGGTTAGGTTAGTCTATAGCCTCGAGGCGAAAGTACTCGCGTCATTGTATCGGTGGCGCGAGGAAGCGAGGGTGCGGGGTGAGCGACTGATGCAGCGACACATGGAGCTGCGTCGGTCTCAGCTTCGCGAGGTCCTGGTGGCGGAATGGCGGGACAGGCTTACACGCCCTACCGCTGGCCTCGTCACCATCGAGGCGGTCGGCCGATGCTCGAGCGCTGGCTCGGGAGGAGGCACGGCTCCCTGTCGTTTCGGGTGAGGCAGGTACTCTCGGGGCATCGATGCTTCGGGAAGTACCTGTGTCGCATAAACAGGGAGCCGGACGCCCGGTGTCACCACTGCGTCGACTGCCGGGAGGACACGGCGTGGCATACGCTGGCAGAGTGTGCCGCCTGGGAGGACCCGCGCCGTGCCCTCATCTCAGAAGTAGGCAGTGACCTGTCGCTGCCGGACGTGGTCGAGTCGATGGTCGGCAGCGAAGAGTCCTGGGCAGCGGTGGTTTCCTTCTGCGAAACAGTCGTCTCGCAGAAGGAGGCTGCGGAAAGGGAGAGGGAGATCTCGTCCACTCACCCGACCCGCAGCAGGCGCACCGATCGTCGGCGGAGGGCGGACAACGCCCTCTTCCCGCCCCCCTAAATGGATTCATAGCCTATAGCCTTCCTCAAGAATTGGGCTATTTAATGCAAAAATATTTTTTTTAAACCGACTAGCAGTTCCAGAGATTAGAGCGTTCAAAAAAAACAAAAACTCTTCAGATTTATTATGAGTATATGTATAGATGTATGGTATGTGCCCGTCAACGCATCATCAAGAAATAGAACAGTACACGTGCTTTGTAATGCTCTCACTCCATCATGTACTAACCTCGAAGCTGGCGTGCGTGGTTGGCTGCCTCTGCGAGTCGCGCTGCAGGCCGGTGGCAGCCAGCACAGCTGCACTGTTGCCGCAGGCCAGGCACAGCAGTGACAGAGCCAGAAACGCAGTCAGCAGTGGACTCCTGGGATAAGGGCATACATTAGTAAAGCGTCCCATTTAGTCTGGGAAAATGAAAAGAAGCAAGATGGCACATGTTGGGTTGACATGCTGGTCTTAAAGTCGGGTAGGTTTAGTTAGTAGGGGGAAATGTGAGTAGAATTTAGGCCGCGGTAAGTTTTTGAAGAAAGCCGATGTGACTGTAAATATAAACATAGTCGTTGCACCCGTTATAGAAAATGGTTTCTGAAGTCTACCTTTTCTGAAAGTGTGAAGTTACCGTATTTTCGTCTAATAGAAATTATCCCGTCAAGTTGCGCCTGGATCCCACATATATTTATGTTGATATTTAGTTCCATTTGAAGTCGTGACTTCGACTCGACCTGTGTGATCTCTTGGTAATTGAGCAGCGAAAGTTTGTTCGTCTGTAGTCCTTCTATATTCAATTAGATTTAACGAACCAATAAATCTCAATGAAACGTTCAGTGAAAACTTGGCATTTTGATCACTTTCATGGAACAGGCTAGGTCTTCAATTACGTGTCATTCGTGTGACTAGGAAGTTACTGATGGATTTCATGCAGTTTGAGTCAAGCGTTGTGATGGTGATCGTGACCTGCACAATGTGACTGCTCCTAAATTACCCTAAGCTAATAAAATTTTCGTTTTTCCTGATTGTGTTAATATTAGTGTTAAGGTCGGATTTCCGCAATAACACTAATATTAACACTTTCACAATGAAACTGATGGTGATCAGCTCATCTAAACTGCGTTCAGGAGTGTCAGTGTCATCATTGTGGTTGAATATTGACACTGACAGCTCTTCATCGGTGAAATTCGCCCTGAATGAGGCTGCGATGAATGCTTTCTTTTGGCGGCATACTATGGCCCACAATAATGAGTAGAGTTCCTCAATGCCCTCAGGGTGCTCACCGACCGTCTGCCGCTCATCGTCATCCTAATTAAATGATATCGAGCCGTCGATACTTTCTCTATCGCACAGCTGTTAATTATTAGTTTAATATCGTCGAGATGGATGGCGATAGTTCTGGCCTCGATTGTCTCGCGAATATCGAAGTGGAACATAAAACTAGAAATTGGTGGCTCTTAAATAAAGATAGCTCAATATAAATAGCGAATAGCATCTTTGTGAATAAAATACCCTATCGAACACGACGCGTATGGCGTGTTAAAAAAGCATGAACAGGGTGTGTGCCTGGTGCATACAAGGCGGAGACGACAATACAACAATTAATTAAACTAATGACGTTCCCAGTCTGCATACGAAAATTAAATCAAATAATATATCCAATAGTTTAGTCACTATAGCTAATCGGCTGATCGGCGAAACCCACGGTCGGCGCATCGACACAAACACTTTTTTAATTTCGAAGCTAGGATTTATTCGATAGTTCTAAAATACTCTTAGGTATAGTATCGCCAGTGTTTTCATTAATTGTCGGATTGTTGTCTCCACATCGTATATCAGCATCAATAGTGAGGTTTGTTTGTGATGCTCGTAATTGATCAGTCGTGAAGTCGTGACGTAAGGACCGACAGCTCCACGTCGTAATTACGCACTCGGGCCCAGCATCCAACACAACACAACACATATCACCTCGCAAAGAAACTCATTACAGATAAATAGTAACCCTGACTCAAGAGAGCACCTATTACGAAATTCCATTATAGGCTCCGTGATCGCTCAGCCGATCATTTAACAGTTTATCTTAACTAAATCGACGCTCATTCAGCATCAATCATCGATCGCCACTATCTGCCTTTCGGCACTTTACAAACTAATTATTTTCTCTCGTGATTGTCACTTGAAAATGGACCGTGGTGCGATGACGTTATGACACAGATTTGCTCGTGTGATGCAACGTGTCGCGGGCGAGTGAAAGCATAAGATGCGCTACATACACTTGTCTCGAGGCATCCTATCGAGTTTCATATTGATACTAGATTTATGTTGTCTATAGACAAATACGAAATATAGTAGAAAAATAATAAATTGAAAGGTTCCTTGAAGTTTTCCGTTTCACAGCGTGGGAAACATGATCCTGGCAGCCAAGTTGGAATGAGATGCCCAGGGTACGCCAGGCGCGCATAAGGATCTTAAAGTACTTTATGCACCTAAATTTTTGGGCTAAAAGTTTAAATAACAAAAACCCTTGAGATTTGTAACTTTTCAGGCATTCTCGGAAACAGTAAGTACCTATTCAGAAATTCAGACTTTAAAGTCGAATATATCTTGATTATTCAAAGGTCCTCGTTAGCAAGTCCATGTGAATTCAATATTGAATATATTGATCGTCATAGGCGACATGTGGTGTGTGTGTGTGGTGTTCTTATTAACACCTGCTGCATCTATGCAGAGATGTGTTATCCTGGCGGAAATGACTAGTGTCGGAAATGACAATGGCGTCCTTTGCAGTCAGAGAAATTAAAAGTTAAGAAAATTGCCACCCTACGTCCATTTGTCGTATTATAGCCATGTCATACAACTGTCATTCTTTAACAGTTGTATACATTTTCGACAATAATATACGGACAATTTAAGTTGGTAGTCAATTTGCTTAACAATTAATTTCCCTGAATTTACAACAACAACATTTTGCATCACTAATTGGTCCGTACCCTCAATCAAAACGATATAGTTTACTGTATTTTAGCCACCAATGAGCGCTGAGATAAACAGCACAACTACAGTGCGTAAGAGTTGACAACAGGGGGGGTAAACTTCCATACATGTTCATAGCTATTTTTTTAGGTGCGCCATCTATTAATCTTGTTCCTTAAACTTAAGGCAAATAATTCACATAGACGTACTAGATGTCTCTACAGAACGACTTAGACTTTATAATTGTTGAAAATGACTATATTAATTTCTAATAAATTTTCATTATTTCAGTTTAATTTTAAAGAATTAAATTACGGATAAATATATTTTATTCATTTATTTTATCGACTGCTATAAAAAAAAACAAATGTCAAAATTCGAAGTTGTCGAAACCGTTGTTATTGTTTTCTGAAACATTATCGCCGGTACGTTGTGCAACTTGCGTGTGCGGTGAGTGGTTTTCGTATTGTTTATACTGTATTCTTCATAGTATTCTTTGCTGCTAATACGTTGAGTTGAAGCTCTTCTCCTCCATAAAAGCTTGAAGAGAGCATCATCAGATTCGTCAGTCCGTCCTTGCGTTGAGTTTATACGCGGGGCGAAGGCCGACTGAATCGGTCTCTGCGATATTTGGACGCTATTAGTTAAGTGTTTTGATGATAGACGAAAAAAATTATGTTGAGCAGGATGACGATTTTCCAAATGAAGAAATCGTTTTAAATGAAGAGTTATTGTTCGATGCTCCAAATGTTTAACAAATGGAAGGAGCTGGATAAAGAGGTTACGTTTGTGGATGGGTCATCACAAAGTGTTTAAAATATGGTTGGAAATGAAAAAATACGCTCAAGAATATTATAATAAACGAAAAAAATATGGAATTGAAAAATAAATATATTTTTAAGTAATCTTAACTTATCAACATTTTTATATGTATGTTATTATTAATAATATTAATTGAAACTGTCGACATTTTTTTCATTTCTGTTGATATCTGTGAAGATCACAAAACAAGGTTTTGGTGACAAAATAATGTTTATCCAATATTTACATATTTCATTTTGAGTTATAATCTTCATTTGGCACTAACTATATTTAAGTAGGTATATAACATTGTTTTAGTGACAAAATAATGTGTATTGACCAACATATTTTATTATTCTTAACTCCATCATATTTTATTTTGCTAATATGTATTAATTAATAATATTATTCCTACATAATTATTGTAAATATAATTGTCGACATGTTTGAAGTGAAAAATGTGCACTAAAGTAGGTAAACGTGAACAATAACAGACAAATAAATCTATGCATTGAGTATTCAAAAACAAGCTTATTTAATTAAAAACTAAATTAACCTTTAAAAACGATTTAGGAGAATAAATGTGCATATTTTCCATGCGTATAGATTGGTTAAAATTCATGTGGAGCGGTTTTTATTTTCAAACTACTGTAAAATTAATTTCACACTGCCAAACATGGTTTTACATAAATCAATCTATAACTGGGAAATATTTGCTAAAGCAATCAAATGAAAATGAAGGATATATATAGTATAGATATGTATAGTATGATTAGTTAGGAACAAGATTTCCAGATGGCGCCACTCGCGACAGGTTGGCATAAAAATACCGTGAGATGGCACTCTATACCCGTATTATAAAGTGCTCTGTGGTTGACAACCTGTCATCGTATGAACACGATAATAACTTGTTTCCCTCCGCGACATGACGCCATGTCGCATGTCGTCGGCTTCAGTATTACGTGGGAATATAAGATACGGGCTCTTCCTGTGTCACCAAAGCACTGCACATGTGATTATACGTATATTGACGTTTTACATTTAGGTAACTCATCGTCGTCATCTTCGCGCCTTTAACCCAATTTATAAATTAACTGTTAGACTATTTTATGTAAGTGCTGTGTACCTACGCCTGTAAATGACTGATTCACTATAACTCAATGCTTAAGTTATTTTCTATTATGTTAATGTTCTAGTGAACAGGTCGTTGGTGAACCTATCAAATAAAATAAAATAAAATAAAATTTATGGGGGCAATGTTTTAATTGTGATTTTTAAACTACCGATTCTCAAAACGAATTTTCTCAAAACGGTGAATGAAAACATCGCGAGAAAACCGGCATATCCTAGAATCAAAATATCGACGACATGTGACATCTACCAACCCGCACTGGGCCCGCGTGGTAGATTATTAGCCCACTCCCTCTGGAAGAGAGGAGGCCTGTGTCCCAACTGATTATGATTATGTAAACTGCTAATTATTTAAAGAAAACATAGTTATTGCAAGTTAAAGATTTTTGGTACACAAAGGTTTGGTTGGCCAAGCAAATTGACTCGCTGAATGTCAAAACATTTTAGTCATTCAAGTTTCGATCGCCTGTAGATAGACATTGACTTGTCCAAATCTAAGCTAAACAACTTATTTCCCGCGACATTTTGACGAGTTTAACATAACCCTATCAGACGTTGACTTGACAACAGACTCGCTACAACTTAACTTGTTCCCGAGATAACTGAATGTTGAAATGACAAGATTTCGCCATATTATTGTAGCAGGCTGTGTATAAACAGACGCACGACATCTTAATTAATATTAGGAGCTCGCTAAATTAATTCGCGTGAGTGTGTGAATCTCACGACACGCCCGGTTGCGCAAACGCAGTTTTAGTAAACGTACGAAGCAACGTACAGCAGAATCACTGAAAATGTTATACAAATAAAAAAAATCTGCGACCACTTTTAAAAATGACGCTCGGACTACTACTGAAATCCGACCACTTCAGTGAAATGAAATGAAATTGTTTATTCTGTAAACAGGATATCGGAATCGCTTTTAACGTCATATTATAAAAAAATAAGCTAGATAAAGTTGGCGTTTCCTATCTAACTCTGAAGAAAAAATGAAACAAAGTCACACACACAAACAGTCGGGGCAGTCAGTCAGTCACGGTCTCTTTTAAAGCCCAGACATAATTTTGGTCAGACCTTGTGAAGAACATGTAGATTAATGTCTCAAATGCTCTTTTAAGGAAAGTCTCACAGATTTGAGTGGACCTGTCCAGTCAGTGCAAGCATTTATCAGTAATCGTGTAACTCAACTCGGAACTAAAGGAGCTCAACGACTCAACCAACAATACCAAAGAAAGGACATTTTAGCAGGCCGCATAAAGTACAATATTCGAGAGAGTCTCTTTAACTGATTGAGTTTGAGATTAACCAGTCTTAATAATGGAATTACTTTTGCTTAGTTTATTAAAAACATGTAAATAGATGATATTTCGCCCGTCCATCTCATACAACTTCGGACATAGGTTTTCTACTGAGAAATATCACTAAACTGTAATATTTCCATAAACAGGCATCACACTCAATAAGGAAATAGCAACAAAAAGCGTACAAATGCAAATCAATAGTCATATCTCACAGCTTCCAGAAGTGGTTCCCACCTGGCAGACGACACAATAGTACTAACAGTACCAGACACGTGTCTCGGCACGGATCAACACACAGCGACGAGGAAGCGGCGCGGGCGCAACGGTACACGTGACGCATCATTGCGCGCACCGTGTTCCAACTAGGCACACTGTGTACAGTCTGAGAGTTGAGACAAAAATTTGGAGTTGGACAGTATGGCGAAGAGAGTGATGAGATAGGTTTATGGACTCAACTATCCTGTGAAGGCGTTGACAATAAGATTCATGAAGAGGGTTTCTTTCGGCAATTTCACCCTGATGATATCTACAAAACTTATCTATTTCAAGAAGACTCTTATCTACATGAAACTTTCTTGAAATAGATAAGTCCATTGATCAGTATACCACTCATTAAAGACTTTATAGAGGTATACTGAAAGAAAATTAACTATCTTAATACAAGTTGACATGAGAACTGACTACAGATCTAGTTGGATAGGCTTTCAGTATTTCAACCCAACATTGGTAAACACTACATATCCCTTAAATCTATACGAGCATGCTCGGTAGTGCACTACACCTAGTATATGGTGTCGTATGCGCTAACATCTGCGTGCGCGCAGCGGAACACGCTACGCGCCGCTGCGCAACACTCCCGCGCACACGTCTAATATGGGCACTTCTTGCAAGGAAACGTATGGACATATGGAATTAAATACATATCAAGTGAGAGATTACACTTTTTATGAGGAAACTAGCTTTTGCCCGCGGCTTCGCCCGCGTGAAAGATAGAAATTATCCTATCGGGATAAAAAGTATTCTACTTATGTCCTTAGCCAAGTCGTGGTCTACATGTGTGCCCATCGCAATCCATTCCGGCTGAATAGGTAACAGACAGATAGACAGAGCTACTTTCGCAATTATAATCGTTGACCTAGGAAGACAGTGATGTGGCATGACTTAGAAAAGTGTGTTATCAGCAGAATCATTGATGGCCACAACAATCACTTGTCACTCGTAACAAGAGAACTGATAAATGTAATTGTAAGTATTATAAGTTCTTTACTCTCTATAAACGGCGGCCAGTAACGGGTTCATAAATAACTTTCAGTAATCTTCAACATAATAAAAATTTTAATTTCACTGACAGACAACGCACAGCCTACACAGAAGAAACTTGAAATGTTGCTCAAGAGTTCCTTATGTAACGAATATGATCAATAAGGAAATTTATCCCTTGTAGAGGTTAAATAGGGGGATGAAAGTTTGTATAGAGCTTGTCATTTTTGCCGATGGGAAATCCATCCAGCAGACAGACACACAGATACACACGTTACACTTATAACACGCACGCCTCTGTTTCTGTCGGGGGTTAAAAATACTAAAACCGAAGCGAATCAAACTCGAATCGAATCAGAATCAAATTAAGACGTTAAAGAAGACTTACTACGACCACTCCGAATGTTTTGCACCAATTTATATAACACATGTTGGTACTAACACTTGCATGTTTCTCTCATAAATTAATGCTTTTTTAATCTCTTTCCTCTGTAGATAAAGTCTAACGCATTCTCTCTGAGATCTCAATCACTTCGGTTATAATGTGTTTTTTATTATTTTTATGTGAGTTTAATCTCTGTTCCAACGAAGGAAATATATCAAGTTTATTGTCTGCTTCCTTAGTATTAGCAAAAAAATAATTAAAGGAAATCATAAGAAGAATGGTACTCTGACAGTTAAAACCTTAGGTCAATGGACATACTACCGTGGGGGAGACTGTGAAGGCGATTAACTATTACGTTGCTGTTTCTAGGTATCCTGAAGTGTGTGAATGTTTTCTACGAACAGATATGCGCGTTAGTTCCCACTTTTACATTTTTATTGGCGTTGTAAACCTTTTTTATTAGGATTGATCTTTCAGGGTGTTCCTCAGGATTCTATATTGGGGCCAATCTTTTCTATAAATTCCTTTAGCGATCGTAAAGATACAAATGGGTCGAAACGTAATAGTTTCACAATATTTTCAATAATTTTCAATTTCCGAAAAAAAAAATATATAAAAAAAAAAAACATGTATATGGACTCCTGTCTGAAATAAAAGTTTTCTATTCTATTCTATATGCCTCATAATCTTGAGAGAAACAATTCGAAAACAATAAAAACAAATAATCTTGCTTGCCCAAATTTTCCTCACTTTTCACCCAAACCCGAGCCCCCAGCGGCACGCGACCTTTACGTTATATAACACAAGTACATAACATACAAGATGCAACTGAACAACCGAGAGAAAGCGCTGGACTTTGATCAAATAACCTGGTTGCCATAGCAACGGGTTTGCGGAATGCTGTCGATTGATTTCCTATTTCCTGACTGAAGGATTTATGGTAAGCATGGAAGTCGAGGTGCAGACGCTTTCTTGTATTAACGACGCGTGTTAGTATTGTGGACGAGATTGACGCTATAAACGCAGCAATACTATTAATCTTGTGATTGAAAAGTTAATTTTCTGCTACTTTAAGCCTTTCGGATATTTTCTAAATGATTTCCGAAGATTCTTTGAACTTAGGAAGTTTGAAAGGCTAGCTAGCAGGTTGCAGGTTGTCGACTTCATAATTATTATGTGTAATTAACGTCATGCATTGTAGTTTCTGATTGTGTATATTTTCATCTTGTTGTAGTGGAATTAATTGAAAATCATCATTATTTGTGTAGCACAAAACAAAAACATTGGTTTTGTACCTATGGTGGTTGTAATGAATTCGGTAAGGAGCCATTATTCCCAGAATTTCTTTTTTAAAACTTTCTGCATCTTCACAGAAGCCGCTCCTACATATTTGTTATATTATTCCACGTTTTCGCCGCTTTGTATTTACATTCGATCTAATGTCGGTCTCGAGTGAAAGGTCGCGAGTTCAAAGCCTGTTGACTGTTGTTATTTGTTATGAAAGTAAACCGACATTGCGTCACTTGCTCACTGCTGTCTAAACTGATGGATGTCAGTTCACTAAGTTCTCCTCGTGGTGGATACACATGAGCTATCGCTTTGGAAAGATCTTTTATCTTAATTATTAGTGTCATGTTTTAGAATGGCAGAGTTTGTAATTATTGCGTAGATTTGAAAGACCACACCGGCAGGACTAGAATTGCATTCGCCTTCAGCATTTTTGAGATGAGCCTATGTCCAGATCTTACTTTGTCAAAATAAATATAGAATGTTTAATATTTTATTATGTTTATTGACGTTGTCTTTTATTTAGTGCCATAAATTCTGTCTCCAGAATTTATTTGGATAGTTGCATAATAAACCATAGAATACAATGTTTGCATATAAATGAGATATTTGTATTGCGCCACGCGACCGATCAGCTAATGATGCGCATGCGCTGACTCGCGAGGAAGCTCTGTTAAGTTAGTAATTTGATTGCAATTGATTTTGAATTAGAACTTTTAAATGATTGAATTGAAAAGAGCTCAGTAGGTACTATAATTATTTCGCCATGAGTTCGATGACTAGAACTGAAGTATTTCTATCATGGGATTCTCATAAAGTCACCTGTAGGCTTAACTATCACCAGCAAAGAAATAGTTATCCCATCGTTATGTAGGGGAGTCGGCCGTAACCCACCACGCGTCCAGTGCAGGTTGATGTAATGTTATGTTATGTTCAGTGGATGTCACAATGTGTTCGAATGTTTGCTTCGAGGACACGCCGGTTTCTTCAAAAAGTACTCCTTCAAAGTTTTAAGAGCAATGGTAATGAAATTAAATACACAAATACAGTGCCTGTCTGGGTTCGAACTCACGACCTACATACAACTCGTAAGTCGGGGCCGATACTGGACAAGCAGTGCTTTAATGGCTTTCCCGATAGACTTCAAATAGGCAGACCATGAACAAGGGAATAGACCGAGGCAGATTCATGACCACGGGATGTCACAAATGTCGGTTCAGGATATTTATATATTTTGCTCAGACACTGTAAAAAGAGTCTAAATATGGAATCTTTATGATAAAGTACATAATAATATTCTGTATTTCTGATAACAGCTAACTGGATAAATGGTTCACGAGATGACGCACTTTATATATTTTTATGGTACAACCTACAAACTTTTTAAATGTCGCTCGTGATTCCGATGAACTAGTTCGCAGTCTCCAGTAAAAGTAGTTCCCCGCGCTAAAAAAAGCATTATTTATGCAAAAACTTCCGCGAGATAACCCCGAATATTCTATCGAATATTAAAATATTGTTGACATCAATTTTTATGTTGTAAAAATCTAACTTATTAAGCATTTAGTCTAGTCAAGTCTGTCTTGCGGCATCGCCTGTTTGTTTATTTATTTCGCAAAAGAAAACTTTCTCTTTAATTTACATCTAAGTTTTCTTTTTACAAACGTTTCCATATCGTTTTAATAAGTTTAGTAACGCATGCAATCTAATGTTTTATTTTGTAAATTTTTAATTTGCGATTCATTATAATATTATCTTTATTGCTAAAGTCATTTCACAGTCGAGAATTCATGCTCTGTTGCGTCAAACACATCGCTTTGGAAGAAACTTACAACTCGGAATTAATTTAGTCAAACTCTCTCTCTCCCAGTTTATTGCACATAACTGGCATGCACGATGCATCACGGAGATCTCTCCTCCAGCTGACACTCACCCGTTGCTTCCTCCATTCAATCCATAGCAGTCATTGATGCCGGCGAGCACGCCGACTACCCCGGCCACTACAGCGACACAGCCCGCCCACAGTCCCGCACCCACCCGCGATAGGGCGGCGCCCTTCACCACGGCCAGCGCCCCGGCGCCCACCAGCAGGGCGCCGAGCACCACCTGCCCCAGCCCCAGAAATACTACCAGTCGCCTCCGAGTAGGTTCATCACTGCCCGCTTCAACACTCTTAGAACTCACACTCTTGTCTTTGGTCACTTTCTTAACTTTCTTCTGAGGAGTCTTGCAGATTAGCTGCTCAGTGGAGTCCTCAGACTTGAGGCTGGAGACGGTGGCCGTGGTGACCCTCGCGTCGTAGGTGTCGACTCGCTCGGCGTCTGCCATGTTGTCGGCGCATAACTGTGTGCGCGTGCGCGGCGCTCGGCTCTCGGCAGCGACTGACGCGCATGCGCCTGCACGCGCCGGTGAAAGTCGCGCACCTGTCTGTTGTGTTGTTGTTGTCCACTGTTCATTGATAAGATTCGACGTCGCGTGATTATGTATTGTTCCCACAGTTTAGACACGCGAATTAGGAACCGAATGAAAACAAAGTTGCGTACTTATGGGATTTCTTATATTGCCATTGGTTCAAGTTACCGATCCGATATTTAAACCTAATTTTGAAGACAATATTTGTCATGATAAGTTGGATAATGACGACGACGCGACGTCTTGGACCTATGGACATCACCCTTCAACCAGTTCACAACAGGTACCTAGTACTACAAACCATGCAGGATAGCTCACAGTACTATTTAGCAGATGAGCGACACACGCGTAGAGAAAGCGGCTCTCACGGAAGCGCTGGACATTACCGACACGGGCGCAGCCCGGCGGCAACTGCACCAATCAGCTGCAGCGTTTACGTCTGATGCATGTTGACAACAGATTAATGCGAGCTGTCTTTGTTTTGCCTTGGAACTGAAGATCAGACTAGTGGATGGACCAGGTCAACTTTAGTGACAATATTGTGATAGTCTGGACTGAAATGGTCCGTATTTCCTATATACATAGTAACATGGTAGACACACATGGGAGAGCATCTGAATATCCGTCTTTTGCGTATCTATATTCTGGCTCAGCTCAATGAGCGCGTATGTCGCATGGCAAGCAATTTTTAGGGGTCCGTACCTGAAAAGGAAAAACGGAACCCTTATAAGATCACATTGTTGTCCGTCTGTCAAGACCCCTTTTCTTAGGAACTCGTGGAGTTATCAAGTTGAAATTAATATCAAATACTCAGGGCTGCAATCTCATGAAGCACTGAAAACTCAAACTTCTAAGTCAACGCAATCAAAAGCTCGCTCGCAAGGGAATCAAAACCTATAGGGTACTTCCCGTTGACCTAAAATCATGAAATTTGGCAAGAAGCAATGTCATGTAGCAAAAGTAAAGGAAAAAATCCAAAAACCGTAAACTTATAGTTACATACCTAAAAATTTGTACGGAACCCTCAGTGCGCGAGGCCGACTCGCACTTGATCGGTTTTTTTTGTGGGTCTAGATTCCGTACAACTCAAATAAATCCGTCAATTTGTTTAATCCGTCAACTCCTCCTTTTTCCTGGAATCATCAGCTTCCGCGAAATAGTTATCGGTGTCCAGAGGCAATGGTACGAGTAATATCCTATGTTTTATAGCTGAGAACCATCTGCGAACATTATGGTACCGCTTAATGCTTGATCACATGCATGTGTTACAACGGTAGCTGAGCGTCGCTTCCCAGATGACTATCGTCATGAGTTATGTATTAGTAGTGGGAAGGTATATGGTGAATATTATTGATGTACTGACTTTATGGAATGCCAAGCTGATGGTTTATTAGACCATAAAAGTTATTAAAAGTATTTTTATTCAAAAGAAGACTATAAATATATTTTAAGGATTGCATAGGATAATATTTTTCCACCATAACCGACATAGCCCGAAGAATTGCCAAACTTAAGCGGCATTCTGCAGGGCCCGTTGCTCGCAGAACAGATGGCCAATGGGGCCGAAAAATTCAGAAGTGGCGACCGCGAACCATAAGACGAAGCGTTGAAAGGCCTCCCACAAGGTGGACCGACGACCTTGTGAATGCCGCAGGAATCCGCTGGATGCGGGAAGCACAGAGCCGGTCGAATTGGCGGTGCTTGGGGGAGGCCTATATCCAGCGGTGGACGTCTTTCGGCTGAATGATTGAATGGATGAATATTTTTCCAGGTGCAAAATCCATCTCTGGGTGGCGGCAAGGTAGTCTTTCAGACTCAATTTAATTAGAGGCGAGGCAGTGTTCGCATCTACATGTACTAGTTATAGCTTCTAGCCCGACCAGGCTAGCACGCAGGTATCACCTTAGGAGTACGTGTCGCTAAAATAGGAAAGTAAAATATTTACTGTAGTCACATAACTTTCATAAGTAGAAACTGTACGAACACGCCGGCACGTTACCGTGGGTCACTCTAGCTGCTCACCGCGCAGTCGTTTACTGTTACAACATATTTATATAAAATCCCAAAAATCGCTAACTTAGCAAAACTATCTAAATCAGGAAACATAAAGAGAAATCGATGAAGTATTTTAAACGGTCAAAGTAAGGGATGGTCTCAGAGCAGGAAAGTACCTTGAAGTTATTGCTGAAAGTTCGGTACGCAGCTAGATAGGTACAACTCATAATGTCACGAACACATAAATGCACCGATTGCTTCTTGAATGTGCTCATGACTGAGAAAATACGCTCGACACTTCATTAGTCTTCATCAAATAAGACTGACCTGACAAACTAATCTGTACCTGGCGGGTACGTTGAATACAAAGAGATTTAAGATAGGCACAATAGAGAGGCTATGCAAAGAAATGTCATAGAAAAACTGTGATCCCATGTCTCAGTGACGCCATCTAGCATAATATAGCAAAATTAGAGTGGCAATTGGGAACATCAAATAGTAAAAATGAATTAAATTTATTCAGCTATCGCTCGGTAGGTGGCCAGTGTGGTCAGTGTTGCCAGATCCGATTTTCAATCCGTGGATTAAGCCTGAAGAACCTAATATTTGTTCAACCAGGTAAATAAATATTGAAAACTAAACAAATTAAGCAAAACTTGTCTCAGACAAACTATTTTAGAATTTTATTCGCTACTACTATCCGTGTCACCGTCTATGGCTAGCTAACAGTTTCAAGTGTGTGTCTTTATGTACGGACGCCAGCACATCAAGTTACTACAATCTGTCAAATTTCTTTAATAGATTTTCAACTTTATCGCTAAAGCATTAAGATTCAAGGTTGATTGGGAAAATTTGACAGTTTCGGGTAGCTTGACCTGCTACCGTCTGTACATTTTAAAATAAAATAATTTTAAATGTGCTTTGCCTCCGAATTATTATAGCACTCAGTTTATTATGATTTTTGTGTAATGTGGTCTACATTACACAAAAATATCATGTCATAAAGCGTATTTTTTTTTTGCAATTATCTGTTGCATTGCCTTTTTAGAAAAATAATTATTTTTACACTTTTTTTTTTGCAAATAATTGTAAATCTTATTCATCGATCACTAGTTCTTTATTAGTGATCGATGATCTTATTATATCGATATACGTATATCCGGCGAGGTCCAAAAATCCGTAGAACTACGAATAAATTATCGGTCTGGCAATGCGGGGTTTTTTTTTTTTTTTTGGGATGGGAAATCATCAAATGACCCCTCCCGCTCTGGGTGGAGCGGAAGGGAGTGTCAGACTCTTACTCACTAAAACCCACCCATGTTCCTTCCTTCGCCCTTTATAAGTAGAAACTATAAAACCTGTGGTAGGGATTTTATCATTTAGATAT
Source organism: Apamea monoglypha (assembly GCA_911387795.2). Lineage (NCBI taxonomy): Eukaryota > Metazoa > Arthropoda > Insecta > Lepidoptera > Noctuidae > Apamea > Apamea monoglypha. The sequence continues at coordinate 20,189,264 of OU426922.1, forward strand.
AAAGGTATCGATAATATTGAAAAAAGTTACGAGACAATTTTTTGCATTTGAATAGATTTAAACAAGTGCCAAAAGATTAGGAAAAATAATAATTCTAAATGTGCAGTTATAATACATAAGACATAACAAAAAAAAAAGACATAACATAAATTGATGCTAATCAATTTATGTTATGTCTTTCGCTGGATGCGAGTCGCACGGGACCGGTCAATGTGGCGATACTTGGGGGAGGCCTATGTCCAGCAGTGGACGTCTATCGGCTGAAATGATGATGATGATGATGAATCAATTTATTGCTTTCCTAAAGTTTCAATGTTTACAAGTTATTTATATATAAAATTAATAAATACAAATTAATAAATTATCGTTATTATGGTCTGGTGATCCAAGTGTCAGACTGCTGATCATGAGGATATGGGTTCGATTCCCACAGGACACAAATATTTATGTGATTAATATAAGTGTTTGTGTTGGTCCGGGTGTGTCTTATGTATTATAAGTATTTATTTACAAAAGAAAGTGTTATATGCATTGTTTAGTACCCGTAGTACAAGCTCTGCTCTTTGAAGCAAACAGATCAGTCGACCTTGCGTACGTACAAAATATAAAAGTCAAAACACTTATATTGAGGAAATTACGGGCGTTCTACTTAAAAATCTCATACATGACGATCGATCAAATAATGATAGCAACTACTACCAACAGATCAGAGCATGGGCTGCCATGCTGCCTATGTCCCCAACGTCAAACCTACCATCCATTGACGAACTTTTAAAAGTTGTTAACAAACTCCCACTTAGTAAAGGATCATTATAATTTTTAACCGGTTTACATCGCGTTCTTTCTTATTTTTTTCCCTTTGCTCGGCTTCTAATAGTCCTAGCGTAATGTTAAATAACATATAGCCTTTTTCAAGTATTATGCTTTAAAATGCAAAAAGAAATTTCCAAATCCAACTGGTAGTTCCAGAGATTAGCTCGTTCAAACAAACAATCAAACAAACTCTTCAGCTTTGTATTAGTATATGTAGGTAGGTTGGTATATGTAGGTAGGTTGGTATATGTAGGTTGTCAAAAAAGTTGAGCTCTGCAGCATACGCCGTTAGAAAAAATCGTGATTTAACTGATTTAGAGACAGCCCGTTTACTATACTTTAATTCGGTCGTACGGTATTCTGTTGTGGGGATATTATCCTACTTTTGTTTTACAAAAAAGGGCAAGGGGTTGAATATAAGTGAAACAATCATTAGGTATTTACAAAGACATTAAATTATTTACTATCTTAAATCTCTTTGGGTAGATTTTAGGGATTTTGAACGTAGGTCGTATGTCAGTTCTTTTAATTTTAGATTTTGCAATACGTACCCGTACCTGACAGCTATGCATTCATAACCTAAGGGCGTCCAGTGATTGGGCACGCCACTGCCAGGGCCGCGGGTTAAAGAGTTACCGTGGCCCCTGACACAGGCAACTGAAGGAACACGGGGTGGGTTTAGACAGTAAGAGCCTGACATGTCCTCCCGCTCCGCCCAGAGCGGGAGAAGTCATTTGATGATTTTCAACCCAAAAAAAATGGCGTCCAGTGATGTATTGATGACCACTGTCGTAGATCTATGATAGCATCACAGTGGTGATCATCATTATCTAATAGACCACACGCACCCCCCGGAAAAGTGACTCGACGACGTGTAGCATTTAGACTGGATTCCTCATTCGTTCAACACACATCGTACATGCAAAACACAGCTTAAGAATATTATTTACGACCATGTTAGTGCAATTACCTGCATGATACGATACTCAGTAGTAGGCCAAAGTCTGTCTCAACAACCCACTGACTGACTTCCTTTCCCGTCGTCCAAAAAGAGCACACACACAGTCTAGTACCTATTTACCGGAGACAACTACTTATTAACTGTTACCTACCTCCAGCTGTCATGTTCCTCCTTGTCTCTGCCCACACTTGCGGCCGCCATCGCACCGGTCCCCGCCGGAAGCTATAATACAGAGATATATAGAGGGGCACATGCGCAAACGCAGGTGCGTTAGAAAGCAAAGGAACGTGTCGGATTAGATATTTGTGGTTCCTTTTTTGCGGTTTTTTAGAAGTCACCCGTTTTGGATGTCGTTTTTCAATAATTTCGGTCGTGATTACTAAAGTTTTTTTTTTACAGGTTCGTTAGGAAATCCAAAATATTGATTCTTGTAAGATCACCCCAGCAAAATATCGCCCAGGCGATGTGCCAAGGCGCCGGTGACCAGTCTCACAAGGTACAGGCAAATGTCAGCACTTCTGCTCATCATTCACTATCTGATAATATAGCTCGTGGCGCTCGCTTCGCTTATCACAGCACGTGGCGTGACTATGAGCGCTATATACGAAACACTTTCCGCCTGCTATTCGGTTTGCATTCGTTTCCTCGCGAGCCATCGTTTTCAACTACTATATGAGGTTGGTTGCGAATCGGTTGAGTGAAATGCAAGTCCGGCATTCAATGTGGACTTCTTTGTCATGTCCAGATATGTTACCGTGTGCTGTTAAAACTGCGGCTGCTACAGCAGTGACCTGACTCTTTATCACTTGCGGATTGCTTATAACGCCTTTTTTCGAGTCGGAAAGTAGTCGGGCGTTCCCGAAATATCTTTTTTAATAACTGACGAAAAATTTCTACGCAGTGGTGTTCAGATTCATGTACTGAATCCAAGGTAACATGTTGCGCGTCGATGTCCCCGCGATCCTTAGTATGTGCAGTGCATAACACCTGGCACATATACAGCGCTTATTAATGCAATCATATTTTGTATGACACAATTTCATCGCCCATTCGAGTCACGTGGTAACGTGTCACGTTACGTTAGCGTTACATCGCGTTGCATTCCCTCGCCTCATCGCCTGTGATGGGGAGAAACGATAACCTTACTAGTCTGTAACAAATAGGTGCTAGTAACGTAATCTTATTTGAATATTCTTAATTAGTTATACGTAGTTAGAATAGTAATTGAGATGTGAAAGAGGGAAGCGTATACGATGCCACTTATGACGACACAACATCAAACTTCTCTGAGAGTCGTATTTTTGCAGCATTTTTAGGAAAGTTTAGACTATCCAGACAGGCCAATAACAATTTGGAGAAGTGTCGAGTAACTTCTTTATTATTTTTAATTACAAGATCTAGATTATAAACATAATGTTAGCCGAAAAACATCCCAGCCTCCCCCAGGCATCGCCACAATGAAGCGTCCAGTGTGTTGCCAGAGATGGCTCGCAGTCACTCAAACCCAATGCTTCCTACTTCTATATTATATTACTAGCTGTGCCCGCGACTTCGTTCGCGTGGATGACGAAACTTATCAATGAGTTTTTTTGTGTAAAGTGCTATTTGTGTAGAACGTTATCTATCGAGCATACCGGTATTAATACTTCTGTGACGGCGCGGGCCCCTACCTATACTTGGAATTAAAATCTATACGGTCTACGCCTTATAAAAGTAAACCTAAGTACCTAACTAATTAAAAAAAAGATAAACTCAATAACAGAAAATAAAATACCTACCTACCTAAATAAACCTATTTCTAATGATAACTAATCTAAACTCAATAAATAAGCAAAGTCCCTAAAAACTAATATCTATACGAATGACTAATCCTACCTAACAGTATTATAAAATAACCTACGGTCACTACGTGCACTATCAAAATTATACTACCTATACTTTAACATTAAAATCTATACCTACGACTTATAAAAATAAACCTAAATAACTCTACCTTAAACTGTACTTAGTAAAAACTAAAAGGAATAAAAAGGTCGCACTGAAAAGCACGGCTTAGAATTGCAAGTAGCAGTTAAAATGTATGATGCGCGCGCTCAGACTCCGTCCTTACATACGGTAGCGATCCGTGGCGGCCGCGCGCCACGCGTGTGCTGCGAACGGTGCAAGCCAAATCCAACCTTCAGCACTACATTTACAGCATAACTTAGGGGCGCTGCACACGGCTAAGATACTATAATATTTTATCTTAAGATACAATATCACTCGCCATACAATTCAATGGACTATCACACACGACGAAGATAATAATAATATTTAATATTTTGGTATCTTAGGATGAATTTGTATGGCGAGCGATAGATTATTTCATTTAAATACTTACAAATTACATCTATACTTATAATAGAACTGTAGAAGTGAAAATTCTGTACATTGAAAATATCAAAAAAATAAATGGCAGGGGTTGTTACTAGACCGACACCGAACCCAAAAATGTGATTAAAAAATTTTTTGTCTGTCTGTCTGTCTGTTTGTTCAGGCATCACGCAAAAACTACCGGTTCGATTACGATGAAACTTGGTATAATTATTCTTTAACGTCCTGGGCACCACACTGGGTACTTTTTATCCCGGAAAAGTATATGCGGTTCGATCCCTAGACCCGATTACAGTACCAACCGCAAATAATAAGTTTGTCGTAGGTTACGTCACCCGCAGTGGAGTTCACTAAGGGGCGCTGCACACGGCTAAGATACTATAATATTTTATCTTAAGATACAATATCGCAAAATCCCTAAAAACTAATATCTTAGTTTTTAGGGATTCTGCTTATTCATTGAGTTTAGATTAGTTATCATCGGAAATAGGTTTATTTAGGTAGGTTATTATTTTCTGTTATTGAGTTTTTTTTTTTTTTTAAATTAGGTAGGTACTTTGGTTTACTTTTATAAGGCGTAGATGTAAATAATAAATAATGATTAAGATCTCATAATTCATTCATTTCTGAATGAATTACCTTCTCTCTCTTATCTTAATCATTATTTTCAAAAACAACTACCTTTTGAAGAGTGAAGTGGGGTCTTAAAAAATAACAGATTTGACTAAATGCGCATGAAAATGATAATATACACGCTAAGTACTTATATAAAAAACATTATTTTTTTCATTTTTGTTTGTCTGTTTGTTGCGGCTAATCTTCGAAACGGCTGGTCCGGTTCTGACGGGACTTTCACTGGCAGATAGCTGATGTTATGGAGTAACATAGATTTAATTATTTAAACTTTTTGCATACAAAAAGGTACTTTTTGTTTCGGTAGCATGTTCCCGTGGGATAATTTCCGACATCCACGCGGGCGAAGCCGCGGGCAGAAGCTAGTTTTTAAATATTTTTATAAACAAAAAGGTAAAAAAACCGCTACCGGCGTAGCTTGGACCCTGTTCCCGATACCGGTGGGCTACTATTTTTTATATTTCTAAAGGTTTTTTTATCTTTTTCGGTCAGGGCTCCAGAGAGAGGAACTTCCTGACAATGCGAGCCGTGTCCAGAAGTACCGCTTTCTGAATCAAGTCCTTGATCCAGCTGCCCAACGGGAGCCTCCTCAGGTGTTGGCCGAGGCTCTTGGCTATTAAGCCATTGGCTGTCACGACTATCGGCACAATGATCGCTAAGTCCACATCCCACATGTCGACAATCTCGCGAGCCAATTCAAGATACTTGATTTGTTTATCTTTATATATTGTTGGGGCTTCAAGTGTCTTCAATGAAACTCCCGTATCGACGTAGTTATTTAATTGCGGATATAAACTGTATTTTACATTGGTGTACAAGTTTTCGATGATGGTGCATAATTATTGACTGATATTATAATTAGTGAAGGTAGGTTTTAAAACGAAAAAATACGTATGGGGCGCCTAGCCTTTTAGATTAGCAACGCGACACTCACTGAACGTCTTCACAATTAAACCAGGCGTAAACATCCTCCCCCCGTTGAAATTCAGAAGTTTCAACCCTTTAATAGCTCCTCTTCGGTTGGTAAAGGGCGCGAACCAAGGGGCGCCGTGTAGTTCCTCTTTTCGTGTTTATGCCGGCTACTCGCGCAACTCCATCTTGTCTCGGGGCCGTTTAATACGTCCGAGCCTCCAACATAGGGGTGGGACGCCATCTTCCTTCAGTAGGACCATGTCCCCAATTTTGACTGCGTCGGCATTGGTCTTCCATCTACGGCGAAGTTGTAACTCGGCGATGTACTCGGATTGCCAGCGCCGCCAAAAATGCTGGTATATTTGCTGCAGTCTGGCATAGCGCTGCAAGTTGGTTAAGTGGCAATCTTCCAAAGGTGGTGCAGGCAGCGCGGTGAGAGCCCGGCCAATGAGAAAATGCCCAGGAGTAAGGCAATGGAAATCGTCAGGAGAGGAAGATAAAGGACAGAGAAGTCTACTATTTAACACAGCTTCTACCTGAGCGAAAAGAGTTTGAAGTTCTTCAAAACTTACAAGAGAATTACCCATTACTCGCCTAACATGAAATTTTGCTGAACGGATATCGGCCTCAAAAATACCGCCAAAATGAGGAGCGTAAGCTGGTGAAAAGTAAAACTGAATGCCTTCCGAACATGCAAAATCAGTCAGATCGTTTTGGTAAATCTTAAAAAAAAATTGTTAATTTCTTTAGCTCCTACGACAAAGTTGGGACCATTGTCGCAGAATACCTCCGCTGGCCTACCTTTTCGTGACACAAACCTACGGAATGTCATAACGAAAGCGTCCTTTGATAGATCGCTCACGGCTTCAAGGTGAGAAATTTTATATCGAACGCATATGAAAAAACAAAGATAGCATTTGACTAACGATGCACCACGTCCCCTTCTGTGAAAAATGTTTTCAAATCTGGTGTGGAGCCAGGCTAACACTACTGACGAATGACACCAGTGTACTTGATGCTGAACTTCATATCGGAGTGACTTTCTGACAGCTTTGCATAACCTTGCTGCCAGTAGGGCAGCGCACAATTCTAGACGAGGGATAGTAGTACTTTTAATCGGAGCTACTTTGGACTTAGAACAAAGCAAATTGACTGTGACTTCGTTCGCAGCATTAACTGAATGTAAATAAATGCAAGCACCGTATGCATGTTGTGATGAATCATTGAATGAATGTAATTCTACAGAGGCGGGTTTATTACAGAGTACACGCCGCGGAACTTCTAGATCTAAAAGAGAGGGTAAATACTGCATAAAATTGTTCCAGTCTCTTTGAAAATCATGTGGGACTAGAGAGCCCCAAGTTAAATTATGTAGCCACAGTTGTTGTGATAACATTTTCATTTTAATTACACACGGACTAATCAGTCCTAATGGATCAAAGATTTTAAAAAGAGATGATAGAAAAGATCCTTTAGTTATATTACTGTTAGATGAAAGGGGGTATTCCATAGGGAAATGTAACTGATCGGTTGATGGGTTCCATCCCATGCCTAGAGTACTAGTTGACTCAATTACTAAAAGATTATCATCAGTTTGGGTATTTGAGTCGAACAATGATGGTATATTAGTCTTAAACTTACGAAGATTAAAGCATCCTTTCTTTAATTCTTCAGTTACAGATTGGTGAATATAACGTAGAGTAGCCTCACTTTCAGAACCGGTGATAAGATCGACGACAAAGAAATCATGTTGAATTATGTCCTTAACCATAGGATCAGAAGATTCTTCACCAATCTGCCATAGACACAGAGTGCAAGTAGCTAGAACTTGCCATTCCGTAAGTCACAGTACCCAGCTGAAGCGTTTTGATGGGCAAAGACTCATCCTCTCTCCATAAAATAAGTTGAAGATTGCGATCCTCCTCATGGACCCGAACTTGACGGTACATTTTCTCGACGTCACCCGTGAGGAGGAACTTATATTGTCGAGCTCTTATTAAGATAGAGAACAGTGAGTCCCGCATATTAGGCCCAACCATGAGGATGTCATTGACAGCCTGACCCGATGAAGTAGGAGCTGAGCCGTCGAATACGACTCTTATTTTCGTGAACTCACTACTATCTTTGAAGACAGCGTGATGACAGAGGAAGTAAGATGTAGAATGTATCGGTACAGATTCTGAAAGGTGACCCAAGTCTGCGTACTCACGCATAAATTCTACGTACTGTGATTTTACATGTGGTTGTTTGCGAAATCGCCTTTCTAAATTTAACAAGCCTTTTTTAGCTAGTGAATAAAATTCACCAAGACAATCAGGGGTATCCTTTAAAGGTAGACTAACTGAGAATCTACCAGTTTCTAAACGGAGGGTGTGCGATAAAAAACACATGCCTTCTCGCTATGACTCATAAGTGGTTTAGTTTGGGGAACATTTTGTAAGTCCCAGTATTTTGTTAGTTCTTGATGTATTTTGTCAACAGACGACACATAAGAAACGACTGAATGATTAGAATCTATATTATCATCAATTTCCTTTAACATATTTTTTTGGGTAAATTAAAATACATTGGACCTGAAACCTACCAATCGAAATGAGAACATCTCAATACAGGTGAATTAAGACCGAGAGAGAGTTGATCGCGGCCTATAATGTCCCAGAAAATATCGGCACCGATGACAACATCAACAGGTGCTGGTTGGTGGAAGTAAGGGTCCGCTAAAAAGTGATCACTCGCAATATTAAGCCTTTTAACGTCAACCGGTATTCTAGGTATATTACCGGTCAACACTGGCAACATCAGAAAAGAAGAAGTGACGGTAAAATGCTTCATCAAAGATTTCAACTGAACTAAGCAAGTTTCCGTAGCCCGAGTCGTAGTTCTATTGCCTATGCCAATTATATTGACATGCAAAGAGGTAGTCGGTTCTAGAAGCAGTTTTGCTTTAAGAGATTGAGTAATGAATGATGACTGACTTCCGCAATCTAAAAGAGCACGAACCTTCTGTGTTTGATTGGTCACAGGATTAACTACCTCAATATAAGCGGTAGACAGTAAAACTTGATGGTTATTTTGATTTGAAAAATTAACGATAGTGTCGTCAGTGATGTCGTGTGAAATGGTGACAACACTGGAAATATTTTTGCTACCAGATTGTTTATGCAAGAGTATGTTGTGCCTTGTATTGCACAAGCGACACGGATGCATGCGACAATTGCGTGCAGAATGGCCAGATCTTAAACAGTTATGACAAAGCTTCAATCTACTGACCTCACTGATACGGTCATCCACACTCTTAGCCAAAACGGTGGGACAATCATACAGGCGATGATTACCATTACAAACGCCGCACGTTATATCAGAAACATTATTGTTTCCACTATTAGAAATGTATGACTGATGAGATTTTATTTTATTGTTAGAATCTATAGGCTTTGACTTTGCCGAAGTCTTAGGTTTAGAGTATGGATGGCTGCTATTTATTGACTCAAGTACATCAGCGCGATCAATAAGAAACTTGAAAAATTGTTGCAAATTAGGTATATTAGTATACAACGTGCCCCGGTATACTTCCCACTTGGCTTTGGTGTGGCTATCAAGCTTGGGGCTCATTATGTGAATGAGTAAAATATCCCAGTCACGTGAACCTTGACCGAGACTGGTTATAGCACGTAAGTTTTTATTAACAAGATCCACAAGAAATCGCAATGATTTATCAGACTCGCTTGTGATTGGTTTTATGTATGAATTTATATGATGAGTCATTATTTGTCGTGCATTGTCATATCTGTCACATAATAATTTCCAAGCACACGCATAATTTGCGCTGGATACCTCTAAATTAGCAATAATGCGCGCTGCATCGCCAGTCAAGTACGAAATAAGATAATGGAATTTGTGAAAGGGCGCGATGCGGTCATTATTAGATAAGAATGTGTCACGAAACTCAAGCCAACGAAAACAAGACCCGTCGAACTTAGCAACTTGAATTTGAGGTAATTTGAAACCTATATGTCGGCGTGAGCAAATTATTACGAAGTAAAACGAAACGCACTCTCTGTGACATCATCGTACCACTCAATGAATCAGGCGAATTGTAGAAGGGGTCGGCCTTTATAAGACGGAGTGCCGAGCGATGCGGGCATTCCGATTCTAGCGAGCGCCCCGTCCACAACTCTAATTGTGATACGGATCACGCCTGAATCAATTTATTATTAATAAAATATTTTTATTGTTACTATTTTACTATTTTATTACTATAAAATCATTCGAAATTCGTATTAAAATTATTTTGTGTAAATGTTCTTTTAAAATGGATTAAATCTTGATTAAGAATTAATTTGTGTTAACTAATTTGATTTTCGTTTGTAATTCAATTAATTGATTATTTAATTAATTTAGAAATAAAGTCGGTTTTTGTTATTAACTTACGTTTCTTATTATTAAATTTGTATTTAATATTGATTTTCTTTTGAATAATAGCGAATGATAACCTTCAGGACAACATGGACCCCGTAAGAAGTCGGTCTCCTTCACCAATTATCCAATCAAGCTTACCTCGAGCCGAAATCAGAAGTGGGATCGACCGAGGCATATCTTCGGTCCCATCCGCCCTCAATAATGAAGGAACAGATGGCTCTAGCTCAAATCGGATGCTGTCCACGTTGGCCAATATTCTAGAAAGCCTGTCACGACAGCAGCAAGCCAGTATGCAGACTAATCATGAGCCACTTTCTTGGGTCTTCCTCTGCCTGTAATCTTTTTAAGCTGATAACGATCGTTAAGTAAAACTTTCCAAACTTCATATGCATTCGGGAACTTTAAATCGAGTCCAATTTGACTTCTGGGGTTAGTTTTAAAAAGAACTATTTCTCCTTTTTGAAATCTTTTGACTTTAGCTTTTCCTTTATCAAATCTTTCTTTGTCATTCTTAGCTCTTGTTTCAATTTTCTTTTGTACGTAGTTGTTAAGCTGATTTCGATTTACTATTCCTTCCTCTTCATTAATCAAAGATAGCAATTCGACAGGTGCAGCACATTGCCTTCCAGTAAGTGCTTTAATTGGACTTATGTTTGTGGTCTTGTTCTTGGTACAATTGATTGCCAATTGGAGGGCATCCAAACCTTTTTTCCAATCCTTTGTTTCGTAATTACGGATGATAGTCAAACCATTTTTTACAATAGCCATTATGCGTTCAACTTGTCCATTGGTGCGACTTACCCCGGGTGCAATAAAATGTTGATGAATACTATACTGTTTACAGAATTCTTCAAATTCAGCTTTAAATGTAGTATCTTGATCGCTTATGATTTGTTTAGGGGCTCCAAAGAACGCTACGACATGTTTGAGAGCGTTAAGCATAGAACTTGCAGTTTTGTTTGTCGCATAAGTTAAAGTCACAAACTTTGTGTAAGCGTCAACAATAACGACGACATATTCGTGCTTATTGTTTCGTTTTGTAAGGTGGCCAGTCATATCAATATGGATGGTATCAAAAGGAATTGGCTTCTTCTCTATAGGATACATTTGTACCTGTTTAGCGCCTGAGGTTCCCTTACTTGTTTTGCAAATGATGCAGTTGTCGATGAATCGCCTCACTGTTGTGCTCATTTCAGGAAACCAGTAAGATTCTCGAATTTTTGAGAGTGTTTTCTCCCACCCGAAGTGTTTAAGTGTAGTGTGGTAGGCGTTGATAATGCTCCATTGATAGGATTTTGGGATTACCTTTTTCCACTTTTTGCATCCGTGCTCATCCTCCTGGTATTGACGTTCTAGAACAAGGTCATGAAGGCGATAATCATTCAATTTCTCACCGTGCTCCAACCTTCTTATCAGATCGGCCAACTCCTTGTCACGTCTCTGTTCAATCTTGAGCCAGGTATCTATATTCTGGGTTAGATTAATACATGCTACAGGGTTTCGGCTGAAGTAATCTGCGTGCTTCATACGGTTTCCTTGGCGATATTCGATTTTAAAGCTGTAGTGCTGCAAGAATGACCACCATCTGTGAATCCTCGCTAAAAGTTCATGTTTGTGAGACGATGACTTTATGGCGTTGCAGTCCGTGACAATGGTAAATGTTCTGCCATAAAGATACTGCCTAAAATATTTAATGGCTCGGACTATAGCGAGTGTCTCAAGCTCGTAACTGTGATAGTGACTTTCTGGTTCTGTAGTCCTCATGCTCATGTACGCCACAACGTGTTGCCGGCCCTCTTTTATTAGAATGAGAACTGCTTCAAATCCCGAGCTACTTGCATAAGTATGGAGCTCGATCGCCAACCCTTCTTGGAATATGGTGAGAACTGGTGCTGATGTAAGTCTGCGAATGATATCAAGCCTAACATTTTCACATTCTGGTGTCCATGTAAACTTAGCGTCCTTTTTAGTCAGGTTATACAAAGGAATCATGCGTTCTGAAAAAGATGGTATGAAGCGCCTGAAGTAGCCAGCTAGTCCACAGAACTGTCGGACTTGTTTTACATTCGTAGGTACTGGCGCTTTCTCTAGAGCTTCTACCTTTCTTGGGCTTGGACGAACAGTGCCATTTGAGATCAGGTTTCCAAGATATTCAATTGTAGTTTTGAAGAAAGAGCACTTCTTAGCGTTTAATGTAAATCCAGCTACGTTTAGCACCAAAACCTGGAGAATGCATCGACCAGGATACCATGTCGGCGGAAGATGAGTCTATAACGTCAGAAGGTGAACCCTTCTTGCCACAAGAATGTTCCACAAATACCGATCCAGAACCAAACCAAGGCATGGGAATGGGCCAATATTCTGATACAGGGTTTAATGCACTACAATAAAGGTATTCAAGTTACGTTTACACTACTTGCATCTATTTGATTGATAACGGTTTATATGTGGTTGTTGAGGACAGGGGCCTCCAAACCATGACTGACAAAATTTTTGTTGAGGACAGGGGCCTCCAAATTTCTAATGTTATTATTACGAGTTTGTCGAGGACAGGGGCCTCCAAATTTCTAATATTATTATTACGAGTTTGTTGAGGACAGGGGCCTCCAAACATTTTATGAGATATAGTTGATGAGGACAGAGGCCTCCAAACCTATGAGACTGACAAAATTTGTTGAGGACAGGGGCCTCCAAATTTCTAATTTTATTATTACGAGTTTTTCGAGGACAGAGGCCTCCTTACTCTTAATAATGTGTTAGTGACTGACCCGGTCTATTCTCGTATTACAGGGTTATAAGGTCAGTGACGACCTTTTTGCAGAATGGCCGTGTCGGCGTGAGCAAATTATTACGAAGTAAAACGAAACGCAGCTCTCTGTGACATCATCGTACCACTCAATGAATCAGGCGAATTGTAGAAGGGGTCGGCCTTTATAAGACGGAGTGCCGAGCGATGCGGGCATTCCGATTCTAGCGAGCGCCCCGTCCACAACTCTAATTGTGATACGGATCACGCCTGAATCAATTTATTATTAATAAAATATTTTTATTGTTACTATTTTACTATTTTATTACTATAAAATCATTCGAAATTCGTATTAAAATTATTTTGTGTAAATGTTCTTTTAAAATGGATTAAATCTTGATTAAGAATTAATTTGTGTTAACTAATTTGATTTTCGTTTGTAATTCAATTAATTGATTATTTAATTAATTTAGAAATAAAGTCGGTTTTTGTTATTAGCTTTAACTTACGTTTCTTATTATTAAATTTGTATTTAATATTGATTTTCTTTTGAATAATAGCGAATGATAACCTTCAGGACAACATGGACCCCGTAAGAAGTCGGTCTCCTTCACCAATTATCCAATCAAGCTTACCTCGAGCCGAAATATATCATGTTGGTCATGATTACACGGAGCTGTACCTAGTTATCTGACTTGAATTTAAATCCTTATCCTTATCCTTACTTTCGTCATGACGGTTCGAGTTATGTTTTTGTGTAATACTTTGAGCAATTGCAATGTTGGATATAAATAGTTGTTCGATTGTATCACGTTCATCAATCTCATTAGATAAATGGTCAGAGTTTATTCTATCTGATTTTGCAATTCATCGTAGAAAGACTCAAATTTGCTTAGTTTTAATGTTAACTCAGCTAACTCAATTTGAGTAAGCGCTTCTTTAGGGGTAACATTTGATAAAAAGATAGAATATTTTTATCAATTTTGTGATTTGACCTTTTATGGAACTACGTTTCACCAAAAGATCCTGTAATTCTTGAGGATGTTTTGTGCTAGATTCACCTCCACAATCTTTACCCATTGTGAACTCAAAGCTTGTTAATAGTGTAAATGTTAAATCGGATTGAATATAAACAATTTGATTTCAAATAGGTTTGACTATGGAAATTACAGACACCAACTAGATGATGATAATATTAAAAAAAACTAAAAACTTAGCTCACGTTCCTCGCCTAACGTTACCTGAGGCCGGCCCGGCGCAGCTGTGGGTAGGGCTCCGCTCCGATCACACAGGGGCCCGACGCACGACGTTGCGTTACACGAAGAAGAGATCGGTCTGGAATGTTCGGCGAAGTGGGTGAAATATATGCATACAGTACAGTTATAAGCCTGTTGTGAAACACGGATAAAAACTATGATAATATCTTAAGAAGATAATATAGCCTACTTTTAGGTATATTCATATGGACAGTAAAAACGTTTACCAATAGATAATGTGAATTTAGGTACTATATGACCTGCCTATAGTGTATTGGATAGATTTATTAAGGTTATAAAGGTAAGGGTGAATAGGTAACAGGGAATTCACAAGGAAAAGAAAAAAATGGGCACTTAGCCGCATTGGCCGAGGCTACGGTACGATGCTGAATGTTCCTCGTTGACCGGCGGTGGCTGCAATGTCCTTCCTCCAAGGAACCCAGGTATGAAGCTTGATTTGGATGACAAGTAGCTGCGGCGCAATGGCTACACCGACAGCGCGTGGTCACAATGATCGAATTTGGTTTTTCGCCAAAATTACAGGTCTGTCCTGGTCGCCAGATGTTGGGGCTTCAAGTGTCTTCGATCATCATTCATCATCATCATTTCAGCCGATAGACGTCCACTGCTGGACATAGGCCTCCCCCAAGTGTCGCCACATTGACCGGTCCCGTGCGACTCGCATCCAGCGGACTCCCGCAACCTTCACCAGGTCATCGGTCCACCTAGTGGGAGGCCTTCCAACGCAACGTCTTCCGGTTCGCGGTCGCCACTCCAGAACTTTTCGGCCCCATCGGCCATCCATTCTGCGAGCAATGTGCCCTGCCCACTGCCACTTAAGTTTGGCAATTCTTCGGGCTACGTCGGTAACCTTGGTTCTCTTGCGGATGTCCTCATTTCTGATTCGATCACGCAAGGAAACTCCGAGCATAGCCCTCTCCATTGCCCTTTGAGTGACTTTAAGCCTTCTGATGAGGCCCATTGTGAGCGACCACGTTTCAGTCCCGTATGTGATCACTGGCAACACACACTGGTCATAGACTTTCGTCTTGAGACACTGTGGTAAGTTGGACGAGAAGATACCGCGCAGCCTCCCGAACGCCGCCCAGCCGAGTTGGATTCGACGATTGACCTCTTTCTCGAAGTTAGACCTACCTAACTGGACCGTTTGTCCCAGGTACACATAATCGTCTACAACTTCGAGTGTTGAGTCTCCGATCTTGATAGGAGTGGGTGTGACATGGGCATTCAGCATGATCTTGGTTTTGTCCATGTTCATTCTAAGACCCACTCTTCCGGAAGCTCTGCTGAGGTCATCGAGCATTATACTGAGGTCCTCCATGGTCTCAGCCATGACCACTATATCGTCGGCAAACCGAAGGTGAGTGATGTACTCGCCATTGACGTTGATGCCTAGCCCTCTCCAGTCCAGAACCTTGAAGACATCTTCTAGTGCAGCGGTGAACAGTTTCGGAGATATGACGTCTCCCTGTCTCACCCCTCGCTGCAGAAGGATAGGTTCGGAAGCTTGGTCCTGAAGTCGGACTGACATGGTGGCGTTTTTGTACAAACACTTCAACACCTCGATGTACCGATAGTCGATTTGGCACCGTTGGAGAGACTGCAGTACAGCCCAGGTCTCGATCGAATCGAAGGCTTTCTCGTAGTCCACAAACGCTAAACAGAGTGGCAGGTTATACTCTTCGGTCTTCTGTATAACTTGCCGCAGCGTATGTATGTGGTCCACGGTGCTAAAGCCTTTTCGGAAACCGGCTTGTTCGGGAGGCTGAAAATCGTCAAACCTGCGCGCGAGACGATTCGTGATGACTCTTGAAAACAACTTGTAGACATGGCTTAGAAGTGAGATGGGCCTATAATTCTTCAACCGGGCATTGTCGCCCTTCTTGAAGAAGAGTACCACCACACCCCTGCACCATGCCTGTGGCGTTTTCACCTCGAGTATGACGGAATTAAACAGCTTCTGAAGGGCCTCAAGTACCGGTTTTCCACCCGCCTTCAGGAGTTCGGCCGTAATTCCGTCATCACCTGGTGCTTTGTTGTTCTTGAGCTGTTTCAGAGCCATCCTAATCTCGTACAGGCTGAAGTCCGGGATGTCTTCGGTATAGTGTCGGGTCAGTCTAGCTCTTGGGTCGTTTGCTAGATCTACAACGGGTTTACTGGTTGACGTGTACAACTGTCCATAGAAGCTCTCGATCTCCCTCAGAAGCTCCGGTTTGGCGGATAAGATCCTACCATCGTCGGTCTTCAGTTTCGTGAGCTGGCTCTGCCCAATAGCCAGATCTCTTGCAAATACCTTGGAGCCTTTGTTCCGCTCGATCGCGTCTTTGATACGCTCGGTATTAAAGCGGCGGAGGTCGCTCTTCAAGGATTTAGAGATCCGTCTATTGAGCTGCCGGTATTTCCACGCCTCGTCTGGAGACTGCAGGATCATCTCACGCCGCTCCTTCATGAGCTTGAGAGTGTGATCGGAGAGCCTCTTGTTCTGATCTGTACGACGTGTCTTAAAGAACTTAGACCCGGTCGTATGGACAGCTTCCACGAACCCATCGTTGTATTCGTCCACTGAGCTTCCTAGGCACTCGAAACGGTTCTGGTGTGTTCCAAGTGTCTTCGATGAAACTCCCTTATCGAGGTAGTTATTTAATTGCGGATATAATCTGTATTTTACATTGCTGTACACTTTCTTTCTTTCTTTACAGCGGGATTGTCCGAAAGGGTTACCGCTACCCCGGAACATAAAGGGCGAAGGAAGGAACATGGGTGGGTTTAGTCAGTAAGAGTCTGACACTCCCTTCCGCTCCACCCAGAGCGGGAGGGGTCATTTGATGATTTCCCATCCGGAAAAAAAAAGGTAGGTTTGTAAAACTAAAAAATACGTATGGGGCGCCTAGCCCTTTAGATTAGCAACGCGACATGCTCTGAACGTCTTCACAAACCAGGCGTAAACATAAATATATTATTATTTATTATTATATTATATTATATTATATATCCGTTATTTCATTTAAATACTTACAAATTATATTTTTAAATATTTTTATAAACAAAAAGATAAAAAAAAAAAACATTTAAAAATATAAAAAATAGTAGCCCACCGGTATCGGGAACAGGGTCCAAGCTACCGGCGGTCAGGGCTCCAGAGAGAGGAACCTCCTGACAATGCGAGCCGTGTCCAGAAGTACCGCTCTCTGAATCAAGCCTTTGATCCAGCTGCCCAACGAGAGCCTCCTCAGGTGTTGGTCGAGGCTCTTGGCTATTAAACCATTAGCTGTCACGACTATCAGCACAATGATTGCTGAGTCCACATACCACATGTCCACAACCTTGCGAGCCAAGTCAAGATAGAATAGAATAGAATAGAATACTCTTTATTGTACACCATACAAATTATAAAACATAAATATACAAAATTTTACAATTACTAGATAGATACTTGATTTGTTTATCTTTCTCGGCTTTTACGAGGTTCTCATCATGCGGGACGGTTATGTCAACAATCATTGCGCGCCGCTCTGATCGATCCACCACCACTATATCAGGCTTATTGGCAACTAGAGTCCTGTCAGTGATGATGGATGGATCCCAGTACAATGTGATATTTCCATTTTCAAGAACTGGGGCGGGCACATACCTGTGGTAGAGCACCTCAGATTCCACATGGCTGTATTTCAGAGTAAGTTGCTGATTTATTATCCTGGCTACAAGGTTGTGTCTATGCAAGTACTCTCCGTTAGCTAGACGAGAAGACCCGGAGATAATATGCCTGATTGATTCTCCCGGCCGGTGGCATGCCCGACAGATGTCAACCGTACCGTCTTTCACAATAAATCTCCGGTAATTGTTCGTTATCATAACTTCGTCCATAATTGCACAGACAAAGCCTTCGGTTTCTCCAAAGAGGTCACCGAACTGCAGCCAGGCTACGGACGCTTTTACCGGGCCCTACATGGGTAGGGCCCGGTAAAAGCGTCCGTGAAGCTCTTTACTCTGCCATACTTCCATGCGATCATTGGTATCAAGCACTACTGGCTTGCGCCAGATCTCTTTAGCCAAGGAGAGCGATGCATCCCCACGTCGGTTTCTAGGAAATATTCCCTGAGACTGCATAACTCGCGATTGTGGAGGGTCTTAGCGTTTAAAAAGCCTCGACCTCGTCCACACTTTCGCGGGATATACAGCCTCATTACCGATGATGCATTCGATTTGCAGTCAGCAGCGTCCGGACCCTCCTATCCAGGGCGTCTAGTTCGGTTTGAGTCCATTTGAGTATGCCGAAAGAGTACATCAAAACCGGCATGACCCAACTGTTGAAGGCACGGTACTTTTTTCAGGCGGCCAAAGAACCGCTCCTTCAACGATTGCTTCATGTCAGTAACATTGATGCCTAACACTTCCGACATACCTAAATACTTATAGGTTTCGGATGCGGAGAGGGCTCTAAGGTTTGTGTAATCCGAGAGTTGGGCTTTACATGCATGACTGCACATTTGTCCACAACAAATTCCATCTTGATGGCGCTACTGAAAGTTTCAGTTACTTTCAGTTAGCTCATATATTATTATTATCCTACTTCCTACTACGTGAAAGTTTGGATGGATGGTTGGATGGATTGATGGAAGGGTGGATGTTTGTTACTCTTTCACGCAAAAACTACTGAACGGATTTGGATGAAATTTGGCACTTATATGGTTTATAACCAGGATTAACATATAGGATACTTTTAATCCCGATATCCCCACGGGATCGAAACTTATGCGGGTGAAACCGCGGGGCGCAGCTAGTCTTATAAAGTGAAAGTTTGTATGGATGGATGGATGGATGTTTGTTACTCTTTCACGCAAAAACTACTTAACGGATTTGGATGAAATTTGGCTCACAGGTGGTTTATAGTCGGGATGACTGGACCAAGATCATTTTTTGAAGTTTGAGCAATACCAAGTTTTAGTACCATTTTGGTACTATTTGGTACCAGACATCAAATAATTGGTACCTCGCTAAAGAGGGAAAACTATTACCAGGAAAGTGGCCAGCCATTCTGACTTCAGAACGGCTGGACCAAGTCGACTTCACCTAGTTGTAGGTGTTATAACTAGTTCATCTTTTCGTTAAAATTTAGTACCTCATTGGTACCTCAATATATGTTTTTCTTCGATTTTTTCGATAAGCCAAAAAAAAGTTACACCTAGAAGGAATTTTGCATGTAATCTGGAGCACGTTGATTTCACCTAGTTGTAGGCGTTATAATTAGTTCATCTTTTCATTAAAATTTAGTACCTCATTGGAACCTCCACATATGTTTTTCTTAGATTTTTTCGATAAGTCAAAAATAAGTTACAACTACAAGAAGTTTTGCATATATAATAATGTTTATTTTTGTACTAAGAAAATGACCGAAAATAAATCATAACACATAAATATTACGTAAGTATATTTATTCATTGATTGACACATTAATATTTTTTTACAAATATAAACAACAGTGTGCGTACATTTTGTTTTTACTAATTGTGATTCTACTTGACATGTCGTCGTAACATTGCCATTTGGACCCTCTGCGGCAATGTGATTTGTAATGTCCCACGCCTTTCGGAGTCGGAGGTGGTACAAATTCTATAACAGACAAAAGGTGGTACTCTATTCCTTTTAATGTTATATTTTAAGGTAAATCATTAATGCAACTTTCGACGTCAGAATTGGGCTCAAAAGCAGCAATATCTTTCAAATTATAATCTAAGCACCTTATGCCTTGACAACCAGAAAGTCTACAACTCGACATATTTCTGTCACTGTTTAAGGTAAACGCAGCTATTAACGACCCATCGAAAATCTGTAGTTATTACCGACCTATAAAAGTAATTCGAAATCTTTACGTTTCCAGAACTATTCTAGCTATAGGTAGGCAAAGTTACACTAGCGTTTATTCCTTGAGCATCGTATACTTTTACGTTAGTGTGAGTAGCTGTGCAAAAAAGAGATAAAATACGTCAGTTACTGCGGGGCAGCGTGGACGCAGGACGTGTTGTACTGTTCCCTTATTCCTTCAAGTAAGTACGTGACTTTTCTATTTAAGACATTTATACAAACAAATGACGTCTATACTTTATCTTATATTACTAAATGTATTCATTTAAGTGTCAACTCTTGATTTCTTACGACATTTTATTAATAAAAAGTATTTTGAAACGATAAAACTTTAAATTAAAATGGGATGGTGTTAGCTTCATCAGTTTTAGTCGTGGCAGCTATCAACGACCCATAAGTCGGCAATGGCAGCAACGTAACTTTTCGTTTTATTTTTCTTTTATGTTATTATATCACACTAACACAAGTATTTTTATGGACCAGTTTAAATCTAAGCTATCAGTCTTTATAAAAATCTATTAGCGACTAAACTTTTTTGTCTAGTTTTTACCTTTTAGCGTTGTCAATTTAAACAAAGTTATGATATTTTTCGAGGATCGATATTGAATAGTTAAAGTAATAAATCATTGTTTTTGTGTTTAAAACAGTGTGCATTTGTTCATATTTTTTGTGACATTAATCAATTATAATCTATTTTATAGTCCGAAGGTCAATTGAATTAAAATAACCATTTTTTTATGAGTCGGTAATACAATTTATGTTTATACTTACATACTTTATTACCGACCCATGAGGGTCGGCAATACCAACTATAAGAAGCTATTACCGATCGTATATAGATTATTTAGTTTCTCACCTACTTTTATGACATAATAGGTACCTATTAATAAATGCTACTTCTTGGCTAAAGCAACATAAAACATACAATTATATTTTTTTCCAGAAGTATGGAGCCACAAAAGCGACGAAAAGTATACAGTAAAACACAACTCGCTGAAGCAATCAAAGCAATTAATGACGGTACAAGTGTATATGAGGCATCAAAAAGGTTTAATATTCCCAAAACTACATTACGAGACAAACGGGACGGGAAATATAAGAATGAAATTTGCGGAGTTCAGCCGGTTCTCAATTTAAGTGAAGAAAAACAGATTGTAGACTGGATTCACTACCTTGGCAAGATGGGATTTCCAGTTACAAAAGAACAATTATTAGAAGCAGTGGCTAAGCTAGTCCAAAACTTAAATCGTCCAAACCCTTTTAAAAATGGTGTGCCTGGCAGATATTGGTTTGAGAATTTTATAAAGAGACATCCAACAGTATCTAAACGCGTTGCACAAAATCTTCCTTCAAGCCGAAATCAAGTCACAGAAGCGGCTATACGTGCATGGTTCGACAGAGTGAACAATTATTTTATGACAAATAATCTGCATCATGTTTTAGAAGACCCTAGACGAGTGTTTAACTGTGACGAAATTGCTTTCTTTTTATGCCCAAAAGAGAAAGAAGTTTTGGTTACAAATGAAACATTAAGTTTCATTTGTAAGCATCAGTTGTACCAAATCATGTATGTAACTAATTAGTTGTCATCTACATATTTCTAAAAATAGGTTAACCAATGACTGTGATGATTAATATCATAATTTTCAAAAAATGATTATGATCTCAATAGCATAAGGAAATATCCTAGAGTTTGAAATCCTTAAATTAAAATATATATGTGTATTAATAGTATTATGTTGATTAATTTAAAAGTTTATAATTATTTAGTTCATAGGTATTACTAAGAAGTACTAATTTGTTTTATTAAAAATAACTATAATAAAAAAATACGGATAAGTATTTGCATTTTTATTTTGTTTTATTTTATTAAGATCGGTAATCATCATCATCACTAGCTTATATACATTCCATTGCTGGAAAAAGGCCTCCTATCATACACGATCGGGAATAGCTGCATAAAAATCGTTAATAGCTTCACAGCCGTTTTTATGGGTCGGTAATTGCAACAATCGACTAAGTCACATTGTAAATTATTTTTTACAAGATAATCCTTTATTTAAATGTATTTGATTAGGTAAATACATTTTTTATACATAACACTAGCATATAAAATGAAACTATTAATCTTTAGAGGAACCAGTATACTAAAAAAATATGGTTGATTTTAAAATTGCCTTAGGGGGGTCGTTAATACCTGCGTTTACCTTAGCATTGAATTTGCAGACTCACTTAAGGTGTTTTTGTTAAAATCAAGTGGCAAAAAGGCACATTTCCTACTAACTTGGTTTAAAGGACAGTCCACATTTGTACAGGATTCTTTTATCTCTGCACTGTATATTTTTTCTAACAATATTTTTTCAAATATATTTGCAACATTGCATTCACAGTTCACGTAAACTTTATCACTATCATATACTATTTCAATATATTTTTTTAATATATCTGAACGAAGTTTGTAAATGTTTTCCGTATCATTGTCTATAATCATCTTTATAAATTTATAATATTCATCATCATTGCTTCTTATGATGCTATTTAACGTTTTTCTTAGTACAAAAATAAACATTATTATATGTATATGCAAAACTTCTTGTAGGTGTAACTTATTTTTGACTTATCGAAAAAATCCAAGAAAAACATATGTGGAGGTTCCAATGAGGTACTAAATTTTAATGAAAAGATGAACTAGCTATAACACCTACAACTAGGTGCAGCCGATTTGGTCCAGCCATTCTGAAGTCAGAATGGCTGGCCACTTTCCTCGTACCGTAATAGTTTTCCTTCTATAGCGAGGTACCAAT
This sequence comes from Apamea monoglypha, assembly GCA_911387795.2. Classification (NCBI taxonomy): domain Eukaryota; kingdom Metazoa; phylum Arthropoda; class Insecta; order Lepidoptera; family Noctuidae; genus Apamea; species Apamea monoglypha. The sequence continues at coordinate 20,212,064 of OU426922.1, forward strand.
TATGTATTTGATGTCTGGCACCAAATAGTACCAAATAGGTACTAAAACTTGGTATTGCTCAAACTTCAAAAATCGCTCTTGGTCCAGTCATCCTGACCCTGACTGGTTTATAACCAGGATTAACATAAAGGATACTTTTTATCCCGATATTCCCACGGGACCGAAACTTATGCCTGTGAAACCGCGGGGCGCAGCTAGTATAAAATAAACAAGTTGCATTGTAAGTTGTATTGTATTTCTACATAGTAATCCAATAAGTATCTCAACCGGTAACGGTCTGTTTTCGCAGACATTGAATCAATAGAAACATGACAATTACGTAACAAGACGTCGTCCTCTATGTACTCACGGCACATCCTGATACATACGAGTATATACACTACACAGTATATTCAGATAGAGCGGACATTAGGCAATGATCAAGTTGAAAGTATAAATTATAACACCAATCATTAGTAGATATATTTATTGTAAACTGCGGTCACATACTGCACAAAACGATCGTTGGTACATTAATATTATTAGAATATTGTTCAGGCACCATTTCGTAGCGGTGTAGGTATATATTTTTTATTAATTCATTGGTCAAATACATTTATCACAATATAATAAGGACATGGTACATACTAATTGGTTTAAAAAATACAAAAAAAAAAAATATATACATATTTAGTACCAAAGGTTATTTTCAACATTTTAATTCAGATTTTATTCATCGAAGCGTCACAAATCACTTAATACGTGTATTATTACAGGTACTCGTAGTATTTAAAGTAAATATTAAACAAAATATATTATGTATTAAACAACACCTACTTGTCCAGGAGGTAGTCTACATTTTAAAAAAAATCGTCACATTCTTTATAATTGTCATTAGTAATAAAACTTCTACTCTAAGTATACCAACTGTCGACTCCGTAAGCTTTCTTGATAAAGTACGCGGCCTTCTCCGCCATCATGACGACGGCCGCGTTGGTGTTCCCGCGGATGACGCTCGGCATGGCGCTGGCGTCGACCACGCGCAAGCTGTGCACGCCACGCACGCGCAGCGCCGCGTCCAGCACACCACCCAGTGCGCAAGTGCCCACGGCGTGCCAAGCCGTCATCGCCAGTTCCCGCACTTGGCATCTGATCACTTCATCCTCCTCCAAACCCTTACAAGTCTCTGGAGTCAAGTCCACCACGTAAGCACCTTTCTTCTTTAAATACGTCGTATTAACCAACGATAGAGCCACCTTAACAGCTTCAGGATACCCCTCCATATCGGAAACATTTTTAAAAATGCCCGAGTATATCAGAGGATCGTCCGCCGGGTTCTTGGAGGCCAGCTGCACCTCGCCTCGCGACTGCGGCTTCAGCAGCACCACGGCAAGTGTTATGAGTTCGTTCTGCTCACTCTCCTTCATTAGCTTCATACAAGTTTCATTCAGGTACCCGAGGCCTTGCATGCACGCGTCATAAGTTAACTGTCCTTGAGGCATGCATGTAGGGTAAATAGCAAAATATGGTACATTCGGGTCTTTATCCTTCTGAGGCATATATATTCCTATACTGTCGGAATAAGAATACTCCCCTGAGCTATCATATAGGTATTTTATCATTTCAAAGGAGAGATCTCGCGTCGTTTTTGAACAAGTCCCGTTCTCTGCAGCAATGTAGAATATCACCATGATGTGGTCGTTCAGACCCTCACCTACCGGCAGATCTTGAACCACATCTATTCTGAACTCGTCGAGGGATGCCTTTGGCCCGATTCCGGATAGCATCAACAGCTTCGGAGTGTTGAATGTCCCGGCTGATACAATGACCTCTTTGTTAGCGAAGAAGGACAATTCTTTTCCATTCGAGAGAGCCTTGACACCGACAGCTGTGTTATTCTCTATCAAGATCTTCGTCACTAACGTGTCTTTTAACACGTGGAGGTTGTTGCTCTGAACTTTATTAAGCAAAGCAGTCAAAGAGCTGTCTCTTCGTCCACCTCTGATGGTGTGCGAGAACTTACCGGCTCCTATCTTGTAAGGGTAGGTCATGTCGTCCACTATGTCGAAACCTAATTCTTCAAAGGCCTTGAGGAGCTTTGCGTTAGGGCTGTCCGGCACATCGGTACCTGATACTTCAATTTCACCGTGTCTTCCGTGGTACTGCATGAGCTCGCTGTTGTTGACGATCCTGTGGTCGGTCATCTGTTCAGTCTTCATGAAGTAAGGAAGTACGTCTGTCCAGTTCCACGCGTATCCCACGATGTCCGCCCACTCGTAGTAGTCTGTGGGGTGTCCGCGCGAGTACACCATGTCGTTGAGGCTGCCGCTGCCGCCCAGCATCTTGCCGCGCGGCTGCTTCTCCCGACCGCCCGCAAGCGACTGGCTCGTGTTGCCGTCGTCCACCGTCGTTAAGTTCCAGTCATAACGGGACTCATGGAAAAAATTGCGGAACGCTGGTACCTGGACATTTAATTTAAGAAATTAGAACATTTATTTATGTTTATGTTTTTGACGCACATGCTAATAATGCTTGAATAAGGAGAAGCTCTAGTTAGTAATTTACTACCCATACAATATTTGCATGGCCATTGATTTACAACCATCTATGTTCTTTGTAGTATACATTTCAAGAGGCTTTAAATCCTAATCTTTTAAAAATAGACCCAGGACACAAGGATAGGTACCTAAAGGTAGGAGGATGTTGACAGTATTCTGAAAACATAAGATTCCTTTTTGTCGATGTACTCAGTCTCAGTGTGATAGCTTGAGCGAACTCACAATGCTCTCCGGCGGCGGGTCGGGGCCGGCCTCGAGCAGCAGCACGGTGAAGTGCGGCTCCTGCGCCAGCCGCGCCGCCAGCGCAGACCCCGCCGTGCCGCCGCCCACGATGATGAAGTCGAAGTACGACCCGTCTGCAAATCATTATTATTACTTATGATATAAAACCATTCCACCAGACCCGCCAGTTCTGTTTCACAAGCGACCCGATGACTTGAACATCGAGATTTCTTTATTATTAGGTCCTTACCTATGAAATTGAAATTGCCGATTTTTGATACTGGCTATTATGAATATCGATACCTTTCATTCTATTTAGAATTCCAAATTCAAATTAATTTTATAATATACCATGATATTTTGATTTTCAAAATCAGTTATTTATTTGTTTTCCCGCCGTTCGAATTTTTTAAATATCGCTGTTTCTGTATAGACGTATGAGGAACAGGGTGTAAAATTCACTCATCCTCCAAAGAAAAGGGAGGATCCTCCGACTAGACGGGTGTTGTGTCTGGCAGGCAACTGCCCTTATGACTCATGTCGGGCCGTTGTATATTTGCTCGGTGCGCGGTAAACTCTGCTTGCGAGATCCAGGATTTTGCGTGACGTCAGTATGACGCGTAGTTCGCATGTGGCGTTGTAGATACCGCTGCAATGGAAATGTCGAAATTGCGCGCTATTTTCGAATACGAGTTCCGTCGTGGCACCAACGCAGCACAGACAGCACGCAATATTAACGACGTGTATGGACATGGTATTGCATGTGAACGCACAGTCCGTTTTTGGTTTGATCGCTTCCGTTCTGGAAATTTTGATCTTAACAATAAGCCCCGTGGCCGACCGGAGACGAAAGTCGATAACGATGAATTGAAAGCCATAGTGGAAGCAGATTCATTTCAAACCACGTTGGAACTTGCAGCAGCCTTCAACGTAAGTAGTAGATCGATACTGATTCATTTACAAAAGCTCGGAAAGTCGGAACCGTATAAACTTACTGAACAACAACAACAAAATCGTGTCGAAGCACCGCACAACGGACCGTCTCAAAACTATAGGAGTTATGACTGGACACTCTCCGTCACCCACCATACTCACTCACCAGACCTTGCCCCAACTAATTTCCATTTATATTCGAAATGTGGGTAACTTTTTACAGGGGAATAATTTCAAACCCAACGAGACGGTGAAAAACGCCTCTAAAGATTTCATCGATTTCCGTCCCCAAGATTTTTATAGCAGAGTCATCAATGAACTCCACTAAAATGGCAAAAGTGCATCTTCACTAATGGCTAATACTTCCATTAATGAAATATTTTATTTTTTATTTTTCTATATATAAAATTCAAAGTACTGACTGACTGACTGACTGACTGATACATCACCGCACAGCCTAAACCGCTGGTCCTAGAGACGTGAAATTTCGATGGTGTGTGCTTCGTAAAGAGTAGGTATCCACTAAGAAAGGATTTTTCGAAATTCCACCCCTAAGAGGGTGAAATGGGAGGATTTCGGTTGTATAAAAATCATAAAATGGGGGGTTTAAAAGTTTGTATGGAAGTTTTAGCGCGCGGTCCGATTTACTCGAAACTCAGTATTTATACCAAGGATCGAAAGTAAATAATAATGTGTATCAGGGTTTTTCGAAAATGTACCCCAGACGGGGTGAAAAGGAATAGTTAATTTTTCAGGGGAGGATTATATAGCGTGGCTTGATTAACTCGAAAATTGGTATAAATAATCGTTCACTCAACTTATGAACACATCCTAAAAGATTTTTCAAAATTCAAATTAAAACCGGGTATACAGTTTATATGAAAAATCTTATTCATTAGGTTAATAAACTTGAAACTCGGCAAGAATAATCGCCTAAGTAATAAATAAAGTTTACCATTATAAGTTTTTCACAACTACCCCTCGAAGGGGGATATAGAGGTGTTAAAGTTTGTGTGGAAGAATTCGAATGCGCGGTCCGATTGACTCGAAACTCAGTATTAATACTTTTGACAGAAAATAATTAGTAATAAGTATATAGGGTTTTCGAATATTTACCCCTTTTTTTTTTTTTTTTTTTTTTTTTTTTTTTTTTTTATCGTGGAGAAATGCCCATGCATACTGCACTACCACGGGGAGATAGTGCAGTTATGTGGGACTCTAACCCACTAAAACTCCACGGTGTCCTCCTCTGCCGCTTACGGCGGGAACACGGGCACGCCTTAGCACTCATCCGTGAACCCGCCGCGGCCGTCCGTCACCGGACCCTCCTCTGGGGATTACTCCCCATCACCGGCGCACCAGCACACATGGCACGCCGTGACCACCCCAGGGACCAAATCAGCACATGGGCGCCAGACGACCCCGTGTCTAGGCACCCTTGGTCCCCCTGCGACGGGTCAGGTCATTGGCCCCGCCGCCTGCCAATTTTCGGCCGCAGAGGATAGGGAGAGCGGCCAACGTAATACCAACACTCCTCTTCCCCTGCGGCCCCACCGCGTCCGCCATCAGACGGTGGCGACCCCGTCAAGGCCGCGGAAGGTAGGGAGAGCGGCGCACCGCTATACCGGCACTCCTCCCCCGCCGCGGCCTCCAACCCTCAGCCGTGATGCCTCCCATACCACATCACGGCCCGCCTCAGTTGCGATGTCGCCCAAGCGGCACCGCAACCTACTTTTTGGCCGCTACGTCGTCGGCTTACAGGCAAAGCCCTGACGAGCGGCCCCTCCTCGGGTTCCTCTTAGCTTCACCGTGGTTGTCCAAGCCACGGCTACTGAGCCCCCCCGCCTCGACAATGCGGGAACCCACCGGGGGGGAATATTTACCCCTGACGGGGCAAAAAGAGGTAATTCGATTTTTAAGGGAAGGATTTTAATGCGTGGCTTGATTAACTCAAAAAAAATGGTATAAATCAATTACAACTTGAAACTTGGCCCAAATGGGTATCTAAATTAATAATTAATTTTCAAAAACTACCCTTTGCATAGGTAGTAATGAATAAAGTTTATACTTGCAAGTTTTTATAAACTACCCCTCAAGAATAGTTTAGGAGTGCCGAAGTTTCTATGGAAATATTTTAACAAGTGGTCGATGTCGAATTAATTTAAAACAAAAGATATACAATCATGTGTTTTAGGATTTTTAAATCAAGTGGAAAGGGTTAATACGGTTTAACGGGAAAAAAATACTGCGAAAATGGGTATAAATAACGTTTTAGTTAAATAATTGAAACGTACCAAACGATTAAGCCTTGATTATGCAAAGCGATTATTTGAGCTCTTGTAACGACATCGATATTACGAGCAACGCGTACCTACTCATTTTGGTAAATCACTTGATTATAAATAAAAACTGAACAAAAGGCACTCTAACGAGGTAATCGAAATGAACTTAGCGAACGATCAATAAAATAACTTCGTTAAAAGTGCGTGTGAATAGGCTTTGGTGAAATATCGGTATTTATGCTTGTAGCTCAGTTCAATTTTATAACAAAAGGTTTAGCACCCATGAATCACGTAGGTTTTTCTGTCCACCTTTAGTTAACTATCTACTAAACCAACGGAGTATAGATAGTATAAATTAAAGTTGCTTTTCGTTTGTGTGACTGCGTTGTTCTTCTAAACTACGCAACGGATTATGATGCGGTTTTCACCATTATTTAGAAAATTAATTTCGGAGGGCTTATCTATAATTCATGAACATCAAACTTACATGTAACAAAATAATTAGCCTAAAATGTTTCTACTGCTGGGACGCAGACCTTCTCTCGGTGAGAGGCAGTAGGCCGTAATCCACCACGCGGGCCCAGTGCGGGTTGGTAGATGTCACACGTCTTTGAATTTTTGGTTCTAGGACATGCCAGTTTCCTCACGATGTTTTCCTTCACCGTTTTGAAAACAGTGGTGATGAAATAATTTACACAAAGTAAAGCGACTATCTGGGTTTGAAAAGACGACCTACAACTCGTAAGTCACGGCTGTTACCACTGGGCCCCAGTGGTACCCTGGCTCGCTAATATTCTATAAATTAATAACAACACGTACTGGTGACTTGCGCCTGTCCGGGGTAGGGATCGTTCATCAGCAGACACGATGTTGCGAAGAACTGCAGCGCAGCCGCCACCGTCGTGTTCATTGGGCCTGTGCCGAAGCACCCGCCCACCGTGTACATCCTTGTCTGAAACAACAATCCAAATTATTTGTTTTTTATTAATTTAATACTAAATTAAGATATACATATCTTTCACTCTGTCTTCATCCATTGTCATGCATTCATCAACGAACAAGTTCAATCCAGGGTTGATCTCCACGTGCGCTTGTTATTCGAAATAGTTATTGCATCCTGCAATGTGAATGTAGGTGTTAGGTTTATAAACACATGATCCTCGTGGACTCTGTCGGTCCGTTTCTAAAACAAATACAGATTGTATTTTATGTCTAATTTAGAGTTTTTGACTCAGTTTGATCGAAGCCCAGGAGGTTGGGGGGCGTTGCAACTGAACACGTTGCTACCTACTTGAACTTGATCAATGAACAAACATCCAGTCATCCAGTCTCAGAGACAGTGAAAGTCTGCTGCGCTTGTAATTCATTTGTCAGTACAACGCTGTAGGTAGGTTTTTAGTAGTTAGGTTTATTGTTTCTGCGCAGTAGTGTCGCACCTAGACCTAGGTACCAGCGAACTGCGTGAACGACCTCTAAAAGTTATTTTGTGCTTCAATTTATTTATAAACAGACGAATTTGAAGAAGATTAGTGGCATTTATCGGTGCTGTGCTTGAATTACTTGACCATCTAACTTAAATAAATATAATGTAGGTAGTTACTTTGTCCCATAAACCGGTGTTCACTCACTCATCAGGAGTAAAAAGACACTTAACAAAGCTGAGAGTCACTTGTACTCCCGTCATTGTAATTTTGTTTTTGTACCAGACCGTACCTGGGAAACTTCTGGTTACTGAGATAATTAAGGTCAAAAATCCCACTTTTACCGAAGTTTTTTTTACGAAATCAAGTTTTTAATGTTATAACATAACTTGAAATAACCCACGACCCCTGTACCGTTGTATGCACCCATAAGCACAATGTTTTGCGTGCGTTAGGTACATTACGCACTATCACAAACCGCATATTTTCACACCAAAAATAAAAGTCGTTTCCCAGCAATTATTTGTGTGCAATGTTACTTAGTTTGATGTATCAAATACGCCTACGGCCTACGTATATCCAAACAGTAAAAAAACATCAACTCTAATCAATTAAAAGTCTGCTTTTGTAACTTATAAAATGTTCGGTACAGAAAGTAGGTATGAATACTCACCACTTTCGCGAGATAACGTTGTCAGTCGATGCCCCGTTGAGCACACCTTGAACGATAACAATAAACGTTAAATATACATTTTTTTAAAGTATATTCTCGAAAACTGAAAAAGATACGCGACTCCTCTGAAGGATAAATACCAGTTGTTTTATCAGCTTGCCTTCTCAACGTCTCGTCAGCAACTGACCTTAAGTCCAATAGTTTGTGCGCATTATATATTTTAGTTACGTTTCCCACGTTTTTATTTTATTCGTAGCATTGATCCAGTTAAACACCGAGTCCCCCGATTACATGGCTGCATTAGGGCATCACCAAATCACCAGCCTCACACACAGTGTGGATGCTGTAGCTTAGGGTCTTGAAATCTGTATATTCTTTTAGACTCACCTGATTGCTTATATTTTAGCACTTTGTACACACACACTTGTCACTAAACATTAATTGTAGGTACTATGATTTACAAAACATCACGTTTTTGCTTTTATATCAATAGATGTTATCTTTGTAGATTCAAATCACATCAAATCGATTGAATGTGTTTATTTGTATGACCAACAAAAACGTCGTCGGTAGTCGTTCATTGTTTAATCAAACAAAGAACGCCTACCCACTTTTCAGTAATAAGAAATCACTTTTTGAAGAATGTCGCACAGAGTTTTTATATTTCGCTCTCTTGGATGTCGATGTGTCTAGTATAGCTACCCAGTTCTTACACATGACATAATATTATACATGGGTTTGATCTACCTATAAAATAAATACGTGACTAATAATGTTATTTACATTTTCATTTTAATTAATTATTTTTTAGCTTGAGTACGTATAGTTTTTTATTATATTTGTTGGTATATTGGCGTGGCTAGCTGACATAATGGCAAATAATTTAATTTTATGTCGTGTGTCTTGTAATGTTAACTAATTAACATAGGTACCAAGTATTGTATACAATCAATTTTCTAACTGAACAGACAGCTGTGCTGCTGGGAGTTTGTTGCGCCACTTCTTCCCAGCGATAGCACTAGGAAGTGGTGAAGGGCGGGCGTTTTTGGGGGACTGTCTTTTGTAATTTTGACGTTCGAAAAGTGCTGATTCTCAGCCTAATTTGAATAAATGACTTTTAATTTTGATTTTGAACCATAAAACTAGGTACCTAATACTTTGATGATGTAGGTACTCACGAAATTAAACGAATATAAAAGGTAGCCTCGTGATTTCTTTTTTTTTAAGCCGGCCAAGTGCAAGTCGGCCTTGCACACGAATGGTTCCGTACGACAAGGCAAAAAACGCCGAAAATAAACGCGTTTCTTTTATGGAGGCCCCCCTTAGTTTTATTTTAATGCCGAATTATGATATCCGCTGTGGTAACAGTGTCAAAGTACATACAAAGTAATATTATTGTAACAAACTTTTAAATGTATTTTCATTATGGAAACTGAATGTATTATTCTACTTCGGCAATACTTAGAAATAACGGTTATGATATTATCGTTATTTCTGGGGCAAAATTCATTTTAAATGGTGATAGTAAAATGTAGTGCAGAATCAGTCGTTGTTGGATTGTGTAAGAGTACAGTTGTGCGATTAAAAAGTATTAGCAAGAAAAGAATATTTTCTGTTTAGTAGGTAGATCATGGACTTAGTGACCAGCAAACCTCGAACTGACCTAGCAAAAAAATTCTTCCACCTTCAGAAGATAAATATAATAAATTCTTTCTGTTGTGTTGTGTAAGTTCTTGTGTTTAGCCACTTCAACCAATCGGCTGTTATGCGACCGATTTTTGAATACTAGCTAACTCTAACGAATGAACTGCACTCGTTTTTTTGACAAAATTCCATTCCATATCCTTGACATCTTCTAGAAAATATTGTTACGGTACTCCTAAACCATTTAAACCATATATTTTTGACAAGATTACAGTTTAGAGACAATCTGAGTAGCATTCGCTTAACACGTGCGCGTCATTGAGACACTTTTGTGATTTTTTGGCGGAATAAAGGAGGAACAATGCCCGACTAGAAGTTTTAAGTTAGGTTAGGTTCCTGGAGGTCCTGGAGGTGGCCCTCAACAAGTCGGAGGCCATGGTGTTACATGCCCCCGGTGGGCGCTGCCGCCCTGCCCACACATCGTGGTCGGGGGGGCTCGAACCATAAAGTACCTAGGATTGGTGCTCGACAGCCGGTGGGGCTTCGGGCCCCACTTCCCACGGCTGGCGCCCAAGTTGCTGGGCGCGGCTGGCGCGCTCGCCAGCCATGGGCGCGAGGCGAGCGACCGATGTAGCGCCAATTTGAGCTGCGTCGGGCGTAGCATCGTGAGGTCCTAGTGGCAGAATGACAGGACGGTCTCTCACGCCCAACCACCGGCCTCATCACCATGGAAGCGGTCCGGCCGGTACTCGAGCGCTGGCTCGGGAGGAGGCACGGCCCCCTATCGTGTCAGGTGACGCAAGTGCTCTCGGCGCATGGTTCCTTCGGAAAGTACCTGTGTCACATAAACAGGGAGCCGGACGCCCGGTGTCACCACTGCGTCGACTGCCGGGAGGACACGGTGGCAGAGTGTGCCGCTTGGGAGAAGCCGAGCCGTGCCCTCATGTCAGGAGTGGACAGTGACCTGTCGCTGCCGGCCATAATCGGTCTTCTGCAAAACAGTCGTCTCGCAGAAGGAGGCTGCGGAAAAGGAGAGGGAGATCTCGTCAACTCACCCGGCCCGCAGGACAACGCTCTCTTCCAGCCCCCCTAAATGGGTCCAGGGGCAACGGATTCGGGGACATCCGTCGCCCCCCATACATCAGGACCCAAGGACGTCGCGAGGGGAGTCAAACACCTCACTCCCCCCCTGACCCTAGGAAGACCGCAACGGCGGGCCGGCACCAGTCGGGGGTTGCGGAAAGATCGTGCATTCCCGCGATCCCCGGCGTAGGTGTAAGAGGGGTGGTTTTTAGCCAGTAAGTCTAACTGAACCCCTTCCAGGGCGGAGGACATCCATGAAGATTTTTCACCACGGAACTAAAAAAAAGGTTAGGTTAGAAAAAATAAAACTTAACCAGTTTAGATAGAGCCCCAACTTTTTTTCGTACCCCCCTGGTCACGTATCTATGCCACTGACTAGACATAAAGATTTTTATTTAGAATAGAACAGATTAGAATACTCTTTATTATGTACACCATATAAATTATAAACAACACAAACAACGTACGAGTATTTACGCCCAAAATTAAGAATCTATCTCAATCCAAATCTTGATCCCGACATAACCTGCTGCATACAGCATTAGAATCTAGACATAAATTGATTGGCCATCTCTTTAATTCATAAATAAAGATTCCGCTTATCATTTTTTTATATCATTTTCAGCAAACATTTATTTAAGTCTGACCCGCTAGCCGATAGCGTACCTTTAATTTTGTAGATGGTCCTTTAAAAAACCGAGTTTGTTTTCTAGAACCTCTCAACCACAGACGTCGCGGCGTAGACCGCGTGCCGTTCCTTATCATATTCAATACCTACTCCAAGCATTCGCTGACACAACCGATGAATAATAATAACCCTATAAAGCAGTATATGAGCAATTAGGCAAAATTACCATACACAAGGGCAGAGTGCACCACGACACACCTGAAGAATGAATGATCGTTACATATGGTCGACTTGCGTTTACGAATTTTGATTACGATTTGATTTACGAATTGCTTTTAAAACATCTTCAAAAAACCCAAGGAGTAAGTTCTTAATTCGACATGCTGGTTTATTTTTTCAATATCTATGTAACTAAATTCACCCATAACCGAAGATGACGAACGATTGTGACGTTGTCCTCCCGGGTTCAAAGATCTCTTGATGATGATGTCGTCAATAGAATTGTATGAATTTGTTTGTATTATAACCTACTTTACATCACATCATTATCATTTACTTGAAGCGTTAGTAGCGTAGGTAGGTAGGCAAAGACCACTCAAGCTACTTGCGTGGAAAACACTTGAAAAAGTATGGCCTTGACAGCGATCACCACAAATCTAAGATAAGACAAATATCTAATCTGGTTTTGTCTGATCCTCCGCCGCGGTCCTTGATTATGCAGGATGGGTTCAAATATAAAAATGATTCTCAGTTTTTTTTATTTATGTACAACCGAAGTAATTGGATGATTCTTTCATTTATTTAATTAACGAGTCATTATTTTTAGGTAATGTACAACATAGGTGCCTGATTGTTTCGTGGAATACATTTTATTTTATTAGATCTTATACAAATTACAACACGCCAGTGCGAGTGCGGTGCCTCTGATCAGACCATGCCCGACTTGCTGGAGTGCCCTAAGAGCCCGTTCACCTGCACCTTGGATGACTTAATGAATACGCCACGTACTGGGCTCAAACAATATAAAATGCCGAAGAAGAGTACCGTCGACACGGAAAGAAGAAGAAGCCTGATAAAACTTTCATAGTATATGTATTAAATTCAAAATATGAATCCTGTAAAGGAAAATATTATAGGCGCTTCTTTCTAAAGTACCGTCAAGTGAAAATAAAAATATTAACTTACCTTTATGTATGAGTTGCGACCATGTCAGTAACCGACTACTACATGATAATCGACCTCTACGTATATATGAAGTCGATATCGGCCGAATAATCAGTGCGTTTATCTCAACAGTCTTACATAATCTCGCCCAAACTCGCATCGAGAACAGACGTGTGACTCTTTGCTCCGCATTAATAAGTTGTTTACTTTACCCGATACTAGTGCATAACTTTGACTGCCTAATTGCCATTCTCGCGTACACCTACCATCTACGCCGCGGAGGCACAGATTACTAAATAGTTACTTCGTAACAGATACAACACTCCAATACAAAAGGGAAAATACCTACGCTATAATAGCCTACAAAATCTTAATAATAATACCAGCTGGTTGAAGCGTGAAGAAATGTACCTTAAGTACGCACGCAGAGAGTTGAGATTGTTTTGCCCGCCGCGCGACCCAACTGCGAGCGCGTCATCGAGCGAATGTGCTAGGGTTGAGTACCTATGATGATATTGGTAATAAAACGAATGTTGTAGAAAAACAATTATTTTTTATTTGTTGATCAAATATGTTTCAGTTTAATAAAACGATAGATGCATTTTTTTCCTTCCCTGAATTCCCGATTATTAAATTTTATTGTCGAAAATATCCGAAACCGCGTAAATAATTTTAATAAATAATCAAAAGGGAAACTGGAGCAAAGCGGAGGAAAATCAACTGTTTTTAAAATTTCCAAGACGGTGCTGCCAGGCCGATCCATTATGACGTCAAAATTATTTAAAAAAGCTTTTTCTAATTTTTCAATATTAATTATTAAAAGTTCCTGATGGGACTTTAAGCCCGCCATAATAAGACGAATCCTTATTATAGGCTATTAGTAAACAGTGCTGTTTCGTCAAAATTAGGTTTCTCCTCTAACAAAGCATTGAAGCTAGTGCAGTTATGTTTTTTGCTACACTTATATAATAAATATCCTGATACATAAGTCAACGCATTTTTCGCAGGCAAATCAAATCGGTAGTCGGTTTCGCCGTTTAAGGCAACTGCTGAAGGTGTTCTTGCCGCGTATTCGGAATTTGAAGGTTTGGGCCGTACAAGTAAAGTGGTATCCGACCTCTGAAGCAACTCGCAAACATCTTCTTGGCAGTTACTACGAGGTGAATTTTGCAACATATTTCTGAGGAATAGTTTAGAAAACGCTTTTGTGAACTGAATAGGTTTGGGGTCTCTGCAGTTGCCTGCTGTCTGACAGCTCCGAAGAAGTTTTCCAGACAGTCTTGGTTCAAACTTCGTGTATATATGAATTTTATCCCCTTTTCCTGTAAATCTCTGCTTAACATCATTACAGATTTAATTGTAATTTGAATATTTTTAAACGTTTGAATTAGGTATGTTAGTTTTATCTTTTTCTGTCTTTTTATCTATGGCCATAATTTTCCCAAACATTGCTGCAGCTTTGATACTTATTGGGGCATGAAACTTTGCTCGAGTTTAGAACATCGAATATGTTATTAATTTCTTCTACAAACTCTCCGGTATATTTAGCTTCTTCTGGTATACTGTGATTGCTAACAAGGACGCTGATAGCAGCAAAAACCGACCTTATAGATATTTGGGCCGAGTACTTTACCTGCATTTTTTGGAAGTGGTTGGGATTAATATGTTTCTCGGTCACCTTAGGAATCAATCTTAAATCTTTTTGTTTTTGTTTTTCATATAACTGTTCTATGTATTTCCACGAAATTCGCTTGCCTTCATAACTGAAATCGTTTGAAAGTAGGTTGTTCCTGATACATTTGATCAAATGCGGAATGTCAAATATGTAGTAATTTTTTCTATCTTGGAACATAAATTACGGGTGTGATTTTTTTTACTTCTTTTGCATATTTAGCAAAATTTGAGCCCTGGTCTGAAACTATTGTCTGTATTTCTATACCAATGTTAAATAATTTTAAAATCAGTTCGTCCAACCATGCTTCTAGTTCCTTGTAATGTTTAGGAGAAGCTAAAAAGGAATACGCAAAGGGCTGTTTTCAATTTTCAACTACACCTCGAAGCATCATAACACAGCAGTGTGAAGCGACTTCTTTAGTGACTTCACCATTTTATTATGTAAGCCAATTAGTTCATCCCTCTTAGTATCATAATGCAAATGCCGTTTGAGGACCATTTTATCCATGCATAATGTGCAATATTTTGCATTTTTTGGCATAGATTTCAGTTTTGCAGACATAAAGTCTAAAATTCGGTCTTCAAATTTGGGGGGAATAACCATATTAAATCGTTGGAGCATGGATTCACTCGGGAGGTGTAAGAACGTTTTCAGACATCGGTAAAAAGCTTGTACTCTGGATCGTAGCGGTTTCCTTTAGACTTGTTTTTCAAATTACTTTGCCATTCAAGAAGTTTAACAAATCTTTTAGTAACTTCATCTTCAAAATTAAAGTTAAAATTTTCAAAGCATTCAGATTTTTTGGATTGGACCTCTTATCTTATTCTATTTATGTAGTTCATGCTGGAGCTTCCTTCGTTTTTTTTTTTATTCCGGACATTCACCGCGAAGTTTACGTTTCCTGGGCGTGTCAGACGAAAGTGTTTGTGTAGTATTTTGGGTGTTGTCTGATGTGGTTTGGACAGATGATGAATTCTTATCAGCAGCCTAATTGCGTAACACATTTTCGGCAAATGATTGAGATTAATTGGTTTTGTTTCATTTTACGATTTTCTTATTGCGTAACTCCACTATCATGTAATAGCAACAGCTGTTGGTTTGAAACGCTAAAGAGTGAACGATATGTGCTTAAGAAAATCGTAAAATGAAACAAAAAGCGATCGAAAGGAAACCAATTAATCTCAATCATTTGCCGAAAATGTGTTACACAATTAGGCTGCAGGACCCTTAATGGTAACTGCTGATAAAACGTTGATGAATGATACTTTCGTTTGTGTCGATACATTTTTAGTCTTCATTTGTATTGTGGTTGGAAGTACTTGGTTGATTTTGTAGTGATTTTGTGGGTACCGCATCAGCCTTCAGCTGTGGTATGTTTTTTATCATAGATTTGTCAAAATGTAGCGAGCAAATTACATGACTTTTTAACTTTGTTTGAGTTGTCATTAAATCGGGCCTTCCTATTATTTCAAGCCATGTCCTGCGTCTGAAAAGTAAACATTTTCAAACTTTATTACTTGATATTATATTAGTTTGAATTTGAGAATTATATACTAAACACATACTTTTTTATTTGTGTAGACCACTTGTTGTAGGTAGGTACCTACTTACATCTTTTCCTTAAGTCTGGCTGGTCGGGTGCTGACCAATGTCATTTTTTTTTTAATTGCGGTCTTGGTTGACGGAGTCCTCAAAAAAAGCAGCAACTATGCGTAGGTACTTGCCTGCCCTGTATAGAATAGAAGTCTACTAATACTTCTATTCTATGACCTATAACATACCTACCTAGGTACATGCAGGTCCACATATCAAATCACGACGACGCAGGTAGGTACGCTACCTACGTTCTGACAATAAATAGGTAACTATTAATTTATATAAAACAATACTTTTATATTACCTCTTAATTTACAACGATTATCATAGTACCTACCCACCTATTGGTGATAAATTGTGAAGGAACGAAAAAAGGGAATTCGAAAAACAAAAGATTTAAAATACTACCTAACTTGCCTTTGTTCGTCTCTCGGCATGAAAAAAAAGACAAATTTTCATTTGTTTTTTTACTTTGACACCCATCCACTGCACAATAATTACGTGGTTTCGGCATTTCGATACTCAGCGCGGTAACCGTGACGTGCGAGCGAGCACTCAGGCAGGCGTGCGGCAACCCACTGTCATTGTACCGACGGCGATACGCGAAGCTGTAGGCATATAACGCGTGGCCTTGAGCGAGTGACGGACGCCTGGCGGTGGTGCGCCCTGGCACCCGCGAACCGCGAGGGAAAAGGAACCACCTCAAAATTGCTGTCCTGCTCCTACGCCGCCCGCGCCGCTGCGCTGCTATCTTTCGTGGACGCGCTGGACGTGTGACGTCGTCACTCACACCGCATGCCATCGTCACTGCTACAAGGCCACGGATTGAACGTATGGCCGTGAGACGGCCAGCGGGTGTAATATGCGCAAGGAATCCAGATAAAATGCAACGATCACCGATTAAGTCCTCATCGCATCCAGATCATACCCTTGAAAATGTATCACAAGACCAAAATAGTATACGAAATATAAACACAAAAAAAGGGAGAAATCCTGACGAACAACAACTTGAGGACCTAAAAAGTGAACTTCTAAAGTCCTTCAAAGAAATGACGACTACTGGGATGGCTGTAATTAAACTGCAAAATAGCGAGTACTCCAATCCAACCTCGAAATAAAAAAACAACTTGAAGAAAATGCTGCCAATTATAAGGATATCCACGACAGGGTGTTAACCCTTGAAACAAAGCATGAAGCAGCTATAGAGCGTATTAACCTATTGGAAACTCAGGTAAATGTATTACAAAAACAATTTCTGAAAAACACAATAAAAATAAGAAATATTCCACTACATGATAACGAAGGTGTGCAGAATATTGTTAATAACGTATATAACACCCTAAAAATACCACCTATTGCTGAACATACGGCTATTTATAGAAGAGGTAGGAAAAATGGACCTATTGTTATTGAGTACCAGAACACCAAAAATAAAGAAGTACTGCTAAAAGCTGTGAAAAAATACAACTCTGACGACAAAGATAAACCTTTAACTACGGATATCTTAGGATTTACCGGAGCTTTCTCACGGGTTTATACATCGGAGTATCTTTCGGAACTTTTATGTCTAAAAATATTTTGGCTGCCGCTCTTGAACTGGTGAAAGATGATTTGTATAAGTACTGCTGGGCCTCAAGAGGAAACATACTCCTACGTAGCGAAGACGGACGAATTGCCCGCCAGATACAACACCCGTCTGATCGGAGGATCCTCCCTTTTCTATGGAGGACGAGTGAACTTTACACCCTGTTCCTCATTCCTCTAAACGTACATAAAAATCTTGAAGATCTTAAAGTTTTTATTGCTAGGAGTAAAATAGACTATGATATTATTATTCTCACCGAATATTGGCTACAAAATTCAGACTTGATACCTAAACTAGAGCAATTTGATTAATTTCATACTAGAAACCATATTAATATGGTTCCTAGTATGAAATTAATCAAATCAAACTAGAACAGTGGTGTAGTTGTCTATATAAGGAGCTATTTACCTCATGTCACAGTATATGAGCCAAATTTTGCAGATGCGGACTGCTTGGTGATGGGAATAGGTAAAAGCGATGCTTTTATTTGTATATACAGGTCACCATCGTTTGCCTCTCTCGCCAATTTTGTTGGGTCCTTGGAAGAACTTCTAATAGAAACACGTACCTAATGTTTATCTGTGGGAATAAAGTAAATCGAGATGGAAAATTTTAACAATGTTTATTGCGAACGATAAAGTATTACAAAAAAGAATTGACAATTTGATAACCACAGATTAGAGAGAAAAAACACACTAGCGCCATGAACGCAAAATGGAATTACTTAAATGCTTCGTTTTTAATAAATATTTATGTTTACTATTTCAACATCCTCTCTTAGACAGAAATCAAGCCCATCTTGGAAGCACAATAAGCCAGTTTTGAGTATGGTGTTGCTTTGGTAAGGGCATCAGTTACCATCGCATCCGTCTGTATATACTGAACATCAATGGTCCCTTGAATAATTTTATCACGTACAAAATGATACCTCACGTCTATATGCTTAGTCCTAGAATGATAGCCATCGGAACCTGAAACTTTGATAGAGCTTTGATTATCGCTGTATATAATCATTGCCTCATTCTTCAAAAGAGGCCAAAATGCTTCTTGAAGTTTCTTCAACCACATAGCTTCTTGTACACAAGATGACAAGGACATATACTCCGCTTCGGTTGTCGACAGAGCAACAGTAGGCTGGCGTTTAGAATTCCAACAGATTGCTCCTCCCTGAAACAAGAATGTGTAACCAGTGCAGGAACGTCGGTCATCTTCTGAACTTGCCCAGTCTGCGTCACAAAAACCATGAGTCATATTTTCCTCGAAATTTTGTTTATAGCTCAGTCTATATTCTTCAGTGCCTTTCAAATAACGCATGACTGTTTTAATGCTATCCAACGTGACATTTCAGGTTTATTATTGAATTTACTCAGCATATTTATAACAAAACTTATATCTGGCCTTGTAATTTGTGAAATATACAATAGACATCCAATTATCTCTTGATAAGGAATTCCATTTAATATACCTGGTTCCTCAGAAATCTCTTTGAACTTTGTATTAGGATCTAATGGAATCTTAACGCTTTTGCAATCAGACATGCCATATTTATTTAGTACTTTGTTTATGTATTTTTTCTGATCTAAATACACTTCTGGACACATCTATTGGCCCACCTTGTATTTTCAGTTTCGTTTGGTCCTAGCTAAAATTTTATATTAGGTCGAGCAAAAAGTTTTTATGCACTTTTGAACCTGACACATTCAAAATTTCATTCAATAGTCTTTTTTTGAATTTCGAACACAGAATTTAAAGAAACAAAAGACAATTTGGAGCCTGTTTGTTGCTATCAAACAATCGAATACTAAGAAAACTTGGTTTTATTGGTTTACTTGGATTTAATTCTTGAAAAAGTGATTGATATCTTTGGTTTTGCAACAAACATTACTTATTCTTAACATTAAGGTGAGGTTCTATCAATAATCTATGGATACTTCACCTGAAGTCGCCGCCCAAGCTGTGGCACTTATTCAGGCCGGACACAGCCAAAGAAACGAGAGTGCTCAACTTAATTTAAGTCGATCTGCGGTCCGAAATGTTTATCGGAGGTACCTAGAGACTGGCGGCTTTGGTCGTCGCCAAGGAAGGCCACGATCTTGGGTCACAACTGAAAGGCAGGATCGATTCATCGTGACGACCAGCTTGAGAAATCGTCACCTTACCTCCATTGAGATACAAAACCAACTTCGCGACTTCCACGGAGTATCTGTGAGCGCTCGAACTGTTCGGAGAAGGTTAAAAGAACGCGATATGGTACCACACAAGCCAGCTAATGGGCCCAAACTAACGCGAGCCCACCGAACAGCGCGCCTTCATTTCGCACGCAGTCATTTAAATTGGACACAGCAAGATTGGAGCCGTGTACTCTTTTCTGATGAGTCTAAAATTGTGTTACATGGCAATGATGGAAGGAAGAAGGTCTACCGACGTAAGGGAGAGCGTTTCGCACAATGCTGCTTTGAAGAGAGGGTTGCTTATGGCGGTGGCTCATGGACTGTCTGGGGCGGTATATCCGCGAGCGGCAAAACTCAACTTGAGGTTGTTACAGGACCACGGCTGCCAACATTAAATGCTGAAAAGTACATTCGTGAGTGCTTAGAACCTCACGTGATACCATACGCGGACTATGTGGGCCCAAATTTCCTTTTTATGCATGATAATGCAAGAGCCCATGCGGCCGGCATCGTCAGGGAATATCTTCGGGATGTGAACATCACAGTTATGGACTGGCCAGCCAGAAGCCCAGACATGAACCCCATTGAGCACATGTGGGACGAGCTAAAAAGACGTGTTAGGGCTCGTCAGCCAGTTGCCCAGACGATGCAGGAGTTGAAAACTGCCATAGAAGAGGAATGGGAGATGATCCCTCAAAATTTCATAGAGCGGTTGATAAACTCTATGCCTAATCGTATGAGAGCTGTGGTAGATGCCCATGGAGGCAACACGCGTTATTAAATTAAACCTTTATTTGATAAAACATGTTTTTTATTCAAAAATCAATTGCCTTTAACAAGGCGCATATCCGACTTGTTAGGCGTAGCTCTATGTCGTATGGTATTCTGAATTCAAATTTAAAACAATACGATCGAAAAAGATGGTAAAATGTATCAGGTTTAAAACTGCATCAACAGTTTTTGTTCAATCTAGCAATCATATTTCGGTAGGGGCCATCAAAATCTAAACTCTAAGGTGGGCCAATAGATGTGTCCAGAAGTGTATATTACTCCTTTCTTCCTGTCTCTTTCCACATGTATACCAATTCAATAATTTATATCTCCTAGATCCTTTATTTTAATTTGTTTTTTTAGCTCATCTATATAATTTTTAGATTCCACACTATTTGTAAATAAAATTATATCATCGACATAGACAGCTAAAAAAATCATATTGTTGTTGTCCACAATTTTATAATAGATGCAAGGATCTAACTTATTCTGTGATAAACCCATTCCTTTAAGTGTAGAACTAAGCTTCTTGTTACACTGTCTGCTGACCTGTTTTAACCCATATAAGGATTTCTTCAGTCGACATACTTCTTTACTATTGCCGTTACCATACAGTGGTGGTTGTATCATGTATATATCTCCTCCTCTATGTCGCCTTGAAGAAAAGCTGATACAGCATCCATTTAACAGATGTCTAAATCAAGTTTAACTGCCAACGCAAACAAATATCTTAAAGATGCATACCTTATTACTGGTGAAAATACTTCTGTATAATCTATCCCAGGTTTTTGTGAACAGCCCTTAATTACAAGGCGAGCCTTATATTTCACTATTTCTCCATTTTCATTTGTCTTCTTCTTAAAAACCCATTTACATGATATGGGTCGTTTATTTTCTAATATAGACTGATACTCCTCATCCATTGCTGCTTTCCAATATTCAGCATCAGAGCTTGACAAAGCTTCTTCAACAGTAAGTGGATCTGAGATCTGCTGAACACACATGAAATTATTATGTCTCTGATGAGATCTTAAAGTAATATTTCTTGTGAAACTATCAATGGTTGTATCATCGTTTGAACTGGGATGATAAGTTTCATCAGACATTCTATTCAACCCACAACTATCAAAAGATGTGTCAGTGCTCGATTGTGAAGACTCATCTTGGATCTCACTCTGTGATCTATCGCCATCAGATATTACCTCATCATTTTCTGCATTTAGAGCAATATTCACAAGCTGTTTAGTAGGTACGGGTTGCTGTATGTCATTATCAACATTATAATTTGAATTTTCAACATGGAAATTTGCTGTGAAATCCTATCTCCAGCACGAGGAATTATGGGAATATGTTGATCCTGGCACCCAAGTCGACGCCAAGAAAGATGTAAAAGCAAAGTCCAAAATCATTTTGTTGGTCGAACCTGTAAACTTCGTCCATATTGAAAATGCAAAAACGTCGAAAGAAGTATGGACGAACCTCAAAAATGCGTTCGAGGACTCCGGGCTGTCAAGAAGCTTATTGCGGGATTTAATAAATACATCTCTAGATAGTTGTGCAAATATCGAGGAATACGTGAATAAATTAATGAGTACTGCATACAAATTACGAAACATTGGATTTCAAGTTGATGACGAATGGCTGGGAACACTCATGCTGGCAGGTTTACCGGAAAATTATAAACCGATGATCATGGGTATGGAAAGTTCTGGCATAAAAATTTCATCAGATTTTGTCAAGACAAAACTTTTACAAGAGGTGAAAGTTTCCGAGTCTTCTGCGTTATTTACAAAGCACAAGAATACCTCTAATAACAATAACAATGGCAAGCCAAAAGGAAAAGGCCCTCGTTGTTTCAATTGTAACAAATATGGACATTTTAAAAATCAGTGCACAGTGAAGAAATCTAATAGTCAAAATAGTTTTTCCAGCAGTTTTTTCAGCATACAGTACTGTGGACAAGGATGATTGGTACATTGACTCAGGTGCCACAATGCACATGACAAGAAGCTCTGACTGGATGTATGACATACAAGCATCTCCGATTCAACAAATTAAGGTGGCTAATAATGATGCTGTCTCCGTGCAAAATATGGGTAAAGTAAACATTCAAACTACTTTTTGCAAAGATGAGTCTCCGATCCAGGTGAGAAATGTTTTATTTATTCCTGAGCTCAGTGTTAACTTGTTATCAATTAGTCAATTAACCAAAATTGTTGTAAAGTGGAATTCACTGACACTGGCTGTAATGTGTATAATGCCAATAAAATTCTGATAGCAAATGCCAAATTATTCAATAACATGTATAAATTGAATACCATTACTGTAAATGCTTATGCTGCTTCATTTGAAAATAAGTCAGATCTTATTACATGGCACAAGAGAATGGGGCATTTAAACTTGGCTGATGTTAGGAGGTTAGAGACATGTACTGAGAGTATATCTATCACTAACCAAAATGTTGATACTGTGTGTATACCATGTTGTGAAGCGAAACAAACACGATTACCGTTTCCGCATTCTGGTTCGAGAGCAACAATATTACTAGAAATAGTACATACTGATCTGTGTGGTCCGATGGAGACACCATCTGCTGGTGGAGCGAAGTACTTCATTACCTTCATAGATGACTATTCCCGTAAAGTTTATAAGTCTCATCTCAGAAGTAGGCCGTGGTCGAGTCGATGGTCGGCAGCGAAAAGTCCTGGGGCGCGGTGGTTTCCTTCTGCGAAACGGTCGTCACGCAGAAGGAGGCTGCGGAAAGGAAGAGGGAGATCTAGTCCTCTCACCTGGCCCGCAGCAGGCGCACCGGGCGTCGGCGGAGGGCGGATAACGCCCTCTTCCAGCCCCCCTAAATGGGTCCAGGGGCGACGGACTTGGGGACGTCCGTGGCCCCCCACACATCAGGACCTGAGGTGGCGGCGCGTAGTGTTCCACGCGCGCCCCTCTTAGACGTCGCGGGGGGAGTCAAACACCTCACTCCCCCCCTGACCCGAGGAGGCCCGCGGTGGCGGGCCGGCCAGTCGAAGGTTGCGGTAGGATCTTACGATCCCGCGATCCCGGCGTAGTTGTGAGATGGAACACTGGGGTGGTTTTTAGTCAGTAAGAGTCTGACAGACAGGGCGGCACACATCCATGAGCATTTTCCACCCCGGAAAAAAAAAAGGGTCTTGACTATTAACCCATGGGCTGTAACGACTATCGGCACAATGATTGCTGAGTCCACATGCCACATGTCGACAACCTCGCGAGCCAAGTCAAGATACTTGATTTGTTTATCTTTCTCGGCCTTTACGAGGTTCTCATCATGCGGGACGGTTATGTCAACAATCATTGCGCGCCGCCCTGATCGATCCACCACCACTATATCAGGCTTATTGGCAATAATAGTCCTGTCAGTGATGATGGATCGATCCCAGTACAATGAGATATTTCCATTTTCGAGAACTGGGTCGGG
The DNA here is from genome assembly GCA_911387795.2 of Apamea monoglypha. Lineage (NCBI taxonomy): Eukaryota > Metazoa > Arthropoda > Insecta > Lepidoptera > Noctuidae > Apamea > Apamea monoglypha. The sequence continues at coordinate 20,235,906 of OU426922.1, forward strand.
CACATACCTGTAGTACGGCACCTCAGATTCCACAAGGCTGTATTTCAGAGCAAGTTGCTGATGGATTATCCTGGCTACAAGGTTGTGTCTATGCAAGTACTCTCCATAAGCTAGACGAGAACATCCGGAGATAATATGCCTGATTGATTCTCCCGGCCGGTGGCATGCCCGACAGATGTCAACCGTGTCGTCTTTCACAATAAATCTCCGGTAATTGTTCGTCATCATAACTTCGTCCATAATTGCACAGACAAAACCTTCGGTTTCTCCAAAGAGGTCACCGAAACGCAGCCAGGCTACGGACGCTAGTAGATCTACATCGGGTCCATGTAGGGGAGATCGGGTCCCGGTAAAAGCGTCCGTGAAGCTCCTTACTCTGCCATACTTCCATGCGATCATTAGTATCAAGCACTACTGGCTTGCGCCAGTTCTCTTTAGCCGAGGAGAGCGGGGTGAGGCCCTTGTCCACCTCGACCACATCTCGATGCATTACCACGTCGGTTTCTAGGAAATATTCCCTGAGACTGCATATCTCGCGATTGTGGAGGGTCTTAGCGTTTAAAAAGCCTTGACCTCCACATTTTCGCGGGATATACAGCCTCATTATCGATGACCATGGGTGATGCATTCGATTTGTAGTCAGCAGCGTACGGACCCTCCTATCCAGGGCCTTGAGTTCGGTCTGAGTCCATTTGAGTATGCCGAAAGAGTACATAAAAGAGGCATGACCCAACTATTGAAGGCGCGCACCCTGTTTCCGCCCAATAAAAGACTATTAAATACTTTTTTCAGGCGGCCAAAGAACCGCTCCTTCAACGATTGCTTCATGTCAGTAACATTGATACCCAACGCTTCCGACATACCCAAATACTTATAGGTTTCGGATGCGGAGAGTTCTCTAAGGTTTGTGGAATCCGAGAGTTTGGTTCCCACGGATTCCACAATCTCCCATCGCTTTACATGCATGACCGCACAATTGTCCACACTAAATTCCATCCTGATGGCACTACTGAAAGTTTCAGTAATTTTCAGTAGCTTCATCAGTTGCAAATTGTTGGGAGCAAAGAGTTTTAGGTCAGCCATGTAGAGGAGGTGCGATATAACCTGACCACCTCTCTTCAGCCGGTAGCCTAGACCTGAATCCTCCAGCAGTGTGCTTAGAGGATTCAAGGCTAAGCAGAACCAAAGCAAACTCAGACTATCGCCCTGAAATATGCCTCGCTCGATCCTTATCGGTTCGCTATTCCTCGACAGTCGACAGATCCCTTCGGGAACGACGAACCTGTTAACTAATGGCCATATCAAAGAGGAGTAGCTTCTTAGTACCGCGGGACCCGTTCCTACATCCATTTTGAGAGACAGACATGATGCAGTTGCTGTGTATATGTTTATTAATTTTAGCTCTCAAAATGTATGTAAGAACTTTATAGAACGTCGGTAGACAAGTGATCGGCCTATAATTTTTGGGATGCGCGGTACTACCTGATTTACGGAGCAGGTGGGTTATTCCTGTCATTAGAAACTGGGGCAGCAACCCTGACTCTAAGGCTGACTGGAACTGGGCTGCCAAGGGGGCGTGCGACCTTTGGAACTACTTTATCCAAAAGTTGTGCAGCCCGTCCGGCCCTGGAGATTTCCAGTTAGGCAACGGACGGACTGCACGAGCAACATCTTGGGGGCTGATGATAAATGCCCCCATTTCTGGTATTAGATCGCACGCTCGCTTGGTCTTCCCAGTCAAATCACCTTCGGTGTGACTGACAGGCACCGACCAGATGTTTCGCCAGAACGAACACATGGCGACATCATCAGGTAGGTGCGTGTCAGTCACACCCTAATCAGGTCGCTCCCAAGCCCTATAAACCCACCTTTCATCGCTCTGGAATGTGCGATTCTGAATGTACCGCTCCATTCTACGCCTGTACCGACGAATACGGTTTGCCCATGCCCAGATCTTCTGCTTCAGGAAGTCGATACGCTCTGTGACGCGGGACCAATAATCTCGAGAACTAATATCAGTCCCCGAGTACGCTCGCCTCACAAAGCGCATCACTCTAGAGCGAGTATTGCCCTCCCTGAAGCAAATTAGTTTGCCGATGAGCGCTCTGGCCCCACCAATACGACGCTCAATTCTGCACTGCCAAGCTGGTATGACTGGTTTCGATCGTGTAGCTCTAGAATTACTGGATAATTTGACGTGAGCTACACGACATGCCGCTACAGCCGCGCAGTACAGAATTGAAAGAGTATCGGTAAGGTCTTCGCAGGCATCAAAATGACTTGACAACTGCGCATCCTGAACCGCCACCAGCGCCCTATTTTTGTTATGCATGGGCAAACGAGGTAAGCATTTATTTATTTATTTATTTATTATATTTGGGAAAACAAACAGTAGTACATTAAGGGTAAACAGTGTTGTCTTAACATTAAACTTAACAAATATACTACCCACAACATTTTCCACAGATTACTATACTACATAATAAAAAAAAATCAGACTGTAAGCAAACGTTAGCTGTAACAGGGCTAATTTGTAACGAAACCCAAAGAAAAATTACTTAAGTATTAAAAAAAAAAAAAAAAGGTATTAACAATATTCTATCAAACGGTAGGAAAGAACATGACAAATACGAGTATGCAGGTCTACGTATATACTACGACAAAGAAAATCAAAAAAAAAAAAAAAAAATCCTATTAATAGAGCCTACTGCCGATCCTTAAGAATTTCAATTACACAATTTTTAAATTTACTTCTGCTCACGAACAATATATCTATTGTACTAAAACGCGTATTGTAAGTGTCGACTAATCGAAATAAAGGTGAGCGCACACCAGCGTTGGATTTGCAAAAGCCGGTAGCAAACAGTCGTCTGGTGCGCACCTCCCGCCCGTGAACTGTTCGAGGGACCAGGTAACACAAACCAGCCACCAAGTCAGGACAATCAAACTTGTTTCGGCATACACTAAATAAGGTCATTGCCTCAAGGAGGATGCGTCTCGACTGTAATGTTAGCAGGTCATATTCTTTTAGGAGCAATTGATATGATTTTCTTTTCCGAAAGCATCTAAATTGCAGAGCGCGAAGGTACTTACGTTGGATTAATTCAATAACTTCGATATATTTCACATAATAAGGATTCCAGATCGCTACTGCGTATTCTAATTGCGGCCTAACTAAGGATTTATATAGGTGCAAGAACGTGGACGGACGATGAAAATCTCTAGATGCTCTCATTACAAAGCCGAACATTCGATAAGCCATGTTGACAATGTTCTCCACATGAATATCCAGATGAAGTTTCGAGTCTAATTGCACACCAAGATCACGAACGCTGTTAACTTTTTTAATAACACTATCAGCAAGACGGTAATTGTAATGTATGATATTTTTCTTTTTAGTGAACGTTATAAAGTGACACTTCGGTAAACTAAGGTATAGTTTATTATAAGAGCAATAGTCCGAGAAACGATCTAGATCGCACTGGAATGCTACACAATCTTGTTCATTTGAAATTTGTTTAAAAACTTTTAAATCATCAGCATATAATAGAAATTTTGAATTTTGAAAACAATATTTTATATCATTAATAAACAGTATAAATAATAAAGGTCCTAAAATTGAGCCTTGAGGAACTCCTGATGTCACTTGAATGCAGCCAGACTCGAAACCATTGATCACAACCTTCTGGGTTCTATTAGTTATATAGGAGACAAACCAGCGCAAGAGGTCCCCTCTGATACCGTTATATGCGATTTTATTGAGCAGCAATCTATGATCCACTTTATCGAATGCCTTTTGAAAATCGGTATATACCGTGTCCGTTTGCTTTCTATTATCTATATTTTCAAAAAGTTGCGTTGTAAATACTAAAAGATTACTTATGCACGACCTATCTTTGACGAAACCGTGTTGCTCCTTAATTAATACATGGCGAATAATAGGATAAATCTCAGCATGGACAAGCTTTTCAAAGAGCTTAGATAGTGCCGATAATATTGAAATTGGACGATACATCTCCACATTGTTCTTTGAACCACTTTTGTGGACGGGTACTATATTAGCCCTTTTCCAAACATCCGGAAATACTCCAGACGAAATACATTTGTTAAATATTATGTATATCGGATAGCATACTGTACTGTGAGTATTTTTTAAGAATACCGCAGGTATACCGTCTGGACCAGGACCTTTAGTAGAATCCAAAAGTTTTAGTTCTCTACGAATATTTTCTAATGGAAAGTACAATTTACACAGATTAACATCATGATCAGCACTTGCAGGTGGAGGTACCCATGAATCTGAATTAAATGTGGAGGGTTCGTACACTGAATGAAAAAAGGAAGAGAATAAATTACACGCTGTAGTAGGATCACTGGCTGAATTGTCTCTGAAATGTATCGTGCTAGGAATTCTATTCGCGGTTTTACGAGTGGAGATGTAAGACCAAAAAGCTTTGATATTGGTAGCAATGTTATCTTCAACTGACGTCATGTACCGTTTATAGCATGTATCAGCTTCTTTTTTGAACCTTGTTCTAATGACAGAAAACTTTTCATAGTCACTTAAATTGCCACGTTTTTTCCACTTTACCCAGGCACATGTTTTATTTTTAAAAGTACGTATGAGAGAACTCGTGAACCAGATGGGAAAATTGGAATTCCTCTGTTTGCGTGTAGGTGTGTGAGATCTAATTATTTCGAATATTTTTTCATAGAAAGTAGACACAGCTTCCACAGGTATCAACCCTTCAAGTAAACCACTCCAATCAATATTACTAATATCCTTATTAATTCCGTAGTAATCAGCTTTGTAAAAGTTGAGCGGACTCGGAATTTTGCATTTCGAGATACGTGCTGAATATATAAATGGTACGTGGACATAAAATGCAGGATGATATGTGTCGATGGGCAACAGAGGAACATCAGAAGCGAAAGTTATGCAATGTACATTACTGAAAAATAAATCCAGTATCCGATCGTTGCAATTGGTCAAGTGATTATATTGTTTCATATTAAGTTGCGAGCACATGTTTAACAGCTGACGAGTTACGTTAGACGAAGTATTTGCAGCACATTCCATGAATGAAGTCTTTTTAACCCAGTTTAGTTGTGGCATGTTGAAGTCGCCCGCTAGAATAACATTGTCAACATGGGGATCATCAAACACAGCTGAAAGAGAAATAAGAAAATTTATATATATTTCTTCCGACGTATTCGGTGGTATATAAGAAACACATATTAAATTATAATTGTCGCGATAGGAAGGTATTTTAATTATTTTATGCTCAGGCAAAGTTAAGGGGGGTGAAAGTGAGAGGCAAGACGGTCTTAACTCTCTAGAGACTGCTATAAGGACACCACCGCCGTCTTTTTTCTTGGTAACAATACGGTCACGGTCGCATCTAAATACTAGATATCGTTGGTCAATAAACTCGTTATCTAAAATATCAGGCGTCAGCCAAGTCTCGGTGAAAACAATAATATCATAAGCATTCGCCAGAATATTCAAATACAATGTATTCATCTTCGTCCTGATCCCTCGACAGTTCTGGTAATAAATAGACACATGACTATTAGCCATTAATTGAGTACATAAATTCAAAAGTATTAATTATAAGCAATATTGGCAAGATAAATAAAAAACGACACATTATGAACATAGCAATGTAAAACATAGGTAACGCGTCTAGTATGGCATCTGTAAAGGTATTAATATAAGCATAGATATATTTATAATTATACATTAACAATATAATATGGATCGGCGGCAGCACCATTAAACTTATTTTTACGCTTAGTTTAACAAATTCACATATAGGACGATTTAAATAAACAAAAATAAGCACTGCAGAAGACAGCTTATTACAATTTATAATAATAACAACAACAGAAAATGCTTCTACGATAAAAACACTATTAAAAACTGGTTTAATTGTTAGTGATATTCTGAGAATTATTCGTTGAGATTTTGTTTGATATGTCGGTTTCCGTACGAATAGCAAAAGTAGCTGAGTCATCCGCTTTTTTGACCAAGACGGTCGCATTCCTAATCCATACATACTTGAATTTATTGGCATTGGCTGCTTCACGACATTTTCGAAACAAATTCTTATTTCGAAGTGTTAAGTGCTCATTAACGTAGATACGACACGGCGCACCTGAGAGTCCAATGCGATCGGATGTTAGCCCCTTGGATAGACGGTAGGCGCTTAATAAATTATCGCGAAGCAAGCGGGACGCAAACTTCACAACAATATTCTTCGGGCGATTATTTTGCGCGTGCGCGTGAGGAACACGATGAATTGCGACCACATCATTCCTTGCTATAGATATATTAATTGCTGATGCAATTGACTCCAGCACTGTAATCAGGTTTTCACCTCGCCTTTCAGGAATGTTCCCCAGCTCAACGTTACACTGCCTCGCCTGCTGTTCCAGCACGTCTATTTTACTTTCAAGCAAAGACATCGACGACGCCGCCGAGTTCTTGATACTCATATTTAGATCCGCAATACTCTTCGCATTGTCGACGCAGTTAGCAGAGTTAAAATTTACAGTTGACTTGAGCTCTGACACGACACGAGACAGATCATCATGCTTAGCACTCAGACTTGATATTTCTAATTTTGCTGTAGAATAGTCTGTTCGCAATTCCTTCAATTCACTCTGTATTTGTGAATAGGATGTTGATAGGATATTAAACTCATCTCTTAAGTTACCAATAGTCTCGTTAATTTTTGAAAACTGGTTATTTATATCGGCGCGCAGGTCGCTTATGGTTTTCTTAAACTCGGCAGATAGATCAACAATAGCCAGCGTCAGCTCGCAGTCAGGTTGTTTCCTTTTTCTTTGCGTGACATTAGCAACGGCACTAGAGTCTTCATCTGTGTGCAGATTCGGACTCGACTGGCTTTTATTTGGTGAGCAGAACATAATGGTAAAGTTATTATTTACGTACCCAGATGAGACTATACCGACTTAATTATTCAATAGGTATACACCAACACGACGATAGGACAACAGGTACGACACGTTGCAGTACACGTAGATAGCAGTGCGGTAAGCATGGTCTAAATTCGGACGACATGAACCGATATTCCCGAATCGCACCCTCCAAAGCATTCCTCAATTCCTCATTGCACTCATTGCACTTAGAGGAAAAAGTTAGTAAATTAACTGATAATTTACAACTAGCGTACCGTGAGATAGAAAATAATTTAAACAATGAAATTTTCGTCTGAAATCAGACTTACAGAAATACTTGAAAATCATAGAAAATTACGAAAGTCTAAATCTTAAGGAACAACAAGAATTGACACCGCGACAAAAACTTAAACAAATCCAAAATATCGTCGTATCGCCCGAATCACAAAATAGCCAAACAATTATGTCTCCAACACAAGTCAAGGATGATGAATCTACTGCAGACGCTCCTAAGATTGAAAAAACTCCAACGTCAACATATGAACAACCTTCGGCATCACGTTCAATGAAACAAGTACAGACGCCAAAAAGAAACTCAAAATTGGTCTCACCGAATGATACCGTAACTTCAGATAGCAAAATGGAACCCTCAAAGAAAATGATTAGAAAGCACGTTAAACACAAGAAACTATGCATTAAACGAACTTAAGTACCTGTGAGTGAAGTTCGATCCTAATTATATAAAGGCTTCATCCGAAGAGATTAGCATTTATACACACGTACACATCATTCAACACTATTTTGAGAATATTTTGATTTCTTCTGCATTTTCATTTTTTTTTTTTGTGGGTAGTTTAGTCCACTTGATTTCTGCGCCCGCAATCCGTGTCTTTTAGTTTAGAGTCTAACCCATTCACTTCATATTTTACGATTGATAAGGGTAGAGACAAAACGAGAGGGTGGGAGCGTTGCTAATCTCATCGGACGAAGCCTTCATATAATTAGGATCGAACTTCACTCACAGTAAGTTCGTTATCTCTAATTATACTTCAGGCTTCGTCCTCGAGATTAGCATTTATACACATGTAGACTTTTAGAGATAAGAATCGTAAAATATAATTAAATGAAATACATGAGTTATATTTATTATTTATAGTATTTCATTTAATTATATTTAACTTATAGGTTGCAAAGTATTTTGTATTGCTGTAACGAAAAAACAAAAATCACATCATTTTACAATTGCTGTAATTAGGTAACAAAAAGGTTTACTTATTAATTGAATTCATAATTGCCATACCAAAACAATTATTGGACACATTATTAATATATAATTATACAAATATTATCATATGCCTCCCGACCTACAGACAATGTGGCCAATACACAACACTATATAACTCTAGGATTGAAATTTTTAATAATCTATTGTACCTTCATAACACAGCGTACGAATATACCTATATATTGGACTCAAACGCTGAGTTATCTTACGATTACTCTATGTTTTTGGGTCGTCAAGGTCTCCTGAATGATGCAGGTATGAAAAATATATTTATAAATCTAAAAAGGACAATTTATGAAATTCACAAGACACTGACATTAAGGACACATCGGAAGAAACATCGCACCATTTTTTTCTATAATTATCTCACAATAATGCATCAAAACATCGCAGGATTTATTAACAAATCAGACCAACTACTATTACATCTACATGAACTTCAAAACACCATAGACGTTATTTGTATGACTGAACACTTCATGGAAACTGGATATGAAGATTTTCTCAATTTGCCTAATTATAAATTAGCGGCCTGCTACTCCAGAGACACAAAAAGAGGAGGAGTATGCATATTGGTAAAAATTGGCCACCAATATAGAGAGCTTAACGAAATGAAGAAACTTTCAGTTCAGGGAGCTTTCGAGTGCTGCGCAATCGAATTAATAGAGCATAATGTTACTATTATATGTATTTATAGGATACCTAAATCTAGTAATCTTGACACATTTTACTCAAAACTTAGTATTCTCTTACCAACAATCTGTTACAAAGCGCGCAAAAATGTCTTAATATGTGGTGACTTTAACATTAAAACTTTAAAAAAAGATAGAATATCTCAGGAGTTTACAAATTATTTATTGAGCTATAACTTAACATTACAAATTGACGAGCCCACCAGATTACAAAGCAACACATGCATAGATAATTTTACGCACAATTACCCGCGAAAATGTACTCATCAAATAATGGATTTTAACATGTCAGATCACACAGCCCAACTTCTAAAATTTCCAGTAAAAAAATCTTGTGTAATTTATAGTTGGACTATTCTTTATCTTTTTGCGATATTTATCACGCCGATGATCCAAATATATCGTACAATAATTTTATGGAAATATTTCAGCTGTTTTATAATCTATGTTTCCCCTTAATTATTAAAAAAATTAAGTCAAGAAGAAATCCGAATTGGTTGACACCTGGTATAAGACGTTGTAGCAAAAATAAACGACAACTTCTCTGGCAATTAAGGATAAAACCTAATTGTACTAACCTCCGCATGATTATATATCAGAAATAAATAGTAATGGTATGATAATAACAAACCGATATCAATCCATACCTCATACATGTTCAATTTATTCTCATTACAATAAATGAACCACTTTGTTTATAAGAGTTCTCCGAGAGAGAGTTAAGTACTATATCCATAGATGAAAGTGGGATACCTCTTCTTATCTTCGCCTTGCGGATAAGATCCCTGCCACCAGTGTAATGCTGTTGCTCATGTGGAGACGACTGAAATCAGTAGATAAAATTTTTCGTAATGATTTTAATATCATGGTAAACGGAGGAAACGCATAAAAATAAAATTCTGACCAAGAAATAGTGAAAGCATTTACTGCGTATGCATCCGGATCTCTGTTCCAGGAGACGTATCTTGGGCATTTATTATTTAACCGACTGGCGAAAAGATCTATGTTTGGGGGACCAAGTTTTGTAATAATTTTAAGATAGGCATAGTCAGAAAGTTGCCACTCAATATCAGGATGCGTACGTCTCTCCTTATCTGCTTCAAAGTTCTCTAAAGAGGTAATATATGAAGCGAAAACATATAAATTTCTATGTTCGCACCATTGCCAAAGTTGCTTCGTAACGTCTGTTAAATGGGGGAACTTGATGCCTCCCATCCTGTTGACGTAGGAAATAGCGGTCGTATTGTCAATTCTAAGAAGAATCTGGGAGTTAGATATATCTTTAGCAAATATTTTAAGGCCAATATAAGCAGCCATAATTTCTAAATAGTTAATATGCTGACTGAATTCAACGTCTCCCCATAGGCCACTAGCTCTCTGATCACCCGTTGTTGAGGCATCAGAGAAGATTTCAAGGTCATATTTATCCATTTTGATTTTACTAACAGAATGATCGATAGCATGATTCCACCATTCAAAGTCTAATTTTAATAAATTTGGTATATTCATAACTGTTTCATAATGATTGTATGATTTTTTTTAAATTAAGGTATTTACATCTTTCAAATAGTTTGGTATAGAGCCAGCCATACTCCACAGATGAGCAGGCAGATACCAAAAGACCAAACAAATCTAGCGAACGCTCTGATTTTGCATTGTTTTAAATTCGACATTCTTTTAATTTCTAATTTTATTCTATTCATTTTTTCTTCTGGTAATATGACCTGAAACCTTCTTGTATCTACATATAACATATCCTAAATATCTGCAAATAAGTGAAGGATTGAAATTACTTTTTTCCTTATTTATTATAAAACCAAGGCTTTTAAGGAGGTTTTGAGTTTCTTGCAGGTTTTTATAACAGGTTTGCTGATCATGACCAATGAGGCAAATGTCATATAAATATATAGTAGATAAGTATCCACGTGTTCTCAATAATTTCATCACTGGTTTCATAACCTTTGTAAATACAAACGGAGCAGTATTCAAGCCGAAAGGTAAGATATTAAATTCATATATAGAATGCTCAAACTAGAACCTGAGATATTTTCAATCATCTTTATCAATTTTAATTAAATAATATGCGTCTTTTAAGTCGATAGTGCACAAGTAACAATCTCGTGATATCAGTTTTAGTACAGTTCTCAAGTCTTCCAGTTTGAAGTGATTACTGTTAATAAATTTATTTAAAGATTTGGGTAATAAAAAGGCATTTGACAAATATTGTTCAAATCGAGCTTCACATTCCGAAATAGCTCCTAATGATAATAAATTGGCGATGGCCTCAATGAAGTGTGCCCTATCTGACTCAGAATATTTCCGAATGCTAGGAGGTACTGATTGAATTGGTAACCGAGTAAAGGGAATTTTATAACCATATGAAAGGATCATTGGATCATGAGTGATTTCATTGACCATTCTTTATAAAATAAGGACAATCGACCTGCAGGTTTTACCGTGTTTAGCGACGTCTGTAGTTCTGTCGCTGCTGCGGATGCTGAGACTGCTTGGAGGAGCCGGCTGGCCGATTGGACGTCGAGGTCATTGCAGGTTCCTTCATCCTTGATGGGCCCGTCGGCCTGCGAATCGGACCCGGATTCCTCCAGTTTAAAATCCTTGAAGGATTAGCTGTGCTCTGTGTAAACTTCTTATTGGCAGGTTTAGGTGCCGGTGGTTTAAGATCTGTACCAGATTTATTGATGGCTTTTGCAGTTTTTATGGTTTCAGCTAAGTTCTCATCGAAAAGAAGAAGCTTATCAATTTTTGTATTCTGGAGCTGCTCTCTAACTTCTTTCTTTACAGCATTCAATAGGAAGTTCCTCCACGTCACAGAGTCAGCGTGTTGGCAGTTGCAGATGATACGAGTAGAATCCATCAGAAGTTTGAGTAAAGCGGTATTTTTCTCCTTAGCAGACAACATAAGCGTGATGGCTTCTCCTAGGGAAGTAATGGCTAAGGTAAGTTGTTTTTGTTTACTTTCAATAGCTTTATCGCGTTTAGCAATAATATCTGACACAGCTGCTTTTATTTCTGCATTCAATTCTGGAGGATCAATTAATTTGGCATTTTCAGTAGTTAAATAATTTTCTTTAAGTTCCTTACACAGATCTTTTGTTATACCCGCCGTAGGCCAATGTTGAAATCTAATCGATAAATCTTTTTGTATATTTTTTCCATATTTTTTATCTGTTGTAGGATCAGTGCCTAATATATCCAACAGTTCATTATCAAGTCCTGAGTCTTCTGTTGCAGGTATCGTCGCGTCTGCAAGCGGAACAGGCTCTTGGACTACAAGCGGTGAGGGGTCCGCAGGATCCGGCGCAACTATCGCGACAGACTGAATTTAGACAGAGTTTTCATCGCGTGATGTGCTGGGGAGTGGATCTGGTTCCAGCTCCACCTCGGGCTGCGTTAAGTCTACATCTGTATGTAGCTCGGGAGAAGACTGATCTAGGTCTGACATAACCGCTTCATTGTTAAACAACCTCATATATTCTCTGTCTGAAAAGGAGACGTAAAGTCCCATGTAGCCTGGCAATGCGAGTCAATATTATATTGTAAGTGACAGTCCCAAGTTTTGATAACACGTACTGTCCACAGACAAATGTATCTAGCACCATGAGACAGTTCCATTGTACTGCTCGGCGGGCCGGGAAATGACTGCATTATTATCGTAACAATAAAATTGAACAAGTTGTTCAATATGTTAAAATCTTTAATATCTTCAATATAAAACACTTGTAAGTTACATAATAGTCTAAAAGACTGAACTAAATTGTTAGAAATTAACAGTAAGACACAGTCCCAATGCAAGCCGCCTGTACTGTCCGCAAACTATTATTTCGTAAAGAATAATTAAATCTGTTTTATTGTATTAGTGAAAAAACAGTCCCACTATACTGTCCGTAACACTAATTCCTCGAGTAGAAAAAACTATGAAGTATGTACCTAGGTACATTGTTGTTGGTAGATATATAAAATGTTAAACAAGGTAAAAAAGATCGTTAAGCAATCAAATTGAAGAAAAAAAAACAACCTTGATCATCCAACGGAGAACGGCGGCACAAACTCGTTGTTGACGATAATTGTGAATCATCCGAGTAATTTGAATCACGCGATCGACGCCGTTTGCGTCTTAATTTCCTTTGTAATCTTCTAATTTTATGTTTTATACGATCACAATCATCACCTTTTCTTTTAGGCATTATAATATTATAGTAACACTAGATAATATAAACGAAAATGCAGAAGAAATCAAAATATTTTCAAAATAGTGTGGAATGGTGTGTACTAACGCGTTATTACATGTGTATAAATGCTAATCTCGAGGACGAAGCCTGAAGTATAATAAGTAACTCCACACAGCGAGACATGCTACAAACGATCGAAGAGAATTTTGCTAGGGATTTTAATTATTGTTGGTACTTTTCACCTAATTGTGGGATGAATACACTTTTGGCGGGTGTAAAATCAAAACTGAATGACTTTAACATATATGACTATTGTATAATCGTATTGGGGGAGACTGACATCCATGACAATGGCAACTTTATTAACGTAGTGAAATTAATTCACGATTGCATAGTAAACATAGCACATACAAACATAATAATATCTGCACCCACTTATATACGGGGGGCACTCATATACAACTATAAAGTCGAAATTTTTAATAACCTACTTTGCAAGAACCTTCAAAATCATGACTACTAGATACTTTTTTAACTCAAATTATTACTTAACATTTGACATATTCTCAGACAATTCAGGTAAATGAAAAAATTCTGGAATACAATGCATATTTCAAAACATAATGAAGAGAATTAAAATTGACATGAAATTATTCCCTGACATGTATGTATGTATAGGACCAAAACGCATAGAGCCGTGAATACAATAAAAACTCGTTCTGTTCGACTGATCAATTAATTAGATATGCTGACAGTGCAATTAGATGAATTCTCTAAGCTAAATAAGGCAATTGATGTTCTGTGTGTAACATAATATGTTACTAGGCGACGAAAACTTGCTCACTTTACCAGACTATAAACTGGATGACAGTTTATATAGAGATAACAGAAAAGGCGGCGCTTGTATTCTGGTAAAAATTATACACGAGTCTAAAGCTCTATCAGAAGTTAAAAAAATATCTAGAATTGATATTTTTGAATAATAATAATTAATAATAATAGGTACTAATAATATTAATCCCGAAAGGATCTGTCGACATGTTGGATAGATTATAAGGAGGCCTATGACTAGGTGCCACATACATGGCTCATGAGGGTACTGGATTTGTATAAAGTAGATGCAACTCAGCGTACCTTCCTGATGTCGTGTATGGGGCAATGGAGGACAGTCCTTCGCTATCCAGGATGTCGAAATATTCAGAGGAATAGCGAACCGATAAGGATCGAACGAGGCATATTTCAGGGCGATAGTTTGAGTCCGCTTTGGTTCTGCTTAGCCTTGAATCCTCTAAGCACACTGCTGGAGGATTCAAGTCTAGGCTACCGGCTGAGGAGAGATGGTCAGGTTATATCGCACCTCCTCTACACGGATGACCTAAAACTCTTTGCTCCCAACAATTTGCAATTTATGGAGCTACTGAAAGTAACTGAAACTTTCAGTAGCGCCATCAGGATGGAATTTGGTGTGGACAAATGTGCGGTCATGCATGTAAAACGAGGGGAGATTGTGGAATCCGTGGGAACCCAACTCTCGGATTCTACAAACCTTAGAGCCCTCTCCGCATCCGAAACCTATAAGTATTTGGGTATGTCGGAAGCGTTAGACATCAATGTTACTGACATGAACCAATCGTAGAAGGAGCGGTTCTTTGGCCGCCTGAAAAAAGTACTTAATAGTCTTCTATCAGGCGGAAACAAGGTGCGTGCCTTCAACAGTTGGGTCATGCCGGTTTTGATGTACTCTTTCGGCATACTCAAATGGACTCAAACCGAACTAGACGCCCTGGACAGGAGCGTCCGGACGCTGTTGACTGCAAATCGAATGCATCACCCACGGTCATCGGTAATGAGGCTGTATATCCCACGAAAGTGTGGAGGTCGAGGCTTTTTAAACGCTAAGACCCTCCACAACCGCGAGATATGCAATCTCAGGGAATATTTCCTAGAAACCAACGTGGGGATGCATCGAGATGTAGTCGCGGTGGACAAGGGTCTCACCCCGCTCTCCTTGGCTAAAGATAACTGGCGCAAGCCAGTAGTGCTTGACACCAATGATCCCATGGAAGTATGGCAAAGTAGGGAGCTTCACGGACGCTTTTACCGGGCCCTACATGGACCCGATGTAGATCTACTAGCGTCCGTAGCCTGGCTGCGTTTCGGTGACCTCTTTGGAGAAACCGAAGGTTTTGTCTGTGCAATTATGGACGAAGTTATGATGACGAACAATTACCGGAGATTTATTGTGAAAGACGGCACGGTTGACATCTGTCGGGCATGCCACCGGCCGGGGGAATCAATCAGGCATATTATCTCCGGGTGTTCTCGTCTAGCTAACGGAGAGTACTTGCATAGACACAACCTTGTAGCTAGGATAATACATCAGCAACTTGCTCTGAAATACAACCTTGTGGAACCGGAGGTGCCGTACTACAGGTATGTGCCCGACCCAGTTCTCGAAAATGGAAATATCACATTGTACTGGGATCGATCCATCATCACTGACAGGACTATTGTTGCCAATAAGCCTGATATAGTGGTGGTGGATCGATCAGAGCGGCGCGCAATGATTGTTGACATAACCGTCCCGCATGATGAGAACCTCGTGAAAGCCGAGAAAGATAAACAAATCAAGTATCTTGACTTGGCTCGCGAGGTTGTCGACATGTGGCATGTGGACTCAGCAATCATTGTGCCGATAGTCGTGTCAGCCAATGCGTTAATAGCCAAGAGCCTTTTTTTTTTTTTTTAACGTGGAGAAATGCTCATACATTCTGCACTACCACGGGGAGATAGTGCAGTTATGTGGGACTCTAACCCACTAAAACTCCACGGTGTCCTCCTCTGCCGCTTACGGCGGGAACACGGGCACGCCTTAGCACTCATCCGTGAATCCGCCGCGGCCGTCCGTCACCGGACCCTCTTCTGGGGATTACTCCCCATCCCCCTGCGACGGGTCAGGTCATTGGCCCCGCCGCCTGCCAATTTTCGGCCGCAGAGGATAGGGAGAGCGGCCAACGTCATACCAACACTCCTCTTCCCCTGCGGCCCCACCGCGTTCGCCATCACTCAGTTGCGATGTCGCCCAAGCGGCACCGCAACCTACTTGTTGGCCGCTACGTCGTCGGCTTACAGGCAAAGCCCTGACAAGCGGCCCCTCCTCGGGTTCCTCTTAGCTTCACCGTGGTTGTCCAAGCCACGGCTACTGAGCCCCCCCGCCTCGACAATGCGGGAACCCACCGGGGGGGAATAGCCAAGAGCCTCGACCAACACCTGAGGAGGCTCTCGTTGGGCAGCTGGATCAAGGGCTTGATTCAGAAAGCGGTACTTCTGGACACGGCTCGCATTGTCAGGAGGTTCCTCTCTCTGGAGCCCTGACCGCCGGTAGCTTGGACCCTGTTCCCGATACCGGTGGGCTACTATTTTTTTATATTTTTAAATGTTTTTTTAATCTTTTTGTTTATAAAAATATTTAAAAATGTAATTTGTAGTTATTTCAATGAGATAATTAATAATAATTAATAATTTTGCCTTGGAACTTACGCAACACAATATTATTGTCGACTGCATATATAGAGCCCCAAAAAACACACTTGCACATCTCTCGATTTTTTCGAAAGGTTATAAAATGTGCTTTCTCTTATTACACGCGGGAAAAATATTAAAACTATAATAATTTGCGGGGACTATACCTAATATAAATATTCTATTCTATTAAAAACGACCATGTAACTAAAACGTTTTTAAACACGGTTTACGGATTTATGGGCATTACCTTGCCCGTTGACCTTGAAGATTTGACCTCTGTTCAAGTACTTGTTAATTTTGCGCCACCTACCGACTAACGACCGTACTGCAATAAAACGAACTGAAGATTATGCAAGAACACAGATGTGTCGCAGAGTTGTCATCGTTTTGCATATTTTATTCGCTCTCTGAGAGATCTTCTAATCTAATGCATTTTGTTCCTCTAGTTTTTGTAGTCTTGTACGTGTTTCTGCCAGTCTGCCTACATCATATTCAAACAATCAGTCAATCAAAAAAATCAATCAATCAACCAATCAATCAATTTATTTTGAACCACACGATGCATTATGCCTGCTGACATAGCTTTAATTCTACTAAATGATACATTCTGAAGGTCTGATGATGACCAGGTACGTGCTTATCGGTTCTCAGAAACGGGAATAGTTAGGATGACCTAGCTTTCAACATTTACCTAACTGAGCACGGGTGCTACTACACGATACATTCTGAAGGTCTGATGATGACCAGGTACGTGATTATCGGTTCTCAGTAACGGGAATAGTTAGGATGACCTAGCTTTCAACATTTCCCTAATCGAGCACGGGTGCTACTACATGATACATTCTGAAGGTCTGATGATGACCAGGTACGTGCTTATCGGTTCTCAGTAACGGGAATAGTTAGGATGACCTAGCTTTCAACATTTACCTAATTGAGCACGGGTGCTACTACATGATACATTCTGAAGGTCTGATGATGACCAGGTACGTGCTTATCGGTTCTCAGTAACGGGAATAGTTAGGATGACCTAGCTTTCAACATTTATCTAATTGAGCACGGGTGCTACTACACAAACAAAATATATCAATTGTAAACAAAATATTAAAAAAAACAGCTGTTCCATACAAAGGTGCAACAGGTACATGCTCAAAATGTATGGGACCCAAAGTTGCTCATATTCATGAGTAGGTATAGGTACTGTGTTCTATACATATACGCTTGTCCGGGTATTTTGTTTACACCTTATACACAAGATTAAATTAAATTAGCTGGCGAACTTGATGGGTGTCGCCAACTAATTTAACTTGACCATTTATTTCCCATCATGTTGTAATAAAGTTGGATGTCTGTTAACGATAAATAAATAAAAAAAATAAAATTAAGTTTTGACTTTGTTTTAATGTTGCGGCGACCGCTGCTGTATTAATATCTAAGTCGCCAGTGACATTGCAAAGAGAAAACTTATCTTTACACATCAATCGTTCTACTGTAAACTTAGAAGCAAGTCCAACACGTTTCTCTCCTATAAGTTTCAAACTTTGTATGGTATGTACCACAGCTAAAGGCACCATGGCCGCCTATTTCTTGTATTTTGGAAAAAAAGTAAGCTATATCTATAACTCGTCTTCCAGATATATTTTTTGTTTCTGCTTGTGATTCTTTTTCTTCAATAATCAAATCTAGTCTATCTTCTTCATCTTGTTCAACCTACAACAAACATTTTAACAATACAGTGTCATATTAAATTAGCCAGGGAAACTATCTAATATCTAACAAATACCGCAGTGTAAGCAAACAGAAGCCCTTTCAAATGGATCCAATCACGATGGTTCGACGTAGTGCCGTTACTGAGATCCTATACCCACCTTCGGAGTCCACCATCAGGTAGATGACATCATCAGTCATTAAGGTCTCCGTGAGACCTTTCAAATGAGTCCAAACACGATGGTTCTACGTAGCGCCGTCACTGAGATCCTATACCCACCTTCGGAGTCCACCATCAGGTAGGTGACATCGTCAGTCACCAAGGTCTCTATCCTCCGTCAAACAAAATTCTCAAGATAGCTAAAAACGATAAAAAATAAACACACTAGAAATAATGTACTCAAGTAGGTACTTAGCAATAGTTTTGGAGAGCTCGGCCACGCTTCACCTTACACTTATTCTTATAGTCAGGCTTACTCTATGATCGGTTCAAAAAACAAAATGTAATTAAAAACTACTTTACATATATTTATAAACTTAATTTCTATTGTTGTTTTACTAAATAATTATATTTGTACTATAAATTACAATATGTTTTCATTAAAAAATCATTCAAAACGTTAACTTTTAAATTTTATTTCGAAAATAATAACGCGCGTATTGTCCACCCGTCACAAGAGTCATCGAGACACTAATGTATTGCGTCCCGAGTACGCGTTACAGGCCTAAAGCCCGGTTTCCACCGCGAGCGGAACGGACCCATTAATGACTTCGTTAAACTCGCAAACGCAAACTGCATACTTTTATTTCCACCAACAAATAGTCGGACGGAAAGAGCCGAGCGTGTAGAAAGAGTAGAAATGAGCTCGCTCAGTTCTAGGGAGCGGAGCGGAGTACTTACGGACTCCGCTCAACTCGCAATTACAATTTACATAGCAGCGTTTCCACACAGAAAGTGGTGAGCGGGGCGGATTGAACGAGTAAAAAGAAGTTGAAAAGAGTCCGCTGCTCCGCTCATTTCTCTATCTCATTTTCATTTTGTAGTGGAAATCAAATGACCATCTCTTTATTGGTGGAAATATAAACCTATTTAATGCATTCCGCTTAAGCATTTCCCGCTCATTACCCTTTCGCGGTGGAAACCGGGTTTTAGCGGGGGTGCTCTAGCGGGGTACTAGTGAAGTTTCGGGTTTTTATTCATTATTTAAAAATATTAAAAGAAATAAGAAAAAATAAACAATTTAGATTGTGAAATACGGCATTACATATTTTTTGGTACAAAATTCATGCCGAACTATTCAGCCGTTACAGAGAACATTTACAATTTAGGTTGAAAGAGGACCTATTTAATAAGATTTTTTCCCAGAATTTGGAAAGTTTATTAAAATTTTTAAACAATACAATTTATTTGTGATGACCTTAATTAAGTATACCATGTATTTTTTATATGGAAAACGCACAAAAGGATTCATCTACAATCTTCTTTAAACTTGCAATGTTTTTGCGATTTGAGCAAGGTAATCCCCTTAACCTCAAAATACTTACTAGGCAACCTACCCGCTTGTCCAGTGGTACATGCATAGACAACATACTCCATAATGCCCGGGGTAACAACGGAGAAGTAATTCAGACAGCGCTATCAGACCATACTGCGCAGATCTTTAAATGCTATGTAAAAAAATCATGTGCAATCCACTCGTGGAAAGTACAAATGAGAGACTTTTCTCCTGAATATATGAAAAAGTTCATTAACTGTATCTCAAGTCTAAGCTTCGGTGATGTATATGAACAAAATGACCCAAATTCAGCATACGACAGTTTTGTTGATACATTCAAAGTTTTTTACGACCTATGTTTTCCTGAAAAAATGGTGACAAAGACCATTAGTAAAAAGCAAAAATGGCCATCGAAGGGCATTAAAATTTACAGCAAAATAAAACGCCAATTACTGTGGCAATATCGAAAATCAAAAACGGAGAACAATAAAACAAAACTTATTTCATATGCATCTAGATATAAAAAAAATATTAGATTAACAAAGTATGTACAAAACAATCATTATATTAATAAATGTAATAATAAAAGTTGTAGCGGTATCTACAACGCCACATCCGAACAACGCGTCATACTGACGTCACGCAAATCCCGCATCTCGCAAGCAGAGTTTACCGCGCAATTAGCATAGATACAATTTCTCAACATCAAACGTTGGGCAATTGCCCGCCAGACAACACCCGTCTGGTCGGAGGATCCTCCCTTTTCTATGGAGGATGAGTGAACTTTACACCCTGTTCCTCATACCTTCCAAACTGGTGACCCCGAGTATGAACGTTAGCGCAGCCTTCGTGCAAATACTTCAGCGTGACGTCATCATCATCGCTCCCGCAAGCTTTAGCGGCGAGTCACCCAGCCAGCCAGCATCCACGGCTTCAACGGGTATCCTGACTACCAGCATGCAGCGTCCGCGCATACCTGGTCATCACCCTCAGCCTCATCAGCAACCTTGGCACAGCACACTGCACTTTCGGCCGGTCAACAAGCAGAGCACCCTCTCCTGGTCGACGCAGCAGCCAGCCTCAACCCGGCGCTGTACGACATCCGAAGCACTGGAGTATAACGCAGCGCCACCCCGACTCACTGGGGACAACTCCGCAGACAGTTCCGACTCACCGTGAACTATGCGGCAACCGGTTCCGACTCACTGGAACCTCAGCTGGCCTGGCAAGCATCGCAAGATACAAGACTCAGCCCACTATCGACCTCCGGTCTCCGGAGGGGAGTGATGTAGCGGTATCTACAACGCCACATGCGAACAACGCGTCATACTGACGTCACGCAAATCCCGCATCTCGCAAGCAGAGTTTACCGCGCAATTAGCATAGATACAATTTCCCAACATCAATCGTTGGGCAATTGCCCGCCAGACACAACACCCGTCTGGTCGGAGGATCCTCCCTTTTCTATGGAGGATGAGTGAACTTCACACCCTGTTCCTCATGCCTCTAAAAAGTAAAGCCACTTGGAAAATAATCAATAACAATAAAGTTGATTTCCCTCCCTGACAATTTTTGTCAATGGTTCACCATTGACAAAAATTGTTGATAATAATAAAGAAATATTAAATCCCAAAGACATATTATGTAATGCATTCAACGACTTTTACATTGACCTAATTACTACAAACCGTAACGAGAAACCTCCACAAATAAATCAAATAAACCGAGTCAAAGACTCCATTTTTCTAAATCCAGTAACACCACAAGAGGTATAGAAAACGATCCAAATGCTCAAAAATACAAAAAGTACAGGATACGTTAATATAACGACGAACGTAATAAAAAAAGTCAATCATATTATTTGTTATCCACTAGCTTTTATAATAAACTCCTACATGATTAGGGCGAGCCGTATGTATAATGAAACCTGCCAGGAAGTTGATATAGATCTATTTAATACTAGTGTGCCCAATTTAAAAAAGGCTCTTTGCAATCAGTTTTTCGACAAGATAAAATAACCCTTGCATTATACACGAATCTGAAGTATGCTAAAGTAACACTGTTTGCTACCTAGTACATAGTTAGTTGTTATTTTATGTGTGAAAACTTGTAATTGGCCATCATCATGTTATAAACTTAGTAGCTATTGTGTCTGATTAGCTGTAAGTTTTCCAAAAATAATTAAATAAAATAAAACTCATGTTTCGAAGCAAAAAGTCTTTCCAGATAAACTCAAAATTACCATTATTAAACCATTGTTTAAGAAAGGAGACAAGACCTCACTTAAAAATTATCGACCAGTGGCACTAATACCGATATTTTCTAAAGTCATAGAACAAATAATACATTCCAGAGTGTACAATTTACTCGAAAATAGAAATGTACTGGCCAATGAACAAAAAGGTTTCAGAACAAACCAGTCAATCAATATTGCTATATATGATTTTCTTAAAAAAATTATGTCAAGTGTAGATAACAAAATACCCATATGTGCTCTTTATTTGGACATGACGAAGGCCTTCGATTACGTTGATCACATAATACTTATCGACAAATTAGAAAGATATGGAATACGCGGCAAGGCTATAGATCTTATTAAATCATATTTAAGCAACCGGCAACATAATGCACTGAAATTACAAATATTAACATTAAATCCAAACGTGAAGTCAAACATCGGTCAAATTTTGGAATGGTAAAGTACGGTATACCTCAAGGGAGCGTATTAGGACCCCCACTATTTCTAGTGTACATAAATGATCTGCCAAAAAACATCAACCATCCAACAGTACTATTTGCTGATGATAGTACGATAATGATAAAAAAAGACAAGTCCTACAGTTAGGAAAAAAAAATTAACGAAACATTAAAACAAACAATAGATTGGCTAGTGGAGAACAACTTAAAAATTAATCTAGATAAAACTAATATAAGGTGTTAAAAAATTAACATTAAGAAAGTTGAGGAGTTGTTTGGAATATTATATGAAAAATAATCAAGATTTTTTTTTTCTAAATAACAATCCGTTTCAATGATATGCAATATTTTCACTACGCCTAAATTTATTGAATATGCGCACTGTACACCGTGTAAGCCGCCGCTGGCGTGGCGCCACGCGGCCGCGCGCTCGAGTTCGTTCACCCCTGCGACAACGCAAATTCGTAAACAGCTGATTCTAATTTTCCCATCACATTTTTCAGACTTTGGACTGGCAATTCGAATTTTTTTATTGGCCATATTAATGAATTACTGTTTTTAAATTAAGTAAGCTCGATAAGTTGGTATATTTAAAAAAATTGAATCAAGCTATTTACAACCATTTAAAAACTATTTAAAAGAAGTCTTAATTTTTACCTTATTTACAAAAGGTGCTGAAAATGTCCACCACTTTGTCCAATGCACATTACGCGTAGAGTGAGCACGACGTATTACATTGGATTGCACTGCGATTAATGTGTCTCTGTCACTTTTAATTAGTTCGAATGCACTAATTATGCGGGTCTTTAATTCGTCCACGTTTCAAATATTGTTACCACTGTGTCCATACACTAAGTCTTTTATACGACCCCAAAGATAATGATGTCAGCCCTATGATTCCAGCCCACACGTTCACTGAGAACCGGTGCTGAAAATGGTCAGGGACCACAGCTCGCGGGTTTTCGTACGACAACTAGTGAGCATTGTGGATATTGAATAAGCCCACTCTACTAAAAGTGGACACGTCCATCCATAAAATTTTGCGATCAGGTTCTTTCACCTTTCAGAATCTTAGCCGTGGTTCGTAATCTGTAGGTATTAGTTCCTGTACTCTTAAAAAGTGGTACGGATGTTGGCCTTCTTCATGCAGCACATTCCAGGCAGTAATGTGACTTATTCCCAAGTCCCACCCTGCGTCACGTGTGCTCGCGTGTGGATTGTCGTTGAAATAGTCCAACACTCGATCTTCAATGTCACCGGCGAGCCGTGGCCTACCATCTGCTTGACGAGGACGAAACTGGCCATAGTCTAATAAGCGCTGGTAGACACCCAGGATAGTTTGGACACCAGGCACTCGTCGTTGGTCACCATAAAGTTCACGGTATCGGTTACGTGCTGCGGCTAAACTCTCACCGGTCATGACATAACACACTATCATATCTAAATACTCCCGATTAGCATAAGTAAACGGCATTGTTTATACGAAACTGTGCGAGCGCGCGGATGTAGCGAAAAGACACACGACAGCACACCCTTTTTTTTTTTGTTCCGGATGGGAAATCATCAAATGACCCCTCCCGCTCTGGGTGGAGAGGAAGGGAGTGTCAGACTCTTACTGACTAAAACCCACCCATGTTCCTTCCTTTGCCCTTTATTTTCCGGGGTAGTAGCGGTAACCCTTTCGGACAATCCCGCTGAGACAGCACATATAATGCAAAAATAGTATTTTATAATCTTCAGCAGCTCCAAAAGTACCTAATCTTGCCATAAATATTGTCACGAAGAAAAAATTTTTTTTTATTGTAAATAATATTTATTACTTTTACAGTGTGTTAGTTTAATACATAAATATAAAACAATTTAAAATATAAAAAGCTTATTCGAAGTGGTCTCCATTGACTGCAGTACAGTCCTTTAAACGTTGAGGCCAGTTATCAATAGAAGCACGCACTCTTTCCATGGGAAAATTCTTCACTGCCAATTGTATGGATTGTTTTAGGGACTCCAAATTATCATGGCGTTTAGAGCAAGCCGTACTCTCTAAAACTGATCATAAATCATAATCCAGCGGATTAAGATCGGGAATAGACGACGGCCAGTCTTCAGCTCTGATGAAGTCCGAAACGTTCACTTCCAATCAAGACTGCGTGGACCGAGCTTTATGACCCGGCGCCGAGTCTTGTTGGAAGGACCATACTTGGTTATTGAACATGGTGTTGTTTAGGGGCTTAACTACCTTCTCAAGAATGGTATCTTGATACACTTGTGCCGATGTTTTGATACCTTTTTCACAAAAATATGGCTCAGTCACTCCTTTATAGCTAACACCCCACCAAACCATCACTGAAGTCGGATAATGCCCACGTTGCACTCTGTCGACTAATTGGGAAGCTTCCTTAGAGCTTTGAGCATAAATACGGTCATTTTGTTTGTTAAAATGTTGCTCAATTGTAAAGATTTTCTCATCCGTAAACAAAATTTTTCTGTGACCTCCCTTTGCGTACCGCTTCAGTAGTTGTTTCGATTTTACCACCCTATTCTTTTTTAAATTATTAGTTAAAAAATAACCAGTGCGTCTCTTATAGGCTGCAAGTCCTAAGTCATCTTTTAAAATACGCGACATGGTTCTGGGTGCTATCTTCATCTCCCGAGATAAAATCTTTTGCTTTCGGACAGGATTTCATCGAATTCTTTCCCTTACTGCTTTGACCACCTTTTTCGTACGAACACTACGTGGACGGCCAGATCTTTTTCTGTCACAAACAGAGGAGGTCTCATTGTACCTATTAATAGCCCGTTACACAAACATTTGACTAATACCAAGCGTATGGAGAGTTTTAAAAATTGGATTTGGCTCCATACCAACTTTGTGTAATGCAATCACAGCGATTCGGTTCTCTTTATCACCCCACGCCATTTTAATGTCACAAAATATTGCACAATGTATTGGCGCCAAAATTAGAAAACTCAACGAACAATCGTATAAAAATGACAGATTTCAAATTCAAATGTAATATCTTTCTTATTTTTAACTGTAACAGTATTTATGGCCAGACTGTGTATTTTCAAATGCTAATCAATTTATTTATGCGTCCTGTGGAGCAGGAGCAGCGTATAGCCAAGCATTTTTATCAGCGATGTAATCCCCCAATTTATAATATGCCTGGCTGCATAGTGTGCGTTTTATAGAAGATTTAAATTTCGTTTCATTCTGTTCGATTATGCGGGGAGGTATTTTATTGTAACATTTTAAACAGTACCCCATGAAAGATGAGTCTACTTTAGCTAGCCTGAAACCTGGTTGAACTAATTGCTCCCTATTTCTAGTGATATAATTGTGTCTTTCACCTCTTTTACTAAAGATATGTAGATTTTTCCTTACGTACATAATGTTTTCATAGATATATTGACAAGGTACCGTCATGATGTTAATATCTTTAAACAGTTCTCTTAGAGAGTCACTTCTGCGGAGGCTATATACGGCTCTGATGGCTCTTTTTTGCAGAATAAAAATAGACTCGATGTCTGCGACTGGGGACGGGCCCCATAGTAAACTCCGTACGACGTAATACTATTCATGAAAGTAACTAAAATTATACCAATCTCACGGTATCGACATCAGTAAATTGACGGATTTTTCTAACAGCATACGCTGCTGAACTTAGATGTCCTGCAAGGGATGTTAAATGAGGACCCCATTAAAGCCTTACATTTGTAGCCCTATCATTACTCCCCTCGTCAGCATGGCTAGTGTTAGACTGCGGTAGTACTGCAGCAGTGCGGTAGCTGCGACTGGTGGGCAATGACATGGCTACTCTGCATTTCACTTCGCAGGTGATCAAGTACAGTGTAACATATATAACATATCTAACATATGATTACGCTGAATAACCCACACCTGATCCGATAGTCATTGTGCCGAAACGTTGACAGCTTGCTCAAGCACCTGAAAAAGAGAGAGCGAAGAGTCCGGTTCTGGTAGGCGTGCACGTCGTGAGCTGATCTTGTCAACATTTTTGCGTTCTGATGTTATGATATTTTTTTTTTCTTCTTTGGCAACTGAGTATGATATTTTTTTGTGTTTTGTCGGAGGTGACATGACAGATGTCACCTCCGGTTCGGCAGTTTTTGGTGAAAGTTTATTGCATTCAAAGAGATTTAAGATAGGTACTAAATAATTTAATGTCTTTGCATTATTGTTCATTGTATTTTTTTAAACGGAAAATTGGTTTGCGTATTTGGTTTTTGGTTGGTAATTCACAATAACTAGGTATAAAAACGGCTTCTAAAAATGTATAGGTATGACTAAAAATATTAAAATATCGGGACATTGTCTTGTTGACGTTGGTGTTGCCGTTTTATTACTTTTTATTATTATTTCCTTTATTTCATTTAAATACTTACAAATTACATTTTTAAACATTAGGTATTTATAAACAAAAAGATAAAAAAACATTTACAAATATAAAAAAATAGTAGCCCACCGGTATCGGGAACAGGGTCCAAGCTACCGGCGGTCAGGGCTCCAGAGAGAGAAACTTCCTGACAATGCGAGCCGTGTCCAGAAGTACCGCTTTCTGAATCAAGCCCTTGATTATTATTATATTCTTTATTTTCGGACAACAATGATCCAGCGTGTTAGTAAAACAATAAAATAACTTATTACTAGTGTTAGTACTTAAACTACAACACAGAAGAACACAGACAGACTAGACAGTATTGTGAAAAGGACATCCCAAATTCAATCAACTCAGCCTATCGCAGTCCACTGCTGGACATAGGCCTCTCCCAGGCTGCGCCACAACACCCTGCCTTTCCACTCCAGGACTCGTCTGCTCCACCGGCCATCGGTCCTTCGACAAACATGGCCAGCCCACTGCCACTTCAGTTTGCTTACTCTGCGCGCTATGTCGGTAACTCCGGTTCTATTCCGGATAATTTCATTCCTGATTTTATTCTTCAAAGAGACTCCGACCATAGCTCGCTCCATAGCGCGCTGAGCGACCTTGAATTTCTGGACCAGCCCGATCGTCAGTGTCCACGTTTCGGCGCCATATCTCATGACGGGGAGAACGCACTGGTTGAAGACCTTAGTCTTCAAATACAAATACAAAATGTTTATTTCAAACACTGTGGGATAGGTGACGAGAAGACTTGACGGAGTTTTCCAAATGCTGCCCAACCCACCCGAATCCTTCTGTCGGATTCTTTCTCAAAGTTGTGTCTACCGAGCTGGATTATTTGCCCCAGGTAGACATAATCCTTCACAACTTCGAGAAGCGACCCTTCGATTTTTGAGATCGCTTTCGGTATTAAACCTTAGTAGGTTTAATACCGGAAGCGTGATTAGTATCACGGAGACATCTCTAAATATATGCTTCCTATCCGTCATGATGAAGTCTATCTCATTCCTTGTCACGTTATCGGGGCTTTGCCAGGTCCACTTCCTTTGGGGTTTCTTTTCAAAAAACGAAAAGAAGAGCCCCTGCGACTCCCAAAAGTTGACCAGCATTTGCCCCCTGTGATTTCTGCGCCTCAAACCGAACGGTCCGACTTTCGATTCGCCGGGTTCTTGTAATCTCACTTTGGCAACCCCGAATTCAAATCAACAATCAAAAAATCAAAAATCATTTCAATTTTTCAAAATAATTGTAATTTGGTTTTTTTTATTTTAGATTATGTTTAGTTAAGTTTTATGATCTTCCTGTACCTACGAGTCGCAATAAATACTTTTTCTTTCTTTCTTTAAATGAATGTTTAGTGATTGTTCTTCTCACAAAACTTTTAACCTTTTGAACGCCATTGTCACATATACGTGACAAACGAAATCTTACCCTGAACGCCAACGTCACAAATAGATGACAAAATACACGTCGCACCATATTATGAAATAAACTATTTAATCATTACTTTTGTGTGTTTTTATTTATATAATTTAAAAGATTAAGCTTCCGTCTATATTGTATTGCATGAAACTAATATAAATAAACCACCAATATCGAGAAATTTGTTGTTTTAAAAGTAGATGTTAAACGCGTATAAAAGGAGTCCCCCACACGCCGTAGTCCGCTATATGTGACAGCTAGTGTTGTGACATATAATTGTAAAATCAATAAAAACTTAAGAAGATGAATATGAAATTTTAGTCCAGAGTATATATTTTGTGTATAAGTTGGTGTCAGGAGAAATAAAACGTATTTTTAAAACAACTTAGCCTTATACAACCATGCCTCTACCTAAACAATCAAAAATAAAGTATGCAAATGTCTAATATCGACACTTGTTAAACTCATCTCTTGCGCATCCCTAGCGCAAACCAATATTATCAGTCCCTTGTACGCCATAGTCATAAATGTATGACACAGCGGTGACGTCGTAAGCGCAGGCGATTAAGTTTAGTGAAGTGCTTTAATTTTTTTTTTGTATTTGTTTATTATTAAAATATCGTGTAAGTTAGTTATAGTATAAACCGCGATCATGAGTGTAATGACTACCGAAGAACTTCTTCGAATATTAGAAGGAATTTGAGATGGTGAAGAGTTCTCGGAAGCGGAATCAATACAAGAAGATGATTTAGAGGTGAATTATTTTAAAAACTATGATCAAAAATGTTATATCAACATTTTAATTTATTTATTAGGTACAAAAACAGGTCAGTAATTTCTTAAACGAAATTTTTTCAAAAAATAACTCGCACTATTATAGAAGAACGATACAAGCTTTGATAAGCACCTGAAATATTTTCTCTTTTATTAGATTTACTTATGGTATGAATCAATCGTTGAAAATATTATCTGACCTTATTGTTCTTGTTTTTTTTTATATAACTCTTACGAATGAGTACAATGTCGTACCTAGACCAGCGCACACTGTCTACATAGGTATTTATTTAGGTATGCATTAATAAAGGTAGTAATCATAGTATGCACCTAATATGTAAGCTAACCTAATTAAAAAATGATTAATTTTAAATATACTACTAAGACGGAACCAGTTAGTGTACTTATTATTATTCTACACACTTTACCGCCTTGGCTTAGATCGGAGTCGTGGCCAGGCCGATATGGCCGCTCCGAAGTATATAGGTACATAGATTGTCGTTTACAAACAGCGGACATAAAGTTTAGAACTATAATAACTTTTGCTTTCTGATAATAATTATAAGGAAAAATAAAAAGCTTTATAGAATTTTATGATTTTAATTTTGAACCCAAAATAGATATTATTATTATTAGGTACTAAACTGATGTTCTTCCTAGTATATTATTAGGTACATTTTGTTAAAGATTTGTGATATTTTAAGACTGATTCGTAATAATAATTATTAGGTATATGTAACAGTTGATTTTTAAATTATTTCTGCGTATTTTTTACATGTAAAAAAAAACAATAATTAAAATACTGATTTCATTTTTTTTTTATTACTACATTAAAGTCCTTGCGTATTTTAGATATGGATAGGTATTATATTAGAAAAGAATACTTATTAGAATCGATAACCAACGTGTACACTGCTACATCCCTAATTCGATGCGAGAATTTCATAAAATTGACTGGCAAGCAACGCCATTGTCACAATACCATGACAAGTCATGTTGAATAGTGTTGTAACCATATTGTAATAAATATATTTTTTTAGTTTTCTAATATCTGCTTTTTCATTGATAGTCTCTGTTAAATGCTGTGTAAAGATTACTATATTGGAATATAGTGGCAGGTTAAATAAAATTTCAGTGTCGTGAGTACGGTTTATTAGAAAATTAAAGACGAAAATAAAAACTCAGTTGTATATCGATATAAGTTTTGGAATCCCTATTTTTTATGAAGGTCATTTGACAGAAAAGTGGCCTGGCGTCAGGGGTACGGCGATACGTTTATACTCTGGCGTTCAAAAGGTTAATAATCGGAGAGTCGATACTTTCCGCTATAGTTTTTAGAATGCTGTTAGTTTACCACTCGACCGCAACCTTGACAGCGACGCGGTTTTCTTGCGAATGACGGCGTGGAAGCCGTCAGTATCAGTATCTGGGTATTCACTGCCGGCGTTAAAGATAATGTATTCGCACTTCTTAACATTATAAATAAGTCCGTGTGAGGCAGCATACGCCTGACAGACCCGCAGCATTTCATTTACGACACCTGCCGTCGGCGCCATCAACGCCATGTGATGACATGCGTTACGTAGCTGATACCTAGGTACTATTTATTTTTACACCATGAACGCTACATCTGACCCGCATATTGCTGAGGTCTACAATTAGGCCATCTATATATGTGCTAAATAGCCTAGGAAATGTCAGACCACCCTGTCTCACACCGCATTCTAACCTATAAGTCTCAGAGAGTGCATTGGACCACCTAACAACATTTTCCTGGTTCCCATACCAATACTATAGGATCCTGAGGACTCCTGTCGGTACACCCCTATCCACAAGCTCTCTCCAGAGTATATACATCATAATTTACCAGATCGGAGGCGACGGAGGCTCTAAACAGATCCAGAAAACAGGCGCATCCTTCGATCAGTGTAATATTGGACCGTATGCTTGAGACTTACTATAGCGCTTTCCGTTGTCATTAATCGAAGTTATTTAGTTAATCGAAGCAAGCAGTTAAAATTCTCCCCAAAAAAAAGGAATTCTTAGCTAATCGGAACACGCATTAAGAATCTTCCATACAAATTTTAACATCTCCTAAACCACCATTGGGTTTACTTTTGAAAAAACAAATTATAACAAGTAGGTTCAATTCAACGTATTTGTTCCTTCAAGTTTATAAACGCAAGGAATAAGATTTTGCACTCAAACGAATTGCCTCGTTGGTCTAGTCGTAAGTTAGTTGCAAGCGCCACTGCTGAGCATGAGGTCCTGGGCTCGATTCCCGGGTCGGGTAGTATATAGGGAATTCCCATCCGGAATTTCTCGGTAGCATCCCGGAGTCTGGATTCGTACCCGGTTGATGGCAATAGGCTGACCCCTTATTAAATGCGACTTACACACAACTGGCGAAATGTGGGTGTACCTACTACACCTCTGACAGACTTACTGCTATGTTATGAATTTCCCCCTTTCCCCTTCAAGGTTGATATCCTTTCTTAGTTCGCAGATTTAGGTTAGTTCCTCGTTGGTCTAGTGGTCGCAGAAGAGACTGCTGAACGCGGGCTCCGGGATGATACTTAGCTCGAGAAAAAGATTTTAAAAAATCATAGAAGCAACGTGTATTTCTGTGTCATCCGGAGTCTGGTTTTCTGTGCGGTCAGTGGCAATAGGCTCGCACAAAACTGACAGATAGTGGGTGTAGGTACACCTCTGCCTACTCCTTCGGGGTATATTGGTTTGTTGCCCCTGCAATGTAATGAAAGTCACTTTCTCCTTCCCGCCATGACCGACCAAGGAAGAGACCGATGTGGCGGCGGGTGGCACAGTCCTTCTGATTTGACCATAGTTTAAAAACTCCTCACACTTACTATTATAGTGCTCTGTATTCGCTAATGTTTAGAGTCTGATCAATGTTAACCTTCTCGTTCGATAAAAAATGATCGCTATAATCCTTATCAGTAGATAACATTCGACAAGAGAGTAGCTCGTAAGTAGGAGAGATAAAAGATATCCATATTTTATTGCTGCACGTACAAGGTTGCATGATGGATGTTGTTATCAATGTGCACATTTGCCTCGGCTGCGCTGCTACAGCTGCTAAGCTTATGGTTAAAACCTACGTCCTGATGGACTAGGTACACTAAGTACAACTAGGGGACTGCGAGTAATAACCAAGAGGAAACTATGAATAAATGTATAAAATGTTTATTGTTCATTTGTACATAGGAAGTATGTATAAATTCGTATCACAATAAGGGCTGATTTTTCAATCATCTGATAACTACATTCAAGGAATAATTTTGAAATTTTGAGTTATTTTATACAAAAACTGGATAAAATTATCTGGCGTTGGAAAAATCAGCCCTTAATGGCATAATTTTATTATATTATCATAATCATTTATTCATTTGCGAATATGGGTATAATGTTTACAATATATACATGGGTATAATATGGATAGAGCTATGTGGTACTAAGATTATAATAATACTTATACTACATGCATAATCTTCCTGTGTCGTCGATAGAGCTGAGATCTGAAACGCGAAGGATGTTTCGTTTCAGGCCTTATTTATTGTAGCTGGAAACAAAAAATAGACAAAATCAAAATTGACGTAGGTAGATACATAATAAGTAGAAGTAGTTTGTCATCATGTAAAGGGTTTTTCATTAGGGACGCTCGAACTTTGACAGCGTATAGCGGCCATCTTGGTAAAGCGATAGCTGTCAAATTTGGCGGGAATACAGATTTTTTCGTGACATTTTACCATGAAACGCAACACGCTTCAACAACGCGTAGAAATTGTTAAAATTTATCATCAAAATCAGTGCTGTGTTCGCCTGACGTTCCGGGCGTTGCGTCCAATTTATGGCATTCATGGCCGTCCTACAGAGTCCACAATCCGTCGTTTAATGAATAAATTTGAGACAACTGGGTCGGTGATCGATGAAGCAGTACCTGTACGTCAAAGAAACGCAAGATAGTTGGAGAATATTGTTGCCGTTCGGGATAGTGTGCGAGAAAACCCCAGGTAGTCCATTCCGCGTCGTGCGCAAGAGCTGGGTCTTTCTGCGACATCAACTTGGCGGATTTTGCATCGAGACTTGGGGTTTCAACCATACAAAGTTCAATTAACTCAAGAGCTAAAACCAAACAACCTCAGACAGCGCCGTGTATTCGCTGATTGGTCTTTAGAGCATTTGGCGGCTGACCCTGGTTTCGGAAAAAAAAATCGTCTTTAGTGATGAGGCTCATTTCTGGGCGAGTGGCTTAAATTGCTGGATTTGGAGCGACGAAAATCCACGGGAGATTCATCAAGTGCCTCTGCACTCCGAAAAAGTCACTGTTTGGTGTGGATTTTGGTCCGGCGGAATCATCGGCCTTTATTTCTTCGAAGATGCGCAAGGAGCCGCGCTCACTGTCAA
This sequence comes from Apamea monoglypha, assembly GCA_911387795.2. NCBI lineage: Eukaryota > Metazoa > Arthropoda > Insecta > Lepidoptera > Noctuidae > Apamea > Apamea monoglypha. The sequence goes on from OU426922.1 coordinate 20,269,443, forward strand.
TGGCGACCGATATCGGACGATGATAACAATTTTTTTGTGGCCTAGGATAGATGGTATGGTCCTCACAATCATGTGGTTCCAACAGGACGGCGTCACTTGCCATACTGCACGGGAAACATTAAATTTATTGGATGGGAAGTTCCAGGGCTTCGTCATCTCGCGTGGTGGCGACATCAACTGACCACCGAGATCGTGTGACTTAACACCGCTCGACTACTTTCTGTGGGGCTACGTAAAATCTCTGGTCTATGTAGACAAACCACAGACAATTGCCGGCCTGAAGGCCAACATAACTCGCGTCCTTCGTGATATTGAGCCCCATTTATGCGAAGACGTCGTCCAAAATTGGTCCTCCAGAATACAGCACCTAAAGCGGAGTCGCGGCGGCCATTTGACTGAAATTATATTCCATAAATAATGTCATCGAATTTCCTTTAAAATAAAACCAAAATTGTGGCAATATCACTTAAACAGGTTGTTTTATTTCATTTCAAAGTTTGAGCGCTCTTAATGAAAAACCCTGTATTATCAAATCACCGCACCTCGCACTACACGCCAGTACCTGTTCGTAGCATCAGTAGCAACCCTTTACTTGATGCTTTAGGCCCGGAATCCGGGAGATATGCGAAGCGGAGAGGAGAGGAGATGTCTAACATCTAGGGAGTATCCACCGAAGCTGTGAGGAGGTGCGTACTGGCTAGACCGAAGCAGAGATGAGTACGACTGGCGGCAGAGTGTTGGCTGGCGAGGCGAGCGCGCGGCACAGCTCACATCTCTGTTTTCTTCGCGCTAAGCAAATGTGAGATATCTCTTCTAATTAGGTACTGCTCAACCGTATCCACTGACGCTAAGTGGAAACGACATATGAATAACGAAATCCTATCGGTTGTTTCCAACACATCTCTCCTCTCATCTCATCTCCGCTTTCGTGGAGTCCGGGCCTTAGGGCTGGCCCTAAGGCCCGGACTCCACCAAAGGTACACCCACATACCCGCAATGTTGATGTGAGCACATCAACATTGCGTCCCGACACCGCGAACCACTGTCCGGTGATCATCTCTCGGACTATTACAAGTTTATTTATTTTCAACTGACGCATAGTTGACATTTATTTAGCCCTGAGAACACTTCTAACACTAAATCGAATTGATCAGTAAGCAGTACTTAACACAACTAAGAGCGAACCTTGAGAATGCTGGTAGATTGGTAGCAGAAGATGACACGACTAAACAATAGTGAATGCGTGTGGAAGCCATTTAACCGTATATAAAACAGAACGGTTGTGAAAATTAAGAAAACTAAAAATAACTGCATGGCGCAGATAGAGACCAAAAGCCAGAATTATGTTGTCACTATCAGCACCGTCCACTTCTATTTATTTTTACAGGCGGTTTACTATGAAATGAAATAGATATAATCACAGAAGTGGGCAATGTGAGTAATGTGGGCATACCGTACCTACTACACAATGTGAGTAATGTGGGCATACCGTACCTACTACACAATGTGAGTAATGTGGGCATACCGTACCTACTACACAATGTCCTCTTGATCAAAGCTTGAGTAAAATAAGACTTGGGAAAAATTCAAAATAAATACATTCATATTGGATTAATTCAATATAATTACATAATAATAAGACTATAAAACTTTCAATAGCACCGGTATTTTGTACAGATTGGATGGACTACTGAAAGGTTGCTCTCGCGCTGCGCACGCGGCGTCACTGGGCGACGCACTGGTCCGTGTAACTACTGGTGGTAGGTCCCGCGGACGGTGTACTTATTGTGCTTTTTACTTCTTTTTCAACAGGTCGTTCAATGAACTGCATCCAACTCTCGTCTTTTCTGTTTAAACAGTTTTTTTCGCATTATTATTATATTCTATCTATTCTTAAAGTTTGTGTTAACTACGATGTCGCTACGCTGATATCTAAATCTACATAAAACCGTCAGACACAACTCGAAATTCATGAAATTTAAGTTATAGTAAGTTGGGTATCTGTGTTTACTAAAAACTGCCAGAAAACTACAAATTATTTCAACACTTTCGTTTAAATTCTGCCTAACTTTCCTCTGACAACGGAACCACGGAGCCACGACTAGTACCTACCTACCTATAAAAGAATTATGTTCCAGATTACTTGGCAGCTCAACGCTACTGGCGGGATGTGGGTGTACGGACGCCAGCAGGTCAAGCTCCCCGAAACTGTCAAAATTTTCCAATCAATCTTGAACCTTAAAGCTTCATAGATAAAGTTGAAATCTATTAATGAAATTTGACAGATTGTAGTAGCTTGATGTGCTGGCGTCTGTACCTTACATATTTGTGTCGTGTCATTGTGGTGTTTTCTTCCTCCCATTAGCACGCAGATGCAGATACAGTCCGTTCACAGTTATTTTAACTCTGACAGGAGCCACCTAACACCAGACCTGTCAGTGGCAGCAACCCAAAAGCTACCTTATTAATATGGGAATAAAGATCACTGTAATGTTGACAGTGACGTAAAATCAGAGGTAAATTAACTGTGAAAGGATTTCACGTATGCATGCAAAATCAGAGGTTCGCCTGAAGATTGAGGAGATAACATGAACGATAAATAGGTGGCTATAATAACAGGAGCACATGCATGCATTATACATTTCAGACATGTTATTTTTATTTATTTATTTATACTTTATTGTACACCAGAAAATACATAACAAAAGCTTATAATAATATAGAATTAGAGTAGGTAACCAATTAGAAACGTATTAGTTGGAAGGATAATTAATTATTACACGAAAAAAGGCAGAGTACCCCGGAACCAAACATTTTTTTTTGTATCAGTTCACATACCTATATTCTATGCAAATAAACATTTTCTATGTTGTTATTGCTACTGGAGCTGCTCTTGATTTCGACCGCGCCTGGTCGCCTGATAGAAAGCGATGGATGAGGTCTATGATCGAACAAGCATGCCCAGGAGAGGCCCCTCTTCTATTATATTATATGCAAAGTACATAATGTATGAGTATGATCAATGATATTAAAAGTAAAAAGAGGTAGGTTACCTACCCAAATCTCGATCTCACAACAACGGCACACTGTCACACACTTACAACGTACCTAATATAGTCCCACTTGTTATCAATAGCAAAATATAAGTTAATCTGATTTTAACAATAAAAGTATTGTTTTGACTACTGCAGTACCGAATGTAGGCCAGTCATATCTAACACTAAAAAACGTTTAAATCGCAAACTAACGGCTAGTTCTGATTGTTTAATATGTTGTTAGGACCACTACCAGTAGCGTATATCCAAGTTTGCAGCTTCGAAAGACCTGTGCTAACTTTGCAGCACTCAAAAAACCGCGAAATTTTCGCACGTCTTTTGGTATGTCTCAATTAAGTCCTAAACTACTATGAGTTTAAAAAAAAACTAAATCCATACGTTTTTAAAGTAGACTAAAATTGCTACAATTTGAGATCAGAATCAGCTCTGTAGGTTCAATACCTACCGCGACACAGCACTCAAAAAATTTACAACTACATATTATTCTATACTTATAATAAATCTGTAGAAGTGAAAATTCTGTACATTGAAAATATCAAAAAAATAAATGGCAGGGGGTGTTACTAGACCGATACCGAAAATGTGATTAAAAAATTTTTTTGTCTGTCTGTCTGTTTGTTCAGGCATCACGCAAAAACTACCGGTTCGATTACGATGAAACTTGGTATAATTATTCTTTAATATCCTGGGCACCACACTGGGTACTTTTTATCCCGGAAAAGTATATACAATAAAAAACAAACTTAATTTTGCGGTTCGATCCCTAGACCCGATTACTGTACCAACCGCAAATAATAAGTTTGTCGTAGGTTACGTCACCCGCAGTGGAGTTCACTAAGGGGCGCTGCAAACGGCTAAGATACTATAATATTTTATCTTAAGATACAATATCGCCCGCCATACAATTCAATAGACACACGACGAAGATAATAAATAATATTTCATATTTTCGTATCTTCAGATGAATTTGTATGGCGAGCGATATTGTATCTTAAGATAAAATATTATAGTATCTTAGCCGTGTGCAGCGCCCCTAAGTTATGCTGTAAATGTAGTGCTCAAGGTTGAATTTGGCTTGCACCGTTCGCAGCACACGCGTGGCGCGCGGCCGCCACGGATCGCTACCGTATCTATGGACGGAGTCTGAGCGCGCGCATCAGGGAGTCCGTGTCTACTCAGTAAGACAGTGTCGGGGTGGATCTATTCTAAAAAAAAAAAGCGCGCGCATCACAAATTTTTTGAACTTTGATTTGAATGGACGTGTCGAGTGGCGAGTGTTCGTTCTTATTAGCATTCTATAAATTGTATGTTTTAACTGCTACTTGCAATTCTAAACCGTGCTTTTCAGTGCGACCTTTTTATTCCTTTTAGTTTTTACTAAGTACAGTTTCAGGTAGAGTTATTTAGGTTTCTTTTTATAAGTCGTAGGTATAGATTTTAATTTTAAAGTATAGGTAGTATATTTGATAGTATACGTAGTGACCGTAGGTTATTTTATAATACTGTTAGGTAGGATTAGTCATTCGTATAGATATTAGTTTTTAGGGATTTTGCTTATTTATTGGGTTTAGATTAGTTATCATCAGAAATAGGTTTATTTAGGTAGGTAGGTATTTTATTTTCTGTTATTGAGTTTATTTATTTTTTTAGGTAGGTACTTAGGTTTACTTTTATAAGGCGTAGACCGTATAGATTTTAATTTCAAGTATAGGTAGGGGCCCGCGCCAGGACAGAAGTATTAATACCGGTATGCTCGATAGATAACGTTCTACACAAATAGCACTTTACACAGTTTACACAAAAAATTCATTGATAAGTTTCGTCATCCACGCGAACGAAGTCGCGGGCATAGCTAGTATTGTAAATATTTATTAAGGATATTTACAAGGCATTAAAAGGACATTAATTTGGTTTGAATTGTTCATTTTGAACGATTCGTGGACGGTTCATAAAAATTGTCTAATTCAGCCTGAAAAATCGGCTCAAGATTGCTGTGAAGAATGTTTATTTCCAGAAAAGGTGACTCTGGCCCTCTGACCTCATTCAATCGTGGAAATTTGGAAGTCCCCCCAGGATTCGAGTTATTTCTGCACGCCTTCACTAGGTGCGACACCACCTCTGCCCTTTTCTGTCATGGGAAGAACAAACTGTGGAGCGCAAACGTTGAACTCATCACCACAGCTGAAGTGTTCCTCCAAACTAATTCAGCCCACCAAGCCATCGCAGATGCCGGAGCGAAGTTCCTAGTTGCTCTGTATGGACGAGACTACACTGAAGATACCCTCCACAACCTGCGCTACAAAAAATTTGTAAAAACAGTCGCCGTAGCTAAGTTTGACCTCGCACGTTTGCCTCCAACGGAAGATGGTGCAACACTGCACACTTATCGAACTTACCACCAAGTTCAGAAGTGGTTGGGGGTGGAAAAAGATGCCACTCATGAAATTTCCGAAGAAAGAGAAGACGACGTCGACAAACTTGTGCCGAATTTTCAGACTGAATCAGACAATTTTTATGAACCATCAACGAAACGTTCAAAATGAACAATTCTAACCAAAAATAATGTCCTTGTAATGCCTTGTAAATATGCTTGATAAATATATACAATATTAATAGTTGTAAATTTTTGGAGTGCTGTATCTTGGTAAGTATTGAATCTACAGAGCTGAGTCTGATCTCAAATGGTAGCAATTTTAGTCTACTTTAAAAACGTATCGATATTGTTTTTTAAAAAAACGCATAGTTATATTGAGAATACCAAAAAACGAGCAAAAATTTCGCGGTTTTTCAAGTGCTGCAAAGTTAGCACAGGTCTTTCGAAGCTGCAAACTTGGATATACGCTACTGGTAGTGGTCCTAACAACATATTAAACAATCAGAACTAGCCGTTAGTTTGCGATTTTAATTTTCGATATGACTGGCCTAATGAGTTCGTAGAGGGCACGACTAACCAATCACAGCGGATTGCTTGGAATGGTGGGAAAACGCAATCTTGATTGACGTGCCGGGCGCGCGAGCTCAGTCGCGCACAAGACGTCGAGCTACGAGTACTAAATAAAGCTCGAGCTGTGTTTTTAACAAGATACCTAGTGTTGATTGTGAAGTATATTTGATTTTGTGTGTTGGAGAAATACAATAAGTAAGTACATGAACAAGTGTCTATTATTTCTGAAGCTTATTTTCAAAAGCCATGAACCTGAATATAGGTTAATTTTAAAGATTCTCTGTAGGAGTACAGAGTACACATTATAGATGACAAGTGGAAGTAGGACGGAATGTCGTAATTATTGGGAGCGAATAGCACTACGCCCCGCTGTACTAGACCGCTAGCTAGCCGAGTTGTAACGTGCCACTTGCGGAGCGCGTATGTTTTATCTTCTAATAACCTCTTTTTACTTATAATACCATTGAGTAAGATGGTAGCTCACGTTTTGTTCCAGATGCAGAGGTGTCCCAGCAGGATGGGCCCAATGGGCACGCCGGTGCGCAGGTTCACGGACGAGATGCGCGCGCCCGGCACGTTGATCTCGTAGTACCTGCCGTACTCATACCTCGTCAGCTATTGTTTATTTATTTATTAAAACTTCATGTACAGTAGGAAGTGAAGTCGTGGCAAGGGGTATCGTGTTACCCAATAAGTATTCGAGTTGTGGAGGTCAGATAGGTAGGGCTCTATGTAAAATACTGGTGTTCAACTGCATTCGGTTATGTAGGCTGCCGACCCCAATACATATAGTTGAGAAAAAGCAGGCAGCTGATGTGCAGTGGTGGTGAATAACCGGACTACTTTTGGATTTAAAAGATTTATGTTCAATTACATACATAATGCATCTGCCAGGGTTCCTATTATATTCGCTTTTGTATAGTTTTACCTGAAGCTTGCTTACTCTCCAAATAATTGAATAGGTTATTCTAGACGTTTCCGGTTTTCATGACAATCGAGTGACGATGGCATGACATGCATAGAACGTCAACGCACCAAATCAAAAGTAAATGACATGAAATGCCATAACAATTGTTATGTATTCACCCACTATAAGAGTAACATACATAAGCACACTAGATTCTATTTTATTTTGAATATTTACACAGTTGGATTATACTCTTAGCTTCTAATACGTTTATTGCTGTCTTCTTTTTAAATGTTTGATGTAAATTGATGGCCTGAAACACAGGTTTTTCATAAACCTAGATCAGGCAGGTCTACATTACAGTTAGAATTTAACTTTCCTCGATTGTAATTAATGTAAATCATAGTTTTACTTTACTTTATACTTGAATAAAAATATTTATTATTATTTATTATTACTCTACTGACACTCAAGTAGAGCAGACGTGTGTATAATTTTATAAGCAATATTATTTATCATATGTTATATGTATATTTCCGAGTGATCTGTGACCTAGAAAACGAATCGCGAAATTTTCCGCTAAGTTAGTGATTTACTTTAGTGAATAACATTTAATTATGAAAAAAATTTAAGACTTCAGTATGTCAAATAGTGAAAACAGCCCTCGGAATATCCCACCTCCACGCAGCCCTGCCAGCAAATCTCAAATACCTGACCATGCGGCTGAAGGAAAAATTCAAGCAGTCGACACAAGGGACATTAGTAACTGGTTGATATCAATCGAATCATGCCTGAATGAAGTTTGTACCATTGCTCAGGAAAGAAAGCTGGACTCCGAGCAAAAGCTGAGGATCAATTCCCTATTGCGCAAGGTTGGACATGGCGTTTCACAAATAGCGGTTTACTACCAGGACCTGAAGCTAAAAGCCCAAGAAATACAAAACTCTAAACCAGTATTGAAAGTATGAAGAAAACTGCGCTAAACCAACGATGGCAGAAAATGTTTCGTTCGCTGACATGGTAAAAACCAATCAAAATAATTATTTGCGCCCCAATAATGTCAGTTCTATTGCAATTTATCCAGCGGATAAATTAAAATCTAGTGAGGACACTAAATCGTAATCTAACTTGTCCAAAAAATGATACGCCCCGAACAAATGAAATTACATGTTAGAGGACTGCGCAAAACGGAGGCGTTATAATCAGCACGAAGACCAAAGACGATATAAAAAAACTTAAGAAATTATTCCAGCTAAGTAGTTCTGGCCTGAAAGTGGAAGAGCCCCATATGAGAAGACCAAGAATTGTGGTTATAGGAGTACCGACCGTTTTAAATGATCAAGAAGTTTATGATTGCATCTACGAGCAGAATGTAGCCAAGAAGCTGCCTAGTTGTCCCGTGACTCTTTTCTGGCCTTTATAATTTTAATTCACAGGTAAAAAAATGTCAGGTCAAAAAGAGGGACCTACGTGCAACTTCATTCTTGAAGTTGCTGCTAGCATAAGAAAGGCGCTTATAAACGAAACTCGAGTGTTCATTAATTTATTAATTGGACTTCCTGCCCAGTGAGGGACTTCACACTTGTGACCAGGTGGACTGTGGTTGATTTAAATGTCAACAGTATGGACATGCTGCAAAGACTTGTCGGGAGGCTACCAATACGCGTGGACATTGTGGGGAACAGGGTCATCAGGCGAATGAGTGCAACTAAACATGCTGAACCGTCACATTGTGCAAGATGCTTGTGCTTTAAAAAACGGAGCAACCACAAAACAGGCGATCAAGAATGCCCTGCAAAGAAAATAGCTGAGACAAGATACATCAATTCTATAGATTATAATGACGTCGCGTAAAACCGCCTAAGTTTATCTATAAGCCTTTTTTACTTTATGTTATATAATTATTCTTATTTTGTGTATTACTAGTTATACACGACTAATTTTTAATTAGTACAAAAAAAAATGGGGCTCTATCCGTACCCTTTACTGATCATAATTCTGTATTCAAAAGTCAAAAAAACGAAATCCCAAAATTGTCTACGAAAATTCAACATAATTGGCAAACTCATATTTGAATCAATCATTCATAACAATTACTACTAGAAAATACTACGCATAGTATTTTTCCATTTCGGTCGCAAGTTCGCAATTCATAAGTTCCGGCAAACTCCCGTCTAAGCTCAAGCCACGCCCCCTTCTGCGCCGGCGCTACCGCCACGCGCCAGCTGGCCAGCGATTCATTTTTGAGCAAGCGAGTCCATCAGTGCAAATTTGTTAGCGGAAGTGTGCGCGTGTGCGTTAATTTTAATATTAGCCAGCACTGTGCATGGAGGATTATTAGTTCGTCTGGATTTCACCCATACCATTACAGAAAGGGTCAAGAATTGACCACTGTGGATACTGAACCAAGGATGGCGTTCTGCAGGTGGGTACTGAACAACACAGAAGCAAATGTGTTATACTCCGATGAGTGTATGTTTACTCGTATCGGATTGTTTAACCAGCACAATGAACACTGGTGGTCATTACGAAATCCAATGATAACAAAGGAGAACTCCTTTCAACACAGGTTTTCTGTAAATGTCTGGGCAGGAATCCTAAACGACACTATCGTTGGCCCTTATTTTATTGAAGGGCGTCTTAATGGCGAAAGTTATTTAACTTTGCTTCGGACAATGGTGTCTTCAATGTTAGATGACATTCCATTAGCCAACTTACGAGGCCTCTGGTTCCAGCAAGACGGCGCGCCTCCGCACTACCATAGCGCAGTGCGTGAGTACCTGACGGAGGAGTTCGGGAGTCAGTGGATTGGTCGAGGCGGCCCCGTGGCATGGCCTCCACGCTCACCTGATCTCACACCCTTGGACTTTTTTTTGTGGAGTGAAATTAAACGGCGAGTGTACGTTAGTGAGCCAACAAGTGCCGAACAATTAAAACAGCGCATATTGGACGCATTTGACCAAGTGAAAAGTGAGCGAAACATACTCTTATCATTAAAAAACAATTTAATTAAACGTGCCCGTCTTTGCATCGATAATGGTGGTGGACATTTTGAAGGACAATTAAAATACCTTTAAGTTTTTTTTGAGTTTTGTAAATACGTTAATTATTGTAAATATCAGCTGATTCAACCTTTTTAAATACGCCAAAATTACATTTTAAACAAGTTCTAAAGCTTTAATTTAATTTCTTTTTACTTTCGTTACATGATTGTTTTAATTGTAAAAAATTGGTAATTTTGTTGGTCCTAAGCCCAATTAAAGTATGAAGGAAAAGTTTGAATTGATTATGTGCCTATTATTTATCGTGGACCTTTTATTTTACATTTTCTTAGTTTTCAATCGTAAAGCTTAAGATGCGTTTATGTTACCTACAATACAATAACAGCTGTTGGAGGCGGGGCAAGTTTGAGCGAGATACGCGGACGCGAGAGCGAGACAATATGAATAATGAATACTATTATGAATGACCTGTACAATATCTCCATAAATTGACTGAGATTTTGGGATATAAATAAACTGTAATAACTTTGCTGTTTATGAATATTATTTATTGAGACTTTACATATAAAATAACAAGACCTTCTCCAATAAGTCATTTAAGTATTTGTACTAATTAAAAATTAGCGGTGTAATCCGTAAAATTAATTTTAGTTTTTATTAGTTTTTACGATTTATATTATAAGTAAACATGCAATCTTAACATTTTGTTGACACGGCAAATTTTTCTGTATGACAAAATAAACGCGACCTTATTAAAAATATAACATTGCAAAAATTATAATAGAATGTGTTTGCAAAAATGTCTTACGATGATGCAAAAAAGTAGGATATCTACTATTTTGCTCAATTTGAATATTACCATAATTAAAGTAGATAAATTATTTACTATTTGTAGGAATTGTAGATAATACTTACGTATAAGCACTAGTTCAAGTAGAATCCAATTATTTCTTACCTATCTCTAGTTTTAGGCCCTATTTTGTAAATATTTATGTAAATCAATTATTTCAATAAATAAACAATTAATAGTAAAACACTAATAATCATGCATTCCCATTTTTCTACCAAACAATTTAACAATCTTGTGTCATTGCGTTGCCATGGTTGCCGCTTTGTTGCAACCGGTGAGTCATTTTGACACCTGTCCAGAAGAATCTATTTAATTACTTGGAGTATAATGCAACGGGAACAAGAAAAGAGAGTCAGTCACAGTACAACAGCTACGAGTAACGAGACCGACCTGACCGTCCACCCGAATGCGTTGTCGATGGGCACGTAGAAGCCGGGCTGCGTGAGCAGCAGGTAGGTGCGCAGCTCGCGCAGCACGTCGGCGTCGGCCGTGCGCAGCGGGTACACGTGCTGGATGCCGGCCGACTGCGCGTGCAGCGGCGAGCGCTGCGCCAGCGCGCGCCCCGTCAGCACCACCGTCAGGAAGTCGTTCCCCGCGTTGCGCATGTTCAGCTTGACGTTCAGCGTCTGATCGGGAAACTGGGGCACGTTCTTCGTGACCACGCAGACGATCAGCCCCTCGTGGCACGGGAAGTTGCAGTGCAGCAGGCGCGTGTAGCGGTGCCCGGAGCACATCTCGTCGGACGGGTGCACCATGAGGCAGGCGCCGCCCGAGAAGCTGTCGCCATGGTGCAGCTCCAGGCACTGGCGTTCGTCGGCCACATACGCCAGCCCGTAGCGCGCCGAGTCCTTGCGGCTCAGGCGCAGGTTCACGGCCGGCTCGTACACCTCGGTGTCCAGGTCCGCGGTGGACGCCGATGGCCCTTCTATCGCGGCAGTACTTTCTTCTTGCTGCTCTGATATCTTCAGTGACTTTGGTTTAAGCAGGTTTTTTAGCGCCTTCACTTTCGACTTCGAGGGCGGATCGGTGCAGTCCCGGTTCTCGCTGCTGAGCTCCGACGGGATGCTCTCGGAGCTGGCAGCGGGCTGCGCCTCCTTGCTGACGTCCAGCAACTGGGAGCGCGCCTGCAGGAAGGAGGCGCGGATGCGCATGATGCCTTTCTTGTCTTTGTACTGCACGTCGTGCTTCACCTTGGCGAGGTTTTCGATAGAGGTGAGCAGGTAGCCGTGTGGGCCGTGCGCCGCGTTGGGCTGGTATTGCTGGTGGCGCAGGTTGAACCACGGCGACGGGCACAGCATCTGCCGGCACACTGGTACATCAAATATTATTGCGACTCGATCACAAAGCATTCACAGAAAGGGTGAACATACCTCTCCGTAGAGCCAGCGCTTGTTGCCCTGCCCCCTGCAGAAGGATGATTGGAAGGGGATGTGGCAGGGCAAGCGGGTGTTGAGAAACGGCCAGATGCTACCCCAGAAGGCGCGGTCGCGCAGCAGGAACTTGCCGTAGGTGTGGAGGTCGTCGGCCATGGCCACGTGGTTGTGGTCGCTGCTATCGTTCGACAGCGCCTCGTGCGTCCACGCCGGCGCGAACAGAGCTATGGAGCAGCCCTCGCCGTGCACCACTTTGATTGCCTGCACAACATTAGCACCTCGTCACTACGCTCCCGACACGAAAACAATAATAGAGCACTCCCTCTCTTTACAGGATGTTTAATAATAGACAGTTTTGTCGACCGTCGACTACACTTCACTGGAATGAGCCGCATAGTCCTACCCTGCTTTCGATTATCTGAATAATTAGGACTTCTAAAATTTGAATCTTTCTATAAGAAATAATATAAAATAAAGTTGCTTTTCGTGTCTGTCTGTGTGACCACTTTGTTCTTCAAACTACAAAACAGATCTTGATCCTCAATATTTAACTTAGATAGAACACACAAAAAAATATATTCAACACGCGCTCGCGTCGTTACGAACGGACGCGTTCACTATTTTTTTACACGTTACGAGTATAAGTAACAAGTTATAATTATTATATTCACTCAAAATTGGACATTATTGTCGGGCACCGAAAGCTCAAAGTTGTCGAGCCGCGTCATATTCCTGTCTTATCGCTCTGGCCACAGACCTGTGAACAGATAGACAGTCAGGCTGTCAAGATGTCGGACTCACCAAAACATTTGCGCACTCATTCCCGGACCTCTCCGTGAAACAATCAGCGGAAGGATCGCACGAATATGTCACACAGCGCCGCATGTATAAGCGTGGGCATGATGCCGAATGCGACTTGCGTTTTGAGGACTACACCAATAGAATATCTGCAATACTAAACGATTGGAAAAAGGATTTCGGACGGGACATATCAGAGATCAATATTACCATGAAGAACCTTAATCAAAGCACCCAGGAATTAAAGTCAAAAATAGCCGGTATCAGAGAAGAATACACAAAGATGAAAAATACTGTTCATTGTTTGGAAACTAGACAGACCAAGATGGCAGAGGGACTTGAGTCACTTCAAAAGTCGATGCAATTCCACAGTAACGAATATGGAGACGTAAAGAAGAAACTCGAAGAAAAGAATTGAAGAATTTAAATACTCTTGAAACTGAATTGGCGGAGATCAAGGGACAGAATAGGAAACTGAGATCTGATGTAAACGCAAACAAGCAACGTGAAAGGCAATTGAATATTGAAATTGTTGGCATACCTGAACATAAAGATGAAAACTTGAATGAAAGTATCTTAAACATACTGATATAGAAGTAACAAAGGATAATATTTTTCAAGTGAACAGAGTGACTGCGAAGTCTAACATTCAGTGTAGGCCAAGAAATATACGAGGGCCACACATAAAGTTTTTAGAACTGGCCACTTGTAAACGATATAATAAAAAAATAAGTTCAAATTTTGAAAATGGAACTCTTTGCCAATATTATTGTGTATGTATTTTATTAATTTGCCGTTTGTTTACGATTTGGCGGCAAATTGAAAATTGTCTGCGTCACGTCAGCATGAATTTAACGCGAGAAAATTTTCGTACAATGATTTTTTATGACTTTCGATGTCATTGAAGTCAACAAGAAAGTTATGATAGACTTCGATTGGCCTTTCACGATAAAGCCCCATCTCGTGCCACTGTTTTAAACTGGTTTAATGAGTTTGAACGTGGTCGCACTAATCTCACCGATGATCTGCGTGAGGGACGGCCTTCTACGGCGACGACTGAAGATAACATCAGTGTTGTGCGGAGTATGATTATCAGCAGATTCGGACAAACTTAGGCATCGGTATGACACAAGTGCACAAAATCCTCCATGAACATTTAGCGGTCAGGAAGCTTTGTGCCCCGTGGATACCTCATAATTTGACAGAGGCTCAAAAGCTCCGTCGTGTTTATTGGTTTCGTGAAATGGTTCAAAGATGTAACGGAGGTGAATCAAATGCTGTGTTCGACATACTTACAGGTGACGAAATTTGGATTTATTGTTATGATCCTGAAACTAAGAGACAGTCTGCTGTCTGGGTGTTACCTTCCAAGGAGTTGTCAACTAAAGTGAAGAGAAGTTGAAGCATGGGAAAAAAGATGGTGGCCTCGTTCTTCGGAAGGACAGGTCACTACGCAACAATTGTTTTAGAGGATCGAAAAACAGTTACTGCAGAGTGGTACACTAACAATTGTTTGCCACTTGTCTTGGAAAAAGTTCGGGAGAAACGACATCGCAGTAGGTTCCTCCTTCGCCACGACAACACCTCGTCGCACACCGCCAAGCAAACAATCGACTACTTGGCGACGTCAAACGTGGAATTACTGGGTCACCCGCCCTATAGCCCCGACCTCGCACCTTGCGATTTTTATTTATTCCCGAAAATAAAAGAAAACCTTCGAGGAAAACGTTTTATGGACGCCGAGGAAGCAGTGTGAGTGAACCTACGGAGGAGTGGGCAAAGTGCTTTTCTCAGTGGTTCCATCGGATGCAGCGATGTATTGATGTAAACGGACACTATTTTGAAAAGATATAATAAAACTAATAACTTGCTAGTTTGTTCAGTTTTTGGTTTTCTAAGATCTTTCGGTGTCACCCTCGTAGTAGCGAAATTACGCACTCGTCAGCTGAAAGACAACATTATTTCTCAAGTATGTAAACGTCGCTTGTCAACCAAGGACCTGGAAGTTTAGGGCTAAAGTGTTCCGGTCTATGTTACTGAGCACTTAACCGTATTTAATAAAAGTCTTCTAAAAAAAACTAAAGAGATGGTCAAAATTAAGGAATACCACGTGTCGTGTTGTCCACCTTCACGTGGACAAACAACTGCAAAATCCACGTGAGAAAAGCAGTTACTGTTCCTCCTATATTTATCATGGACGAAGAAGATCTGAAAAAAAACGTTTAACTTTTCGGGTAACTCTTATGCTCACTGTTCATAAAAATATTTTGTTTTGTCATTATGTTTTTGTTTGTAATTTTTTGCAGATTGTTTACATAATATTCATGAGAGCGGAATTGGTTGTTTGTCATTCGTTTTTGCCGCATCTGTTTACTGTGTTCTGTGTTTTGTTCGAGCAATGTGCGCTAGGCGAAGTTCGTGCAAAGGAAACGCGCTTAGTGAGAGTGCGACGATTGAGGTACGCATCATATTTATATAATCTGGTCGCTCATGGGTTTGATTGTCACGGGAACGAAAATACGACGTTGAAAAGATTATTTAAACGGAATTTCAATATCATAGCCATTCATATAATTAAAAAAACGTTATTCAAATATATATACATTATATGATACATGGTTACATGTTATTGCCTTCGTTACAATTATATGGAACTACAGTGGATGTTAGGCATTCTGCATACTGATATGACTTACCTAAAATATAAAATCATTACTGCTCCTATAGTCGCACTGTCTCGGGATCGGGACGCACCGACGCGTAGCGCATGTGTTTTACATGTTAGCTATCTTATAACGTACTTTTATAACTTTTTACCAACTTACCCACATTATGTTGCAATAGTAATTTGTTTATTAATTATGTAACCCAAACATCTGTAGTGATTATTTGAAGATTAATCAAATTATTTTTAATGTAAATTGTCGTGCATTGGAGCTGGGCCAGTCGGGAGTCATGCCGTTACTCGATTACTCGTTATGTTTGTTCAGTTTTTGTCTAATCGTCCGTTGTTTGTTATTTTTCGTGGATATACTTTCAGTAGAAGAAAATTTTTACAATGAAACCCCGTATCTTAAACGTTTACTATCAGAACTGCCGTGGTCTAAGGACTAAAACTACACAATTCCAACATAACATGATGTGTAATTGTTATGATAAAATTATTATAACGGAAACATGGTTACACAGCGGCATTCTTGATGGGGAATTGTGTGACGATAGATATGACGTGTTTCGTAAAGACCGTGATTTAGGCGCGACTGCCAAATCCTCAGATGGCAGTGTGACGATTCTCTCGCGACATGAGCTGGGTGCGTGGTGCGTTGAGCAAGAGCAAAATGCGATTGCTACGGAATTTTTGACCATAGTAATACCGGCTCGCGCGTTTTCGGCGACAGCTGATCTTTGCATAAGCGTTGCCTACGTACCGCGTCATCAATCATCGGATACCCTCGGATAGCGACTACGTCTTGCAAGGTATTGCGAAGGCACCTACTCACAGCACTAATATATGTAATTGCTTACTTGTGGGCGATTTCAATCTTCCGTGTATAAAATGGAATTTAAGTGGACCGACGTTTTTGAAACAAGGTGCCGTCGAGGTGCAGAACGCTGCCGCGCGCTTAATTAATGATTTGTCGTTTTTAGGAGTAACACAGTACAATACACTACCCAACCACAGGGAGCATACTCTAGATCTAGCTTTCTCCAACTTGCCACTTGAAATAACTACTACTATTATTGTCTATCACCACTTGTGAAGACTGACCTACCTCATCCAGTAGTTACTATCGAAATATCTGACCTTGCAGTTTCTCCGCTCCGTGAGTTGTCCACTCCTAGACATAATTACCTCAAAGCTGACTTCGAACTTTTGAATAGTTATTTTTCTGAATTTGATTGGCGCTCAATTTTAGACAACACATCAACAAGTGCTGCCGTGGAAAAATTCTATAAAATAATTCCAACAGGAGTTGATAAATATTTATCTTTTAATCGTAGGCCAGGATCACGTAAGTATCATGTCTGGTACCTGCTGTACCAGACATGATACTTACATGCTCTTAAGTAAAATTATTAAAGAAAAAAGCAAGGCACACTCGCGTTGGAAACGGTATGGTAACTTATTAGATTATGACGAATTCGCATTGTTACTAGATAGAGAGCGACAAGTCCATGAGATTTGTTATTTATAAACACTTGCAGGAAATGGAACGAAATTTTAAAAATGATCCTAAAATGTTTTGGGCCTACATAAAAATATGCGTGGAGGCTCCAATTATCCGAAAATGTTATCTCACAATAACATCAATTATTCTGAGGGTCGGGAAATTTGTGAGGCTTTCAGTGACTTCTTCCACTACGTATTTGGTGAACCCTCTGACTATAGCCTCGCTAATTCACTTACAACGGACGAGGAAGATCACTGTCCTGACATAATTTCCAACTTACAGTTCACTTCGTCAACTGTGGAGAGGTCGTTGAGTGCATTAGTCGTGGATAGGGGCCCTGGATGTGACGGTGTACCCTCAGTCTTTTGGAAGAACTGTGCAAAATCTTTGGCACCTCCAATTAGTACAGTCGCTTGGCAGCATTATCTGACCCACCCTAAAAACAAACGAATTTGGACCCTCTGCCTGTAACATTAAGGTTTATTCAATTTATATGAGCTTATCAGACGGCGCTCGTGCAACATTGTCGGAGCCACCGGCATTATACATATATCATTTTGTTAAGCTCATCATCATCATCTGCCTAGCCTTTTCCCAACTATGTTGGGGTCGGCTTCCAGTCTAACCGGATGCAGCTGAATACCAGTATTTTACATGGAGCGACTGCCTATCCTATTTTGTTAAGCTATTTTAATCATTATCCCGTTGACATTAAAGTTGAAAAGCTTTTAAGTCACACTACATAATTAGAACCCAATCTTTAATTTCGCGTATTCCCAACAAGTTCTTGTGGCTTAGCGGTTTGATGCTGGATTGGCGACGAACAACATGTGGGTTCGAAAACACAGTCCACCTATTATCAGTTTCTTTTTTAATTTGTTTTCATTTCTACAATATTGCCTGCATTATTAAAGAACGACCAATATGATTTACGCCTAATAACTTATCTTGTAAACAGGTAGGTAAATTAAAAAAACTTTAAGTACACAGAATTTATATTTACCAAGAATGGTTGGATACGAAGTAAAACATATATTTGCTTCGTGCGGTAGATAATAAATTCATTTATGTGACAAAAGTTAAACTACGCGTAATAGCAGTAACTGCGCACACAAAGAAGGTTGGCCAAAACGTACCTGGTGACGAAACGATAGTGTCCCTATATGCTATATATATGAAAAATACCCTTATTTTTTAAGGTCATAAAAAACACAAGAAATATCTTTTTAAGTGGCCACAAAAAAAAGTTATCCTTATTTTAGTTTTTGTTTTTTTTTCTAAATTATGATCGAATAATAGTTTCAGAACGCGCCTATTGACAATTCATTTCGCGTATGAAATGACTTGTTATTCAAAGACTATGAATATTTTTTTTTCTGAATAGTTGTTAACTATTATTCAATTAAATTAGTATTTAGGCACCATATCACTACTGTACTGGTTTATTATGCATTGGATCTTTGTCATATAAGATAATTAAGTGAAAGCGTTTAGTTCAAATACGTACAATGAAACGTCATTTGTCATCGACAAGTTACAGAATCTGTGGTCATCGACCCGCGCCATTGATTGAATTAAATCCAGACAGTAGGTAGTGTATCTAGCAACTAACTCTATTCAGCCAGAATTGAAGTGGTTAAACCACAAAAAGCCTTGAAGTCTTTCAGAAAGACTTCACGTGTAGGCAATGTTATGCCATCCTTGTTTTCTATACTAGGTACGCCTTGTGCAAGTTCGAGCAATATAGGTGTAGTTTTCATTGAATCATCGGTCAAAATCTTGTGTCGAAGCGGACAAGACTCCACGAGTCGGCTTTACAGATACCTAGCCCTTTTTGACATCGAACTAAGAGTCTAATGGACAGACAAGGTGTCTGTTCAAGGTGAATTTCCCAAAAAATCTGTCAAAGCGCACCAACGCTTTGACAGATGCCTTATTTTTTGGATTTTTTTTTAAGAGAAATCGCAACAACTAGAAACTAGATCGATAATTACCCTCCTTGGTCATCGATAAGTATACTTGTAAGCTACGCAACAGTCGGATAAAAGGTAGTTGTTGATTCTAACCTCAACAGTATAATTGACACTTTTACAAAAAAATGTGGCTATTTAGAAATGATTTTCAAACGGGGTGATATTTCCAACATAAGAACAAACCAATCTAAATGAAGCTTATTTTGGGACATGAAAAATAAAAGTAAGGTCCAGCTCCTATAGAAATTTGGCCATTGTTCTTTGTAAATCGTTTCACATAACTCGTTAAGTATTTTTAAGCAATTTGGTGTAAAAAAAGCATCATGTCGCAACTTAATGACTATACGAAACAAAAAATCATATTTTTACATGAGCAGAATGTTGGAATTAGAGAGATTGGTCGTCGACTTAAAATAGCAGTAAATGTTTTTATACCTATTTTATTTTATTGATTGTGATTATTAGTTGGCTATTTTACCACTACATTCACTCCTTACAAGTTACATACACGGTTCCAAAAATGTATTTTTTGTTTTTGTTTTAGAGAAATACGGTCAGACTATGGCTAAAACGTTATGGAGACAATGGAGATATTCAGCGTATTCGTCCAGGAGCAAAAGCCATTAAGTATAGTCCCGAATTCGAACGCCACCGGGCCATTGTTTCAAGCCATGTTGAAAATCTATTTTTGCCCTTTCGTGTAACCGCAATAAACCACAATATTCCAGAGGAAACAGTGAGAAGGCATTTATACGCTGCTGAGATAAGGAATTATAAACCAGCACAGAAAATTGCATTGACACCTGCTCATCGCGAAGAAAGGGTTCGTTTTGCCCAGGAATATTTAAATGGCAAAGATTTGTGTTGGAATATGGTGCGCGGTGTTCGTAGCCGCTTATAGCAAGTTATAGCAGGGGACTACTAATTATGTAATCTAGTAGGTATTTTTAAACACACCATGTAAGTAAATGCTCAATGGATTGATTGTTAAACCATTAAAATGTTGCAGATTATGTGGTGATGTTATTGTTATAAATAGATCTTTTCTATTTAAATATCATGTTTATTCACTACATATAGGCAGCTATAAATCTGCAAAGCATTTCACAGATGAATTCATTTTCTCGATAACAAACTTTTAAGCATAAGCACGCCTTTTTTAATGTTAATAAATGGTTAGATTTGATTATGGCATACTAATATAAAATGTCTATTAATTTGGATATATATGAGCATTCACTTACTTTATCTTACCTAAGTGTTTTAATGAAATAATAAACATTTTAAATTTGCAATTGTTTACTTTTATTCCTATACAACCTACCCGTTTAAAAAGACAAGACCCTACGTCGTCCATTAAAGAAATGTTTTTTACATTTCTTTAGTGTAATAAAATAATTTAAAAAAAACAGCTGAGCAAAAAGATATATTTAGGTTAAACTTGGTTTCGAACGTAGACAACGATGAATACCGCACTACCTTAGTGACCACAAGACCAACTCAACTCTTATAAGCCGCATTGAAATTTGATCTTAGTTGTAATGCTAGACGCATATTCTAAAGAATTTGAGCCATATAGTATACTTCATAAAGTTTATTCTTGCACAGCACAAGCAGCCAACCTTCTCCTCGTGCAAATAGATTATTTTGTATTTTAAATAATCACTCCATTGAGACATGATAATAAAAAAACACCTATAAAATAGAAAATAAAAAATTGTAAAGAGACGTTGTTTTTGCAATTTAGTAAGGCAAGGTAAAACATGTTTGCGCGTAGTCACTGCATACCCTTAGTTGCATTTGAATACCAGTTTTATAATGAATACGAATATTTATTTTTCAACTACCCACTTATTACAAGTTATGCGAAAATATTACCATTTTAGAAAGTTTATGTTTGAAGATTATCCGTCTATAGTTCTTTACAATAATACATGAAATAGTTTTGGAATACATTCTAAATTAAAAGCAAAACAATATCTTCGTCACAGGATTTGATCTCGCAACTTGTTTTTCTCAGTCTTATACACAGACCACGAGACCAGGATTACTTGAACGCAACCATTAAAATAAGCTATTACACTAATTATATTATAACAAGTAGTTATAACATATAACCTAATGGTAACGTTATAAAGATCAAATTTGCATGTCTGTGTTATTATTGTAATTCTTGGTTGAGTCTTCGTGCACTTGTCTGATAAGCTCATATAAATTGAATAAACCTTAATGTTACAGGCAGAGGGTCCAAATTCGTTTGTTTTTATGGTGGGTGAGATAATGTTGCCAAGCGACTGTACTATTTTTAACATTTCTTTAAAAGAAGGCTTCCCAAATGAATGGAAAAAAGCTCTCATTGTTCCAATTCATAAAAAAGATTCGCGGACAATGATAGGAAATTATAGGGGTATTTCTATACTAAACACAATTGGTAAATATTTGAAAAACTGGTATACAACGATATCTATCCATACATTCTCAGAGGAATAACTTGCAAGCAACATGTTTTTTTAAAAAAACGCTCGACTGTCTCTAATTTAGCCAGTTTCTCTAATTTCGTTCTTGAGAATACAGATAATGGAACCCCCATTATCTGTATTCTCTAATTTAGCCAGTTTCTCTAATTTCATTCTTGAGAATACAGATAATGGGGGTTAGGTTGACGTGATCTACACAGATTTCGAAAAAGCTTTTGATCGTGTGGATCACGTCATCTTGCTCAGAAAGCTGTATAGCGATATATGCGGGGATCTTTTAAGATGGGTACAGTCATATTTATTTAAACGCTCACAAGCTGTCGTTCTAGGAGGTTACCGTGCCAACTTTATTGAGATCCCTAGCGGTGTTCCTCAGGCATCTCATTTGGGTCCTCTTTTTTACAACGCATATCTATTTGACATCACTGATTCCTTTGAACACTCTGGTCACTTAATGTACGCTGATGACAAAAAAGTATTTCATAAAATAATATCACCCGACGATTGTAAGGCCCTTAAAGAGGATCTTAATAACTTAAATAATTATTACGCAAAAAACAAGATCACTGTAAACGTTGCAAAGTGTCAATGTATCAGTTACACACGTAAGAGGAACCCGATTGTTTACTCGTATTATTTTAATGAAATTGTTATAAATAAAGTCCACATGGTTAGGGATTTAGGAGTTATGTTTGACAGTAAATTAAAGTTCTCAGATCACATAGACCTTATTAGCACAAAAGCTTATAAGAATCTAGGATTTGTTCTTAGGTCATGTAAGGTGTTTAAAAATATTGGAGCTCTTAAATCTGTATATGTTGCTTATGTGCGCAGCGTTTTAGAATATGCGTGCCAAATCTGGTCCCCCCAATACATAATTTATAAGAACCAAATAGAGAGGATTCAAAAAAAGTTTATTAACCATCTTAATTATCGCCTCCGTAAACCTCCGATGTCTTACGAAGATAGCTGTCGAACCTATGGTCTGCTAACATTTGAAGAAAGGCGTAAAGTGATGGACATGTGTTTGCTCTATGTGATACTCAATGGACGCCTTGATTGCCTGGAGTTGGTCGCACAGATAACTTTTAACACTCCCCTACGGCGCACTCGTCACACGCCAATGTTGCGCGTTTCTAGGCACTCCATTAACTATGGCAAGAACTGTGTACTGAATCGCATTGCTCGAATCTATAACTCGGAATTCTCTGAAGTTGATTTATTTAACTGTAATAAACCGACATTCAAAAAACGAATACTTAAAACTATAAACGGAGTTATATGACAAGCAACCAATCTTATTCTTCTGCTACTATCTTTTTTTATCCAACCTTTTTTTTTAAGTTTTTCTAAATGTAATCTTAAAGTAATATTGTATTGTATTTCAATTTTATTTTGTCCTTTAATTGGAGATATCTGGCATAAGTCCGTTCGCATGTATTATACATAGGGTAAACCAAGGTATAACTGGCCACTATCAATAACCACTTGGTACTTTATCTATTTGAAATAAGAGTAATGATTTATTTGCGCCATCTATGAAAGAATTAAACAACTACCTTGTCATTTAGCTTTCATAGTAGTTCAATATTTTCTCACTGCAGATATTAGCGCCAAAACAAACGGCCATTTACTGACAGTCGGTGTACGTATCTTGACATGAAGCTACTTCACTACGTAAATGTTAGTGGCTAAGTTTTTACAAAATTGAAATTATTGGTGATAATACATAATGTTAGTGAACGAATCACATTCTTCTACGTGTTTACATGATGAGTTATATTAATCTTTAGCTTAATTGTAATAAAATCTTATATAAGCCGTTATTGAAGGGGTGGTTAGTTCCCGAAGTAATTTTTTGCATATTTTTAGTTATTGGCCACCTATGCCAGTTACTAAAGGGTTACCTATTGTTAAAATTTGTACTACGAATTTTTCGACTCTAATCAGAAACTGGCATAGGTGGCCAGTTTGTGGCCAGTTACTAATCTATTTTCTTGTTTTTTAGACACCCTAATATTTCTATTCGAACATCAGAAGGAGTTGCCAATGCTAGTGTATGTGTTTCAGAACAGGATATTAGGAAATGGTTTCAGGAAATACAACAGTACATTATCGAGGAAGAACTAAATGACGTCATTCAAGATCCCAAAAGAGTGTTCAACGCCGATGAAACTGGATTCAACATTTGCCCGAAAACAGGCAAAGTATTGGCTGAGAAAGGGTGCAAAAATGTGTACCAGATAGAAAAAAGATCATCCAAAGAAATCATTACAGTTTTATTTACATTTTCTGCTGCTAGACACGTCTTTAGACTAATGATTTATCTATCCTTATAAACGGATACCTGACCGAGTTTCATTGAGTGTGCCATCTGGTTGGGGAATAGGGCGAAGCGACAAAGGTTGGATGACTGCAGCGGTTTTTTATGATTATATCTCTAACTGTCTGTACAAACAAATTTTAGAAAGTAATATTCCACTTCCTGTGTTTCTTTTTGCCGACGGACACAAAACTCATATAACCATAGAAGTATCAGAACTATGCGAAAAACGCAACTCGCATACTACAACCAGCAGATATTGCAGCTTTTCGCCCAATAAAGGTTGCTTGGAAAAAGATAATGCGCGATTGGTATGCTGCAAATAATTACCAGAAGTGACTGATATTATAGAAGAAACTGAAAAGCCTAGGACGATTCTTGATAAGTTTACAGGTGAGTTAATAAATATTACCGAAAAAAGAGAAGGTGAAAAGAAAGTGCACAGTGAGCAGACACTTCAGAATATTTTAATAGAACGTAGTCCCACTCCGCAGCCTAGCACTTCAAAACAAATCACAAATTCGAAGGTTTCCATAATTTCTAATGTGTCTCTTACTGTATATTTGAAACAAAACTTGCCAGTATCACCTAAGCGCCAAGGAAAGCGCCAAATAGAAAGACTGCCATTTGCTTTAACTTCAGACCAATATGTGGAAAAAATAAAAGCAAAACATTTAAAAAAAGAAGAAGAAGAAGCTGCAAAAGAGGAAAGAAAGAGAACACGAGAAGAAAAGAAGAAGGAAAAAGAGAAAAGTATACCTAAGAAGAAAATCAATAAAAAAAAGTGATGAAAAAAGCAAAATCAAGATAACTTAAGAAGATAGAAGTAAAGAAAAGACTGAAAATACATATGAGGTTAATGAACAATTAATTTTTGTGATTTTTGTTTGAATCTCATTACACGTAGGGTTAATGAATGCAACCAGTGTAAAAAACGGTTTCAGTTAAATTGTATTCCGTCATATCACCGACACCATGTGCCTGTGGAAGATGAGGATCAGTTTGTGTGCCACATTTGTTACCGAGAGAGTAACACTGACTCATCTGACGATTGTGATAACATGTTTAGCTCTGCTTGTGAAGAAGCAAGGAAGCAAGGCTTCAGTACCTACTAACTTTAGTCTATAAAATTATTATAATCTTAAGATGTGTCAATTTGTGGTTTGAGTGAATTAAGAAAGTTCCTATGTCGTATTATTTTTGGTCTCATATTTATATTGCGGGTAAAGTTTTGATTTATTGTCTAATATAATTAATGTTGTGTTGTGTAAAGTTTATTTTTTTATGTTCCTATAGAGATAGTAGGATTAAACTGGCACTTTTTTAATGTGGTTTAGTTCTTTTGCGCGGAACGCTAATTATTTTTCTAAAATTAAAGCATAGTTACTCCTTATATACAATAGTTAAATAGTTGATATACCTACTTTAGGTTTTATTATAACTATTTTTTATTTATAGTGCTTTAGTAGGTATTATAAATGTTGGAACGCCGTCGACGTCTCCCCTCTAAGAGGTGGGCGGTAATGGCTGCACACAGCTTTTTAAATTAATGTCTGTTAACGAACACTAAAATTTTTGTGAACCTATTTTTTGTTCCAATAAAATATTTTATTTCATTAGAGTGCCTACTACTGCCTACATAGCACCCGTGCCAAGCTGCGCCGGGTCGCCAGTACGATATCAACCTCAGTTTCCATTATACAGCGTGGCGATTAGGTTATCACCTATCGGTTCGGTAGGCGTCGTCTTTACATGAAAGTGATGCCAGGGCATAGGGGGCACCTCCCCCCACTCTCCTCATGCAAAATTTTTACCGGACTACGGTTTTTAAGCGACTAAAAAGTTTTGAGGTTAGGTTACATTAATTAGTTTTTCTCAGGAATTGTGCATTGCCTTTTCATGGGAGTGGTGCCAGGGGGGAAGGGGTACCCCCCCGCCTCCCCCCACCCCCCTTCCAACCCCCTACGCCTGCTACTGGATACTAAATTTTACCCCAGATCTGTTATTCGCAGCTCCGCAAGAGCAATAATTTATAAAGTGTACGTGAGATGTTTGGCGGAACTCGAGGTCGGACAAATTTTATCCGATCTCAACGATGTGTATAAAAGAACCGCTGAAATGACAGGTAAAATTATATTTTATACATGTAATCAGATCTAATGTGTGTATTTCAAGGTGCAATATCTATTATAAACCTTTCATACAATTATTGAAATGTACAGACGCCAGCAGGTCAAGCTACCCCAAACTGTCAAATTTTCCCAATCAACCTTGAACCTTAATGATTTAGTAATAAAGTTGAAAATCTATTAAAGAAATTTGACAGATTGTAGTAGCTTGATGTGCTGCCGTCTGTACATTCACGAATTTGAGGTTATGTTTACAAAACACATTCGGAATGCAGCGCGTTCGTATAATTTTGATACTTTTTGTTAATATTGCATAAAATAAATCACTGAACAAAAATAACTATAGTATTTTTTTGGTAAATCCATCAGTACTATAAGGCTATATTTTTTATTGTTCTAGGCAGTGGCTGAACAAGCGTTTCAGAGCATATCAGTTGAAGACTGGAAAAATTCATGTCAACATGTCATGAAAATAAAAAAAAGTTATTTTCGAAGGGGGCAAACTGTATACAGTGACATTGAAAAAAATATCATAAACCTACAAGATGAAAGCAGCAACAGTGACACATCTGGACATAGCCAGCAGAGTTTTGGTGAAAGCTCACACCAAGACATGGATGCAGAGTTTTCGGGCGTGGAATACTTAGAGGAAAACATTTTTTATTCTGGTTAAAATTTTTGATTCTGATTAAAAACAATTATTCTGATTATTTTTTTAGTTTTTGATTAGAACACCAACTATGGAACACTTTGTCTGTGGTTAGAGGAGAACTTGGATTTGTGGGACACAGTCACACAGTAGTAAAGCTTCCAACTTGTCAATGGGATCTAAACCCTATTGAATTGATCTGGGGTCTTGTGAAACATAAAATTGTCTCACATTGTTAAAGTCGTAATATTTAATAGATTAAACCTTAAACCAATTTTATAGGAAAGGTTTACCTCATGGCTCGATAGATGGCGTTGGCCAGTTTAAATTCGCGCTATGGTTTCGTTACCACGCGAAGTATAAGAGGCTCCGAAAATATTAAATAAATGTCTTCGTTCTGAGTACATGGTGTGGTTTTATTACTAAAAATTACTCCTGACTCGTCGATAATAAAGGGCGAAAATAGATCTTCGATGGTCACACATAATGTGGGATTAGTTGACATCAAAGTATTTTGAAATACCTAATAATTTTATTTTTAATTCTTTAAATTAAATAACTGCTAATGTTATCGTTCTAGGCAGTGGCTGAACAAGCGTTTCAGAGCTTTTCTTGTTTTCATAAAACCCGCCAATATTCACATTAATTAAAAAAAAAAAACTAATATCAAAACCGTTTTAGTCGTACTATTTAGGGTTGCAAAATGCACGATAGTAGCGCCACCATTATTTTCACGACTTTTTGGCCAAGCTGTATGTTTATGCAATCCCACTTGTCCCATCATGGGACAATGGAAATGGGACTAGTGGGACAGACCCAATACATGATGTTGTGAAATATTAAAATGGAAAAAAAGGGTCCCGCGGCTATAATATTGTTTATTATTAAAATATTTCAATTGTATATGATAAAATATCTAATATAAAGTACCTGGTTTCAATTAATGTGATAACCTAATCGCCACGCTGTATTATAAGGTACAGACGCCAGCACATCAAGCTACTACAATCTGTCACATTTCTTTAATAGATTATCAACTTTATCGATAAAGCATTAAGGTTCAAGATTGATTGGGAAAATTTGACAGTTTCGGGTAGCTTGACCTGCTGGCGTCTGTACTTCGGGGGAACGTCACCGATGAAACTGAACGCGATCAGCACATCTGAAAGCCAATTCCCGTTATTAGAAACGTTCAAAATCTAGTCGCAATCTCATCTCGGCGACAATCAACGTCAAAAACTTGTCAAACAAGTAGGGAAATTATTGGTATTTTTGACAGACTGAGACAGATCAGACTGTGAACGTTCTTAAAATTACGAGAATTGTCCCCTCTGTGAACCGCGTTCAGTTCATTCGGACGTCTGTAGGCTGTCAGTGCTGTCAGTGTCAATATTCCATAACAATGATGACACTGACAAGTGTTAAACGCGGTTATGGTATGCAGATCGCGTTCGGTTTCATTAGTGAAATTCGCCCTTAGTTGTAAGAATTGTCTTCACCTGCTGTGTGTTGAACTGTCCGCCGCCGAAGAAGTTCCGTCCCCAGACGTCGATGCCGATGTAGAGGTCGGTGAGGCGGCCGATCGCCACCGCCTGCTCGGCGCTGCTCTCTACGTCCTCGGGTGACCACGAGTAGTTGGTGAACAGGCCGTCGCAAGCCTCAAAGAACGCCCTACAACAACCAACCACTACACTAATTATATCATCTTGTCGTCGTCTAAATAGCTGGGTGAACAACAACGGACACACACACATTTATTCTCAAACAACTGAATAGATGACTAACAAATTTTTATCGCAGAGTTTGTTCTGCCAGCTGAGGTTGCCCTCGATGGTGACGCTGTCGTACCACAGCAGCGTGGCGTGCGGCAGCTCCTCGTGCAGCAGCCGGTGGAAGTATTGAACGAAATTCAGCAGCATCTCCGGCACTGTCACCTGAGCACAGAAATGGATAACGCATATGTTTAGGCCGTCCGCTACGTAAGGCGGACGTCCACGACGGAAGCGGCGCGGACGCGGACGAAGGAAAGCCTAAGCCAAGCTGTGGTGCTCTTTAATTTTCCAGAAACTGAAACGCACGCGGCCCGTCCGTCGCAAAAATTAAATATTTTAGAAGGTTGAGAACCATTTCATGAAGCTAATGATTGATGAAAATTAGTCATAATTTGTAATAATTAAAAGTATGATAAAAAAAACAAATATAAAAAACCTTGTTCTCAACATTAAGAAGATACCCGTCGAACTTGAGAGTTTTAGCAATAGCAACCAGTGCGCTGGCTAGGTTCCGATATTGTAACTCCGAAGATAACATCTCATCCCAAAAGTCCGCACCTTCTGACCACTCCGTTATTATAGTCCCTGTTATTAACATCATCTCTTATTATCATAAATATTTATATCTACATCAACTCTAATAGATATGTTGATAAGGTAAACATAGCAGGTATAGTGTCCAGTCATTGGCCTTTTATACAGGTCATTTTTTTTAGGCGAAAATATTTAAATACATGTCAATCAACTATTGAATTTGAAACAATGAGGACCTTTTTTAATTGGTACAATTCTTTTGAATTTCTGACCATTTTAAAAACTAACTTTTAGTTGTCAGCGAAAAATTCATCTCCGAATGAATTGAAAAATGAACTCTATGTATCCCTGTGTCCCTATGTATTTTACTGAGTGTACACAAACAATAAACAAATAAATACCATAGTCATATAAATACGACTGAGGCAGCACAGGCACGAAAACATTTGTGGTATTAATCCGACTGCGGCGGTCAATAAGTTAAATAAATATCCAAAATGGCGGCCGTGAAAATTGCTTACTTTTTCGTCATGGGTGTCGTTTTCATGGTTTTCGAGGGTGCTAAAGCGCTAACGGAAATTGGAAATCAGAGATTTTTGAGAAGGGATAAGATGTCCACATAAGTGAGATTTATTAAAATGGAAGGTGTATTGAATGCCCCAAAGCTGCTGCACTCATGTGCAGAATATGGGACAAACTGCAATCATAGCCACACCACAGCAATTTTGACAGCTATACTTCCACACAATAGGCATAACGGACAGCCCCCTGTACAGAGCTTGCATGGAGGCTGATGAAACCGTCACGCATGTGCTCTTTGCGTGCACAGGCGTCATCCAGATTAGGTCAGAAACCTTTGGGACACCCAGATCTTACACAGATGTTCTCAACAGACCAGGAGAATTAATAAGCTTCTGGAGGGAGGTGGGCTGGTTGGAATAACCACCGACAGCCGCCATGGCCCACGCGCAACGGTCCACCTGAAGGACTAAGTGCGGAAACCAAACCCATAACATAGAACAGCTATACTTTCTTTCTTTACTGAGAAATAAAAGTTATAAAGTTTCCTGCAATAGTTTTAAAGTTCTCATAAAATATTTAAAAAACATAGATGCCATACCAATAACTTTAACGCCATGTGCATGTCCAATATTGATCCAGCCAACAGGAGGTATTGTAACCAAGTGGTGACTAAAGTAACAAAATATATCTATTCCAGCCCAGTTGTAGAATGTGTATGCGTCCGAATTACTGGTCCCATCAATGATACTGAAATTTAAAAAGCTGAATGTAAGTATTACATTGTTTTTTTTTTTTTGGTTTTACTATAAGTTTACAGAGTACACACCACAATCACAACGCGTACGTCAATAGTTAATTGTATCACTATGTTTAAATATGTTTTGTTTATTATGTTAAAAGAGGAAGAAACAAATATATGCTATTAAAGTTTTCAATTATCTTTACCAGTCATCGTGATAATTATTGGCCATATCATGGCATACCAATGTCTTGGGTAAACTTTTGGATTCATGTCGTTTAACTTCATCTAAATCCGGGTCGAAATGACAAAAAGTTTCGGGTTTATCGAGCGAATCGTAAACAGTATGTTTATTAATATCTATATTTCGGATTACAAGATCACTATGCAGCGTCATTTCTTTACATAAAGCTCTCCAAGGTGGTGGATTTTCTAAAAACAACATTATTTCGCTGAAGGAAACCAGAGGTTTGCAGATGAAACGCGAGTCGGTCTTCGATTTTAATTGCTCTAGTTCAGATACATTTGAGACTGATTTTCCCTGTTTTGGCATTTTTAAATCACTTTGCTCACTAATCACAAGAACACTGAATAATATTATGCAGGTATTTGCAATTAATAAATAAAAAATACGAATTCAATCTTATTTTTCTTTCTTGTTTGTTTACGTCCCCTACGGCAGCCGTCAACTTGACAACTGTCAAATCGACACAAGGCGGCACAATAGTGGGCACAGATCAACCATCAACCTATTTATAATTTTTCATAATGCGCGCTTATCGTTGCATAAACTAGAAAATGTGCCAAGGACACTATGCGAGTCTCTTTTTATTTTCAATTTATATTGCAAATCGTAAGTGCAATATGTCCAAGCTACTTAAATGGAATGGAAGTTACTTAAAATGGACTATAGCATTACAAGGGCGGACTGATGGCAACAAGCCGGATTTTTCCGGACAAATCGAAATTATTCGTCGAGTCGTTGAGTTCCTTAAAGAGCTTATTACACTATGCTAAATATCGGGCCCGATATTTAGTCGTTCCTAAATTAAGGATAGTTTTTTTTTTTTAAACGTTGCCCCTCACTAAGAATTTCTCCTGTATCGTGGGTGCGTTTACAAACATTTAAATATCGGGCCCGATATTTAGTCGTTCCTAAATTCAGGATACTTTGTTTTTTTTTTATTATTATTATTTTGTTTAATGCGATTAAACTATCCTGAACTTAGGAACGACTAAATATCGGGCCCGATATTTAGCATAGTGTAATAAGCTCATTAGTAATGAGTTGAGCTGCGCGATTACTGCTAAGTACGGTTGGTGTGATTTATTTCTCAGACAGTTCTCATATTATTATGATCTGACTGAAGAGACTCTGACTTCTGACTTTGTTTTAGTGTTTCTTCTCTGAGCAGTTAGATAAGAAACGTCTACCTGAGCTAGTTTTTAATTTTTATTAATTGGTCGTGTAAACTACTAGTAGTGTGTACTATTTCTAATAAATTTTCAGAAATAAATATCAATCATACATTTAATAATGCGCAACTGTACTGAGCAAAACTAATGCTAGCAAAGAATTTACTTATCAAAATAATGTAATTTATTTAGCGCCAGCTGTTTTCTAACTTACTCGTTTTTTTATGACATTTCTGTGTGACTATTATGCCCTAAATATGATAAGCAACATGAATTCAGGACACAGTTGATAACGCTTGTTCTATTTTGTTCTGTTTAAATGAATTATTCCCTTTGTGTAATTTCCTTGATTGATTAATAATACCTAGTTGGGAACTGCGGTTTCAATCGTATGGACTAAGGGAGATTCCTACAGGAAAAATCTATTTTTCTTACTTACTTTTTCTTGCAATGTCTTTATCCTATGTCATTGTCTTTCAAGAATAATGTACAGACGCCAGCACATCGAGCCACTACAATCTGTCAAATTTGTTTAATAGATTTTCAACTTTATCGCTAAAGGATTAAGGTTCAAGGTTAATTGGGAAAATTTGACAGTTTCGGGTAGCTTGACCTGCTGGCGTCTGTACGTAATAAATAATAATAAAAAAATATTCAAGTACGGACACCAGCACATCAAGTTACTACAATCTGTCAAATTTCTTTAATAGATGTTCAACTTTATCAATAAAACATTAAGGTTCATGGTTGATTGGGAAAATTTGACAGTTTCGGGTAGCTTGACCTGCTGGCGTCTGTACCTACTTATAATTATTAAAGTAAAGTAAAAATATGATTTACATTAATTACAACCAAGGAAAGTTAAATTCTAACTGTAATGTAGACCTGCTAATCTAGGTTTATGAAAAACCTGTGTTTCAGGGCATCAATTTACATCAAACATTTAAAAAGAAGACAACAATAAATGTATTAGAAGCTAAATTGAAATGAAGGTATAATATTTTCAATGATTTAAACAGTTACTATTTGGATATATTATTTTAAAACTAGATTATGTAAGATATACAATAATGTTTAAATAAATTAACGAATAATATTAAAGTAGATACAGTGGAGACTATTATTTATTAGGTACCTACAGGAAGAGACTTATATTAGAGTAGGTAGATAGATTTTATTTTAAAATTTCTAGTAGTTTTTCCGTGTCTGCATAATTGAGTTTTGTACTAGTAAATTACACCTATTATAACTTAAACTATAAATCTTTAGCACTCTGTTAAACTGGTTATACAAATAGGGTCCTAAAAATAAATAAAATCGATTAGCAAAAGCATGTTTATTCTGAGAGTTAGCACAAATCAAATCTTTTCTCCTATCTGAAGGTACTGGTTAAAAATAAAGTTCAGTGTGTTGGAATAAAATTACATTCAAAATAAATAATTGACGTACTGTTAGCACCTTACATGCCATATAAATAAAAGCTCGTGTGTAGGAAATCTAAATGGACGAAAAGTAGCAACCTAGCGGTAAGCGGTCTATTAGTGAAATTTTTTTTTTGTAATAGGATCCCTTAAATTATTGGCCCAGGAAAATAAGATAGTTTCTAAGAAATAATCCTAGAGAAAAATTCTCACCGGGATTACCTTTATCTATTGATTAGAAATAGGTACTGTAAAAAGTCCACTTTGCTAAAACGTGCGAGAAAAAAATCTGTTAGAGAACCCGAAACTCAGTTTATTCCAAAAAAAAATTTAGAGTAGTTTTTCGGCAATTTATGCAGCACACGTTTATTACTTATTTACACTACATATATTTCTGGACTAGGCCGTGTAGGTATACATCGAGTATTTTCTATCAAAGCGAGAATGTTATCAATAATGATACTACGGCTACATTGTCGTTATTGTCAAACTCGAAGCATTTATCAGGCACTTTTAAATTGTCAAAGAGTCGGTCAGCTTGTCAGAAATTTGAAGCTAGTTACCCATTCCAAAACGAAGATCTCTGTAAAGAAGAAGGGGCAAGAAACTCCAAGGACACTCGTATATATCAAGATCTTACAAAATCCTGGGTAGGTACATACATTATTCTTGTTGCTTCTATAAGCTCAAATAAATGCATTCGCTCAATATGTGGAGCTGCCCACTGGAGCGCAGTGTTCCATTATTTAAACAAATAAAAATATTACCACTACTCCCAGCACTATAATTATATTTTTGAAATTTGTATGTTTGTGTACCAAAATAAGCATGAATTTAGTCTAGATCTAAAAATACACCCATACATTTCTTCTTGCAATCAAGATTCCCAGCTATATTGGTAACCAAATCTTCCACAGCATCCACAGTTGATTTATTTTTCCTAAAACAATATTGATTTTTGGCCAAAATATTATTTTTCTCTAAATAATTAACAAGTCTTTGATTCATTACTTTTACTAAAATTTTAGCTATCGTAGGTAGCAGTGAAATCGGGCGATAGTTAGTAATATTGTCTTTTTCCCCTGATTGGAATACAGGTACAGACGCCAGCACATCAAGCTACTACAATCTGTCAAATTTCTTTAATAGATTTTCAACTTTAACGCTGAAGCATTAGGTTCAAGGTTGATTGGGAAAATTTGATAGTTTCGGGTAGCTTGACCTGCTGGCGTCTGTACAACAATGGAGTCCTTCAGTGCGTTTGGAAACTTCCCAGAAGACAAACACAAATTTAATAAATAAGTTAGTGGTGCTATTAGTACATTAATAAATTTCTTGATAAGTAGTGATGATATGCCATCCCAACTAGTAGTATTAGTATTCTTCAGTGTTATGATTATTTTTTGTACGGACGCCAGCAGGTCAAGCTACCCGAAACTGTCAAATTTTCCCAATCAACCTTGAACCTTAATTCTTTAGCGATAAAGTTGAAAATCTATTAAAGAGATTTGACAGACTGTAGTAGCTTGATGTGCTGGCGTCTGTACCTCGTACTCATTTGTTTCCAGAGGCATAAATGAGTTTAATGGAGCTTGATTACATAAACTTAAAATCCTTGACTTTATTTAAAATGTTGAAATTTAACTTGAAATTTATTTATAATGTTGATTGATAGTTTAGCACCTGTATTGACAAAAAAAAATATTAGCATAATCAATTGATCCCTGCGGTGTCGACTTAATACTTAACAACTCATATGGTACTTTAGACTTATCCGACACATTCAAGTTACATATATGTTTTATAATGTTCCAGGTCCTTTTTATGTAATTTTTACTATCATTTAAGTAACGTTTATTGTGTTCATTTTTTAATTTATGCAGAATATTGTTACAATGATTTCGATAGCGTTTATAGGTAGTGTCTAGGTCTTTGTCATTTGGTGATTTTAAGTGTCTTTTATGCAATGTGTCTCTAAATCTCATACAACGCAATAATCCGGGCGTTATCCATTTTTGACGAGTTTGTTGTCTGTTTGGTATTGCAGTTATTTGCGTGCTTTTGTTAATTATTTCAGATAGAATTTTTATAAACAGTTCAGTTGTTTTATTGGGGTCGTCTATAGATGTTATACTTGAGAAATCAATTCCATTAATTAGAGTATTAGCCACATCGTAATTAAGTTTCTTTAAGGTTTTTTTATGTTTATTGTATATAGTACTTTGTTGCGATAAAGATATATTCAAATATAAACTGCTATGATCAGTTACAGATGACTCACAAATCACAGTCAACGTTTTAGAATTAGACTTAACAAAACAGTGATCAATAGGTACAGACGCCAGCAGGTCAAGCTACCCGAAACTGTCAAATTTTCCCAACCAACCTTGAAGTTTAATGCTTTAGCGATAAAGTTGAAAATCTATTAAAGAAATTTGACAGATTGTAGTAACTTGATGTGCTGGTGTCCGTACATTTGTTAAGACGAGTAGGAAGGTAATGACTAGGTAAGAGAGAGTGGGTTGCAAGTAGATCTAAATACTCGTCAGATTTTGATTCAATGTTATGGGAACCAATATCAACATTGATGTCACCAGTTAAATAAATATTGGGTAGGTATGTGTTTCAATTTAATTAAAAGTTCGTCTAAAGAAAAAAGAAAATTGGTTAATGAAACAAAATACGGTGATCTATACATACAAATAAAGGCGTTTGCTTTATCTATTTCGACCACTAAACAATCAGCGTCTATAGTATTGGGTTCATACACTATAATATTTGCCAAATTACTTTTAGTATATACAACTACACCAATATTCTGATTGATATGTTTAACGATGTGGGGTTCCGCAAGGAAGTGTCCTTGGGCCCCTGCTATTCGTTATATATGTTACAGTTAAAACCCGTTTTTAGATAGAACGCGTTTTCCCTAGTTAGAACTAGTTATTTCTAAATGCCTTTGTTAAAACTAGAAATGTGCCGCGGCAGCGGCCGGCGATGTGCCAGAAGCGAATCGCCGGGAATGAACGAGCGCACAGCGCGTGGATAGCGCTCGGAAAGGGATTCTCCCGCACTTGTCGAAACTTGTCGAATCAGGCGATGTCTCGCGATCAATGAGAATAAGGTACGATCAATTTTGAGAACAGTTTTAACTGACTCACTTCGGAAAAACGCGTGTTGTCTAGTAAGAACTAGTTTTAACTGATATTCCATTTCAAGTATTAGTTAATTCTAGTTTTAACAAAGGCATTTAGTAAAAACTAGTTCTAACTAGGGAAAACGCGTTCTATCTAAAAACTGGTTTTAACCTTTTGAACGCCACGGTCGGCTATACCCGACAAATGAAAACTGGCACAAACCGCCAGTGTCGGCAAGAGCCGACAAGAAAACGACATTTTTAAAGCATGAAATAAATATACTAAATAAAATTTTCTGTGTTTCTTTTTACTATTATTCAAGACTTTATTAATGGTATATTGCAAAATGGAACAAAGATATATCCATTAATTACATTTCACTAGAAAAAATAATCCTCAAAAATTGCTAATCGAAATCCTTAAAAAAGTGTTCTTCCCCACGCCACAGTCGGGAAGACACGACAGCTAGTGATGGGCAAGTAAGGTAACTTATATTTCAAATGTATGAAATATTTTATTAAAAGTAGCTTACTATTACTTTGACCATTATTGTTTAATAACAACTATTTGTATCCCAATATTTCTAATGCATAATAATATTTATACAATTGTGGAAAAAGAACATAATTTATGTGTATCGATCGATAGTTTAGGTACTTTCCACTCTCGCGCATCCCTACGCAACAGCTTATAGATAGTTGGATATGGTGTCTTTTTTGTCCGATTTGTGCACAGGAACAACTTTGGCCTTTTTCCACTCCGTAGGGAAGGTTCCAGTTGCTAACGACACCCCATATATTTTTAGAAGTGGAGCAACCAGGACTGTAGCACAGGCAGAAATGAATAAAGGTGGGATTCCGTCAGGGCCTGCACCTTTTCTGATGTCAATGGATTGAAGCTTTTTCAGAAGTGTTTCACTGTCCAGTTCAGGAATTGTTAGGCACTGGCTATTAACTGCTATTAACTGTATAGAAGCTGCCACAACCACAATATCACATCCCTACTCGCCTGCGAGGAAATTGTCAAAAGTCGTGCCAGCCACGCCAGAGTCGGGTCTTCCCGACAGCGGATGCCGTCACGAACGAGATTAGTGATGTACCTTATTATTATTTGATTTATTCGTTTGTAGTTCTAATGTCTGCTTTTAGGTTGTTTAGAACGTTGTAACTGCTGTTAAACGATATTATGATAAAAATAGGGTCAAATTAAATAAAAGAATGATGAAACGAGTATTATTTTATTGAAAAAACATGTGATGAAAAGCAAAGATTAATAGGTTATCGATAACTTTTCGATAAGATGTTGCAATCCCTATTTTTTTTGTAGGTATTTGCGCTGAATTTGTGGCTTGGCGTGGAAGGGGCGCCGATGCGTTTACGCTCTGGCGTTCAAAAGGTTAACTGTAACATATATATATACGATTTACCAAAATGCACTGAACATCAAACTATTCTATTTGTCGATGACAGCACAGTAATCGTGCCATGTAAAGATACAAAAACATATGAAAATGACATAAACAGTTCCCGACAAAATATAATTAATTGGTTAGAAATAAATAAATTAAAAATAAACTTAGATAAAACTAAAATAATGTCATTTTATCAACGAACAAATCAATCACAATTAAATGTCATTTATGAAAATACAACAATAGCTGACACCAGTATGGCCAGGTTCTTGGGACTGCATTTAGATAGTCATCTTTCTTGGAAATCTCACATTGAAATCATCTGCAAAAAGCTAAATCAATAGGTACTCCTAGGCACTTTTTTATAACTTGAGAAAAATTGTAAATGAGTCCGTCGTCCTAGTAGCGTACAATGCATAAGTAACATCTACTTTACGCTATGGAATTATATACTGGGGAAATTGTACAGATAAACTCATTGCATTCAAGGCACAGAAAAAATGTTTACGATCTGTCTTCAAGCTAAACTCAACTGACAGTTGCTTGCCATTTTTTTAAAAGTATAAGTTGCTAACCCTACCATGTTTATATATTTATGGGACAGCAGTATTCGTGAAATCAAACTTATATCTATTTAAATCATTGAAATC
Source organism: Apamea monoglypha (assembly GCA_911387795.2). NCBI lineage: Eukaryota > Metazoa > Arthropoda > Insecta > Lepidoptera > Noctuidae > Apamea > Apamea monoglypha. Next base: position 20,307,698 of record OU426922.1, read on the forward strand.
GAAACGTCGCAACAATAAGATTTGCGCGAATACACACAACACAGCTTTTTACACAAAAAAAATTCTAGACATGGCACTCAGACTGTATGTACATACCTACAATAAAATACCGGAACCTATTAGAGGAAAACACGAGCTAAATGATTTAAAAAAATATTTAAATAATTTCTTAACTCAAAAGGCATATTATTCCATTAATGAATACCTAGAAGATAATGCAAGACATGTGGATAAATATGTGCGGTAATAATTAGTTACCTATTTAATTTGTGATTGATTATGTTTGTCAGTTGTAAATATATTTAAAATTTAATAGTACAGACGCCAGCACATCAAGCTACTACAATCTGTCAAATTTCTTTAATAGATTTTCAACTTTATCGTTAAAGTATTAAGGTTCAAGGTTGATTGGGAAAATTTGACAGTTTCGGGTAGCTTGACCTGCTGGCGTCTGTACCTAATACATAAGAAATATTATTGTTTCTAACATTTTAAATGTTCTAAACAAATTTTGTATGCAATATTGTTAAGTTTGATAGAGGATAGTTAACTCTGTTACTCGTAGCTTGTTAATTAATTTTTAACAAAAAAAATATTATTTAATTGTAACTTTGCATGCTTTTGCGTAATTTCCCTACTTGATATTTGTACGCCGTTAACGGCAAAACATAGAGATCTCTGTACGTACGGATGCCAGCAGGTCAAGCTACCCGAAACTGTCAAATTTTCCCAATCAACCTTGAACCTTAATGCCTTAGCGATAAAGTTGAAAACCTATTAAAGAGATTTGCCAGATTGCAGTAACTTGATGTGCTGGCGTCTGTACCTATTCTATTTCAAACACCTATTTTTACACCTATGTTTTACAAATAAAACTTTGACTTTGACTTTTACAGTCTTTTGGGCACCTTTCATGTTGACAGTGATGCGGACGAATTTTTTGATGCCCTTTAATTATTTCCTCACCTTTTTTATATACTCATCAAGATACACATTTCCAGTTCCTCGCATTGTACAGGTTTTTCGAACAAACAGAAGTCAATTTATACTGGTTATGTATAGCTTGACGTGTAGCCGTGCGTACATATTGTTATTATTATTTTTAGACTGCTAGCTTTTTAAATAATGTAAATGATTTCTCCCTTAATTTTTTGTAATAGTAACAGTAATAGTCCAATTATTTGTCAGAATATTGTTAATGAGTTGTTACAATAATAAAATAAAAAGTATGAAAATGAAATGAATGATTTAAAATCATGGAATTAGTATGTACTATATAAATCACTGTTAAATGTCAGTTTTTGACACGGTAAAATTAAAACGTCAAATCAGATCAGCCGATTAGCCGCAGCGTTCAAGACTTCAAGTGGATTTTGTAGTCATACAACAGTTGTTCATACAACAGTGGTTCATACGGGGGCAGTTATTATTGAATTGACGCCGAGAACTGCTAGGAAATAAGAGTTTATAATACGCCCAGTATAAGCTTTTCATATTGAAAGAAAGCGAAGTGAGTGCCACTCTCTCACTACTAAGTAATGTAATGAAAAAGCAATTGGTAACTTGCATTATCAATTCACGAATTGCTACTTGAATTCCTGACCATTATCTTGTTAAATATTTGCCTAGTGCTGTACGAACCGTAATTAAATATTGTGTCTTGTATGTATTGTAAGTTATATCAGCGCTGAATTACCGCTTTCTGTTTTGCAGGCAATTGCAACTCGCAGACTAAAAACCATCGTTATAATATTTTAGAATACAATTTACAAAGCAATAAGACCTACTGCTGAAAAAGAAGGTAACGTAAGTTCAGGAAATTTATTACTTATACGCAAAATTATTGCTTTTTAATTATATTTATGAATTTATTTTAGAAAGGACACACTGAGGGTGGAATGTTTTCAGTTAGTCACAGACTATAAGCAATAAAAAAATCTATAATGCCTAAACGCTCACTGAAAACCGGGTATGTAATTATTTTATGTTCTTTAAAACAATCTCTGATGCAGAGCATTTGTTTTTATTTGTAAATAAACTTCTTATCTACAACAGCTATTGTGAATTATTTTGCTGTGTTCAGGAGAGGTTCTAGCCCTGCCATTCGCCTGTAGCCTGCAGCCTGCATTGTAATAATAATAACCATTCCCATTCAATCTTGTACCGTGCAGCTGTAGCGTGCTAGCATGTTGTATAGCTCATGTCAAATTCCCGAATAGTGACAGAGCCCCACAACCAAAACCAGCTGTATCAGCTTGACAGTGCACGATTGAGCGTCATATCGGTGAGACTAGAGCACTCATTGGCAAGCTAATTTGCTTCAGGGAGGGCATTACTCACCCTAGAGTGATGCACTGTGAGGCGGGCATTCTCGGGAGTTAATATTAGTACTCGAGATTATTTGTCGTGTGTCACAGAGCGTATTGACTTCCTGAAGCAGAAGGCCGATGAGTCCGTGCCAATATACAGGCTCATGAGGGTACTGGAGTTGTATAAAGTTGTAAGTAAGTAAATGGGGCAATGAAGGAAGGTCCTTTGCTATCCAGGATGTCCCAAAAATCCAGAGGAATAGCGAACCAATCAGGATCAAAGGAGGCATATTCCACGGCGACAGTTTGAGTCTGCTTTGGTTCTGCTTAGCCTTGAATCCTCTAAGCACGCTGCTGGAAGATGCAGATCTAGGCTATCGGCTGAGGAGAGGTGGTCAGGTTATATCTCACCTCCTCCACATGGATGACCTAAAACTCTTTGCCCCCAACAATTTGCAACTGATGGAGCTACTGAAAATTACTCAAACTTTCAGTAGCGCCATCAGGATGGAATTTGGTGTGGACAAATGTGCATGTAAAGCGACGAGAGATTGTGAACTAGATCACCATGTCGTCTGCATAGCTTAAATTATTGAAACAGACTCCATCAATAAAGCAACCGACATGTGTGCCGCTGAGCCGCTCGATCAGTGCATTCACGTACAGACTAAACAACAAAGGTGAGGTCAGGCCACCCTGCCTCACGTCACACTCTGGCCTACTTGGGTCTGAGAGCTCTCCTGCCCATCGCACCCGACTCTCCTGTCTCATGTACCAGTACCGCAGAAGTTAGACGAGCTCCGGCGGCACCGCGGTATCAGACAATTTCTGCCAGGGAACGTCGAAAGAGACAAGATCAAAAGCTTGGGCCGGTCTAGGAAACGTGCATAGACAGGTGTTTTTCTGTCTGTATAATACCTGACAGCATGCTTTAAACTAAGAATAACGGTTTCTGTTGAGAGCCCTGGCCAAAACCCAAACTGGGCATCATGCATGATGTGCGTATTCAGGTGAGAATTAAGCACACTATCAAGTATTTTAGCCACGACGGTAGCCAAGGAAATCGGCCTATAGTTTGACCTGTCCGAGATGTCTCTGGTCCTATGCTTGACCACTGGTACCACCAGAGCCCGCAACATATCGGGAGAAAGGTATGAATGACCCAGGCACAGATTAAACTGAAGAGCCAACAGATGAGGCAAATGGTACCCACCATACTGCAGGTGCTCTATGCTGAGCCCATCAAGCCCAGGGGATTTGCCCCTCTTCATGTTTTTAATTCTTTTGTAATGGCATACACTTGTTATAATTTGAAAAGACATTGATTTTCTCAAATAAGTATTTATACAGATGAACAACTTAATGCTTAAGAGGAACCTATATTGATTGAATCATAAACTGTTTCCAGGATACTTCAACTTCGTGTGATAACTTGTATATTTTTTATACTAAGTCTAAAAGCAATAATTCACTTCTTTGTAACTTATGGCGTGTTCAACTACTCGCACATCCCCGCAGGGGCCATACAAACACAACTGTACAAGCAGGTCGCTCCAAACCTAGTGCTCCAGAAGTCTAAGCCTGATTGTACATATGATGAAATACTTAAAAGTACTAGTTCCCTGCTTAATTGGGAAGTGCCAAGAAAATACGATGAGTTCTCAGCAAAGGGCTTAGTGAATGGTAGCTACGTGCCGGAACACTGCAATCCCCTGTTCAGTGTTGCTTTAATAGTCGCTTTCAGGAACAGACAGCGTCAACTAGACATATTCCTGCCGTATATCCATAATTTTCTAAGGAAACAAAACATACACTACAGGTGAGCATTTTTTAATCCTCTGTTAAATAATGACCAAACAAACAATACAATAACTCCTAGTCCTAGGAGTTATTGTTTTGTCTAAATGTCATTATTCTCTTGCCCTTATCCCAATGTATTTGGGGTATATGGATGAAATTTTGTGTGTATATTTCAATGCGTTCCTAGATAGTTAGAAAACACAATTGAACCCGGTAGGTGGCGCTGCTTTTCCGGGCAGGACGACGTCTGCCGGGTCCGCTAGTACTTATATATTTGTATTTTTCTTCCATACTTTTCTATAAGTTGGTCTGTAAATAAATCACACAACGATTAAATCTGAGTTACATACTAGATCTATTGAAATAAAGCTTTATATCTATAATTAGTATATCAGATTACCAAATGACATAAATACTCTTTTAGGATATACGTAATAGAACAACAAGATGAGAAGATCTTTAACAAAGGTATTCTACTGAACGTTGGAGCGAAGACAGCAATCAAAGACAAGTTCCCGTGCCTCATCCTGCAGGACGTGGACCTGTTGCCGCTGGACAATAGCAACCTGTACGCCTGCACGCACTACCCGCGCCACATGAGCGCCAGCATCGACAAGTTCCGATTCGTACTGCCCTATGACTACATAGCGGGCGGAGTGCTAGCCGTTACATCTAAACAATTTGTGGCTGTCGACGGACTATCTAATAGATTCGAAGGGTGGGGCGGCGAAGATGATGATTTTTCCTTCAGACTCAGCGCGCATCATTTCGATTTAATCAGGTAAATAAATAAACTGAATTTAAACTAAAAGTGACTGCAACCTTATTGTTAGTATAGCAGCTACTGCCCGCGACTTCGTACGCGTGGAAGAAACATAAATAATTTAGCTTTCTATCAGCGAAATATTTTTGTTATTGGATCAGTGCTTCCAGACATTACATCTGAAAAACAAATAATTTTATGTCCTTATATTATAAGTTTAAATTTGAAATTTAATCAATTATAGAATGCAATATTAATACACCTATAAATGTTATAGATTTCCTCGTGAAATGTCCCGCTACACGATGCTGGCGCACCCACAAGAGCCTAGGAACAGCGCGCGCAGACGCGTCATGAGAGAGAACCGGCTGCACGGCGGCAAGGACGGGCTCAGCACGCTGCCCCACGTCACCACGCACGTCACGACCAACCGCCTGTTCACACTCGTCGGGGTCCAGTCATAGCGACGCAAAACGTGCAGAATAACGAGGTAAAGAAGGGCCACTGCTAACGCGCGTCAACACAAACACTAGTCACTAACGATTCAAATGTTGGCAACGGTCTGTGTAGGAGTCTACTTTCACCAATGAATGTATATGAGCTAATGTGATGAGCTCTTGTTATCAAGCATTGTGTGAATATGACTTTTTGTTCCTTTACTATTTTACCTTCAACAATTTACATTATAATTTGTGATAGTTCTATGAAAGCAAAATATGATATTATCAAGATATAATCTTGATCATACCATCATTATGGCTTTACTTTTTGTACCTAGTATTATCTCGCCTTACATTCTAAAATAAATAAAACATGCTAGTTAATAATAAAAAAATAAAAAAAATGATATTACGAATTCCCGAATAAAAGCGATTTTTACGCTTGCAGTTGGGTACGATACACTTGCGCGAGAGACATTTACTTATTTTGTTAGACGAATTATATGTCACACATTAGTGTGAAAAGACTTGGATGATTGGATCACCCCAATATAATAGAGTTTTGCCATCCCAGCCGCACCTACTGTCTGCGAAATGGAATGGCCATCGCGCAAGTGTCCTTGTACCATAGCAATTGCTTATTTATTGAAGAGGGTGCCATGTGCTGTGGCCATCGCGCTCGTTTGGTCGCCGGCGCTTTAACTTTATAGCAAAACTAATGAAGACAGACCCTAGCTCGTTGTACGGTTCGTCGTAGTGCAAATCTAATCGCTCTGGTCGGGGTGCCTTATTGCAGTAACTGCGTCCAACTAGCCTACGATGGCGCGCCCAACAGCCGTTTTAAATCTGCGCTGCCGGCCCTATTACTAATACGCGCCGGTTCCCAATTGCATGTCGCCGTCAGCGGTGGCACTTTTATTATTTATAATAATTACTTCTTGTTAGTTAATAATTCATCCAAACCTAAAGACTTTGGCTGAAACAATGAGGCGAGTGTCGATGTCTACAGAGGCTTTGTGTCTGCTTGTTCTCAAACTTAAGTATTATGTTTTTTTTTTTTTAATATAATCAAATGCACCTCTTGCCATTCGTTCTAAATGCGTTCGCTCAAAGCTATGAAGTGTTGCTGTTTTTCAAGTTTAAATATGAATGTCTATGCCACATAAAAGCTTTGACATTCACGTATTTTCTTTGATTTAAAAATTAAATCATTATCTGTGGTACACAAATTCACATAGCTCTTAGAGTAAGGACTTTGTCTAAGACATAGCTCCATAGCTTAGACCCCCCCCCCCTTAGTCCCCTTCATTAGCAGAGCCGTCTCAAAAACTACTTCCCGACTTTATTGTACAGTAGGTATAAACCTCTCGGTCCAGCTAATCTATCGCGGCCACAGAGCACGAATCGCCTAAAAACAGTTGTGGCGCCGAAAGTGCGTTAAGCGCACAACTTCTGTCATCTTCACCATTAAAAGCCGTCAGTGTAAGTCATTTGTGACATAGTGCCAGTAAACGGTGACATGCTTGGTTTGTATCGCAAGTGTTGAAAGTGTTCTTTGACCGGGACAATGGTTTATGGATCCATATGAACTCACCATCACTAATGAGACACAATTACTTTTTCTATTGTGACCGAACTTAATGAGGTTGCCTAACAGTCGAGTTGGCGCAACTGCGTGTGTTCGAAAAAATTTTAAGCATTAGGTATTTTTTTTATGTTTTGAGCACATAGAGAACAATCCATGGTTATAATAATACTAACATACTAGTGGGTAATGATTGACATAAATCAGAGGCTGTGTTTCTAACCACAAACTGTACTTAAGTTCCTCCAACAGCTTGTACACTACAGTTATTATAAGACAATCCCCCAACGCCCGCCCTTCACCACTTCCTAGTGCTTTTGCTGGGAAGAAGAAGTTGCGCAACAAAATACACAACAGATAGATTTGGCCCTAATGATTGAACGGCCCTATCGATTGGGAATAAAAAAAAATAGGCACAGCATGTTATTCTTTGTTATATTTTTTTTAACTTGTAAATAGATCGTTTATTTTAAAACCGCATGCCCCTCCACTGCTTGTTGCGTACATTGTTTAAATGTTTGTATGGAAATTTTAGTGCAGAGGGGATGCAGTTTTAAAATAATAGATGTCTACCTAATGTCGATGATTCGATTTTGATTTGTTCAGCTGATTGAGGCGCGGTTGCCGCATACTTCTTGCACAGTCGGTCTATTATCCGCTGTGCAACAACTATGTACTAACACAATGATGCATTTCTTAGGTTAGTATATATTAAATACACTGTTTAAGCTACTATCTACTTTAATTGAATTGCATTATGTGATATTTTAGCAATATAATGTTTTATATAGGTACATAGGTATTTTGGTTAAAAGAATATACGGATTTTTTTTTCTAGCCATTTTCGGTAAATTCTTAACTACAGGTCACAGAAAAAAACTCTGAAAGGAACTATGAAAGTATGAACTCAATTATAAAGAAAATAAAAGTGACATTCAAATCAATACAAAAAATAGTGTATTTGCAGGATTTTAAATGAACAAAAACCCTTTTTAAATATTTTGGCCCTTCACATTACAAACATGTGACAATCATTACCAAAAATATTAATTTCTTGTAGCTAAATCATTGAAGTACCTTGACCGTGATCCTATAAATTGTATGAAGTGGCCGCCGTTACATGTTCAGAGCAGAGCTGAACATTAACGACAGTCGTGTCACATTCATTTTCTTTGATTATTTTTCAGTATTGATATTATTTTAATTTGCGAAGCCCATGGCGTTTCAGCATTTTGCTCTAAGACATTCAGAACATACCGGCTTATAAAAAAATCAACCAAATTTTTGAAATGTTATATTTTAGTCTAAGTAATAGTAAATCCAACAAGCGACAACCAACACCAAACCAACCCAACTTCTGTATAAACATTGCGTTTGATATCGACACAAGATCGAGAATCCTTTGTTGCTTGTCGCAATACAAGTGCTGTAGTTTCGAAACACTTCTAGAAGCCTTTATATGCGTATGGGGTATTGTAAACAATCGTCAAACGAACAGTAGGTATAATCTTTGAATATTTTATACTATGTAAATTAACTCAAGCAAGATCAATACATTTTAATTTGCTTTTAGCCCACATACTCGGGGACGATTTTAAGATTTAACGCGTTAAAAAGCGTCGGATTCTTAACGCTCGGCCCAATCGTTAAAAAAGCGTCCTGCGAGGCCTGTCCCTCATACATTGCGACAAAAAATACGCCAAACACGGCCGTGTCTAGAATTAATTTCGAGTACATAATTAAGCCATATGGAAACCTGTCTGGCAACCAATGATTTTTTTTAAATATTAATTTAATGTTCAACAAGATATTTACATAATATTTGGGCTAACAGTCTTGAAATAATAATAATAATTATATAATAATTGAGATTGTTATAATTATAGTAATAATTGAGGGGAGGGAATCACAGGGCATCAACAACAACAAAATAGATAGATCAAATTATGTTCACTTGCAAAAGGAGTAAAAGATATCCAACGTATGATCTTAGACTCATAATTGTATAGTCTAAGGGGATGTTGAACGAATTATATAATTAAATATTAGTTGGAAATACATAAATCCTATCAGATTTTTTACTTTTGTGTTCCTTACCAAAACAATGTTTTTCTATGACGAAATCCTAATCGTACCACTCTTGTTGTCTTTGATCCGTAAATTATGAAATGTCTACATAGACTTGGCTGACTTTCAATCGACAGATAACAACTATTGTTTCAGGATTATTACAGCGAAGCGACGAGAGAATGCGTTCTTGACACCCGTCTGTTTTTTTTGCGAATTTGATCTTTAGGATCTACTAGAATTGTCGCACTGACAGGTGTCAGGATAGCATTCTCTCGGCGGCCAGACTGTATAAACAATAATATAGCGGTTTGACCATGGTTTGAAATAATTATTTTCTATACAAAAGCTGACAATATTTATTCTTCAGATAAATTTATGTGATGATTGAAAGATCGGCCCTTAGTTATATTTATAAATTGTATTACTTAGAGTTATCATAACTTAACATTTGATTTGTAACTGTTCATTATTGTTTGTTGAGTGTAAAATCGGCCCTTAGTTATATTTAAAAACTGTATTGCTTAGAGTTATCATAAATTAACATTTGATTTGTATTAGCTGTTCATTATTGTTTATCAAGTTAATTGAAAGTCGTATGACTCCATCGATGTTTCGCTTGCTAACGCTCTGTTACTACGTTCAGTTTTAATTAGGAAGTATGTGGAAATAGACAACTGTATTTGCAATTTTATATAAACGGATGTTATTATTGTCTTTCTTCTATTTGTGACACTCAAATAATAACAATATACGTTGTTGGTTACAAAGCAAGACTTTTTATTCCCTTAAGTCTCCCGAGTCCTAAACTGCTGTCAACCCCGCACTAGCTTCTGTGTTGAAATTAAAAAGCAGCGTTTCTTTCCTTATTTGAGTTTCTTAGAAATTTGCAGAAGAAATATCTACCAGATCTAGCTATATTATTATTTCATTCTTACATAACTTAACACGTTCAGTGCCGGGAGCCCTCTTGGAGGTCTCATATTAAATGTAGGTTTTTCTTCGCGAAAACGTTATAAACAATAAAACATTATAAGCAATAAAAATAAAATCAGTTGTATATTCTAACAAGATTTATTAGTATACGCCTTGGTTTTGAAATCCAAGCAATTTTACTTTCAAAAAAAATTGGGGAATAGGAGGCACGAATTTCAGGAGTGGAAAACCATTTTCACGGTAACCAATATTTAAATTTTTTAAGTTTTAAGTTTATAAAACATGAATTTCGGGGGTGGAAAACCATTTTCACGGTAACCAATATTTAAATTTTTTAAGTTTTAAGTTTATAAAACATGAATTTCGGGGGTGGAAAACCATTTTGACGGTAACCAATATTTAAATTTTTTAAGTTTTAAGTTTATAAAACATGAATTTCGGGGGTGGAAAACCATTTTGACGGTAACCAATATTTAATTTTTTTAAGTTTTAAGTTTATAAAACATGAATTTAACAATCAAGGCTATTCAGGGTTCCGTATCAAAATGGTAAAAATAACACTTGTGGTGACTTCGTTTGTCAGTCCGTTCGTCTGTCACAGGTGCTTTTTTCAGGAACTACTAATGCTTATAGATATGAAATTTGGAATTAATAATAATATAAATAATGCTTGTCCAGCTGTATAGAAAGTGTTTTTTTTTTAATATTGTTAATCTTATTATAACAGGGACCTAAATGGGCTTTCATATTAAAGTGAGGTAAATAGGTCAAATGGGATATCACATGAAAGAGCTTCATTTGCACTTTACAGATCTTATTTTTAATATTTGCCACATAGTTTTTGACTTAGTTATGATGAAAAATTTTCGTAAAAATACAACTAGAAATATCTTATATATCATAAGTTCAGAGAATAAAGTAATTACGCAAAATGTACAACAAACTTTTCACTTTAAAATAAGTGTATTGTAGAGTACAGACGCCAGCACATCAAGCTACCCGAAACTATCAAATATTCCCAATCAACCTTGAACCTAATCCTTTAGCGATAGAGTTGAAAATCTATTAAAAACAGAATTTGACAGATTGTAGTAGCTTGATGTGCTTGCGTCTGTACCTACGGACAGGGCCGTAGCTAGGGGGGGGCATTGTGGGGCAATGCCCTACCTTGAAATCACAATGCCCTACCTTAACTGAAATCAATAGGCCTCAAACATCGGTCACTAGCCTACGATCTACTAGTGATCGATGGCCTCAAAGGCTGTATGCCTGTATGCCTCGGAGAATGGCTGGTATGGTATTTCTGGCCTTTGAAAAAAAGAACAAAATCAGTTGATCTGAATGAAGTTCTTCGCATTTCTAATAACATGGCGAATCGTAGAACTCAGCTGTTTTAAATATTTTTTTATTATTATGTTGTTTATTTATTTAGTTATCTTATTTTAATACATTTTTAAATATTAGTATAAAAAAAAAAACATTTAAAAATATAAAAAAATAGTGATCCACCGATGTCGGGAGCAGGGTCCAAGCTACCGGTGGTTAGGGCTCCAGAGACAGGAACCTCCTCACAATGCGAGCCGTATCGAGGAGTACTGCCTTTTGAATCAGGCCCTTGATCCAACCGCCTAACGAGAGCCTCGATAGATGTTGATCGCGGCTTTCGGCCATCAGGTCATTGGCCGATACGACAATCGGCACAATGATAGCCAAGCTTACATTCCACATGTCAACAACCTCGTGTGCTAAGTCCAGATATTTAATTTGTTTCTCTTTCTCAGCTTTCACGAGGTTCCCGTCATGTGGAATGGTAACATCGACAATCATTGTGCGGCGCGCTAATCGATCTATCACCACTATATCAGGCTTATTGGCGACAATAGTCCTGTCAGTAATGATAGACCGATCCCAGTACAACGTGACATGGTCATTTTCAAGAACTGGGTCGGGCACATACTTGTAATACGGTACCTCAGAATCGACAAGTTTATATTTCAAAGCAAGTTGCTGGTGAATAATCCTGGCTACTTGGTTATGCCTGTGCAAGTACTCACCGTTAGCCAGACGAGAACAACCAGAGATAATATGTCTGATGGACTCACCCGGACGGTGGCATGCCCGACACACGTCAACCGACCCGTCCTTCATAATATGTCTCCGGTAGTTATTCGTCAAGACACCTTCGTCCATAATTGCACAGACGAAACCTTCAGTTTCCCCGAAAAGGTCCCGAAAACGTAGCCAGGATACGGACGCTAAGAAGTCTACACCGGGCTCATGAAGAGCCCGATAGAAGCGCCCGTGAAGCTCCTCGCTTTGCCATACCTCCTTGCGGACATCGGTAGTAAGTATTAATGGTTTGCGCCAGTTCTCTTGAGCCATGGAGAGCGGGGTGAGTCCCTTGTCCACTGCAACCACATCACGGTGCATACCCACTTCGGCTTTTAATAAATATTCTCTGAGATTGCACACCTCTCGGTTGTGGAGGGTCTTCGCGTTTAAAAAGCCTCGACCCCCGCATTTCCGCGGGATGTACAATCTCATCACTGGTGATCGTGGGTGATGCATCCGGTTTGCGGTCAGTAGTGTACGGACCCTTCTATCCAGGGCATCGAGTTCGGTCTGAGTCCATTTGAGTATGCCGAAAGAGTACATCAAGACCGGCATGACCCAACTGTTGAAGGCGCGCACTTTGTTTCCGCCCGAAAGAAGGCTAATTAACACCTTCATGCGACCAAAGAAGCGCTCCCTCAACTTTTGCTTCATGTCAGCAACGTTGATGCCTAATGCTTCCGACATACCCAAATACTTATAGCTTTCGGATGAGGAGAGGGATCTAAGGTGTATGGAATCCGAGAGTTGAATTCCCTCGGATTCCATAATCTCCCCTCGCTTTACATGCATGACCGCACATTTGTCCACACCAAATTCCATCCTGATGGCGCTACTGAAAGTTTCAGTTACCTTCAGTAGCTCCAGCAGTCGTAATTTATTGGGGGCAAAGAGTTTCAAATCATCCATGTAGAGGAGGTGAGATATGACCTGACCACCTCTCTTCAACCAATAGCCTAGACCTGAATCCTCCAGCAATGTGCTTAGAGGATTCAGGGCCAAGCAGAACCAAAGTGGACTTAAACTGTCGCCCTGAAATATTCCCCGTTTGATCCATACAGGCTCATCATTCCCCTGGATCTGTCGACACCCCGGATATCGAAAGACCGTCCTCCATTGCCCCATGCACGACTCAAGGAAGGTGCGTAAAGTTGCATCGATCTTGTACAATTCCAGCACCCTTATGAGCCACGCATGTGGCACCGAGTCATAGGCCTTCTTATAGTCTATCCAGCATGTCGACAGATCCTTGCGGGATCGACGAACCTGTTGGCTAATGGCCATGTCGATGAGGAGTAGCTCCTTAGTACCGCGGGACCCATTCCTACATCCATTTTGAGAGGCAGACATAATCGAGTTATTGTCAATGTGCGTATTAATTTTTGCTCTCAAAATGGATGTAAGAGTTTATAAACCGTCGACAAACATGTGATTGGTCTATAATTCTTGGGTTCCGCGGGACTACCTGACTTATGAAGCAGGTGGGTAACGCCTGTTGTTAGAAACTGCGGTAGCGACCCAGACTCTAAGGATGACTGGAATGGAGATGCCAAACAACTGTGTGAACTAATTAGCCATTTTAACCAAAAGTTATGCAGTCCGTCCGGTCCCGGTGATTTCCAATTCGGTAACGGACGGACTGCTCTGGCTACGTCTAATGGCGTATTTAAGACTGGTTCCATTTCTGGTATAGTTCCACACACTCGCTCGATATCCTGCATCCAGCCACCCTCAGCGTGATAGACGGGCACCGACCAGATGCTGCGCCAGAATGCATTCGTGTTGACATCATCCGGGCGGCACACGCCCGTCACGTTTTGTTCAGGTCGCTCCCAAGCTCTATATACCCACCTCTCATCGCTCTGGAACATGCGATTCTGCGTGTACCGATCAACCCGCCGCTTAATTATACCGCTGAATAGGGCTCGCCCATGCACAAACTTTCTGCTTCAATGTGCATAGGTAGTTATTTATGTATTATATTAATTATTATAATATGTAAGTTTGCAGAAACAATATGATCTAAATGGTATTTTTGGTCGTATCTATTTACTCGTATCACCCAACAATTAATTATTACCCCACTCTCACTCAGACGTGGATCTCTACATCCAAATCTGGAAGTTCAACCATCTTGTTCGCTTGTTCTTCATTATTGAGGATTTAATAGTTCTTATATCCATGCTCATGCTCTGTCACAGAAATTATTTGTCTACGAATAGCTATTGAATGTACATCACTGACCTAGAGGTCAATGATATACATGGTGATTGATTTAGGAGCCCGTGCTTCGAGGGCAGATCAATTATGATACATTTTTTACTTCCGCCCTACCTGTAACCAATGCTGCCCTACCTCAAATTCGACTCTAGCTACAGCCCTGCCTACGGATAAACACAAAATAACAAGGAGTGCCAAATAACACAAGACAAAAAAGGGAACCCTTTAAACAAGAAGAACATTAAAAAAAATACATGATGTATGTATGCCATTCATACCAAAAATTAAAATTATTACATTGCGTGACAATTTCAGAAGAGGTTGGTCACCCCTGTCTTGGGATCAGAGCGAGCGATTATCCTTTTACATATTTTTTTTATTTTTTAGGGATATAAATATTGCAACAAGACGTTCTGAAAACATTATTTTACTTCGTTTTGCATTGTTTTATAATACGGTTTCAAACCTAATGCCGACGACCCTCCTCGAGGGTTCACTTTAGCTCACACGTAATGCCGGTGACCCTCCTGGAGGGTCCACTTGCAATATGCATGGCGGCATGGCGTATGAGCTCTATGAAAAGTGGGTAGAGTCGAAAGTGTTAAATGTTGGTGAATACGGGCCTGAGTGTATTATTGCAAAAAAAAAAAAATTTTCAGCGACTCCTCTTGCTGACTGTACCTGTATACGAATGGTATTATACGATCTTCTTACAGAATGAACAATATACCTAATAGAGCAGCAACGACGTCTGAATGACACTGTTCTTTCAGGTATTGTTGGTCATGTCTGTAATTGTGTCAGAAATTGTATTGACAAAACAAGATGGCGACGTTAGGTCTGGTTTTATTAAAACGCGCCACAATTACATTAGCGTAGCGTTATTTCTGGGTCGAAATCGCTATGAAAATTGACAAGATTTTCCGCCGTCCCCGGGCAAGGTGGCCTACTGGCTTGCTGCCAGTCGGCCGGTGCATGCTGAAATAAAATAAAATCTATACTTATAATAAATCTATAGAAGTGAAAATTCTGTACATTGAAAATATCAAAAAAATAAATGGCAGGGGGTGTTACTAGACCGACACCGAACCCAAAAATGTGATTAAAAAAAAATTTGTTTGTCTGTCTGTCTGTTTGTTCAGGCATCAAGCAAAAACTTCCGGTTCGATTACGATGAAACTTGGTATAATTATTCTTTAATATCCTGGGCACCACACTGGGTACTTTTATCCCGGAAAAGTATATACAATAAAAAACAAACTTAATTTTGCGGTTCGATCCCTAGACCCGATTACTGTACCAACCGCAAATAATATGTTTGTCGTAATTTACGTCACCCTCAGTGGTGTTCACTAAGGGGCGCTGCACACGGCTAAGATACTATAATATTTTATCTTAAGATACAATATCGCTCGCCATAGAATTCAATGGACTATCACACACGACGAAGATAATAAATAATATTTCATATTTTCATATCTTAAGATGAATTTGTATGGCGAGCGATATTGTATCTTAAGATAAAATATTATAGTATCTTAGCCGTGTGCAGCGCCCCTAAGTTATGCTGTAAATGTAGTGCTGAAGGTTGAATTTGGCTTGGACCGTTCGCAGCACACGCGTGGCGCGCGGCCGCCACGGATCGCTACCGTATATAAGGACGGAAACTGAGCGCGCGCGCATCATACATTTTTTGAACTTTGATTTGAACGGACGTTTCGAGTGGCGAGCGTTCGTTCTTATTAGCATTCTATAAATTGTATGTTTTAACTGCTACTTGCAATTCTAAACCCGCTTTTTAGTGCGACCTTTTTATTCCTTTTAGTTTTTACTTAGTACAGTTTAAGGTAGAGTTATTTAGGTTTATTTTTATAAGTCGTAGGTATAGATTTTAAATTTAAGGTATAGGTAGTATATTTGATAGTGTACGTAGTGACCGTAGGTTATTTTATAATACTGTTAGGTAGGATTAGTCATTCGTATAGATATTAGTTTTTAGGGATTTTGCTTATTTATTGAGTTTTTTCATTTTTTTCATTTCATCAGAAATAGGTTTATTTAGGTAGGTAGGTATTTTATTTTCTGTTATTGAGTTTTTTTTTTTTTTTTATTAGGTAGGTACTTAGGTTTTCTTTTATAAGGCGTAGACCGTATAGATTTTAATTTCAAGTAAGTATAGGTAGGGGCCCGCGCCGGGACAGAAGTATTAATACCGGTATGCTCGATAGATAACCTTCTACACAAATAGCACTTTACACAAAAAACTCATTGATAAGTTTCGTCATCCACGCGAACGAAGTCGCGGGCACAGCTAGTAACGTAATAAATTTAAAAACTTATTAATTATTAAACATATTATCAATGTTCTGTGTCTTGTAATGTTAATCACTTTACATACCTAGTATTGTATACAATCAAGTATTTTCTAAATGAACAGGCAGCTGTGCTGCTGGGGAGTTTGTTGCGCCACTTCTTCCCAGCGAAAGCACTATGAAGTGGTGAAGGGCGGGCGTTTTGAGGGACTGTCTTTTGTAATTTTGACGTTCGAAAAGTGCTGATTCTCAGCCTAATTTGAATAAATGACTTGATTTTGAATTTGAAATTAAAAGCAATTCGTCAAAGATCATTCATCATTCGTCAGATATCTTTAGAATAAAGTCATACCAACAAACAATACATAAGATAAGATATAATAAGAAAAAGTTGTAAGGCAAAATAATGATTGCATACACGTCACAAGGTTTGTGTGCAATACAGTGTGCAATATTGATCTTATAGTCCTTTCAAAGCCTCTGACAACAGCAACCTTATTGTGACGCGAATAAAGATCACGGTGATTTTGACAGTGATGCAAAGTCAGAGTTAAAATAACTGTGAATGGACTCAATGGAATTTACAATTCTTAACAATAGACCTCAATATTAATTTTCCTTGCATTATTAGTTTTTGTTTACCAGTTTTTTGAAGGTACCCCGTTGCCGCGTCGAGAGCATCTAATGCGTTTGAAAATTGCTGGACCTATTAATACCTACCATCACAGAAGGTACCACCTCAGTAGCGCCGACCCCAACTCGTGTCAAATTAATCTACCATTGAAAACTATAACATATCTTGTTTTCCATCCTTTTTGAAGAGCAATTGTCTATTATAAGTAGGTATTATACCCTATAAAAACAAAAAAAGGTGTATTCGTCCACCGGCGGTGAACTGTTCCGCAGCTGCTGCTCAGTCAGTATTACCGCAGTAGGTACAGCACAAATTTGCCGCAGAACCTGGCATCGAAGCAATACCTAATAATGCATAGTTACATGAGGGCTCCCCATAGAGCTAGCTGAGTCCCACGTTGCTGGCGCCCAACCTGAAGGTCAATGGTACGACGAAATGAATGATGATGCAACGTGACATTCTAAATTTGTAGTTGTTGTTTGTGTAGTTGAACGAAATAATTTGCCAGACCAAAACTAACTAATGAAGATGAAACGCCGATAGGAAAAGAAGCAATATAAAATACTGTATTTCATTTTACTGTTGGCAATACTCTACATAAATGACAGGGAAGGAAACACTACAATTTATATTCATAATAAAATCCAATATGTGACTACATTTGTTTTCTGGGCGAAAATAAAGCAGTTATGGCTGTGAATTTTAAAAGCTGTGACAGCTTGTCTCCCGACGACGAGCCCAAACTGAATTGCGATAGACTGAAGAACGATGTTCAAAATATCTTGTTGAAAGACGCAGTGAGTTGTATTTGTGTGCATACCAAGTTTATATGTCTAGGAACACAATTGGGTGTGATACATCTTCTAGACCATGAAGGGAACACAGTGCCGATATCGCAAGACGGGAAGCACAAGGAGCTGCAGGCTCATTCAATAGCTGTGAACAGAATCTCGGTGGATCTGAATGGGGACTTCATCGCCAGCTGCTCGGCCGACGGCAAGGTGATGGTGTACGGGTTGTATACAAGCGACAACTCTCGCCCCTCATTAGGCAGGGTGGTGAAGTCTATCGCCTTGGATCCTTGTTACGGCAAGCCGGGCTCGGGGAGGAAATTTTTAACAGGTAATAAGCGTGATACTTATTTTCTTGAAATAGCTAGTCATATTTTCGAGCAATGAGAATTTAGAGATTATTGTATTAATGATTTTTATGATTAATTCTATACACGGGTTCGTTACAGTCGCGTAATCGTAATCGTTAATCAACATAGGTAGCTACCATCTACAGCACATCGGTATTGACAATTTGACAGTGCCTTTATGTCGTAGCAGTCAGGAGTGCGGTCTCAGAAGGGTCAAGTGGAGCCTTAAAAAAACTCTATGAGCCATGGGCTTATACAAAAAAATAAACCCTGATAATTATAATACCTACCTATATAATTGCGTGGGCTGCCTATAAGTGTGAAAATCTCCCGATTTCGCCCGCTGTTCAGCTGGTATTTCCCTTGTTTTATGCTAAACCTAAAGTTTGCAATGCCATCAATCCACCGCGAAAACTAAAAAACTTTTGTAGCTTATGGCAAAATATTATTTTTTAGGCAAGGACTTCGTTAGATAGCTTTAGATAATAGCTTTAAGGTGGAAGAAAATAAAATGACAATAGGTACTTCTTATATTTTGTAGAGAAAACATTTTGTTTCAAAATAATTCCATAATACTTTTTTTTTAATTGCTGAATAATGGAAAGCGATGGATACTTGCAACTATTAAGAAAGATAAGAAAAGATTATTTAGGTTGCTATTTATACAACAATCTAAATATTCTTTAATTTTATGTCTTCAGTCGGATAAAATCATGTCATTACTAAGATCACAAAAAAATCAACATGCATTATATTAATTTTGTTTTGATACTTAGCATATGCTTAGCATTCTTTTTTTTTATTACAGCCGACACCAAGATAACATTACACGAAAAGACATTCCTGAACCGCCATCGTAGCACAGTTCTATGCGAGTGTGAAGGCTACGTGCAGGCCATGTCGTGGCACGAGCGCTTCGTGGCGTGGGCCAGCGAGGTGGGCGTGCGCGTGTACGACCTGGTGGCACGCTGCTCGCTCCGTCTTATCTTGTGGGAGAAGGTCTCCAACCGGTCCATAGAAGACTATCGCTGCAACCTGCTCTGGTGTGCCCCCAAAACGCTCATGATTGGGTGGGTCGACACCATCAGGATCTGCCTCATACGAAAACGAAGTCAAATCGAACTTCAAACAAGAGATGTCACCGAGTATTTAGTCGATTCCGTGTATTCTTTCCAGACAGACTACTTTATCAGTGGGTTAGGTCCCCTGGACGACCAGTTAGTAGTCCTGGGAGTACATAAAGAGCGCGAGTCTAAAACCGGTAAGGCGCAAAATCCTGTGCTTACCGTCTCTGACTATAAAAACTTTAAACTACGAACTACTTCCAAGAAAAGTCTCAACATTCGTGGTTATGAGGAATATTCATGTAACGACTACTATTTAGATATGCTCATAGAGGAAAAAAGATTTTTCATAGTGTCTCCCAAGGACATTGTAGTGGCTAGCCCTTACGATATCGACGATAGAGTTAAATGGCTTACAGAACAAGGTCGATTCGAGAAAGCAATTACCGTTCTCGAAGAAGTTGGCGGGAAGACGTCGAAACACTCGGTGGTGACCGTCGGCGTGCAGTACCTGGACCACTTGATGACTGAGCACTTGCACGAGGAGGCGGCCATACTGTGCGCCAGGATTTGTAAGAATGATAAAGTGTTGTGGGAGACGCAGATATTGAAATTTGCTGAAGTGAACCAGTTGCGAGCGATCAGTCCGTATGTGCCTAAAACTCCTGAACAAGCATTGAGTTCTTACATATACGAGTTAATATTCTATGAGTTTTTAAAGTTGGACTCTCAGGGATTCCTGAAATTAGTTCAAGAATGGAACCCCGCGTTATACAAGACCGGGGTCATCGTCAAGGAAGTCTTAGAACATCTGTTGAACACGGAGGTTTATAAAAATATTTATTTAGAAGCTTTGGCTCTTTTGTATTGCTACCAAAAGAAATACGAGAAGGCTTTAACGACGTATTTGACTCTCCAGCACAAAGACGTGTTCACTCTGATCACTAAACACAACATGCACAACGTGATACGCGACAAGATATTGGACCTGATGACTCTCGACTGTGGGAAGGCAATATCAATACTTCTAGACAAGCCCAGAGTACCTGTAGAGGTGGTAGAAAAGCAACTTGCAAGCAATGACATGTTGCTGTTTAAATATTTAGATGCATATAGCAAAATTGAACCTAACGGTAAGTATCACGGAAAGTTAGTTAGACTTTACGCTAAATATGCGCGGGACAAACTTCTTCCATTTTTAAAATGCAGTGACAATTACCCAATTCAAGAAGCTTTGGATGTGTGCCAGAACAATGAGTTTTACCCCGAGATGGTGTTCCTATTGGGACGTATTGGCAACACGAGAGAAGCACTGCAAATCATTATAGAGCAGCTGAAGGATATAAACCAAGCTATCAATTTCTGTCAAGAACACAACGATAAGGAATTGTGGATGGACCTCATCAAGCGCACTGTGGACAAGCCTGAGTATGTGACGTTACTGCTCAAGAGAATAGGAAACTACGTGGACCCGCGAATATTATTACAAAACATACAATCTGGATGTGAGATAAAGGATCTAAAAGACTCATTAGCAAAGATGATGTGTGATTATCACCTTCAGCTGTCAGTGCAGGAAGCATGTAAAATGATCACTTTGCGGAACTACTTCGACATACAACAGAAGCAAATCATCAATCAGCAGAGAGGTATATCTGTTACGAATGACTTCATGTGTTGTGTGTGCCACTGTCCTATCATAGATAAGTATGTATCCAATGCCTCAGATTTGGTCGTTTACAACTGTAGGCACTCTTTCCACATGAAGTGCCTTCCCGAGGAAGTGCAGTGCCAGACTTGTACGGTGTGCAATGCCGTCAAAATGTAACCCGCGGGGTAAATAGGTAACACACCAACAGTAGGAATGGGAATGGGAACAACAATAATTGCGTTATGCGTAAGTACTTATACTTTGCGTTATGTTACGTTGTTGAGCAGATTCATTTTTCGAACATATGAAGCAATGGATTAGCAGTATCCTTCAAAATGTTATTGATTGTGATTGATAGTTTGCTACGCAAGGGCGCAGAATCACTAATTCTCATTTCTAATTTTATTTTATATAAAGTGACTTATATTATTTTTCATTGTATTAGATAAATTCCAGATAAGTACTTACAAAGGAAATAAATGTGGGTGTTGTAATTTCAGTTTTTACCTAATTCATAAAGCGCTTTCAGTTTAAAAGATTTAAATACTCGTATTTATTTATTTTCTAATATAATATGTTGGGCACTCTGGGCGTCGGGCGACACGGCGGCTGCTCACAGCGCGCAGGGCCGCATGCTGGCTCAGCCCGGCCCGCCGCTTACAAAGTGCAGGGCCGCATGCTGGCCCAGTCCGGCCCGACGCTCACAAAGCGCAGGGCCGCATGCTGGCCCAGTCCGGCCCGACCCTCAAAAAGCGCAGGGCCGCATGCTGGCCCAGTCCGGCCCGACGCTCACAGCGACCGGCAGCGACCCCGCCATACCGCACAGCTGCCCGCACCCCTCCATTACTTGTTTAATTATTACTGAAATATTAAATATGTTAATTTTTCCCTAAACGAGTTCATCATATCGGGATAATATTCAATATTACACTTTTTTAGGGTAAAATCACATGAAAACTGATCGTGCGGTTATTTTAGTAAGTAGGTAAAAGGAAAAGTGGCTGGCAAAGTGCGCGCTCGCTCAGCGCACCTGGCGACAAGCATTGTGAGGTGCGTTGTGGTTGTCTTGAGCAGCAAACGTTCAGGATTTCAGACCTTTCCAGCAACACAAAGAGATGAAAAAAAGCTAGTTTTTAAACAGCATAGAGCGTTAGTTACGCTCTATGCTGTTTAAAAACTAGCTTTTTTGGAACGAAGTTCTTTTACGCGATTCGCGTTAGGAGTAAACTTTTACGCGATTCGCGTTAGGAGTAAACTGGTAGAAATCGTCACGTAACGAAAAAGCATTATTCAATGCGACTATCTCTCTCTCTCCGTCTTTTTCTATTAGGAAGAGAAATAGTTTCCTGGTTTTCGAGGGTGCTGTAGCCATATAAGGTAAAAATTAAAATCTCACCGGGTGTTGTTTGTGTTGTTGGTGCTAAAATCGATAGCAAGGTCAATATGAAAATCCAAGACAGCGGCAACTTTATGAGAGCTTCTAAAAACATATATATAAAAACACGTTTTAAATTCACACTTTTTTTTTCTCTCTCTCTCTGTCTCTTTCTATTATATACAAGTGTGTGTGAGTGCGAGTATCGCGGAAGGAAGTTTCTGACAGGAATCCCCCAACTGTACTCGTTTTTTTTTTTTTATATTTGTTTACCAGCGGCTCTGGCCACGTGTCGGTCCTCCACCTCCCACACGAGCTCGTCGTGTATCTGCAGCACAAGCTGCGCGTCTACCGGCGGCGAACTGCTCCGCAACTGCAGCTCAGTCAGTATCATCGCAGTCTTGCACAAGTCTGCCGCAGAACCTGCCAGTGGAACGAAGAACCACAATGAACATATTAGTGCATAGTTGCATGAGACCTCAGTTAGCTGTATAGGAGAGCCCTTAGTGCTAACTGAGGGATCGGACGTAGAGGGAGGAATATTACGGCCGAGTCCTCCCTTCTACTTCCGTCCCGTCTTACGTAGTAGGTACCCCACGCTGATGGAACGACGAAAAACACTAAAACGAATGATGAGACGTTCTAAACTCAAGCACCAAGTTGCTAGTGATGGAAGAGGCTCCTTACTTAGTAAATAAATGATGAGAAGGAGTATTGGTAGTTTAAGCGTTGGGTACAGTGTAGAGTGTGTTGATGGGTACTCGTAAATAATAACTCCGCAGGCTGGTAATTGAGACTTGATTTATTTTCCAAAACATCCTATTTATATACACATTGTTATTAGTACGCTTAGGCGTAGCATGTTACTCTTTAAATTCTATCGACCAATAGTGACGCGCCGTTGGGCGAGCCGCGCGCGGGGCGCGGGGCGCTGTGTTGCACACGGCCTATTCGTCGCGAAGGCATAAATATGAGTCGCGCGCCGATCGCGGTCCTTTTCACCGGACGCCGTCGTCGAGTGCGGATGAAGATTGTCTGCCGATCCGCGGGACGCGTATGTCGTCCGCGTCGTGTGTCCACGTGTCCCGAAGCGTGCAGTGAAGATACGGAGGGTGCTGGTGCTTCCGCTTGCTTTGCTTGCGCTTACAAACCGCTTCTTTCGAAGCGAACGTATGCGGCACGGCGTTGTGATCACGCTCGTGCCCCATCGATGTTTCTTTAATAAGAGCTCTTACGTACTCGTCTTTTTCAAGATGATTGCTTCAATGTTTCTTGCGGATTTGTCAAAACGTGATCAGCGGTGGTATGTCGTAACTGGTTCGGTGGTACATGGTAACTGGTTTGGTGGTATGAGGTAACTGGTTCGGTGGTATGGTAATTGGTTCGGTGGTATGGTAATTAGTTCGGAGGTAAGGTACTGTGTCACTACATCACTCCCCCCTAAGCGAAGCGTACGTTGTGTTTCACCGCGCGGCCGGATCGAGTGACGTATGTGTCGCGCGGTGCGCTGGGGGTTGATGACCGCGGCTCGACGGTCGCAGTTGGTAAACTGTTAGTGCGCGATGCTTGTTGTTGCGTACATGTTGTTGTAGAAGTGGTAAACTCCTCTTCGTTGAGTAGGTGCGCTGGCTTAAGTCTGTCTATTGAGACAACTGTAGTTCGAAGTGGCATCTGTATGGTGAAATGTTTGCCATCACGTTGAATCACCTTGAACGGGCCGTCGTAAGGAGGGGTCAATGGACTTCGCACGGTATCATTGCGCACGAAAACATGAGTACATGTCGTTAGGTCCTTATATACAAATGTGCTCCTGTTGTTGACACGTGACTTGCTGCTTGGTGCGAGTGATGCCATTGTTTCGGTCAGCTGGCGTACGAATTCTGCGTCTTCATTTTTCGGCTGTGTAGGCGCGAAGAAATCTGACGGTATTCTCAGTGACGATCCGTAGGTCATCAGGGCCGGGCTGACATGTGTGTCTTCACGAAGCGCTGTACGTAGTCCAAGCAGCACGGTCGGTAGGTCCTCGCTCCAGTGTGTGCCGGCGCCTCTCGCCATGAGCGCGGCCTTCAAGGTTCGATGCCAGCGTTCGACTTGACCATTTGCTTGCGGGTGGTATGCAGTAGTTCGAATTCTGGTGATGCCGAATTTCTTCATCAGTGCATTGAATAACGATGATTCGAATTGCCTTCCTTGATCCGTCGTTACACGTAACGGACAGCCAAATCGCGATAACCATCCCTCGTAAATCGCCTTAGCAACAGTGTCGGCGGTGACGTCACGAATAGGTATTGCTTCCGGCCATTTAGTGCAGCGGTCGATCATTGTTACTAGATATCTGTAGTCGTTAGATGGCGGCAGTGGTCCCACGATGTCCACGTGCACGTGTTCGAAGCGCGATGATTTTTGAAACTCGCCGAGTGGACTGATAACGTGTCGTTGAACTTTCCCGCGCTGGCAACCGATGCATGATTTCGCCCACAAACCAACCTCTCTGTTCATACTTGGCCAAAAAAACTTTGTAGACATTATTCTTCTTGTTGTTCGCACACCAGGGTGACTTAGTTCGTGTTGCGCTTTGAATGCTACTATACGATAAGTCGCTGGTAGGTATGGACGAACGTTGCCGGTTGATGTTTCGCATATGATGGGTCGTTGACCTCCGGGCAATGTGATAGGCGCAAACTTTAGACTTGGGTTAGACATGCAGCTCTTCAGTTCTTCATCATTCTCTTGGTCTTGAGCGAGTTGGTTGTAGTCGATCGTGGAATGTGATAAGTTGATTTCTTCGATGCGTGATAAGGCGTCCGCTGCTTCGTTCTTTTCACCGTGAATGTACTCGATCTTCGCACAGAACTGACTAATGTAGTGTAGCTGACGTTCTCTTCGTGGTGTATCGCTACTACTTGGTGTTCTTGTCAGCGCGTAAGTTAGAGGTTTGTGATCGGTGAATATTATTAGGTCACTGCCCTCTATCAGTCGTCGTAGGTGTTGCACTGCGGTGTACATTGCTAATAATTCGCGATCGTACACGCTGTAGCGTCGCTGCGTCTCACTCATAGTTTTTGAAAAGAATGCCAATGGTCTCCAAATGTTGTCCACCTTTTGTTGTAGAACGGCGCCGATGCTAGTATTCGATGCGTCGGTAAATAAACATAGCGGCGCGTTAGGTATCGGGTGAGTCAGTGTCGTTGCCTTGAGTATGCTTTGTCGGCATTTCTCAAA
This sequence comes from Apamea monoglypha, assembly GCA_911387795.2. NCBI lineage: Eukaryota > Metazoa > Arthropoda > Insecta > Lepidoptera > Noctuidae > Apamea > Apamea monoglypha. The sequence goes on from OU426922.1 coordinate 20,333,329, forward strand.
GGCTTGTTCTGCTACTTGAGACCATTGTATCGGAGTTTTGTCGTTCTTCTTACTGTTGTGTAGGTATTTATTTAATTCGTGTTGGTATTCGGCTTGATGAGGTAAACAACCACGGTAGAAGTTTATCATTCCTAAGAATCTTCTTAGTTCTTGCACTGTTTGTGGTTTCGGATAGTTGACTATGGCTTGTATTCGTTCTTGAGTGGGTTTGATTCCCTCTGATGACACTTCGTATCCGAGGAACTCGATGTTTTCCTTGTCAAACTCGCACTTTTCGATGTTAAGACTGACGCCGTAGGTATTTAGGCGTTCGAGTACTAGTTCCAAGTGGCGGCGGTGTTCTTCCTTATTTTTCGAGTGAACGAGCAGGTCGTCGACGAAACAGAATACGTTGTCATCTAGTCCTCGAAGAACCTCGTGCATGAAACGTTGAAAGGTTTGACCGGAGTTTCTTAAGCCGAAAGTCATGCAGGTGAATTCGAAGAGGCCAAAAGGTGTTATTATAGCTGTTTTTTGAGCATCTTGATTTGCGATAGGTATCCAGAAATATGCCATTTTCAAATCGAGTTTTGAGAATATTTTCTTTCCGTGAAGTTGGTATGTAAAATCTTGAATTCGAGGAATGGGGTAACGGTCGGGAACGGTGACGGCGTTAAGTCTTCTGTAATCGCCGCATACTCGAAGTGATCCGTCTTTCTTCTTGACGATGTGAAGTGGACTCGCCCACGGACTGTTTGACGGTTTGCATATTCCCATCTCGATCATGCGCTCGAATTCGAGTTTTGCCGCCTTATATTTGTCGGGCGGTAGAGGGCGCGGCCGTGAGTAGATCGGCGGCCCTGTTGTCTCGATGTGATGAGTGACGTCATGCTTGGTAGGAGTTTTGAGTGTCATTGGTCGAAGTACATCGGGATATTTCTTTAGCAGGTCGTGATGAGTGTGGTCGCGGTTGATAATGTAGATTGATTCTTCATGGCTGTTTACTTTCACGGCGTTAACACTGAGCTCGGTTACTCGGTCGATGAGTTTTCTTTGGTGCAAGTCGACTACCAGTTTATGATGCACTAGGAAATCGGCACCCAGTATCGAAGTCTTCACATTAGCGACGACGAAAGTCCATTTGAAACTTCTTCGTAAGCCTAGGTTGAGCTCGAGTGTGCGCTCTCCGTAGGTACGAATCTCTGTTCCGTTTGCCGCGTAAAGTTTGTAGCCTGCATTCTCCGCCGGTCTCGAATATTTCTGGTTTCGAGCGGCTAACACTGATATGTCGGCTCCCGTGTCCACAAGAAATGTTTCTCTAGATTTTATGTCGATCACACATAAGCGGCGGCTTGGCTGGTTTACATCGACGCCCGCCACTATCGATGTACGTTCTAGTTTCCCCGCTTTGAACACGGCGATTCACATTTCCGTGCCTCGTTGCCGAATCGGTAATGGTAGCGGCACAGCCAGTCGGGATCGCCGGGCTTGCGGGCGTTATCAGTACGCTGTCTTGAATGTGAGCGTGAGCGGCTGCGATGTGCGGGGTTTTGGCGGGAACGGCGATACGACGAATGTTGATGGTTGCGGAGTTCGGCGACATCGAGTGATAATTTCTCTATTTGTTTCGTAAGCATATTGATTTGAAGGGTTGTTATTGCGTTTAACTGTACCTCGTTGCCTGCTGGACTTGATGTCGAAGGGTTTGTTGTGGAGACTGCGGCGACTGTAGCGGGTTCGAAATGCTCCATCATTTTGTCTGCCATCGCAGCTAGCACTTCGAGCGATGACTCGGTGTTGACAGAGAGCACGGCGCGAACTTGTGCGGGCAGCTGGTTGAGCCACATAACCTTCAGCGCTTCATCAGATAGTAACTTGCCACTGAGGTCTCGCATTTTACGCAGCAGCTGGCTTGGCTTGTTGTCGCCGAGTTCGAGGCCGCTGAGTAGCTTCTGTAACTGCCGGTGGTCTGACTCTTGGTACGTTGAGATGAGTCTGTCCTTGAGCGTGCTGTACTTGCCGGTGGTCGGTGGGTGTAAAATGATGTCACCGATTTGTTCTAGGTCACTGTTGCCGAGTAGCGGGACGACGAGATTGAATTTCTGCTCCTCACCCAACTTGCTGGCAGCCACGGCGGCTTCGAATTGCGCGAACCACAGGCGCGGGTTTTGGCGCCAAAATGGTGGTAGTCGTGCCGGAAGTGAGATTGTTGCCACGTCGCTCTTCTCTGTTTTGATGCCCTGAGCATCGCTAAACTCGTCGTTCTTCATGGTGATTCTACTGGGATCTTGCAGGAGTTCGATGTTGCAGGAACTCAAGCTTCGGCTTCAGGAACGTGTTCGGTTTCACGGGGTCACCAATTTAAGCGTTGGGTACAGTGTAGAGTGTGTTGATGGGTACTCGTAAATAATAACTCCGCAGGCTGGTAATTGAGACTTGATTTATTTTCCAAAACATCCTATTTATATACACATTGTTATTAGTACGCTTAGGCGTAGCATGTTACTCTTTAAATTCTATCGACCAATAGTGACGCGCCGTTGGGCGAGCCGCGCGCGGGGCGCGGGGCGCTGTGTTGCACACGGCCTATTCGTCGCGAAGGCATAAATATGAGTCGCGCGCCGATCGCGGTCCTTTTCACCGGACGCCGTCGTCGAGTGCGGATGAAGATTGTCTGCCGATCCGCGGGACGCGTATGTCGTCCGCGTCGTGTGTCCACGTGTCCCGAAGCGTGCAGTGAAGATACGGAGGGTGCTGGTGCTTCCGCTTGCTTTGCTTGCGCTTACAAACCGCTTCTTTCGAAGCGAACGTATGCGGCACGGCGTTGTGATCACGCTCGTGCCCCATCGATGTTTCTTTAATAAGAGCTCTTACGTACTCGTCTTTTTCAAGATGATTGCTTCAATGTTTCTTGCGGATTTGTCAAAACGTGATCAGCGGTGGTATGTCGTAACTGGTTCGGTGGTACATGGTAACTGGTTTGGTGGTATGAGGTAACTGGTTCGGTGGTATGGTAATTGGTTCGGTGGTATGGTAATTAGTTCGGAGGTAAGGTACTGTGTCACTACAGTAGGTACTACAGCTAGAACTTTACGCTCTTCAGACACCAACCAGAGTATCCGATGTGATGTTCCTTGCAATTAGCTCTAAGTAGTACCTACAGATTCAAGTTATAGGATCAGTTGTAACGTTGCGGAAACCACGGAATTGACAATAACTAAATCTCCTCAGAGATCTTAATCACAATTAAAAAACCAAAAGTAAAATAATTTCGCATTATTATTTGCGCGATATCGATTTCCTAAAAAATAAAAGTTTCTTTCGTGGCACTTGTGCGTTTGCAAAAATATCGTTTTGGCACTAAAAGCGTTTTTTTTTCATGAAACATGGCTAACCCTATTGTTTTTTTTTTTAATTTTCACCAGCCTATGTTACCCGGGATAACGCAACGCTTCTAACGATACCACATACATTGATATCGGTTATACCTACAGATTTGCCAAAAAAGGTGAAATAGCTGCACAGTTTCAGATGTTGCCAAACCTTGCACGACGAAGTTGACAGCTTGTCGTTCAGCGTGCGACTTCAAGTTCAAGTCTTCGCTGACGATGTTGGTGAACCGACGCACGCGGCCGCACAGCGTGGCCAGGCGGCCGCGCGCCGCGCCGCAGCGCGACACCACGTCGCGGCCGAACGACTTCAGCGACGGAAACGTTCCTGACATTGTTACAACGACTTTAGATCACTGCTATGCTCTCCGAACAGACAGACAGAGGTGTGCCTGACCCTGACCTATAGGATACCCGCATTACAGTAATTTCATCAGCTATAGGTAGGTATATAGGTACCTCCTACTTGGACCACTTTAACAAAAACAGAAATTATGTTGAAGCGTTAGTCTACACGTGTACGAGAGCCTCAACAGCACTTACTGTTGAAGCTTGCGGTGACCTGCAGCGCCTGCTGGTAGTCCACGTCCAGGATCTCCATGAGCTTGCGCGTGCCGGCGCCGTACAGGCTCGCATACACCAGCCGCTTGGTGCGCTCACGCTCATCGGCTACGACGTCGGCCTCCGGCTTCTTCAGCCTGTAGATAATTCGAAAGTAAATGCTCGAAGAAGTCGGAGACACTGAAACAGATCGCTTGCGCTGCTACTTGTCAATTTGTGTTGATATCTTGTAAGCCAGCCAGATAAAACCGGAACTGTATAGGTGCTTACGACCCTATTGAGAGTCGATACGTATGTCTCCGGTTTAAACACAAGTCGTATTCGGAGCTGATGTTTAGTTGGGATAGATAGAGAGTTTAGGACTAGAGGATCTCACCACTGTGCAGCCAGCACCCTGAACAGGTCGGCCGAGCCCGCGAGTGCGCTCAGCAGGGCGGTGTCGCCCGCGGCGTGCGCGAACACGCGGCACTCCACGTGCTGGAAGTCGGCCGCCAGGAACGAGCGGCCGGCGCGCGGGACGTACACCGAACGGAACATCAGCTGTGACCTGTCTGCTATAACATAGTACGTACAGACGCCAGCACACCAAGCTACTATAATCTGTCAAATTTCTTTAATAGATTTTCAACTTTATCGCTAAAGCATTAGGTTCAAAGTTGATTGGGAAAATTTGACAGTTTCGGCTACCCGAAACTGTCTGTATGTTGTCACTCATTGAGTTATTTGGCAATACGTCCGTTTAAAAACATGGATGAATTGCTCTTGTGTGTTTTGGTATCGATTTAAGACTTAGATTGTGCGAAACTCACCAAAATAAGTATAGCATAGTTACATACCATTCACTAAGGATAGTCAACATCTGACGGAAAATTCACCGCGTAACGCCAGAACGGACAAGTAGATAGTAAAACATTCAACCTTACACAATCAACCGATGATGCGGTCGCACATCTGACGGAAGATGTGCGACCACCCATAAATCACACGAATTTCGTGAATAATTTTTGGAATGTTCCCTCTGCCATAGAATGGTTGGATGGTTTGTGGGAACATCACAGTTTTTGTAATTTTAAATTAAAAATTATACATAAGTAGGCACTTGTGGCTAAGTAATAACAGCCGCACGGGTCGATACATGGTTAAGATAAGCTTGCCTGCTTTGTCCGTGGATGATTGACATTCTTTACACACCGAGACCGGTGCCTCGGAAAGCACGTTAAGCTGTTGGTCCCGGCTGTCATTCTTGGACATTTGACAGTCGTTCCGGATCGTCAGAAGCCCGAAATTCTGACAACCAGTCTTACTATGGGGTATCGTATTACCCAGTAACTGGATTGTGGAGGTCAATTTTATTAGGTAGTCGCTTCATGTAAAATATTGTGTGTATTGAGTTGAAGTTTACAGTTTTAATACTTTAGATTTATACATAAAACGTTACGTACTCGTAGCTTAGAACTTCTCCTCCCTTGTCACACGATGACAGATTTTGTAAACGCCTTCCCCTTAAAGTGTGACGTAATTTATGGATGGCCCTAAAGAAATTAATAGAATACAGCTAGACCTAAGTAGGTACAGAATAAAACAATATGATAACCATCATCGCCTGCATCGGGGAACATGACGAGGCTGAAGGGAGCCTTCGGTATAGCCTGCAGGTTGGGGTTGTTGGAAGCGATGCGACCCGTCGCCGCCGCTGTCTGCACCCTACACGCAAATCATTTCATATGTAGATATACGAGTATACATACACACGCAATAATACCACAGGCTTACTTTAATTTTAATGGGCTTTTTATTGTTGTGTCAGTTAGGTGGTTTAACCATCTTATGTAATAATAGTAGTAATATGTAGCTAATAGATATATTGTTTGTGTGAAGGAAGGCCAATCCCGCTTCTGGAGAAGGGCCAGCGGACGCACGGAGAGGAGACGACAAGCTAGCGAAGTTTGAGGAGAGACGAATTGATTCCCCTCGCGACGAGTTTTACGAAGAGATGATCCTGGAGCCTCTCGAAACGTGTTGGAAACAGTAACCGGGGTGGTATTCTTATCTAGTCTAGCATAAACTTCGCCTTCCTCTAGATTAATTTAAAGATCACCTGACTTACCACGTTGGTCTAACAACTCCGTCTTTAACATGCTGAGCGATACCCGTGAGGAAGGTGGCGTGAGCCTTGTGCAAGTGCCGGTACTCTAGGATCAGCTTCGGTAGTGGGTGCTCAACAACGAGGCTGCGCAACTAAAACAATATACGACGTTCATATGTTTCTGCTAGCGGTGCTCGCCGGACCGAGAATCTGCTTCGCAGAAGTCTCACTTCAGTACCACATGAATTATGGGATCAGGCAACTAGATGCCACCTTAGGTTTATTCGATTTTATTGTTGCACGTTTAATACTAGTTAAAAGCTCACCATAGTTTCGGACGTGGACTTAGCACCTTTGCATATAGTCTCTCTGATCTTGACATTGCACTTGGTGTCCAGTTGCAGCTCATCGTATATTATCGCGCGCACTTGCAAGGCTGAGTTTATCTGGAACACCTTCCCGGCTACCTTGTAACATTGCTGCTCTACCGACTTCATTCTAGTCAGCAAAAACTGTTCCATCGCATTCAGTTTGACCACATCGATGCATACGCCTCGACGCTCCATATCTACAAATTTTAAGGAAACATATATAAAGTCATTAATGTCGGTTTCTAATTCTATAATTATCATTCTCACCTTTTAACGCTACTAATCTTACTAGCCTGTATTGTCCTGCTGCGGGGCAAACACCTCCCTCTCCCTTTTGCATACAAATCAATTATACCCCTACTATACAACAAAACATCTACCGTACTACCACGTTACACAATTTATCGACAGTTTACAATCTCGCGAGATATGTAGATTATAAATAACGATGCTCACAATCATACGGTGACATCATGAGACACTAACCTGCAATAATAGGTAGCAATTTCATTTCAATCTCAACGAAGACCTTCCACAGAGAGTCTTCCACAAGCATCGCATGCAGTTTGGTCCAGCATTCTTTCAAGAGGGACATGTACCAGGCACATTTCTGCAGTATGCATTCTGTCGCTATTGTGAACGGAGCAGTAAAGGACAGCATCTTCTGAAGATCCGTGAAGTTCTCCGGAGAATTGTCAGGGTCCAGTAAACTGGCGCCGATCTTAAAATGATTAAATGTTGACTTGCAGTAGGGAAGACTCAACAGTTATGTAAACCTTTACGCCTGTGTCTCGTTAGACACAATAGAGGTTTTATTGTTATGACGGCTATAGCCGTATAGTGGTCTTGAAACTGTTAATTAAAGTAGATAGTGATTAGCGGCTGTATAACCATACATTTTGACGTTTAAACGTCACTTAACTTTAGTCATCATTTATAAATAAACCCCTTTATCGCTAAATTCGCGCCTGTTTAGGTACGGAATGTGGTTTTTAGTAACTACTCCATTTCCTTCCTTCCAATCCCAATAATATAACCCACTTGGAGGTGGATTCGTAAAATGTTAAAATAGGTAGTTTATTAGCAGATTCTGCAGATACCTAGGTATAAATAAATACATCCTACAAAGAGCCTACCATCAGCCACAGGTTTCCAAGCTTTAAGGTCAGTGTTAGTCATTAGTCAGTGTTATCATTGATAGGAGATTATAAGCGATGTTCTCAAAGACTCATCATCATCATTCTCCTGCCCTTATCCCAATTTATTTGGGGTCGGCATGTGTTACGGAGAAATGAGGAAAATGTCTTGAGTCGAGTTTTGAGTATGAATGTCGATGGGTATAAGAGTAGGGGAAGACCAAAGAAACGATGGATGGAATGTGTGAATGATGATATGGTTAGAAAGGGGGTGACTACCGAGATGACGACTAATAGAGAAGTATGGAAGAAAAAGACATGTTGCGCCGACCCCAAATGTTCTCAAAGACTATTCAATCAATAACAATTGTAGTGTAAGGTGACTTACCTTGGCATCATACATGTTTATCGAATTAATTTCCATTTGTAAGTGGGTCGCCAGGTAAATGAGGATGCTCCGGGCCCCGTAACATACCACTTTATTATTTTCTAACAAGTTTTTTAGTGTCTCCCTAAAATAAAACCTTTTTATTTATTTGGTACATTAGTATTATTCTATAGGGGCTCGTGGCTAACTAATAACAGCCGCACGCGTCGATCAATTAAGTTAAGCTATGCTTGCCGAGGGTGGTCCGTGAATGGGTGATCTTTACAATAGTTAGCACATACCGAGTCCCTTCCAAGCCCTCCTCGGAAGCGGTTGATTCCATCGGTCATTCGAAGGTATTTAACAATCGTTACGGGTAGTCAAAACCCCGAAAGTCTGACCACCAGCCTTATCAAGGGGTATCGGGTTACCCAGTAACTGGGCTGTGGAGGTCAGATAGGCATAGTCGCTCCATGTAAAATTGGTATTTAGCTGCATCTGGTTAGACTGGAAGCCGACTCCAACATAGGTGGGAAAAGCCTAGGCAGATGATGATGAATTTTTGACGAGATTACAGATGAAATACAAAAAGTAATCTACGTCTAGCCCATATTTTGAAATTAGCTGATCTTAACTTACTTGAGCTTCTGGCCAGCCCAGTGGCTACTCTTGAAACAGTAGAACATATCGTCATTATTGATGATGACGCCGTCAGAAACGCACGTGCCGTCAGTGTGATGACTATTAAGCTGACAGAAACCATTGCTACAAAAAACAAGATTTAAATAAATATATCAGGATAACACCTAGGTACTGAAAATAATGTCAAATAGTCAATGATAATGTGCTCGGCTGGCGCTATTAACTCGTAGTGAAACAAAACATTCATTTACAATTCAAATACCTGCGCAACAAATATCATGAATAGGTACTGAAGTTATTTGGGGATACGTAGGTATCATTTAGACCAGAAACAGACCTACCTATAAATTAATACAGCAATGATTTCATTATTCTTTATCTCACGAAGATTTTCTCGGTAGTTTTCAAAATTATCTTCATCAATTGTTACTATTTCGTACATCACATCTTTAACAGGTGTCTGAGATTTAATAGGAGCAACGAACTTTTTCACCTTTTTGTCTTTACTGTCTTTTGCTTTATTTTCTAGAACATCTGCACATTTCTTGGTTTCTTCACCATTTCGTTTAGGTTTACTGAACTTCATGACACCATCTTTGTTTGCTAATTGGGTTTGGATTACTTTCTTGGTAGTCTTCAATGTTTTGTCATTATCAATGTCTCCAAAATGCGTTATTGATGTTTTGTTCAAAGGTGCATTTTGATAAATATTTTCTGCATCGGATTTAAATTTATCTCTAGATGTATTTTGTTCTATGTCGTTCGTGCTTACAACATTGCCTAAGTCTTCATCGACTGGATGATGCGGTTCAACATTATTGAGCCAGTTTTTAACAGCCTTTGTATACTTTTGTTTACGGAAATTATTCTTTTTGTTCGGGAGCTTATCAGCTTCCTTCAGTTTTTGTTTATTTTCTCCTACATTACTGTCGGTTTTAACTTTTTTTGCCTTATGTTCATTTATCTTTTTATTCTTACGTTTTTCACCTTTGGTCATGTTATTTTTATTTCCACTAATTATGTTTTTAGTAATTGAAATATTTTTGTTTGGAAATGTAATATCAAATATTTTATCTACGCTAGTGTCTTTATTTTCTTCTTCATTTGCAGTTATATTATTAACAAACAATTCAAAATCAAGCATATCATCCCAATTATGAATGACTCCACTTTTATTTTTATTTATACTTGTGCGTGTATTTGTAATTTGCGTTTCTTCACTTTCTTCCACGAATGGCGTAACATCATCAGAGTCTTTGTTATATAAATTGTACACTAAATTCTCATTCGCAGCGATGGCTGGATGAAGGAAATAATTTTTATCATTATTTTTTGGTACTGTGCTAATTAATTCTACAGACTTGGGTATTACTGGTACAGTTTTGTCTGTCAAATTAAAGTTAAATAATTTTTCTTCCAGATATATCTGTTCGCAAGGAGTATGTAGAATCAATGGCGGTGGTAGCGTGATCGGTGATTCAACAACTGTGTCGTCAATGAAGCTAAAACAGTATTCGGTATATTAGTATTGGTAGTATAAACTTATTTATTATTTGTCTGCTTACATACAGTTCGAGACGCTTCACCTGTAAGGCATATATTTACATATAATTTTCTAATGATACTCACGTTAACACCCTTTTATTTTGAGTGGGAAACTGGCGATGCTGATTAAGCTGAAAATCATTGTTATTTTGAAGACGTGCTAAAAAAGAAAAGCAATATTTAGTTTCCTTCATATCAACAACACTACTTACAACACTGAATATGAGATAACTGCTATTCTACACAACTTCAATATTTTATTTTTTACCTTTATCCCATTGCTTTGTGAGTCCTGATAGTACTTTATTCCCAAAAGGAGACAAATGTTGCTCATATTTTGTGGGGTTAAATCGCATATAATCATTTCTTTCCATTTTTATTACTCATTTGAGCAAGTATGAAGCATTCTTTTAAAAAGCGCGGTTTTTTTATTTTTTTTAATAAATATCCGGTTTCGTGAAAGATATCATATTCAGCCAACATCGATAATCTACCGGCATCTCTAATATTCTCGTGAAGTTCATACAAAATGTGGTACAAAGATTGATGACAGCAGAGAAATGTTTTTTTTTTTAATACCTAATCATTTTATTCTGTGATTCTAAAGTTGGCTTCGGCAAATGGAAATGCATAGAGTAAAGTAATATATGTGGAAATGGCAATACTCATTAGTAAATGTCACTTGAACGAGGTGACAGATGTGATAGAAGTCACAATAAAACTCATAATTTCATTCACAAATTATTCGTATTGTAAAACAAGGAAGGAAAATCCAGAATTATAAAATCTAATATGTGTGTCTACACCTGTTTTTTAGGAAAAAAATAAGCAGTCATGGCTGTGAATTTTGAAAGCTGTGACAGCTTGCCTCCCGACGAGGAGCCAAAACTAAAGTACGATAGACTGGAAAACGATGTTCAAAATATCTTGTTGAAAGACGCAGTGAGTTGTATTTGTGTGCATACCAAGTTTATATGTCTAGGAACACAATGGGGCGTGATACATCTTTTGGACCATGAAGGGAATACAGTGCCGATATCTCAAGACGGAAAGAATAAGGAGCTGCAGGCTCATACAATAGCTGTGAACAGAATCTCGGTGGATCTGAATGGGGACTACATCGCCAGCTGTTCGGATGACGGCAAGGTGCTGGTGTATGGGCTGTACACGGATGACAATACTCACAATCTCACACTGGGCAGGATGATCAAGTCTATCGCCTTGGATCCTTGTTATTTCAAGTCCGGCTCTGGAAGGAGATTTTTGACAGGTATATTGTATATTACTAAAGCAACATTGACACTACCATGAAATCTATAATATAATAAATGTGAAAGTAACACTTTCTTCCTTTACAGCCCAGAAAAATAAGTCAAATTATAGGCAAATCTGAAAAATAAATCCTTGTTTTAAGATCTAACACCGAAAACGTCTTTATTCAGGATATTGTGTGAAAAAAGTTCAACAATCTATCTTGTGCCTATAAAAAAATATTGTCTGTAGAAAGGTCCCGAAGGACCCGAGTCAGTGTTTGCTAATATTTCGAAAACTATTGGTTTTTCATAAATTAATGTTATTACAAGTTTATTCCTTATTAAATTCTGCACTAAATAAACATGTGTTAACCTTAAACAAGATTAATCTAGGACCAGTTTGGTTTGTGAAGTCTTTGTCTCGAAGAACCTGGGACATGGTCACAACACTTTCGGGTCCAGACTCAAGACACTAGCCATTACAGATTATAGTCCCAAAATTAATACAGATTTTTTTACTTTGAATTTAAGTAAAACTGCCCACTGCCGAAACCACCACCCAAACCCTATCTCACACCACCTTTAATAAAAGATAGAGTAAAAGGTATGATTTTATATACTTGATATCATAGGCCTAACTCATAAATTGTGAGTCATGAAAGCATTTCGTTAATAATATGGTTAATGGTCTTATCTTATTCTCTCTCTCTCTTCTTCCTGGGCTAACTGTCAATAAAATCATTTCAAAATGTTAATTGCGGGTAAGGAGCATGAATAGGTAGAAAAATAAAATGAGTGGAGTAGTACATACTACTGTGCTACAAAAACATTTTTTAAATATAATAATTGAAACACATGTACATATGGTTTTATGTAAATCCATAATAATTAGGTTTTGCTCAACAAATAGAAACTTCAGTGTTATTTAATTTCATTTCCTTCCATGTGGTTGGTGGCCAATACATGGTGAAAAAGGAAAATAGATTATGATGGTCACTAAAGACTCTTTTCCACCTTTGCCTGGGTTTACAAAGTTACGTTGTAAAGATCTCTGTAGCAGCATGTCTCTGTCCTTAATGTTACAATATTTGTAATGAATGTCATGTAAACCAAATGAGTCAGTCTTGTGATTCATTGCTAAACATGTTATTACAATAAGAAGATAACATAAATGTGCACAAATAGTGTAATTTACTAAAATTTTATAAAAGCTAATTTAATTAAATGAAAACAAACCAACAATATTATGTGTATGTGATATGTGTCTAAGGCTGGGCACTAATCTGAACATAAAAGAAAATGCTGCGATTATTACAACACACTTACGTGTCGGAACGATTTAGATTCCAACGATGGATGGTAATTCCGCCTCACTTTACACTCATATTAGTCCCGGAAAGACCACAGAGCGGTTATGGTGTTGTGTTCATGGGGGAACACAACACCATACCTTATTAAGAGCCGTCCATCATACCTTCAGTATGATGGACGGCTCTTGAATTTACAAATGACTGAATCAACAGTGTGTTTCAGTACAGAGCACCTTCACTAAGACAACTAGACACTGCTTAATTTTTAAGTTACTAAGTATTCCTTTTTTCTATTACAGGCGACAACAAATTAACATTATACGAAAAGACATTCCTGAACCGCCTTCGTAGCACAGTTCTGTGCGAGTGCGAAGGGTACGTGCAGGCCATGTCGTGGCACGAGCGCTTCGTGGCGTGGGCCAGCGAGGTGGGCGTGCGCGTGTACGACCTGGTGGCACGCTGCTCGCTCGGCCTCATCCAGTGGGAGAAGGTGCCCAACCGGTCCATAGAAGACTATCGCTGCAACCTGCTCTGGTGTGCCCCCAAAACGCTCATGATTGGGTGGGTCGACACCATCAGGATCTGCGTCATACGAAAACGAAGTCAAATCGAACTTCAAACAAGAGATGTCACTGAGTATTTAGTTGATCCAGTGTACACTTTCCAGACTGACTACTTCATCAGTGGCTTAGGTCCCCTGGACGACCAATTAGTAGTCCTGGGAGTACATAAGGAGTGCGACCCTGAAACCGGGAAGGCGCAAAGACCTGTGCTCACCGTTGCTGACTATAAAGACTGTGAATTCTGTGAAATATCAACAGATAGTCTCAACATTCGTGGTTATGAGGAATATTCATGTAACGACTACTATTTAGATATGCTCATAGAGGAAAACAGATTTTTCATAGTGTCTCCCAAGGACATTGTAGTGGCTAGCCCTTACGATATCGACGATAGAGTTAAATGGCTTACAGAACAAGGTCGATTCGAGAAAGCAATTACCGTTCTCGAAGAAGTTGGCGGGAAGACGTCGAAACACTCGGTGGTGACCGTCGGCGTGCAGTACCTGGACCACTTGATGACTGAGCACTTGCACGAGGAGGCGGCCATACTGTGCGCCAGGATTTGTAAAAATGATAAAGTGTTGTGGGAGACGCAGATATTGAAATTTGCTGAAGTGAACCAGTTGCGAGCGATCAGTCCGTATGTGCCTAAAACTCCTGAACAAGCATTGAATTCTCACATATACGAGTTAATATTCTATGAGTATCTAAAGTTGGACTCTCAGGGATTCCTGAAATTAGTTCAAGAATGGAACCCCGCGTTATACAAGACCGGGGTCATCGTCAAGGAAGTCTTAGAACATCTGTTGAACACGGAGGTTGATAAAAATATTTATTTAGAAGCTTTGGCTCTTTTGTATTGCTACCAAAAGAAATATGACAAGGCTTTAACGACGTATTTGACTCTCCAGCACAAAGACGTGTTCACTCTGATCACTAAACATAACATGCACAACGTGATACACGACAAGATATTGGACCTGATGACTCTCGACTGTGGGAAGGCAATATCAATACTTCTAGACAAGCCCAGAGTACCTGTAGAGGTGGTAGAAAAGCAACTTGCAAGCAATGACATGTTGCTGTTTAAATATTTAGATGCATATAGCAAAATTGAACCTTACGGTAAGTATCACGGAAAATTAGTTAGACTTTACGCTAAATATGCGCGGGACAAACTTCTTCCATTTTTGAAATGCAGTGATAATTACCCAATTCAAGAAGCTTTGGATGTGTGCCAAAACAATGAGTTTTACCCCGAAATGGTGTTCCTATTGGGACGTATTGGCAACACGAGAGAAGCACTGCAAATCATTATAGAGCAGCTGAAGGATATAAACCAAGCTATCAATTTCTGTCAAGAACACAATGATAAGGAATTGTGGATGGACCTCATCAAGCGCACTGTGGACAAGCCTGAGTATGTGACGTTACTGCTCAAGAGAATAGGAAACTACGTGGACCCGCGAATATTAATACAAAACATACAATCTGGATGTGAGATAAAAGATTTAAAAGACTCATTAGCAAAGATGATGTGTGATTATCACCTTCAGTTGTCAGTGCAGGAAGCATGTAAAGTGATCACTTTGCGAAACTACTTCGAGTTACATCAGAAGCTGATCATCAATCAGCAGAGAGGTATATCTGTAACAGATGACTTCATGTGTTGTGCGTGCCAAGGTCGGATCATTATTAGGGACTTATCGAATGCCTCAGATTTGATGGTGTACAACTGTAGGCATTCATTCCATAAAGAGTGCCTTCCCGAGGGAGTCCAGTGTGAGACTTGTATGGTGTGCAGTGCCGTCAAAATGTGACCCAAATCACTAAAGCTCAACTCTTAGATAGATGCTGTATATATTATGTATAACGAATAATGATTAAACAATATTTTTCCATTATAAACTTGTATAATTATGTTAATCAAACTAATTATTTGAAATGTTTATCAATGTTTGGTGCTTTTATAATGAAGTGGCTTGTATTATTTTTCCTTGTATTAGATAAAACCCAGATACCAATAAAATAAAACTAAAATATGTGGCTGTTATAATTTCAATAATGAAAAGAGATTTTATAGTTTACTGTGTAGGTATAGCAGCAAAAGTACATCATTAATTCATTATATTTTTTTCTCAGAACGTTGGAAGTCACAAGTAACAAACTACCTTGTTTTTTAAGTAAGTTTTAACGCATGTTCGTTCGAAATTTATCTTTATTCATATACCTACTTATCCGTCATAAAAAAATAAGTCGTAGTTTCTTTCCTACCAAAAGTCTGGAAAAAGTTTTTTTCGATTTCTGACTTTTCTAGTAGGTACTCAAACCTCAGTAGGTCGATAGATTTTTTTTCCTTAAATTAAGAAACAGATTGCCATCAAAAAAAGTTTTTTTGTGAAAAACTTTACCTACAATTTTTCAAGATAATAATATGTGAATGCAGAGAGGCGCGGTCCGAGTCCGAATCATTGAAGCTGTCGAGAGGCCAAAAATTATTTACTTGTCATACGAGGGCGACACTGAAAGTTTTTGGAACTGGCCACTTGTAAATGATATAATAAAAAAATAAGTTCAAATTTTGAAAATGGAACTGCCAATATTATTGTGTACTACGCCCCGCGGTTTCAACCGCATAAGTTTCGATCCCGTGGGAATATCGGGATAAAAATATCCTCAATAAACCAAATCCGTTCAGTAGTTTTTGCGTGAAAGAGTAACAAACATCCATCCATACTTGAACTTTCACGTTTGTTAGTAGGATAGGATGTACAGACGCCAGCAGGTCAAGCTACCCGAAACTGTCAAATTTTCCCAATCAACCTTGAACCTTAATCATCTGTCGATAAAGTTGAAAATATATTAAAGAAATTTGACAGATTGTAGTAACTTGATGTGCTGGCGTCCGTACTTTAGGCATTTGTCATTCGTTTACGACTTGGCGGCAAATTGAAAATTATCTGCGTCACGTCAGCATGAATTTAACGCGAGAAAATTTTCGTACTATGATTATTTATGCCTTTCGATGTCATTTAAGTCAACAAGAAAGTTATGATAGACTTTTCTTTTTTTTTTTTTTTCTGGTGGGAAATCATCGGATTGGCCTTTCGCGATGAAGCCCCATCTCGTGCAACTGGTTTCCAACTGGTTTAATGAGTTTATACGTGGTCGCACTAATCTCACTGATGATCTGCGTGAGGAACGGCCTTCTACGGCGACGACTGAAGATAACATCAGTGTTGTGCGGCGTATGATAGAGACTGACAAAAGAGTGACTTATCAGCAGATTCGGACAAGCTTAGGCATCGGTATGAGTCAAGTGCACAAAATCCTCCATGAACATTTAGCGGTCAGGAAGCTTTGTGCCCGGTGGATTCCTCATAATTTGACAGAGGCCCAAAAGCTCCCTCGTGTTGATTGGTGTCGTGAAATGGTTCAAAGATTTAACGGAGGTGACTCAAATGGTGTGTTCGACATACTTACGGGTGACGAAAGCTGGATTTATTATTATGATCCTGAAACTAAGAGACAGTCTGCTGTCTGGGTGTTTCCTTCCGAGGATTTGCCAACTAAAGTGAAGAGAGGTGATGATGAGGATCGAAAAATAGTTAATGCAGAGTGGTACACTAACAATTGTTTGCCACTTGTCTTGGAAAAAGTTCGGGAGAAACGATCTCGCAGTAGGGTCCTCCTTCACCACGACAACGCCTCGTCGGCCACCGCCAAGCAAACAATCGACTACTTGGCGACGTCAGACGTGGAATTACTGGGTCACCCGCCCTATAGCCCCGACCTCACATCTTACGATTTTTTTTAAGAAAATCTTCGAGGAAAACGTTTTATGGACGCCGAGGAAGCAGTGCCTGCGTTTCAAAATGCCGTCGAAGAGACCCCTAAGGACGAGTGGGCAAAGTGCTTTTCTCAGTGGTTCCATCGGATGCAGCGATGTATTGATGTAAATGGACACTACTTTGAAAAGATATAATAAAACTAATAACTTGCTAGTTTGTTCAGTTTTTTATTTTCTAAGAACTTTCAGTGTCACCCTCGTACTATCTTAAAACTGCCGACAAGTGATAACTTGAAACTATGAAATAACAGTGGTATTTAAAATTTTTCAAATTGTTTTTATATCTATCGGCACTCCGACCAACGCAACACGTCATACTCTTAGCTACAGGTACTGTTAACATAAGTATTTCGGTGACGCGAAACCATAAGATTTTCCCTTAGGTACCAAAAATCTTTCAACGCGCCAAAGATTTTACTTTTTTTAGAATCTAGAATGCAAAAGTGAGCGAAGCAAACTCGAAAAAAAATATAGAGATGTAAAGTTCCTTCTAAGTACAGGTCAATGTGTGAATTGCGATTGCCTAGGAATTCATCCGGAACAATATTTGTTTCCGTTTTGATAATGCCTGGTCCATAAGTATCACTTTCATCAGATACTTATGGACCAGGCATTATCAAAATTATGTGGTAAGCATGGAATTAGTATGTACTAAAATTAATACAGGAATGATCAAATCAAAACTTAAACAACATAATGAACGCAATTGAATGACGTTCCTTTTCAGATACGTGTTTATGAAATGGGGTGAAATTCAGTTAATCATATATATAATAAACACTAGGAAAATGATATCTATAATAATCTTTCTATTGTTCAAAATAGTCATAAAGTATTGTGCTTTCATTATTAAAATAATCCCCAACATGCACATTCGTGAAATGAAAAATAAATTTATTGTTTATTCCCATGTGGTGGAAAAATGGACGCGCACATGATTAAGTGAGGTTTTGAAAATGTTTTCCTTTAGTGTTCGCGTTCGTTGAGCGGTAAAAATTGACAAATTTGTGATAAAGTGTTGTGTGAAAATGACAGGAATGCCTCCTTATCTCGCGGTCAAAGATGAGGAGAAAAACAGTGGTCAGGGTGACAGTGATACTTCTTCAGACGTAGACGACTGGGATTTACCTCTGAGTTTCGATAAACCAAGGCACCTTGAGCCTATAAAGGGCGCTGAGCGCGTGGAGCACACTTGGAGAGTCAAAGAGAAGGTAAGACAGTGACTTTCAATCTTTCAATTGATAACTTGAGTGTACGTTACTGCGTAGCTGAGTGTAACGTAAGTGCGATGAAAACAAACGCACATGGTTGATTGAATGAATGCGTCGTTAACTCGCTTAGGTCGATAAAAAAAAACAACTTTGTTTTTGTAGTAAATACGATTGTGTGTTTTCCGCACCTGTTCCATTCATGATTTATGTACTTGGTTGTTTGCGTGCATTTTAGCTAATACCTGCGTTATTAAGATTTTAATAATCTACTTACATGTGAATGTAAACAATAATAATCAATAAAAAATAACAAAGTTGTTTTGCTTTGTAAACAACAAATCAACAGTACTGACTAAAATAATTTCTCCTTGAAATATTCTTGGCACAGGTCCATAAATTATTTGTTATGATCTAATCTGTACTGATAATTAAGTCATGTAAAGTGTTTGTTAATAAAGTTATTCCTTACACATGGTACATTATTTAATGTTGATTTATGTTATAATATCTAAAGTTAGTTCTTGTGTTACCAAAAATGGTACCAAAAATAAAAGACCTGCTATCTTGACCTGGGCTCATTCATTGTTGACTGCAAAAAGAACTGTATAATATGGGGCAGTAAGCAATAAGTTTATCTGTGATTAATCTAAACATGAGAGTTGCATACTAGGCTTTGGAAATTATTGTTTAAATGGAAATGATAAATTATTTTATTTCTGTAATTAGATTTGTACAAACACTTTTAACACATCAATCATATCTTTAAAACTAGATCAGCGTTTTCCTATCTGAGTACTCTGAGAAGAAAGGCCGAAACAACCTCGCAGTCACAGTCTCTTTTACAGTCCAGACATAATCTTGGTCAGACCATGTTGTCTGAACTGGTCTTTTGTGGTTCTCACACAGTTTGCTAGTTTAGTGTACTTAGCTATAATCAACAGAAGGTTCATATAATTAGAAGCTTATCTGATACCATAATATCTAGGTTGTTAATCAATTTGTTAGCTATTCAGGTTTATTTGTTTGTAAATAGGAAAATTTATTTGTAACCCATTTTGGTTGTAAATTCTAATTTGTGACAGCATATTAGCCAAAGTAGCAGTAATAATAATTAACTATGGATTACAATATCAGTAATATTTGTCTTATTGTTATACCTACTGATAATATCATTTATTTTTAGTGCTTGAATACATTAGGTATTAGGGAAATAATAATGTTGTTTAGTAATCATTGGCACCGATTCCCTTGTTCACAAACTAAACTAAATTTAAGTTCAGTGCATCTTTTTCTTTCTATTTCATTAAGAAAAGGACAGAAGATAGATATTAGTTTAGTCCTGTCAAATTAGTCAGCGCCTGACGTAAATTGACGTATTTTTAGTAGCCATGTTTTTAATCACGTCTAATTTGTCTATGGAGTATCTTAATTTGACAGGACTAAACTATTTTTTTATCTTCTGTCCCTTTCTTAGTGAAATAGAAAGAAAAAGATGCACTGAACTTAAATTTAGTTTAGTTTGTGAACAAGGGAATCGGCGCCATTGTATTATTTTCCTGCATGCATGGCCATTTAAAAAAAAAAAAGATTAAATAATACATTTAATCTTTTTTTTTTTAAATGGCCATTTATACAAACATTCATCTTAGGGAAGATGTGGGTGGTGGTGCGGATGTGGGTCTTTCTTTTCTTTCAAAATATGAATTTGTATCTGTTTAGTACAAGACGCACTGCGTAGCCCTGGTGCTGTGCCTCAATGTTGGAGTGGATCCCCCCGATGTGGTTAAGACACAGCCCTGCGCACGGCTTGAATGCTGGATTGGTATGTAACCATTTTAATTTAATGATGATACATAGTGTTGTATATATAGGTACCTACATACTTCCTAGTTTATAAGTTTATGTTTATTGGGTTTTCAGTCTACCCTCCATCATATTGTTGTTCCTACCCTACTCTTATGATTTATCCACTTGTACTTCTAGGCTACTTAGCTCAATACACAAATTATGATATTTGGTGTTTTATTGAAGACATAATACATAGCTTATTTATACCTATATTGGATGGAAACTATTATGTCTTCAATAAAACACCAAATATCGTTATCGTTTAGGTGCTGCTAATTCACGACGAGAAGTTCACGCAAGAGTTTTTCGTGGCAAAACTTTCCAATTGAGCCCGGTTTCATCTGCATTGTAAACGTTTTCGAGAGCGTAATTTTCTTCCTTCAGTATATCCCTTATTTTGATTTTGAATGAATCAGCTGCTGATGAATCCGCGCAGATAGTTTTTCTCCTTGTATTTGAAGCTCACGACTGCCATGTCTTGACTTAAATCGTTTTAACCAGCCTGTGTTTGCTTGAAAATTTGACGGTCCTCCAAGTTTTTCGTTAAATTGAACTGCTTTTTCACACAGAATTGGGCCAGGAATAGGTTCCGACTAGCGGTAAAGAGCTTATTACACTATGCCAAATATCGGGCCCGATATTTGGCATAGTGTAATAAGCTCTTTACTTGAAAGTAGTGTTGCCTATCGATAGTGGACTATCGCTAAACGATCGATAGTCTATCGATATTTGACGTCATATCAATAGTATCGATAGTCTATCGATAGTATCGATACTATCGATAGTATCGATACTATCGAAGACCAGCATATGTTTAGGAGCAATACTATCGATAGTATTGATAGTATCGATAGCTCACACTATCGATAGTTTTATAAACGGCGATAGTATTGCAACTGCTGATGCGATCGTTGATATCAGGCAGTACGTAGAAAAACCTATCATCCCAAAAACAGAGTTTCCTATAGAATACTGGAATCACAGTGAGAATGGTCTAAAAGAAATAGCCTTAAAATATCTATGTATACTTGCAACGTCAACTCCGTCAGAAAGAATATTTTCCAAAGCTGGTATAATTATGACCGATAGTTCGATAGTATCGATAGTTTTACAAACTATCAATAGTATTGATAGTTTTAATTATTTAATACAACGATACTATCGATAATATCGATAGTACCGATAGTATTACTTTAAAAAAATCGATACTATCGATACTATTGATAGTATTATAATGCAATAGTATCGATCCTATCGATACTATTGCTTCCAATCAATATTATTAGTTAATTTGTGATATCGATAGTATCGATACTATCGATAGTATCGATACTATCGATACTATCGATAGCACTATCGATATTGTTACTAGTTTTCGAGGTCAACTATCGATAGTGAAACTATCGATAGTTGGGCAACTCTACTTGAAAGTAACATACGAGTACAATTAACAAGTCGCGACAAGTGCGGGAGCACTGTAGCGCGGAAGGCGGGAGAGACACGCGCGGGTCGAGCGGGCGTAGTAGTTCGGATAAGCGGTCGTTCGGTTGAGCGACGCCGACGTTCGGATAATCGACGCTCCACTGTACATTGAATCAGGCTTTTCATAAGGGCTTTTTGTATGAGATAAAACTTTACTTTTAATCTTACCCCCAGCATAGCTGACTCATAATGGTTGGCGCAGTGGTTAAGCGATTGACTGCTGCGCTGCGTGTCGCGGGTTCGATTCCCGCACGGAACAAATATTTGTATGACCTACATGTATTTGTTCCGAGTCTGGGTGTTTTTCTATCTATAATATGTATGTATGTATTTACAAAAAAAAAATTGTATATAAGTAGTTTATCAGCCATCTTGTTACCATAACACAAGCATTAGGTTGCTTAGCTTGGGACAAATGGTGCTGTGTGAAATGTCCAGGGATTTATTTATTATTTATTTATAATCACTGGGTATACCTAACATCTCCGCCCATTGGTCCGGACTTGGTATTTCAATTATTTCCTCACCCGTACTTCCCATTTCCACATCTTGATTTTCCATTTCCAAACTGGCCTTTTCATTATTCACTTCTTCCCTCTCTCCTTCTCGGTCTGCATCTTTTGTGACTTTCTTTTTAACTAGTTGGTCGATGTGTCGGTTGACAGCATTACCATCACTAGTTGCAACTTGATAATTAGATGGCCCTTCCTTTTTAACCACCGTACCAGGCAACCAACGAGGTCCACAACTATAGTTTCTGTACATCACACTTTCGCCCACATTAGTTTCTCAAGTTACATTATGAGCATTATTGGTAATCTGTTGATTAATTTTATTTTTAACACGATTATCCGGATGTATAACATCTAGCAAGGTTCGTAAGCGCCTATTCATCAAGAGTTCAGAAGGGCTCTTGTTAGTTATTGTGCAAGGAGTACCCGCAATCTTATTAACATTCGAGGAATCTTAATATCCCAAGAGATATCATCCATTTTGCGCAACTTGTCTTTAACAGTTTGCACCATTCTTTCGGCCAAACCTTTTGTTGCGGGATGATAAGGTGCTGTTTTAATATGTTTTATTTTATTCGCGTCCAAAAATTGCTTAACTTCAGCTGACACAAAGGACGTTCTGTTGTCGGAAACCAATGTCTCACACAAACCTTGCATAGCAAATAAATTTCTGAGTTGTCTGATGACCGTCCCCGCTGTCATATTGTTAGTCAAGATCACTTCAGGCCATCTAGAATATGCGTCTACAACAATTAAAATATATTTACCTTGGAAAGGTCCCGCAAAGTCCACATTTATCCGAGACCACGGCTTTGTAGGCGTGATCCACTCAGATTTAGTTTACGGAGGCATATGCCGATTTTCAAGACATTTGTCGCAACCGCCTACTAATGCCTCAACATTTTCGTTCAGTTTTGGCCACCAAACATGACTCCTTGCCAGTGATTTCGTTTGAACGATGCCGTTATGTGTTTCATGTAAAGCACGTAGTATTGTTTCACGTAATGATGACGGTACCACCACTCGACAACCCAGTAAGATGCAATCTTGATGCATAGATAGTTCCGAACGACGTAACCAGTATGGACGCAGTTCATCATCGGTAACTCTAGCTGGCCAACCGCTTAGTACATGATGACTGACACGAGATAATAGTCTATCTCGCTTCGTTGCTAATGCTATTTGGTCAGCATCCACCAGAAAGTCGGTAGGTGTCTCTGCCATTAGCAACACGTCACATAGCTGCTGTTCTGGTTGGTCGGGAACTGGCTGTGGCCATCGGCTCAATCCATCAGCGTGACCAATTTGTTGTCCCGGTTTGTACACAATTTCGTAATTATGTGACGTCAACAAAATTGCGATCCTCGTTAGGCGAGGCGACAAGACCGTGGGCATAGGTCGCTTCGGATCGAATATTTTTATTCGGATCGAACAAAGGTTTATGGTCCGTAACTATAATGAAGGATCTTCCCATTATATAGTTATGAAACTTGCTAACTCCAAATGAAATGGCAGTGGCCTCTTTATCTAATTGTGAGTAACGGCGTTCGTGAGTATGTAGAGTTCTGGAACTCATAGCCACAGGGCGCTCCTGTCCGTCTTCCATAACGTGGGATAATACAGCGCCGACGCCGTATTCTGAACGGTCGCAGGTGAGTACCAACGGCTTATTTAAATCGTAATGAACGCGGCGGCGTTGCGGCGGCGCGGCATGGCCGGCAGCGGGCCTTTTTTTTTTTTTTTTTTCTTGGTGGGAAATCATCATATGACTTCTCCCGCTCTGGGCGGAGCAGGAGGGCGTGTCAGACTTTTATTGACTAAAACCCACCCGTGTTCCTTCAGTTGCCTATGCCAGGGACCACGGTATCTTTTTCGAACAACCCGCGGCCCTGGCAGGCATGGGCCCTAGCAGACCCCGTCACTTCGTGCTGACATCTCTTTGAGGCGCACGTGGAACACAACACGCCGTAAACTCGGGCCTGGTCCTTGCCGGGCGGCGAGCAATGAGCAGCTCGCCGCAAGCCCGCGCCTACTGTGGCCGGGAGTCGGATGGTGACTCCCGACGTCCAGGGCGTCTCCTGCGGCGACTAGGGGCGTAAGGGCGCAGAGATTGCCTCTCCCTCACGCGCTCCGCCTCCTCCTTTGGGAGCATTACTGCTTCGCAGAAGGAGGTGACGGCTTCCCATGCACTCTCGCTCCGTACCATGGCCTGGACCAGAGCCGGACGCTAGAGGTCGCCGCCGCCGATCGCCGCCACGAGAACACGGCGGTGTTCCACCCAAGCCGGGCAGACCACCGTATGCTCCACCGTGTCCTCCGGGCGATCCACACAGTGGTGACACCCTGGCGTTTCCTCCCGCCTTACCCTGAACAGGAACCTCCCGAAACAACCGTGTCCGGTGAGGACCTGCGTCAGGCGGAAGGAGAGGGCGCCGTGGCGCCTCTCCAGCCATTCCTCAAGGAGGAGACTTATCGCCGCAATTGTGGCGTGCCCAGCACTGGGTTGCGACAATCGCAGTCTCCATGTCGCCATGAGATCCCGCCGGAGCTCTGTCTGCTGTACCGTGATTTCTCGCGGCAGCGGAGTTACGCCCCGGCGTTTTGCCTCCTCTCGCCACTCCCATATGTGAGCGAGGGCTTTTGCCTCCAGATCCCATGGCGGTAATCCGGCAAGGAGGCTCGCCGCCTCAGCGGAGACCGTGCGGTATCCTCGGATCAGCCGGACGGCCATGACTCTTTGGGACGCGTCAACCGGCGGACTGGTCGCCGCCTCAAGGAACGCGCCCACACCGGTGCCCCGTAAAGGGCCATGGACCGCACGATTCCCGCATATAGCCTCCGGCAGGAGGTGTTTGTACCCCCTAGATTGGGCAGGAGCCGCCTCAAGGCAGCCCCGGCCCGCTCCAGTCTGGGAGCCAAACGTCGGAGCCGGCAGCGGGCCTTTTTTTTTTTTTTTTTTTTTCTGTTGGGAAATCATCAACTGGGTGGAGCGGGAGTGTCAGACTCTTACTGACTAAAACCCACCCATGTTCCTTCCTTCGCCCTTTATGTTCCGGGGTAGTACCGCTACCCCGGAACGGAAGTCGGCATAGGGTAGGTATCAGCCCCCACGGCCGTCGCCCCCCACACATCAGGACCCGAGATGGCGGCGCGTAGTGTTCCACGCGCGCCTCTCTTAGACGTCGCGGGGGGAGTCAAACACCTCACTCCCCCCCCTGACCCGAGGAGGCCCGCTGCGGCGGGCCGGCACCAGTCGGGGGTTGCGGAAGGATCTTACGTTCCCGCGACCCCCGGCGTAGGTGAGAGATGGAACACTGGGGTGGTTTTTAGTCAGTAAGAGTCTGACAGACCCCGTCGCCCGCCCCAGGGCGGCGGACATCCATGAGGATTTTCCACCCCGGAACAAAAAAAAAAAAAAAAAGGTATCAGCCCCCCCGGTGGGTTCCCGCATTGTCGAGGCGGGGGGGCTCAGTAGCCGTGGCTTGGACAACCACGGTGAAGCTAAGAGGAACCCGAGGAGGGGCCGCTCGTCAGGGCTTTGCCTGTAAGCCGACGACGTAGCGGCCAACAAGTAGGTTGCGGTGCCGCTTGGGCGACATCGCAACTGAGGCGGGCCGTGATGTGGTATGGGAGGCATCACGGCTGAGGGTTGGAGGCCGCGGCGGGGGAGGAGTGTCGGTATTGCGGTGCGCCGCTCTCCCTACCTTCCGCGGCCTTGACGGGGTCGCCACCGTCTGATGGCGAACGCGGTGGGGCCGCAGGGGAAGAGGAGTGTTGGTATGACGTTGGCCGCTCTCCCTATCCTCTGCGGCCGAAAATTGGCAGGCGGCGGGGCCAATGACCTGACCCGTCGCAGCAGACACGGGGTCGTCTGGCGCCCATGTGCTGGTTTGGTCCCTGGGGTGGTCACGGCGTGCCATGTGTTCTGGTGCGCCGGTGATGGGGAGTAATCTCCAGAGGAGGGTCCGGTGACGGACGGCCGCGGCGGGTTCACGGATGAGTGCTAAGGCGTGCTCGTGTTCCCGCCGTAAGCGGCAGAGGAGGACACCGTGGAGTTTTAGTGGGTTAGAGTCCCACATATCTGCACTATCTCCCCGTGGTAGTGCAGAATGCATGAGCATTTCTCCACGTTAAAAAAAAAAAAAAAGGGTAGGTATCAGACTCAGTAGCCTGATTAACTGTAGGTACTAGGGTAGTCACCGCAAAGACGAATGTCCCCGTTTCGTTTGGGTATTGGAACAAACGGAGTCGCCCATTCTGAAAAAGACACAGCGCAAAGTACCCCTTCCCCCATTAAACGATCTATCTCTTTTTCAACTTTGTCTTTAATAGCATAGGGTACTGGACGTGCCTTCAAAAACCTAGGAGTCGCACCTGGTTTCAAATGTATAGTTACAAGGTCCCCCCTGTAAGTACCGAGTCCGTCTCTGAAAACCTCGCTGTGCTTACTTACAATCAGGTCGTTCGGAGACATGTCAAGTTCAGATATCATATTAACATTTAAAGTAATACCTAGTGCCTCGAACCAATTACGTCCCAACAGATTCGGTCCCGAACCCTTAGCTACAATGACATTCAAAACACACTTAATGTCTTTATATTGTACAAGGTGGGCCAAAAGAAGTCATCCGATGTTGTTTGGCTCTCATTTTTTTTCTAAATGAAAAACATTGATTCTGTTTTTTGATTATGTTTATTTGAACCTTTAGAATTTTATTGGTCAAGTCGAGAAGATGATATCGGCCAAATGGGCGCCGTCACAATTGGTTGCCATACGGGCTCGTTTTATGGCATGTTTCATCACTTCGGCGGGAACTTCGGGCGACAGATTCTCGCACTCGTGTCGAATGTTGTCCTTGAGGGCTTCCAGGGTCTCGGGCTTGTTCACGTAAACACGGGACTTCAAAAAACCCCACAAAAAAAAGTCTGCAACGGTTAAATCGGGCGATCTTGCGGGCCAGTGCAATTCGCCAAAACGAGAGATGGGCGCGACCCGGGAACGCCGCCTTCAGAATATCGGTTGTGGCTCGCGCAGTGTGTACCGTTGCTCCGTCCTGTTGGAACCACATGTCCTCCAGTCCTAATTCGTCCAATTGCGGCAGAAAAACTCGGTTAACATGGCCCTATAGCGCGCAGCATCCACTGTTGTCGTTTGACAAGCGGCGTTCTCGAAAAAAAATGGCCCGATGACTCCTCCAGCGTGAACAGCGCACCATGCAGTTACTTTGAGCGGCTGTAATGGCTCCTCGTGCATCACTCGTGGATTTTCGGTGCCCCAGAAGCGATACTTTTGCTTGTTCACGTACCCGCTGAGGTGGAAATGAGCCTCATCGCTCATTATGATTTTGGTCGAAAAATCGTCCACTTCGTCCTCGAGATTGAGGACGGCTTGGGTGTAGGTTACACGCGTTTGGCGGTCGACAGGCAGCAGCTGATGCACGGACTGGACTTTGTACGGGAACATGCGCAGGTCTTTGACCAAAATTCGCCTTAGGGACGACCGGTTGATGGCTAATTGCGAGGCACGGCGTCTGGTCGATGTTTCCGGCGACAGCTCGACATCCTCGGCAACAGCCGCGATATTCTCGGCAGAACGGGCGCTCCGGGGCCGGCCACTCTTGGCAACGTCTCGTGTGGTCCCATACTCTTCAAGGTTGGTGGCCAAACGGTGTTTGCGCAGTCGGTGTCGGACGACCGGGGAATCGGCGACGGAATTCGCGCTGTGCCAACATCACAGACGAATTGTTACGCAAAAAAATAGACACGATTATTCCGCGTTCTTGGGGAGTGTATTGCTCCATGGGTTGTTCACTTGTATTTTACATCTGTCTAGTCCACAAATGTCAAAACAGATTTTATATTGGCGGCCAATGGCAAAAATAAGAGCATACAGCAATAGGGTGATTTCTTTTGGCCCACCTTGTACTTGCACTTGAGCTTGTCCCATCACTGTGACCGGTGAGCTGTTCCACGTGCACAGGCGGTTGGGTACCGCGCAAAGCGCTGCGCGAGCGCACGCGCGACCACTTCTGCTGGTTCACCAAGGAGAAAGTGGCGCCGGAGTCTACCTCCATCGCCACCTGCGCGCCGTCCAGTAGTAGCTTCACCTCGTATGCCGGAACGCGACAGCTCCTCGTGCTCTCCATGTAATATATTGGCTTAAGCACGTCAGTCTCGTTTTCGGCTAAGTTAATTTTTTCAGAACGACCTTTCTTCTTAGCGGTACATATTCTCTCGATGTGACCTTTCTTCTTACAAAAGTGGCACACGGCGTTAACGAAGCGACATTCGCCCGCGTGCCGGTCTCCACATCGATAACACAGTCGAACATTTGCTTTGGATTGCACGGCGTTGACGTCCATAGGTTCACATGACGGCGGTGACGTCGCCGCGGCGCCCACTGCCGTTGCGTCGTAGCTGACGCCGGCGCCGGTGACGGAGGCGCTCTGCATCATACGAGCGTCCTTGCCCGCACTTTCGGTCGATAGCATAGAATCCACTACGTCATGGTATCGCAAATTATCTTTCTTTAGCAGTTCGTACTGCAAATTGTGATTGTTCATACCGCATACCAATCTGTCACGAAGCATCCTTTCCATGTCTGTAAAGTTACAACCGGCACAGATTTTTCTGAGTTCTTTGCCCTATGTATTCTGCGGCAGATTCACTGCGTAGTTGATCGCGCTTATAGAATTTGAACGACACAGAAATCTCATTAGGTTTTGGGCTGTAATGTTTGGTTAGGATCGCTTCAATTTCACTGAATATTACTTACTAGACTTTTTAGGTGTGATCAACGCCAGAAGAGTCTAGAACACTTGTACGCCGCACACTGTATAGAAATTTGCCCTTTTTGTCGAATCTGAGACGACGCCATTCGCCAAACAATATTTAAGTCTGTCGATGTAATTGTCCCAATTATCACATTTCACATTGAACTCATGAAATTTCACCGATTTACACTCCGTTGTCATGTTTTCTACTCGTCGCCAATATTATGTCTTCAATAAAACACCAAATATCGTAATTTGTGTATTGAGCTAAGTAGCCTAGAAATACAAGTGGATAAATCATAAGAGTAGGGTAGGAACAACAATATGATGGAGGGTAGACTGAAAACCCAATAAACATAAACTTATAAACTAGGAAGTATGTAGGTACCTATATACAACAGAAACTATAAGTCTACTCAGCAGTTCAGCCAATTGATTAGTGCATTTAAAAGATACCTAGGGGAGGGGCTAGTGGCTAAGTAATAACAGCCGCACGGGACGATCGATCAGGTTAAGCTACGCTTGCCGCAGTTGGTCCGTGGGTGGGTGACCATCTTCACATACCAAGACATCTCCGTGCCTCGGAAAGCACGTTAAGCCGTTGGTCCCGGCTGTCATTCGTAGATCTTTGACAGTCGTTACGGGTCGTCAGTAGCCCGAAAGTCTGACAACCAATCTTACCAAGGGGTATCGTATTACCCAGTAACTGGGTTGTGGAGGTCAGATAGGCAGTCGCTCCATGTAAAATAGTGGTATGCAGTTGCATCCGGTTAGACTGGAAGCCGACCCTAACATAGTTGGGAAAAGGCTAGGCAGATGATTTAAAAGATACGTAATATAACACTTTAAACTGGTGCCGTATTATGACAGCTTAATGCCATCATAATATGTGTAAGAGGGAGACAGAGCTATACATGACCATGTGCGCTATCCTTTTTTGCACTGGAATTATGATGGCATTAATACTTCATAATACGGCCCCATAGGTAGGAACTGAATTGTTCTATGCATTACTTAATGACAAAAAAAACAGGATTAAATTATAAGCCAAAATGTTAATTAAGATGAATACAAAATAAAGGTAAATCATATTTTTGTGAAATTGCTTAGTAGCTTAGACATAAACAAACATCAAACACATTAGTACTATGTAACATAGATAACATAAAATGGCAGGCTTTAGTCAATTTAGAGCTTGCTGAAATGCGCCGCATGATTCACTATTGACGCCGTTTGCGGTTTGTTCTAGTGTCGAGAATGAATCACATCACACATACTGACATGCCTAGTGATCACGATGCCTACCTATTTTGGTCCTACTAGTCGCACTGCGCATATTAAAGAATGTGATGCAATGTACTACCTATACCTACCTACATTACATAATAATAATAGCTAGCCTACAAAGGTCGTCATCCTTTTTTAATGAAAACTTCATATAATATTCTCATAAATGCGAAAGTAAATCGGTCTGTCTGTCTGTTACCTTTTCGCGCCTTAACAGTTGAACGGATTTGGATGAAATATGGCACACGGATAGACTGCTTGGGTTAGGACATAGGATACTTTGTAATCCCTGTAGTTCCATCCTGCGAGATGATTTCCGACCTCCACGCGGGCAAAGACCAAGGCTTTATAAATCACCATAAATTCGTTTATGAACTCATTTTAGGTAATATAACAATTATTAGGAACTCAAAGGGCATGCCTGTTCTTAACTTGGGGATAAAAACTGCCACTTCTTCACGTCTACACGCGTTCACGCTATGTTTGACTGCTAGCTGTCACTATCCATACATTTTTTTGTAAACAAACTATGTACTTCGTTTCCGATTAATGCTTTAACGACTCTTTGCGAAGCTGTTACAACAGTACTGCCATCGCACGGACAAGCTTTCAGTGTTTAGTCCCATTCTTCTGAAGTTCCCTGCCCCGGACCTAAATGATTCCCACGCTGACAATACCGGGGTCTAGACAAAATCCAAGCGTTTTCCTTAAATATTAAGTTTTAAGGATCTGATCTCCCGCTAATAGAGCATGTTGCGGAAACGTCAAAATATCCTTAGCGTTCGTCAAAAGTGGCACTTGTCTACCATTTTGATGAACATTTTTGTCGTTTATCTGTCACGCTCGCTTCGACGTTCCTTTCCGCATGAGGAATAATGACTTTTGTCTACCAATTTAGCAGCAGTCACGTGACATCTGGTAAGCAAATGTCAACTCTATACAATTTGATCTTTCCGTTGGCGTTAACGCTTACAGAAAAGGGATTTTGTCAAGGCCCCTTGATCGCGTGTTGTGTCCCATAACGGGTGCCGTAGGTTCGTCCACCTGACTCTAGCGAAATTAATTAAAAAGTCTTTATGACTTAATTTATTAACACTTCGTGCCGTGTGCCTAAAACGCTAATGTGCGCCCCCCTTTTCCTGGTCATCAAAAAAATCGACCCACCCATTTTTTGTTCAATAATGATCGACTGTTTCACAGATAAGCTGTTTCACATGTTTGCTTATTAATTTTGAGGGTCGATATTATGATGATTGACGTCTTGTTTGTCATAAATCTTATTGCACTTGAAGGTAAGTAAACCATTTTTTATACAGAAATACTGTTAAGTGCTGATTTCACGGTAAAACATCGGATCAAATCGTCCCGTTCTTTCAGTCAGTAACAGATTTTTCTAGGGAGTTCGTGTGAATATCGTTAAGTTTAATTGTTAGGCTGTAGTTTTGACAAATTCTGTCTAAAAATAATGGGCACTACTGAAACTGAGGCGGCCCAAGTTGTGGCTTTGCTGCAACAAGGCTTAAAAGTCAACGTGTAGTGGCCAGGAGGTTAAATCTCAGTCGTTCTGCAGGTCGGCGAGTTTACCAAAGTCAGTATCGAAGAAGATCTGGATCTGGAAGACATAGGGTGACAACTCAAATGGATGACCGCTTTATATTGGTATACGCTTTACGAAATCGACACCTTTCTGGCGTAGATCTCCAGCGACGCTTACGTGAAGATCGGGGTGTGGCTATAAGTGACAGTACTATAAGGAGGAGACTACGTGAGTAGAATTTAAGACCACATAAGCCAGCAACAGGGCCACAATTGACCACAGCTCGTCGACAATCCAGACTTAAATTTGCTCAGAATCACGTCAACTGGACTATCGGCCAATGGGAGTCAGTGCTTTTTAGGGATGAGAGTCGGATGACTATACGGTTCTGATGGACGCCGTAATGTCATGCGACGGCCAGGTGAACGTTATGCCCAGTGTTGGATAAGAGAAACAGTCAGTTATGGTGGGGGCTCTATAATGTTATGGGCTGGGATATCTTTAACGAGACGCACGGAGCTGGTTTTCATAAGAAGTGGTGCTTTAACTGTGGTACACTACATCACAGAGATCTTGGAAGACCATGTGGTGCCATATGCCGGCGACATTGGAGAAAATTTCGAGTTAATGCATGATAATGTACGGCCACACGTATCGCGCATTGTCACCGATTATCTTGAAGAGGTCGGCATTCGGGTTATGTCGTGGCCAGCGAGAAGCCCTGATCTTAACCATATAGAGCACATGTGGGACACCCTAAAACAAAAGGTTAGAGCCCGTAATCCAGCCCCGGTCTCCTTAGGAGACCTGGAAACCGCTATCAGAGAATAATGGAACCAAATCCCTCAAGAGACTATCAAAACCTTGATTAGGTCACTAAAACGGCGAATGCAGGCTGTCATTCGAGTAGTAACAAGTTTCACTAAATCATCATCATCTGCCTAGCCTTTTCCCAAGTCACTAAATATCAGTACCAAATGCCTGGTTTTTATGTGGGTTTATTCTTACAAATTTGCGCTACAGAATGTTCATTTCATTACTTCAGAGCGATTTTGCGTATTCTATGTTAAAAGAATCTGGTCCAATTCCACATTTTTTTTTGTTTTCCTGAGTATTTGTCAGGGAGTTCTCCCAAGTTGGATGTAATCATCCAACTTGGGAGAACTTAACTTACCACAGTGTCCATTTTAAGGGGGTTTCGCTTTTAAATCACGTTTGTTATTTTTTAATTTGGTGGTTGGTCTTTTGCCGAAACAGTATTAATACAACGATTGCGCTTATGAGCTTTCAGGACATACATATAGTTAAACAGATGAGATATATTCGCGTTATGCCTCGTATACTCGTGTATAAAACAAGCCAACTTTCCGTTAAGAGATGACTCAGCTATGGAACGTTTTGAGGTCAAACGCCAGACAACACAGCAAACAGCTGATCGTTCCGTCGGTAATATTGCGTAGCGCGTACAAACGTTATCATGAAATAGTTACTGGTATTTTTGGACAACGCAGGAAAAGCTCTCTGTACTGGAATAGCGAACGTTTACCTCGAACGATTTACTAGTTGAGCTGTAATCATAATCATGCATGGATAACATTAGTTCTCTCGTGCTCTCAGACAATTATAATTAATGCTATTTCGAATGATAACCTTAGGGCATCTTAGTGATACGATGATACAATGTTATTTCAGACATCTGTAATATTATTTGATGACTAGTAATACTTTCGTTAAACCGGAGGGACTGTCCACCTAGAAACACGGTTTATTTTGCTTTATGTGTGCTGACCACAGAAATCTTAATAAGATTTCTGTGGTGCTGACACTTTTTCTATTGTTACAAAACGGAATATGGTACAAAACTTGCTGAACAGGTAGTTGATAAATTCTAAACAGGAGCATATTACCGTTGCTTGATATTTATCAGTTCGATCGACCACAATCTTAAACCACCACGCCCGAAGCCATTGGTGTTGATATTGACGAGAGACTGAAAGCAAGTTGTTTCTGTTATATCTAAGAGGCCTTTGTCCTAGGTGCTAAGCATTGCTTGCTTGTTTTGCAGACCCTCAGTCGCTGTCTCCGAGCAAGGCGCTGGAGAGCATCGGCCATGCCCTCCAGTCGCAGTACGAGCGCTGGCAGCCGCGCGCGCGCTACAAGCAGAGCCTCGACCCAACCAGCGATGAGGTAACCAACATCTTTACAGTAAAGTCCGCAGAGGAACCGGTGCCCGGATTGATTTGGTGTCGAAACACCTCGTATCAGACAACAAAGCCTTTATGGTTTACCATTCACTACTACTACTATTTTGTTTAGGAATAAACATCGACTAATCGACCAAATCATGATCATAGGATCCAGTTGAATCCTAGTTTATTCGATGCAAATGTCACTGATGTAAAGCCTACAAATAATAATGTCACTCTTGGGAAATACACTTAGTGATGTGTGTGAACAAAATAGGTTTTAGTAGGAAGCCTACAAAAATGAGGGTGTTGTCGCTAGGCGCACGTAAATTAACGCAATAATTAGTTTAGGGCCCGACGGATGACCGGCTTACGCGCTCGACCTTGAGATAATTGTCGCGACACACCTACCGCGCACACTCGACAAAGAAGGTTCAACATACTACAACGTGGATAGAGTATTGTGTAGATTAGCTGTAACCATATTGGGCGCCCGGGTGCGAAAATCAACTGGCGCCCAACTGTCCAACAAAAAAAACGGCTCCCGCGTAGCACAATATTTATATTGATAGCGTATGCCATAGTGAAAAGATAAATGTAGCTGATTGTTTGTAGGTACGGGGGGTATGTATTTTCCTAAAAGAAATAAAAGACAATGACCAAAAGTCGTACCAAAAAGTCTCATGCATCAAGATCAAAATATTATATTAATTATTTTCATATTTTTTTAAGACATTACGCGTCGGGGATTCGATTTTTTAACAGGGAATTTAATTTAAAGTAAAAAAGTGTTGATATTGTTGTATTCCCTTTACATGACGTTCCGTTTCAAATGATATGATTAATATAACCTTGAATTTTGAAAGTGTCATGATCACGTCTTTCGCAAACATGTAAAAAAATAATACTTTGCCGATTCTACATTAATTAAAAATAACTAGAATAAAATAGAATAGAATTTTTACGAAAACGATTATCATTTTTTAGAGCAATTATGGCCGTTCGTGTATGACATGTCAAACAAAATAAAGTACCTAGTTTTCAGGTTATTTCGATACTTTTTTTAAATCTCCGAAACCCGGGTTTTGTTTACAAAAAGAACTTTTGTAGGAGTAAATATGATAAGAGTAGTGTGTAAAAAACAAAGTTTGACTTTGATGCAGCATGGGATGCGATTCCATACATCCATGAGCATTGTCCTTTATATAATTATCGTTGAAGGGAAGGCTAGAGTTCAAAGTGCGGCACTCATTATTTATCAGTTAAAAACAAACTGATAATTACCCTGCAAGTAAGCCAATAGCGCAACAAAACCGGTTCTTTTACTTAAAATATTATGTGCAGAAAGTTTATCACAAACCGTATTACAAACCAAAATCATACCAATTTATATTTATTTATTTATTTGAAAAGCATGTTGGCGTTCTATGCACAAAAGTAAATCTAGGCACATATGTCATACATTTATTGCCAACCTCATGAGTAATCGACTAAAATTGTTCTCGACCATTTTAAAAGAAAAAACGGGAGATGTCGTGGGTTGGAAAGAAGTTCCTCTCGCTGTACATTATGTTTTAAACTAGCTTCTGCCCGCGAGTTCGTCCGCGTGAAAGTTCGGCCCCCGAGCCACCGTGTTGCATCCCATCTAGCGCCCGCGCTTTTACTTCGTTTTCACTTAGCGTTCTTTCTGACTTAATTTGCCGCAAGATGCGTTAAGGAACTTCGTTCCAAAAAAAGAATTACCTTTTATGAACCCAGTCGCCATAGAACAGGTTAGATAATAGTTAGTAGGTACGTAACAGATACATCACTTGATCACTCAGACAAAAGCGAAAATATGCCCAGGCGTTAGCTGCAAGCTAACTTATACTATACTTCCTAGTTCCTACACGCGTACTAAGAGTTGAGGATGGTCTCAGGTCTCCGACCTCAGTTAGTTTCCGTTTTTCCCTTCCGGGTTGGCGATAAACGTTGTCCAAGTCAAATAATTTATTTCAAGTAGGCCAATAAAATGCACTTTTGAATGTCAATATTTACAAGAAAATATAACTAATTGTAGGTTGTCCTTGTGTGCGACCAATAATAATGTGTTGTGTTTGTGTGTTTGCAGGTCAAGAAGCTGTGCTGCTCGCTACGCCGCAACGCCAAGGACGAGCGAGTGCTGTTCCACTACAATGGACATGGCGTGCCCAAGCCCACTACGCAGGGGGAGATCTGGGTCTTCAACAGGGTAAACTGGAATTGATTTGTGCTTACTAAGACAGCGCTGGTGCCGCTGCGCCATCAGTCTGGCACAGGCTGCACAGAGCTGTGTCTTTGTTAAGACTGGCCTCGATTACGGAAAATTAAATTGCCAACATCTCAGTGTGTTCCTATGCAAGAAACCTCAAAAAGTGTATAGTACAGAAGCTGATGCGTGAGTCCGATTCCACTTGCCCGGGTTTTTATAGAAGTTTCTAAAACTATTGCACGTCGGTTATTAAAACACGAGTTTTAATACCCAGTTACATATGTGCAGGTTCATACACTACTATGTAACGTGTATTTCCCCACTAGGCGTACACGCAGTACATCCCGCTGTCGATGTACGACCTGCAGACGTGGATGGGCGCGCCCTCGCTCTACGTGTACGACTGCTCCAACGCCGGCGTCATCATCGACAACTTCAAGCAGTTCGCCGAGCAGCACGAGCGCGAGTATGAGGTAACGTCCCAGCTGTCTCACTAGTTCTTATTATCATTCTCTTGTCCTTATCCCAATTTATTTGGGGTCGGCGCAAAATATATTTTTCTTCGTTTTGTTTGATGAGTGCAAGTACTATAAATAATGTAGTTTATTTCTTGATTGTTAATAGTCGAAGAACCCTCCTCAGGCCCAAACGACCTCTAAATCAGAAGAAGGCTCGGCGCTGCCAGCCGCGGTGTCGTACAAGAACTGCATCCAGCTGGCGGCGTGCGCGGCCGGCCAGGCGCTGCCCATGAACCCCGAGCTGCCGGCCGACCTGTTCACGGCCTGCCTCACCACGCCCGTCAAGATGGCCATGAAGTGGTTCGTGCTGCGCGAGAGGACGCGCGTCGCGCCTGCGGATGTACACGATCTTATCGATAAGTATGTTCGCATGTAGATCTCTAAGGAGAAGTATGCACTTCGGGAATCATCGTCTTTCTTCAGAAATACGAACCCGCGATTACAGTCTATTGTGTATTAACATGATAACAAAACTATAGATTAACAACTATGCAATTTCAAATATATTTTCAATTTTTTTTATTGCCTTTTGGTGTACCTGTAATAACCACGATTGAGGCTTCCAAATAATCACGCATTTATTCAGTTTTATCGAAAATCTGTACTTTGAAATTAAAGATGATTATACCCAAATAGGGTTAGTTGTCACAACAGAAGCCAGAAAATGAGGCCGATCCTTTGTTCATAAATACCGCAAACATTCTAACATTATGGTCATCCTTTCATGAGCAAATAAAATCCAATCTCTAGGGTTGGTCTCCACGAGTGCACCGAGCAGCATCAAGATACGCGGTGTAGGCCTACAATACGACAAAATGGGACTTTAGTCATGTTAGCATACATCGAGAGCGACTGTAACTATTAGGAACAAATAATTCTTTCTTTCTGTTCTTTTTCTTTTTTTTTATATGTTATTTTTTATGGTTATTGACACAGCTCCACGTGCAAATCCGGCGCAACGGTTGTTATTTGGTCAATAACTCGCCTAACTTTAAGTGAATTAAAATACAAACATCCTAAAAGAAACTTAGTATGAAGAGTCTCAAGATCTTGATACTCCTCCAGGATACCAGGGCAGGTGACGGACCGGCGCACGATGCTGGGCGAGCTCAACTGGATCTTCACGGCCATCACGGACACCATCGCCTGGAGCTCGCTGCCGCCCGAGCTGTTCCAGCAGCTGTTCCGCGCCGACTTGCTCACGGCCTCGCTTTGCAGGAACTTCCTGCTGGCTGATAGGATCATGAGGTACAGTCCAGTCTTTCATTAGGGTTCCGTACCTCAAAAGGAAAAACGGAACCCTTACCCTCACTTCGTAGTCCGTCTGTCTGTCCGTCAGACCTTTTTTCTCAGGAACGCACGGAGTTAATCAATTTGAAATTAATATCAAATACTCAGGGCTGCAATCCCTTGAAGCAGTGAAAAAAATCAAACTTCTAAGTCAACGCAATTAAAAGATACGGGCGTAATGTTCCGAAATCAAAACCTATAGGGTACTTCCAGTTGATCTAGAATCATGAAATTTGGCAACAAGCAATTTCGTGTGGCACAAGTAAAGGAAAAAAATCAGAAAACCGTAAATTTGTAGTTACATTACAAAAAAAAAAAAAACAACATTTTAGCCCTAAGTGCGCGAGTCCGACTCGCACTTGACCGGTTTTTTTATTAGTTCAAGTTACAATAATAATAATTTATTTTTGTACGGAATATAAAGGTAGTACAAGGTATTGTCTTAAGAGTAAGTTGTACAACAGTGACAAAAGTTCAAGGTCGGACTTCTGACTCCTAAACTAGGCAAAAAGCCTGTATCTTAGAAGCCAATGTTCCCCGAAATAGCAGTGACATACAACTATTTATATAATACACGTGCAAGTACTTCTAATATAATAATAAACGGGAAAAAAGAGAACAAAAAAAACAAAACTGAATATTATGTGCATACAGTATTTAAGTAATTATAAATTAATTTTGACAAGATTTTCAGTTTCATCGTATGATAACTTTTGCAACCACTCGGTAAGAATATTCTTAACCTCATATTTTGTATGAGTATAAATTTTCAGAATTTTATTTATTTTATTATAAAGTAGAGAGCTTGTAGCAAGAAACTGGCGACTAGCGAATGCGGTACGACATTTGAGGGTATCACAGACAGGGAATCCTTTGCGTCTTAACAGAACACTTGGCGTTTTAGGCAGCATGGTGTGTCGACGCAGAACGGCACGGAGAACAAAGATGTCCGTTTGGATTGAGGAGCCACTTCACGATTTTAAAAGGAAAATCTCCCCTTATTTAGTAGGAAAGCAGATAATTTTGTAGGCCAAATTCTGAAATTTGTAGTAAAACATATACAAAGATATCAATGTAAAAGTGGCTCCTCAATCCAAACGTCTGAATTGAGGAGCCACTTGGAACACGGAAAGTATTTGATGAATATTTTTGAAAATTTTATATCATTTAGTAGTAATTGTGTATAGTGCCTACTAAAAACCTGAGTCCAGTACTGTTGATGTTCAAGAATATACAAGTCTTTTAATGTGGCTCCTTAATCTATACATAAGAGCCTGAATTGCCATGAAAGTAATTGGTCTATTTATATTCCACTCCAAAAAACATTTAGTAGTAAGTGTGTTCGAATTTGTAGCATATAGAGAAAGTAGTAAAACTTAGTGAATTTAGTAAATAAACGCATCTTATTTGGCTCCTCAGTCCTGACGTTCTGCATAATAAATAATTGATTGTATCTACCTGAGATCACAACGGAATCAATAACCAGAGACACTAACATTTAGTATAAATGTCTACTAATTACATATGTACAAATCAACATTGTATATATTCGGCATCTGAAAAACAAATTACTTTTCGATATTCATTAGGAATTCGCTATTAAGGGTGACCATGTTGTGTGTGTACCTGGGACAAACAGTCAAACTAGGTAAGTTCCAACTTCGTTAAGTTAAGGAACCTACGGAAAATCTTCTCGTCCAAAATACCGCAGTGTCTCGAAATAAAAGTCTTTGACCAGTGTGTGTTGCCAGTTATGACTTACGGCACTGAGACGTGGCGATTTACAATGGGCCTCATAAGAAAGCTCAAGGTTACCCAAAGGCCAATGAAGAGGGCTATGCTCGGAGTTTCTCGGCGAGTTCGACTTAAGAATGAGGGGGATCTTTGGGGAGGTCCAGCAGTGGACGTCGACTGAAATGATGATGATGATGTTAAATGAAACCAGAATGACTAGTTCTTGAAATTTAATTTTTAACAAATCGACACAGTATGTAGGCACAGAGATTCTTCATATATTTTAGGTATTTAGTAGTCAATTTCGACATAAGTTAATGAATGAATTAATATTTGTTGGTCGGTGCTTTTCCGAATTTTACAGTGAGAATCATAGTCGTCGTAACCAAACATCTCATCCTTCGTTGGGTAGTGACATTTATAGTGGCCCATGCCAGCGTAGATAGAATAGATTGCCAGAAAAGCCACGAAACGAAGATTTTCTTTTTAAATAATGTATTCATGGTCACCCTTCAAAACAATTTAATAGGAAATTAAAGAATAGCTACCTAATAACTTCGTAGGTATGTACTATTTTATGGCAGAATTATATGTACATTTAGTAGAAATTTATACAAAATATAGGTGTTTTTTGTTCCAAATTTCGTCACAAGTATAAGTAGATTAGAGGCAAATCTATTTACCGAAGCATCTCAATTGAGGAGCCACATTAAATGTGCTATATCTCCCAATTAATTCATTTTTGATTACTGACTCTTATCCTACAAATCTAATATACTTACTACTAAATGATGAAGAAATTGCGCATTAATTGAACTACTGCTTCTTTGAAAAATGACGAGTAGTAAGTGTATGGTCTGAGGAGCCACATATAATATATGGTAACTTTTTTCATTTTAACACTACCAAGCTCAGATTTTGTCTACTAACTACTCTCAAATGCTACTAAATCATACCAAATTATGATATATGTATATACATCCATGATATTCCTAGTTCTGACGTGGCTACTCAATCCAAACATTTAGATTGAGGTGCCACCTTTAAGTTCATATAACTATTGAAGTATTATACTACAAAATCGAGGATCGAACCTACAAAATTTTTAAACTTACTACTTAATAAGTATTTAGTTTCATTAAGATACAAAATGTGGCACCTCAATCCTTACGGACATGAACAAAGAGCTGTCTAACCACGGAATAGAAAAAACAGTGGAAGTGCCCTTAGACTTCCTTAGTACGGGAACCAGTGTCGCCAAACCCATACACTTGCAAATTAAAATGAACATTTCAATACACAGAAAACGATGATATAATTGGCTACTAATTATAAATGCAACTTTGGCGAAAAGTTTATTTATTGTTGTTCAAAATTAAATCTTATTACAACTCCTGAGTGTTGTTTTTATTTTACATGTCAAATCGCTAGAGGGCGCTGTAACCAATTTACTCTATTTAGCACCCTAACGTCATTAGAATAGATGTCATATTCGTATGCACTTGTTATCTATTTTTCTACTCAGCTAGGGATGAGGACAAGATTTCGATAATTTAATGTCGATGTTTGTACAATGTAATAATTAAAATCTTTTATCTTATGTAACGGACCAAAGTCCGATTAGTATAAAAGGTAAAATGGTTAAATGAAACGATAAATAGTGAATTTAAACTATTTATTGTCCTTGAAATAAAACATATTTGTTTAATAATTGTCGAAATTGCGTTTCTTTTTGAAAAATATGTAGCCTTTTTTTGAAGTTTGTAAATTGTTTTCATAAAAATGCTCTGAACAGATTCTATGTACTTGATTTTGACGGCATCCAGTTCTGTCTTCCCGTAGCTTCTATCCATTTCTCCTTGGTAAAAGAATCTTAGGGAAAACTGAAATATTTACATACTTTATTAGTATTAGTTACTTTTGAGGCCTACGTCCAGCTATGAACGAATGATTGGTTTATTTGTCAGAATATAACTACTCAAACTCCAACCATTTATTTAAATTAATCGAGAAGAACGACAACGAGTATATAATATGTCATGGCAACGTGTAAGTTTCACTATATAAATACACATTTTATTATTTTATCGATACCGAACTATTTGAATGTGTCCCATCCCTAATCAAGTAGCGTCGAAGTTTATAGAATGTATACGATGATATTTAAGACAGCGAGCAAGTTGATTTAGACTTTGAACAATGGACATAAGGTAGTTTTTAGTTCGCAACAAAGTAATAAATATGGTTTTGTCAATAAAAACAATTATATTGAAATATATCATAGTTTTATAATAACCGGTGATACGATACACCTCCGCAAGATACATTTTTTTGTCCTGCTATCGTTTTTGCATGTAAAAATTGCACAATAAGGCATATTTGTAATATTTTTCGTTACGTTCGAGACGTCATATCACAGCAAGTAGCTAATCCCGACTGAGCCGGTGTAGCGGAGCTCCGCATAATTGTGACACACGCGCGATAGCTGCGTGGCACTTCCACTGTTTTTTCTATTCCGTGTGTCTTAACAGTCAGAACCTGTGCCTCGGAATATAGTTGCGATGAAGAGAAGTCTCTGCGTTTAAAATGCATTAGCTTTAGGATAGTTCGTTGAGAGCGTTCTACGGTAAGTAAAGATGTTTTGTAGGTTCCACCCCAGGCTGAAATGCAGTACGAGATCAGGGACTGACAAAGACTCGGGTATACTAGAAGCATTATTTCGCGATCAGCAGAATGCCTAAGCTCCTTGAAGATATATATCAGTTTCCTGATCCGGGTGCATAAGGCTTCAATATGGGATTGCCAGCTTAGCCCTTATATGAAAACACTTAGATATTTTATATCAAGAAACAGAGATAGGGCTGAACAGTTGCTGTCATTATTACTACGCAAGTATGAGCTATAACCAATTCTGACTCTGGGGGTGGACTTGTAGTGTTAGGTAAGGAAAAGCGAATAATTTTTGTTTTTGCGATATTAAGGGTCAAGAGATTTACTAATAGCCATTACATTACCAAGCAAAGCGCGTATTCAGGTCTTTGTTTTGCCTTAGTCCAATCGGCGTCGCAAACTATGAATGCCGTGTCATCAGCATAAGTAAATATATCACAGTTCGGAACCTGAGCTTGACATAGGTCGTTAATATATAGAAGGAAGAGTGTGGGCACAAGTATGCTTCCGTGTGGGACACCGAAGTTGATAATTTTATGATCACTCGTTAGAGAGTCGATTTTTACACATTGCGTACGATTGGATAAATAGTCTCTAAGATATTCAACGTCGATCCACGCACTCCCACTCGCTCAAGCTTCGCGACAGGAGTGGGAACAGATATCGTATCTAACGCTTTGGAAAGGTCAAGGAAAATGCCGTAGCATTTCATTTTCCCATCCAATTTATCAACAATGACTCATAGACAATTCATTTAATAAAATACATTACACATAGAATACATTAATAATACAATATAAAACAAAAACTAGCGCACTAACAACACTTACATGAGTGGCCGACGACTGCAGCGCCGTGCAAGTCACTGCAGCTGTACGTGTGGAACCTGGCAGTTATCATCATCAGCATGCCTCAACAGTTTTCAAATTGTTTATATACTTGTACAGGGTCAAATTAAACCCACCAAAAACATCTCATATAAAGTAGGTTGGCAATTACATAACGCTTTTACTGTTAAAAAGTTATCAGATCCTAATCGAATGTAGAACCAAGTCCCTAACTCCCTCTAAGGGAGTTGGAGGGTGAAAATTAGTTTTTTTTTGTCTGTTTGTAAATCCTAGCCTGCTTACCAAGGAAGTGCCCTATCCAGGCCCAAGCTATGAATGAGGGTTTGAAAATACGACGAAACGGTTCGAGAAAAGGCAAAAACAAAAAGCAAGGGCACTTGCTTTTTGTTTTTGGCTCGTCTTGGCGGGGGCACTGCCGTGTCCCTAGATTAGTCAGCGTATCTCCCTAAACGTGACGGGTATCGATATTTAAACATGCCCGAGCCAATGGCGAAGTCGGAAGTGTGTTTGCGTGTGTGTTTAATGTGCTGACGTTACTCGTCTTTACGCACGAATTCACAGCGTGTTTGTACATTAGTTACCACAAGTAAAGCGCTTGTCGCTTCGTGCGATAAAAATACTGTATAAACTTCAGATCTGCCATACAATTTTCGATGTTAAACTTTTGCATGACTTTTACGTTTCGTTTACCCGTAAGTATGTAATATAATCCTGTAATTTATATTTAAGGCGAAAAACTGGCTTTTGCAATACAGTTAATATTAGCGTAGGAGCCAAGGAATTCTAAATTATTGTATGCAAAGCTTGTATGTATATAAGAGGAAGTCTGAAAGTGGCACCGGTGACTGAAAAGTTGTGTAGAAATCGGTGGTCATGGTATGAGTATGTGATGCAGAGGAACGAGTAAAATGTCGCGAGGAAAGTTTTGAATATGAATGTGGATGGTTATAAGAGTAAGGGAAGATTAAACAAATGGACAGATGGACTGTGTGAAAGATGATATGGTTAGAAAGGGGGTGACTATCGAGGTGACGACTAATAGAGAAGTATTGAAGACAAAGACATGTTGCGACGACTCCAAATACATTCGTATAAGGGCCAGAGAACGGCAATGATGGTAAGCTTG
The DNA here is from genome assembly GCA_911387795.2 of Apamea monoglypha. NCBI lineage: Eukaryota > Metazoa > Arthropoda > Insecta > Lepidoptera > Noctuidae > Apamea > Apamea monoglypha. The sequence goes on from OU426922.1 coordinate 20,377,633, forward strand.
AGTCAATAAAGTTTATTGATTCAGGTCGTACAACTGCACGCCGGTGTCGTTGCCCGCGCTGCCGTCGCTGGCGGCGCACCCGCTGTGGGCGGCGTGGGAGCACACGCTGGACCTGGCGCTGGCGCAGCTGCCGCGCCTGCTGCGGCCCGAGCCCGCCGACTACACGCACTCGCCCTTCTTCCGCGACCAGCTCACCGCCTTCCAAGTGTGGCTGGACCTCGGCAAGTGTGAGTACCGCCCGCGGCGCGCGGCGCCGGGCCGGGCGGGCTCAGCAGCGCGCGCTCCCGCAGGTGGCGCGTGGCGGCCGGCGCCGGCGCAGCTGCCCATGGTGCTGCAGGTGCTGCTGAGCACGCTGCACCGCGTGCGCGCGCTGCGCCTGCTGTGCCGCTTCCTGGCGCTGGGCGCGTGGGCGGCGCGCGCCGTGCTCAACGTGGGCATCTTCCCCTACATGCTGAAGCTGCTGCAGGCGTCCGCGCCCGACCTGCGCGCCTCCATGGTCTACATCTGGGCCAAGATCGTCGCCGTCGACCCCGTAACTATCTCCCCGCTACCGGAGGGCGATTCCCGTATTTCTAAGAACGTTCGCAGTCTAGTCTCGGTCAAAATATAAAACTCAAATTATAAAGCATTTATTTCAACTAAACCATTCACTTTTGAATTGTTGCCCATTCCAAAGCGTATATCTCGATGGAGAAGAACGGGCAAGAAATTCCAGGAACACCTTAATTCAAGATACTACAAAATCTAGGTACATTGTTGCTTCCAAATGTGAGAATAAAAAAAAAAAAAACAATACCTCCTCACAAAAGATGAAATTGCGAATAGATTTTGAACGTTTTAATTACGGGAATTGGCCTTCAAATGTACACCCAGAAAAACGATTTATATAGTAGACCGACTATCTACCTAATATCTAAATTCATTCAATATCGTCAAATTACAACTCTTTACCAGTCGTATAAAATAATAAACTATAACACAGCTTAGTTACGTATTTATACTTTTGAAACAGACTATTGTTATGCAGATACATCCAATTCTCTGATCACACACACACACACACACACACTGCTACATAGCGCACTTCATCTTACACTGCTCTACTCTTCTTACAGAGCTGTCAAGTTGACTTGGTGAATGCGAAGGGACACAAATATTTCCTATCAGTTCTGCAAGATCCTTCAGTTGACGTAAGTATCAGAGTTAGACAAATTAAGAATATTTTTGGGGAGGCACGAAAAAAATCCCCCTTTCTCAGATTGGTTTTACTGAAATGATAGCTGATATCGATTAAAAAAGCTTTTTTTCAACATTATTTTTCTTCTGCATTTTATAACGAAGTTGATGTTAAGGCACCTCCAAGTAGCTACCCCACGATCTCGGGCGAGGCGGCAAGCCTCCTTGCCGGACTGCCGCCATGGGATCTGGAAGCGATGGTCCTCGCGCGCCTGCATGAGTGGCGCGCGGAGGCACTACGCCGGGGGGAAAGTCCGCTCCCGCGGCAAATTGCGGACGGATCTCCGGCTCGATCTCATGGCGACATGGAAAGAGCGACTGTCGCAACCCAGCGCAGGGCACGCCGCGATAGCGGCGATAAGACCCCTCTTTGTGGAGTGGCTAGAGAGGCGCCACGGCGCCCTCACCTACCGCCTGACGCAGGTCCTCACCGGACACGGAAGTTTCGGGAGGTTCCTGCACATCATTAGGCGGGAGGAAACGCCCGGGTGTCACCATTGCCAGGATCGCCCAGAGGACACGGAGCACCGCCGTGTCCTCGTAGAGGCGATCGGCAGCGGCGGCGGCCTCTCGCGCCTTGCCCTGATGCAAGCCATGGTCCGGGGCGAGAGGGAGTGGGAGGCAGTCGCCTCCTGCGAAGCAGTCATGCTAGCGAAGGAGGTGGCGGGACGGATGAGGGAGAGAGCCTCCCGTCCCAGTCCCAGCCGCCGCGGGAGACGCTCCGGGCGTCGGGAGCCGCGTGACGACTCCCGGCCACCGTAGGCGCGGGCCTGCGGGCGGAGAGCAATGGATAGCTCACCGCCCGATCAGGACCAGGCCCGTGCCGGACGGCGCGTAAGTGTTCCACGCGCGCTTCAAAGAGATGTCAGCATAATTTGACCCCTTAGGGCCGAAGCCTGCCGGGTCAGCGGGATTGTCCGAAAGGGTTACCGCTACCCCGGAACATAAAGGGCGAAGGAAGGAACATGGGTGGGTTTTAGTCAGTAAGTGTCTGACACTCCCTTCCGCTCCACCCAGAGCGGGAGGGGTCATTTGATGATTTCCACCAGAGAAAAAAAAAAAGGCACCTCCAAGTAGACCATAAAAATTATCATTATTTCATAAAATCTAAAATGATTAGTGGTTTCTTGTAAAATGACGACGAAAAGCCACTATCGCGTAATTTTTCAGAAAATATGTTGCGAATAGTAATTTGTTATTCCTGTCAAGCCCTCAGCGAGACTAAGACCTCGACTTTCTAAATCATCATAATGTTGTTTAAATTATTTTTCTCGTTCTCACTAACAGTGAACAAAATGAGTCGAGTTCGCACACAGCCCAGTTAGTCAGATCGTAGTTTTAACTTATGATACGTATTGCAGAGTGAACACAGAACGTTAGCGGCGTATGTGCTGGCCGGCATTGTGGACAACTACCCCGCAGGACAAGAGGCGGCTTTACAGGTATGTGATCATTTAGATCTACTTGTAAGAATAACTAGATTAATAAACGACATAAAAAAATAAGTCAATCTTAGATTAAATAAGAAAGTTAAGCATTTAAATACATTCCTTTCCCGCATGTATATGTTACGGCAAACTCACGAGCTGAATTCTTCGAAACTAGTTGACTGTCACTATGAGTGTGGAACGGTGAAACGAAAGCTCAAGAAATGTAATTCGGGTCAGCTACTTACTAAATTCTTGTATTCATTCATTTTTCAATTTTTTTTATATATTTATGTTTTATAATTTGTATGGTGTACAATAAAGAGTATTCTATTCTATTTACTGACAGACTATTATTGATCGAAGCAGACAACGCACTGGCTAGATCGCTGGGTTCAGTAGCGTGGCATTTTGCACAAGACTTCCATATTTCTATAACGAAATGAATGATGAAAAATTGTATGGAATCTTGCATTTTTGCCGGAGGGAAAAATAAATTATTTGACTTTTTTTACTTTTTTATAATTATTTGTCGAAATTAACAGATTACGATCTTGAATGTCGGTTATAGCTGGGTTTGTAGCAGGTTTCGTAAAAATCAGATATTTATAATACATATCTGATATTTAAATATATATTATAATAAATATCTGGTGTAAAAAAAAGATGCGATTTTCATTCTGTAAGTGGTTTATACGTGTTTTAGGGCTGATTTTTCCAACGCCAGGTAACTTTATCGGAGGAATAATATGGAATTTTTGACAGTTCTTCCATACAAATATTGTCAGACGTCAATTTTGTTCCACAAATAAAAATTATCGGTCGATTGATAAATCCCTTAGTTGTAAAATAAAAGTTTATTTGACGTTTTTATTTTAGGAGAAACAAAAACATTTATTCTTTTATGAATATTAACCAGTCTTAATTAATCAACACAACAAAATTATAATTGTACCATTATTTTTAGTAGTTGACCAAATATTTTCATCTCAGTATAAAACTTTGATTTTTTTTTTTATTGCAGCGTTTCTGAATAGGCTATTTGACAGTATGAAAATTACCATGAATTTTGCATTTTAAATTGACTGTGAGCCGAAAATATAAAAAATCAACTTTAATTTTGTAAATTATTTTAGAATATTTTTATTTTTGAGTTGTCCCTTTGAATGCCCCGTTTTAGAAATGAAAAATTGTTTTTGTTAATATTTGGCTGAAATATTCATATTTTTAATCAAAAAAGTCGTATTCAAATTAGGCTGCGAGTCAACACTTTTCGAACGTCAAAATTACATAAGACAGTCCCAGTGGCGTGCATTGCATATAGGCACATAAACAGTGCCTACCTCGACAAATCGATAAACCATAAGCCTGCCAATTACATTTTAGCGTGTGTGCCCCCACAATTAAGAAACTCACTAAATTATCATACTTAACAAAAAATAAAATCTTCATACAAACACGCGCGGCAGTAGGCAGGACAGTCGCCAGACGGCCTACTCGGCTCCCGTACTATTCGCACATTGTCATTGGTCTTTACTCGTTCAAGTTAATATGACGAAATAAGAAATACGTACGTCTCACGCGTAATACTATGACATTCGATCTTCGCAATTTATCACCCTAAAGTAGGCATGCCTACTCAAGTAACCAACCGAGTGTGAATGTTAAAATAATACTTCATAATTTGGCCGTGCGAAGAATTAAAGAGATGGATAATAAGGTCGCCGATAATGAGGTAAAAATTAAAATCCAAGATGGCGGCTGCAAAAAAATTCAAATTTTTCGTCATGGTGTCGTTTTCATGGTTTTCAAGTCTGCTGAAGCTAATAGTGAGGTCAAAATGAATATCCAAGATGAGGGCTGCGAAAATTTTAAAATTTTGTCATTTTCATAGTTTTACAGCCGCCATCTTGGATTTTCATTTTGAACATCGTTCCTGTCGGGGGTCCCCCGACAACACACATTTTTATACCCAGTAAATCAATAACCTTCTTTTTAAGTGCGTACGTACACACGGCTACACATCAACCTAGACTGTTTGGACTTTGGACTACTAGAAGTTGAACGCTGCGAATCGTGCGAGAGGGTGCGATATGTTTTTGATTTTTCGTCTCACTCACGCACGTTTCTGGACTGCGCGGGAGGGAGCGCGTGGCACCAACATCAACGTGCATAGATAGATGCGTAAATAAATTATCATGTATATTATTTTATAAACAAGTTGAGCTCGTATTATAATACTAGCTTCTGCCCGCGACTTCGTCCGCGTGAAATTCTTATTCCCCCGCCCCACCCCGTCGCATCGCATCGCTCGCTTCTCGTTTTCGCTTAGTTCTTTTTCTGACTGTATTCATTTTGACCTAGCGTGATGTTGAACCGATCCGAACGTTATTATACCTATTTTGTTGCGGAGTTATTTTAAAATTATGATATCTCTGATGTTGATTGAAATCAAGTGATGGCAATTTTGTTCATAATTAAATTCTTGTGATGAATAACTTATTTATTTGGATAAAGATTAATATCATGTTGATAAAACACCTTCGCAAATAATGCATTAATTTCCAACAAATTTGATTATCATAAAAAGGCTAAAGTGAGTCAATCTTAAAAGATAGACATATGCTGTCGCGAACTTTTTTTTATAACTTTTAAAGAGGAACAATTCCTTCATATATGGTTTTTGCGTAACTTAAACCGTTTACGCAGCGCACGCAACGGAAGCTCAAAAAAAAGAAATAAGTTTTCCCGTTTTTGTAACATTGCCCTTTGATGCTCCGCTCCTATTGGTCGCAGCGTGATTTTATATAGTCTAAAGCCTTCCTCGATAAATGGACTATCCAACACAAAAAAAAAATCATTTCGAACCAGTAGTTCCTGAGATTAGCGCGTTCAACCAACCAAACAAACTCTTCAGCTTTATAATATTAGTTTAGATGAGTTTGCGCTAACACATCCATTACCGTTAGATATTTATTATTATATAAAATAGTTAACAATAGTTTAAAATTTAAACTCCTAAATGAGTAATAGAAATCAATATAGATAAGAAAACAAAAAATTTAAACAATGAACAATTAATCTAATTAGTTTGCCTAACTTAACGTAACTTAATAGTCGTGAATCCTGGGCGACGTTTAGGAATTGACTGGCATAGAACACTGAATTGAATACGGGTGAAACTAGCGAATGTTTTTGCCAAAAAAAAAGTGCATCTGTGTGCGTAGGCGCAACGCGGCAAGTGCTGTGTTTGGCCGATGCCACGATACGCAGTCCCTTTCCTACAATTCTCTGTATTGCTGATAGCGTAGTTATGCATATATAGGGTGTCTAACTTGATGTGTAGCCGTGTGTACCTAATGAAAGAGTGTGCCTGCCTATTCTGAAAACCATAGCACACCACTGGACAGTCCCCGAAAACGCCCGCCCTGTACCACTTTTGATGTAAATAAACCACAAGGAACATTACTACTATTGATTTTACAAAATTCGACAACTAGCCTTTTCGAAGGGTGCTTGGTTAGATGACCCAAGTAGGCCTCGCCTCATGCACGAGGTTATCGGTACAAATCCGGGCAAGTACCAACGTGCCTTTTTCAATTGTACTTTCTGAGTTTATCTTGGGCATTGAAAGAAAAACTTCATGAGGAAACCTAGACTGACAGTTTATATTATATAAATTTGAAATAACCAACCCGTCTTGAGCAAGTGTGGTGATCAATGCTCGTGCCTCCTCTGTTTGAGAAGAGGGCTTTGCCCTGCAGTGGGACAATAATAGGTTGGTATTATAATTATAATCAAGGCAATCCCAAACAGCACTGATGCGTAATAGTTTTTTCACACCACCTGCTCGAAAATGTCAAATTATATGTCAAGCAACCTTAACCTAAAGTAAGTCATTAGTGGCCGGGGGCACAGCCGGTCAATAATGTTGTACTGGATTTCATTATGACCCGCTGGTCAATAATGTGATTTGAATTTGGATCTCACATGCTCAGCTAAATTGGCAGTATAGTACAGTCGCTTGGCAGCATTATCTGACCCACCCTAAAAACAAACGAATTTGGACCCTCTGCCTGTAACATTAAGGTTTATTCAATTTATATGAGCTTATCAGACGGCGCTCGTGCAACGTTGTCGGAGCCACCGGCATTATACATATATCATTTTGTTAAGCTATTTTAATCATTATCTCGTTGACATTAAAGTTGAAAAGCTTTTAAATCACACTACATAATTAGAACCCAATCTTTAATTTCGCGTATTCCTGACAAGTTCTTGTGGCTTAACGGTTTGATGCTGGATTGGCGACGAACAACATGTGGGTTCGAAAACGCGGTCCACCTTTAATCAGTTTCTTTTTTAATTTGTTTTCATTTCTACAATATTGCCTGCATTATTAAAGAACGACCAATATGATTTACGCCTAATAATTTATCTTGTAAACAGGTGGGTAAATTAAAAAACTTTAAGTTCACAGAATTTATATTTACCTACCAAGAATGGTTGGATACGAAGTAAAACATATATTTGCTTCGTGAGGTAGATAATAAATTCATTTATGTGACAAAAGTTAAACTACGCCTAATAGCAGTGACTGCGCACACACATTTGTAAATCGTTTCACATAACTCGTTAAGTATTTTTAAGCAATTTGGTGTAAAAAAGCATGTCGCAACTTAATGACTACTTATACCAAACAAAAAATCATATTTTTACATGAGCAGAATATTGGAATTAGAGAGATTGGTCGTCGACTTAATATAGCAGTAAGTGTTTTTATACCTATTTTATTTTATTGATTGTGATTAATGAATGCGTAGTTGGCTATTTTACCACTACATTCACTCCTTACAAGTTACATACACGGTTCCAAAAATGTTTTTTTTTTGTTTTAGAGAAATACGGTCAGACTTTGGCTAAAACGTTATGGAGACAATGGAGATATTCAGCGTATTCGTCCAGGAGCAAAAGCCATTAAGTATAGTCCCGAATTCGAAGGCCGCCGGCCCATTCCGCAATAAACCACAATATTTCAGAGGAAACAGTGAGAAGGCATTTATACGCTGCTGAGATAAGGAATTATAAACCAGCACAGAAAATTACATTGACACCTGCTCATCGCGAAGAAAGGGTTCGTTTTGCCCAGGAATATTTAAATGGCAAAGATTTGTGTTGGAATATGGTGCGCGTTATGCGTAGCCGCTTACAGCAAGTTATAGCAGGGGACTACTAATTATGTAATCTAGTAGGTATTTTTAAACACACCATGTAAGTAAATGCTCAATGGATTGATTGTTAAACCATTAAAATGTTGCAGATTATGTGGTGATGTTATTGTTATAAATAGATTTTTTCTATTTAAATATCATGTTTATTCACGACATATAGGCAGCTATAAATCTGTAAAGCATTTCACAGATGAATTCATTTTCTCGATGACAAACTTTTAAGCATAAGCACGCCTTTTTTAATGTTTATAAATGGTTAGATTTGATTATGGCATACTAATATAAAATGTCTATTAATTTGGATATATATGAGCATTTACATACTTTATCTTACCTAAGTGTTTTAATGAAATAATAAACATTTTAAACTTGCAATTGTTTACTTTTATTCCTATACAACCTACCCGTGTAAAAAGACAAGACCCTACGTCGTCCATTAAAGAAATGTTTTTTACATTTCTTTAGTGTAATAAAATAATTAAAAAAAAAAACAGCTGAGCAAAAAGATATATTTAGGTTAAACTTGGTTTCGAACGTAGACAACGATAAATACCGCACTACCATAGTGAGTGACCACAAGACCAACTCAACTCTTATAAGGCGCTTTGAAATTTGATCTTAGTTGTAATGCTAGACGCATATTCTAAAGAATTTGAACCATATAGTATACTTCATAAAGTTTATTCTTGCACAGCACAAGCAGCCAACCTTCTCCTGGTGCAAATAGATTATTTTGTATTTTAAATAATCACTCCATTGAGACATGATAATAAAAAAACTACCTATAAAATAGAAAATAAAAAATTGTAAAGAGATGTTGTTTTTGCAATTTAGTAAGGCAAGGTAAAACATGTTTGCGCGTAGTCACTGCATACCCTTAGTTGCTTTTGAATACCTACCAGTTTTATAATGAATACGACTATTTATTTTTCAACTACCCACTTATTACAAGTTATGCGAAAATATTACCATTTTAGAAAGTTTATGTATGAAGATCATCCGTCTATAGTTCTTTACAATAATATATTAAATAGTTTTGGAATACATTCTAAATTGAAAGCAAAATAATATCTTCGTCGCAGGATTTGATCTCGCAAGTTGTTTTTCTCAGTCTTATACACAGACCACGAGACCAGAATTACTTGAACGCAATTATTAAAATAAGCTATTACACTAATTATATTATAACAAGTAGTTTTAACATATAACCTAATGGTAACGTTATAAAGATCAAATTTGCATGTCTGTGTTATTATTGTAATTCTTGGTTGAGTCTTCGTGCACTTGTCTGATAAGCTCATATAAATTGAATAAACCTTAATGTTACAGGCAGAGGGTCCAAATTCGTTTGTTTTTAGGGTGGGTCAGATAATGTTGCCAAGCGACTGTACTAACAAACACCCTTTGGTGCCAGAAAGAGGAAAGCTATTTAGTAGTATATTCTCGATTTCCTACAAAATCATAACGACTGCTTCTTCATATCCTTGCCATGTTTTCGAAGACATAATATTGTAAGAATAATTAGATAACTACGAACCATTTTTTAAAAGGAATGGAATAACATTAAAACTAGCATTAATAATAACAAATACCGTACCGCGCCGTAATACCGTAATAGTAATTGGCTGTAACATTAGTTAATTTATTTTAAGTAAACTGCCCAAAGATTGCTGTGGATTTTGTGAATAAATAAATAAATAATAAAACCTATATATAACTACAGTCGATTTATCACATTTTATCAAAAATACTCTATTTTCACGAGCGTCTCCAATGACGTTCTAAATTCAAAATGCATACAGCCAATCATCCAAAACCATTCTACCAGCCCTGTATAAAGCTTAGTTTACACGAACGCCACTTCCATGAGAGTGATATCAATAGACACACACGACAAAACCGTAGAAGAGACTTTTTTTTTTTGAAAATCGAATTGATCGTGTCTTGGCTACTTATTGGTAGACGCAATAAAGGCGCGAACTTTTGGCATTTAAACTTTAAATTTATCAACAAAGTATTATAAAATGTCGAGTGATGAAAGTGATTGTGGGTACTCCTGAATTCATTACAACCGAAGCTAATAATATCGTACTATATCTATTATTTTCTCACAGTAGGTGTAAAAAGTAGAGTATCCTCCTCTGGGCTAAAGGTGTCTTTGCCTTGGGCTAGCTTGAATCCCTCGCTGCATTCAGGATTCTTGTATTAACTCCCTCGCTTCGCTCGTGAGTTAAACTCTTAACTCCCTCGCTGCGCTCGGGAGTTAAATCCCGAATCCTTCATTGCGCTCGAGATTCAATATGACGCCCGTGACATAAGACACAACTTTAGCCCCTCGGTGCATAATTTACTATTTCTGTATGGCTCCAATGATTTATGATCACATACCAGAATCAGTTAAAATGTTAAATATTAATCTTTTTAAAAGACATTTAAAGAACTTTCTTGTTAGTAAAGCCTACTATATTATTTCTGAGTTTCTGGAAGATAAAATTTTAGATACGCTAACCTAAAATGTTTTAAGCAGGTACTTTGTGTGTTTTTTCATGTTTGTATTATTTTATTACCCTTTATTTAAATTACTGACTGACATCTGACATCAATCTGTAATAGTGTAAGCCCTAATTTTGACATTTATATTTTATTGTAATTATGAAATTAATTTGACTAATGTTTTTATAATCAAATATTTTTGATTAATATTTTTGACATTATTTTATTTCCACTTTTTTTTGTGTACTATGAGCATATTTTGTAAATAAGTATCATGTTTTTATGTTCATGTGTTATAAATTTTTAACAAACATAATTTTTGCACGCCATATTATGTGGCAAACATGTCTCTGAACTGTTTCTTTGATTTCATATTATCCTGTATGCAAGTTTTTATTTTTATTCTTGTATGTGTTGACATGTTTGGGCAAATAAATATATGTTATCTTATCTTATCAGTTATCTTATAATTGTTTGTGTGCAGGGTTCCATGATCTCGATCTGCCTGGAGCAGCTGAGCGACGGGTCGGCGCGCCTGGCGCAGTGGGCGTGCGTGTGCCTGGGCCGGCTGTGGCGCGGCTTCGACGCGGCGCGCTGGGCCGGCGTGCGCGACCTGGCGCACGAGAAGCTGTACCCGCTGCTGCAGCACCACCACCCCGAGGTCAGTGTGCGACGTGCTCTCTATCTGCTTGTAGCAAGCAAAGGAGCGGAGTGGAGTGGAGAGCCGAGAAGCTCTACAATACAGAAGTACAAGATGTATAATCTGTTTCAATTGTGCTTTGATTATTTAAATACTTTATCCCGAATTTCTAAAATTTTAAATCTACGTTTTTGAGGTTTTTTATTTGACAATTGAGGTTATTTTTATTACTTGAAATTTTTCGATAAGTTTTCAGTTACTATTTCCTTTTTGTGAGTGATTGCGCAAGAACTCAACCTGGACAGAGTTTGTGTGTGAGTTTCATCCGACGCTTTCATGCAGGTGCGCGCGGCGTGCGCGTTCGCGCTGGGCACGTTCGTGGCGGCGGGCGGCGCGCGCACGGAGCACGCTAACGCGCTGGACCAGCAGGTGGGCGTGCAGCTGGCCGCGCGCCTGCAGCCCGACGCTAGCCCGCTCGTGCGCCACGAGATACTCGCAGGTATACATGCTCCGGACTCATTCTCAACGAGATAAGCCAGGTACGCGGGGCGGGGACACCGCGGCCGAGCCCGGCGCGGTGTGGAATGTGAGCTCGACGTCATATCGGCCAATGGTCTGATGGCCAAAAGCCTCGATCAACATCTATCGAGCCTCTCGTTAGGCGGTTGGATCAAGGACCTGGTTCAGAAGGCAGTACTCCTCAATACGGCTCGCATTGTGAGCAGGTTCCTGTCTCTGGAGCCGTAACCACCGGTAGCTTGGACCCTGCCTCCGACACCGGTGGATTACTATTTTTTATAACTTAAAATGTTTTTTTTTTATACTTAATTTTTATATTTGAAGAAATATTTAAAATTGTATTAAAATAAGATAACTAAATAAATAAACGACATAATAATAAATCCCATCACTTTCGACATGATCACTTCTGAAAACTGTAAATGACAGCCAGAAAATTAATATAAGGTCGGTCGTGAAAAAGACCCGCTTGCACCGCAGATGTTACTTAACGGACAATGTAAGTCCGTCAATTTGCTAAACAATGCAGTTTCCTAACTGAAACTGTTTCGTAATAACTCCAAATGAGATTGTCTTGTGTTTGCAGCCATACAATGGATGGTGTTAATATTCGAACAGCACTTCATCGCCGTGTACATACAAGAGAGAGTACGAAAAAGTGACAGGTGAGATAGTTAGATTTTACGATATTATTCAGAATAATATGCAAACCAAACTTCACTCTGTTGTGGACGACGGACATAATTCTGCTGATTCACAGCAGCCGAGTGGTCGCAGTAGTAAAATCGAGTTCGAAATAATTCTGACATTTTCCAACATCGAATATTTATATACAGGCTGTCCCAGAAGTCGACATCAAGCCGGAATCGGGTGATAGGACAAATCACCAGAAAAATATTAAAAAAAACACGACTAAGATTTTTTTAAATATTTTTTCTGATAACTATTATGATTTGTCCTATCACCCGATTCCGGCTTGACGTCGACTTCTGGGACACACTGTATATTCAATATTTATATATATATTTTTATATTGAACATATTCCAACTTTATCTGGGGAATAAAATTGACTTCTGATAGGTATAAGTAATATATATTTGGAACATTATTTCTCTGACAAAAATATCTGTATGTTGGAAAAATATGCCCTAAATCTGTCAGAATTTGTGATTTCATGCGTTTTAATTTGATTACCCAGTGGTTGTAGTATGCACACCTGCCTACGCACTACCAGTTACCACCTTTAAGGCCGGTTGTTTCAAACGCATGGTTAACGTAAAATATATACGTAAGTAAAGGCCATAATTTGGTGAAACAACGCTTTTTTTGGTTTGACGATAGCACCATTTTTGACGTATACGTGTGCGTTAAGTGGACGTGAAACAACCCGCCCTTATACTCGTAGCAGTATTATAAATAATATTTAAAGACTCTTGAGTGTCGGGTGGTCGTGTCTGAGAGTGAGAGACAGGCAGTGCAGCTGCTATCTCTTCTGTCACTCTCATAGTCCGCAATGACCGACATTCGGTGCGGACGGGATATTATGAATACTGTTGTCTGTCGCCAGGGAGACGAGTCGCGGCGGGCGCGTGGACCAGGGCTGGGACGCGCTGACGGACACGCGCTCGCACGCCAACTCGCACTCGCACGCGCTCGTGCGCAACGCCGCCGCGCTGTCGCTGCCCTCCATCGGTAAGGCCGACTGCGCCATGTCTACTTACATTCGCACGCCAGTGGCGTCGCGTGGGTTACAGTGCGCGGGATGTGTGGAAATGTCACCACTCCCTTATTAAGGAACGAATAACCCCCCGCCACCTCGGGGCCCGTCCCGCTACCACCGCCACTGATCTAACTTACACTCGCACTGTAACTTAAAGGCAATCGAACCTCATATAATTCCCATTTTGCTTTCCAAAAATATTAATAGCCGGGTCCACGCCGGACAATCCTTTAGATCGGTACTTCACGGACCACGGTCATGGAGCGCCGATCCGATTGCGGATCGGAGGTTATTTGGGACGATCCATTTTAGGAAATCGCAATCCTGCCGCGCGCTTCAGTGCCGATCTACGTTTTTGCTAAATTAGCTCAGTTGAACACACTGCCTTTATCAAAAAAACTGACACCGCTCGGACCGGCCGCTCCACGCGCGCGCTCGGCTCGCGCGCCACTGCGACACTTGGGCGTCGCGCTCTCCGGCCGCGTGCACTCGCACTTTAAAGTGCTAGATTTACTTCGCATTCTAACATATTATTATACTCACACACGTGCATTTAGTTCTCCTTACATGAATCCGAATTTAAGTCTTTTTATGTTAACGGTAAATTATATTGTTGCACAAGTCATCAAGTTTACTTAACTGTTGTAACCTAGGTTTCGGCTCGGTGTACATGAAGCTGTGGAACATCCTGACGACGATGGCACGCGAGCCGCACCCGCAGATATCGCAGATGGCGACCGACATCATCAACTATATTGCTAACCAGGTATGTACAGGTTGCAGGTTTCTAGGGTGCATAACCCTTGAGACCTGTATGTCTGTCTTACAGGCACATGAGACAGGTGTAATTTAATGGTTAGTGGGACCCGGTAGTAACGGCCCCAAAATATGAGTTCGAAAATCTGTTCGAATCCTGATTGCAATGGACGTATTACCACTTACCATCTTTGCTTAAGTATAAATTAAGTTGTTTTCAGAATGACTAGCACTATGCTATCGTGATACCAAGCTGACGTTTAAGCCTCAAAGTTATTTTTCTTTATTACATGAAACTTAAATATAACGGGGGAAATGTGATGAATGTATCTGTTCGTGGAATACGGCATGATGTCATGTTGATGTGCAGTCGCGAGCATAAATACCTTACAATTATTCAAAATTCAAAAGCTATTGAAACAACGATTGCAACTTTGAGAAAACACCTTTTTCATAATAGTATGGCTTTTTTGGTTGGTTTGTTATGGTTTTATTTTAAATCTATAGAAATTCTTAATTTATTTAATGAATATTAGAAAGAAAGAAAGAAAATACGTTTATTTGCGGCAAACATGACGCATAAAAAAGAACATAAACACACAAAAAAAAAGTTAAAAGTATATATTATGTATATATTATTTATTGCAATCAATAAATCGAAATTGAAATGAGAAGATGTTATGAAACTATTAACTAATATGAAATGTAAATAAACCAAAAATCGAATGTATAAACTACTTCTTAAATTATTTAAATGTATATAAATATAATCGCATTCATGTAAAAATGTAAATTTATTCTTCAATACGTGAAATAAAAGGCTTTTTATTTTATTTTATATATGGTTTTTTACCAGCATGTAACATGATATGTTTTTATGGACGTGTTTCTGTTTGTGTGCGAACGTTCGCGTGGCGTGCAGGTGGACAGCGTGGGGCGCGAGCTGGAGCTGTCGCGCGGCGCCCGCGAGCCCGCCTCGCTGCCGCCCTCGCCGGCCGCGCGCGCCGCGCCGCCAGGTTGGCTCTGCTTGTCCATCCTAAACTTGTCTTTAGCACGTTGGCTGTCAGCAATTATTAATATATTAAAAGTAATATGGTGATTTAAAATTAGGATATGATGCACGGGTATGTTTCTGATTCCATCGTGATCCATTCGTTAACATTTTCTGCGCATACTTTTGGGACTGACCTGACTGACATACATCGTTTTTTTTTAAAGCCCCCGGCGTCGTCCCCCCCCCCCCCCCCCCCCCGCTTCTTTGTTGGTATCTTTTGCGTATGTTGGAGAACAGTGTTCATAGCTCACGCCCACGCGCGCAGGTGGGCGGCGCGGCAAGGCGGGCCTGCCGCACACCATCTCCGAGGACTCGGTGGCCCTCCGCGACAGGGAGCTGCGCGACAGAGACAGCACCTCTTCTAATTCTGGTGAGTCCTGTTTTATAATATTAATAATATATCCTTTATTTCGGACCACACATACGTATACACACAATACATAAAATATTAGTTACAACGACTTGAAAACTATGTGTATTTTATGTGCAGTCACGAGCATCAATATAGTAGTATGAGCAGCTCGGCAATAATATCTAATTTCATGATACATCCATTTGCATTGACACATATTTTTGAAGTCAGTGCAGCATCCTATATTTCGGCGTCGCGTCTCGCCCACAGATTTATAAGCTAAAGGGAGATATGGTGTGGCTGCCCAACTGTTAGAGTCCGGCTATCGCCTTCAAAAATTACAACTACATATGCACCACAATACGAACACGCGCTCACTCACACTATAACAGTCACCACACTCAATGCAAGCCAATCGCGTAACAGCAGATCGCAACGTAGAGACACACAACTACATTGACATCGCGGCACCGAGCAGCGAGCGTGCCAGGTAGCGATAAAACTATGACCGCGTTGTTTAGCATTACCTACATTGCCACTTTAGTATTGCTTCGAAGCTCGGTAATAAGTGCTTAAACGGCAATGTATGAGTCAAAACTCGAAGTGATAGACTTGACACCTTTTTTAGAGTTTTGTGGATTCTACCGTAAGCAATAATTTATTTTATTGTTATTTGCTAAAATAAGACATTAATTGAGTACTTACCGATGATAGGTGATGCCATCCGACTTGTAGTTTTTTGTGACACTTCGATTTTTACAAATCACCACCGAACAGCTTGGCATTTTTGCGAAAACAATAGTGATGCGCTCCGTGTGTAGTTGCGTTCACGACTAATCAACGGCTGCCGCGTTTGTTTCTATTTTGTGCATACATTGTTCGCACGCGCCACGCCCCCTTGGCATATCTCCCTTTAGTTTATAAATCTATGGTCTCGCCACATAGTTGTGGTGTTTCTTCAATGTCACATATTTGTGCCGCCACTTGTATATTCATACATGAAATCTTTTACGAGATACAACCAAAAATACTGGTGGTAAAGTAGCCATAGAAACAAAAAAATAGTTTTATGAATTATGAGACCGATTGGTAATTAACTAATTATAATCGTTATGTGTAACTATTGATCTTTAATTTGTTTCTGTTTATAGAACTTTTTATTCTAACTGAAAAAAAACAATGATTAAAAGACTGATTTCCAAAATGTATTTTTTTATTACAAAATAAAATTCGTCGCAATAAATCACGAATAATTCATATAAAGCATACTATTATAAATCGAATCAATAAGCGACATTCTGTACTGCTACATACCTAATTCAGATGCGGGGAAATCATAATAATGGCTGGCCGGCCACGCCATTGTCATAATATCAAGAAAGCAGATCGAGAATAGTGCTGTTCTTCTTCTTAGCGTTCGACGTTGCCGATTCCGTAGCACGTTTAAATAAATGGACTCAGCCCAGAATTTGGCTACGTGTTTGGCGCCATCACCAGTGACCATCAGTTCCTTTAATCTCCTAATGCTTACATTGAGAAAATCTCTGTAAATGCCTTGTGATGATTACTATTGTAGGAAATAGATGATAGATGTCATGAGTAGTGTTTATTCGAAAATTAGAGACAAAAATAAAAACACAGTTGTTTATCGATATAGTTTTAGAATAACTATTCTATTTGTCGGTTATTTCACTGAATTTGTGTCTTGGCGTGGGGGGTACGCCGATGCGTTTATATGCAAAAGCGTTCAAAAGGTTAATAGAACTCAATCGGCATACGGAAAGAACGTCAATAGCCGAGTCTAGACCGAGCGCACCGTCCCACGAGACTGCAAGCGAACTCGCGTGACGTTCACACATACTTGACGCGTTCGAGCGTTTGTGGCGGAAGTTATTGTGACGGACGAGGTTATGTTCTGAGTCTACTTTAAATAAATGTATTTTATTTTATTTTGTGCAGGTCAACCAGCGAAGAAGGCAATAGTGACGACGCAGTTCGTGGAGTGGGCGTCGTCGGCGTTCGCGCGGCCCGAGGGCGGCGACAGCTGGCGCTCGGACTGCGAGAGCCGGCCGCACCACGAGCGCGTGTGGCGGTACGCGCGCAACCGCAGCCTCAGGAAGGAGGCCGCCGGTGAGACACATACATCTAAGTGTTCAGTTCGCGCGGCCCGAGGGCGGCGACAGCTGGCGCTCGGACTGCGAGAGCCGGCCGCACCACGAGCGCGTGTGGCGGTACGCGCGCAACCGCAGCCTCAGGAAGGAGGCCGCCGGTGAGACACATACATCTAAGTGTTCAGTTCGCGCGGCCCGAGGGCGGCGACAGCTGGCGCTCGGACTGCGAGAGCCGGCCGCACCACGAGCGCGTGTGGCGGTACGCGCGCAACCGCAGCCTCAGGAAGGAGGCCGCCGGTGAGACACATACATCTAAGTGTTCAGTTCGCGCGGCCCGAGGGCGGCGACAGCTGGCGCTCGGACTGCGAGAGCCGGCCGCACCACGAGCGCGTGTGGCGGTACGCGCGCAACCGCAGCCTCAGGAAGGAGGCCGCCGGTGAGACACATACATCTAAGTGTTCAGTTCGCGCGGCCCGAGGGCGGCGACAGCTGGCGCTCGGACTGCGAGAGCCGGCCGCACCACGAGCGCGTGTGGCGGTACGCGCGCAACCGCAGCCTCAGGAAGGAGGCCGCCGGTGAGACACATACATCTAAGTGTTCAGTTCGCGCGGCCCGAGGGCGGCGACAGCTGGCGCTCGGACTGCGAGAGCCGGCCGCACCACGAGCGCGTGTGGCGGTACGCGCGCAACCGCAGCCTCAGGAAGGAGGCCGCCGGTGAGACACATACATCTAAGTGTTCAGTTCGCGCGGCCCGAGGGCGGCGACAGCTGGCGCTCGGACTGCGAGAGCCGGCCGCACCACGAGCGCGTGTGGCGGTACGCGCGCAACCGCAGCCTCAGGAAGGAGGCCGCCGGTGAGACACATACATCTAAGTGTTCAGTTCGCGCGGCCCGAGGGCGGCGACAGCTGGCGCTCGGACTGCGAGAGCCGGCCGCACCACGAGCGCGTGTGGCGGTACGCGCGCAACCGCAGCCTCAGGAAGGAGGCCGCCGGTGAGACACATACATCTAAGTGTTCAGTTCGCGCGGCCCGAGGGCGGCGACAGCTGGCGCTCGGACTGCGAGAGCCGGCCGCACCACGAGCGCGTGTGGCGGTACGCGCGCAACCGCAGCCTCAGGAAGGAGGCCGCCGGTGAGACACATACATCTAAGTGTTCAGTTCGCGCGGCCCGAGGGCGGCGACAGCTGGCGCTCGGACTGCGAGAGCCGGCCGCACCACGAGCGCGTGTGGCGGTACGCGCGCAACCGCAGCCTCAGGAAGGAGGCCGCCGGTGAGACACATACATCTAAGTGTTCAGTTCGCGCGGCCCGAGGGCGGCGACAGCTGGCGCTCGGACTGCGAGAGCCGGCCGCACCACGAGCGCGTGTGGCGGTACGCGCGCAACCGCAGCCTCAGGAAGGAGGCCGCCGGTGAGACACATACATCTAAGTGTTCAGTTCGCGCGGCCCGAGGGCGGCGACAGCTGGCGCTCGGACTGCGAGAGCCGGCCGCACCACGAGCGCGTGTGGCGGTACGCGCGCAACCGCAGCCTCAGGAAGGAGGCCGCCGGTGAGACACATACATCTAAGTGTTCAGTTCGCGCGGCCCGAGGGCGGCGACAGCTGGCGCTCGGACTGCGAGAGCCGGCCGCACCACGAGCGCGTGTGGCGGTACGCGCGCAACCGCAGCCTCAGGAAGGAGGCCGCCGGTGAGACACATACATCTAAGTGTTCAGTTCGCGCGGCCCGAGGGCGGCGACAGCTGGCGCTCGGACTGCGAGAGCCGGCCGCACCACGAGCGCGTGTGGCGGTACGCGCGCAACCGCAGCCTCAGGAAGGAGGCCGCCGGTGAGACACATACATCTAAGTGTTCAGTTCGCGCGGCCCGAGGGCGGCGACAGCTGGCGCTCGGACTGCGAGAGCCGGCCGCACCACGAGCGCGTGTGATGTGTCACGTTATCTGCGCTTCACCGAGCCCTTTCGTTATGATTCCTATACATCCAACCCTCTGTACAATGTTGGCCTAGTTGCGTTCCTTTTGTCCGTCGCTATTCCCGCCTGACCGCGCGTCGTGTTGCAGGCCTGCTGCACACGCGCGTGGCCCGCCTGGAGACGCAGGCCTTCCACTCGCGCTGCCCGCTGCCGCCCGCCGTGGTGCTGTTCCATCCCTACGAGCAGCACGCCGCCGTCGCCTCCAAGGACAACTTCGGGTCAGTACCACACGCACAGTACTCTACAGTACCACACGCACTGTACTCTACAGTACCACACGCACTGTACTCTACAGTACCACACGCACGGTACTCTACAGTACCACACGCCCGGTACTCTACAGTACCACACGCACTGTACTCTACAGTACCACACGCACTGTACTCTACAGTACCACACGCACAGTACTCTACAGTACCACACGCACTGTACTCTACAGTACCACACGCACAGTACTCTACAGTACCACACGCACTGTACTCTACAGTACCACACGCACGGTACTCTACAGTACCACACGCACTGTACTCTACAGTACCACACGCACTGTACTCTACAGTACCACACGCACTGTACTCTACAGTACCACACGCACAGTACTCTACAGTACCACACGCACAGTACTCTACAGTACCACACGCACTGTACTCTACAGTACCACACGCACTGTACTCTACAGTACCACACGCACTGTACTCTACAGTACCACACGCACTGTACTGTACAGTACCACACGCACTGTACTCTACAGTACCACACGCACAGTACTCTACAGTACCACACGCACTGTACTCTACAGTACCACACGCACTGTACTCTACAGTACCACACGCACTGTACTCTACAGTACCACACGCACTGCGTGCATTACATACAACAGTACTGCATGTACTAGTGGCGAAAGCTCCATACAACGCGTACTGGTTTCCTTTCGGAGGTTCGGAACAGCAATTCTACCTATTAAAAAATGGCGTAAGCTGTGCAATTTATATGCAGATTCAATTATTGGCAAAAATAAAATTTCGCTAAGGTTACACTAATTCACCATAATATTTAAACAACAAAAACACCTATTCTTTGCATTTCAACAATAAAACGAGAGACAGATGGCGCTAGCTGTCATGCAAACATTGTGCTCCCGTGATAAAATTCTTTAAAATTGTTAATTAAACAGCATCTACTTAAATACGTCATAAAAATCAAGAAAATAATACAATGCGTGTGTGAAAGTGTTATCCTAACAAATTATTCACTGCGGACTATGTAAACAAAACTTATAAATGTGGACAAAATTTTGTGATAAAAACAATTTTTGTGTCAAAAGTTTGTGTGGTATTTATGACTTTGTGAAATATATACCGCCAAATACTTACACTATTTGCGCTGTAGCATGGTGCGGGTGACAGTTGCCCGTATGACGTTGACATTTGTCAGTACCACATGACTAGGGATGTGAGGTTATGCAATTCATTTTTATCGCTAACGATACTCGCAGCGTGAATCTAGTTCTCTTTAATATTGTTATGAAAATTAGTGTATTATTCAGTTGTGCAGTGTAACTACGTGTGTGCTACGTGTATAAACTTGTCAATATAAATGTTTTATGGCTACATAATTATCTTTGTACTTATATAAAATAATCAAAATCGGGTTTATGTTTTTTTTTTCGTGACAACATTTTTGCTCTATGGTGCATCGGCGCGGCGGCCATGTTGTTTACCCGTGCGATGCTGTGAGTGCGAGTACGAGTGCAAGCGCGTTATATTGTGACTTAATGTGACACGTATTACGATTTCATTGTTTGTTTTCATTTTTGTTAAATTGTTATTTGTTATAAGTTTGTTGAGTTTGTTGTTATTACCATGCCTAAGCATACAAAAAAAACTGTTTTGGGTAGTCAGGCCAGGGAGCTTGTTGTTCGCCTCCGAGACTACTTTGAAAGAGAACAACAAAATAATGGACCGTTGTTACCATTGAATCATATTGTAGAACGAGTAGCCGAAGCTCTTGATATTGGCCGCAATACTGTTTCGCGTATAACACGTGAGAAAATTGGCCAAGATGGGATGTTTGAAAATAAATTATCGACACCCAACAAAAAGCGGACCAAGGTGAAGCCAATCACAGATTTGGATGATTTTGCTAAGGTTGCTATTAGAAATCATATTTATGATTATTATAGAAGAATGGAGCTACCCACATTGCTCAAGCTTCTAAAATCATTAAAAGAAGCTGACTTGTTCAAAGGAGGTATTACTTCGCTACGGCAAGTTATAAAAGATATTGGCTTTGTTTACAAAAAAGTTAACAAAAGAAAGATTATTATGGATAGGACTGACATTGCCCTAGCAAGATGTAGATTTTTAAGGAAGGCCAAAAACATAAGTGATTGGAGCAAAGTTGTCTTTTTGGATGAAACGTGGCTAAACGCCAACCACACAGTGGGTAAAAGTTGGACCGACGATACGGCACAATCGTGTACCAAAGTGCCGGAAGGCAAAGGCGAACGCCTTATTATTTGTCACGCAGGTACAGCAAGTGGATTCGTCCCTGATTGTTTGCTGGCTTTTAAGTCAAAAAAAACTACGGAGTATCATGAGGAGATGAATTACGAAAAATTTAAAGATTGGTTCATAGGTCTATTAAACAATTTAAAAGAGCCTATGACCATAATAATGGACAACGCACCCTACCATTCGGTGCAAGTTAATAAACCCCCAAACCAATCCAACCGCAAAAGCGAGTTGGTGAAGTGGCTGAGTGAAAACGGAGTTACAGCAGATATAAAAATGTTAAAGACGGAGCTTATTGCCTTAGTCCGACGCCATAAGCCACCAACTCCTACCTATGCTCTGGACGAGATGGCAAAAGAAAAAGGCCACCAGGTCCTTCGACTACCACCCTACCATTGCCAGTATAACGCTATTGAGCTGATTTGGGCCCAAATAAAAGGTATGCTTTTAATTTCAATTCCCATTTTGAAGCTTTATAAAAAAATCAGCTTTCCGATCGTAGCATGTACCTAGTTTAAAAACATTACCAGATACTAGATTAGGCTGATTGATGATTATTTGAATACTTTTTTTTATAAGTTCGTTTATTTTTAGGTTACGCCGCAAGAAATAATACTTCGCCGCCATTTACGGCAAATAAGATGTTGGCCCTATTACAAGAGGCCATCAACAATGTTCAACCTGAAGACTGGTCGAAGGTCGTGAATAAAACAAAAAGGGACATTATGTCTGATTGGGATCGTGACATACATATTGACAACATAATTGAGTCATCGTTAATAATATCCGTCACAGATTCAGATGATGAATTGAGTGACAATTCAGATGTTCCTGACTCTGATATGAGTTTAGACGAATAACATGTATTTTTTTTTAGCAACCTTTTAAGCAACCTTACCCTATAAATGTTCTGTTGTATAATTAGACCTTTTAAAAATAAAAATTGACCTACGCACAATATACGTTTTTTATTATAAAAAATATCGACTATCCATCGTAGCAGTACATCCCATCACTAAATACGTCTATGGCGTTACGTTATACGCATAACACTTTGCTTAATTTTTCATTCAATTTGATTTTATTTCTTGATTAGAACATTCTGGTTGGGTTTAATTTAATTTACTACAGTTATTAATTATTTAATATATTACGAATGTGGTACAACTGAAATACTAAGTCATAAATTGTAAATCGCGGCAACTTTCAAGAGTGAAACGAAATGTTACTGAAACTGTCACCCGCACCATGCTACAGCGCAAATAGTGTAGCTAACAAACGTGTGTCATACAAAATATAAACAATAACAAAGAAAAAAGTGATTCAACAAAAAGTGACAATGGAAAAATATTCAAATCGTTCAAATTACAACTGACATCTATAACAAACTTTTTTATTTGGAAGAGCCTACTGTTCAACAATTTCGACTGCACACGTAACAGTCACAGTGGCGAGTACGTCATGTGCCCTACGTGTTACTCAAGTAGTCTGTGTACTCGAGTTCGATTCCCGCAAATGGTTTCATATTTGGAATATTTGCAAATTAGTTATTGGACAAACAAACAACTTTGCACAAAAACAAGCAACTTTGCACGTTCTGTTGTTATAGACCTGCCTATCGAAAAATGAACTTCCTCGAAAATATTACGTTCCGTCGTATAAGAACTAGGTCTGACTCCAACACAAATATTATTGAAGTAATGAACGAGACGCTAGATGATTCGACCAACAGTTTGCCCGACACTTCTGTCGTTAGCAATAATGAAGAAGTATTAAGGTTAAATAAACTTGAACTCGAACATCAAGAAATTGAGTCACTTTCTTCAGAGAATAAAATCTTAAACTAAACAAAGACTTGTTAAAGAAAAATAATACTTGTGGAAAAATCACCCGCAGCCCCGCCGATCGATTCTGTAAAAATCTCACCCAAATAAACTCACACAAATATAATAGTATGTTGTCCCACGTACGTGAGAGGAGCTCTAATTTAGAACTATCGTGTAGAAATATTTAATAATTTACTTCACCCGGACATGTAGAACAATAATTATGCATACTTCTTTGACACAAACCGTGACCTGTCTTTGGAAATGTTTCCACATCAAACAGATTCACAACACTGAAAAGAACAGATTTTGAAAATATCTACGATCGTCTGATTATTGACATAAAAAAATATCCTATTGACACTGCTCATTTTGACACATCAGTGATTTTTTTCGTCTTTAGTAGTTCAAAAATTCTTCATCAGAACATTGCTGGGCTTTAAATAAATCTGACATACTTACTGTTCACCTGCAAGATTTATCTCAGCAGAAAAGAGACATAGATATAATTTGTATCACAGAACACTTCGTAATGGCCGGACATGAGAAATTATTGAATATAACGAACTACAAGTTAGGAGCAATTTATTCAAGACCATCTCAGAAACGAGGAGGATCATGTATTTTAGTTAAACGTTGTATTGAATAGAGACAGCTTTTGGATGTCTCTCGTCATTCCATACCTAATATTATTGAATGTTGCGGCATAGAACTTGCGAACCGAAGTGTAATTATTGTTTGTATTTATACGCCACCAAAGTTAAATAACTTAAATGTTTTTTTTTTTTTTTATGAAAAGTTAGAGTTTATTTTGAAGAAGCTATGCACCAAATAAGAAAATAGTCATGTGTGGGGACTTCAATATAGATACGCTTAAAAGAAGTAACTTGACGTTAGACTTTGAATACTTTCTTTTAGGCTACAATCTTAAATTAGAACTACGACAGCCCACCAGGCTAGCCAGTAATACCTACTTGTTTGGATAATTTTGTATGCTACTCTAAATTAAAATGTAAATGTGAAGTATTGGACTTTGCATTGTCTGATCACACTGCTCAGCTATTGGAAGTTAAGGTTATTAAATCATATTATAGAATAAATTCATGGCGGATTAAAAAACGCGACATATCTAATGAAAATATGACTAGATTAAAAAAACTATCAAAAATGTCTTTCTTTCTCTGAAATCTACCAAACTGGAAATGCAAATGAAGATACGATTATAGATCTTTGCTTTCCTTACAAATTAATAACAGTTAAGCCTAGCAAGAATATTAAATGGGTTTCAAATGCTATCCAAGTGTGTAGTAGAAAACAAAGACACTTACTATGGAAATAGACGCGAACCATCGAATTGTAATAAAAATAACTTCAGAAATTACTCGCGCAGGTTTCGAAATAAATTATTAAATTAACGCAAAGAGCACAAAATAATTATTTCATTAACACCTCAAGCAATAAATCGAAAGCATCATGGCAGGTTATAGATAATAAAACCCGAATCACGGAGCCTATTTCCCAAATTAAAGTTCATAATACTGCCATTACTAATCCGACAGATATTGCAACCGCTTTTAACAACAATTTTATTGACCAGGCACAAAATAACATGACGAAACCACCGGACACTACGAATTTGACAAGTAACCCTTTGTATTTTTAATTGTAATTATGTTTTTTTTTTTTTTTTAATTGAATGTTTGGGTAGTAACATCGCATTGGCGTTATAGCTGTTTTTTTTTTTCCTGGTGGGAAATCATCAAATGACCCCTCCCGCTCTGGGTGGAGCGGGCGTTATAGCTGTTAAGGTGTTATTTACGAAATTTGGGAATAAATAAATAAAAATCTTACCAGACAGTCGTGGACAAACCTACTGTTGTAGGTACACCGTACACGCTGTTTTTGAGAATTACCTACAGAAAACCCAATGTCGTTGCCCAACCGAACCGGAGGAATCACGTCACGATCGGCACTCGAGAGGTATTTACTTAGTGCCTCCCTATGATACATGCATTGTTACGTTTGTCGCCCGATACCCGACGCGTGTTAGCAAGGCGCAGGCGGTGCGACACGCGGATTGTCCGGGCCTGAAGAGGCGCGTGCGCAGCTCGCCAGCGTGCGACTCTTTTGATCATTCAAAAAAATAAGAAGAAGCCAGTATTTATTATTTGCGTTATGTCATTTTAAACTATTTAATTTTTAAATAAAAATACTTAGATTGTTTTTTTGTCTCTGTCTTCTTTACTACCTACAGGTGCATTTCTTAAAATATTTCGTGTATGAATAGATTGACCAATAGATAAAAGTAAATAGTTATTTCGTTATTTTTTTTTTTGTTTTGCCCAAAAAGTTATCGAAATTGTTTTCCTTATTTTTTAATCCATTCTGAAGTAGCCGTGCGGCACTTCTTCAGTTTGGGCTTAATCATCGAAACATAAGTGCACAACTTCATGCAAGTCGTTCTGCCATTCAAAGAATTAACCATCGATACCTGGAGACCGGCAGCCTCGTGCGTCGTCCAGGAGGAGCACGAAACGTCATTACAACACGGCATGATCGGTTGATCTGTAGCACCAGCCACCAGTTTTGTCTTTTGTCATTTTTGTGTTAAAAAAAATTGTGATTCTCAAGAAATGAGACTGAACGTTGTTTGTACATTTTCAGGATCTGGGACTGGGGCACGGCGGCCAAGCTGTGCGTGGGGTCGTGGCGGCGTGCGTGGGGCCGCATCACGGCGCTGGCCTACCTCAACGCGCACCAGCACGCGCTGCTGGCCGTGGCCTCGCACACCGGCAACCTCGCCATCTACAGGTACACTACACTACATCTGGCACTGGGCACGGTACAAGCTGTGCGTGGGCCGCATCACGGCGCTGGCCTACCTCAACGCGCACCAGCACGCGCTGCTGGCCGTGGCCTCGCACACCGGCAACCTCGCCATCTACAGGTACACTACACTACATCTGGCACTGGGCACGGTACAAGCTGTGCGTGGGCCGCATCACGGCGCTGGCCTACCTCAACGCGCACCAGCACGCGCTGCTGGCCGTGGCCTCGCACACCGGCAACCTCGCCATCTACAGGTACACTACACTACATCTGGCACTGGGCACGGTACAAGCTGTGCGTGGGCCGCATCACGGCGCTGGCCTACCTCAACGCGCACCAGCACGCGCTGCTGGCCGTGGCCTCGCACACCGGCAACCTCGCCATCTACAGGTACACTACACTACATCTGGCACTGGGCACGGTACAAGCTGTGCGTGGGCCGCATCACGGCGCTGGCCTACCTCAACGCGCACCAGCACGCGCTGCTGGCCGTGGCCTCGCACACCGGCAACCTCGCCATCTACAGGTACACTACACTACATCTGGCACTGGGCACGGTACAAGCTGTGCGTGGGCCGCATCACGGCGCTGGCCTACCTCAACGCGCACCAGCACGCGCTGCTGGCCGTGGCCTCGCACACCGGCAACCTCGCCATCTACAGGTACACTACACTACATCTGGCACTGGGCACGGTACAAGCTGTGCGTGGGCCGCATCACGGCGCTGGCCTACCCTAATTATAGTATAGTCATTGTATTGCCAGGTACATCGTCTTCACATATTATTATAATAAATGTATACAAAATATTCTAAAACGTTTTGAAAGAGTATTTATTGTCTTGCCCCTTCCTCACCGTTCGGACGGGCCAACTATAATGTAATATATAGTATTTTGAAAAGTGCGTTTTCATGGGCCACTTGACATAAACGTCGCGCCCGCAGGCCGTCGGGCAGCAGCATGGAGCCGGCGCTGGTGTCGGCGTGGCGCGCGCTGGACGTGCGGCCCGCCGCCGACTACCGGCCGCCGCCCGGCCAGGCCGTCTACAGTACGTACACACACAGTATACACTGGCTTAGGGATATCCACGCGAAAACTGTTTCCATGAATTTAGCACAAGATTCCAGCGCCCTAGTTACCATCATCTGCCGAGCCTTTTCCCAACTGTTGGGGTCTGCTTCCAGTCTAACCGGATGCAGTAGAACCCAGCACCCTAACCAGCGCCCTAATTACCATGGGTTATTTTAAAAAACGTGTTCGGTCCGGAAATCCCCGTCAGGAACGACATTACGCGATACTCACACACACACACACACACACTCGTACATAATAGAAAGGGACAGTTAGATAGAGAAAGTCGCATGGAGGGGGCATAACGCTTTTTCCTTACGTGACGATTTCTACCAGTCAATTCCTACCGCAATCCGCGTTAAGAAACTTCGTTCTAAAAACATGCTGTTTCACACTTAAGTACAATACCTACACGATTAAAATGTAAAGATACACTGATAGAGTTTGGAATAACCGACCAACATTTTCAACTCTGGGTTTAGAATCATGTACTGATTTCAACAGTTTTCGCGTCGATGTCCCTTACACCCTGTAGAAATGACACTAGGCGTATGATACATCCCACGCTGTATTCTAGGGCAAGAGTTTCTTAAGAAAACGGTGCCGCACAATGACGTGGAATATAGAGAGCGTTTCTTGACACCGTGATTCCGTCATCTACTGTCATATTGTGGCCGCTTTTCAGACGGCAACACTTTCTTAAACAACCCTAGCTCAACAACTATAACAGCAGTGCGATTCTGTAACCATCTCACCGTAAAAACTTAGGTGAAGTGAGCGTGGAGTGAGCTGTCATTCCAAATAATGCTAGGGATTGACACTATTGACAGTTCACTCCAAGCTCACTTCACTTAACTTTTCACGGTGAGATTTTATAGAATCGATCGGCTGTTGTGGTACAGTAAACATATCACGACAGAGAGCACGGTGGAGGACTTGTGACTTGTGACTTGTGACTTGTCCGTGCTTACTCAACGTACCTGTCAATTGGTTCATACAACACTACAGTTCAGCTTGTTACGAACGTAACTAACAATTTCATGCCATTCGTGTGACTAAACCAAAACTCGACTCCATTCATAACTGCATGCCCACAAAATTCAAACCATCATTTAACAAATATTGGCAATTGTTATTGGACAAAGTCTTTTGGTTGTAGTTTCTTGTTTAGATGATTTCAACGTGCGAGCTTTCACACGGTAAAACAGTGTTGGCGCTGATTCTGTGGCGTACTACTGGCGTACCGACCGATCTACTCACCAGCTCCGACTATCTTGTGCTGACAGGCTGCGACAACTGTCTATACCCGGTCCATTAGGTTAACCGTTTTTTGGCAGCTGTCTTAGAATGTACATATTCCAGATTACGTAAAAGTTAACTTTAAAATGCGTAATAAAATGAACACATAAACTGCCTTATCTTATTGAATTATCTTATGTGTATCAATCAATGTATTGTGTGTTTCTGAAATCATAGTTCCATCTGTCATAAAAAGGTTTACCTAATGGACAGCGTATAACTAGTTTATATTTTGTAAGTCTATTATCTTGCGGCACTCGTTTTGTCTATCTGTGAAATAAAGCCCGAACAAAGTATCGAACGTAAGTAACCGATTGATGTTGTAGGCTGTACCTTGTCAGTAACATTACCTACCTACAGAAACAAACTAAATAATAAGTCGCAGACGTCCCCGGGAACGGTCAGATGTTCTATGAACAGATGCCGCTAACTGAAGGTGGGCTTAGGTTTCGACCATACGAACATAGAACAAGAGCGTCATTCTTTTCATGTGGAAAGAATGAACGGTCTGTCTCTGTGTACACAAAAATAATTTAATAGAGTGGCCATAGAATGTGTAATCGACGTTGATGCGATAGTGCAGATTATATCATTCGCTATTTATATCCTGTTTCACTAACACTAGGCAACCCCGCAATAATGCTTAAATATCATTGCACTGAGGATTTTTAACTCTCGGTGCTACACCGAGCATAGAAGTTCCAATAACGCACTTTAAACACTAAGCACTAAGCAGCATTTAAGCATTAAGTTAGGTGCGTCTAGTGTTAGTGAAAACCAGCATTACAGCGACGACTTAGGTCGCGTCCGACAGTTTGCTCCAGGCTTAATTTCATAAAATAATATGACAGTTCTTATAGTTTCCAATAAATATTTTTGAGTTGCGATAAAAACATTTACCGTCAATCAGATGCGCACAGAATCAGAGCCACAGTTTGTATAGTAAGTTGAGTGTCAATTGTCATGTGTTGACATTGGGTGTCGTGTTGGGGAGCAGGTCTAGCGCAGCTGGTGTCGGAGCAGTTCGCGTCGGCCGAGGACAAGCAGGCCGCCACCAAGGGCAAGCAGGACGCCAGCCGTGAGTACATGTCGCGGCATCTCACTCACACAACGCTACAAGATCTTTTGGTGCGTGGACAAAAGGCCTTACGCCGGAACCAAAGCCGCGCATCTTGGTTTGCAAATACAACTTCACAAATGTTGACCGACAGCGCCCTGCCAGTGTCATTCAGGCGCCACAAGACCTTGTAGCGCTCCACTCACACCACTCACATTGGAATAGGTACTGCAATGTATGGTTCACGTCATTATCAAACACATCCGATTATATTATAATGAATGCGCCTGCGGAATTCCGAGATTGATTGCCTCTTAAAGTACCAGAACATGAGTAGTAGTTTTACGGTGTGCGGGCAATTTGTCCGTAAAGTCCGTTTCACAAAAGAAGTCTCGTAGACGCGGCGCCACTGTCGTAGGACGGAATCATAAATATTGATTTATTTATTTATCTCGACATCATATACGAGTAGCAGGCTTGATTATTGGTTAATAAAATGCACATTCTTAAATAAAGAAAGGTGTCTGGGGTAGGAGAGTTGTTGTTGGAATGTTGCTAACTATATAATAATAATTAGTTCCACTTATTGCCGCGGGACTTCTTTCGGGAAACGGACTCTACAGGGAGATGTGGTATGTAGACTGTTGATGGATACGAATCACACGGGATGTATACAGGAAATAAAATCACTGTTTTGTGTCCGTTACTGATTGATCGGTTTATTAGGTAAAATGTTAAATTATATATACATAAAGTAGGTTACTTGTGGTGGGCGCGATAGCTTATTCAGCGAATGTAAGCAAGCAATCGGCGAATAATCAAATGCTTGTTAAGGTAAAAACTAACATAATACATTTCATGTGGCGATGCTCGTACATCCTGCCAACTATAAAAAACTACAAATTAGAAGTACATAAAACGTAATATAAAAAGTAAGTAAATATATGTAAAGTTAGTGTATTCATCGTTAGTGAATGGCATTGGCGATGTTTCGCTGTCCACCTTGTTGCTGTTAGGATTAGGAAGATGTCCGATGACCTCTTCTATTGTCAGCTCACCTGCCTTTGTTTGTCTATCCTTAGGAAGATGCCGTTGAGTATGAAATGGTACCATGTCAATCTCTTCGTTGTGAGCTTGCGTTGATACTCTGCTTACTTGAGGTACAGGGAGGCAGCGTGTTTTCATTTTAAAGGCTACCCATGTACTGAATATTATTGCACAGGTTATGAAACCGTACAGGACGTAGTGATGTTGCTCGGCATCCGCTGATTTAACCATGTGGCTGTCCTGTTGTTCTTTAACCAGTTCAATTTTTCTTTTAAGACCTTTTAGTTGTTCTTCGTGGGTTTCTATTTCCATTTTTGTTATGTTAGTAATTTGACTATTGCTTGTTAATAAATCATTTATGTTTATCTCTGGTATGTAGATCTCTTGCTTATTTCCAAATTCCCTAGTGCTTTGCATATTGTAGTGCGAATGAATCAGGTGGTTATCGCCGCGCATCATGCATTCTGTCGTTAAGGTGATTGTGCCCGTCTTACGCAGTGTCTGTGACGTAATTCCAGCTGGACAGAAAATGCGCATAGTGAAAAAGCAGTGCCTCCCAACACGTAAATAACCAAGCCCCTTGTTGTGTAGCTTTTTGCATTTATTGTTGCAACTTGATACCTCAGTGCGGCAATTTGATACTCCTCGATTGTTTATTATGTCTGCTTCGCACATGCTTGTGGCTGTTTTGATACCATATATAGGTAAGTCGAAATTGCATAGCAGCAGCTGATTTGTGTTTACTTGGGTGCATGATGACATATGTTGTTGATTCAGGAGTATCAACATGTACATTTTCAAGTTCACGGCTATGTATTTTGTTGTAGATGTTATGTTAATCATGGAGCCTTCCTTTATGGTACGGATTGGGTCGAGAGTTGTCCCGTTGACGAGTTGTTGCATGGACGGTGTCAAACACATAACCATGAGTACTAGTAATGTGCTTAGGCACGTGCTGACAACACTCTTCCGTTGCAGTCTAGGTCTCAACCGACGTTGTCGTTGTGATGTCCATGAAGTTGCCTCTGGTTGTTTATTGTCCGAGGTGTGTGTTGGTGTGTCTTCGGTGTTATGCCTTGTTTCAATGGGTAACCGGGACAATTTTGTCATGGGCCTCTTCAATAGGTTGGACTTAGTCTTGAGCGTGACGACTCGTACTAAGTTGTCAAGTCCAGGCGTCTCTACAACACGTCCTAATAACCATCTGGCTGGAGCAACTTGTTCTTCCTTTATAAGGACGATGTCATCCACTGCTATGTTGTGTGTTGGGGATTGCCATTTTCCTCGTAATTGTAATGTTTGAAGATAATATTTCGACCCTTTCTTCCAAAATTCCTTGTACATATTTTCTGTCACGCGCCATCGTAACGTTAATCTGCTGTTATCACCCTCTGACGTCATCGGAGGTGCCAGTACCGGACCGTCGACTAAAAAGTAGCCTGGTATTAAGTAATCGATGTCGTCGAAATCATTTGTTAAAGCGATGGTCTCGAGTTGAGGCAGGCTTCAATTTTTACCAGCAAAGTAGTAAACTCTTCGTACGTAAGTTTTTGTTCACACCAAGAACGCGTTTAAGGTGGTGTTTCATACTCGTTGACTGCTGCTTCCCACAATCCTCCCGCTGTTGGCCAAGATGGGGCGTTAAAGTGCCATTCAATGCCACACTCGGAAGTGTTGTTAATAAGGTCGTCGGTGACTATAAGCTGCATTGCGTCTTGGCGTTCTTTTGCTAGTGCTCTGGCTGCTCCGACAAAGTTCGTACCGTTGTCGCTGTAGACATGGCGTTCCTCGCCGAGCGCATAACCTCTTCAATGCTGCTGGGAATGTGACAGTGCCGAGATCTGATACCAAAACAAAAACAAAAATACTTCTAATTTCCCTACATTTTGACAAGTTTTGACATTTGTTTGTCGCCGAGATAAAAAATAAAAAATTAAAATGTTTATTTCAATTACAATGGGCATTTAGATACATACCTATATTTGGAAATCACCTTATAAGCAAGGGATTGCTTGTCTTAGGAGTCTCCACACTTCCACTTGTCATTTTTAATGCAATTGAAATGTAGACAATGTAAACATGCAAGACTAAAAATAAAATAAATGTAAATAAAGATAAAGTAAAATAAAAGGGTAGGTATCTTAACATTAAACAAACTGCTCTGCAAAAGAGCGAGATGAGACTGCGACTAGATTTTGGACGTTTTAAATTACGAGAACTGGCTTCAGTTCAATGTGAATAGCTTTTGTGCTTAGACAATGAAGACCGCGATGTATGCTTTAACTGTTTTAATGCCGCGACCCTTGTTTGTTAGCCTTTATTTTAACGTGCCCCGTAAAATCCACGCCTGTGTGTGTGAATGGCCGTGAAGGTGTAACTCGAGGCGTTGATAAGTCGGCCATTTGCTGATTGCTGCGTTGCGTTTTGTAGCGATGACAGGCGACACATTTGTTAAGTTGTTTCTTGGTTGGTTTCATGCTGCCAAGTATCCAATATTTGTTACGAAGGTGTCCCAACCAAAGTAAGTCTGGCACCACCGTGGTGGGTGTTCTTGTGGGCTTGGTCAATCAAGAGTTGTGATAGCTTGTGGTTGTTAGGTAAAATTATCGGATATTTTTGGGAGCTGTTTAAGTTGGCATGTTCAAGTCTTCCTCCCACTCGAAGAATGCCTTGTGTCTAGTGTTGGACTCAAACTCAAAAGTTTGCTTGTGGCCCGTACCTTGTGATGTTTGCGCAGGTGAGCTATATCATCGCCAAAGCTATTTTTCTGTGTCCGTTACTGATTGATCGGTTTATTAGTAAAATGTTAAATTATATGGCGCGATAGCTTATTCAAAGAAAGTAAGCAAGTAACCGGCGAATAAGCAAATGCTTGTTAAGGTAAAAACTAACACAATACATTTGATGTGGCGATGCTCGTACATACGGCGCATGCGCCATTCATTAACTATTCCGACCAGTGCTCATTACATTACGTGTACCTCGCCATTGCCATCGTATGTCAACATCTATTGCTGTCATTTACTGCTGTTAGTGCAAGGTTTTACTCTGGACGAGGAGGCTATAGATTATTCGTTCGTTAAATTATGATAAGAATCAATTAAATTAGCTATCATTATAAACTTCATGATCTGCATGTCTACAGTAAATACCGTTGCTCTAGGAAATACATCAAATCGTTCGAGTTTCATTTTGTTTTACAAACTTATTTTTCAAATGTTGTTTTAATTTTTTTCTTATTTTACTTATGTGCCCTGGTATTAAATGATAAACCGAGTTTTAGAAAAAGAGAAAATTCTTAACAAATCGAAACTATTTTTTGCGGTTGTTTTTTTAGAAATTTATGAAAAAATGTTTTTGGAACTATAGCATTTGCCTATAATTATTTTTCATGAGTTTCTCGGCAGACTGAAGGTACTCGGCACGGGCGCTTTTTTAACGTGAAGTTTTTTTATTGCGCACTGTTTTGGGTAGCGGAACCTGCAAAGCTATTCACAACCATTCGACACACTTCCGTGCCGAATGGAACAAGCAATATTGTCGAAGGAGTCCTCTAATCGCTGTTCACAAATCCGAAACCCGCGAATGTCGTCCTCGTCAGTTTAAACCGAGTAGACGACCCCTATTCTTCCGATAGCTATTTTCTGTCTGGGGCGAGGCAGATCAGGTAACCGAAAATGTGTATCTTTCGAGTCGGAAGCTCGCCCAATGGTTGTGAATAGCTATGCCGGTGGAGCCCGCCTGAGTCCCCGTGTGCGCAGTGGGCGCGGGCGCGGCGTACGCGCCGCCGCCGCCCACGCTGCTGCGCTGGTGCGCGGCGCGGCGCTCGCTGGCGCTGGCGGGCCGCGCCGGCCGCGTGCGCCTGTGGGACGCCAGCACGGAGCTGCTGCTCACCGACATCGACACCGGTATGTAAAACAATAAGGTTTATATTTTTACCCGCCTGGGTTCGCGACGGCATAGACAAGACAGGGTTGTGCTTTTCACGCGTAACTACACATTTTTGTTTGTGGAATTCTCAGTACCCTCGAAGCGTCCTGACGGCTCACACGATGGTCTCGATTTTATTAAATTAAAATGGCAGGTTTTGTAATGTTTGGAAAATAAAAAACATTGTAATACCATGCGTGGTATCAAAATAATGGACATGGGGAAACGATTCCAACAGCACCGCCACCAACTAACAGAAAGTTTGAAAAGTGAACTTGTTTTAAAGGTTTTACTTGCATATATTTATATTAAAATATCGACAAAGTTAAACAAATAAATGATAGAGGTCAAGTTTTCCTATTTATTATTCGCGTGATGGAACTCATGACCTCGGCCAACCTTTTGGCAAATCGCAATTCATTAGGTTATCGTATGACAATAATGTTTAATACGAGAGTGACACTCAAAGTTCTTAGAAAATCAAAAAACTGAAGAAACTAGCAAGTTTTATTATATCTTTTCAAAATAGTGTCCATTTACATCAATACATCGCTGCGTCCTTAGGGGTCTCTTCGACGGCATTTTGAAACGCAGCAGCCACTGCTTCCTCGGCGTCCATAAAACGTATTCCTCGAAGTTTTTCTTAAAAAAAATCGCAAGGTCGGGGCTATAGGGCAGGTGACCCAGTAAGTAGTCGCTAAGTAGTCGATTGTTTGCTTGGCGGTGTGCGACTAGGCGTTGTAGTGGTGAAGGAGGATCCTACTGTGAGGTTGTTTCTCCTGAACTATTTCCAAGACAAGTGGCAAACAAATGATAGTGTACCACTCTGCAGTAACTGTTTTTCGATCCTCTAAAACAATTGTTGCGTAATGACCTGTCCTTCCGAAGAACGAGGCCACCATCTTTTTTCCCACGCTTAGACCTCTCTTCATTTTAGTTGGCAACTCCTCGGAAGGAAACACCCAGACAGCAGACTGTCTCTTAGTTTCAGAATCATAACAATAAATTCAGCTTTCGTCACCCGTAAGTATGTCGAACACAGCATTTGAGTCACCTCCGTTAAATCTTTGAACCATTTCACGACACCAATCAACACGAGGGAGCTTTTGGGCCTCTGTCAAATTATGAGGTATCCACAAAGCACAAAGCTTCCTGACCGCTAAATATTCATGGAGGATTTTGTGCACTTGACTCATACCGATGCCTAAGCTTGTCCGAATCTGCTGATAAGTCACTCTTTTGTCAGTCCCTATCAAACGCCGCACAACACTGATGTTATCTTCAGTCGTCGCCGTAGAAGGCCGTCCCTCACGCAGATCATCGGTGAGATTAGTGCGACCACGTTTAAACTCATTAAACCAGTTGTAAACAGTGGCACGAGATGGGCTTCATCGTGAAAGGTCAATCGAAGTCTATCATAACTTTCTTGTTGACTTAAATGACATCGAAAGTCATAAAAAATCATTGTACGAAAATTTTCTCGCGTTAAATTCACGCTGACGTGACGCAGACAATTTTCAATTTGCCGCCAAATCGTAAACAAATGACAAATGAATAAAATACATACACAATAATATTTTGGCAAAGAGTTCCATTTTCAAAATTTGAACTTATTTTTTTATTATATCGTTGTGGCCAGTTCTAAAAACTTTCAGTGTCGCCCTCGTATGTATTATGTTTATTATATTAGATGTCTTTATTAGTGCATTTATAGTATATTATGTAAGTGCACCACCATAGGCTACTTGCAATATTGTCTCTCCTTCTCCCATTCAATCCTACCAAAGGACGTCTTTAAAACAATCGTGTCACCCTTGCAAAATGTCTACCTGTATATCTGTAACGAACGTGGTGTACTTAATAAAGAGTTGTATTCGATCGTGATGTCCCCGTACAGAATGCGAGGCGGCGGCCACGTCGCTGTGGCGCGGCGCGGAGGGCGCGGACGGCGCGGGCGCGGCGCTGCTGGTGCTGGGCTTCGGCGACGGCGGCGTGCGCGCCTGGGACGAGCGCAGCCCGCGCGCCGCGCTGTGGAGCCTGCAGCACCACGCCGCGCCCGTGCTGCAGGCCGCGCACCGCGCCGACCTGTACACCATGCTCACGGGCTGGTGAGTGCTCTTGTTTTAATATTACTTTACGGTGGAAAACAAACGGGGCCGTCCGTCCTGTAGGGCTCCTTCTCGTTCGTGCGCCGAG
Source organism: Apamea monoglypha (assembly GCA_911387795.2). Classification (NCBI taxonomy): domain Eukaryota; kingdom Metazoa; phylum Arthropoda; class Insecta; order Lepidoptera; family Noctuidae; genus Apamea; species Apamea monoglypha. The sequence goes on from OU426922.1 coordinate 20,414,910, forward strand.
TAATATTAAAATTGTACTGCTATAAAAATTGGTGGTTCGGTCACAGATCTAAAACGATAAAATTCAAAACAGAAATAAAATCCGTGAACATACTGAATTAATTACCTATCTAAGATATTTTAATAAACACAAATTATTACATAGCAAACAGTTCGGTTTTACAAGGGGTCGTTCAACTACTGCCGGTGTTGAGCTTTTAGGACATATTTATAATGCGATGCTTTGGGCATCTTTTGTGATTTGTCCAAGACATCCGATTGCGTTCTTCACGAAACGTTATTCATGAAACTCCGCCACTACGGAATCCGGAAAACTACTCTGGATCTTCTTACTTCATACTTGAGTAAGAGGATTCAGAGCGTTGACGTTAATGGAAAAAGATCTCCCAGATCTATAGTAACAATGGGAGTCCCACAGGGTTTTCCCCAGGGGGTCCTTTCTTGTTTCTTATTTATATAAATGAATTGCCGTACCTCACAAAGGGTAATCATGATATAGTGTTGTTTGCAGATGACACTTCACTTTTGTTTAAAGTTAAACGTCAGCAGCAGGTTACTGACGATGTAAATAGCGCGATCTCTAAAGTAGTCCACTGGTTCAATATTAATAATTTACTTTTAAACGAGAAAAAACCAAATGCATTAAGTTTACGCTACCTCACGTTAGGCAGGTGAAAATTAATTTTATTTATTTTTTATTTTATTTTATTGGGCCATTTAACAGCTACACATTACAAAAAGTACGACAGAATAAATTATGAACTAAATAAACGTAAAACCCACACCAATATCCGCGAAATACTGATTAAGAAAATAGATAAATGCGTGCGTTATAATTACAGAGAATCAAGTAAATACCCATATGTGATTTAGGGATAGTAGGTATTGGATAGCTACTATAAGGATTCTATAGCCATCCTTTTGAACTTAAAGTGTGTAAGCGCGAAAATATCAAGCTCGATAAAAAGTGTGTTATACGTATCTACAATGTGTCGGAGAGGCGCCCGTGCGCCAGCGTGAGTTCTACACCTTGCAGTGTGGAACAGCCGGGACACGCGCACCTCTCGGCGCATTACAGTTCTAGGTACAATGTAACATAGGTTATTGGTAATATCAGGACAATCGAATCTTTTCACAGACCATGTATCATCATGGCCATCAGTAAGCTGCGTCTAGACTCCAAGCTTGGAATGTTATAACGCTTTAATAATAGTGTATGGTAATTTTGACTTGGTGCATCTGTAGTGCATAACACGTAAAAATTTCTTTTGAACCATTTCAATACATTTTACATAAAAATAAAAAATGAGACTCCAAATCGGTACTGCGAATTCCAATTGAGAGCGGAACAAAGCTTTGTTTATAAGTAGAAAAGTAGACGGTCTTTTAAAGTCATTAGAGGATCGCATGGCAAAACCAAACATACGATACGCTTTGTCAACAATGCTATCAATATGAAGTGCAATTTCGAGTCCATTAGAACCCCAAGATCTCGAATGTGGTCAAGTCTTTGCAAACGGATACCATGAAGACTATAATCAAATGTTATAATGTTTTTATTTTTAGTAAAAGTGATTGCATGGCATTTAGGTAAGCTAAGGTGAAGTTTGTTGGATGAAGAATATCGAGAAAGTCTATCAAGGTCCTCCTGTAGAAGAAGGCAATCTTGTGTGCTTTTGCACGATTTATAAATCTTGATGTCGTCGGCATACATTAGCAGTTGGGAATGAATGAAGCATTTCTTAATGTCATTTATAAACAGAGTAAAGAGTAAGGGACCCATTATTGAGCCCTGGGGCACCCCAGAGGTGACAATAATTGATCTTAGTTGGAAACCATTCATAACTATTTTTTGTGGCCTGTTAAATATATAAGCCATGAACCATCGTAACAAATTGCCACGCATGCCATTGTATGCAATTTTATCTAGAAGCAGTTTGTGGTCCACCCTATCAAAAACCTTCCGAAAATCCATGTACACAGCGTCAACTTGAACTTGTTCATCTATTTTTTTGAACAGGAAGTCGGTGAACAGCATGAGATTAGTATTCGTTGAACGTCGTTTTACAAATCCATGCTGCTCCCCAACAATGAGGTTGTGAGCGTGGGGAATACACTTCGCTGTGTACAAGACTCTCGAAAGGCTTCGACAAGGTAGACAGTTTTAAAATATGATTAACGTGTAAAAGTGTTTTTACAAACCTTACAGAATAAAATCATTAATCATTATCATTTATCGTTGTTAACGAGACTTTTCACAAATAAAAAACGATTCAATTTGTCGTTCAGTATTCTGCGAGAACGACGTTGACCGCTATCGCTACGTTACTTAACAGCGAGTTCACTAGTAGTCCTTTCACAGTTATTTTACCTCTAACGGCAGCAACCCAGAAACAACCATATTGGGACGAAAATAAAGATCACTGTAATTTTGGCAAACTTGTCAGTGACAACAATCTTAATGTAACGAGTAGTATCCACTGGTTTTGACAGTGATGCAAAATCAGAGGTAAACTAAATGTGAAAAGACTGTACACGAACCGTTAGTAACCCGCGGCCTCGTTGCAGCATGAACGGCGAGGTGCGCATCTACGACACGCGCAAGCTGGCCGTGCTGGAGACCGTGCGCGCGCCCGCGCCGCTCGCCGCCATCGACGTGCACCCGCTGTGCAACCTCATCGCCTGGTGCGTACACTCTTGTTTTTATATTTCTATATAACGATCAATCATTTAAGTGTCAGTCTCTCAATGTTGCATTTTTTTGTAAATCTGACATAAAATGCTGCGTTGATAAAGCAGATTCTATCGTGCAATGAGCAGACAAAAAGCCTTAAAGTGGCGAACATATTTTGGATGTGAGTGTAAATACTATACACGCGACGTTATTACTGGTTAACAATAACGCATACTCCATGCTAATATTATAAATCTGAGAGTAACCCTGTCACCCTTTCACGCCTAAGCCACTGAACCGATCGTTATGAAATTGACAGATAGGTAGCCTGAGACCTGGAGAAGGCCATAGGCTACTTTTTATCCTGGATATTTGTGGTTTTGGATGATTATAGTCTGGATTTGTGCCCGGTTGATGGCAATAGGCTCGCCCCCTATTACTTGGGACTTAAACATAACTGGTGAAATGTGGGAGTACAAATAGGTACACCTCTGCCTAACTCTTCAGGGAATACAGATGTGAGGGTTTGGCATGTAATGTAAATTTATGAAATACAAATTACACGCAGACGAAGTCGCGGGCAACAGCTAATCACTAATAAACCTTGTCTATCAGTGGATCAGTAAACCAGAGCATCAGCATCTACGACCTGAAGGGCTCTCCGCTGAACACCATCAAGTTCCACGAGGGATTCATGGGCGCGCGCATCGGACCGGTCTCCTGCCTCACCTTCCATCCGCTCAGGTATACGCATCAAACAGTTTTGGTGACGCTCAACCATGCAACAAACAGTAATAAAACGACGAAAAAAAAATCGCATTATTGACATTTGTACTTTCAAACATGACGGTCAGATAATAAATATCTGACCGTGACCGCTTCCAGTGGGATGTCACATATTTTTTGAATATGACGAAGAAAACGCGAAACATTATTCTCTCAGGTTTTTGTGCTGCTAAAGGGTTTACTAATGATAAGCCTAAAATATATTATCATAATTTACATTGGCATAACGAAATTCAGCATAATGATCATTACGCATAATATTATTAGGCATAATTTTTTTGCCATAATGCTTGTTGCCATAAATACTGCTAGCATAATAATAATGAAGCATAATTTTATAAAGCATAATATTAAAAACGCATTCTAACCCAAACCACAACACCAACAATAGAGGGGATCTGGCGTTAATGGTTACTGTTCTAACCTAACCCATATGATTCAATAACAGTAGTAAATATCAGGAAACACCATACCTAATAATTGTATGCCTAAATACTATTATGCTAAATGCCTTTAAAATTTATGCAACTTCAACTTAAGCCAAAACATATTATACTAAATGAGAGTTATGCTAACCTTTGCATTATGCCAAAGTATTATTATGCTAATAAAAGTTATGCGAAAATGTTATGCCAAACTATATTATGCCTTAAAATTTTATGCCAACAGGGGTATTACCCTGCCAAAGTGATGCCAGATATTAACAATCACAACAATGTATCACATTCTTCTGAATTGAACCGAGTAGGCAGATATTTATGACGCAAGACATATCCGTTAATATTGCATTGCGTTGCGTTCCTTCGGTGTCACATAGTACCTTGCGTATACTTAATGACATAGCAGACAGTATATATCTTTTTACTCGTTCCCTGAGTGAGTTCACAAAAACCACGATGTACAGAATATGTTATGGTATAAATAATAAAACTGTAATTATGGCCACACTATTGAATTAGGAAGTGATGATGAGTTAGTAAATAAATATTTTTGCTGCCACTTGTATATGCCTTCCAAAAATTATCACATATACTTGCCATCACAAATTAACACGTTCAGTGCCGGGAGCCCTCGAGGGCTCACTCAAATTCCATATGGGATGCCGGGAACCCTCGCGGAGGGCTCATAATAAATGTAGGTTTTTCTTCGCGAAAACGCCATTATAAACAATAAAAATAAAATCAGTTGTATATTCTAGCAAGATTTATTAGTATACCTACGCCTTGGTTTTGAAATCCAAGCAATTTTATTTTTACAAAAATTTGGGATTCAGGAAGCACGAATTTGAGGGTTCACACACATTTTCAAGGTTACAAATATTGAAAATTTTTAAGTTTTGAGATTATAAAACATGAGTTTAACAATCAAGGCTATTCAGGGTTCCGTATCAAAATGGTAAAAATAACACTTTTGGTGACTTCGTTTATCATTCCGTTCGTCTGTCGCAGGTGCTTTTTTCAGGAACTACTAATGCTTATAGACATGAAATTTGGAATTAATAATAATATAAAAAATGCTTGTCCATCTGTATAGAAAGTGTTTTTTTTTTTTTAATATTCTTAGTCTTATTATAACAGGGGCCTAAACGGGGGTTTCATTTTAAAATGAGATAAATAGGTCAAATGAGTTATCACATGAAAGTGCTTCATTTGCACTTTATAAATCTTATTTTTAATATTTATTTATGCCACATAGTTTAGACTTAGTTATGATGAAATATTTTCGTAAAAAAACAACTAGAAATATCTTATATATATAGTTCAGAGACCAAAGTAATTACGCAAAAAATACAACAAACTTTTCACTTTAAAATAAGTGTATTGTAGAGTACAGATGCCAGCACATTAAGCTACCCGAAACTATCAAATATTCCCAATCAACCTTGAACTTAATGCTTTAGCGATAAAGTTAAAAATGTATTAAAGAAATTTGACAGATTGTAGTAGCTTGATGTGCTTGCGTCTGTACTTACGGATAAACACAAAATAATAAGGAGTGCCAAATAACACAAGACAAAAAAGGGAAGGCTTCGTTATCGATCAATTTACGGTATCTAATTACCGGTGCTTAAACGTAAAATGATGTTTTTAATTAATATACTAGCTTTTTTTTCTTTCTTTATTTAATAATTTTTTTTTACTGTCAGTAACATCAAATTCTGCAAGTGGCTTATCTTATTTAAATAATTGACATGAGTTTATACGGTCGGCATTCTCTGGGATTTAATTTGGATTTAGAAATTAATTCCTTTCCGAACTTAGAAAAAGTATAAACATCTCTAGAAACAAAATAATTACGGATGCTTTAAGAAATAAGATATATTAGTATCGTTCTGATAAGCAGAAGTTGTATTTTTGAAGACTGTTTTCAATTATATCCCCTGGTTTTATAAATAAATTAATAATATCTGATGGTTACACAAAAAAAATGTAGGTAGGTAAGTACTTAATTTTGGTAATAGTCTCATCTCGGTAACAAATCCTGTTTTTTTTTCCAAATGACCATTGTTCTTTGCAAAGCGAAAATTCTGAAATAAATCTAGTTGGGAGGTATGAGTGTAAATGTTGCACGAAAATAAAACGATATCTTTTTTTACTAGCTAGTTTGTAATGGAGTTTTGGAGGTTTTAAATGATTTAGCATTTTTATAAGCAATCGCATAAAATTATAATTTTGTTATGAAAATGTATAAATATTTTTCCTACGAACTCGTGAGTGCGCAACACCAACTCGCTCTTTGCCGGTTTTTTTAAATCATGAGCGACGATCAAGGTAATAATAGAAGACTGAACGTTAATCAGCTGTTACAAAATAACTACGAGTACGTAATAACATTAAAAAAAAATACATGATGTATATATGCCATTCATACCAAAAATTAAAATTATTACATTGCGTGACAATTTCAGAAGAGGTTGGTCACCCGTGTGTTGGGATCAGAGCGAGCGATTATCCTTTTACATATTTATTTTTATTTTTTAGGGATATAAATATTGCAACAAGACGTTCTGAAAACATTATTTTACTTCGTTTTGCATTGTTTTATAATACGGTTTCAAACCTAATGCCGACGACCCTCCTCGAGGGTTCACTTTAGCTCACACGTAATGCCGGTGACCCTCCTGGAGGGTCCACTTGCAATATGTATGGCGGCATGGCGTATGAGCTCTATGAAAAGTGGGTGGAGTCGAAAGTGTTAATGGGTGAATTATGAATTTAGATATAATTGCCGACCTGTCCATAGTAATACATTTATGGTCGTGTCTGTACCTATTGCAGTACAGTAATTTTGTGCCATCATCGTCACAAATAATATTAATGTAAACAAAATATTGTACAACATTTTAAAAGAGTAAATAGGTCTCGAAGTCTCTTTATCTTTTGGAATCAATTCTATTTTCTTGTAAATTTTGAAGTGCCTTTTATGAGCCTAATTGAAACGAATACTTGGACTGTGGCAGATGCGCGATGGGCGTGGGCTCGAAGGACTCGACAGTGTCGGTGTACGTGTCGGAGGCGCGCCGGTGACCCTCGCTGTACTCGCTCGCGCTACCGCTGCCCTTCCACCAGTGAGCCACAGGTAAGCGCCTAATCATATCTTACTTTGTAATACTCCAATCTTCTTTTTCCCATCCTTAACGCAATCCATCCATATTTTCTTCGGTCTCTCTCTTTCTCTCAATGCTTCAATAGATTATTGATCACTGTCAGCTACATGCGCTTCATTCAATAAAACGGATCGTTTCGCCCCCAGGTGCACCGCGAGCCAGCGCGAGGGCTGCCACACGACACATGTACATAACTATATACAAGTATCTATTCACTGACATGGTCTACTCCTAGCCTAGTGTAATCCTAAGCGATGTCTTACCGTTAGTAATGCTTTCTATCTAGTCTCTGATACATTATCCACTAAGGGCCAATTTTTCAATCGCTAGAGAATTTTATCTGTAGAATTAAACTGGCGGTTTGACATATTTTCTAAACAAAAACTGTCATATTTATTCCTCCGATAAAGTTATCCGGCGTTGGAAAATCCGCCCTTAGATTAGACATTCTAAGGGTGGATTTTCCAACGCCAGATAACTTTATCGGAGGAATAATTTTGATTTTTTGACAGTTCTTCCATACAAAAACTGTCAAACGTCAATTATATTCCACGAATAAAAATTATCGGTCGATTCAAAAATTTGCTCTAAATGTTACATTTAAATATTTGTTTTGTTCGTCAATATGTCATTGAATACTTATTTAGTGTATAGATAGGTATTTTAGGGGTTCCTACAAGTCGATATAAGTGATAGTCTAGTCGTACAGTTATCATTTATGTTGATTTGTGGTTATGATCGTATGTACGCGACACAATATAGATCTAACGGCGTTCGAGTGCACACTATAAGTATAATCAAACAATTACCAAAAAATAGCACATTATATTGCAATTTGTTTTTATTAATAACGCGACGTTCAAATTAATATTTTCTGCAATAGGAACATATTGGTATGTGCTGGTGTGAAGTCGAACGCCTATAGTAAGAATATTTGGTGCTACATTATACCGATACTGTAATGTTAGTTTCTTGTTATTGATGACGAGGGTCGGCGCCAGCAGGCGCGCACGTGTCGCGTCGCATGACGCGCATTAGCGCGCGTGTCTGTGGGCTCGTAACGCTATATTGCTAAATAATTATAATTGGTTGTGCCTTCTGTCGGAGGGATAAGCTCAAAGTGGATACGAATATCTTATACAATTAATTACACGTTTGTATCCAGAGCTACCTCACGTTACGGAAATTGTCTGCGTATTTTATCTTACATCATAATTTTGGTAGAAGTGTATTCGCGCTGTAATGGAATATCATAATTATAGCACATTATGTTATGTGTCCCACAGACATGACACATTATCTGAAACTGTACATATGAGTGTGTCGTTCAGATCGGTGAGTCAAACATACAATGAAAGCACGCCACAGCGAACGCAACGCGTTGCAGACAATCTAGCCAAATAATACAACAATACACATATATTCATATTGTATTATTAATTAAATTTTTCACAAAATGTAACGCTTTAAGTTGGTGTGTAATTATCGTGTAAATAATGTAGGACAACGTATGTGCGGACGGCAAACAAGGTGCAAGAAATTATGAATATCTGCATTCATAGAGGGCCTGAAGCTGTGCCCTGCCGAGTAACGACACACGCGTGGCATAACAGTTGCCCGCAAGTTGCTGGTTACAGAGCGGGCGACTAAAGAATGCGTTCTTGCCACCGGTCAGTTTCATACAAGCGAATACGTGTTTTGCGAATTTGATCTTTATTAGCTACTAGAATTATCGCACTGACAACTGTCAGGAACGCATTCTCTCGACGGCCGCGCTGTAGTAGCGTGCATAGTTGCATACTTGCCTTTTTTGCCGTTACTGTTCACGGGCGATATGTCAGTGTGAAAAACCCGGTAAACGTATCACAACAGACTAAGCTTAAGACGCCCGAAGCGTGTTCTGGAATCAGAAAATCGAGCTGGAAATAAATCAGAAAGGCGAGAGCTAAAGCTATTTTAGATCATAAAATAATGTACCACTAATGCAATATTTAATAGTTTATGTACGTTTGTTTCGAGACATACGATTTTGTCATATGGATATTGAGGAAACTACGGATACTACATGAGTGACGCACATCATAGCACAAGCGTACCAGCGCGCGCGCCGCACCGGTCTGTGCGCTCGGTGTGTCCGTGTTACCATCGGTTAGTGATGCGGTGATGCGGGCTCAACGCTGAAAACGCAACATTACTTACTCGATTAGCAACTGCCTTGTTTTGCTAATTCTTTAATACGACGCAATTTTAGACTTTTATCATTTAATTTTGTAACATTTGCTAAAAATTTGATTGACAAAATGAGATTCTAAGACTATCTCTAAAATTGACTATTGTAATAATAATGTTAATAAAATTATGATTGTATTATTTTGTTGAGTTTCCCAGTTAGTGTTCACACATGCCACCCCGAGGCCTCGCGCCGCGCGCCACAGGAGCACGCCACAAAGTGTTCACGAGGTGCTACATACATACAACGTTGTCATACAATATATTAGTTGTTACTATACACAAGTACTCCAGCGCCTACTTCGTATTTGTACATATTAGTAAGCTTCTTCTTTACTATAATAAGCAGAGATATGTGTATATTTTTTTCGTTCCAAATGATTTAAATTGTCTTGTGATTTACAGAAAGTTCCTAAGACTCAATAATTACTAGCTGCCATTTTTTTTTAATTATAAGGTTTTGTTCACTACGTAATAAGTTAAAGACTTTGTGTTCGTTTGTAGAATAGATTTAATGTTACAATTATGCCTGTGTGTAATTCAAAGGATTTTAATTTTTATCATTTCACATTTCTACCGCAATGAAATGAGGTACCTATACCGGTAGCTATAGTGTTTAGTGATATAATGAGCATTTAACTGTAATGATGAATAGTTTGTAATATGTGATGATTATGTTGATTTTCATTGAACAAAAGTTTGTTAATATTGCAAGATGTATTACAGAATTCACTTATGAAATGTGTGGCCATAGAAAACTATAGTTAGTTGTAAGCGGTTGTCACCAGTTGTGATCAAACCTCAACTACGTCAATACACTGAACAAATGGACAATTTGCCAATCGGTTGTTGCATATACTGAAACTCGCATTTCATCTATGAAGTGATCGATTTTTGCTTTTACGTATTACATATGTAATTTAAATGTACATTTTACATAATAATGATAATTGTTGTTGGAAATAAAACATGTTTAAAATGTTGGTCTTTCATTTTACCTGTTTTGATAACAATTGAGAAACTCACAAATGAAAAATGTTGGTTCAAATTCAAATTTTCTTTATTTTTTTGGTTACTATGGCTAAAAAGGTTCTCAGTGACTTGACATTGTATTCTCTCAGTACATATTAAGATCATATTTAGAGACGATAAGTAGAGGGTTACACTGACAAACTAAAGGCCTACTGTTTAACCGAGATGAATGACTGAGCTCTCGTGACACATCACCAACTCCTCTTGAATGACTGAGTTCTCGTGACACATCACCAACTCCTCTTGAATGACTGAGCTCTCGTGACACTTCACCAACTCCTCTTGAATGACTGAGCTCTCGTGACACATCACCAACTCCTCTTGCATCAACAGAAGCGAGCTGTTGCTGTGTTGTGTGCTGCTGAATTTATAAATTATGTCCGAGACACTTGCTCAGAGACAAATTTAAAGAGATTAATGTTATGACTGTGCCTTCTCAATATATTTATGAAAATCTTTTATATGCCCATAAAAATATAAAATTGCTTAAAAAATACAGTGATATCCATGATATAAATACTAGGAATAAACACAAATTTGTTGTTCCTACAACAAGGTTCAAGAAAATAGATGGCTCGTTCAGATCCAGCCAAGCCCCGTTGAAGATCTAAGCCTTAATAAATTCAAATCATTCATTAAACGTAAGTTGTGCCAGAAAGCCTTTTATTACCGTTAAGGATTATATCGAGGACAAAAAGGATTGAGATGCTTACAATTTTTACATATTGAGTGTTTTTTTTTTTTAACTGTTTTGTTGTTTTTTTTTTTATATACACTTTGACATTAATGAATTTTACATATACAATGACATTTGCTTACTTTGTAAAGTATTATATTATTTTAATTATTGTGAATGTGAAGACTATGTGGGTCATTTTATTTATTTTTCTCTCTGTTCTGTTAGTTTTTGTCATGATCTGCCAGTTTGAGTAATTAAACGCGGCCCGCGAAGGCGCGAACGTATTGCACGCTAAAGTTTGGCCCTCCACATGTCAAAGGTACCTTTAAACTGTAGAAATAAAAAACATAAAAAACCAATTTGATTAATAAAAACTGTAATGAAAAAACCGATAAAATTACGGTTATTTTTTTCATGCGGCAATGTTTACACCAAATATGATTCTAATATGAAATGAATTGTAGGTGATTAAGCTATTATGTGTAACCATTTTACGAAAAGTAGAGGAATTGCTAATGATCTGCGGGGAGTTCAGAAAATGAATCGCTTTTATAGGTATTGCTTAGTGGCCTTTTTAGGCCCCCTGACCAAGATTATATTTGGACTTTAAAAGAGACTGTGAACTCCGAGTTTGTTTACTTCTCAGACTAGTCAGATTGGAAACGCCAACCTCATCTAGTTTTAAAATATGATTGACATGTAAGTGTTTGTACAAACCTACAGTTTGGCAAGAAAGTCCTGAAACGGAACTAAAATATTTAATCATTGGCAACACTCGCTCTGCCTCGTCGAGTAAGGTACCTAGGTACATATTCTGTCATTTCTTGTAATCGGTGACTGTTTCTCGTGTTTATTATTTATTTATTTGCTTTATCGTGGTGATACTGGTGACCCATTGTGTTCATAATGAACAGATCTGTTATTCGCAGCTCCTCAAGAGCAATAATTTATAAAGTGTACGTGAGATGTTTGGCGGAACTCGAGGCCGGACAAATTTTATCCCATCTCAACGATTTGTATAAAAGAACCGCTGAAATGGCAGGTAAAATTATATTTTATACATGTAATCAGATCTAATGTGTGTATTTCAAGGTGCAATATCTATTATAAACCTTTCATACAATTATTGAAATGTACATTCACGAATTTGAGGTTATGTTTACAAAACACATTCGGAATACAGCGCGTTCGTATAATTTTGATACTTTTTGTTAATATTGCATAAAATAAATCACACAACAAAAATAACCATAGTATTTTTTAGGGAAATCCATCAGTACTATAAGGCTATATTTTTAATTAATTACATTAAGTAATTGCAAATCTTTAGTTCTTTTTATTTTATTGTTCTAGGCAGTGGCTGAACAAGCGTTTCAGAGCATATCAGTTGACGACTGGAAAAATTCATGTCAACATGTCGTGAAAATAGAAAAAGGTTATTATCGAAGGGGGCAAACTGTGTATAGTGACATTGAAAAAAATATCATAAACCTACAAGATGAAAGCAACAACAGTGACACATCTGAACATAGCCAGCAGAGTTTTGGTGAAAGCTCACACCAAGACATGGATGAAGAGTTTTCGGGCGTGGAATACATAGAGAAAACATTTTTTATTCTGAATAAAATTTTTGATTCTGATTAAAAAAATGTATTCTGATTATTTCTTTAGTTTTTGATTAGAACACCAACTATGGAACATTTTGCCTGTGGTTAGAGGAGAACTTGGATTTGTGGGACACAGTCACACAGTAGTAAAGCTTCCAACTTGTCACTGGGATCTAAACCCTATTGAATTAATCTAGGGTCTTGTGAAACATAAAATTGCGTCACATAAGTGAGGATTAGTTGACATCAAAGTATTTTGAAATACTTAATAATTTTATTTTTAATTCATTAAATTAAATAACTGCTAATGTTATCATTCTAGGCAGTGGCTGAATGTGACTCAGGTTGGCTGGACAAATCTTCAAAATAGCTTGCATTTAACTAGGTCAATAGGTCACTTTATGTGACGGCTAAACACCCTTATTTCAGAATTTGTGACGCTACAGAATCTTAGATAATCGATCGAAAACGTGTCCAGCCATCTTGAAAAACCACTTTTCGCTGGTCTCTCAATCTCGGTAACGGAAGTGATTTTGACGACTTTTTGCATATCAACGGGCGTCACATAAATTTGTGACGGGCACCGAGCTAAAAATTTTGTGATAAGTACAGTGGTTTAGTAGAAAAATGCAAAAATCTGTGTCCAGCCATCTTGAATTCACGTATAAAACTTATGGCTGGCACTTCCGAATCTCAATAACGGGGGCGTTTTCGAATATGGTTCCTTTACTAATACTTGGTGACGCAATGTGTGACAGTAATTACGTTTGATTTATGGCGTCACATGTAAGGGTTTACGAGAAATCAATAAAAACTTAATGTCCAGCCAACCTGAGTTCAAGATGGCTGGACACATGTATCTCCACTGCCTGATGATCTACGACCTTCGAAATGTGTTCAAAATGTTGTGACGGGGACGATAATGATAACCTGAAATTGTGACGGAGAAACTTTGCGTAGTTTCAAAGATATTGATCATTTAAATTTCCCCATACAAACATCCATTAATATTGTGAGGTGACCATAATTTTACATAAATAAAGGATTTCTTTTTAATCGATTAATTGGCCGGTAGGTAGCATCCACGCCTGCTTTGTATTTGATTTCCCCGTGGGAATAAAAGGTGGAAACGGGCCAGTTTACGCGTGTCGCCGCCCGCCGCCGCGCCCGCGCCCGCCGTCGTCCGGTACGCGGCCTTAGGACGGCGGTAAAACAACGTTGTGGTTAAAAATTACACCCCCCCTTCCTCACTTCTACATTTTTGTCTTCTATTGATTTAAATATCTACAGTTGTTCGTATTAGTATCACCAATACACGGATTTTCGTCCATTAAAGAAAACACCTTAAAATATACTTGTCCTACATAAAACCTACAATATTGGTTACCCTACTGCAGTGTTTGTATGGGGAAATTTAAATGATCAATATCTTTGAAACTACGCAAAGTTTCTCCGTCACAATTTCAGGTTATCATTATCGTCCCCGTCACAACATTTTGAACACATTTCGAAGGTCGTAGATCATCAGGCAGTGGAGATACATGTGTCCAGCCATCTTGAACTCAGGTTGGCTGGACATTAAGTTTTTATTGATTTCTCGTAAACCCTTACATGTGACGCCATAAATCAAACGTTATTACTGTCACACATTGCGTCACCAAGTATTAGTAAAGGAACCATATTCGAAAACGCCCCCGTTATTGAGATTCGGAAGTGCCAGCCATAAGTTTTATACGTGAATTCAAGATGGCTGGACACAGATTTTTGCATTTTTCTACTAAACCACTGTACTTATCACAAAATTTTTAGCTCGGTGCCCGTCACAAATTTATGTGACGCCCGTTGATATGCAAAAAGTCGTCAAAATCACTTCCGTTACCGAGATTGAGAGACCAGCGAAAAGTGGTTTTTCAAGATGGCTGGACACGTTTTCGATCGATTATCTAAGATTCTGTAGCGTCACAAATTCTGAAATAAGGGTGTTTAGCCGTCACATAAAGTGACCTATTGACCTAGTTAAATGCAAGCTATTTTGAAGATTTGTCCAGCCAACCTGAGTGACATGTGGCTGAACAAGCGTTTCAGAGCTTTTCTTGTTTTCATAAAACCCGCCAATATTCACATTAATTAAAAAAAAAAAAACTAATATCAAAACCGTTTTAGTCGTACTATTTAGGGTTACAACATGCACGATAGTGGCGCCACCATTATTTTCACGACTTTTTTGCCAAGCTGTACTTACAAAAATAAAATCATTTATCACGCAGCTTAATATTTGTTTTATGATGTATAATTTAATGTGTTACAAAGTTCTTAGTAACCATTCTGCTAACAATAACATCAGTTAAGTCTTGATCAGTTGATATACTATTCAATTTATATACATTATTCAGAGTCTTCTTACATGTAAATTTTTTCAAGTCACTCATAGGTAACAATTCACCCTCAATTTGTGGTAAAATCTCCTTACTTACATCTGATTCTTCAGTAATTAGGAAACAAATCAACAGTTTTGTGTCCTTCTCTATGCCAAACTTGCTCAAACTCTGTGTGATGTTTTTTGAGATTGATAAATTATACAATATCTCAGAAAACACTGTTCTGGTCACCATTATATTCTGTTTCTGAGACAGCACGGCCCTATTTGCCGCAGCCGCTACTTGGAAGGGCTCTATTATTAACTGGGGCTTGATTGCAGCGCAGCTCCAAACACCTTGAACAATGTTATTTCTTATCACTTCCACATTCTCAACATTTTGGAATAGATACATTTTCAATGTAGTTTTCGTATCTGGATCTAGTTTGATCATATATGGCTCACGCGCCATGGTTGTTGCTGAAATATACAAAATTGATGGTATACTGTGTGTCTAGTTATATTAAGATGAAAGCTGCGTGTTTAGATAAAGCGATACGAGGTAGTATTAATTATTACATATTCCTGACGAAGTAACAAAGCAATCTACGTGAGTACTAAGTTGGTATCAGTTTAGATTGCTTTATTACTTGCTTGGTAACACCAACCCCAAACAGAATTAAATAAATCACAAATATTTAAAGTTATTTGTCGCGTACCGCTGGGAATCGATGTTATTTCGATAAGTTATGTAACAATGCGCCGTCCGGTCTTTATTTTTCACTGATTTCCTGCTTGCTTCATTATATCCAATCATTAATACCAAAAATATCAAATCAATTTAGGTTATTTCGATTTGTGGATGGTGCGGACCACAGAGTACTTCGTAATATACTGAAAGTGCGGACTGCGGTTTGGTCATAGAGTATAGTAACTAAAAAGGAATAGGGTTTGGTTGGTTTCATTGTTGTCACTTTCAATCAAAATCAAAATAGAACTAGGGTTAATAGAACTACTATTTTACGACAGTATTATGGGAACCATAGATAATACTGCATTTATTTAGTGCCGGCAGAGGGCGGACAACGCCCTCTTCCAGCCCCCTAAATGGGTCCAGGGGGCGACGGACTCGGGGACGTCCATCGCCCCCCACATGTCAGGACACAGTGAGGCCCGCAGTGGCGGGTTGGCACTAGTTGGGGTTTGCGGAAGGATCGTACATTCCCGCGACCCCTGGCGTAGATGTGAGATGGAACACCGGGATACTTTTTAGTCAGTAAGTCTGATAGACCCTCCACGCCCCCAGGGTGGAGGACATCCATGAGGATTTTCCGAACCGGAAAACAAAAAAAAGGGTTTCAACCCCAAACGGCTCGAAATTATACTTACCGGTAAGGCTATTATACTTTTGCCTTGATAGCTCTGACGGCCACCACCCTATGTGGTTTTCGCAGTATTGCGAACATCATCCAACAGACTAAAAGTTACTGATAAGACTATCATACTAAAATTCGCTAAAAGTAGCAAAGATAAAACATCACTACTTGACATTTGATAAGAGTAAGACAACACAACATGATTAATAGTAAAGTGTCTATGCATGAACTAACACTAATAACATCATTTAATTGACTGACGGACGGACGGAATTCGAATCGAAGTTATGTTTATCTTGTGTGGTGATAAGATTATTCAAGAATCGCTCAAAATTATTTGCTCTCGTCTTATAATACGATAGGTAGTGGTTGGTCTAGATAACAGTCTGGAAGTTAACTGTTTTGGCTAGTGAGTCCTAAATAAAAATGTTGATTCCAAGGCTGTATAAATACAGTACATTAATAAAGTATGGGTCGGTGCGTTTATTAGCGACTCAGACGCAGCAGTATACTGAGAACGCGAGTCCTGTGGTGTACGAGAAGTTATTGGGGACTGACAGAGGCATCGCGCTGTACGGACTGCACAGTCCTAAGGACCGCAATGCGCTGGGCTTCGACATGATCGAAGCCATGAGGGAAGTCAACCAGTTGATCAGGGAGGACACCAAAGTTTCTGTGGTCATATTGCACAGCATGGTGCCTGGCATATTCTGTGCTGGTAAGAATCATACAAGATTTTAAATAACCTTCGGTCTTCTACAAAATAATGACTTAGAGTCAATTAGTACCATCACATTGATAATGTAATGTTTGTTACCAAGTACCAACTGCTTACAGAATGGGAACATATTTAAATACAATAGTTTTGTTTGTCAATTCACACATCTCATATACCTAGTCTTGCCATAAATATTGACATGAAGAAAAAATTTTCTTTTTTATTGCAAATAATATTTATTACTTTAGCAGTGTGTTAGTTTAATACATAAATATAAAACAATTAAAAATATAAAAAGCTTATTCGAAGTGGTCTCCATTGGCTGCAATACAGTCCTTTAAACGTTGAGGCCAGTTATCAATAGAAGCATGCACTCTTTCCATGGGAAAATTCTACTTGGTTATTGAACATGGTGTTGTTAAGGGGCTTAACTACCTTGATGGATGTTTTGATACCATTTTCACTAAAGTATGGCTCAGTCACTCCTTCATAGCTAACACCCCACCAAACCATACCGTCACTGTAGTCGGATAATGCCCACGTTGTACTCTGGCGACTGATTGGGAAACTTCCTTAGAGCTTTGAGCATAAATACGGTCATTTTGTTTGTTAAAATGTTGCTCAATTGTAAAGATTTTCTCATCCGTAAACAAAATTTTTCTGTGCCCTCCCTTTGCGTACGGCTTCAGTAGTTGTTTCGGTTTTACCACCCTATTCTTTTTTAAATTATCAGTTAAAAAATGACCAGTGCGTCTCTTATAGGCTGCAAGTCCTAAGTCATCTTTTAAAATACGCGACATGGTTCTGGGTGCTATCTTCATCTCCCAAGATAAAATCTTTTGCTTTCGGACAGGATTTCTTTGAATTCTTTCCCTTACTGCTTTGACCACATTTTCGTACGAACACTATGTGGATGGTCAGATCTTTTTCTGTCACAAACAGAGGAGGTCTCATTGTACTTATTAATAGCCCGGTACACAAACATTTGACTAATACCAAGCGTATGGAGAGTTTTAAAAATTGCATTTGGCTCCGTACCAACTTTGTGTAATGCAATCACAGCGATTCGGTTCTCCTTATCACCCCACTCCATTTTAATATCGCAAAATATTGTACAATGTATTGGCGCCAAAATTAGAAAACACAATGAACAATCGTATAAAAATGACAGATTCCAAATCCAAATGTAATATCTTTCTTATTTTTAATTGTAACAGTTTTTATGGCCAGACTGTGTATTATGTCAAACATGATATTTATTTAGCCTCCCATAGTTCTGTTTAGTTCAAGTTTCTGTCTATTGAATCAAATTCTGCTTTGGTTTATTTTAGGGGCCAATTTGAAAGAACGCTTCAAGATGGCAGATGATGAAGTAGCCAGATTTGTCAAAGGACTGAGAGCCACATTCATAGAAATTGAAGATCTGCCCATGCCAACAATAGCAGCTATTGAAGGTGTAGCAGTTGGGGGAGGCTTGGAGCTGGCCCTGGCTTGTGACATCAGGGTGGTGTCTGAAACAGCCAAGCTGGGTCTGGTGGAGACTGGCAGAGGCCTCATCCCTGGCGCTGGGGGCACTCAGAGACTGCCCAGAGCAGTCAACATCAATATTGCTAAAGAACTGATATACACTTCAAGAATAGTCAGTGGCCAGGAAGCCAAAGATTTAGGTAGGTGTTGAAGATCACCTGTCCAACATAAAACTTTCTTGTTTTAAATTTCCTTATTAAACATTATGTACTTAATCAATTGCAGGCATAGTGAACCATGTGGTACCACAGAGCAGCTCAAAGAACGCAGCACTAGAAAAGGCACTAACCATAGCGCGGGAGATCATACTTAATGCGCCAATCGCTCTCCGATGTGCCAAGCAAGCCATCAACGAAGGCATACAGCTCAGCATCAAGGATGGCTATGAAGTAGAACAGAAGTGCTATGAGTTTAACATTCCCACAAAAGACCGTCAGGAAGGCATGATATCCTTTATGGAGAAAAGGAAACCCATCTATGAGGGTCACTGAAGCTCAAATTATATTATTAGGTGTAGGCAAATCCGACATATCAATAAGTGTTATGATATAATTTTTACTGATATTGTGTAAAACAAAGTACATATTTTTGATGGCTAGATATTTATATTATGCAAGGCATTTTGGATCTTTTATAGTTACATACTTTTTAAATAAATTGTTGAAAATTACTGTTAATTGGTTTCATTAAAATCCTGTCTCTTTTGTAAAACACGTCAGCTCTCAGCAAGAATAACAAGACAGTTGGATTCCCCTTAATAACTATATGATGAAATTATTATGTACTCAGTTTGATTGGACAAAGTGTTAGGAAATATCTAAGAAATAGGTACTCATTTCATATTACACATTGAAAACAAGAATAATCTTGATACACTTATGTACAAGGTTATCATAATAATATTATTAATGCTTTTTCATGTACTTTGGAAAATTAATAAAGCCAAAGAAAAAAAGACAGCTCATTGATGTTTATGATGTAATAAAAACATTTACAATACATATTATACATAGAGTTACTCAATATTAAGGCACTTCACTAGTTGTTCTTTGGTGTCATCGGGTGACGTAACCCTGTGGCCGATAGTCCGCGAGTCATTGTATATTTCATAGTCATTACCTCCTGGCATTGTTTTATCTCCAAAGAAGTGGATTTCTTCAAAGTTCTGGTCTTCTACATGGGTGAGGCAGTAGGTCTTATCCCAGCCAGTAGGGAACACATCAACACTGATCTGTCCTCCCAGTGCAAATGTCAACCCTGAACCTCCAAATTCACTTTGTAGTGCTTCCACAAATTTTTGTCTTACTGAGTGTTCAGTGTCAAACCTTACAAACTCATCTCTCTCTGCCTGGCTGCAGGACCGCCCCACCGGGCAGATGTTAATCATGCTTGACCTGAACTCAACAAAGTTGCCCCGCTTGGCAGGTAGTTCAATCTTAGACATAAAACCGAGTGAGAAATTGATGACTCGCTGTAGCAACTTCTCTCCCAGGTGACTGAGAATACTTTCTGAACTGATCAGCTTACCGCCTCGATACTGCACCACACCATTTTCACAGAACACATAGTCAAACTTGGCTGCCACTTCAGCCCCATCCATTTGTTCAGCTATTTTGACATAATCGGATCCACTGACGAGTCCTACGGCCACTTTAGATTGTACATTATCCAACAAGAAGTGCTTCAGTTCCTCTGTGATGACCTGGCGCGGCTTGGTGAGGGTGCCGTCCACATCGAACAGATACAAAATGGATTTCCGACTAGCCATTGTGTTTTTGATAGAAAATTATTTGAATTTTGGAGGCAAAGCGGTCGATAAGTAGGGCACCGGCAGCGGTCGTAAAGTGCCAACACTTCACTGAGACACGTCAAATCTGCTTTGTTATCAGCCGGGCGAACAACATGGCAAACGCGTTGGGTTCTGTTTACGTACTGTTAGTGTGTGTGTTTATCACTGCAAGCGTGTTATCTGATAATACTGCTAAATCTGGAAATGTTCTTATACTATTTGGTGAGTAACACTCTTTCAATCAAGTTTTCAAGTTCATGATCATTGTTATTATCAGTTTGACAGCTAGTAGGTACGTGTCCTATTTATTCATTACCTACCTATCGATTCTCGGCTATCGATGAAACAAGCATGTGCATGTGTTACTTGTGCGTTTTTGCTATGATTCTCAGTAGTCTAGTATCATCAATTTACATATGCGCCAGGGTTGCCCGCGACATTCAAATTTGCTTAGTTCAATTATTTGCTGGTCACTGTCAGTACCTATCAGATTGTATATTGATCAATTATAATTATTATATAGACTGCTACAAAGATCTTTTGGCGCCTGAATGACATTTTCAGGGGGCCTTGTTGGTAAACATTAGTCACAGAAAATGTATTAGAAAAACAAGATGGTGGCGTTAGTTCCGATTTAGGCCATGCTCCAAAAGATCCTTGTACAGTAAATTAACTATTCTGCATATTGTATTGTCATTTTGTCAGTCAACAAACTTGTCATTTTTAACTGACTTCAAAAAAGGAGGAAGTTCTCAATTTGGATGTATGTTTGGGTATAACTCCGTCATATATCTAAGACAGATTTGCAAAATTATGTTCTAAAGAGGTTTATTCCGAAATGGTCCCATTATAATTTCGTAAAGACTGATGATGAGTTTCGGAGAGAGACAACGGAATCTTCAATAAATGCCAGCACAAATCAACCGCGATTGCTGCTATCGCATAACTATGCATTGTTTACGCAATCACCAACATAACATCACGCCTGTACCCTCTAAAGGTTTACTGAACACACCGCAGATGTGTTCAGTAAACCACGTAGGTAACATACATACACCCTCATTTCTGTCAAAGTTGTTACATATTGGGGTACAGACGCCAGCAGGTCAAGCTACCCGACTCTGTCAAATTTTCTCAATCAACCTTGAACCTTAATGCTTTAGCGATAAAGTTGAAAATCTATTAAAGAAATTTGACAGATTGTAGTAACTTGATGTGCTGAATAAGGTATTTTATTAACTTTCTTTAGTATTTTTGAGTTAGCTTCAGTAAGACAATTTTTTTCCACATAGAAATCGAAACGTCGCAACAATGAGATTTGCGCTAATACACACAACACAGCTTTTTACACAAAAGTTTTCTAGGCAGATTGTACGCACGGCTACACATCAAGCTATACAAAACCAGTATAAGCTGCCTTCTGATTGTACGAAAAACCTATACAATGCGAGGTCAGCTAAAACTGGAAATGCATAGCTTGATGTGTAGCCGTGTGTACAGACGCCAGCAGGTCAAGCTACCCGAAACTGTCAAATTTTCCCAATCAACCTTAAACCTTAGTGCTTTAGCGATAAAGTTGAAAATCTATTAAAAAAATTTTACAGATTGTAGTAACTTGATGTGCTGGCGTCCATACAATAAAATACCGGAGCATAGTAGAGGAAACACGAGCTAAATGATTTAAAAAAATATTTAAATAATTTCTTAACTCAAAAGGCATATTATTCCATTAATGAATACCTAGAAGATAATGCAAGATATGTGGATAAATATGTGCGGTAATAATTAGTTATTTAATTTGTGATTATGTTTGTCAGTTGTAAAAATATTTAAAATTTAATAGTACCTAATACATAAGAAATATTATTATGTTTCTAACATTTTAATGTTCTAAACAAATGTATGCAATATTGTTAAGTTTCATAGAGGATAGTTAAGTCTGTTACTCGTAGCTTGTCATTTAATTTTTAACAATAAATTTAATATTGAATTTTAACTTTGCATGCTTTTGCGTAAATTCCCTACTTGATATTTGTACGCCGTTAACAGCAAAACATGGAGATCTCTGTACCTATTCTATTTCAAACACCTATTTTTACACCTATGTTTTACAAATAAAACTTTGACTTTAATAACTTCCTGTCACCGATATTTACATACCAAAACAGTAGTGTTAGATGAATTTGTGTGGGATAGTAGAACTAAAAACTGAAAAATAAAAACATTTTTACAAAAAAAAAAAAAACACAAAGTGATAAATTACTTTGATGTCGGAAGTCGGTGTCAAAAAATGAAAATGCAGAAACAACAACACCGGCTTCCTTTCTTGTTTTTTTTTTAGTAAAAAGTTTTTTGTCATGTTGCTTTTTTTGTTCCTAATAGTGCTGATTTAGTGCCTTTAGCGAGAGTAGACACAGCATAATATTAAGCACAGTAGGTACCTAATATTTTAGGTACTGTGAACAATGTAAAAATCTAGGTAGGTACCTACCTCGGTTTAAAGAAGTTTATTTCTCACAAAAGAACATACATAGTTCACTTAAATATGAGAAACTTAACGAAAATAAAATATTATTGTGTTAAACATAGTTGTCGTTCGATCTGTCGTACAGACGCCAGCACATCAAGCTACTACAATCTGTCAAATTTCTTTAATAGTTTTTCAACTTTATCGTTAAAGCATTAAGGTTCAAGGTTGATTGGGAAAATTTGACAGTTTCGGGTAGCTTGACCTGCTGGCGTCTGTACATACAGTGGTAGTCGTTTATTATTGTTGGTTGGCCAAATACAACTTTAATCTATTTTTAAAAATGTTCATCCATGAGAAGTCTCTTATTTCTTGTAACTTATTATAAAGCTGCGCTCCCTCAAATTGTATGGTTCTCCTTCCGTAAAAGGTTCTAACTGAAGGCAGTTCTATACTATCCCTATTCCTAGCGTAGTAGTGGTAAGTTTTGCGTTTGAAAGTGATTTATGAGTGTATTTTGTTAGTTAGAATTTTCTTTATTAGTATGCATGTGTGGTGTGTATATAATGTTTTTAGGTTAAATAGTTTAGTTTTAGTGTAAAGTTCTTTTATAGGTGTTAAGTAATTGTAATTAAACAGAGTTTTGATTGCTTTGTTTTGCGTTACTTGTAGGTCATGAGATGTGTAACAGCGGCCTGTCCCCATACTTGTATTAGATAGTCCAGATGCGGTTTGATGAGAGCATTGTAAATTGTGTAGCGTAATTGTAATGGCACACATTTAGCGATATTTCGGAGAGCTCCAGTCAACGGGATTAATTTGCCTCTTACGTAATCAATGTGTGGTCTGAATGACAATCTGTCCAAGATCAGGCCTAAGTACTTCTCATGGTTTGATCTTAACAACTGTTGGCCATCTACCGTAAGAAGACGGAAAGCAGGAATATGTTTGTTCTTAGGGGAAAACATGTACTTATGCGGTTTTGATAACATTAATAGTTAATAAGTTTTGCTTAAGCCACGTATTTATGACATGCAGGTCCTGCTGTGCCAAAATAAAAAAGACACGTGTCATCTGCGTACAGTGATATACACTACTACATAGCTTTTTGTGGTGTTCATATTGCCCGGACTTCCCCTACACCAATGGCGGGTATTAGCTGCCAGTCGATCTTCCTTAACTTTAAATACTTATTATGTTGCAGCGGACGATGGAGGATTCGAGCTAGGCTCGTACTTGAACAAGATATGCCAGACTCCGAATATCGACGCGTTAGCAAAGCGCGGTCTACTCTTCAACAATGCCTTCACTTCCGTCAGCAGCTGTTCGCCAAGGTTTCTGAGCAATAAGCTCCTAATTATTTAGTAATCACCTTGTCTAACAATCTTATTTAGATTTGCAGGAGTAAGTACTATAGAGGACTAGACGACCCCCTGAGGTTATGGGAGGAATCAAAGAACGGTAAAATTCCTTTAAGTTTATATTGACAGAACGTCTACATATTTCCGACTAAACTAGCACTGATTGCTCTAAACAAAAATCCTAATTTAGTATTTGACACCTTATTTTAAACTAGCTTGAACGTTCGAATGGAACCCGCGCTAAATTATAGCCGGCCTGACAACATAAGGTCACCCTCAGCAGGCAACCTTTACAGTACTGTAGAGGGCTTGAAGAGCCCTCTGAGGTAACGGGAGGAATCAAACAACTATAAGACTCCTTTATGATTATATTGTAAGCACGTCTTTACATATTCTGACTAAATTATCACTCACTGCAAAAATCCTATTAGAAAATATATGACATTAGCTTGAACGTTCGAATGTAACCCGCGCTAAATTATAGCCGGCCTGCACTATACGAGGTTGCCTTCGGCAGACAAACCTCTACAGTACCTACCTAACTCACTTCCAAGCAGTAGGTACCTCTACAGTACCTACCTAACTCACTTCCAAGCAGTAGGTACCTCTACAGTACCTACCTAACTCACTTCCAAGCAGTAGGTACCTCTACAGTACCTACCTAACTCACTTCCAAGCAGTAGGTACCTCTACAGTACCTACCTAACTCACTTCCAAGCAGTAGGTACCTCTACAGTACCTACCTAACTCACTTCCAAGCAGTAGGTACCTCTACAGTACCTACCTAACTCACTTCCAAGCAGTAGGTACCTCTACCTACCTACTCACAAAAAAACATCAGAATCTTCTTTCTTTTTTAGGAAAATTATTTCAAAACCATCGCAGGTACCTAGATCATACCGAAATAAACTGAGAAAAGAAAAACCCAGGTGTATTTTGTTACGATGTTTTTTTCTTTACGTCACTATCCTGGCCATCCTATAGGAACTTCAAGGAACTTATACGGGACAAGAATCCAAATAACCAAAAACGATTATTGCGCGAGTGCGGTATCGCCGCGACAGTTTGTAGCGACGAGACGCGACGATCGCTCTTGTTTAGTATCGCCGCGACAGTTTGTAGCGACGAGACGCGACGATCGCTCTTGTTTAGTATCGCCGCGACAGTTTTTAGCGACGAGACGCGACGATCGCTCTTGTTTAGTATCGCCGCGACAGTTTGTAGCGACGAGACGCGACGATCGCTCTTGTTTAGTATCGCCGCGACAGTTTGTAGCGACGAGACGCGACGATCGCTCTTGTTTAGTATCGCCGCGACAGTTTGTAGCGACGAGACGCGACGATCGCTCTTGTTTAGTATCGCCGCGACAGTTTGTAGCGACGAGACGCGACGATCGCTCTTGTTTAGTATCGCCGCGACAGTTTGTAGCGACGAGACGCGACGATCGCTCTTGTTTAGTATCGCCGCGACAGTTTGTAGCGACGAGACGCGACGATCGCTCTTGTTTAGTATCGCCGCGACAGTTTGTAGCGACGAGACGCGACGATCGCTCTTGTTTAGGACGCGGCTTTAAATCCTAAAAACTCTCGCCAATATAACAGCGGGTACATATCTACCTACTCATCGTTGTAAATATGACTCGGACTTCGTGTTTTAGTAAGGGGCTCTATAAAGCCGAACTTTTGCTAAAACTCGATGTGCCATAATATCTAAGGCCGGTACATGAGCTAAAGTAAGCACTCTCTAACCGTGACGTCACGTGCCCTGCCCGCAGCCGCGCGGCGCTGCTGACGGGCGCGCCGAGCCACCAGAACGGCATGTATGGCCTGCACCGCGCCGAGCACCACTTCAACTCTTTCGACGCCGTCGCCAGCATGCCCAATGTGCTCAGCAAACATGATGTGATGAGTGGTAAGTGCAGAGCATAGCTCATGGCTCGATTATTACTATTGAGCGAGAACTTCGTATTCTTATGACATCACTAGCTCCTGCCCGCGGCTTCGCCCGCGTGGATGTCGCAATGATCCCACGGGAACATATTGCTACCAGGATATTAAGTATGTCCTTCCCCAGGATGGGCAGGATTCCATCTATCTCTTTGCCAAATTTTATCGCAATCGGTTCAGTGGTTTAGGCGTGAAAATGTAACATGCAGACAGAGTTACTTTCGAATTTATAATATATTATTTATATACTTAGTAGGTATTATAGCACTTTTAAAAGTTCGAAAATGTATGCTTACCAATTGTTTATTTACGATCTTAATCATTTATTTATAATTATAATTCGGGCTAATTTTAAAGTTTATCTATAGATCAAAGGAATAATATTTTTGAAATAAACCTTGTCGTCCCTCACGACAGCCCTTGTTTTTAAAAAAGCGTTTGGTACGTTTATACCAATTTTCGAGTTAATCAAGCCACGCAGTAAAATCCTCCCTTGTAAATTTGACTACCCCCTTTCAGCCCGTCAGGGGTAGATTTTCGAAAAACCCTGATACACATTATTCTTTACTTTCGATCCTAGATATAATTACTGAGTTTCGAGTAAATCGGACCGCGCGCTAAAATTCTTCCACACAAACTTTGAAACCCCCCAATCCCCCTTTAGGGGGTAGCTTAAAAAAACGAAAAATGGCAAACTTCATAATTTACTTAGATAGTATTCGTGCCAAGTTTCAAGTTTATTAACTGGAGGATTAGCATTTTTCATACAAACAAAATCCCCTCTTTTCATCCTCTTAAGAGTGGAATTTCAAAAAAACCCTTTCTTAGTGGATACCTACTCCTCACGGAGAACACACTCTCCAAATTTCATGTCTCTAGGACCAGCAGTTTAGGCTGTGCGTTGATGTATCAGTCAGTCAGTCAGGACTTTGAATTTTATATACCTATATAGAATATAGATATATATATACACAGTCTGGCCATAAATACTGTTACAATTAAAAATAAGAAAGATATTAATTTGAATTTGGAATCTGTCGTTTTTATACGATTGTTCATTGTGTTTTCTAATTTTGACGCCAATACATTGTACAATATTTTGCGATATTAAAATGGAGTGGGGTGATAAAGAGAACCGAATCGCTGTGATTGCATTACACAAAGTTGGTATGGAGCCAAATGCAATTTTTAAAACTCTCCATACGCTTGGTATTAGTCAAATGTTTGTGCACCGGGCTATTAATAGGTACAATGAGACCTCCTCTGTTTGTGACAGAAAAAAGATCTGGCCGTCCACGTAGTGTTCGTACGAAAAAGGTGGTCAAAGCAGTAAGGGAAAGAATTCGAAGAAATCCTGTCCGAAAGCAAAAGATTTTATCTCGGGAGATGAAGACAGCACCCAGAACCATGTCGCGTATTTTAAAAGATGACTTAGGACTTGCAGCCTATAAGAGACGCACTGGTAATTTTTTAACTGATAATTTAAAAAAGAATAGGGTGGTAAAATCGAAACAACTACTGAAGCGGTACACAAAGGGAGGTCACAGAAAAATTTTGTTTACGGATGAGAAAATCTTTACAATTGAGCAACATTTTAACAAACAAAATGACCGTATATATGCTCAAAGCTCTAAGGAAGCTTCCCAATTAGTCGACAGAGTGCAACGTGGGCATTATCCGACTTCAGTGATGGTTTGGTGGGGCGTTAGCTATGAAGGCGTGACTGAGCCATATTTTTGTAAAAAAGGTATCAAAACATCGGCACACGTGTATCAAGATACCATTCTTGAGAAGGTAGTTAAGCCCCTTAACAACACCATGTTCAATAACCAAGTATGGTCCTTCCAACAAGACTCGGCGCCGGGTCATAAAGCTCGGTCCACGCAGTCTTGGTTGGAAGTGAACGTTTCGGACTTCATCAGAGCTGAAGACTGGCCGTCGTCTAGTCCCGATCTTAATCCGCTGGATTATGATTTATGGTCAGTTTTAGAGAGTACGGCTTGCTCTAAACGCCATGATAATTTGGAGTCCCTAAAACAATCCATACGATTGGCAGTGAAGAATTTTCCCATGGAAAGAGTGCGTGCTTCTATTGATAACTGGCCTCAACGTTTAAAGGACTGTATTGCAGCCAATGGAGACCACTTCGAATAAGCTTTTTATATTTTAAATTGTTTTATATTTATGTATTAAACTAACACACTGTAAAAGTAATAAATATTATTTGCAATAAAACAAATTTTTTTTTCTTCGTGACAAGATTTATGGCAAGACTAGGTAGAATATAGATAAACGTTTTTGTATTTATTAACTTGTAGCTAAAGGTTATATTATATATATGGTCTAGTTGTACCTTCAGATTATTCTACGTTACAATGATCTCTTCAATAAACAATTTTATACTTCAAGGTATTATTGGTAAGAAAGACGTGGGCCCCGCCGCGGTGTACAAGTTCGACTACGAGCAGACAGAGGAGAACAACCACGTGAACCAGGTGGGCCGGAACATCACGCACATCAAGCTGCTCACCAGGGAGTTCCTCGCTAAAGCGAACCAGGATAACAAGTAAGATCTCATTACCTATTGGAAATACATATGTACAGACGCCAGAACATCAAGCTACTACAATCTGTCAAATTTCTTTAATAGATTTTCAACTTTATCGCTAAAGCACTAAGGTTTAAGGTTGATTGGGAAAGTTTGACAGTTTCGGGTAGGTTGACCTGCTGACGTCTGTACCTACATTGTTGCCCATGGGTTAGTCTCTTAATTTAAATACAACTCTCCTCCACGACTAGGTAAACAAATGTAATTCTTCTCATAATTTTCAGGCCATTTCTCCTGTACGTGAGTTTCCACGACCCGCACCGGTGCGGCCACACGGAGCCGCAGTTCGGTCCATTCTGCGAGCGGTTCGGTTCCGGCGAGGAGGGCATGGGGCTCATACCCGACTGGCATCCGATATACTACCAGTGGGAGCAAGTGCAACTGCCTTATTTTGTTCAGGTACCTACTTAAATACAGAAATAAAACGATTAAAATTATAGGCTTGTGTATAGACTATAGAGTAATGATTCCTTTTTAATGCCTTAGGACACAGAAGCAGCAAGAAGAGACATCGCAGCACAATATACGACAATGTCACGACTCGACCAAGGTAGGTACTTACATGCTAATGGACCTTTAAGAACATAGTGGCAATCTAAACAAAACATATTTACAGGTGTAGGGCTGGTGCTCAAAGAGCTGCAAGACGCTGGACACTTGGACGACACCCTCGTCATATACACGTCGGACAACGGCATTCCATTTCCATCTGGCCGCACAAACTTCTACGACCCTGGTCTCCGCGAGCCCATGATCATCGCCTCTCCGAAGCCTCACACGAGGAAGAACGAAGCATCCTACGCCATGGTCAGCCTGCTGGACGTCATGCCCACTGTGATGGACTGGTTAAACATCCCATTTGGACAGAACAGCAACGATATACTGCAGTCGGATAAACCAAAAAGTTTGCTTCCTATTTTAGAACAAGGTTAGTAGACCACCACTTGTAGAGGATTTGAAGAGCCCTTTGAGGTAACGGGAGGAATCAAACAACTCTATGACTCCTTTTAGTTTATATTGGCAGAACGTTTTTACATATTTCTCACTAAATTCACACTGACTGTTCTAAGCAAAAATCATAATTAAAATATTTTACACTAGCTTGAATGTTCGAGTGCAACCCGTGCTAAATTATAGCCGGCCTGCACCACATGAGGTCGCCTTCGGCAGACAAAACTCTACAGTACCGAGTGGCGTCGAATCCAGTGGTTGCACGGTTTGCGTTACGTGAAATTAATATTGCATTTCGTGTAATACCTATTTATTTTCTAGAACCACCTTACTCCGAAGATGAAGCAATATTCGCGTCACAGACTCACCACGAGATCACAATGTACTATCCAATGCGCGCAGTGCGCACGCGGCGATACAAACTGATACACAACCTCAACTTTGGAATGCCTTTCCCAATAGACCAGGATTTATACGTGTCTCCTACCTTCCAGGTGAGTATTCTTACAGCAGGCCCATATACCGACATATCATCAGGTATTTATTGAAATTGGGAGCTTTGGTACAGTCAGTATGGTTATGATTCCAGGATGTGCTAAACCGCACGCGCAGCAAACAGCCGCTGCCATGGTACAAGACTCTGACACAGTACTACTACCGACCGCAGTGGGAATTCTACGACATCCGCGCCGACCCCACTGAGAGTAGAAACTTGCATGGTATGGCTGTCCTCTTTATTTCAACGGATTTTCGTAGCTCTTTTATTTAAAAGGGCAACGGCGCCGATTCCCTTGTTCATAAACTAAACTAAATTTAAGGTCAGTGCATCTTTTTCTTTCTATTTCATTAAGAAAAGGACAGAAGATAAATATTAGTTTAGTCCTGTCAAATTACGATACTCCATAGTCAGTTTAGACGTGATTACAAACATGGCTACAAAAAATACGTCAATTTACATCAGGCGCTGACTAATTTGACAGGACTAAACTAATATTTATCTTGTTCTTTTCTTAATGAAATAAAAAGAAAAAGTTGCACTGAACTTAAATTTAGTTTAGTTTGTGAACAAGGGAATCGGCGCCAATCTCTTTTGGCGTTCCATCTCTCCTACCCACCCACAACTTCAAGCGAACACAATTATTTCAGGCAAGCCATCTCTGAAGCAAGTGGAAGCGGAGCTGCAGACGCGGCTGCTGCGCTGGCAGCGCGACACGGCGGACCCGTGGCAGTGCGCGCCCGGCGCCGTGCTGGAGCGCCAGCAGTGCCGCAGCCTCGACAACCAGCTGCTCGACTACCACCAGCGCCAGTAATAACCTGCACACTAACGTGTGACATCGTTGAGTCTCATTTTACATCTCTAATTGGTCATCCATCCTAAATGGTTGATTATAATCACACGTAAATATTATTTCTAATTAGCTACCAACCACGCGGTACGAATAAACTATTTAGAATAACTTGTAGAACTAAATATACTCGATTGCAATAAGTTTAATTTAAAAGCCAAGGTGATGGAATGGCTCCTTAAACAGGACTCTCCACAAACTGAATCACTACTAAAATACATTGCCTAGTATGGCTTGTTCTGCTTTTATTGCTTCACATAAACACCTCACACTCACTACACTCATACAAAAACTCACCACACATACATACCTACATCATAAACACATTCCACACACACTCGCCCATTCTTAAAATATAGGTATTAAATTGTTATTTGTTTTTTTGTAGGTATTCTTTTTTGATATTTTTTTTTGATATTTTCCTTTCTTTTTTTTTCTTTAATATATAATATTTTTAAAAGTAAATCCGATTGTTAGCACAAACAATAAGTTTGCACAGTCCGCAGTTGTATAATCCCTATATTTAAGTAACCTCACAGCTGAACACTGTCTCTTAAGATACAGGTTATCCTAGTTTAAGAGGCAGGGCTCATAAAATCTGTATACAGACTTCTGCAGCGTAGTTAATATCATGTTACTGTGTGTACACTAATGTTATGTTTCTTTGTGACAATAAACTATTATTATTATTATTTCCTTTATTTAAATGTAAACATATAAATTATATTTTTAAATATTAGAATATAAAAGATATAATAACATTTAAAAATATAAAAAATAGTAGCCCACCGGTATCGGGAACAGGGTCCAAGCTACCGGCGGTCAGGGCTCCAGAGAGAGGAATCTCCTGACAATGCGAGCCGTGTCCAGAAGTACCGCTTTCTGAATCAAGCCCTTGATCCAGCTGCCCAACGAGAGCCTCCTCAGGTGTTGGTCGAGGCTCTTGGCTATTAAGCCATTGGCTGTCACGACTATCGGCACAATGACTGCTGAGTCCATATCCCACATGTCGACAACCTCGCGAGCCAAGTCAAGATACTTGATTTGTTTATATTTCTCGGCTTTCACGAGGTTCTCATCATGCGGGACGGTTATGTCAACAATCATTGCGCGCCGCTCTGATCGATCCACCACCACTATATCAGGCTTATTGGCAACAATAGTCCTGTCAGTGATGATGGATCGATCCCAGTACAATGTGATATTTCCATTTTCGAGAACTGGGTCGGGCACATACCTGTAGTACGGCACCTCAGATTCGACAAGGCTGTATTTCAGAGCAAGTTGCTGATGGATTATCCTGGCTACAAGGTTGTGTCTATGCAAGTACTCTCCGTTAGCTAGACGAGAACACCCGGAGATAATATGCCTGATTGATTCTCCCGGCCGGTGGCATGCCCGACAGATGTCAACCGTGCCGTCTTTCACAATAAATCTCCGGTAATTATTCGTCATCATAACTTCGTCCATAATTGCACAGACAAAACCTTCGGTTTCTCCAAAGAGGTCACCGAAACGCAGCCAGGCTACGGACGCTAGTAGATCTACATCGGGTCCATGTAGGGCCCGGTAAAAGCGTCCGTGAAGCTCCTTACTTTGCAATACTTCCATGCGATCATTGGTGTCAAGCACTACTGGCTTGCGCCAGTTCTCTTTAGCCAAGGAGAGCGGGGTGAGGCCCTTGTCCACCGCGACAACATCTCGATGCATCCCCACGTCGGTTTCTAGGAAATATTCCCTGAGACTGCATATCTCGCGATTGTGGAGGGTCTTAGCGTTTAAAAAGCCGCGACCTCCACATTTTCGCGGAATATACAGCCTCATTACCGATGACCGTGGGTGATGCATTCGATTTGCAGTCAACAGCGTCCGCACCCTCCTATCCAGGGCGTCTAGTTCGGTTTGAGTCCATTTGAGTATGCCGAAAGAGTACATCAAAACCGGCATGACCCAACTGTTGAAGGCACGCACCTTGTTTCCGCCTGATAGAAGACTGTTAAGTACTTTTTTCAGGCGGCCAAAGAAGCGCTCCTTCAACGATTGCTTCATGTCAGTAACACTGATGCCTAACGCTTCCGACATACCCAAATACTTATAGGTTTCGGATACGGAGAGGGCTCTAAGGTTTGTGGAATCCGAGAGTTGGGTTCCCACGGATTCCACAATCTCCCCTCGCTTTACATGTATGACCGCACATTTGTCCACACCAAATTCCATCCTGATGGCGCTACTGAAAGTTTCAGTTACTTTCAGTAGCTCCATCAGTTGCAAATCGTTGGGAGCAAAGAGTTTTAGGTCATCCATGTAAAGGAGGTGCGATATAACCTGACCACCTCTCCTCAGCCGGTAGCCTAGACCTGAATCCTCCAGCAGCGTGCTTAGAGGATTCAAGGCTAAGCAGAACCAAAGCGGACTCAAACTATCGCCCTGAAATATGCCTCGCTCGATCCTTATCGGTTCGCTATTCCTCTGAATATTTCGACATCCTGGATAGCGAAGGACCGTCCTCCATTGCCCCATACACGACATCAGGAAGGTACGCAGAGTTGCATCTACTTTATACAAATCCAGCACCCTCATGAGCCATGTATGTGGCACCGAGTCATAGGCCTTCTTATAATCTATCCAACATGTCGACAGATCCTTTCGGGAACGACGAACCTGTTGGCTAAATACTGCAGCAGTCTGCGACTGGGGGGCGATGACATGGCTACTTTGCATTTCACTTCGCAGGCGATCAAGTACAGTGTCATCTAACATATGATTACGCTGAATAACCCGCACCTGATCCGATAGTCGTTGTGCCGAAACGTTGACAGCTGGCTCAAGCACCTGAAAAAGAGAGAGCATCCGAACACGGTACGCGGTCAGATTGTTTCCTCCCTCTGTAGCCCCATAGTATGAGCGCATGACATTTTCATTGATGGATCGTGTCCATCTCATGCGCTGCACATTTCCGCCGGGAGCTGGGACCCTATCAGAGGCCAGTAGGCCTCGAGGTCCTAAACCGTCCGGCGGCCGGCGTCCTCCCCGTCGACGAGCAGGTGGTGGTGTCGTGGGCGGGGAGAAATACTCGTCGCTCGAGCTCGACGCAACTACCGCGGCCGGTGTCGTCACAGCGCTCACAGTGGGGCTGGGTACCGGCGGCGGCGAGGCGGAGCTGAGCGAAGAGTCCGGTGATGGTAGGCGTGCACGTCGTGCGGCTGATCTTGTCAACATTTTCACGTTCTGTTACGATATTTTTTTGTTTTTTAGCGGAGGTGACATGACAGATGTCCCTATTATTATTATAATTATTTGCAATGTAGGTACTTCTTTATAACTTCTTCAGATATGAAAGCCCGCCTGCCGCCTGCAACACAAATTACTAAACGTATTTAAAACATTGCAGTCAATTTTTAGCGCTAAATACGTTTAGTAATGTGCGTTGCACGTGCAAACGAGAATGAGCAAGCGTGCAAGAGAGAATATAAACAATAGAACTGCAAGTGAAGGGTAGATGTATTTGGTGAATCCCTGACCATCGTAGGTATTGCATCACACGAAATTCAATATTATCATAAGTTCATCCGATGATGCACAAATTGCACGGCACAATTATTATTTATACTCTATCCTAACTAATAGCGCTCTTCGCGATCGTTTTTATGATTGTGACGTACAAACGCGACTAATCAAGTCGCGTTTCGCAAGATTGCGCGAGTATGCCATATGCATACAAGAGAGCACGATGAACGCGCTTTTGATTAGGACGCACCCTAAAGGCAACAGTACAACATTGGCGTATTTGTACAAGCATTTGCTTTAAAAATAAACTATATTGGAAAGGAAATGGGATCTGTTGGTTGTCCAAATAACGCGAATATTTGGACAAATACGGCGAACATTAATTAGATATTGCATAATTATGATGTTTGGATTTTACGCAGGCCTAAATGATATAAATATAAGTACTTATCAAATCAAATCAAAAATGTTTCTTTGTTAGAATATGGTACGGAAGCCAGCACATCAAGTTACTACAATCTGTCAAATTTCTTTAATAGATTTTCAACTTTATCGCTAAAGCATTAAGGTTCAAGGTTGATTGAGAAAATTTGACAGTTTCGGGTAGCTTGACCTGCTGGCGTCTGTACGGACGCCAGCACATCAAGTTACTACAATCTGTCAAATTTCTTTAATAGATTTTCAACTTTATCGCTAAACCATTAAGGTTCAAGGTTGATTGGGAAAATTTGACAGTTTCGGGTAGCTTGACCTGCTGGCGTCTGTACAATAGACGTTACAATATTGGTTCCAGCACATCCTGCCATAATATGGCGTACAAATATTTCTATATAAATAAATAAAAACAAGGATTATATTACTAGCCTATCAATAATTCTAAAAATAAAATATGAATCTATAATAGTTAATTAATAAAGATTGAAATTGTAGTAATAATGAATTATGTAATTGTTGCATGCGGTAGAATAAAGGCTATCTTTATTTTATTATATTATTAACGACTTATCTTCTAAATATTCTTGAACACTGTAGTAATTTTTTTCTAATAGTCTAAACAATGACCTTTTGAACCACGGCGATGGTAAATCTTGAGTATTATTTGGCAAATGGTTGTATATAATAATTGCCATGCAGTACGTATTTCTTTTGAATAGCTTTAATTTTATTTGGGGTATTTTCAGTTTGTCTTTGTGTCGTGTTCTACCACAGAACAACCTCTTTTATCTGTTCTGTGTGTTCTACTATTTATTTTGTAACTGCTTTTTTCGAATTTTTTTTTTTTTTTTAATGTATAGACATGGTAAAGATAGTATTTTAAGTCTTTGAAATAGTGGTTTACAGCTATCCAAAAAATGGGCTCCACTAATTGCCCGGATACATATTTTTTGTCCTTTAAAGACTCTTTGCACGTCTACTGAGTTCCCCCAAATTATAAGACCATATCTGAGTATAGATGCTACATCAGCATGGTAAGCAGCCATTGCCGTTTTATTCTTTTCAGGACATACACAAAGCGATCTATTTTTACGAGTATTTTATCTATGTGTGGTTTCCAACTGCAATTTTTGTCCACGGTTATACCTAAAACTAAACTAAACTGTTTGCATCTGGTAAGTCACTGAGACGGTTGCGGAACTTTCTTCCAACTGCCACTAAAACTGCGCTTGCACAATCCCTTTTACTTCCCATCCTTGACTATGCTGATGTCAGTTATCCAGATCTTACTGAGGCACAACTAGATAAACTTGAGCGACTTCAAAACTTTTGCATAAGATTTATATTTGGCCTGCGCAAATATGATCACATATCTGAATTTCGTACAAAGCTCAAGTGGCTTCCCATACGTCTTCGCCGGAATTCTCATATCTTATTTCAGCTCTACAGTATCTTGTTTAATCCTAAAACCCCCTCTTATCTTAAAGAACGTTTCAAGTTCCTTCATGACACACATAAGTAATAGATATCTGAGGTCATCGGAAAACCTGAGACTAGAGATGCCGATGCATTCCACCAGTTTCTTTGACAAATCTTTCACTGTTCAAGCGGTACGGTTATGGAATGACTTGCCCGTGTCGGTGACGCGTGCTCAATCTCTGTCCACTTTCAAAATTATGATCAAAAAGCACTTCCTCTCTCCTTAAACATCATCATTATTATTATTTATTATTATTATTATTTTGTTTTTTGCTCTTGTTTCATGTCTATTATTGTATGTATATATTTATTTAGACGAGTAAGATATACTTTATGTATATATTTATAGTATAATGTAATTGGTACACCACAGACTACCTTCCATTTTTGCCTCTCTTTAATTTTAATCCATCCAAAGGTTGTCTTTAAAAGATCGCTCTAAGCGATAAGACCGCCCATTGTGTCACCCTTTGTAAAAATTTTGTATATTTATGTTTTATAATTTGTATGGTGTACAATAAAGAGTATTCTATTATATTCTATTCTAAAAATACACAATCATTAACAGTGTCTAAGTAGGAATTGTTATACAGAATGTCTAGACTATTTGTGTTTGTGCTGAGTGCTTGAAATTGTATTATATTTGTTTTTGTCATGTTTATTTTTAAGTTATTTCCTTCTAACTATTTGATTGCCTTGTCTAATGCTTTAACAATTCGTTTACCAAGTCTTTGCTGTCGTCGCTTTTAATAATCAATGTTGTGTCATCAGCAAATAGTATGCACTCTTCATTAATCGCCTCTGGTAGGTCGTTGATGTATACCAGAAAGAAAAGAGGGGATAAAATTCTTCCTTGAGGTGTACCGAAGTTGTTTTAACACAGCCTATTTTGGCTTTTTGGTTTAGACTTTCGGTTATTTGTTTAATTAAGGAGAAACATGCTGAAGCCGTGGAGCTCCCCTTCCTAAATCCAAACTGTTCTTTTTTAAGGATGTAGCATGAAGTCAAAAAGTTCTCTATTTTCTTACACTTCGCTTTCTCAAATATTTTCGATAATATGGGGATTAACGTGATTGGTCGATAGTTACTCATATCCGACTTTAAGCCTTTCTTGTATAAAGGTTTGACAATAGACATTTTCAGTCGTTTTGGGAAAACTCCTTCACTTAGGGATAGATTTATTATGTACCTTAAAGGCGAGACTAAACTCGATGCACATATTTTTAAGACGAGTTCGTATTTTTTAAACTATGCATTATTTTATATACATCTGTTTCATCAATTGGCGTTAGGAAAATGCTCTTAGGATTCTGAGGAATTGTTAAATTGGTATTCTGATTATTTTCTCGTGGATTTTGGGTCGTACCTATTGGTTAGGCATATGTAAGTAATAGTTATTGAATAGGTCACAAACACAGATATAGCTATCTATATCTGTGGTCACAAATGTGGTTAGGGTTGTCATAAATTTCACTATTGATTTGTATTGTGTCAATGTCAGAGTAACTTGTCGTATTATTAACATCTGCGTTAATTAAGTCCCATGCTGCTTTACTTGCATTTTTTGCTTTATCTTATAAGTCATAAGTCATAAGTCATTTATTTCATAACAATAAAACATTGTGTTGAAAAATTAAGATAACATTAAATAAAATAAAATTCATTAAATACATTAGACAATAACGGTCAATTAAAATTAATAATAAATGTCAAGTAAGAATGAAAGAAAGAAAAAAACACAATCGTATTACAATGTCATATATCATCTAGAAATTCATCGATACTGTAGTAGCCTTTCTCCAACAAATAGGTCCTTAATTTGTTTTTAAATAAGTTAACACTGTATATAGTTTTGTATTCTATAGGCAACTTGTTATATAAAAGTACAGACTGATACCTCGGACTATGTTTCACAACTTTGAGTTTCGGTTGAATAGTGTTGGGCAAATCTTTCCTACGTGTACTAGCTCTAGTTTGTCTTTGTTCATCAGTCTCAATTTTGTGCAAAGTTTTAACTAGGCTGGTTAGCAATACTAAAATGTAAAGGGAAGGCACTGTCAGGATTTTTAGTTTAATAAAATGTTCTTTACATGATTCCGTCTGTTTCATACGGAGCATAGTCCTTATAGCTCTTTTCTGAATCACGAAAGCCATTTGTAGGTTGTACTTGTAGCTATTGCCCCAAAACTCGATGCTATAGGCTATTGTTAAAAGTTCCTAAAACAAATAAAAAGAAAAAAAAAAAAAAAAATCTTAGCCTGGACTCCACCAAGGCAAAGTACACACTTCTAAGCTGAGGCAAACTTATTTCTTCCCTCAGTGTTCTAATAGCATAGCAGGCCGAGCTAATAGAGTTAGTTAAGGATAATGTCTCATCCCTCCAGTTCAACAAAGCATCAATGTGCACACCCAAGAACTTGACACTATCAACCATTTGGACTTCGTTGCCACAAGATACAATGTCCAATTTAACGTCATTTCGTACTGTGGGCTTAAACAAGACACACTTTGTTTTATTTACATTCAGTTTCAAATTATTAGTACTGAACCAGTTTTCAAAGGCCTTCAAGAGGGCATTTATCTTGGATTCTAATTCCAGTATATCATCTGCAGTAACTATTGCATTCGTGTCGTCAGCAAAGATTATTAATTTTGTATCCTTTACGCGTTTTTTTATATACTCGATTAAATCATTAATAAATATAATAAAGAAGATTGGACCAAGAACGGATCCCTGAGGAACACCACGGCATACCTTAACTAGATTAGATCTGTAGATTTTTTCTTCTCCATCTACCACAGATTTTATCTCTACATACTGTCGTCTGTTATGCAGATAAGACCCAAATAACTTTAATACATTTTCCCATATGCCATAATGTTCTAACTTAGCTAGAAGAATACCATGGTCTACTGTGTCGAAGGCAGAACTGAGATCTAGGAATATACCAGCCACTTTATGTTTATTATTCAAATTACAAATAACTTCGTCCACCAACGCCTCAATAGCATCGATGGTTCCTAATGATGTTTGGTAACCAAACTATAATATATCGTATCGTATAATATATCGTAGGTACTTACCAGTTCTATTTCTCAGAATAAATAATTTTGTACAGTCATTACCTATATAAAGATCTTGCCGCCACAAGGAAGATCTTTTAGTTTAATGTAGACGATAAGTATGAGGAGAAATCAATTAGCTATCTAGCTATACTCCTGATTCGCCTTCGAGCACCGCAATGCGTTTTTTTTTTTGTTTTCACATTCACATTTATAGGTACCCACCATCACTGCGGGCGTAATATCTTTCAACTCTGACCGAGCTGACATTCTGTGCACCTAATGCATAAAAAGGTACCTACTTACCTGTCAGTGGCGTAGCTACGTGACCAGGGGCCGCGGTGCGAAAAAAAGTTGGGGCCCTATCTAAACTGGTTTTTCTACATATTCTTTTTTTTTTGTTCCTTGATGGAAAATCCTCATGGAGGTTCTCCGCCCTTTGGGGAGCGGATGGGGGTCTGTCAGACTTACTGACTAAAAACCACCCCAGTGTGTGTGTGAAGGAAACCACCGCATCCCAGGACTCTTCACTGCGGACCATCGAGTCGACTGGCCGGCAGAGGCCTGCGTATGCCGCGCCGTGTCCTCCCGGCAGTCGACGCAGTGGTGACACCGGGCTTCCGGCTTCCTGTTCATGTGACACAGGCACTTCCCGAAGCAACCATACCCCGAGAGCACCTGCGTCACCCGAAACGACAGGGAGTCGTGCCTCCTCCGGAGCCAGCGCGCTCAGGTACCGGCCGGACCGCCTCGATATCGACGAGGCCGGCGGTAGGGCATGAGAGCCTGTCATGCCATTCCACCACCAGGATCTCGCGAAGCTGGGGCCGACAGCTCAAACTGGCGCTGCATCGACCGCTCGCTTCGCGCCCGCGCTTCCACGCGTCACCGGTACAGCGACGCGAGTACCATCGCCTCCAGGGCCCAGGGCGGGGATCCTGCTAGTACGCAGGCCGCCTCATAGGAGATCGTGCGATAGCCCCTTACGACTTAGCAAAACCGCAATGCTGCTGGGCGTTAGGTCATTCGCCCAAATCGGGGCCCCATACAGGGCCATCGTTCGCACGATTAGTACATACGGTGCCTGGAAGCAGTGCTCGGGCCCCCCAGATTGCGAAGCAGTGTTACGACCGCAATAGCCGCGCCCAACAACTTGGGCGCTAGCCCAAGCCAGGCTTGGGGGCCCCGGTGCCCGGCACCGCCTAGCCCT
The DNA here is from genome assembly GCA_911387795.2 of Apamea monoglypha. Classification (NCBI taxonomy): domain Eukaryota; kingdom Metazoa; phylum Arthropoda; class Insecta; order Lepidoptera; family Noctuidae; genus Apamea; species Apamea monoglypha. Next base: position 20,455,662 of record OU426922.1, read on the forward strand.
CCGATAGCTACGCCACTGCTACCTGTACACAGAGATTATAAATAGAGTGAAGATTGGGACTTCAGGCCAATTTCAAGATAAACTGTTAATTGCATTTTTAGCTTTTTCTCTTTACTACATCCGGGTTTGACCCTGAAGTCGCCATCCCAAAAACGAAATCTATGAAAGATTTAAGCTGGTTTATAGTTTATAATATTATAATTAACTATGTTAATAGCTCTAACATTTAATAAAATACCAAACGATCCACGTTTCTGTTGTTTTATTTACTATTTCCATTTACAATTAATTATACATTAATAATAGGTACATGAAACAATAATACAATAAGTACAGGCAGCCTTATCACATGAACATAGCTAAGTATGTATGTTGTCAGTCGACTTTGTCGTGTAGAACTTCACTGGCCTCTGGATATCTACCTATTTTTTTATTATCTCATTTGAACACACGATTAACTACACTTTATTAATCAGTCAAATAATATTATTATTCGTTACGAGGGGCCCGCTGCTGCTTACCACGGTTTTTACGATCTCATAATAATATTATAAGTAAGTTAGATATGTCAAATCGAAAAGCTTCCGGGACAACTTACGGCGAAAGCCTCGTCAAAATCAATTGGGTAGTCTATTAGAACTAAGGCCACAACCGCCGCGACTTTAATTTATATGTACTGTTTCAAGTAGACTAGGTGGTGCATTGTTAGATAATTATTACTAAAATGAATAATTAATATTAGTATGCTGGGTGACACCACATTCCGGCTCGCTACATGTTTGCGTCTGGGCGCTCCTTGCGGAGCTCCAAATCAATGTCAATGCGGTGAAGCAGTCGACTGCCTCGGACACCATGGCCTATCCTGCAGCAAGAGCGCTGGACGGATGGCTAGACACGCCAGCATTAGCAATTTACCAGCTAGGTGCCAGTTTCTCTAAGAGATTTTTTTAAAGATATTGGTATTCTCACGGTTGCATCACAATTCATCTTCGCCAACATCTTATTTAATAGGTAAAATTTACACTTTTACACTAAAAACAGTGATATTCAGTGTTAACACTAGAAATAAGGACAAACTACGTGCCCCCTTTCACCGGCTTCATAAGGTTCATAACTCATTTGTTGGGCTTGGTATAACCTTTTATAACAAGATACTTTCTTCTTTGCTAGACTTGTCTTTCAATGCGTTTAAAGCTCAAGTAAAATCCAACCTTTGTTCAAAAGCATACTATTCTATCAACGACTACTTACACGATAAGAATAGTTGGTTGCCTTAGTTAACGCAAGACAGAGTAGTAAGAGTATGTGTTCTTTCTCCAGAATTAGCTTACTGACAGGTTATTGTTATTAACTTATTTATTTATTTTACTTAGATGGTCCTAGTTTATCATTTGTGACTTCAAGTGACAGCTATGTGAACAACCTAGCAATGCTTAGATATGTAAGCTGTCACGCCCTTTATGCCTGGAGGCTTTTATTTACATTTTAATTTAAATTAATTAGTTTTTAGCTTGAGTACGTATAGTTTTTTATTATATTGTTGGTATATTGGAGTGACTAGCTCACATATGGCAAATAATGTAATTTTATGTTCTGTGTCTTGTAATGTTAATTACTTATCATAGGTATTGTATACAATCAATTTTCTAACTGAACAGACAGGTGTGCTGCTGGGGAGTTTGTTGCGCCACTTCTTCCCAGCGATAGCACTAGGAAGTGGTGAAGGGCGGGCGTTTTCGGGCGTTTTTGGGGGATTGTCTTTTGTAATTTTGACGTTCGAAAAGTGCTGACTCTCAGCCTAATTTGAATAAATGGATTTTGATTTTTAACGACATCATCCGTTGGGCTCTTGTCTCCGCCGGGGTGCCAGCTGTTTTAGAACCCAATGGCTTGGCACGCGACAATGGAAAGAGGCCTGATGGAATGACCATAATGCCTTGGAAGTTGGGTAGGCCTTTGGTGTGGGATGCAACCTGTGTCGACACCCTCGCGCCATCCCATCTTCCTAGCACGGTGGGCTGTGCTAGGAAGGCTGCTGCAGGAGCAGAAAACCTCAAACGGCGCAAATATCACAACCTTATTGGGAGCTATATGTTTGAGCCGTTTGGGGTTGAAACACTAGGGCCTTGGGGTCCAAGTGCTCATCAAATTTTTCGGGACATCGCCAAGCGGTTGTTTGACTCTTCACGTGACCAGAAGGCTGGCCTATTTTTGAGCCCAAAGTGTCAGCATTGCCATCCAACGTGGTAATGCTGCCAGCCTTTTGGGCACTTATCCCATTGACAGTGATGCGGACGAATTTTTTGATGCCCAATGAGCTCCTGCCTTTTTCTATATTTTTTCGTATTATATACTTGTATATACAATGTGTAACTGAATTAATGCACATTATGAAAGTAGTTTGTTCAGAATCGTTTACTGAATCGATTTCTGTAATTTTTAATATAGGTAATATTTTATCCCAAAAATAATTAAAATTACGTAAATTACTGTCACACTTCCGCTGTACAGTCAAAACAAACCAAAATAGATGAAGTACCTACTGCGCTAGACCCCTAAACGAGTGCGACTGTTTGCATGCGTAGATTTGTAATGTGACCACAATTTTCTCCCACAATCAGTGTAACTAATTTATGAGAAAAACAATGTTTATTACATAATAATAAAAAATCAGTGTATGTATTATGATTATAACATAACATTCTAATTGGGGTGTCTGGTGGTGTGCGTTAATTCCGGGACAAGTTGTATATATATTAGTGTGAGCTTGTAAAAATAGTAATAATTCAGTGTATGTTAAATTAGTAGCTTAATTAATAATACAATTTTGCAATATAATATTGTAGGTATATTTTATCACAAGAACTAATGAGTATTTAAAGTTACCTAATGTTAAAGATTGTGTGCCTAACACATGTCGTCAGTAAAATACGACCAAAAATAAATAACACGACTAGTGCATTATAATAATACAATGAAGTATAACACGCCAGCAAGAATACAAACCAAGTAGGTACTTGGTTAAGTACTTTTTACATATGATACAGACGACAATATGTGAACCTTCTATACAACAGGTAAACAAGGAAGCTTACTCAAAAACTAATAGCACTTAGTGCTAATTGCTAAGATTTGGCTGAAGACATAATACAAGACAATTTATTTTATCCGACTGAAGTCAGGAAATAACAAAAGGGTTCAGTCTTACTGACCCATTCGACGTTTCTGTTGTATGGATTATGATAAATTCATCGTTTTTTGGTGAATCCTTATAGGTAAGGACTTACCAATGAGATCTGTAGGCAGCTCCTTGTTTGCGATATGCACCGACACGTGATGTCGGCCGAAGGTTTCGACGTTTGAGTTCCCATTAACATTAAAGCTTGCTCAATACGTTCATGTTGTAAGTTTAGTAATTTGTTAGCATTTTGTTATAAGTATATATAATAGATTTTTAGTACTGATGGTAATTTTTTTTTAGTAACATTAGGTACATAACTTTATTATCAGTTTAGAGTATTTTAAGGAGTTTATATGGTATTTCAATATGACTGTTAATAAGTAAAGTATGTACATACCTTATATCCTTTATTTCATATAAGTACTTTTAAATTAGGTATATATTTAAATATTTTTATAAACAAAAAAAGGATTGTGTGGTTTTATGAAACCACGGTAAAAGTGAAATTTGTTTAAAAAAAAAAAACAAAATAAAATAAAAATTAAAATACCTAAATAACAAAATTTACATTAAACATTGACAAAAACAAACAAAATAGCGTGGAGCACTGGCACAAATGAGTAATAGTCTATACACCATAGAGAAAGTAAAATTATCCCTACTCTGCGGCCGACCGTCACGCGACATGCAACACACAGTCGAAAAAGTGTGAAGCGATGTAATAAAAGTTTCTTTAAATATAAAAAAAAAAACATTAAAAAATATGAAAAATAGTAGCCCACCGGTATCGGGAACTGGGTCCAAGCTACCGGCGGACAGGGCTGCAGAGAGAGGAACCTCCTGACAATGCGAGCCGTGTCCAGAACTACCGCTTTCTGAATCAAGCCCTTGATCCAGCTGCCCAACGTTAGCCTCCTCAGGTGTTGGTCGAGACTCTTGGCTATTAACCCATTGGCTGTCACGACTATCGGCACAATGATTGCTGAGTCCACATGCCACATATCGACAACCTCGCGAGCCAAGTCAAGATACTTGATTTGTTTATCTTTCTCGGCTTTCACGAGGTCATCGGGGTCGGGTCGGTTTCTCATCATGCGGGACGGTTATGTCAACAATCATTGCGCGCCGCTCTGATCGATCCACCACCACTATATCAGGCTTATTGGCATCAATAGTCCTGTCAGTGATGATGGACAGATGATTGAAAAATCAGCCCTTATAATATAATAAATTAAACAAATGTACAAAAATAAAAAAAGCATTTTTATCAAATACACGAGCGGCATGTTGTCGACGGCTGCAGTTGCCTGAAGCCCAAAGCTCGCGTACGCAAAGCTCGCGTACGCAAAGCTCGCGTACGCAAAGCTCGGACAGACTAACCTAATCGACACCGGCGTCGTCGGACCAGATCACATAGAGAGAGATACGTCGAACTGAGTGACTCTTGTACCAGCGCACGCGCCGGAGAAATGCGAATGTTGACACACTCGACCCCATCACAAGTTTGTTGTATTCACGTACGGTCACCTAAGGAGATAAGTAACCAGGGTCGTCGCATATAGTTGAAGTTTAGTAAGAAACCGATGATGTTTTTGAATTAAAATTTAATTTAAATAATAGAAAACCAACAGTTCATTCATCAAATTAAATTTCATTCAAAAACATCCATCGGTGTCTTACTAAACTTCAACTATATGCGACGACCCTGGTTACTTATCTCTTTTGGTGACTGTGCCTACATTTTTCGCACAGACCTCCGCCGCGTTCTCTCTTTTCATTTGATTTCAAGCATAGTGAATGATATCTTAAGGAAAATCCGTCAAAAGTAGCTAGCGAGAAAATAAAAATCTAACGTTCTTTTGCATATTTTGTAAAAGAGCGCTGCATTGTTTTATGTTGATCAAAATTCAATTCGCGGCAAATATCTTTCTATACAATATTAGGTCCTTAACTACATATGAAATTGAAGTATTACAAAAAAAAATTAAAAAAATTATGTTTCATTAATCCTGACCTATCTGTTCTTAATTTTTTTTCCAAAATTTTAGAAAAAATCTTAATTAGTCGACTACTTAATTACCTTAACAGAATATACCTAATTTCAGCGAACCAATACGGTTTTCGACCACGTAGAAGCACAGAAGATGCAGTCTTAGAAGTAACTAGAACTGTGGCAAAAAAATTAAGAATAAACACAAAACAATATTTTCCTAAACCGCCGTAAAGACAGAAAATCACGTTAGCAAACAATTTACAATATATATTGGGTGTTATAATAGATAGTACGCTGACATGGAAGGAGCAAATTGAAGCTCTGGTTTCCAGGGTCAGAAAATTTATATTTGTTTTTAAAAACCTGCGAACATCTGCTGATTTTGTCCTACTACGAACAGTATACTTCGGTCTGGCGCATTCCATCCTAAAATATTGTATTGCAGCTTGAGGTGGGGCTGGGAAGTGCTTAATGCTCCGTCTGGAAAGGGCACAGAGGGCAGTGTTAAAAGTGACTCACAAACCTGTTCGATTTACAAGTACTGAACTGTACGCTCTTTGGGAGTTAGCAAATGTCAAACACGCATTTCTCCTTGCTGTAGTGCTGCATAAACACTCAAGACTTTCCTTCCATTCGATCCTATTATCGTTGCCAAAAACGCAGATCTGACAGTCTGCCAGGTGGAATCTGCCAGAGTTCAAGCTGTTCGACGGCAATATCACTTTGACACTTTCTTAGCTCCACTTTGTATAATCGAGTAAATAAACAGATCAATATACAGTGTTCTTTACTTTAAATTAATTTGATTATCCTACAACCTAAAACATCGCTGAATTTGTAAAAAAAACGTACCTAATTACAAATTTATTATTTCGTGGGCTACTTTACAATTTATCGTTTGATTTTGGAACAAAGTTCCTTATCGCATGTTATACTCTGCGCTAGACACTTGGCAAATGAGCTAGACCGAAACAAGTTTACACTTTTATCGATCTACTAGCTCTCATTCGGCACGAGTGTGATGTCGAACGTCACAGCACTTGTTTTGTTGTTAATTTACTTCATGGTACCATTATTGTTCCAACAGGGTGTCCCACAATCCCTCTCAACTTTCTTTACATTATTTGAGGAATTCGGAATGGGTATCTTTGAACTATCTTCGCCAGCAATGGGTCATTGATCTGCTAGTATGCGTCAGGTGATAATACGTCTATGCATTTACATGATGTTAAATATTAAAACAAAAAAGGTACTTACTGCAACTAATGTTAACAGAATAGTGTGTATGTTCAAGGAACAAAAAATACAGTGATTCAGTAGTTCAATATTAAATTAATGTAAGTAATTAATTAATAACTATTTATCATCCATTAAATTGAGTTGCCAAAAAGGATTCCCAGATTTTTTCACAATTAAGTAATAAAATCATTTGTATAAGGCTGTAGGCTTGCGTGAGTGATGCAGTGCGATAGCATACGTTGTGAAGACACAACACGGCCACGGGCTTCGTTTCTGTTGCCACCATATGCATCGTAAGAAACTGTAGACCAAATTGTAAAAGAAAAAAGGCAAATAATGTCTTATGACATTATGGACTTTTTACATAAATGAAGTATACTATGATCTGCAACTTCTAGTAGTCTTCATAAAGCCGGTCCATCTGCGCCATCTGCCTTGCCAGTTTCTTGTCTACCGTGTGAACATTCAGCAACTCTCTTTCTGTTTTCAATGCCTGTAAGAATACCATATGATAATAGATCAGATTGATTTTTCATGCTGTGTAACAGCTGTTGAGTGATTTTTGGGTATACTTTACCATTTTCTTCAAAACAAATAAATAATTATAAGTACAAAAGTGTTGCTTACCACAGCCATGATCTCGTCAAGTCTTTTATTTTTCAGGTAGATGGTTTTGAAATATAATAAAAGGTAAACATATAACATGAGAACTACTGCCACCAGGATGGATTTTATCTTTGAAGTTGAAAGGTTGATCATCTTGCCCTGCAACATTGTTCTACAGATAAACATCATTTGATAATTCAGTGATGACACTACACTACAGTGAACATTCAATGATGGGATGTTATTAGTGTACACATGAAAACATTGCAATAGCATTACTAAGTACTGTAAATAAACAAACATTTAAAGTGAATAATTTGTTGAAGGTTTATTTATGATTGGCACCACTGTTTTAGTAGCTAGCACAAGAGAGGACTTACCTTGGTTCAAGGATGATGTACATGTTTTTAAAACAATATCCAATGTGTATATTTAATTACTCACCGGTTTTACGACGACCTCCGGCACTTCCGACACGAAGTAAGACATTCAGAATAAATTTAAGGAGTTTGTTTAAAACTGCTACAAACACCCAAAACCACTGCTACCTCGTACAGTGCCACAAACGTTAGTTCAGAGAATAACTGAAGCTGGTTAGCTTTATCTCCTGTTTCTTGATGTAGAAATCGATACAAAAAATATAGGTATTTTCTTAAGTTTTATTCGTTTCGTAAGTACACTATTTTACCTACTCCAGCTAGCAGTACGGTGAAGTATAATATTGTTAATTTTGCTATCACTATTGGTAACAGCACTGTCAGCCTGCAGCCTCACTGACTTTGTTCTTTGCTGTCTGTCAAGTTTAAGTCAACGTCAACGTCAAGCACAACTGCACAACCTGTCAAGTCATCAAATGTACTGACTGACAGTACTTCAGTTGTGTCATTCATCTGTCAGCAGATCCAGTGAGAGGTTATTTTTTACGAATTTTGTTTTGGTGCCCCAGAATTATATATTACACATTAAAAGCGGAAAGGTAAATAAAAAAATAATAATCGATATAATTACCTGCTTTACAGAATTATTAGTATTAACCTAAAACTTATTTGCAGATAAACAATGACTACAAACTACGCTAAATATTCTCAATTAATAAAGGCATCGACGAATTATGCACGTCGTATGCAGCGCCTATCTAACAGGATCTTCGGCGAGGTCGCAATACCCACCAATTCCAAGTCCATGAAAGTCGTCAAAATGTTTTCTGAACGGCCGCTTCATACTAACGAAGAGATCATTCACTATTACCCGAGACACGTTGAGACTCACAGCTTGATGCTGAAGCTGCGAGAGTACGGCTTGTTCCGAGATGAGCATCAGGACTTCAAGGATGAGATGAAGAGACTGCGGGAGCTCCGTGGCAAAGTCAAAGTGTGGAGGAGGAAGCTCGACCAGAAGACTGAATAGAGTACAGACTTCAGACAATGAGAGCTATGTGTTTCTTACTAATTATGAGCTAGGTAACAACCGTATCCCTCTCATCTGATTTGGTGGGTGTCACATATTAGAAATGCCCATGTTAGTGTATTTACTAGGTGATATTGTAATTATTGTTTGTAAATAAAACACTATTATTTAATATAACAACTATGTTAATGACAAACACTAAATGTGAGTTACTTTCTTAGAATAGTTCAGTTTATTATAAGGGATTTCATTACCCTTGGAGGATGTAACATAAACAAAAAACAATAGGAACAGCACAAAGGGCAGCACTATTGTTACAAAGAAGTACCAGACTGGATGATGGAATGTTTTCTGAGTGTACGCCAGTCTCAGTTGCTGATAAGTATGGTTGCGGGTCAGGGCGAAGGCATCAAAATAACATTTCATCCATTTGTACACCCTGTAACAAGTTATTTTACTAATTAACTATTGGCTGTGTAATATAAAACAAAGCATAAATTAAACCACAGTTCCTTATTGACAGAGTTACAGTGGTTCTAAGGTGCAGCATACAAAAGTACCCAACAATACACTTTTTTCTGTAATGTTCATTTTTAGTTGGAAAATTGTCTGTGAAACTTAAATGTGTTTTTTTTCTGAAAATAAAAAAATATATTATTATTATTAATGAAACGGAATGTTTAAGAATCCGTGAGGACACACAAAACCAATAAACACTTAGCCAGTTACAAAATATCGCCAAAACTTCAGTCAAATGAAAAATAATGAAGGTTGCGTGTTGAATATTATTTTAGCTAGCCCTGTTACAAGCTTTAGGCTGCTTTTCCACCAGAGATGTGCTATGCTACGTTGCTAAGGATGCGTATGATATCCACCAATCATATTCATTCGTCCACACAGCATAGCACTGGAGGAAACGGCGGGGTCATAGAAATGTAAAAAACCTATATCTATGGGCGGGGTAATTGCATAACACACTAACAGTAACGATAGGTTTCATTTTAACAGTCCAGCAACATTCATTGCGTTATTTAGTTGTTGAGCAGTCAAATTTTGTCGAATATATGAAGCAATGGATTAGCAATATCCTTCAAAATCTTTCAGATTGTGATTGTTAGTGTTACGCAATTAGGGTGGTTCAACTAAGCTATGTTTTTTATATGGAAGGATACGTGCTATGGAAGCGCGAGTGGTGTAGCTATGTGCAGAGCAGAGTATTCCCTGTGCCTTCCTTAGGCTGCTTTTCCACCAGAGATGTGCTATGCTACGTTGCTATGGATGCGTTTAATATCCACCAATCATATTCATTATTCTACATAGCATTATATAAGCATTAGCACTGGTGGAAACGGGTTCAACTAAGCTTTGTTTTTAATATGGAAGGATTTATATGTATGCATGCTATGGATGGAAGCTATGGATGCGCGAGTGGTGTAGCTATATGCAGAGCAGGGTACTAGCAGTGTGAGCAGAGTAGGTAAAGTAGGCGCGCGTATATCACCGAAATTAGACATGTTAATTAACTACACACTACCGCATTGGGACACTAATGGTAGCATAAGTAAATGTGCCCCGTGGCTTCCCATCGATGCATTGCATAGCTCGAGCTGCGCATCTTCCTCGCACAGCTACCTCGCGGCGGCGCATCTTTATAGCACATCTTACACGCTGCACTACACAGCTTAGCATTAGCGAAAACGGTCGCAGTTTCGTAGCTTAACTTTCACATCCTCGCAGCATAGCTGCATAGCACATCTTTGGTGGAAAAGCAGCCTTAGCATAGTATGTTAGTTACCCGTGACGGCGCAGCTTGTTGCGGATCTTGGTGGCGTTGGCGAGGCTGTCCACGTTCAAGTAGGGGGTCCTCACGATGATCAGCGCCAGGTCGAACCACGGGTGCAATACCAGGTGCCGCGCGGGACGCGTGCTGGGCATGCCCCAGTTGCCTGGTCGCAAACATACTAAGGTAATATGCAGATTGGGATATTGGTTAGTGTCGTCTTAGGTGCTTGTTGTATTCTAAATAGTCCCTACTACTCTTTGAAGACGTTAGAGGCGAATTTAAAAAGTTAATTTGCCGATGGCGGTAGATCCGCATTTAGGGCTGACCGGCTGAGTCAGACCTTTTCTCGCAACTAAGTAGGTAGAAGAGCCCTTTCTGTCGCTCAGAAACATCCTTCACTAGATGAGTGAGAAAATAACACGCTCTTTCTCTGTCTGGACTAGTGAAGGATGTTCCAGGTTATGGAAACATAAAAATACATGCGTTTTGAATATGGAAAAACCCTGGAACCGATTTAAATATTTGGTTGGTGGAATACAATAATTAGAAGAACCCAATGTATGTACAGACGCCAGCACATCAAGCTACTACAATCTGTCATATTTCTTTAATAGATTATCAACTTTATCGTTAAAGCAATAAGGTTCAAGATTGATTGGGAAAATTTGACAGTTTCGGGTAGCTTGACCTGCTGGCGTCTGTACCTACTCTCGCTTCTGTCAATATCTCTTTAAACTAGTGATGTGATCTGCTAAGTATGGTATCCTGCTCACCCTCGGCCAGGCGCTCGCAGCTGCCGCCGGCAGCCGGGCGCTCGGCGGTGAGGTTGGCGAGCGGTGCGGTGGCGATACACTGCGCGCGCGCGATCACCCACTCGCGGTTGTAGAGCGCGCCGTCGCAGTGTCGCCAGCCGCTCGCAGTCGCCACGCATATCGACATCTTGTTCCGACCCTCCAGCCCGTGCATCGAGTCCAACAGCGTATCTTTCTTGGCGAATGCGCCGCTCGCTATCATTAAGACACAAACGATCTTGAGCCACATTATTTGGGGCCTCGAAATTTCACTGAATGACAGGCGCGCCATGTTAGATTTGTTTCGAATTTTTCGTGTGGCCAGTGTGCCCGGTGTTGTAAAAAGTAATGTTGCAGTCACCTTGATATTGCGCCGCGCCTAGGGGCTTACCACCAGCTCATAAAGCAGGGCAGAAGTTGAACAGGGGGCTTACCACGAGCTGTTATAGCAGGGCAGAAGTTAAACTAAACTGCTTTTTTGTACAGACGCCAGCAAGTCAAGCTACCCGAAACTGTCAAATTTTCTCGATCAATCTTGAACCTTAATGCTTTATCGATAAAGTTGAAAATCTATTAAAGAAATTTGACAGATTGTAGTAACTTGATGTGCTGGCGTCCGTACCACGACGTCTTATTAGCAGGCCCGCAACAGGCCTGTTACGTCGACGTTTACAAAAACTGTTGACCTTCTTTTTTGTATAGAATTTCATACCGTAACCTGCTAATTGACAGCAACAAAACGAACATTGAACGTCTGTAACGTCAAACTAAACCATCTTGAATAAGTTACTAAAAGTCCGTTTCCCGAAAGAAGTCCCGCGGCAATAAGTGGAACTAATTATTATTATATAGTTAGCAACATTCCAACAACAACTCTCCTACCCCAGACACCTTTCTCTATTTAAGAATGTGCATTTTATTAACCAATTATCAAGCCTGCTACTCGTAGGTATATGATGTGGAGATAAATAAATAAATCAATATTTATGATTCCGTCCTACGACAGTGGCGCCGCGTCTACGAGACTTCTTTTGTGAAACGGACTTTACACGAGCTTTTTCAACATTGTTTTGTAATGCAGTGCCCATACAATACAACACTTTTTTTTATTATTTCTCTGTGTGACAAGTACGTAATATTTGGAGTGAATATCGAATATAGAAAAAAGAAACCAACGGCGTCGCACTAGGGAAATAAATAAGCCTTTTGAAATGAATACAGGGAATTTGAAAAACAATTGTTTTTTTTTATTTTGACCTAGTAAGTACTAAAAATAAAATAATAGTTATCACACATAGTATATAATTACCTAACGCCTATTGCAATCTTATGCTCAAACAAGGATTCAATGGCCAATATATTTTATGAAATCGAACTCATAACCCTTGCTTCTCACTAGCCTTTTTTTATCATGCATTGCTCTGATGTAGGTATTTATAATTTAAGCAGAAAAACTACATTATTGAAGATTACTTTACACTTACAATAATCTTGTTACTGCTATTGTAATACAATAACTTATAATGGTTTTATAATGGCATGATTTGAGGGAAAATAGGACTTAGAGCGCTCTTACGACTGCCCTTGTAAGTGTAATTCCCCTTATGTTGCTCTATGGAAGCTCAATAAAGGAGTATTTATCACAACGGCCGAAAGAGTGTGCGCGAGCGCTGTTGGAATAAAAAAAAGTTGTCAACTCATTGAAGTATCATTTGTATTAGTAGTATTTTTATTTCCTGTAATCATTTATTTAATTTGCTTGATAGTTATGTGTCTATGAACATAAATAACTTGCGGTGTACATTTCTTCGAATGTTTTGCGGAATAAAGTGAAATATTTCCACAGGCCCACTGCGTTATGTATTTAGAATATTATTTAAAAAAATATTAATTACTTGTAAAATAAAAACTGACGCCATTAGAGATTGATAAGACCAATTACTCTTCTCTAAGATAAGCTTAATACTAAAATGTCTTATTTCACACTACCTAAGTTGATTTTAAACCTTTTGGTCTTATTGAGCACTTACATAAGGTAACTACTTGCAGCCATTTAATAAATTTAGGGTTCCTTTTTAAACCATGGCATACAAATTACCAGTTTGTGGTAGGTTTAATGTTAGGTGAGCCAAACGTGCATAAGTATATATGTACCTAATGGGTGGGTAAGTGGGTACCTACTATTAAGTGTGTGTGTTTTAAAATATTTTTATTAACTCTTTTTTATAGTGGATATTGACCCCCGGCCGTGTCACGATAGTATAATGGTTACCATAATGGATTTTGACTGCTTTTTGAGTAAAAAAAAAATGAGATTGCTCAAGAAGAGGAAGTGGCCCTGGACCGTAACTCACTTTATTCTTTCACAAAAATGTTTCGCTTGTGGATACACATCATGGTTTAACGCCAATGAACCTCAAAAGCCATTCAGCGGGATTGTCCGAAAGGGTAACCGCTACCCCGGAACATAAACCGGAACTGACACTCCCTTCCGCTCCACCCAGAGCGGGAGGGGTCATTTGATGATTTCGCACCAGAAAAAAAAAAAAAAAACCTCAAAAGCCATTTCATTTCATATTAGTTCAAAGCGATGTAAATAAATTATTGCATGCCGAATTCATAACGCCAAGATCAATCAAGTGGAGTGAATCACACACACGAATGTCTTCAACCATATCGATATTGAGTTTTAGAAACGGAGAATCCAATTTATGGTGTTCTTCGTCTTTTTGACCGAAAATCACTGTCGTTTCTTTTAGGACAGTCAAATCCTCGGAATGTGACAGTTCAAGACACCGGTGAATATTCACCTACCACAGTACATTTTAGACAGCCATGCTTGGCGTTGAAATTTACTACTCTTTTAATAAATGCTCTTGCTGAGGAGTCGCAAATGAAAGATCTGATTTTTACGGGAACTAAAGTAGATGATCCTTTTGATTTAAGGGTTACACCACTGTTGAGAATTTCGTTCAATTCTGTTACCAGAGGATTCAAGAAAGCTTGTAAATCAGATGGTTTACTATCTTCCGCATATATACCTGGAAGTAAAATCAATTTTTAGCAATATAATGTCGCCAATAAATATGCGAACAGTTTGAGTCGAGTTCGTATTTTTGTGACGATAAGACTTAAGAATAGTACTTACTAATGGAGAGCATGGAATTTCAGAAATACTGCACAGGATTGGCAAAAATTGTTGTCTAGAGCTGTTATACAGAGGTAAGCCGTCAATATTAAAATTTAGTGAAAGGTTATTGGGAACAGAAACAAGTTCGTGTTCAAAAACAATTTTTCCAACTGTTTTCTTAAGCTTATGCCAATAAAGCCCGGTCCCTATTGTGTCTATCTGTATTTTTTGTCCGCTTGTTTGGAACAAAGTTCGGGCATCTTTGGGTAGTATGTGCTCGATTATTTTATTAATAATCACAGAAAGTTCATTAAACGCCGAGTGTGGTATATTATTCTGAACAGCCCATATTTTGATTTCTTCACGAAATTGTATATTTTTTTCGTAATCCGTTGTTTTTGTTTCACATTCACTTTCATCGCTATCGTCAGAACCAGAATTAAGACTAGAATCTGCCAGTTCAAAGTCTTCAGAGCTGATATCTTCTTGTTTTTGTACGGAACCATCGAACGATTTACTGGCTCCATCGTTGTCTATCGTAGTTCTACTAGTACCAAGTAGCCTTTTCTCTGAGTTCGTCTATTTTTGTTTAATTTTATTCCTATATGCTCCACTTCTTTTAAATCTTTTCCATTTTTCAAACTCCATGCTTAACTGTTACAAACACTTAGCAATGTTTACACGAATATAATGGCGGACATTCTTAATAAAGTATTCACAAGTCTTTTAAAAGACAAAATATTCTGATAGAGCTCTACTATTAGTCGTCTTCTCTTTAATTTGACTCAGAGAACACTTAATTCACACTTACAACTTGGCTTTATAGTAGTTTTATGTAAAAGTTTATTAAGGTCTTAAGTGTTATAAAACACTCAATGTAGACTCTACTAAGAAAGAATGTACTTTTGAGATGATTTTTTAAGTACAAATAATATTCAAGAGCAATTGCTCTTTAAAAATGCACTTGTAAGACAACTGTGCTGATAAATGTGTTACAACGATTCTTTATAGACATATATAAGAGCACGTACTAAGTGTTAGTATTCTTTTAGTTCAAAATGCCTTAGATCATGCTTTTATAAGATGTACTGTCATAGTCTAGACACAAGTAAGTCTGCTGTAACACCTTAGTTCTTAAATCAGCATATCCGCAAGAGAAAATTGCTAGTTGGGTAGCATCTGTAACCGAACTAGGCTGTGCCTGTATTTCGGTTATCAGCGCCCATCCCCATCAAATATTATAAACAAGAAACAAAGCCATTATACAATTTAAAACATTATGCAAGAAGAATTTAAGCAAATATAAAAAAGTAACATTAAAAGAATCCTTACTTTAGACAAAAAAGACAAACATATACGGTATTATCTCCTCGGTACGGTACAAACATATACGGTAGTATTGACAACATTTTAGAATGGCTACAGGTAAATAAATTAAAAATCAATCTAGATAAATCTTTGTACATACAATTTAATAAATCTAAACATGCCAAATACAATTTCAAACTTAATATTGATCGATTAGAAGAAGTTTCACATACAAAATTTCTGGGTATATTCATAGACCAAGATTTAAATTGGAAAATACACGTAGATAATTTGTGCAACAAGTCTAATAAGTTCGTTTATGCTCTCAGGCAAGTCAAAAATGTGACGAATAAAAAAACCGCCATTATAACCTACCATGCTTACATAGAATCGATTTTACGATATGGACTTATTTTTTGGGGTAACAGTACAGATAAAAACAGAGCGTTTATCGCGCAAAAGAAATGCATCAGAGCCATTTGTGGGATCCGTACTGACGAGTCCTGTAAACCGCATTTTAAAAGGCTTGGTTTATTACCACTTCCTTCACTGTACATCTACGAGATATGTAATTTTGTATATAATAATAAGGAATTATTCAAGAAAGTCGATCAAATATACTCTCGTAATAGGGATCCTTGTAGACTTGTATTGCAGGATACTCCTAAATCAGCCAAGTACTCTAAAAGTTTTCTGGTGATGTGTGTACGCATTTATAATAAAATTCCAAAAGAAATAAAACTGATATATAATATTAATTCATTTAAAAACAGACTCTATAAATGGCTAAATGAATATAATTTTTATGACATTAAGGATTTTTTTTGACATTAAACTATAATTCACAAATAATGACATACTGGATCGTCGATAATGTTCATAATTTTATTTTGACATTTTAATTTTATAATTATTGATTTCCTTTTTTTTTACCTTAAGTTATATTACATAACGTTATAGAACTGTTGCGAACAATGTTTACTTTAGTTAATTATGACTTTTTAATTTTGTTCGTGGAGATTAATTTCTGACATTAAATAATATTATGTTATGATGACTGTATTGTGGAAAATGTTTTATAGCTTTGACATTTTATTTTTTACTAATTGATTATAAGTATTTTGCATGCGATTGATACACGATATTTTATAGCTAAACATGTGGACTATATTATATTACCAAACTGTAACACCTTTATACCATGTTTAAGGCAAATAAAGACTATTCTATTCTATTCTATTCTATTCCTCTTGATTGCTGTGTTCGATGTTCTAGAGTGAACTAAGAGGGTGAGTGTATGTAAGTGTGTAAAGGTTCTATGAGTTTGTGTAGGGTGTGTGTGTGTGTGTTCGTGAGCTGTGAGTGGGTTCTATGAGTGTGTGTATGTGTGTGTGTTCGTGTCCTGTGAGTGTACATGAGTGTACTTGCAGTATCTGAGTATGTGAGTGGCATCTTCAATCACGTACTCGGTGCTCAGTTACTTGATGCGACGTAGCGACGGGGCAGCGTTTGTTTCTGCAGTAGCAGCGCAAAGTGACGTAGACGTAGGCAGGGCGTAGTACAACACAGAGAGCAATGATACTTGGAGCCGCGAATACTAGACGGCAAGGCTCTTGACGCAACGTAGGAGAAGCCCTACTGCTTGATGCGTGGACACGGCGTTGTATGACAAAAACAAAAGTATAATTATTCCTTTTCTTAGAGTTATTATGTTATTTATGAAGTTATTCACGCCCGGAATACGTGAGTCGTCTTTTGTGTACGTTCAAGCTAACTCCTTCATGCAACTCGTTTGGGTTTCTTGAGGGGGGGCGCTTACTTGCTCTGCGTAGAACGTAGCGTGATAATATTATGACCGATGGCTACTTATCGCTGGCGCCTATGAACTGAACCGATGATAAATTATTTTGCAGGTAGACCAGTCACTCAAAAACAAAATTGACACTTTTGTAAAACTTTTTGATTTTTTTATCAACGAATAAATGTTCACTTCACTGTTTTTTTATGCCTGATTATGGTATAGTTCGGTCCACTTTTAGTTTATTTCACTTTGAAGCAATGATTTGGGTGATAAACTTGATTTTTAACACTTCTATATAATTAATATTGCGGAGCTTACAAAAACATAAAAGATAGAAATATGGTGTCGCGGACTTTTTTGTAGAACTATTTAAGGCGGACCAGATTGCCATACATTGTTTTTACGTATATACAACTGTTTAGGCAGCGCATACAAATATTTCTGTTTTAAGAGGCATTTCTTTCCGACTTGCTAGACAAAAGTTGTGATAGCTCAGCTAAAATGCATTATGTAAACATAATTTTTAGCCTATAGCACTCACAATGAAAGCTTTCCACCAGTGAAAACATTTTTAGAATTGGATCATTAACTGCGGAGATTACCTCCCACATACATACAAACAAACAAATTTGACCTCTTTATAATATTAGTATAGATAAAGTAATTGTGACATTTTCATACTCCTGTTATTTATTTACGCCCAAAGTTGCGTTGATTTTTTTATTATCCAATTACAATAATTAAAGACAGAACATATAAAAATAAAGTTATGGTTATGACATAAACAAATAACACTCTCATAAATCTCACAGTACTTCTGACACGCCAATACAATACTTCTTCACATTCCTCCGTAGTCCGCAAACAGATCGTTTATTTCGGTTATGTTAGTGATTTCTCAAAGCTCATAACTTTCAAAATACTGGTTTGTTTTACTGTTTTGCTTACGTAAAGGCATCGATAACGATGCTAAATAGTGGGGATCAGCGTAGTTTGCGGGATGCAAGTTTCTTGCCTGTGGCATACAATACAATGGAAGCAACCAATGACTTGCACGACGGACGGCGCTACTTTTATTGTTGCTTCAAGTTATGGCAGTTATGCACTGACCTGCTGGACATCATACTATCGATGACAAAAAGAAGACATTTTGATTTTCGCCTTTTTGGCTCTGATAGCAACGCGAGAGCCCGTGGAACTAATATGTTTGATAGTAAGTTTTACAAAATGCGCATAGGTACTCCCATGATAAAAAAGTTCTAAATATCTCGTAGTAAACACAAAATACACAAAAACAGTCTTATTCCACGATTAAGACTTAAATCATCAGAGACGTACCAAAATAACACGACGGCCATTTGCAACAATGTATCAATTTTAGTTCCTCAGACGCTCGAGCGGGGCGTTTTGAATCGGTACAAAAAACAAATGTCATTTCGTATGCTATATTTAATCCAGCGGACTTGATTATTATTCCCTGCCCATTATGTTAACCGACAGCTGTCGGAAACTGTAAAATTTTCCCAATCAGCCTTGAACCTTAATGCTTTAGCGATAAAGTTGAAAACCTGTTAAAGAAATTTGACAGATTGTAGTAGCTTGATGTTGTAGTGTCTTGTGTGTTGGGATTAATTAAACACACGCACTAACGTTCGTAAAAAGTTTATTATATAGGTAATATATCTATGTATATAACAATAACACGATCTCCGTAAATTGCAATGAGCTGCGCGAGTACGAGTACATAATATTGCGCGATGCGCACGCGATCAATGTTGGACGCGGACTGGTGAGGGCAAGCGAGGGGGCGCGGCTCGAGAGTGCGGGGTGGAGGCGGCGACAGCGCGCCGTGTGCCGCGCGGTTCTGCGAACTTGATAGTAGGTACTTTGGCAGAGCGGTCGCCGGGGCTCCGCTAGCGGCTGGACTGTAGGTATAGCTAAGGGTGTGTACAAACGTGCGGAAGCATAAGGCTGTGTACAGGTGTAAAGTAAAATATTTTGGTTAATTTTCTTATGCGTGTATTTATGTGGTATATAGATTTCTTGTATGTGAGTTATTTGTATATATGTATTTATGTATATAAATGTTAGGTATGTACCATAGCTATATCCTACATCACTCCCCCGCTGAGACCGGTTCACGGTCGATAGTGAGACAGGTGCAGTGGAAATCTCACAGTTCTCCCGCTTCTTGTGGTTTTTGGTTGTGGTTGTGGTGGAACTGGCGATGGTGCAGATGGTGGTTGCAGTAAAGGTGGTGTTCTATGTGACAAACCATCATCGTTGTTTGCCATATAGGCTGGTTTTAGTCTGTCAATGGTAACTATAACATGTTTTCCTTGGACGTCGATTGTAAATGTTTTTGTTCCCCTTTCTATGACTTTGTGTGGGCCAGAGTACGGTGATTCTAATGACTTCTTTAGGGGTCCTTTTCGCAGGAAAACGTGAGTGGCTGTATTTAGGTTTTTAGGAACATAAAATATTTTCTGGCCATGGCTTGAAGTTGATGCAGGTGATAGCTTCGAAATACGTTGTTTTAGTCGTGCTGCGAAGTCTGCTTCATCTATGCTGTGACGTGTTACTGGTTTCAAAAACTCACCAGGTAAACGGAGTGGCTCGCCGTACACCAATTCGGCTGAAGAGGATTGTAGGTCATCCTTCCAGGCACTCCTCATACCCAGGAGAACAAGAGGAAGTGTCTCCGACCATTGTGTGTTGTTGTGGCACATTATGGCGGCCTTCAGTTGTCTGTGCATCCTCTCCACCAAACCGTTGCACTGCGGATGGTAAGATGTTGTGGGACAATGGTAGGCACCTATGATAGACGAGATGCACTGGAACAGTTGAGAGTCGAATTGTTTCCCCCGATCTGTGGTGATTTTTTCTGGACATCCAAAACGAGCGACCCAGCCAGAAATGAAGGTACTAGCGCAGGTCTCCGCTGTGATGTCAGCTAGTGGATAGGCTTCTGGCCATCGAGTGAACCTATCTACCGCTGTAAGACAGTACCTGAAACCAGAAGAGGGTGGCATAGGGCCTATTATGTCAAGGTGGACATGGGAAAAACGGTTAGAAGGAACAGGGAATGAGGAAAGAGGAGAATGAGTATGACGGGTAACTTTGTTTCGTTGGCAATCTGTGCATTGTTGAGCCCATGTTCTGCAGTCACGACGAATCTTAGGCCACACAAATCTTTCTGAAATCAATTTTGCTGTTGCGTTGGGGCCTGGATGACTGAGATTATGCAGGTTGTTGAAAATTTGCTTACGGAAAGTTGGTGTGATGAATGGCCTAGGGCGAGAAGTAGACTGGTCGCAGTATATGTAGGCATCCATAGTTTTTATTCTTTCCAACTTTAACGCTGTGTTGTTTTTTAGTAAGTTCTGTAATTCTTGATCATGTTCCTGTTCGTTTTGCAGTTGTTTGTAGTTGATGGTAGTGTCGACGCTTTCCAATCGTGAAAATGCGTCGGCAACTACGTTGTCATTTCCAGTGATATGGTTGATATCTGTTGTGAATTGGGATATGTAGTCGAGATAGCGGTGTTGACGAGGTGAGCAATTATCTCGGCTTGTTGTGAAGGCGAATGTGATGGGTTTATGGTCGGTGAACACTGTAAATGTTCTCGCTTCGAGCATATACCTAAAATACTTTATTCCTTCATGTATCGCGAGCAATTCACGGTCGTAAGTGCTGTATTTGGTCTGTGCAGGAGATAATTTGCGAGAAAAGAATCCCAGTGGTTGCCAGCTGTTCTGTCTTCGTTGTTGTAAGACAGCTCCGATGGCCACATCTGATGCGTCAGTGAAAAGAGCTAATTCAGCCTCTGTATCAGGATGCGCGATGAGCGTAGCTACCAACAAGTTATTTTTGCATGCGTCGAATGCTTTTTGTATGTCAGCTGTTATGATAATGGGCGTTGTCCCTTTAATTTTTGGGCCGCTCAAAGCTTGATTGAGAGGGGCCTGAATTTGCGCAGCGCCTGGGAGAAATTTACGATAAAAATTTATCATCCCCAGAAATCTTCTCAACTCCTTAGCATTTTTAGGGAGGGGGTATTCCTGGATAGCTTGAACTTTTTCTGGGAGAGGTCGTATACCAGCTGCAGATACGTGATAACCCAAGAAGGTAACTTCACTAACACCTAAGACACATTTGTTGGTATTTATGACTACTCCATATTTTTTTAATTGGTCGAATAGTTTTTTCAGGTGTCCAATGTGTTCTGTTTCCCCTTTTGAAAATACGAGGATATCGTCAAGAAATCCAAACGTAAAATCCAAACCTTGAAGGATTTCGTCTAAAAATCTTTGGAAGGTCTGTGCAGCATTTCTTAAACCGAAGGTCATGGCGGTAAACTCAAAAAGTCCGAAGGGTGTTGTAATGGCAGTTTTTTTAATGTCCTCTTCATAAACTGGTAATTGGTTGAAAGCTTTGACAAGGTCAATTTTTGAAAATATAGTAGATCCTGACAGTTGGTACGCGAAGTCGTGGATGTGCCTCACTGGGTAACGATCTGGTATTGTCCTTGCATTTAGTTGTCTGTAATCGCCACATGGCCTCCAGCCATCGTCTTTTTTGGGCACGAGATGTAGTGGAGACGACCATGGACTTTCAGAGCGACGAGCTGTTCCATTTTGCAACATTTGTTCGAATTCCTTTTTTGCAATTTTCAGACGGTCAGGTGCCAAACGACGCGGTCGTGATGTTACCGGCGGGCCAGGTGTAGTTCTAATGTGATGCTTAGTATTGTGAATTGGTTTGTTTTGTGATCCAGCTGGTCTCGTAATTTCGGGATAACGTCGAAGTAGGTCGAGGTAAGGTGAATGACCTGTAAAGGTTTTCAACGACAGCAGTTCATGCGTTATTTCGTGGGTTGAAGGCGCGCCGACGGTCAAGTTCGTAATGGAGTCTATCAACTTTTGTTGTCGGCAGTCGACTAGTAAGTTGTAATAACTTAAAAAATCGACACCGATGATAGGTCTTGACACGTCTGCGATAATGAATTTCCAGATAAATTCGCGGCGTAGTCCGAGGTTGAGAGTAAGTTGGTAAGTGCCGTAGGTAGGTATCGGTGTGCCATTAGCAGCGACAAGCTCATAATTACATTGTTTATTGTAATGTAGCTGATTTTTTAAATATGATCTTGGATAGGCACATACGTCGGAACCAGTATCTACTAAAAACTGTACGCCGGTACGTTTGTCGGAGATGAATAGGCGGCCTTTACATGTTGAGCAGTCGTCAGCCACCATTACTGACTGCTTCTGAAGTTTTCCGGTTTGAAGTCACAGGGCTGATCACATTTAGTGGCCTTTTCACCAAATTTAAAATGATACCAACAAGTTGAATGTACCTTCTTTCTTGAATGAGATCGGTTTAGGCGCGAAGATGAGGGGTCATTGCGACTTTTTGATCGGCTTAGACGGGAAAGGTCATTAACCTTTTGTGTTAACAACTCCACTTGTTTCGTAAGCTCGGCCATCTGTTTGTTCATGGTAAGTAAATCACTTACCCCTTGTGTTGCTGATGTGGCCGCAACTTCATGACCTCTCGGCACGACATCGTGAATCCTGTCGGCGAGATCAGCTAAAACTTCGAGAGGCGAGGATGCTTGTGACGCAATTATAGATTGGATGTTACTAGGCAAACGGCTGGACCATATAGTTCTTAAAAACTCGTCGGGTACCTTAGGACCGGCAAGGTGTTGCAGGTGTCGCAGGAATTGTGACGGTTTCCGGTCGCCTAACTCCTCGTGGGTCAAAAGTTGGTGCACCTTTTTTTCGTCCGATTCAGAAAGCCGCTTTATCAGCTCCGTTTTCAATTTGCCGTATTTGTCGGCCGCTGGTGGATTTACTATGATGTCTTCCACCTCCGCTGCGTATCTTGGATCCAAATGGCTTACAACGTAATAGAATTTGGTTGTGTCCGCCGTAATACTGGAGAGCGCGAACTGGCCTTCTATCTGCGCAAACCATAACGCGGGCTTTTCGGGCCAAAATGGCGGAACGCGCACTCCCACACGAAAAATATCCTGTGATGCCGCTGAATCGGTTTTCGCATCGTTCATTACCTGCTCTGATTCACTCATTTTGTATAACACTTGGGGTTTATTGAGTCCACGTTCTCCACACAGAATACCTAGGTAGCACTTTAAAGCACGTGTTTAGTCTTCGGGGTCACCACTGTAGTGTCTTGTGTGTTGGGATTAATTAAACACACGCACTAACGTTCGTAAAAAGTTTATTATATAGGTAATATATCTATGTATATAACAATAACACGATCTCCGTAAATTGCAATGAGCTGCGCGAGTACGAGTACATAATATTGCGCGATGCGCACGCGATCAATGTTGGACGCGGACTGGTGAGGGCAAGCGAGGGGGCGCGGCTCGAGAGTGCGGGGTGGAGGCGGCGACAGCGCGCCGTGTGCCGCGCGGTTCTGCGAACTTGATAGTAGGTACTTTGGCAGAGCGGTCGCCGGGGCTCCGCTAGCGGCTGGACTGTAGGTATAGCTAAGGGTGTGTACAAACGTGCGGAAGCATAAGGCTGTGTACAGGTGTAAAGTAAAATATTTTGGTTAATTTTCTTATGCGTGTATTTATGTGGTATATAGATTTCTTGTATGTGAGTTATTTGTATATATGTATTTATGTATATAAATGTTAGGTATGTACCATAGCTATATCCTACAATGTGCTGCCGTCTGTACATATTCCAGATTACGTAAAAGTAAACTTGCGTAATAAAATAAATATATGCCTGCCTTATCTTATTGAATTATCTTATTTATGGCATTATAATACCGTACAATGTATGTTGCAATCACTAGTTCCATCTGTCAAAAAACGGTTTACCTAATGGACAGGGTATAGAGGTCAGTGTTATTCATCCGTGGGATAATTACCGACCTCCATGCGGGCGAAGCCGCGGATCGGCGGACTAGTTAACAATAAAGCTACGGCCAAACCTGCGCGACAAAGCGACTGCGAAGCGGGAGTGTCAGTGGCGTGTTCAAAAACGTGAACCGTCGCTTTGTCGGGACGCTCCGGATTCGCGTCCCGCTTACTTGACGCGCAGGTTTGGCCGAAGCTTTCAACTCTTTATTGAACTAGTATTTTCTTCATTGACTCATCGACTCGTCATCATCGCGTGATCTTCGTGCGCTTCCTCGCGAATGTTCGCTCTACCTCTATCTCTACAAGTTGAGCTGTTTATTTTTGATTGCCACGTGGCTTCATAGCCAAAGAAGTTGTCACTAATAAAACATGCGAAAAAATAGCCATCATTTATTTGATTACAAAATCTTTTGTCAGGAAATAAATTGCTACATAAAATATATATAAACAAGAAATGCCTCAACTGTTTAACGACTCACTGCTGCGCACGCGGCGCGGCTCGCCCGTGTGACGTCACGCCGTGCCAGCCGCACCGCGCCACTAACTACTGACAAAATCATATTTTGTGAAAACATGTACTTACTAAAAATCCTTAACATTAACTTTTACATTATTCAGTTCAAAATCTAAATTTATATAAGAAATTAAACTATTTAAGCCACAGACAACCTAGACAAAAACATGTATCGGTAGAATCGAATAAATAAACAAAAAGAATTCATCGTTCCGCAATACAATGGTTGTATAAAATGAATTAGTAGCGGTGCATGGTGCATGTGTCGCTCTGTCCGTGCAGCGCGTGCGCGGGCCGCGCAGCACTACACCAGTCATACCATCAGAATATCACCCGCGAGCAGCCGGTGGTGAGAGCCGCGCGAGAACTAAACGGTCCACTCGTACTCGAGGCGGTATTCGTCCTAATTAAACCACTAGGTATATGAAACTCGCGAGATCCCGTAAGCGAAGCGATTTGTAGAAAACTTGCCAGCTTTAAATATATTTTTCGTATTTCTATTTCGTATTTAATTGTTACGCTACTATCACATCTCAAAAAAGTTATTTTTTTTGTAAAAAAATTGAATGAGACACAGTTATAATATTATAATGTCGACAAGTTCGCGAGCGACACTCCCGCACCCCCGGCCCCCCCGCGCACCGCTTACTGTCGCAGGTCGCTGCTATACGAGTGCAGGTACACATACATCGATCGTGAACTACGGTATCTAGTGCGAACAGGTAAATACGTAGCGTCTAATTAACTTTAATTCAACCTCTATCGTCACAAGTGCACAAGTACACAATACAGCGTTACGGCGATAAATCGCTCCGATTACAAAGGAGCCTGAACTGTGCCGGATACTTTGCATCGTCGCAGTGACTGCACCGAGACTAACAAATTAATTATTTAGAAATATGAGAGCAGCAGTGACGTCATCGAGTAAGCGATGCGCTGGCAGTGCCCGGCGGGAGGCGCGCGCAGCGCCCGGGTGTCGTGCGTCCGCGACCAGCATTTCATACATTATATAAACACCGACCAAATAGTTACAGTACATTGTGGAGAGGTTGAATTTCGCTAATTTGTATATACAGTTATATACATTGTGTCAGACCAGGCAGCCCCTGTACAGTATACGTATATATACAGTATATGAATATATAGTGTTATTATTATTCTTATGAATACAATCTAGTGAGAACTGTACTACTCGTGCGAGCTTTTGTGATTCCTTCAAGTGTAAAGGGTGATGATTCTTATTCTTACTTATTACAATTTCAAATAACACAAGAGTAATCTAAGTTTCGTTATCGTCGTTCAAATTAGCGAAATTCAAAAGTTGCAGGTATCACGCGTCGGAAGCATAAAAAATTCCAAAAAAATATTCAATTTCATCGAATCCTTCAATTCATCAATACGTAAGGAATCGGGTATTCATCGTCGCCGACGAGCTCGCCCGGCCGCCCCGCACTAGGTGTAGTCGTTGAAGTCGTCGAAGGCCACGCGGTTCGCCAGGTCGGGCGGGCCGGCGTAGGGCTCGGGCGCGCGCGCGGCCTCGGCCAGGCGCTCGGCCAGCACGCGCACGCGCAGCCGCTTGAGCAGGCGCAGGCGCTCCAGCGAGTTGGACGCGTACGGCGCGCCGCCCAGCTTCAGCGACTGCGAGATGTGCGACGCCAGCTGCGGGCGGGACGGTACAACGTTACGTACGTGACGACGTGACGACGTGACGACGTGACGACGTCGCGGCACGCCGTTGCTGTCTGAAGGGTTAGGAGCGGGTGTGCCGATATATGTATTATATCCACATTCGCCAGTTATGTTTAGGTTCCATGTGACCGGGGGCGAGCCTATTGCCGTGGACCGGGCGCACGTCCAGATTACGGGCTGCTACTGAGAGATTCCAAATGGGAAAACCCAATAACACATTTCCCGACTCAGGAATCGAACCCAGGCCCTCGTTCTCAGCAGTAGTGCTTGCGACCACTTGACCGACGAGGCAGTCTATCTCATCATATTCATCTTAAAAGGTGTAAATGTGGTGAAAACCGCCCTACAAGAGAACCCGCATGCGCGTGCCGCCTGCCGCCCGCAAGGCTGGCGCCAGCCGCGCGGCGCGCGTGCGGCCGCACACGCACGCGGACACTAATCCGCTTGATAGGAAAAAAGCCCTAAAAGAATGCTCAATGTTTGTTATTGGGCTTTTTTCTTATTCCGCAGCATAAATATTAGAGTTCCTTCAAAAGCGCCACCTGAGCGCAGAGCAGTGCTAAGGCGACAGTGACTCACCGCGCAGTGCAGACCCATCTGACGGGCCAGCAGTGCCACGTTGGTGTCAGACACACAGTGCGTGTCCAAGTGCGCCAGGAACTTGGTGCGGATGCGCTCGTCCTTGGTCTTGATGAACACGCGGTTCATATCGTGCTCGTAGGGCTCCACCACCACGATGCAGAAGTTCAGCTGCCCCTGCGAGTGCAATGATACGATCAGTGTCTGTGGCGACGCACGCTCCGGCTAGTGCGGACTCTCGACCGCGCGTCTTCTTTGTGCTGTCCCTTGACCACATTTGATGTACGTGATTGTTTACAGCAATAGGTAAACAATCACGTAAATCAAATGTGGTCAAGTTCGTTTAGCGGATTAGATTCAAATTCACACGTCATCGTGGAATGCAACTATACCGCGGTCATTCGACGTTGACTGTCGTCTCAAAACATGTCATCTAAGCGAGGTGACACAACACCAGCCTGTTGTCGTCGCACTGCAGGGCAAAGGCCTCTTCTCACACTAAGAAGTCACAACGCTTGCTCAAATCGGGTTGGCGATAGACGTATATTAACTACTAGCTTCTGCCCGCGACTTCGTTCGCGTGGAAGTCGTAGGATACAGAATATACTAAAATAACAGCCAATTTTGATAAGGCTCCCTCGGCCCCGCACCACCGCGTCGCACGCCCATGAGACTACTTCGTTTTCGTTTGGCGTTCTTTATTACTTTTTTTTTGTGCTCGGCTCCTAAGGGTTGTAGCGTGATGTTAAATAACCTTTAACCTTCCTCAAGAATTAGGCTATCAAACGCATTTTTTTTAATTCGGCTTGTGAGGTTAGCACATTCAAACAAATCATTCGCATTCAATTATATTAGTATTTTTTTCGAGGCATTCTCACTATAATAATACAACTATTATTTCAAGTAATACAACATACTAACACAAAGTAATTTAAACAACAAAAAGTAATGTGTAAAAAATCCCTAAGTACTTAGTACAGATTTAAAAAAAAAAATATTAAAAATAAACAAATTCCAGAATACAAATCTTACAATACACTTCAAAATTAAAAACTAAATAATTAAAAACGCATGAACTTATATACCTACATATTTAACTATAGTTTGATATTATAGCTATTTTTAGTTTTACGGGACGTTTGACACCAAAATTTCATTATTATTTGTTTAGTAGCTAAGGCGTGAAAGCGTAACAACCACCTTCTATACAGGTCGCGCTTGGCGATGATCAATTCTGCAAACAGAGTTATTACTGAGCCACTTGATATATTTTTGTGCCAATTGTGGTCACCCATCCTAGTTGGAACCACGACCGGGGTTGCTTAACACGAGTTAGCGCTACGACCACAAAGCCATCGAGCCTCTCACTCATTCCTCATTGTATTATATACTTTAATGATTAGTGATATATACTTATTACCTTCGTAAAGTTTCAGTCAATTGAACTGATCGGTTATTCTATAGCATTTTATATGTTATTCTTTAGATTTATAGAACTTTTGTATTTTTTATTGAAACGAAACAATTAAATTTTAAGTGGAGTAAACCAAAACGCATTACTGAAAACCGCATTCAAATCGGTTAAGCCGTTTCTGAGATTAACGTGCGTACAGACAAACAGACAATATATCTAAACATCATTGTTTTGGGTTCTATTTCGTTCATAAAGCCTATATATATACACAGTCTGGCCATAAATACTGTTACAATTAAAAATAAGAAAGATATTACATTTGAATTTGGAATCTGTCATTTTTATACGATTGTTCATTGTGTTTTCTAATTTTGGCGCCAATACATTGTACAATATTTTGCGATATTAAAATGGAGTGGGGTGATAAGGAGAACCGAATCGCTGTGATTGCATTACACAAAGTTGGTATGGAGCCAAATGCAATTTTTAAAACTCTCCACACGCTTGGTATTAGTCAAATGTTTGTGTACCGGGCTATTAATAGGTACAATGAGACCTCTGTTTGTGACAGAAAAAGATCTGGCCGTCCACGTAGTGTTCGTACGAAAAATGTGGTCAAAGCAGTAAGGGAAAGAATTCGAAGAAATCCTGTCCGAAAGCAAAAGATTTCATCTCGGGAGATGAAGATACACCCAGAACCATGACGCGTATTTTAAAAGATGACTTAGGACTTGCAGCCTATAAGAGACGCACTGGTCATTTTTTAACTGATAATTTTAAAAAGAATAGGGTGGTAAAATCGAAGCAACTACTGAACCGGTACGCAAAGGGAGGTCACAGAAACATTTTGTTTACGGATGAGAAAATCTTTACAATTGAGCAACATTTTAACAAACAAAATGACCGTATTTATGCTCAAAGCTCTAAGGAAGCTTCCCAATTAGTCGACAGAGTGCAACGTGGGCATTATCCGACTTCAGTGATGGTTTGGTGGGGTGTTAGCTATGAAGGAGTGACTGAGCCATATTTTTGTGAAAACGTATCAAAACATCGGCACAAGTGTATCAAGATACCATTCTTGAGAAGGTAGTTAAGCCCCTTAACAACACCATGTTCAATATCCAAGATTGGTCCTTCCAACAAAACTCGGCGCCGGATAATAAAGCTCGGTCCACGCAGTCTTGGTTGGAAGTGAACGTTTCGGACTTCATCAGAGCTGAAGACTGGCCGTCGTCTAGTCCCGATCTTAATCCGCTGGATTATGATTTATGGTCAGTTTTAGAGAGTACGGCTTGCTCTAAACGCCATGATAATTTGGAGTCCCTAAAACAATCCATACGATTGGCAGTGAAGAATTTTCCCATGGAAAGAGTGCGTGCTTTTATTGATAACTGGCCTCAACGTTTAAAGGACTGTATTGCAGCCAATGGAGACCACTTCGAATAAGCTTTTTATATTTTAAATTGTTTTATATTTATGTATTAAACTATCACACTGTAAAAGTAATAAATATTATTTGCAATAAAAAAAAATCGTGACAATATTTATGGCAAGACTAGGTATGTATAATAGTTTTTGTTAAATATCGTCCATGTACAGACAGCGAACAGTTCTGATTCTATTATATGTATTGATTGATATTGATAAGGCTAGGTTTCCTCACGATGTTTTTCCTTCACCGATGTCAGTAATGTCTAAGATAAATTCCATGTGAGTTATGAGGTGACTACAGCTCTCGATATTCGTCACTCGTCCGAGCTCACAGTGACTGTACCATAAACAGTGTCGTGATGTCGTCACTCGTCAGTTTACCTTGATGGTGTGTATGTTGAAGTCGGCGCCGGAGTCATTGTACACGATGGACACGTAGTCGTTGCCGATGTACTTGCGCTTCTCGTTGCACGTGGGGTCCTTGGCCGACGAGGGCATCGCCGTGGCCACGTGGAACAGCACCTGCCATCACAGCGCGTTACACTTCAACCAACAAAGCCGTCGTATCATCGAACATTCTTATCGGTTGCAATTTTTTCCCTCTTTTTTATTATGCATACTTGCTTTTTCGATTTACTTTACACATTGTCATTTTTTAGGCTCGTATTTAGCCACTATAGTAAGCGATGATGCGGTCTGGTGCACGCTTGCCTACAAGTAACCCACTCTCTGGAGTGTTGAACACTCCCAGGTTGTAGCATCAGCTGTATGTTCCTCGTGGCTGTGTTACCTGCATGATGTCGTCGTTCCACACGTAGGTGTAGTGGCCGTCCTTGCCGCCCTTCTCAAGGTTGAGGAACAGGTGCGGCTGGTCGTCTTCGCCGCCATCCAGCGACACCAGCGTGCCCAGCTGCGTCAGGAACTCTGCGTACCTGCAAGCAAGTATTCCCCGAAGGTAATTAGGTGCATGGTAAACGCAATCGGGTATTTGAATCTATCAGGCCAGGGGCACTCCGCATTATACGATCCACTAAGAGACAGCAAACTGTCTCTTAGTTTCAGGACCATAAGAATAAATCCAGCTTTCGTCACCGTAAGTATGTCGAACACAGCATTTGAGTCACCCCCGTTAAGTCTTTGAACCATTTCACGACACCAATCAACACGACGGAGCTTTTGGGCCTCTGTCAAATTATGAGGTATCCACCGGGCACAAAGCATCCTGACCGCTAAATGTTCATGGAGGATTTTGTGCACTTGACTCATACCGATGCCTAAGCTTGTCCGAATGACAAGAGTGACTTATCAGCAGGATAAGTCACTCTTTTGTCAGTCTCTATCATACACCGCACAACACTGATGTTATCTTCAGTCGTCGCCGTAGAAGGCCGTACGCAGATCATCGGTGACATTAGTGCGACTACGTTTAATCTCATTAAACCACTTGTAAACAGTGGCACGAGATGGGGCTTCATCGTAAAAGGCCAATCGAAGTCTTTTTTAACTTTCTTGTTGAGTTAAATGACATAGAAAGTCATAAAAAATCATTGTACGAAAATTTTCTCGCGTTAAATTCATGCTGACGTGTCGCAGACAATTTTCAATTTGCCGCCAAATCGTAAACAAATGACAAATGAATAAAATACATACACAATAATATTGGCAGAGTTCCATTTTCAAAATTTGAACTTATTTTTTTATTATATCGTTTACAAGTGGCCAGTTCTAAAAACTTTCAGTGTTGCCCTCGTATTGAACGGCACGAAGTTACTTTGGCGCTTCTGCGTTGTGACGTCAGATGCTAGCAGTGCAGCCGTGCTGTCTCTTTTAGCATAGACTTTACGACATCGCCACTTTTTGGAATATTTATACATTTGTTTTTTTCTAGGTTTCGAGATATCTAATAAAAAAAATCTAGTCAAATAGGTACTCTATTGGCCCGCGTTCGGTCTTCGGACTCAGTAACAAGTGGACGTGTGTCGGTCTGCTGCAGAAATATTGTCTCTAAATTCCGTGATTGGTTCAATACACTAAATACAAATTCCTTGTTACTCATTACGTGTTTTAAGCTAGTTAAAACACCCACTGGGCGGTCCTAGAGAAGGATAGAATCAGTTTCGTTGCTGCCGTCACATTTCGTGCTAGAAAAAGTGGTTGTGATTTGTCGAGTCTCGAGCTTGCGCACGCGGTGATGTGCCCTGAGTGCTACAGCACTGCGCCACGGAGCTTGTAGCGGAGACGGCGAAATAGTGTTCCGCTATGCGGGGCTGACGTCATACGGGTGCGCTACGACGACTACATCGTGCTACGGGGTTACTACGAAACAAGTATCGGCAACGCCAAGTAATCTGCGACCTCGGACGAACGAAGTGACTGTCTATTGTTTATTCATAAGCAAAGGAACACAGAGTAAGAAAAGTTTATTTTGTTTTATCTTGTTTGGATCTTTTTATTTGCTAACATTACTATGGCTGATGTTCAGCGCACACCACCGAGTGCGAAGAATAATGCCCTGAGTCAAACGCAATCTGTGCCAGACATAAGTACGGCAATTGAGATGAGTGAACATGTGACAAGTAGACACAAACGACTCAGATCGGAACACTCACCGGAAAATGTGTCCCTGTCTAATCAGCAAAATCTAAACGATTTCCTTGCAACTTAGAAAAAAGACCAAGACACTCGAGTGTCGAAAATGCTCGAGGAACAATCAACCTTGATGGCTAAACAAGTTGCAGACATAGGGGAAATTAAGGCGCAAAACATAAAAATACAAGAATCCAATAGCGAAATCCGTAAAACAAGTGCACAGATTGAACAGTCAATGTCTTTTATGAATATAAAATTTGAGGAGTTAAAGAAAGAAGTGGAAGACTTAAAGAAGGAGCGTCAGGAGCAACGAGGCTACATAGAAAAGCTCGAAAAAAAAATAACAGACCTTCAACATAAGTCTCGTCCTTCGTGCATAGAGGTTAGAAACATCCCACAGCCGGAGAAGGAGTCAACAATCAGCCTGGTGAATACAGTATGTAGAATCGGATAACTTGTTGGTGTGCCTATATCTGAATCAGAGATACGTGATGTATATCGTCTTTCTGGGAAATCCACACCAACCTCAACTTCACGTCCGATCATGGCGGAGTTTTCAAGAGTACAAACCGAACAAAGTTTCGATTGTATAACAAGGATAAGCACCCAAAGGAAGAAAAGCTGAATACAAGATTTCGTTGCGTTAAGATATTTTCTGATACACATTACACAGGCTTCTACATATAAGCCTGTGTAATGTGTATCAGAAAATATCGTTCTGCCCTAGTATCGTCCTTGTAGGAGATCTAAACATAGATATAAGCCCAAGTAGTAGGAACGACCAAAGCTTCAAATACCTAATAATTAACGCCTCGTCTGGGCTAATGCCGACTCACTATTCCCTACTCGACTGGAGCACTGCATAGATCACCTGCTCCTCAAATCTAACTATAGATCTACCACACTTGTATTGGAATCCCATGTTACGGATCACAAGCCTGTTCTTTTATCCATAACCCACGTTAGTTCAACAAGGAAAATGAATAACTTTATCACCCGCCTAGATTACGAAGCCATTACTGTTGAGCTAGAAAACACGGACTTTTCACGGATATTGTTAGATCAGTAATTACAAAACATTAGAAACAGGTTAAAATTCCCAGACAAAAAAGAACAATTAAGTCATGAATGACTCCTGGCCTATTAAAATGTATAAAGAATAGAGATAAAATGCATATTAAAACAAAAAAAGCTCCTGATAACATAATCCTGAAAACAAAATATACACGCTACAGGAATTAGCGTGAGAAATTCGTGATTATAAGTAAATAAGTAGGTAGGTAGTTAATTTAATAAGTTAATAACTTTATAACATTAATAATAATTGTTCGAATTTTGCACGTCACGTAGTGACAAACATGTCTGCACTTAATTCACTTTTATTTTCATCTTGTATGCATTTTTTATGTATGTACACACACATGTATAAGCAAATAAATGATCTTATCTAATCTTATCTTATTTTTCATTTATTATTCCAAACAACTCCTCAACTTTCTTAAAGTAAATTTTTTAACACCTTATATAATTTATGACAAATGATAAAGCTAGTCACTTACAATAATAGCAGTGAAGAAGCTTTAAATTAAATTGTTTTATTTTCATCTTGTATGCATTTTTTATGTATGTACACACACATGTATAAGCAAATAAATGATCTTATCTTATCTTATCTTATTTTTCATTTATTATTCCAAACAACTCCTCAACTTTCTTAAAGTAAATTTTTTAACACCTTATATAATTTATGACAAATGATAAAGCTAGTCACTTACAATAATAGCAGTGAAGAAGCTTTAAATTAAATTGTTTTTTTTAATCAAATTATTATTTTGTTTTAAATTATTTTTTGTTTTTAACTTTTTTTTTTTTTTACTTTATGTATTTGGTGTATTTTGTGTCTTTTAGTTTATGCCAAATAAATGCATTTTCTTTCTTTCTTTGCTCATCACTAGGAACTTGATGAAGGTTGTACTCCTAACATTTTTGACACTATTTTGACATTAACCTGCAATTAATTTGACATTATATTTAATGGTTGACATATTTTATACGAACTGACTCAAACTCGAACGAACGAACTCAAAGCCCAATTTGAGTTGACGTGAAATGTCTAGTTCAACTAGACAGTTCATATCAACTCTAATTAGGTTTTTATATGTATTGTTCGGTTTATATCTATTGTTTCTGCATGTGATAATTTTATTTAACATTTAATTTGGTATTGTTTCCGCATACGATAATTTTATTTAATATTTAATATGTAATGTTCAACACAATGTAAATTGTTTATGAATAAATAAATGAAATGAAATTAACCGGGCACGAATCCAGTCCAGACTACAAGGTGCTACTAAACAAATCCTAAAAGAAATACAAGTTAACGTCTTGCCCGACCCGATGTAACCCACACACAACACAATAATGTATCGCTATCAACCTGCACACAACGGAGCTACAGTTTACAGTTAACGTCGTGACGTACCTCACACTGCCGTATTCGTTCTTCAATATCAACACTTCGTTATCTTGTTGTCCGGGTCCAACGTACAACACTCCGATCTGTGAACACATCGTGCGTACATTGCGTTATGGACGGCATCAAATTATTGACCGATATTACAGTGATAACATGCATATTAGACGTAGACACAGACACTCCATGTGTGTGGGCGCGGCGGGAGAGAGCACGGGGTCGCCGCCGGCAGTTCTTATGAAATTCGTGGCGCGGAAAGTGCGTTGGGCGCACTTCTGTCACGGGCCGTCTTAGAAGCCGCCAGTTACGATACGTCATGTGCTGTGACACAGTGACACGCTTGATTTGTATAAAAATGGTTGACAATGGCGCCTGTAACAGCGGCCGTCGAGGTGCCTCCGTGCTCTGTTGTGGAGAGTTTTGCCGAACAATAGGATAGTATGGGTTAAGAACAGATGTTTACTTTATATGTTTCGACCGGCGGCACGAGGTCGAGGTTCTTGATGGTCCGCTCGTGTTGCACGCCGGACACGCGCAGCGGACGCTCCGCCAGTGGGTTCAGGATCGTCGGCGTCTCACCTACACAGGGCTAAGTTAGCTCCACAGCTCGTTTTCAGGCGCTAAGCAGACGATGGACAATTTGTTCACGACGATAGACCGTATGGAAATCTATGCAATAACGCACACGGACAACACGACCGCGTCGCGGATCTGTCCGTCTGCTAAGCGCCTCACAATGTCAACCATCACAAAAAAAAAAAACTATTACTACATAAATAAATTTGTTTAATCGCTGTATTCGGCTAGCTACATCGTGCGCAGGACACGTGTTTAGATATGAAGTTACTGATACAAAACTAGAATTCAAAACACGTATCGCGTGAATATATACAATGTAGCGTACCTGGCACCGGCAGCGTGATGGGGTAGGTGCTCATGTTGTGGTACAGCTGCAGGAACACGAAGCTGGGCGAGATGCCACCGCCGCCGCCGCCCACGGCCGCACTCGCCGGGCCCGTCGCGCCCGCCGCGCCCGCCGCGCCCGCCGCGCCCGCCGCACCCGCCGCGCCCGCCGCGCCCGCCGCCCTGCCCGCGGACATACTGATCACGCGCCGGGTAGCAAAACGAAACCAAACAAAAACAAAACACAAAGCGTAAAAAACAAGCCTAGGTTAAACAATATAAGTCACAAATAAAACGAAGGGAAGGATACGTCGAGTGCTAGCAATGATTATTGTCTTCATTTCATTTGAAATAGCAGGTTTCTTTAAATGATAAGGATTAAAAGGAAAGAACTTAGTTGTAAAGCAAAGAATAGTAACAAATGAAAAGATCATGCACAATACAATTAGTTCTGTAATACTAACTACAAGGACGCT
This sequence comes from Apamea monoglypha, assembly GCA_911387795.2. Taxonomy (NCBI): domain Eukaryota; kingdom Metazoa; phylum Arthropoda; class Insecta; order Lepidoptera; family Noctuidae; genus Apamea; species Apamea monoglypha. The sequence goes on from OU426922.1 coordinate 20,491,873, forward strand.
CTTCATAGTTATAAGCGTGTCGGCAGCCGGACGGTTAGCGGTTGTCACATTGTTTCGTAGATACAGAGTGGCAGGGACATCGACGCGCAACCGCTTACCATGGATTCAGTACATGATTCTGGACGTAATTTTTACGTATTTTTTGCATTTTTTTTTACTGTAAACTGTATAAAATCATTATTTCTATCTAACCCAATGAGATTTTTAATTAAAAAATAGTAAATTCACTTAAAACAGCAATGTAAATAAAACTCGAAAGGGCAGCGCGCGGTATCGCGGTAGGTAGCGCGCGCCCGCGCGCGCGCCAAACGCGGAGCGTTTTGGTCGCGTTGTTTGTAATACATTGGGTACTCAAAAATTACAATTTTTAACCGGTCATTTCCGAGATGAATGACTTTCGTAATTTTATTTATGGCATTTTTCATTCAGGTGTAACCTTTTCACGACGTTTGCGTGGCGATGTCCCTGCCACCCTATATAGTTTTATGGCACTCTAGCACAAACGTGCATTTTCATCAAAGCTGAGAAACCGTCTCCAACATCAAGACACAGATACTTCGGCTCCAACTAGTACACAGTACACATAAAGATACTTAAGTTGCTGCAGAAATTAAACTGTATGTGTGGGGCATTAAATTAAGTTTTCGAAGTGACATAAGTTTAGGCTCGCACGCACCAAAAATCATTAAATGTGTTTAGCGCTAAATATATTTAAAACATCATTCTATCTCTGTCGTCTTCGATTGACAGAAACATACGTTTTAAATACGGTTAGCGTTAAATGCATGTCATTGTTTGTGTGGTCCCGGCCGGGTGGGTGTCACCTGCGGCCCAGCGCGCACCTGTGCTGTCTCTGGCCCTCTGCAGGGGCGGACATGGTCAGTGGTCCCTCACCTGTGCCTCGCTAGCCCTCTGCAGGGGCGAACATGGTCAGTGGTCCCTCACCTGTGCCTCGCTAGCCCTCTGCAGGGGCGGACATGGTCAGTGGTTCCTCACCAGCCCTCTGCAGGGGCGGACATGGTCAGTGGTCCCTCACCTGTCCCTCGCTAGTCCTCTGCAGGGGCGGACATGGTCACTGGTCCCTCACCTGTGCCTCGCTAGCCCTCTGCAGGGGCGGACATGGTCAGTGGTCCCTCACCTGTGCCTCGTTAGCCCTCTGCAGGGGCGGACATGGTTAGTGGTCCCTCACCTGTGCCTCGCTAGCCCTCTGCAGGGGCGAACATGGTCAGTGGTCCCTCACCTGTGCCTCGCTAGCCCTCTGCAGGGGCGGACATGGCCAGTGGTCCCTCACCTGTGCCTCGCTAGCCCTCTGCAGGGGCGGACATGGTCAGTGGTCACCTGTGCCTCGCTAGCCCTCTGCAGGGGCGGACATGGTCAGTGGTCCCTCACCTGTCCCTCGCTAGCCCTCTGCAGGGGCGAACATGGTCACTGGTCCCTCACCTGTGCCTCGCTAGCCCTCTGCAGGGGTGGACATGGTCAGTGGTCCCTCACCTGTGCCTCGCTGGCCCTTTAGAGGGCGGACATGGTCAGTGGTCCCTCACCTGTGGCGGCGCGTGGGGCTCATGACAGAAATGGTGTTGGAGCGCTTGGAGCGCGCCAGCGGCGGCAGCTCGTCGCGGCCCGGCGCGCGCGCACGCGCACTCATCCCTTCCGGCACCGTGCCGTCGCTGGCCGTCTGCAGGGGGCGCACATATTCGGTTACACATACGACTAAATTCTAGTCTCCGACACGAATCACTTTAATGTTACTTCAATATTACTGGATTTGATTTATAACAAATTGCTTTTAAGTAGTCCTTTTAAAGTAGTCCACCGAATTAAAATGATATATATTTTATTTGCATGTCTGTGTTAGGTTATATTAGGTCCTTACACATGAAATTGGCGTTTTATATGGAAGAAGGAAAACATTTGTTTTAAATGAAAATATATATTTAATCAATCAAAGTAAGTACCATTGTTATCTATGGACTTTCGCCATTTTATAGGTAGTTTCTTCTTTTGCTGAAAAATTTTTTATTATTTCATTGTCAACTCGGGTCTCCGGCCGTCTATGGGGTTTGTTCTGTAGGTCGAAATTCCCAGAACGAAAATGTTGGAACCAAAACCGTACCGTGTTTTCTTTTACAGTAACGTCTTCATAGATATCATTAATCCTTCGAGCTGTTTCTGCAGCGCTTGTGCCGCGTTGGAATTCGTATTTGTAAAAAAACATGATATTTTATCTTTTCCATATTGTGAACTGAACGATATTAAAGAAAAATAAAATTGCGCGAAAACAAATGGATCACTAAATTCGAACCACAAACTTACAAGCCTAAATCTATATATCATCATCTGCCTGCCTAGCCTCTTCCCAACTATGTTGGGGTCGGCTTCTCTAACCGGATGCAGCTGAGTTCCAATATTTTACATGGAGCGTCTGCCTATCTGATCTCCACAACCCAGTTACTGAGTAATACGAAACCCCTTGGTAAGACTGGTTGTCAGACTTTCGGGCTTCTGACGACCCTTAACGACTATCAAAGATCCATGAATGACAGCCGTGCTTTCCGAGGCACGGGGTCTTGGTATGTGAAGATGGTCACCCATCCACTAGCTAGCTTAACTTGATCGATCAATTCCTGCGGCTGTTATTACTTAGCCACAAGCCCCTAAATCCTATTATCCTACTAATTTTATAAACGTGAAAGTTTGTATGGATGGATGGATAGATGTTTGTTATTCTTTCACGCCAAAACTACTGAACCGATTTGGATTAAATTTGGTACACTGATAGTTTATAACCAGGATTAAAACATAGGATACTTTTTATTCCAATATTCCCACGGGATCGAAACTTATGTGGGTGAAACCGCGAGGCGCAGCTAGTCTATATACAGGCTGTCCCAGAACTCAACGTCAAGCCGAAACGGGGTGACAGGATTGATTGTAAACATCATGAGAAAATTCAGAAAAAAAAATCTATCCCATGCAGTTTGAAAATTATGGGCATTTAAGAAAAACCTAAAAATTTGGTAAATCTGGAACCATTTTTCGGTTATTGTGGTTAATTTTTATTATTTTTGTTCATTTAAACTTTGGAACCGTAACCCTAAATAATATTTCTAAGAATCACGGTCAAAAATAATGACACAATTGCCCCAAGTTTCCTAGAATTAAGACTTTGTTAAACTATGAATTTAAAATTTTCAAAATTTGTCGACATGGGATAGATTTTTTTTCTGATTTTTCTCATGATGTTTACAATCAATCCTGTCGCCCCGTTTCGGCTTGACGTTGAGTTCTGGGACACCCTGTATATATAAAACAATTGTCGTGCGTTAGTCTCGCAAAAAGTCAAAAATGGCTCGACCGATTGTGATAAGACTTTGTTAAGTTATGTGCGCGCCGGAATAGTCCCTAACAAAACAAAAAATTAAAAAGGCATTGCAATGCATATTTAGCTATTTTGAACTAAATTTGAATTTGGAATTCTTAACCAAACGCTAGATTTGAGATAAGTTGCCAGTTCGAAAAACGCCCACTTCATAGTAAGGACCTAATTAATATATCGATCAAAATATGATACACAACCGTAATAAATACGAGTATGTATTTAGTGTTTTTCCATTGTTTGCCTTATTTGATTAAGTATATTCGTGTATTTATGTATATTTGTTTGCGTTTATATTTAATTAGGTAAAGGGTATATATTATATTAAAAGTTTGTAATAGGTGTATGTGTATTTTTATATTTAAATATTTATTCCTCCTTTTTTTGTAATTGGACCTACTACTGTTTGTCTCTGCATCATCCAAAGGTTGACTGGTAAGTTGTACTGTATTATAATTCTGTACATACACATTTGATACGGTCGTGAATCATATTTTGATCAACATATAACGTGACACTAACCTGAAAATTACAAAAACCGTAAGAAAATTCGAATTTCGCGGGCTACCTTAACCTGTTCTACCGCGTTGTAGGTGTAAAGAGAGAAGTAATAAAGTAAACGGTGCATACCTTCTGCAGCTGGTGGTGGTGGTGGTGCTGCGGCGCGGGCTGCGCGGGCGCGTCGGCCGTGCCTGCACACGTGCGCGTTCTTATAGCTGCACAGCACGCACACGTCACACACACACTCGCCACACTCCGCTCACCGTGCGACACTACTGCATCGCGCGACTGAGCAGCGACAGATTACATCGACTACTTCGAAACCAGACGGGTTGCACCAGTCGCCCAGTTAGTCTTACAGTGAAGGTTTGGTGCGGTAGTTATGCTCAGTTAGTTATGTCACAATACACTCAGCGGCAGTAAATGTGGCCCAAACCCAAAACGAGAACTTGGGACCATGAGAACACGTGCCAAGTAGCTTCTCAAATTTTTTAAGTGTATAATTTTACATTAGGGTAAGCTGGAAAAATAACTTTTGTTAAAAGTTATGCCAGAGCCGTTTCAAACGTTGCCTACGAATGTAAGTTAAAAGTTTTCATCTTAATTACGAGCTGCAAAACTCTCTTTTTTTACGATTTTTTATTAATACGCCACATACTCGTAGGGCTTCGTAGGCCGCTTGGGCCTGCATGTTAATTTAGACCACAATTTCTGTTGCTGAGTGTATATCAAAGCTCTTCTCGTGTAACTGCTACTATTGGAACAGTTACTTGGTGCAACAGGAGTCAAGTAAGAGAATGTAACCTGCCGCGCTGACGCGACTTGCAGCTCGTTTACTCCGCCTCTAATGCTCTCTACACACCATACATCCAGACACACTGCTGCAGCAGACCTTCTACAAACGTTCATCATAGACACCGACGGTGTGTTGTCAGTTTGCTGTGTATAAACGCTCGTAGAAAGTGATCTAGTCGACATTATTATTTACGTCTGTTGTTACTTCTGTTATGTTTCTACATTATTGTTGAAAGTGCACAGGTTATGTTGGGTTATCGTGTGTCAGAGACATTATTTTGTAGCGATTCTTGCAATTTACGAAGACGTACTGTTACAATAAAGTAATGCTTCAAGATTTGCAGAATTCAATTAATAATAATTAGTTTTGTTATCGATCTTCACTAAGATGCATCAAACAAAGAGTTTTGTGTGTTTTTCTAATTATTTCCTTTCATCCTGGGAGCTACACTGAACATAGGCTTCCTCCATGGAGGTGCGACTAGACTGCAGTCTATTTACATCGATCGGTGACATCGACCGTGTGGATTAATTTACTGTGGCGCCTTCGATGATGTTCAGAGGCGATCAATATCGACAGGTCGACGACAATCGACCGCAATCTATATGCACTTTTAATTCTGCGATTTTATTATAGTATAGACTTGCGCCGACCGCCGTAGCGAACGGACGCGCGCAGCGGAAAGCTCCCGAGAGCCGACCCGCGCACGTCCAACGCAACACGGTCATCTAGAAATCGGCGAGATAAAAACAGTACGTACTATAGAACGAAATACTAAAGTGAATAAATAGTGAAATCATGGACTACGAGGACCCCGGGGGGGTCTATCCTCCGGGATTCACCAGAACACGTGAAACAGACAATATATATGTGCTCGAGAAACAATAGTGAAAGTTCATATAATACCAGTGACATGGACACGGACCAGCTAAATTTAACCATGGACAGAGTACAAGTGAAAGATAAAGTTAAAAAAGTGAAGCTGGACCTAAATAAGTTCAACAAAAACATAATACAGTGTTGGGAATGTGAACAATACTTCCAAACGGACGCTCCACTATGGGGTACCAATCAAATGAACGAGGAAAATTCAGTGCAAGTTGTGTGCAGAAAACTTTCTCATAAAGGCGACCACGAGCATTGTATCAAAATTTGAAAATGACATCCTAAAAATTGAAACTACGGTAACAATATACATAGCGTCGCACGATACCGGAGTGAGTAACTTTCGTGCATGCGTGGATTATAAAACAAAGAGAGAATTAATAACCCTACCGATAGACACCTTCACATCGGAGGAATGGTTTATCTGTAAGTGCGGTAAAAATCAATGCGCACTAATAAAAACCACGGCAGAGGACTCAAACTCGTCCCTAACTGTAAAGAAAGACAAGAAAAAACGAAACCGCAAGAACAAAACGACGAATAACAATACAAATCTGGGCGCTGGCTCGCATACGCCGGTGAAAGCGCATCAAGCCCGGCCACAACCGACAAATAACACGTGCAAGCCACCCGCCGCCCCCTGCCTCACCCTGGAGGGACGGGATAGCGCGCGAGCGTCTACGCTAATGAACAAAAGAAACAATACCACAATACCACCGCCGAGGGCCACATGGCCACGGCAGGTACCTGGGCGACCGAGACAACTCAGAGTTCGACCGCCACATGTTACACCCAGCGTGCGGTAAGCCAAATAGAGGCGAACAACACAGACACAATTTACAAAATACCAGTAGCGAACAGATTTGAAACGCTACAAAACGAAAATAGAGGAATAAAAAGACAACGTACCGGAACACAGGATAAGTACATCACGCCTGTTCAGAAAAATACATATATCCCTAGCATTATATATAATAAGGGACAAAAAAATAATGAAAGACCAACGCGCCTTCAGACTCATAAGGGAGGCGACATCAACAAATAACTCAACTCTCAGAGTGGCGAACGGACAAATAAGAATCAACCTGGGAAACTCATCAGCTCGGGCAGACATTCTCACCAAAATCAAGAATAATAGCCCCGAAACCGAAAGCTGACAGACAACCAGCGACAAATAAAATAGCATCTTGGAGGCATTCAAAACCGCCGAAAAAAAGTTCTTATGCGCTCCCTCCATAAAGGTAGAACCGTTTAAAGAAAACCCGAAACACATAGTACAATTATAAAAATGCTACGCATTTGACCACTCGAAACAGTCGTGCCACGGCCGGCAAGAGGAGTCACAGATCAAAATCAATACGCCCGAGGGCACACGACGACGATGGTCTGTAAAAACTGCAAGAAAGCCAAACAGATCAAACAAGAAGAGATTTAACGAAGAGAAGAATTAAACGCGCGGCAATCAGGCCAGGAGTCAGATATGCGGACGTCTCAAGCAAAGGACAGTTCCCCGCCTTGCCACAGGAGGAACCGGCAAAACCACTTGGTGAGCAGACAAAGCGACTACTGGTGAACGAAATAACCATAGAAAGCCTCCACCTGAGACTAGAACGAACGGAACAAAAATGAAGCTAATAGAAACCATGAATAATACATATCGACAGACTAATGGCTAACCACGATCAGAAATAAAATACAGAACCTCAAAATCCTACACCTAAACGCACAAGGATTGAGAAATAAATTCACTGAAGGAAAAACGCTGACCGAGAAATACGGGGCAAGCATAATAGTGATAAACGAATGCAAAATCGATTTCGACAAACAGAGATTTAATATGAACGGATATGACAAAATCACATACTCGCTTGAAGCCCACATAACTACGGCCATGTACATTCAAAGGGGACTGAGATGGACCGAAACAGAAGTCACCCCGGACTGGGGAGATGAGAGGAGAAAGATCGAAGGCATAGGCATTAAATTGTTCACAGACCATGCGACCGGACAGTACATAAAAATAAAAGGGGTCTACTTTCAAATTCCAAACTAACACCATGCCAGAGAAGCGCTCGAAGAGACTCTGGTAGACGAACCAACGATCATAATAGGAGACCTGAACCTACGGATGCAAGCCCTGAATCAAAGCAGAGATGCAGGCCTAGGCATTGTAATTAAGAGAGCAAAAAACGACGGAATTTGCTCGCTGAAACACGCCGGCGCACCGTCGCGAACGGCCAACCAAGGTAACGCAATTCTGGACACAGCGGTAATAACGCACCAACAGATCGAAGCACAAGCCAAACAGATAGAAAGCGTCGGCTCAGACCACCTACCATGGATACTCACTGTAAAAATCGGACACAACATAGAGGAAAACAAGTGTCGCAACATAAGAAGAATATACGAGAATGATGAGGCGAGGAAAGCATACCAACAAACCATGTGGGAAGGCTTCTGTGATCTGAACGAGGAAATAATCACGGAGGAAGACTGCGATAGATACGTCGAAACAATGGAAACATCCATCACAGCAGCCCTCGACGAACACGCACCTCTCAAAACAACAACGAGACGTGAACATCTACCACCGAAAATAAATGATAAGATAGACCACATAAACAAGCTGAAACAATTCATATGGCAAGCGAGACACCACAGCCCCAATCTACAACGAGAGGTGCGCGCTCTCTACAACAAAGCCAAAAAAGAAGCAGACCAAGCACTGAAAAATTATACCGAGAGGGGCTGGCTAGATAAGACCCAGAACCCGAACGACAACCGGTCGCAAATGTGGCGCATCCAACGTAACATGAAGAAACCAATCATGAAACTACCAAACATAACGGGCTGTACAACGGAAAAAGAGACGATCGACTCACTAACCGAGGCAGCAATAGGCCGGGATTGCGACGCAAGACGAGGGCACAGAACAAATGACCCCATTCCAAACAGTTGACCCAACATCAAAACAAGAAGTCAAAACAGCACTAAGCAGGTTCAAAAACAAAAATGCCCCCGGGCCAGATGGAATGAAGGCAGATGCCCTCAAACTCGGGGGAGAAGTCTTCACTGAGGCATTCGTGCCTCTCGCTAACTTTATATTGTCCACAGGTTACTTCCCTAAAATATGGAAAACCGGAGTATGCATCTTCCTGCACAGGACCGGCAAAGATCATCGCCAGGAATCATAGTATCGCCCGATCACACTGCTCAACATAATGGGCAAACTGTGCGAGCGACTGATCCAGAGACGACTTACCTCCACGGTAGACCGGCTGCAACCACCGTTCCAACACGGCTTCACGAGGGCAAGAGGTACAGCGACCCAGATCTTCCGCATCGGTAAAATAACCACAGACGCCCTGGCCAACGGCGACATCGTCTCCATGATATAACAGACTTCTCAAAAGCCTTCGACTCGATCAATCACAAATGACTGAAGGTCAATTCTCGTAATTTAAAACGTTCAAAATCTAGTCGCAGTCTCATCTCGGTGACAAACAAATGTCAAAATGTAGGGAAATTAGAAGTATTTTTTTGACAGATTGAGACTGAGATCAGACTGTGAACGTTATCAGATCAAAAAGCTACAAGACGTACCCAACAATATCACAAAAATCATAGAGAACTACCTCGCAGACCGACAACTGAAAGGCAGATTTAGAACAACCGCAACAGAAGGAAAACCGGTACCCCACGACGTGCCACAAGGATCGATCTTGGGACCAGTGATCTTCAACCTGTACGTGCTCGACATCTGGGACATACATGACAGAATTAAGGGACTCAAACTTTAATAGTATGCGGATGACCTCTGCATACTCAATAGAGCCACAAACCCAGACCACGCAACCATACGATCGGAATGGGCAGCAGAAGCCATCATTAACTACTACACGAGATGGGGGCTTAAATGCAACGTAGAGAAAACAGAGTGCATCATGTTTTCAAAGAAAAATAGATACCGCCCAGCGGTAAAATTAAAACAACAGACGCTACCATACCGAAAACAGATCAAATATCTCGGCGTGATCTTCGATAAACGTATGAGAATGAATCAACACACCGAAAAGGTAGTGAAGAAAGTGAAACAGGTCAGAGAAGCCCTCGGCCCGATAATTGGATATTACGCAAAAACAGCCTTAGAAAACAAATTGGCCATAATACAGGCCTGCATCCTGCCGCTGCTGGACTACGGAGTAGTTCAACTACTATCGAGGTACAGCTCGACAAACTTGAGTAAAATCGAAAGACAATATAGAATGGCACTCAAATGTGCTGCACAACTACCAAGAAGAACACCCACAGAGGCGATATGGGAAATGGCAGACATAGAAGCCTGGCACCTACGCGCTGAGGACTTAAATCGAAAGATGCTGGATAACATCGCCCAACTGGAAATAGAAGACCTCGAATCCCCCGGAGACGCATACCTGGCGCACGGAGAATTCTATCCCCTCAGAACCAATCACAGAATAGGTGAAATTGTCTACAATGCTAAAAAGAAAGAATACAAGCGATGGCCCACTAATAACACGGAAGCCCCGCGCCCCCTTAGAATAAGATAATTAAGACATTAGTAAATAAGTATTCAATAACAAATGAAATACATAATATTTTATTGTATAAATTATTAGGAATAAGTAAAACGCAGCAAATACAGATCCACCTAGGACATAAGTTAGCTGACTCACCCTTGCACGGCCCATCGGCCGCGAGGCCATGAATGTAAAACACAAGTAGGCAAATAAACATGATTCTGATTCTGAAATGTATGAACAACATATTCATGTACCATGTTTCAGACACATAAATTACTTTGACTTTTGACAAATTGACCTAAGAATATTCATCTGAAATGAAATGTACGTATAGTATGTATAATCCTGTGCCGTCCCGCAAGCGAGTGTCGCGCGAGTATGCGATCGTGTACATGAATGATGATTGATCGCGCAAGTGCGTCATCTATACATATTGTAAATTTAAGTGGCATCGTTTCATGTCTGTGCGTTGTTCTTCTAAACAACGTCATGGATTTTGACGCCGTTTTTAAAAACATTTAGAGAATTTATTCCGGTAGGTTTCCGTAATACATTAGTATTTAACTTCAATATCGATATGTCGTCAAATCGTAAAAAGCATGAAGGGGCGGGTCGCTAGTATTGATATAAATCGCGTACTCGCGCGACAATGGGTTTCGGTTAGGATGCGGGCTCTCGGCGCGGCGCACGTACCAGGGTCGGAGTTGTAGGTCATGAGGTGCGCGTGCGCAGCGTGCGGTGACGTGCCCGACATCTCCTCGGGGATGGCCTCGCACGACACGCGCATGTCGCTCTTCTTGGCCGCCTTTTTCGTGGCGTGCATCGACAGCGATGTACTGCTGCTACTGTACCGGGTAATTATACGTTTTATTAACGACCAGTGCAGCCGACGTGACAAAAACAAAATAAAAAATGATTTATCTAAATTGGGCTGAGAATCGACAGTTAATGAACGTCAAAATAACATAAGCCGATCCCCCAAAACGGCCTTCATCACTTCCTAGTGCTATACCTGGGAAGAAGTGTCTGTTCAGTTAGAAGAACTTGATTCCACACAATACTCGTAGTAGTAGTACCTATGCAAAGTAATTAAAATTACAAAACAAAGAAATACAAAATGTTAAATTAAATTATTTGCCACATATCACAATTAACAGTTGCCCCGCATATAGTTATTGGATGACATTTCATTTTAGCTCTTATTCGGTGTATGGAGCACGTGCGGAACGTGATTGCATTTCTAAAGTAATATTGTGTTAGCAACACGTCGCCGGTCACATGGCACGTTGCAGTATCGGCGGCAATCTGCTAATACTCGTATTCCGCGTACTTGATAAACAATGTAGTCGAAAAAGGCAGCTACAGTATACTGACGTGGGCTCGCAGCTAGGCAGCAGGATCATCTCGTCGGGGTCCACGCTGAGGTCGTCGGGCCCGCAGCTCACGAGCGCGGCGTGCGCGGGCGGCGCGCGCGCGCCCGCCTTCCACGACGACGACATCTCGGGCGACGAGTTGGAGCGCCGCACCGGGTGGCGGGACTTGCCCTGCGGCGAGGTGTGTTCATGTTATGTGTGTGACGATACGTTACCCTGCACGCCGTACGGGTCGTAAGAACACCTATCGGATAGCCGTCGTTACGCGTTCTGTATGACGAACCGAGTAACGTTGTACAAAAGTAACTGCTAGGGAAGAGACTTATTTTTGGTGTGAAAAATCACTGTTTACGGTAGCGCGTGATGTTATGCACCCGACACGTTGTGCTTATAGATGCATGCAGCGGTAAAAGGATCGTGGACGTATTTAAAGTTAAGTTATAACATTTAAAACTTGTTTCTTGTAAAAACAACGTCGAAAAAGTTGCAACTTTGACCTTCAATATCTTCGTAACCAGAAGGTTCCAGGGCAGAAAGTACCTGTTCCACAAACGAAGAAAATATCACAATATCGGGAAGAACAAGTGACTCTCGGCTTCGATAAGCGTCTTTTTACGCCCATTATTAATAGCGAGACGCGATAGTTAGCCGCACAAGGTCTGCGCTGCATGTTGACATGGTGTTTACGCCCTCAGTGGAAGTTACAAGTGCGTTCTACAGTAACGTAACGCAGACAGTACTCACCTCAGGTACAATGAGCAACATGTCGTCATCGTCGGTGGTCGAGGACGAGCTCTGTCGCTGCGGGGAGCCCGGGATGTTGATGGGCTGCGTGCTCATCCTACTGCCAGCCACACTGCGGCACAAACAATAACGTTAAATGAGGTGGTGGAGGTTCCAATTGGTCGTTTCCCACAGACAAGAGTCGGCAGGAAACTCCACGGTTGCTTATTTTTAAATTATTGGATTACAATGTTTTCGAATTAACTCTGTGTAACTTACTTCTGCGGCTGCATGATGCTGTGTGAGTGCACGTGCTGAGCCTTCCTGTCGCTGCCGACGACAGTGTCGGAGCTAGATTTGTGCAGATCCTGCGCGTGCGCCGGTTGCGGCCGCGTCGCAGACGACGAGGAGCCGCTTCGGGAGCGCGGCTCGCTGTCTGAACCCTGCGAGAACTTATCATCTTAATACGGGTTATAAGGGTCCATATACGCACAAACTGCTATCATTAATTCAGCACATTTTAGACCCACCAGCATTGAAATTTTGCGTCGGTTATGAAAAAAAAGAAAACTGCTGTGTACCCAGAGATAGTGTTTGTGGTGAGGATCAAATTCTGCAAGGGAATGATACCGGATACGTGTCAAATAAAATGTATTTTTGTTTTCTGAAGTGAACCACTCCTCAATGCAACTATCACACAGTAGGTCGAGGCCCACTGTCATAGAAACAATTAATATCAAACTCAAAGCATTTATAAATTAAACCTTTTACTTTTGAATTGTCAAGGACTCGGTCAGTTAGAAACATGAAGTTGCCCATTGCAAAGCGTCGTAGGTTCCTATGGAGAAGAATGTTCACGGCGGGGTGCCTCACCACGTCCCGGCGCGCGTCGCCCAGCCCGCCGGGAGGAGGCCCGCCCGGCCCGCCCGGCCCGCCCGGCCCGCCCGGAACGCCCGGCCCGCCCGGAACGCCCGGCCCGCCCGGAACGCCCGGCCCGCCCGGAACGCCCGGCCCGCCCGGAAGCCCGGCCGGCCCGAAGAGCAGCCCGGCCAGGCCGGGCGCGCCCGGCGACAGCAGCGCCGCCACGTCCTGCAGCGGCGACTCCAGCAGGTAGTCCCAGTTCATCTGCAACCGGCACAGGATCGCCGTTACTAACGAGGCCGTTATGAAGCAAAATAAATGCTCACTCTTAAAATAATGAGCTCGACGTCGTACTCCGGAGCCATTCGATTTAGTGGTGTGGTCTGTTTAAAAACTATACAGTAACAAATCTCATCGAATCAATTCTTGTTTTTACTTGTCTTGTTTAGATATTGATACCCATTACGTTTGCGGAGTTTTGCTAGCTAATTTAATTTGATAAGTTTGTACCTAGCTGTAAGCCTTTTTGTAAAAAAACCTTACATTATGGAAGGTAATAAATTAATATGAAACTCGACGACCTACCGAAAATCGCGGGCAAGACCTGGATGAGACTCGCACAGACAAGGGAGGCACGGCACTACAGGGAGGAGGCCTTTTTTTTGTTTTCGGGGGGAAACCTTCAAAAGGCACCCGACCTCCGGGGAGTGTGGGATTTTTACCTCACTAAAACCACTCCGGTGATCACCATCCGCACATAGGGGTGGTCCCGGTTCCTCTTAAAAGACCAATTCCGGAACCACCCCTGCGCAACGCCTGTAAGGCACATCCCTGGGAAGACTGTAAAGGGGCCTCCCCTAAGTCTCGCTATGCACGGCAGCACGTGGCCACTGTGCCACCGCCCCCCTGGGGTCGCTTGGTAGGCGGACCCACTCTATGCGCCCACGACCCCAAAGGTCCCACCTACCTTAATTGGTAAGCGGGTTTCGGCGTATTAGGCGCCAAGGCGGTTGCCTTCCCGACGCCTCCTTCTCGCTCGGCGGGGAGGCCTACACCCACCAGTGGGTCGAACAAGACGTCAGCGACGATGACGATGATTGTGAAACCAGGTAGTAGACACTAAGAGCTTCCCTTGTGGCCGTGCACACTGCTGGCCGGCCGTACCTGGTTCTGCATGCGCATGACCCAGCACACGTCGCCCGTGGGCGCGCGCACGTGCACCTCGGCCCAGTGCGCGCACCAGCACGGGCACTGCCCCGCCGCCGCCAGCTCGCCCACGCGCGACCACGACGTGTCGTCCGTGTCCTACGAAAAATCGACTTAAACTCAAAGTGTTTATTTCAATTAAACCAATTACAGCTACTTTCGAATTTTCAAAGGAGTCGGTCAGTCAGTGTTGAGACCGCTCGCGTTCCACTCAACATCGCCGCGCGTTGGCGGCAGTGGGCGAGGGGTGCGGGGACAGGGCCAGCCAGCCGGGCGGGCCCCGCGCCACAGGCCAGCCAGCCGGGCGGGCCCCGCGCCACAGGCCAGCTAGCCGGGCGGGCCCCGCGCCACAGGCCAGCCAGCCGGGCGGGCCCCGCGCCACAGGCCAGCCAGCCTGGCGGGCCCCGCGCCACAGGCCAGCCAGCCGGCCGCCGGCCCAGCGCGGGCCCCGCGCCACAGGCCAGCTAGCCAGCCGCCGGGCCAGCGCGGGCCCCGCGCCACAGGCCAGCCAGCCAGCCGCCGGGCCAGCGCGGGCCCCGCGCCACAGGCCAGCCAGCCAGCCGCCGGGCCAGCGCGGGCCCCGCGCCACAGGCCAGCCAGCCAGCCGCCGGGCCAGCGCGGGCCCCGCGCCACAGGCCAGCCAGCCAGCCGCCGGGCCAGCGCGGGCCCCGCGCCACAGGCCAGCCAGCCAGCCGCCGGGCCAGCGCGGGCCCCGCGCCACAGGCCAGCCAGCCAGCCGCCGGGCCAGCGCGGGCCCCGCGCCACAGGCCAGCCAGCCAGCCGCCGGGCCAGCGCGGGCCCCGCGCCACAGGCCAGCCAGCCAGCCGCCGGGCCAGCGCGGGCCCCGCGCCACAGGCCAGCCAGCCAGCCGCCGGGCCAGCGCGGGCCCCGCGCCACAGGCCAGCCAGCCAGCCGCCGGGCCAGCGCGGGCCCCGCGCCACAGGCCAGCCAGCCAGCCGCCGGGCCAGCGCGGGCCCCGCGCCACAGGCCAGCCAGCCAGCCGCCGGGCCAGCGCGGGCCCCGCGCCACACCGCCACGACAGTCAGCTGTTGTTCTCCTTCGTGCACGGCTGCGCTTGCGCGTCTTAATATCTCTCTTGTTTTAAATGTTCAACCGACCGTTGTAGTTTTACATCTTTTTATTTATTATACTTGTTATACAGTCCGCTATAATTTCACTTTGCTCCACCACGACCTGTCGTCGCGATCAGTCAGCAAGGTGAAACTAGTTGCCCATTGTAAGGCGTAGTAGGTTTCTTTGAAGAAGAACGGGCAAGAAAGCCCATGGACACTTTTTTAAATCAAAATATTGTTACCAAATATCGGTTACATCATCCATGTTGATATTACATATGTGAGAACGATGTAGAAAGACGTGCACGCTAAAAGCGCTCAGAGCGAAAAGTTAACAAAAAAAGTAATTAAAATAAACCGAGCTTTTTACATGGTAGCTTATAAAGTTAAGAGAACTGTACATTCCGTGACACCACAAACTGAACTCATTCATTAAACGTCCACACCCCTACTAACTGTGGGCTACGTTATGGACCGAGCAAACGACGAATTGAGCTAAATGGAATTGAAAAGAAAAGACAACATTTATATTTGCTAAAGTGCACGTTCGGCCAAGTATCAAGAGGACGTGCAACTCACCACTTCTTTGGAGACTCTGTCGAAGTGCTGTGAGAACTGGTTGAGCACCGCGGCGAACGGGTCGTTCGTCTTGTTGTTCTCCGACGAGTTTTGTCTGAAACCGTTGTATACACACGTTACTATATGACGTACGGGGGCAGGACTACGTGCTATGTACATGTGTGGACGTGCGATATGGTGGAAATAATTACTAAAATATTAGCATTCGACAATATGGAGCATAAAAAAAATTGATGTTACTGCAATATTGTAATATTTTAAATTCATTCTCTAAAACTTGCACAAATATTTATTTTACAAGGACTATAAAACATGCTACTAAGTAGTTAATATCTGATATAAATGATTTTAGCGCATACAGTTGGCGCTACCTATTTTAATAGTACATACAATGATCGAAAACAATCCTAAAAACGCAACAGAAAATGAGGTTCAGAACATTCAGATGATAAAACAGCACCCCTACTGGCAGTCTAGACAAACTCAAAGAGAACAAGGCAGCAAAGAGATGCGATGGCGAGTGCGGTGGAGGTAGCGGTGGAGGAGTGGAGTGGTACTCGTGGCACCTGGAGGCGTGTCCGCTGGGCAGCAGCGAGTCGGACATGCTGAGCGACGAGCTCGACGTGTCCGTGGAGCGCGAGTGCTGCAGCGAGTACCTGCTGTAGCTGCACACACGCGTGGAGTCAGCGCGCGCCTCGCCGGCGCAGGGCTACTCGAATGACACGTGGCGTGCGCTACCGTACGTGATCCTCATCACACTATCTATACTTCAATTCAGAATCTTACATGCCATTGCCGCCTCGCATCTACTTTTGTTGCGTAGGGTAAGTTTATTTGTGATCATTTGTATTAAAAAGGTCCTAAATAGACTAAAGCGGTTTAAACTTTGTCGTATATGACATTGCGCGTGGTTCCGAAACCTGATAAAGATCGGAGATTCTGAATTCAAGGTTACATGATTGAGGGCCGGGAAGGTGACATCTAAGCGAATTCGTTCCGCGAACAACAGTCATGAGTATTGAGTATTGTACTACAATTTGGGAAACAATTTTGAAAGCCTTGTAAAGTACAAGCACTGCTACGAAATGTTTTGATGCACAGTTTTTTTTTCGCAAAGAGAATATTGTAAAACCGAAAGAGATATCAGTCATAAAGAGTTATCATTCGAGTAACCCCAGGTTAGTAAGGAGAGCGAAGCGTTAGTCACAGCACTGGTACTGTAATTGGGAGTGAAGTCCCGCGGCCACACGCTGCTCGAGCAGACCGTTTGAATGTATTGTTGATAACCTTCCAACGACTGACGACGGCTTATTCGGACGAGGGGGACTGATTCAGACTGTTTCATCGATGTTGGTGAGTCCTCTTCACATATTTTGAGGGACTGCTAGACACATCATTAATTTATTAGCGGGGGTCGCTCCCCGCTAATAAATTAATGATGTGTCTAGCAGTCTTGACGAATGTCATTGTTAACAGTCGCCAATCCAATAACTCGTTAATTCAGCAGCTCTCCACATATCACCCGTGTGAAATGTTATGTGGAAATAGATATTGCAAAACGAATTTTAATTTGAAAACTAAGGAAGGTAGCGCATTTCACTTAGATAATGTTGTCAGAGTTTATAAGTATCGCGAATTATCTAAAACTTTGTCAGGCTCAACAATACATTCGACAGTCATCACCGTCACTTCACCAGTCACTCTTTCAACATGACAGCACGCGGTTGCGGTGACACATCGAGTTTCAGGAAGAGTTGGGTTTTGTAGAGCGTCGTCTCTGTCGCACACACGTGTGTCTCTTTCTAAAGCTCGATGTGCCAAATTTTCGGCCGGACAATGTGGTCGTACAGTGTACTTACCGCTTGACTTCGGGCGGGTTGGCCTGCGCGGGCGCCGACGTCATTTGTAACTGATGGTTCGTTGCGTGCGTTTGGCTCTCGCTTATTCCGTCGTTCACTTGTACCTGAGGAACAATAAGTGGTTGGTTGGTTTACTACCCACACAATTTTCCAATCACCGGTGTCACTTTCAGACTCTAATATATTCATTTGTTATTCTATCCATTCGCGTAACACCACACATCCCTCTTAGCATTCTCATCTCAGCTACACGCAATTGCCTTTCATTCATCCTTTAGTGGCCCAACATTCTGATCTGTACAAAACAGCAGGTCTAACCAACATTCTGATCTGTACAAAACAGCAGGTCTAACCATGGTTTTATATATCTTCCCCTTAAGTTTATGTGAGAGTCGCAGATTGTTCCCGTGGCCTGCCGCCATTTCATCCGTCTAGTCTTCATTCTGTGCTTAACAGTGTGATCTACTTCACCATCGCTTTGCACGAGTGAATTTTCAGTTACTGTCATACGTACGGCGGCGGGCGCGGAGGTGCCGGCGGGCCAGCCGGGCGCGCCGGGCCCCCCGGGCGCGCCGGGCCCCCCGGGCGCGCCGGGCCCCCCGGGCGCGCCGGGCGCGGCCAGCGGCGGCAGCGGCGACGCCACGCTGTCCGCGTGCTGCTTGCACAGGAATGCACATCTGTGAGAAATAACACATTGTTGTACAAATAAACATTTATAAACAACACTCTAGAAAACTTACGTATTTGATCCACTCGGTGTATGTTAATGATATTATAAAAGTTCCCGTCACTGATGTTTACATAGCAAGTAGGTACCATAATTAAAGTGTAAAATAACTTTATATTCGGAAGTCGGCAACAAAAAACTTAAACACAGAACCAAAGAAACCGACTTATATAACTCAATAGCTTCTGCCCGCCACTTCGACCGCGTGACATTTCTTGCTTCCCCCTACGTGACTTTTTGTTTTTGCTCGGCTCCTAAGGCTCCTAGCGTGACTCTAAGTATCCTATAGCTTCCCTCAAAATTATCTATCAAATGTAAAAATAGTTTATTGACTACTATATATGACTTCGAGTTCCTAAGATTAGCGCTTTCAAACAAACTGTTCAGCTTTATTATTAGTATAGATACTGTGTGGTCTTCATTGTCTTTTCGATTGTACGAGGCTAGATTGAACCTTATGCTAGTACAAACGCAACGAATTCGATCAATATCACATCCACATTTACAATATTGTTGCGCGCCACAAGTTACCTAGCTACCAAGTTACTAGCGCCATCTAGTATCGAGTAGCAGAACTAATAGATCCTTCCAGAAGTTTCGATACTAGAATTTTCTAGAACTATCGACATCTGGTCAGTTGGGGCCGGTATGTACTCGAACATTCTAGATGTTCTACAATAGAGGGTTCTAGAACTATCTGCGGCATTATATAAGACGCGATCTCTCGACGAGGCGAACAGAGTTAGACAAGCGATACAAGTGAATACATCGAAAGCGATCTTCAAGTGCGACTTACGTGCAATTGTGTTTTATAATTAGTGTTTGAGTTGTTATTGGTGTTGTTTAATTAAAGTGTAAATTTTGGTAGTTTATATCGGCAGTTTTAATTGTCACGAACCTCGAAGCTCGTAACAATATGACTACTATGTCCACTGACCGGTCGCAGAGTCCTTGTTTGATGGAGTTCTGCAAACAGCCCGCCGTGGTGATGGTGACGAGCTTGTGGCCTACCAGCCACGTCATTGACTGTCCGCCAATGAACAGGAACTCCGCCGTGTCGCTCCTGAAACGAGCACAGGTTTTCTTTTTTGTCTATTCGTTAGGAGCAAAAAACAGTAATTTGGTAAAAAAAAAAAATCGGTAAACATAAAAAAAAGAACTCACATTATCGTCCGCAGATGTGAGAGCATTCGTACATCTATTGTTTGGGGGTAATTTGTTTTAAACCGTTATAATAAATAAAAGGATATAAATAAATCTACCTTAGGCTGTAAGTTCTGCGCCAATGGTCTGCTGGCACCGTGCCGTTGATTACCACGATCACTTGCAGAGTAGTTAATATGAGCGCTAGTTAAGGTGACAAGTAAAAGTTATATCACACATGATACACATGGTGCGATATCTCCGTGCCTTGGAAAGCACGTTAAGCCGTTGGGCTTGCGCCTGATCTCTCTCCGGTCGTGTTGGATTACGTGCCGACCCGTCGGACTATCGGAGTGAGGGAAGAGAGGGCGTACCTGAGTCTGCGCATATACTTGTGTACTATAAAATCAGACAGGTCTCGGTGAGCTCCACGTGGAAGTACTCACCTGTGCGGCTTGACGCTGCAGGGCGTGGTGGTATAGCGCGCCAGCAGGTCGAGGCAGGTCTCGGTGAGCTCCACGTGGAATGCGGCAGAGGCCGAGGTGGAGGCCGACGTGCCGCCTGAGCGCCCGCCCAGCGACACGCGGGACACTGCTTTTGAACCCTAAAGACAACACAGCTGTTTAAGAACACAGGTAGATTCGACTGCAGAAAATAATAGATGATAATGAATATCACCCTATGTATAATGTCTACTTTTTATCTAGAAAAGAAAGAGAAAGAAAAATATTTTATACTGCACAAACAAAACGCACATTAAAAATAAAATAATAATAAAAAAAGACAAAATACGCATAGTCAAAAGCGTCGTACTCAAGCATAAAAATGTTGACACTTGTCCATTGCTTGATGTCAGGGGCCAATGACAACACACATTAATTGACATTAACAATACAGGCATTGACAGATGACAACAAAACAACGATTCTGTCGACAGTGTGCTTTTGGATAACACGTGCGTTAGAATGAATAATAAAAAATAAAAATGCGTGCGTGATATTGTGTTTATTGTGACTTGTTATTGTGATTGTTTGTGTTTTGTCTCGTAGTTACCTGCTAGCAGTTTTTCTAGTGTTTTTTTTTTAACTTGTGTCACGATTATCCTTATTCAATATGAATATGGATAAAAATAAACCCCCAGACCCTCCTGATGATATACCTGTTACCGCCCTATACGGCTTCTCTACATCCATCCCAAGTCCCACCCCCAATCCATTAAGCCAGTCTGCAGAGAGAGAGAGAGATCCTGGAGTCCCTGATCCTTCCCTCCCAGAATTCCCAGTTTAACATTCGAAAACGCCCCGTAACGTAAATATAAATATAAACGTAAATCCCGATTTAGGTTAAGTTTTAAATAGCACACAAATAACGCACATCACAGTCACGTAGCTGTATTGCCAACCACTATTCTGTGTACTACTATTATATATTTCTTATTATAACTCATTTTCTGTTGCTTATTTCATCTTAATATTAAGTATGCATCATTTAGGAATAGCCTCAGGAATAGCTGATAATGCTGTATCATGCTACCTAATTTCCTTCTACCCACAAGTACATTTTTAATTTTAAAATTTAAATGAATAACGTTTTAACCGTTACATTACTATTGATTTTGACTGTTTTCTTTTTGCTCAAGCTTGCTTTATATGTAAATTCCGTTCTGGTTAGTACCACGACGTCAGTACTACTACTATTAGATAGGTATCTCCTCTTCGTTGTCGTCGGTGGTACCCCAGCACGAAGTTATCAGGCCGAGTTCTAATCAGCTGGAACGGTGGTTTCCAGGTTTTCACTTCTACGCTAAGCCTTCGTCGGCATCAGCTCAGTGTCCGGCTACCTTCGGACCGAGGGCACCCACGTCGCTTCACCACCGGTGTGCCGTGCAAGTCGGTCGGGCTGTGCCATTAAATGCCCTTGTGACGTCACCGTACAGCTCAGCACTGAACTTCGGCCAACTTCCATCTCCGGCCAGCGGCGGGATTTCGCCTGCAACTACAGGAGAGTACCTATCCATGCAGAAGTGGCAACAGACATTTGTAACCCACGACCCACAAATCTTTGTGAGCCTCCGACTAGCTTTATTCTTAATATAGTTTTAAAGGTACATACCCGTTTTTTTATTCTGTCGTCATTTATTAAGGTGGGAATCAACGGATGGAAGCTACAAGGTCGATCTCCACCGGCTCTTAGGTCGATCTCCACCGGCTCTTAGCTAATATTAATTAATTGATATTGAACGAGACACAATAGAAGTTTTATTGTCATCACGTCAGGGGGCGCAGTGTTAGATTAGGTTTAGTGTCCCGTAAAATGTGTTAAGAATGTTGGAAAAACGTCAGTCAATAGTTTGACAATTAGGGACGCCAGCGCCACCAAGCGGCGCTCGACAGACTCTACAACATACCGCTGGACGAGAGTGAAGCGCAATTTGTCGACGGCGGTCGATGAGTGAACACGTTTAGAAACTGTCGCGCGTTCCGTATAGTGTGTTGTGTACCTACGTAATACCTTTTACGAACAAATTAATCACACTAGCGAATCATATGCTAGTGTGATTAATTTGTTCGTAAAATTATAATTTGATTTGAACTACAATCGGTTTTTCTATTGGACAATAACCAACACTACCCTACCACTACCCACTAGTTAAAATATGGCTGATGATAATGAGATACATGTAGTTTCTCCGTCACAGGAAGGTGTGATAATCGAATTCATTACCCGTTTTATGTTATTCCTTTATCTTCTTACTACCCAGCAATCGTTCCTAGGTCGTCGGCCAGGCCGTCGCGACCAGGTCGTAAGTTAACACACCACTTTCAAGTGGTTAGTATATAGTGGTTAGTAGTTAGCTCATCGCCTACGAGTAACTTTTTTTTTTTTTTAACTTGGATAAATGCTCATGCATTCTGCACTACCACGGGGAGATAGTGCAGTTATGTGGGACTCAAACCCACTGAAACTCCACGGTGTCCTCTGCCGCTTACGGCGGGAACACAGGCACGCCTTAGCACTCATCCGTGAACCCGCCGCGGCCGTCCGTCACCGGACCCTCCTCTGGGGATTACTCCCCATCACCGGCGCACCAGAACACATGGCACGCCGTGACCACCCCAGGGACCAAACCAGCACATGGGCGCCAGACGACCGCGTGACTGGGCACCCTTGGTCCCCCTGCGACGGGTCAGGTCATTGGCCCCGCCGCCTGCCAATTTTCGGCCGCAGAGGATAGGGAGAGCGGCCAACGTCATACCAACACTCCTCTTCCCCTGCGGCCCCACCGCGTCCGCCATCAGACGGTGGCGACCCCGTCAAGGCCGCGGAAGGTTGGGAGAGCGGCGCACCGCAATACCGGCACTCCTCCCCCGCCGCGGCCTCCATTCCTCAGCCGTGATGCCTCCCATACCACATCACGGCCCGCCTCAGTTGCGATGTCGCCCAAGCGGCACCGCAACCTACTTGTTGGCCGCTACGTCGTCGGCTTACCGGCAAAGCCCTGACGAGCGGCCCCTCCTCGGGTTCCTCTTAGCTTCACCGTGGTTGTCCAAGCCACGGCTAATGAGCCCCCCCGCCTCGACAATGCGGGAACCCACTGGGGGGCCTACGAGTAACCTAACCTAACCACTCGAAAGTTGCGTCTCAACTTGCGACCTTGTCGCGAGAATCTGGCTACATGACGTAGGAATGATTGCTGGGTGGTAAGGAGGTAAAGGGATAACATAAACCAGTTAATTAATTCGATTATCACAATTTTTTAAAATATTTCAATAATATGCTAATTCGACCTTTGCCAGCATTATCGACTGTTTCATGAGCATCTCTAAATATTTTTTAAATATTTGTACCTCGTTAGATAGCTGATTAAATTAGGATGTCTTTCCTGTAATTTGTACGCTTAATGTCATAGTAACATTTTGAGATAACTGGTGTTATAGTTCATGTATGTAGATGATTTTTGGAAATGGTTAATAAACTTCTTCCTGTAACTTTTAACTGTTTGATGTTTTAGAACATTTGGTTAGATCGAAACATTTGTTAAAGTATCAGGTATCCAATGGAATAGCAATGAAACTGTATCAAGTTGCCTGCAAGACCGCAACCTTCCGCGTATACCGCAACACAAACACATGTGTTGTTGAAACTTTGTTTCCCGTGCACACAAGGTTGTTGAGGAACAGAAAACCAGTTGCTCAAAGGGTAAATAAAAACGTTCAAAATCTAGTCGCAATCTCGTCTTAGCGACAATCAATGTCAAAAATGTAGGGAAATTAGATGTATTTTATATTAAGACTGAGACTAGAATGTAGTTATTCTTAAAAATACGGGAATTCCCCCTCAGGTGTCTGACGACGTGTGCTGCAAGTGTGCTAAGAATGACTCACCAGACTCGAGCTGCGCTGCCTGTTGGACGAGTCCTCGTTGGCGCTCTGGAAGTGGTTGCTCTTGTACTGTAGCTGCTCCTCGAACGGCATGATGATGTAGTTGTGCAGGCCCTGCGACCAAGCGAGCGGTCAGTTGCGACACAGTCGTGCGGCGGTTCATGGTCGGCGGAAATGGGACCGAATAGTTCCGTAATGAGAAAGCTCTGAGAAGGCGATCCCACTAATATTGTAAACTAGCTATCATGTTAAAATATCGAGATTTATGTAGTGTAACCTATTAACACTAGAGGTTAAGTAAACTGTTACTACTAAAAAAAATTCTATAAAAGATTTCTATTCTATTCTATAAACCTTTCGGAATAAATTCTCATTCATTCATTCGCATTCAAAACCATAATGCCGTTAAAAGAACTAAGCCGTCACACAGACATACGAAAAGCGACTTTGTTTTATGCTATGTAATATGCACCGATGCGGAAGTGTGTATTGGTTTGTTATTCCATAACGTAGCAACACCATTAGTAGGCCGGACTGCCGGAATGACACCTGAGGCTACTTTTCATCTTGGAGCAAAACACAGGTAAAAGCTAGTATTATTTTATAAGTATCTTTGTTAGGACAGATTTAATATGAGGGTACAGAAATGGCGAATGAAACTCACGTGTATAATAAACCGCACGAAGTTCCGCCTGTAGGACAGCCGGCACTTGAGGAACCACGCGGCGATGACGTGGTGCGCCAGCGACACCACGTAGTGGTTGTAGCGCGACGGGTTGGTGTAGGGCAGCAGGATGGCGAACACAGACATGTACTGGTCCTCCACGAATGACGCGAACACCTTCGGTAGCCGCGTCAGTGCTACACAGTTATGGATATCAGAGGAAACAGCACGACGACACGAACTGTCTTAAACCAAACAATGACTTCCACGCGAGCCATCAACGTCAAGCATGGATGCAGTACAAGAATTGCAAATCAGAAATACAGTACACAGTGCAGTACCGTCAAGAAAGCACACGGAATTTTAGACACGCGTGTCATACAGAAATAGGCGGCCAAGAAAATGTACTACAAAGCCAAACTTTTCGTAAAAACCCGCGCACGACTGTTGCTGCAGTCCATTAGTCTTATCAACATGCATATACTAGCGACCATAGCGACAAGATTAGTGGTACTCACTGGACAAGAACTCGAGCATGGGGCTGGCGATAGCCTTGGTGTCTGAGATCTTGGACAGGTCCAGCAGCACCTCTGGTAACATCTTTACCATGGTCTCGCGCATCTCCAGTGTGAAGATGGTCAGCGAATTGATGTAAGGTTGCGGCGTTCGGAGCACTGTGGGGCAGACATGATACATTTATAGGTAGCAAAAGTGATGAAGAGTGTGGGAATCGGTAAAAGATGTCTATCCTCAGGTTCAGTGGGGCTGGCAAAATGCTGAAGACGCCTATTCCAACTCAGGCCTTAACACTCACGTTATTTTGGGGGTAGAAATCAATTATTTCAATTATTGAGAAAGGGAACTGCGTTGTACTCACCCATGCCGTACTTGAGCAGACAGCGTACTATCCTCTGTTGCGTCTGCGGCTCGAGGTAGCTGTGGTAGGGCGCGAGGGCGGCCAGCCCGGGCAGCGCCGTGCTGTGGAACTCGGAAATTAATACCTTTTGACCGTTTCCCAGTCGGAGGCACTCGGGGAAGTTGAGGCTGCGATCTGATATCTGTAACACATTAGATGAATGCCATCAGTTTTGTTTTAAAACTATTCATTCCATTCCCTTTCAGGTCCGAACTCTGACTGGAAGCGAAAGGAACGAGGCAGCAAGGGAGCTTCTCGCGCGCCCTAACGCAACATACGCCTGTGAGCAGCTCGGCGCTAGTTACCATGGAGCAGAGCGTGGAGCCCAGCACGTCGAGGTCCTGCGCGCGCCGGCCCAGCACCAGCGCGCGCGCCTGCAGCAGCTGCGGCAGCGCGCGCAGCAGGCGCGCCAGCACGGGCCAGTCGCTCTCGCGCGCCCTAACGCAACATACGCCTGTGAGCAGCTCGGCGCTAGTTACCATGGAGCAGAGCGTGGAGCCCAGCACGTCGAGGTCCTGCGCGCGCCGGCCCAGCACCAGCGCGCGCGCCTGCAGCAGCTGCGGCAGCGCGCGCAGCAGGCGCGCCAGCACGGGCCAGTCGCGCTCGCGCGCCCTAACGCAACATACGCCTGTGAGCAGCTCGGCGCTAGTTACCATGGAGCAGAGCGTGGAGCCCAGCACGTCGAGGTCCTGCGCGCGCCGGCCCAGCACCAGCGCGCGCGCCTGCAGCAGCTGCGGCAGCGCGCGCAGCAGGCGCGCCAGCACGGGCCAGTCGCGCTCGCGCGCCCTAACGCAACATACGCCTGTGAGCAGCTCGGCGCTAGTTACCATGGAGCAGAGCGTGGAGCCCAGCACGTCGAGGTCCTGCGCGCGCCGGCCCAGCACCAGCGCGCGCGCCTGCAGCAGCTGCGGCAGCGCGCGCAGCAGGCGCGCCAGCACGGGCCAGTCGCGCTCGCGCGCCCTAACGCAACATACGCCTGTGAGCAGCTCGGCGCTAGTTACCATGGAGCAGAGCGTGGAGCCCAGCACGTCGAGGTCCTGCGCGCGCCGGCCCAGCACCAGCGCGCGCGCCTGCAGCAGCTGCGGCAGCGCGCGCAGCAGGCGCGCCAGCACGGGCCAGTCGCGCTCGCGCGCCCTAACGCAACATACGCCTGTGAGCAGCTCGGCGCTAGTTACCATGGAGCAGAGCGTGGAGCCCAGCACGTCGAGGTCCTGCGCGCGCCGGCCCAGCACCAGCGCGCGCGCCTGCAGCAGCTGCGGCAGCGCGCGCAGCAGGCGCGCCAGCACGGGCCAGTCGCGCTCGCGCGCCCTAACGCAACATACGCCTGTGAGCAGCTCGGCGCTAGTTACCATGGAGCAGAGCGTGGAGCCCAGCACGTCGAGGTCCTGCGCGCGCCGGCCCAGCACCAGCGCGCGCGCCTGCAGCAGCTGCGGCAGCGCGCGCAGCAGGCGCGCCAGCACGGGCCAGTCGCGCTCGCGCGTCAGCGCCGACGCCAGCAGGCGCGCCGCGCGGCCCACGGGCAGCAGGCACGAGCCCTGCCACATACACGGATTCATTAGGTGTCTGGACGTGGATCGGAACATACGCCACATGTCGATGATTCGTTCCCGTAAGTTAAGTACGATGCGAAGCTGACTAAATAAAGATATCTTCCCCGTAATTTATCCGCTTAATGCCATGATAACATTTTGAGATAACTCGTGTCGAAGTTCACGTAGGTAGAAGATTTAAAAATGGTAAATTCTTCTTCCTTTAAGTTTGAACGCGACGAACATACCTGCGGCAGCTCCTTGGGCGGCTGCGCGGGCGGGTGGCCGCGCTGGGCGGGCGGCTCCACCATGAGGAAGGGCGAGCACACGGGCCGCACGCGACGAACATACCTGCGGCAGCTCCTTGGGCGGCTGCGCGGGCGGGTGGCCGCGCTGGGCGGGCGGCTCCACCATGAGGAAGGGCGAGCACACGGGCCGCACGCGACGAACATACCTGCGGCAGCTCCTTGGGCGGCTGCGCGGGCGGGTGGCCGCGCTGGGCGGGCGGCTCCACCATGAGGAAGGGCGAGCACACGGGCCGCACGCGACGAACATACCTGCGGCAGCTCCTTGGGCGGCTGCGCGGGCGGGTGGCCGCGCTGGGCGGGCGGCTCCACCATGAGGAAGGGCGAGCACACGGGCCGCACGCGACGAACATACCTGCGGCAGCTCCTTGGGCGGCTGCGCGGGCGGGTGGCCGCGCTGGGCGGGCGGCTCCACCATGAGGAAGGGCGAGCACACGGGCCGCACGCGACGAACATACCTGCGGCAGCTCCTTGGGCGGCTGCGCGGGCGGGTGGCCGCGCTGGGCGGGCGGCTCCACCATGAGGAAGGGCGAGCACACGGGCCGCACGCGACGAACATACCTGCGGCAGCTCCTTGGGCGGCTGCGCGGGCGGGTGGCCGCGCTGGGCGGGCGGCTCCACCATGAGGAAGGGCGAGCACACGGGCCGCACGCGACGAACATACCTGCGGCAGCTCCTTGGGCGGCTGCGCGGGCGGGTGGCCGCGCTGGGCGGGCGGCTCCACCATGAGGAAGGGCGAGCACACGGGCCGCACGCGCGTGGTCGCCGCGCCGTGCAGCGGGGCGCCTGCGCTGTCGTAGCAGAAGCCCACGCAGTTGAACTGGTTCGCGCGGAGACCGAACAGCATCTCGTATATCTGAGGAAACACGAACTTACTGAATAAACTAAGTGAAGTGGGAATATGGGCGACGCAAGGTAGAACGCTCTCAGGTCGAGCCGAGCGACGACCGTCGCAGGCTGGCCAGCGGAGCTGGCTGTGAGTAACCGAGGATGCACTTAAATGACTTGTGATCGGAGTGGTCTATGTAGTTAATTATCAGATGAGCTAGGAGCCATTTCGTCATGCTTTGCGACTCGAATAATTTTATATAAAAATTAAAAACTAAATGGTTTATCTATCTATCTATTAGTCAATCAATACAAAAAATGAGTAAATATCAAAACAAATGAACGCTACAGCCGCTCACCATTATCCGTATGTCCGGGTGGTGCATGAAGAGCGCGTGGCGCCGGTAGTGGCTGTCCAGGTGGTCCAGCAGCACGAGGAAGGCGCGCGCGGGGTGCGCGGCGGGCGCGGCCAGCAGCTTGCAGTGCAGCAGCTCCAGCAGGCCGCGCGCCGCCAGCGCCAGGTCCGTCACGTCCGCGTCGGCCGGGATGGGCACCTCCGTCACGTACATCTCGAAGGGCCGGTTCAGGATCTGCCGCCGGAAGAGAAACAGGTTCATCATTAACGCCAGATAGATACTGTCTGACGCTGGTATTCTAATGAGCCTATGGGACGAGTGCCAGATAAGTATCGAACAGTTTTAACGTAATACATATGTAAACGTAAATAAAAGAGAAATCAAATATAATTAAGTTATTGTACAGGTTCTGATGAAAATAATAGAAATTTATTTTACTATTACTTGCAGGTCATGCAATGTTTCACTTGATCACCTTGTGTACTTACGTATTACATCTGGACGGCACTTACCTTCTCCAGCAGGTCGATGAGGTCGGTGCAGGCGTCCGAGTTGGAGGACCGCGCCAGATCGGTGATCGCGCGTGCTGCCGCGGCCCGCAGCGCGCAGTCTGCGTCCAGTGCGCATGAGGTCAACACCGGGATGCCCACCAGCTCGATTAACTCCTCGCCGTATAGGTACCTGGAAAAGTAGGGTAGACTTCTCACATTTAACAAATTATGGTTCAAAAGTGGAACATTTCCAAAAAAAACTTATCTCCAATTCAACCTATTTTGGCAAATAAAATATCAGAGACGATGCAAATTAGAGGTAAAAAGTTAGCAACAAAATGTTCGTTACGTCTCCATGGTTTTTGTGGGCGCCCACAACAAAACACGTAGCGCTCCGCCAGCGCCAGCGCCGCCGGCACCCAGGCCGCGCCGACGTAATAGGGATCCTGACCTGTTCCGCTTGATGAAGGCGCCGATGGCCTGCAGCGTGTGCAGGCGCACGGCGCGGCGCGGCTCGTGGCGCACGTAGCGCTCCGCCAGCGCCAGCGCCGCCGGCACCCAGGCCGCGCCGACGTAATAGGGATCCTGACCTGTTCCGCTTGATGAAGGCGCCGATGGCCTGCAGCGTGTGCAGGCGCACGGCGCGGCGCGGCTCGTGGCGCACGTAGCGCTCCGCCAGCGCCAGCGCCGCCGGCACCCAGGCCGCGCCGACGTAATAGGGATCCTGACCTGTTCCGCTTGATGAAGGCGCCGATGGCCTGCAGCGTGTGCAGGCGCACGGCGCGGCGCGGCTCGTGGCGCACGTAGCGCTCCGCCAGCGCCAGCGCCGCCGGCACCCAGGCCGCGCCGACGTAATAGGGATCCTGACCTGTTCCGCTTGATGAAGGCGCCGATGGCCTGCAGCGTGTGCAGGCGCACGGCGCGGCGCGGCTCGTGGCGCACGTAGCGCTCCGCCAGCGCCAGCGCCGCCGGCACCCAGGCCGCGCCGACGTAATAGGGATCCTGACCTGTTCCGCTTGATGAAGGCGCCGATGGCCTGCAGCGTGTGCAGGCGCACGGCGCGGCGCGGCTCGTGGCGCACGTAGCGCTCCGCCAGCGCCAGCGCCGCCGGCACCCAGGCCGCGCCGACGTAATAGGGATCCTGACCTGTTCCGCTTGATGAAGGCGCCGATGGCCTGCAGCGTGTGCAGGCGCACGGCGCGGCGCGGCTCGTGGCGCACGTAGCGCTCCGCCAGCGCCAGCGCCGCCGGCACCCAGGCCGCGCCGACGTAATAGGGATCCTGACCTGTTCCGCTTGATGAAGGCGCCGATGGCCTGCAGCGTGTGCAGGCGCACGGCGCGGCGCGGCTCGTGGCGCACGTAGCGCTCCGCCAGCGCCAGCGCCGCCGGCACCCAGGCCGCGCCGCCCGGCGCCAGCGCCGCCGCCCGCGCCGACACCAGGCGCATGGCCGACGCCTCCTGCGGACACACGGACGTCACAGCGGGCTGACCTAACTTAACGCTGCTGTCTGTTCCTAAAGTATCTGATGAAAGTGTAATCAGACCCGTTCAGGTTAACTTCTTACACGATCGCTCACTAAAGGCAAGGTAAGTAACGCATAGATCGGTATTTAGAACTTTAAATCTAGCGACATTTTTCAAAAAAAAAATGTTTAGATAATTGTTTTTGTGAAAATAACATTAATAAATAGTTTTTAATTAAAAAAAAAAAAAACATATTCTAAGGAAAACAAATTACGATAAAAGCTTTATGAAATATTTTACGAAAACAAATTAAAATACTTAACTAATATATAACGAAAATTATTTCTCGTCTACTACATTTTACATCGGACTAAATACAAAGTAAAATATAAAATAAAGGTACCGCATGTAACACACAAACTTTACAAACTTATGAGTAAAAAGTGCAAATCGATAATTTTGTGGCAACTCTCGCGCATCCATGTTAGCGGAATCCTTTACCGGTACTTTGTACGACACAGACGGGATGAGACGGCGCGCAATGACGTCAACGCGCGGTGCCGGACACTGATAGTGTTGTGCAATACGTTAATACTAGATAATAGGTAATTTAATAATAAGTTCTTTTCGCATCAAAAATCTTAACATTTTAGGGACTAAAATAAATAATACTAAAATTGTATTTCCACATTTATTTAAAACGTACGAGAAATTAATACGAGATTCTTGTGGTATCCCGTACAGTAGAAGAGAAAGTTGAGTATACTAATATAATTCATACTCTTATGGCAATTGTTTTTTTAATATAAATTAATTCAGGTGAATTACTAAAGGCCTAACTAAAATAGACACAATTGGCTATTTGACAGATATTGCAATAAAATATGAATTGTTTTTGGTAGGATAGTTTGTTTGTACAACCAAATACTTCACTAAAAAGTTGGCAATGCAAACAAGGAAGCAATAAATACACACACACTTGCACTTTCATTACGAGTGACAATCATAGCAAAACATCCCGCGCGTAAAAGAGACAAAAATAGGTCAGTTTGTTGCATCCTAAATTTTTGCGATCGGAAATGGGGCCTCTAAAAAACTTGTTTTTTCAGTGCGCCGACGCTGCCCTTTCACAACGTACGATGATTTGTCGAATTCGCGCGCTGACAATTGTGATTTTGTTTTGTTATTGTGATACGACACTAAATAAGTTTAAAACAGTATTTCTTTTTTTTTATTGTGACAGGACACGTAACTTTTTAATTTAATTTAATTTAATTTAATTTATTTTATTTAATTTAATTTTATTTTATTTAATTTATTCATTTTTTTTCTGTGTGATTAACTGTTTTTTATTGTGATAGGACATGTAATTAAACTATTATTTATTAGTTGTGTGTGTTTGTAATTAAAGTGTTCAACAATGCCTCGTGTAACTTACACGGTGCGGCGTCAGAATACACTGACATGATTTTAATTTAGGTACGCCGAACGCCCGCCTCGACAACGAGATAACACACGCCGCGCTCCGGCGCGCGCGCGACGTTGCCACTTTGTTACCTAGTCATCTAAGGTCAGTCAAATTTCTTTACAAAGGCTGCTTACGTTTTATTCTGATTTGTAAGCTATGTATTTAGTTTCTTTGAAAAATATATTTTCTCTATTTTGGCGCTTTTTATTTTTATACCGTATCGAATTAATACTAAACGCGTATAGTATACGTAGTGTAATTTAATGCCCCTCTGTCGTATCAACTCTGTATATTTGAATTACTCTTTTTAATATAAAATCTGCTATTATCTAACGATGTAATTTCTAGTAATGATTACTAAGTAGAGAAAAAGGGTGAAACATGGGTGAAAATTAATACAATTCAATGGTACGAGTACTTATAAGCAATTTTTATTCGTAAACCATGCACAACTAAAATGTATCGATATATACTTTTGCCGTCACTATTATTTTGTAGGTATGAAAGAAGGAATTTGTCGCTTGGCGTAGAGAACACGGATTTCCGTTATTGACGTGGCGGTCAAAGGGTTAGGGTGATATAAAATTATAATTTTGGGTTTATGTATTTAAATAATCAAATCAAAGCATGGCATCTACAGGTACGTTTTCTGATCTATTTGTTTAAATTTTCATGAGATACTTTTGGCACAGAATATAAATCGTTCCTCACCGGTCGGTCGTGTCCGCAGTAGTCGACGAGGTCCAGCAGCGCGTCCACGTCGCCGTAGTACTGGCCCGCGTCGTGCAGCTGCTCGATGCACGTGATGAGCGCGTGCACGCGGGTGTGGATCAACTCGTTCGGCGGGTCGTAGTTCTCTGACAAATATACATGACCTTGTAGAGTACAATTAAACGTCCGCTGATATAAAAGTATAAAAAAACCGCCGTTTTACGTGCCCAGATAATGTGATATTAAATTCAAAATATTTTACTACACGTAAACACTTATGAGCAGTCAAAAGCCAGGTGCACGGTTCCAAGTTCCAACGGAGTCAGAAAGAAAATCTATGGCACTCTTGTAAAAATAATTGGCTTTTACAATGTTTTCAAATTACACTGTTAATAGGTATGGGAGGACAGTGCACAGAACAAAAGCGACAAGTTTGAAACGGTCGCGTGAGATGCGAGTTTGCTTACTGTCCTGCAGCAGCACTGCGCGCACGATGGCCAGCAGCACGTCCCAGGCGGGCTCGCACAGCTCCAGCGGCACGCGCGACACCACGCTCTGCAGGCTCACCACTACCTCGAACGTCACCACCGGCTGGTTGCCTTCCAGGGCCTGGCCACATCGGGAACAACACATTACTACAGTTTGGCAAGAGAGTCCTGAAACGGAACTAAAATATTTAATCATTGGCAACACTCGATCTGCCTCGTCGAGTAAGGTACATATTCTGTCATTTCTTGTAATCGGTGACTGTTTCTCGTGTTTATTATTTATTTATTTGCTTTATCGTGGTGATACTGGTGACCCATTGTGTTCATAATGAACAGATCTGTTATTCACAGCTCCGCAAGAGCAATAATTTATAAAGTGTACGTGAGATATTTGGCGGAACTCGAGGCCGGACAAATTTTATCCGATCTCAACGATGTGTATAAAAGAACCGCTGAAATGACAGGTAAAATTATATTTTATACATGTAATCAGATCTAATGTGTGTATTTCAAGGTGCAATATCTATTATAAACCTTCATACAATTATTAAATGTACAATCACGAATTTGAGGTTATGTTTACAAAACACATTCGGAATGAAGCGCGTTCGTATAATTTTGATACTTTTTGTTAATATTGCATAAAATAAATCACTGAATAAAAATAACTATAGTATTTTTTAGGTAAATCCATCAGTACTATATTTTAAATTCATTACAATAAGTAATTGCAAATGTTTAGTTGTTTTTATTTTATTGTTCTAGGCAGTGGCTGAACAAGCGTTTCAGAGCATATCAATTGACGACTGGAAAAATTCATGTCATCATGTCATGAAAATAGAAAAAGGTTATTTTCGAAGGGGGTAAACTGTGTATGACAGTGAAAAAAATATCATAAACCTACAAGATGAAAGCAGCAACAGTGACACAACTGAACGTAGCCAGCAGAGTTTTGGTGAAAGCTCACACCAAGACATGGATGAAGAGTTTTCGGGAGTGGAATACTTAGAGGAAAACATTTTTTATTCTGATTAAAATTTTTGATTCTAATAAAAAAAAAATATTCTGTTTATTTTTTTTAGTTTTTAATTAGAACACCAACTATGGAACATTTTGCCTGTGGTTAGAGGAGAACTTGGATTTGTGGGACACAGTCAGACAGTAGTAAAGCTTCCAACTTGTCACTGGGATCTAAACCCTATTGAATTGATCTGGGGTCTTGTGAAACATAAAATTGTCTCACATAATGTGGGATTAGTTGACATTAAACTATTTTGAAATATCTAATAATTTTATTTTTAATTCATAAAATTTAATAACTGCAAATGTTATCGTTCTAGGTAGTGGCTGAACAAGCGTTTCTGAGCTTTTCTTGTTTTCATAAAATCCGCCAATATTTATTAAAAAAAAAAACTAATATCAAAACCGTTTTAGTCGTACTATTTAGGGTTACAACATGCAAGATAGTGGCGCCACTATTATTTTCACGACTTTTTGGCCAAGCTGTACATACATTCCATAATAAACTTGTGTAAAAAAGAACAGAACAGAAGACATCGAATCGCAAAACTCAGAGTCCGTTTTATATAGAGCTCGTAATTGCTTTACCACTCTAGGTACAAGGTACGAGGGCTATTTGTCTATTCATTACAAACTAGCTGACTCGACATACGTTGTCTTGTAATTTCAAGTTCATACAAAATCCCATATAAAAAAGGACGTTCAGTTTTTCCCGAATTTGAATATTTTTGGAAGACTTCCAATTTTTCTTTCCATAAACCTAATTCGAATTATTACGAACATTTTGAAACAATAAAACGGCCAAAACGGTCCAGTCGTTTTTAAGTGAAGTGCTTACCAAAAAACAACATTTAAGTGAAGTGCTTACCAACAAACAACATTTCTTTTTTACAAGCTTTTATTTAACTTGCCTTGTTTGTTAGTATGTATGTATTGGGCAAATCTTGCAAGCTGAATCAAAACCACTTCCTCATATCCCACGGATTGTAAATTTTACATGTAGATTCCCTTTCGAAGACAATGCATGTTTATGACGCATGACGTTATTCTAAACCCAAGATTGGCTCCAGACGAAGGAACTTCTTAGCGGTCAACGGTACAGACGCTTAATTTTGTTTACGCATTCATACACCATGACCTGTCTGTTGACCTAGGATTCGCTCCATACGAGATATCTCCCCAGCGGTCAACAGAACAGGCACGAAATTTTGTAGCACACATTCAATTATGATAGCCAGTTCTAAAGTATGGCATGACTTTGATGGTGCCACTCGGTCTGGTTACGTTACACTTGGGTTTTACAAGTACCTTTCAGGTGAAGATGGTAAAACAGATATTTAAACAAATTCTAATGCTAAAAAGTAAATAAAAACTTAAAAAAAAAGCTGAAAGCGTGAACGTCCTCCTTACACTTCAATACGAGCCTCGAGCTTTTAAGAAAATATTAAAGATCTAACGTAAGCTTATTTAGTTCTTTTAAGTTAATTAAAAGCTTGTTTTTACTAAAAATTTACGTGTATATAGAAGGATTACCAATTAGGTATATACACAGCATTAACCTACAATCTTTGACATAATTATAGACCTCGCATGCCATCAGAATCATCTTAACTATAGGAAACCACGGCACTATTTATTATCAGACATCATTATTATGTGACAGTAGATAGTTTCAATCCAACCTTAGTAAAATTCCAATTTATTTATTTATTTTATTTATTTATTTATTTAATCACTTACAACTATTATTACAGGTACAACCCAATGCAATAGTGAAGCAAACCTAATACTATCAACTTACTGTCTAAAACTTATTACATATAATGTAAACTTAGAACATTAATTCTATTTGTTGTCAAAAGTAGTACAGCAATCACGAGGTTTCCTATACCTCTGTACCCCTCCACCGATCTATACCTATTCAATCTGTTTAACCCAGTATAACACATATTTTTTATTTAATAATAATCGCTTTTATTCTAAATCAAATTTGGAATACATTTTAGGCAACAAGAAATAGGATTTTTTGTGCTTCATTGTATCATGAAACGATCGTATCACTCTATCGTTCGGTCTCTACAACGCGCGCGTATCTGACGGGCGCTACGTACCTTGAGGAAGGCGGGCAGCACGGCCAGGAACGACACGCGCAGCGTGGGCACGCGGCGCGGGCCCCACAGCGCCATGTTGATGTAGAACACGGCGCCGCGCAGCAGGCCGGCGCGCTCCTCGGCCGCGCCCGCGCCGTGCAGCAGCTGCACCATCTCCTGCAGCGCCGCGTGGCCCATGTCCGCGCCCACCACGTTGCGCATCAGCTGCGGGCGTTGCGAACATACCGTTATCGAGAACTCAACCGACGAATACGGATATTGTTATTAATCACTCTATGCCTTGCCGTCGACGGCGTACGGATGTGCTAATTCTAATTAATTTGTATTATAAACAATTAAAACATTAAAATTAATACTTAAATAAAACATTCATTCCATCGTAACTAAGACGTTATAATGGAAAGCTGTCGATGACCCTTACGACCGTCCTTCCAGATGGGGAGAAAATAAGTAGAGACCCAGGACTGACCTCACGGCAGGACATGCGGCAAGACCTGCGCCAGGCGGGCCGACGACCCGGTCAAAGTAGCTGAAAAGACTTGAACGCAGGCCGCCCAAGACCGGGAATAATTGCAGGCAATGGAGAAGACCTACTCAACATTTGAAGTATAAGGCCTGTAGAACAGAGACTGTACCTTCCAACTGTTCTGGCAGTATTGCTCCATATTGACGGTCCGGCAGAGCGCGCTGACGAAGGTGCACAGCGCGGCGCGCGGCAGCAGCGAGTACGACACCACGGCCTCCAGCAGCGACAGGCAGCACTGCACCACGGACACTTCGGTGCTGTACACGCACAGGTGGCACGCGTTACTGGAACACAGCGCACGATTCATAAGCGTTTTAACCCCTCACCGAACGCAAATCCACGCGAGATACAATGGAAATGGCATAGTCAACACATCGCGTCCTCTACCCACGGACGTAGCTATAGCTTTGATTGGGGGGGGGGGGGGGTTTCCGCAAAGTAAAAAACAGAGCTCTAACGCCAATTAAATGTATCATTTACAAATTAAACATTGCCTGCGACTATAACATGCAAGTATAGTCGCGGGTAATCTATAATATATAACTTAAGTTACTCCAAGTAGGTGCCCTTAAATGAAAAGTTACATGTAATGTATTTATTGCAATATTTATTCAAAAGTAACAAAGTTGAAAGTTTAAAGTAATAAATTTAGCCTTTTACGTTTTATTGCTAACTGTTTAATAATTTCTTCGGAATCAAGTTGCACCGCCAGACCTCGGTGTACGCTAATTAAAGCCAGACCAGTAAGTCTTTCATCGTCCATTTTATTTTTTAGGTAAGTTTTTAACCTTTTTAAGGTAGAGGAAGATCTTTCAGGGGTTGAAGTGGACACTGGAAGTGTGGCTAAAATAATGAGAAGCTTTTTTATTAAAGGGAAAAACTGATCATCGCAGTTATCGATAGCGTCGATCACAGTTGCAGGTTTTTGTGCTACAGATTTCCAGCGATTGTGCCATATCTCATATTCACTCAGAAATATTGTGCCTTCATTTTCCCCACCCAGAAATGTTTGTGCAATCTTTTTAAGATTTTCTTTTATCCTGGAGCCATTACTGGTTTTTTCAGGTAGCAGGATTTGAATTCCTTCGATCGTCGATTCATGTCGTTTAAAACGAGCGTCGAGTTCTGTAATAACATGATCAATGAAAGGGTAAAACAGGAATGTCGTCACAGTCGTCGACAGGAAGGGTAAACAGGCGTCGGTAGTATATTTCGGCAGTTTCTGCTGCAATATTATTGCGCAGGGTTTGCCTTCCAGTTATTCTTGGCACAACTATATCGCTTGAACTCATCTGCTGTGCTTGCTCAAAAAGGATTGCGAACTGACTTTCGTTCCGAACATTTAGTAAAGTCGTTTTTACAGTTTTTGTATATTCGCAAATGTTGGTCTAATCGACATTGACTTTCTGCATTGTTTTGTTAAGGTTTGCTGTATATGAAAAAACTTTTCTCAGTATAACTAAAGAAACAATAAACTGGCTGTTATCCATAGCGGTTTGAAGATGGCATGCTTGAGTAGCGACGTCGCTACTAGCAGCATCTTGAAGTGCCCCAAGTGTTTTGCGTATAACGGGAACCATTTCTGCAAATCTTTCGAAAGCCACGTGTTTCTCGGTCCATCGTGTCTCACAAAGAGAGATAAGCGTTGAATGAGATGAATTAATTTGATCCGCAATTTGTTTCAAAAGCCCGTCGCGAAGCGGTGATAGGAGAAAAAAGTTTATTACGCTCTTAATGGTTCCGATACAGTTACGTATCATTGGTATCTCACATGAATGCTCTAAAACTAAGTTGAGAACATGAGCAACACAGTGTACGACTTGCGCTCTCGGGTGTTGCTCTGCGATTATTGTTCTGACGCCCCGTAACCGGCCGCTCATCACTGCAGCGCCATCATAGCCTTGACCAATCCATTTATCCATATCCAAATTATATGATAAGAGATGTGATATAATAGTCGTTGCAAAAGCTTGAGCTGAAACATCTTCTACGCGGATGAATTCTAAAAAATCTTCCCGTATAACCGATTTCCCAGATGAGCAGTGTACGTATCGTAAACATAACGCTAATTGTTCTCGCCGTGATGTTTTGTGTTTCATCAACAAGTACAGTAAAAAAACCAGCCTCTTTGACCCTATTAAGTACTTGCCCTTGAATAGCACTACCACATAGTTCAATCACTTCATTTTGAATTCCTGATGACGTATACTTGGCTCTACTGTGAATGTTTTGTGTTAGTAAATGTGCTTCATCGCCAGATCGCGCACGAAAACGAAGAAGTGCTCTAAAATTACGATCATTATGTTCGGGTTCATTTATCCCAATTTCTTCAGAATCCCTACTTCCTCTTAGTGCTATTTCTTGCCTTCCGCAAAGAATAATTGTTTCAACAATGGCTTTCAATCTTTTTCTGTTCTCTTCGGCAATTTTATTGTTTTCTACATTCATGCATTCTGTAACATCAAGCGTTTTTCCTTCCATGATCCTTGCAAAATTTGCTGCCTGCTCAACGGCAAATTTATGATACTTCGTATCTGCATGGTGATCAAAGCTCTCTAAAGCTTTCTTCCAGTTAGTAAATGGCTTACTAACAAAGGCTCCAAGTTCTTGATGACCACGACCGCCTTGCGTTTTTCCAAGTAAAACACATACTTTGCAAAGTGCTCCCTGCATGACGTTTGAATATACACGCCATGAGTACCTGGTAGTCCAATGGCGTTGAAAAGAAAGTTTCTTTTTACCAGTGTCAGTGACTGGAAATTTAAAAGTAACCGGAGGGGTCCAAGGCTCTTTTAATGCTCTCAGCTTTTCCTCGTCATTGCTTGGAGGATGACATACGTATTTCGCAATATCATAGTCCGTCCTGGCTGCGGCTGCGGACGTAGCCGAACACAAATCCATTCTGGCTGTAACAAAGAAATATTTGACTAAAACAAAACAACAGCACATATATATAGGTATATCCATCTTCAAACGGCTTTTTCGCCATATTTAATTCTTAGAACGTATTTAATTAAAAAAAATAGGGACTCTAATCCATACTATAATTAAATCGTAAGCGAGCCGTATCTGTAAGTACATAAATATTTAAAAAAAAACCAGTTCATACGCACTATATTATGTTACTGAGGCTAATAAAATAGTTCTTAAAATTTTTGCCTGTTTGTCTGTGCGTTTGACCACGCTAATCTCAAAAACGGCTTAATCGATTTATATGCGGTTTTCAGTGATGTGTTGTGGCAAGCTTCCCGTAACAGTTTAGTGTATGTTTCATTCCAATCGGTTCATTAACTAAAAAGTTATGTTAGAATAAGAATTTTCAACTAAAAATTAAGTCTACGCGAACAAAGTCGCGGGCACCAGCTAGTTGTTAAATATAATTGTATTTCTTTCTGTTAAAAGGCGAAATGATTTTATAACATTTAGGTACATTTCGCTTATACACTGAAATTACCATTTCTCAAATATTTTATGCTCACGGCAACACATTTGTTTAAAAAAATTCTCTGGGAATAAAAATAAGAGCAGGATAAAAGTTTTCAGAGCGTCTATTAAATTCTAGTAACTGGGTTCCTTCCTAATAAAATAAATAAGAGACTTACCTTTCTTTACTTCATCGTCATCTGTATCTGTGGATGGCCCCACTCTATTTATTCCCACTTCTTCAATATGACAGGATTCCACATTGTCTTTTGACAAAAGTTCACTGGGCTTTGATCTCTCTTAGAAAAAAAAAAAAAACTGAAAAGAGATACTAGAAGGCCAATTCTCGTAATTTAAAACGTTCAAAATCTAGTCGCAGTCTCATCTCAGCGACAAACAAATGTCAAAAACTTGTCAAAATGTAGGGAAATTTGAGGTTTTTTTGACAGATTGAGACTGAGATCAGACTGTGAACGTTCTTAAAATTACGAGAATTGCCCCTCTGATTTGTTCGTTTCATAGTTTTTAAAAGCGACACTTGTTTGTTTATTATAACAATTGCGCAACGCGAAGAGACAAAATAGACAAGACTAGCTTGGTTTGGTGCGCGCCGCCGAAGCGGGCGGCGGCGGCGGGGGCAGTGCCCATTCCCCGCTCCCCGCACTGTGGCGGACTAAGTAACTATCGTTTTTTACAATCAGCGCGGTGCATGGAATTTTTTCTGTTGGACAAGTAAGATGGATATAAATGGGGGGGGGGGGGGGGGTCCGGACCCCCAAAACCTCCCCCTTGTATACGTCCGTGCCTCTACCCATATAAAACCAGCCACAACTTTTCAGAAAAATCAAAAGGGGTGATGGGGTGACTATGCCAGCTTCCATAGAAAAAAGTTTTACCTCTTTCATTCAAGACAACATACCCACCCAAATAAAAAAAAAAGTTGTAATTGTAATATCTGTTGATTGTAGAGCCCACCGCACACTAAATTGAACTACACAAATTGCCCTTAGCCAAACAGTTACCAAGAACGTGAGGTTAACTTTACTGCACTCAAGTTCGTAAGTAAATATATTAGTCCAAAAACTAGTTAAATTAGAAAGTAATTTCTGGAAGTTTTCGTCAAAGTGTCAACTCATTGGAGGATGTCTACTGCTCATATGTTTCAGTCGCTATAAGGATCGTCGCGACATGAGTCGCTGAGTTGTTAGTGCGATAGTTGTGTACCGTCTGACACGCTTTGGAATAAATCCACGCACACAACACCTACAAACATCCCTTATATTTGACAAAACTGAATGAACAAATAAGTATGTATGAATGTATGGGGAAACTAACGATAACTTGATACATGACAAGCTATCTTAAAATAGCTGCCATGTGAAAATGTACATACAAGTATCCTGTTTATTTAAAACAAGGATTGCTATGGAAGGATATAATTGAATAACTAAATATTGAAGATGGAGGTATTGCAAATAAACAGTTCAGTGTGTACTGTGTCAGTGTGCAGTGAGTCTTCAAATACTGATGCTAAGCAGGTGTTTACTATCTCTCTCCATTACACGAGCGTGACACTGAAAGTTCTTAGAAAATCAAAAACTGAACAAACTAGCAAGTTATTAGTTTTATTATATCTTTTCAAAATAGTGTCCATTGTCCATGTCCATCCTGATGTGACGCAGACAATTTTCATTTTACCGCCAAATCGTAAACAAATTACAAATGAATAAAATAGGTACACAATAATATTGGCAAAGAGTTCCATTCTAAAAATTTGAACTTATTTTTTTATTATATCGTTTACAAGTGGCCAGTTCTAAAAACTTTTAGTGTCGCCCTCGTATACTTAGAAGACGGTCTTCCTTGTGCTCGGTTGCAATAGTAATTATTGTTATTTAAAGGAAACAATCTGATGAATGATTACCGAAAAATAACACAATTCAAGATTATTGAGATTGGAATTATGGGCCAATAATAATTAAAAGAAATTGTATGCAAGTCAGCTTTTGTCATAATCATGGACACAGCCAGAAGAAGTTAATAGCTA
Organism: Apamea monoglypha; assembly: GCA_911387795.2. Lineage (NCBI taxonomy): Eukaryota > Metazoa > Arthropoda > Insecta > Lepidoptera > Noctuidae > Apamea > Apamea monoglypha. The sequence goes on from OU426922.1 coordinate 20,534,248, forward strand.
AAGTAAATGATTTTCTTAAAGGTTCAGTGAACAGCTGACTCAAGGTCACTTGAATAAGGTTGTAATGCATGTTACTACAAATAATTTTAGGTAAATATAACATGTATCATTGAAACTTATTAATACTTACTTAACAATTCCATGAACAATCTGCTCGTCTAAGTATGTAGCGTTGTACTTGACCACGTTGATGATGAGCTGCAGGAACTCCAACAGCTGCGTTGGCGGCTGAATCTGCGGCAGCCACTCCAGCAGGAACGGACCGATCTGGAACCAGCACATGGCATTGTTCCAATTAATATGTAAGGGAAATGAAACAATGTTGCATAGTGCTAGTACAGTGTCTATGGCACAATGTTGCATAGTGCTAGTAGTAGTGTTGATGACACAATGTTGCGTAGTGCTAGTAGTAGTGTTGATGACACAATGTTGCATAGTGCTAGTAGTAGTGTTGATGACACAATGTTGCATAGTGCTAGTAGTAGTGTTGATGACACAATGTTGCATAGTGCTAGTAGTAGTGTTGATGACACAATGTTGCATAGTGCTAGTAGTAGTGTTGATGACACAATGTTGCATAGTGCTAGTAGTAGTGTTGATGACACAATGTTGCGTAGTGCTAGTAGTAGTGTTGATGACACAATGTTGCATAGTGCTAGTAGTAGTGTTGATGACACAATGTTGCGTAGTGCTAGTAGTAGTGTTGATGACACAATGTTGCGTAGTGCTAGTAGTAGTGTTGATGACACAATGTTGCATAGTGCTAGTAGTAGTGTTGATGACACAATGTTGCATAGTGCTAGTAGTAGTGTTGATGACACAATGTTGCGTAGTGCTAGTAGTAGTGTTGATGACACAATGTTGCATAGTGCTAGTAGTAGTGTTGATGACACAATGTTGCATAGTGCTAGTAGTAGTGTTGATGACACAATGTTGCATAGTGCTAGTAGTAGTGTTGATGACACAATGTTGCGTAGTGCTAGTAGTAGTGTTGATGACACAATGTTGCATAGTGCTAGTAGTAGTGTTGATGACACAATGTTGCATAGTGCTAGTAGTAGTGTTGATGACACAATGTTGCGTAGTGCTAGTAGTAGTGTTGATGACACAATGTTGCATAGTGCTAGTAGTAGTGTTGATGACACAATGTTGCGTAGTGCTAGTAGTAGTGTTGATGACACAATGTTGCATAGTGCTAGTAGTAGTGTTGATGACACAATGTTGCATAGTGCTAGTAGTAGTGTTGATGACACAATGTTGCATAGTGCTAGTAGTAGTGTTGATGACACAATGTTGCGTAGTGCTAGTAGTAGTGTTGATGACACAATGTTGCATAGTGCTAGTAGTAGTGTTGATGACACAATGTTGCATAGTGCTAGTAGTAGTGTTGATGACACAATGTTGCATAGTGCTAGTAGTAGTGTTGATGACACAATGTTGCATAGTGCTAGTAGTAGTGTTGATGACACAATGTTGCATAGTGCTAGTAGTAGTGTTGATGACACAATGTTGCGTAGTGCTAGTAGTAGTGTTGATGACACAATGTTGCATAGTGCTAGTAGTAGTGTTGATGACACAATGTTGCATAGTGCTAGTAGTAGTGTTGATGACACAATGTTGCATAGTGCTAGTAGTAGTGTTGATGACACAATGTTGCGTAGTGCTAGTAGTAGTGTTGATGACACAATGTTGCATAGTGCTAGTAGTAGTGTTGATGACACAATGTTGCATAGTGCTAGTAGTAGTGTTGATGACACAATGTTGCGTAGTGCTAGTAGTAGTGTTGATGACACAATGTTGCATAGTGCTAGTAGTAGTGTTGATGACACAATGTTGCATAGTGCTAGTAGTAGTGTTGATGACACAATGTTGCGTAGTGCTAGTAGTAGTGTTGATGACACAATGTTGCATAGTGCTAGTAGTAGTGTTGATGACACAATGTTGCGTAGTGCTAGTAGTAGTGTTGATGACACAATGTTGCATAGTGCTAGTAGTAGGGTTGATGACACAATGTTGCGTAGTGCTAGTAGTAGTGTTGATGACACAATGTTGCGTAGTGCTAGTAGTAGTGTTGATTTTTTTGTTTTGAGTTTATTAAGGATACATGAAGTACATGCTGTAAAAATATAAGATGTAAATTATAAAATCTAAAATATCCCAAAACATCTGATCAGCTATTATTATTGTTATGTTTGAACCTTGTTGATTGTTTTCATTAGTTGTAAAGTGTAACATTTTTGTAATGAGGGTAAAAAGGAATAAAACAGTTTGCTTTCTGTATGCTTAGTGTAAGTTTCACAACGTTGTTCGAATGACTTTACCATCGCGTAAATCGAGTTAACGTCAAACGTGTCGAGAACCGAATGCATGCGAGTGTAAGTTACAATCGAAGCTAACCATCCAATACGCGTTTGGTCACCGTGAATTGCGAGCATTATTTTTCTTATGTTGGTGTCACGTAAACGTCCTCGGATAAACCGACCAAATAGAATGACATTTTTATTCAATGTTCCCAATGATAGCGGCTGTCTATCAAATTTGTGTTGGTTATAACGACTTTGTTTGTGTCAACTGTCAAGTTATTGTGATAATTAGGTTAGTGATTTAATATTGGATTCTATTAATTAAAAATGAAGACATGTTCGTCCCAATTATGTTTTGATGGGGACATTTATCGAGTAGTAAGTGGAATTTTAATTATTTAGTGATTAGCGAGCTTATAATCTGTGAACTTTGCAGAAATAAAACAAAGTTTATTTTGGTCTTTATGGAGACCTCAGCAAGCTATCCACAACAAATATCATTGGTGTGCGAGTCGCTACGGGCTTGGCAATAGAAGAAGCTGGGTTGTCACAGGTTTAAACTTCCTAAATAACACCAACCGGTAGTATATAATTAGGTTACTTTATTGTGTCTCATAAATTGTATTCTCTTACAGGAGATTCACATTCAGCCCAATTCCACCTGTTACTTGTGTGTGCCCAACCTCTGAAGTGTTTTTGATGAAACTTGGAAAAGAGTTAGCCTGAAGTATGGTTAATTGTCGTGGCATCAGCTGAAAAACTTTAAGATCTGAAGAACATACATTTTTTATGTTCTATGTATCCAACCTAATTGGAATGAGCCAGGGCCATCAAGAGTCATTGCCCCAGCACAGTCGCCACCTACCATGGCTCCTACTCCTCTTTCTTTTGTGGAGATAAAGTGGAAGGTAAGAAAGAACTTTATAAGTTTGTTTAAAAGGCTCTTTAAGATGACAACTCATAATATAAATAACTTTTATTATTTTTTCTAGAGACGGGGCATGCTCTTCCCAACCAGAACTTCGTCTCATGTCCGTGTAGTTAAGCCAGAGCCTGTTACGTCTGTGCAAACTACTTACTCCTCGTCGTGCAAGAATCCCAAGCAGATTCGTTTTGGAGAAATTTTAAGGAACAGCAACATAAAGATTACATGGACTCGAGGAGAGAGCAGAATAGGATCAGAGAGATGGAGGTGCAGGCTCAGAGGGAGTGGCAAGCTGTAGGCCACAGAGGATTAAATCTTTTAGAGAAAATTGTAGATACATTTTGTAGACTAATTAGATATATTTAATATTAAGCACTACTACTGCCCACCACCTTTTTTGGTATTATTCTTGTAAGTTAGTTTTAAGTTAAAAGTTGATATTTCATAAGAAGTTGTGTGATATATAATGTGTTCCTATTTACTACTTGTTATATTATTATGTAAATAATTTATGGCAATAGTTATCTCAAACCTATAACTAGTTAAGAATTCAAAGAATTGTTATTATATCAAAATAAAGTTCCAAGTTTGTGACACAATCTAAGACTGATTAATGATGAATAAAAGTACTACAACCTTCTTCGTGGTTGGTGTTTCATTACCTCTAATTAAAATTGCAACTTCTCTTACTACGGTCAGATTCACTACTCAATCTTTCTAATTCTAAACAGAAATAATTCATAATTATTTTACATGCATATTATACACTTTCTGACTTGGACACTCACTACACAAAGCCAGCATGGTCACCATGGAGAAACTGCCTATCTTATCAGATAGGCAATTGCTCCATGTAGAATCCTACTGGTTTTCACCTAAATCCAGTTGAGACTGAAAACCGACCCAAATATGGGAACGGAATAGCTGATGATGACTGTAAAGAATATGCAAATTAATAACAATCATAATTGATTATATGATTGTTATTCATTTAAAAAATACTGAAAGTAGGTACCTACTTATTAGATTTGATCTTGATTAGGAAAAAAGTAAACATTTTGTCAAAAGTGTGCTAAAAGAATTTATTCTAGAACATTCTTGACATTGATTTTAAAGTAACGTCTACGTAATTATAATAATATTCATATTGGACTTATTGTAAATCACAAATCTTAATATTAATTTTATTGTACTTAGTTATATAAGAATGACATTTAAATATTTGTACACCATAATATGTTGTGGTAGTGTAGAGAACTTAAAAAATATTAACACTGTAGGTACTATGTAAAACAACATTCATACAAATAAATAAATTCTAATTCTAACAATAATTTCAATTAGACCATTATAAAGGCACCTTTGAACATCAAACTTACAAAGTTCAAGTATATTAAAAATAAAAGTGTTGAAGTCTTCTAACTAATTGTTCCCTTAAAATCCTTCCTCTGATTGTCAGATGTTGAACCTCCTATTTACATCTCTGTGGGTCTCTGTGGCCCATTGTGTTTTTCTTCATCATGTTCCAATCCTAGAAAGAAGTGTAATTTAGTATTCAATACACATAAGCTATGGACTGATTTGTAGAATTTGTCACCATACCGAAGATGTTCTCTTCTTCTTCTACAGCATTAAAATCAAGACCAATGTTATGGAGAATGCAGCAGGCTTGAATAATTCTAGGACATTTAATAGGCTTGTAGTGTAGCCCTCTATGTTTGTCTAGACAGCGGCATCGATTCTTCAGCCTCCCAAACATATTTTCTATGATGACTCTGGCTGCCACATGCCTTTGATTGTAATTGGCTTCTAGTGTGTCTGGAGCAGCACCTAAAATCGGAGTCATCAACCATGGCTGTTGTGGATAACCAGTCTCCTAAAATTATAACCATCTTTTAGTTGAATCATTGCCTAAGTTGAATATACAATGCAATTACATTTTATTGTGGCGAGCTTACCCAAAAGCCACACTATTTCTCCATTTTGGTGCAACAACTGCACATAATTTATTGATGTTGCTGTTCTTCCTTAGGAAAGAGTTGTGATTTGCACCTCCAATTGAAATTACCTTATCTTCCAAGGTTACCCGTTGTGTAGACTTTAAACCAGTCAGCTGTTTCAGCTGTATCTCCTCTTAAATCCGGCCTTCGGATGATCTCTTAGGGCATTGCTAGAAGTACGGGCTTTTGCACGAACACTGGACATGTAATTGCGCTCATCTTGTGCCCTAGCGGTCTCAAACATCTTCCAAGTAAAATGTATTAGTAATAATGAGCCCACACAACGAATTAAAATACAATAACTTTGAAAATTCACCACACTCACAAGGCTCTCACTACAAATCCTTCAGTGAAGAATTAACTCATTCGAACGTGAACGCGTTTCTCAAACGAGCTGTCAAAACTGTCAAAATTGCAACTTACACTCGCGATAACACAGAGTCACGTTAGTTTACGAGCTCACTATCGAGTGGGATTCGATCGTCACCATCGACAAAGTAAAATAAAAAACTTACACTCGCGTTTTTTAGTTCTCGCGTATGGCACCAGGTGGCGCTAATGCAGCGCCATACAAATCAGAGTTAACTCTAACGCGATGGTGACGTTTAAAAAACTCGCACTAAGCATACTGATCTCGACTTGGTTGTATCTTTTATTGGCGACTACGGAAAATAAGTTGGATTTCGGTGAAAATGACGGCAAGTGTAACTAATATAGTGTTTCCCGGACAATTTAACCCAAAGACTGACAAGTGGTGTGATTATAAAGAACAATTACTGTGCGCGCTTGATGCGGCGGGTTATGACAAAAATAACCTCGACAAGGGACGACCGCTGTTTCTTTCTCAGTGCGGCAAAGACACTTTCGCGTTAATTGCATCACTTTTAGTTCCAAAACGTCCTACGGAAGTACCTTTAGTGGACATTTTTAGTGTTTTGGATAAGTTTTATGAGGTTAACGAAACTTTGCAAGCGGGAAAATCTTATAAACGTCAACAAGTGCAAGGTGAAAGCGTACAAGATTTTGCGGCGGCTTTATGTCTGCTTGGTGCAAAATGCGATTTCATGGACTTGAAACGCCAGTTGAGACCGACTAGTGCTGGGGGTGCGGGACGATCGCTTGCGACGCGACTTATTGAAAAAGAAAGACTTGACATACGAGGTCACGTTACAGATGTGTCTGGACTATCAAGTGACGTTCCCTGATTTGTACCGTGCGTGTGTGGCTAGTGAGTCTAAGCAAACTCCGTCCAGTGCCACGGAGACTGAACCTATGGACATTGGTAATGTTAACTCGAACGAGTGTAGACGGTGTGCACGCGCACCCAGGCCGGGCGAGCGCTGCCCGTTTGTTAAACGCGAAGTGCTTCTATTGCAAAAAGCTTGGGCACATTGCGGCGGCCTGCGCCAAGAAGCCAGGTCGTGTACACCAGGTCGACGACACGAGGGAAGCCAACACGACTGTGGACACTTCAGCTGAGAAGATGATGGGCGTATACGTCTGCGTGGATAATTACTCACCACCTATTACCACAAATGTTATGATAGACGGCGTTCATTTATCTATGGAAGTGGACTCGGGTGCATCGCGTACCATTATGTCGGAAGAGACATACAAGATGCTGTGGTTGACGCCCCCACCCCTACGAGCTACCAATCTAAAGCTCGTGACATGGACTCAAGACCCTTTGAAAGTATTAGGACTAGCAGACGTGCGTGTTGTACTAGGTAATAAGGAAGCGCAATGTAAACTGGTCGTGGTGTCGGGGAACGGACCAAATCTGCTGGGCAGGAACTGGTTCCATACACTAGGCCTTCAAGTTTCAGGATTGTGCTGGGCTGAAGAGGAGATAGAACAATATAAAAAAGAATTTCCTGAACTATTTAAAGAAGGACTCGGCGAGTACAAAGGTCCTGAGGTGTCACTTCACGTGCGGCCGGATGCTACGCCCCGCTTCTAAAAGGCGCGCGCGGTGTCCTACCCTCTTAAGGAAAAAGTCATTAGACAGTTGAACGAAATGGTGGAGGCGGGTGCACTGACACCTGTCCGTTATTCTGAGTGGGGGACACCGGTGACGCCGGTGATGAAAGAAGACGGAACAGTACGAATGTGTGGCGATTATCGTGTCACGGTGAACACCGCTATAGATACAGACATCTATCCGCTGCCGACGTCTGTGGAAGCGTTTGTGAGACTTAGTGGCGGCAGAATATTTAGTAAACTGGATTTGAAAAACGCGTACACACAACTGAAGGTAGACGATGCGACAGCTGTGCTGCTCACGCTGAACACTCCTATCGGTCTAATGAAAGTGAATCGTCTGCCATTCGGTGTCAGCGATTTTTGAATGTAGAGGGACTTCACCCAGCGCCTGCGAAAGTCAAAGAGATTCAGGAAAAGTCGGCCCCAACCAACAGAGAGACCTTGCGGGCCTTCCTGGGCTTATATAATTTTTTATGAAAAATTCTTGCCTGATAAGAGCACTGTGTTGGAACCACTGTATCGACTTTTAGAATCAAAAAGACCTTGGAGCTGGGGTGAGAAAGAACAGAAAGCGTTTGTGGAGGCGAAGCGATTACTGTCATCAGATCAAACGTTGGTGGGCTATGACTTGCAGAAAGAACTACTTCTCATTGGTGATTCATCGGAATACGGTCTCGGAGCGATTATTGCACATGTCATGGAGGACGGGTCAGAGCGGCCGGTGATGATGGCTTCACGGACACTACAGGCACACGAGAGACGATATGGGCAGATTGATAAGGAGGCCCTGGCTATTATATTTGGATTGACAAAGTTTTACGAATTCTTGGCGGGTCGTAAATTTGTATTGTGACAGATCATAAGCCGTTGGTCGGTTTATTCAATTCCACAAAACCAATCCTAGACCAGATATCACCGAGGATGTTGCGCTGGTCATTGAAACTTTCCAGTTATAATTACAGTATACAGTATAGGCCTGGTAAATTAATCGGCAACGCGGACGCGTTGAGCAGGTGGACTGCTCCGGACACGTCAAGTGTGAAGGAGGATGTGCTGCGCGACGTGCTACTGCTGGAGGAGCAGCCGAGTGGCTGGGAGTTGGACGCTGCTAAGATAGCCGCGGAGACCAACAAAGATGTGGTATTGCAAAAAGTAATGTTCCACGTTTTGCACGGATGGCTACGAAGGAACATAGACCCGAACCTACAAGCTTATTGGACACGGAGAGAGGCTCTTTCACATAATAAAGGTTGTTTATTGTGGAGCAACAGAGTCATAATACCTTCGTCCTTACAGGACAAAGTGTTAAAGTTGTTACATGCCCCTCATGCGGGCATTGTCCAGACATAAGGCTACGTGTGGTGGGTCGACATGGATCGGCAGATTGAGAGTGTGGTGGCCGCGTGTCAGCAATGTCAGCTAGTGAGAAATAACCCACCAAATGACCCGCAGACTTGGATTGTTCCAGAGAAGCCGTGGAGCCGTGTGCATGTGGATTTTGCGGGGCCTTTTCAGGGAAAAACGTTTTTAGTCCTAGTAGACAGCTACAGCAAATGGTATGAGGCTGAAATCGTACCAGCGATGAACAGTAGTACGGTGATAGCTGTTATGAGAAGAATTTTCACTTCGCAAGGACTCATTCACCTCGGATGAATTTAATAATTTTCTTAAAAAGAATGGAATTAAACAATTGTATTCACCGCCCTACTACCCAGAGACTAACAGGCAGATTGAACGCACGATTCAAACATTTAAGAATAAAATAAAGAAACTAGAGAACCTGGACATGCAATGGCAGGAGAAACTTTGCAAAGGTCTATACTATTTACGGACTGTGCCCAATAGCTCTACTAACAAGACACCTGCTGAGTTACTGAATGGGCGACGATACAGGACTGCAGTGTCAAGATTACACCTCGACTCGGCGCCGAGCCGCGCCGAGCAGCAACTGGAGGCGGCTGCGCAGCACCCGCCCGCGCGAGCTTTTATGCTGCTGCAGCCCGTCCTCATACGCATGTACGGGCCCGGGAACAGGTGGCGTCTGGCTACTGTGGAGACGGTGGAGGGGCCAGCCACTTATGTGGTGAGGACGGACACGCAGACCAAATACTGGTCAGACCGCCGGACACATCTGCTAATAGGTCATCTGTCATTGACGGTCACCAGCCAATGATACAGACTCTGAATTATCACAGGATCCACCGATCGTAATTCCGCCGCCTGAATTATGGCCAGATATTATAGGAATTCCTAATGAATGACTTAAGTGATTGCTATGTTAGAATTAGACGTTTTTGTTAAAGTGATTTTGTTATATACTGTTGAATTTATTATTGTATTTACCAATTATTATGAGAGAAAGGTATGTTATGTTTGAACCTTGTTGATTGTTTTCATTAGTTGTCAAGTGTAACATTTTTGTAATGAGGGTAAAAAGGAATAAAACAGTTTGCTTTCTGATCTCGACTTGGTTGTATCTTTTAATTATGATTGTGAATAAAAATAACATCACGCCTAATCCCCTAAAGGTTAGGCAGAGGTGTACCTACAGGACTAAATCCACATTTCACAGAATAAACATGATCTGACACAATCATCTTGAAATGAAATATAATAGATCCATAAATGATTGCAACATCAAGTGTGTTCACTCTGTAGTGCCCAAGCTTGCACACATGTTCACTTGGCAGGAACTAATTAATGCCACTGATGCTGTGCATAATAATGTGGTCGGCTACTGGACCCAAGGAATTTGGGAAAGTACCATCTTCATGAATGCAAAATACAGTGTGGTGATTTCGTTATCACATTAATTGGAAGCGCGTATTCTACATTAATTCATATTTAACAGCATTAACTTAATTTGCGATTATTTGGTAAAGTATGTGTTAAATCGTTGATACCATCGCCCAGCGCGTGTCTAGTGCTTCATTATCAAGAGTGGTTCATTTTGTGCCAATTTTTATGCTATTTATTTTGTCTCTATTTATAGAAATTGAGTTTTTTATTTTTATTAAAATTGTTTATTTTATTATTTTAACTGACTGATAACAATTTGTAATAACTGCTGTACTATTTTTGTTATTACAAATTACAGCTGATTTAGTCTGCTATCACCAATTAGTCTATCGAGTATGATAATTAAAATTGTATTATTACTAATTCACACTAGCCCTGTCTATACTTAATTGCTTCACTTCACTGTGTTTGATTTTCTATAAGACTGACGTGCACCATAGAGATGTTGGGGAGATAATGTTCTTCTTTTTCTTTGTGTTGCTGGCACAACAGTTATTCAAATGTTATTTTAGAGATAATTAAACTACTGACTAACCTCTTCTTCAAAGCAGTTGATATTCTTCCCGGTGTTGGTCAGTGTGTGCAGTAACTTGAAGCGTAGCTGTGTGTCCTCCGGCTGGTGGCGGGCGTGTGTTTCTCGCAGGTAGTGGAACAGGATGGTGCGCATGATCTGCAGGTAGTCCGCCTGCCCCTCGGCCAGGCACCGTAGGAACCACAGTGCGGCATGCCGAGCCTCCACATTACTGTCTTCTAGCAGATCTCTTGTTAATGACCAAAGCTTTTCAACTCCACCCTAGTGACAGTTAATGTTTTTAATATGTTTTTCACATGATAAATTATGGTTTGGTTAATGTAGTGTAGAAAACTTTACAGACACAGATGTGTTACAAAACAAACAATAGACCTGTTTTACAAAAACAAAATACAAATGGCTGTGTTCATTGATGAGGATGATGTCCTACTTATGCTTATGATATTTAATTGTAATTTCTTTTTTGCTATCTTTTTCTAATACTTGGTGTAGGTTTTGTCAAAACTTTTGTGGGTACCGTTACAAAAGACACAAGATACAAATTAATAGAGAACTCAATTCATTGCAACAGCATACTGGTAACAATGTTTCTTTCTGAACCATTATAACATATCATGGTTTAAGTAATATATACATATGGTCTAAGTAATATCCAACATAAACAGCTGTTTTTACAAAAGTGAAAGAAAGTTGTAAATAAAATTCACCAAGATAATCAGATAATGAAAATGATAAAACATTTTTATGATAGCTCTGCTTGACAATAAAACAACGTGAAAGAAAGGCACCCAACAAGGAGTTTAAATCATAGAGAAGAAGAAAGGAAAGAAATTGCATTGTAATGTTGCATCAGAATGTATTTATGAGGGTACTAAAATAAAAGTATGGGGTGTGAGCTCACCTCCTGCACGCGGACGTGGATCGCCTTCTCGCCGACTTCCTTAAGCGCGCGCAGGCGGCGATGCAGCGGCGTGTCGGCGCTCAGCTCGCGCTCCACCTCGCCGCTCACCACCAGCTCGTTGCGTGCCGGCAGCGGCGCTGCACACAATCAGAACATGCACTTGTGACCGCCCCGTCGAGCACACAGCTCACACGTCATCTCACCCAACAGAACCAGCCCCAATACTCACCCGATGCACCCTTTTTGAAGAGCACTTTCAACTTGTCTTGCAGCGACCTATCTCTCGAACTCATTTTACGACTATGCCGGTATTGGTTTTCGTTTGTATTTACGCTAAGGCTTACGGATAGGCGCAGCGATTACCTATTACTTTGATATTGCGAATAAAAAGACATATTTATTAGAAAATATTCTCACTACCGCTCCTGCTTTGCTATTCACCATTTGACAGCTTCCCAACCAAAGTACTTGTACAGCTGACAGGCGGCCATTCAGTTCATGATTCTGAACGAAAGGTATTATTGACATCCAAACATACGTTAAAATGCATTACATGACTTTAAATCCCTCCAAATACTATTAATAAAATAAAAAATAAAGGAAATTTTTCTATTTATTCGCAATTTCGTTTGATAATACATTATATCACGATTGTAGTGACATGACCTTGATCGATTAAATTTCTGCACGACTAATGTATTTTAATTTGAGCTTGGAATACGAGTGTTTTAGCACACAGTATAACATATTCCTATTTGCCACAGTGATGTTTTTGGGATATTGATGTTATATAGGTTTTAATTGTGTTTATAAGATATAAGCAGTTTTATTCCTTAATAATTTCACATATTTTGTGGTATTGAAGTAGTAAGACAAAATATTGTCTGGGTTGTGCAATAGATGGCGTTATCAGTCCCTGCTCACCAAGCAAGTAATTGGGTAAATTATAATATTATTTTGAACCTATCTACTAACATGACATCGAGTTAAGTGGTCACCTGTTTTTTCGCATATCTGTGTTTTACAGTTAAATAAATAAATTGGGATAAGGGCAGGTGAATGACAGTTATATCGGTAATCTTTCGATTAATAAACGCATAAATAAAATTAGGGAATAAGTAATGTTTTCTGTAACTACAGAAGAAACGTTGAGTCAGCAAGTGGGTACAGCCTATTAAACCAATAACCCATTAGATATTGGAAAAGCTCGGTTATGCTTTGTTTCCACCACATTGTGCAAATTCGTAAGGTACAGAAACACTACAAAGTTCCGGTCACAGCGGGTTCGTCTTGACGAGTCGTCTTCTGATTGGTGCTCTCTTACCGCAGGTGTGCCTCAGGGTGGCGTTCTCTCTCCTCTTCTCTTTTCAATTTTTATTAACTCTGTCACCAGAGTCATCTCTTCTTACTTCCATCTCTATGCCGACGACCTGCAGCTTTACAATAATTTCCTAAGGGAAGATGCGGAGGCCGCTGTTTCAGCCATGAACAGTGACCTGGATTTGATTAGGGAGTGGTCGCGGTCTTTTGGACTGCAAATCAACCCTAGGAAATCTCAGGCCATTATTATCGGCAGCAGGTATATGCGGAATAGGCTCGATGTAGCGTCGCTGTCTCCACTCTGTCTGAATGGAGTTCAGATTGAATACGCATCAACAGTAAAAAACCTGGGGGTGACCATGGACTCCTATCTGTCGTGGACTGCTCATGTTGCTCAAGTCAGTCGCAAAGTGCACTATACGTTCCATTCCTTGAAATGTCTCCAGGGCTTCTTGCCCTTGAACACCAAAATCTCTCTTGCTCAAACCCTCATTCAGCCCATTATTGACTACGCCGATGTCTGTTATTTGGATGCCACCGAGGAGCTTTTAAATAAACTTGAGCGTTTGCAAAATATCTGTATTCGTTTTGTTTTTAACCTTAAAAAGTATGATCACGTCTCCAACTTTCGCAAGATACTCAAGTGGCTCCCCATTCGACTTCGCAGGAACTCGCGGATTTTGTGTCTGTTATTTAATCTCCTTCACAATCCTAAAACACCATCCTATCTGCGGGAGCGCTTTAACTACGCCCGCCCTTCAGATGCACCTTGCAGGTCGCATCTCAAAAACCTTCTCAAGTCCCCTCCCCACTCCACCGACTTCTACTCCTACTCCTTTACAGTGCACGCGGTGCGGTTGTGGAATTCACTACAGCCTGACATTAGGGACTGCCAAACTGTTGCAGTTTTTAAAAGAAGAGTAAAAGAACACTATCTGTCCACTTCATCATAGTTGTGTATGTATTTTTTGTTTTTTTTTTTTTTGAGTATGATATAATTATTATTATTCTAGTGATATTTATTTTAGTAGTATGTATGTATGTACGTTTATTTGTATGTATGTTAGTATATTCTAGCAATTTTTGTTTAGTTTTTTAAGAGAAATGTTTTTGTTTGTATGTATTATTTTTTGTCTCCTTTACTATTTCACACGCTGTCTACATCTCTGTATCTATTGTCCTGTCTCGGGTGTGCTGGAAGAGATTTCTTGTGAAATAAGCATCACCTCTGTACCTATTTTTTTCTGTTCTGTTTTTCTTGTCTGTTTATATATGTGTGTACATAAATAGTAAATAAATAATAAATAATAATAATAATAATAAAGTTTCAACTTTAAAAAGTACAAGTTTGCTATTTACTAAGCCCTGAGCGCTTGGTTTGGGTTGATCACCACAAAGCCGGTTCACATTTTAAATACTTAATGTCTTTTATTGTTAAATTCTAGCGTCGTAGATTTCTGTTCGACTTGTCCCTGCTGATAACAAGAGCTTTGATAAACACGTAATGCCGTAGCAGAGCGAAAGTCGATCAACAATCATTATTTTCAGATGTCGACACCCGTCGACGAGGGTCGACGGCAGTCGTCCCTCGTGTGTATGCATACTTGAGGTGACCAGCCCCAAATGATGGCGCCCGCTCACGAACACTATGCATGGATCAGCACCGTTATCTTACCATTTTGAAGGGAACCGAATAACCCAACACATACTCCACCATCAGCGAGACATTTTGGTTGGGCATGACTTACTTTCAACTGCCAGGGCACATTCAACTCAATGAAAGACGTAACCAGTAAATGATAGCTATAAAGTACATACTCGTAGAGACTCACACATGAGCTATCTATACTTACAACGCAAAGAAGTCTTACAATCTTCGGCAGCATCAACATGACTTAATGAAATACTAAGAGAAATGCATAATTCTAAAAATAACATTACCCCTTCAGATTTTTGAATATATGCTTTCAATATGTGACTTTTGTTACTGACCTAGCTACAGCTAGGTGCCAAACCCCTGCCCAATGCAAACCAACGGCAGCTTAGTACCTACTCACACACTTGACCCATGGGACTGCGAGAGGAGGCGTAGCTTCAGCTCCTGTGAAGCCTTTATTCAGTTAACGTACCCCACATTTTTCTTAAACCTATTGCGTGACGCCACATTTCTCTATCCGAGCAAATTAATGTCGAGTATAAAAAATGCGTGTACAGCGTGTCGAAGGTAGACTATCAAGCCCATACGTATAATAGTGCGGGTAACCCTCAGGTTCAGGTGATGTAGGTGGGTTTAATCTGCCCTGCCTTGACGAGGGTCGACAATTTGCTGGCACCTGTGACACCGGCGCGCGGCGCGCGGCTGCCACCGCACCGTCAACCGACCTAAATACTTGCGCGACGTCAATTTATTGTGA
Source organism: Apamea monoglypha (assembly GCA_911387795.2). Taxonomy (NCBI): domain Eukaryota; kingdom Metazoa; phylum Arthropoda; class Insecta; order Lepidoptera; family Noctuidae; genus Apamea; species Apamea monoglypha. The sequence continues at coordinate 20,549,425 of OU426922.1, forward strand.
AAGAATTACAACACACTTGTATTCAAATGTGGCGGCTCTTCGGCCACCTTTGTTGTTACGAGTCGGGACTGAATGTTATGCTGACGGTGACAGCTAACTGATAACGTTATTGTGCTACAGCAGTAATGCGATCGCGTTGTGTTTTGGTATTCAGAGCAGCTGTACTTAGGCTTCATATTATATTACGCGAGTACGTAAGTACATACCTAAAGATTTCTATTTTCAAAATAATATTTTTTGGTACAATACTTAAGTTGTCTAGTAAGAACTTACCCTACGTAGTTTATTACCTACTACCTACCTATCGCAACTCGTCGCCACGCTGGAGCATTTCTAATCGCAATCTAAGTGGGTAGTAAAACATCATACTTTATCGAAAGTAGGAAATTATATTTTCGGATAGCTCCCCCTATCCTAAAATATGATTTTCTCCATCATATTACGAGTACCTAGGCAACACGTACCAACTACCCAGCCGGCTCGGGTCGCTAAGAGTGTGAAATTCAACAGCTCAGGGTGTCGATACTTCGCATCATCAATCATCGCTGAAACAAACGACCGATAGACTTAAGCCTAGTGTACAGTTAGGGTCAGAAGTGGAGTGACATTGTCACGAAGCAATAGATTGACACTTTTGTTTAACATACGACCTACTTCTAATGAGTAATTTCTATACTATAGACACACACTCTCACATTCGTTTGAAACTGATTGTATTTCATAAATTCAACCATATCACATATGTATGGCATGATAGCCTAGCGGTTATCATACGTCGGTTGTGAGTTCGAATCTCACGCGCGGTGATAATTTTTAAAAATGTTTTTATAAATCTCAAATCTCAAATCGTTTATTGCAATCCATAATGTACAATTACAGGTGGTAAATAAAATAAAAATAATAGAAACAATTATGGACCCTGTCGGGCACAGCAAATTTTTAAATAAGTAGAGAGAGGAAGAGCGCTTTATTAATTCTGTTTGTTATTTAGTTACAATTATTTTATATCCTATTAATTATTTTACTCGAATAATCACGCTATTGAATATAGTTCCGTATCATGTTCGTCTTGTTCACACAATTCGTAAAACTTTATGATTATACCCACAGAAATCTAAATAAATAAATTATAAGGTAGACAGATGCAGTTAACTTACGACTCATTCACCGTGACTAAATAGAATGATACTGTGCCGAGTGTGCTTTTGGGTAACACGTATGTTAGAATTTTTGCTGTTTTTGTGTGATATTGTGTTTATTGTGACTTGTTATTGTGATTGTTTGTGTTTTGTCTCGCAGCTGCTAGCAGTTTTGTCTAGTGTTTGTTTTTTTTTAACTTGTGTCACGATTATCCTCATTCAATAAGAATATGGATAAAAATGAACCCCCAGACCCTCCTGTTGATATACCTATCCGGCTTCTCTACATCCATCCCAAGTACCACCCCCAACCAATTAAGCCAGATTGCAGATGTGGTCTGTAACCTGGAGCCCCAGATCCTTCCCTCCCAGAATTCCCAGACTAACATTCGAAAACGCCCCGGTAATGAAGAGGATGTATCTAATCGCCCTACCAAACAACCGAGAGCTCACGTAGGCCGTGCTAGGTATTCGGCAATTGACAAAGGTCCTTTCATCGTCCACGTTTCCCGTCAGGAAACTCAAGCCAATTCTGGAACTGCATTACACCCAGTTACATTTATGCTTTTTGGCAAACCAGAATTTAAATAATATTGTTGCAGTCAAGCGTGTTGGTCGAAACCGCGTATCAGTGGAGTTTACATCCCCTCAGGACGCCAACACCTTCATTTCAAATAATATTTTGGGCTCAAATCTATACGAAGCTACAATTCCGTCCATATAACCCGTAAGTGGAATCCCTACTGATTTCTCAGAAGAGGAAGTCCTAACATATTTAAAAGTTCCAGTGGGTTGTGGACCAATTATAAAAGTTAACCGATTGAACAGAAAAGTTAACAAAGACGGTTTAACTGAATATATTGTCATCACATTTGATGGCCAAGTCTTACCAAACCGGATTTTCTGTGGATCTCTGTGTGTGTGTACCCCACCGTTCAATGCCGAAAGTGTTGCCGATTTGGTCATGTAGAATCCCTTTGTCGTTCCCAACCCTGCTGCAACAAGTGTGGCAATGATCACCCCGGTGATGGTTGCAGCATTGCTGAGAGCGAAGGTTTCTGCGTGTTGTGCTCTAGAAGTCACTTTGCAAATAGCAGGTCCTGTCCGGAGTACAGCAGGCAGAGGAATGTTAAAACAATCATGGCTGAGAAAGTGATTTCATATTCAGAGGCAAGTAAAACTGTTCCTATTTCTACTCGTAGCTATGCAGACATTGCTAAATCACAAAGCCAGTCATACCGCAAAACTGTTTTTCTTAAGCCAAAGACCCAAGCTCCCCTTTCTCCTTCCTATGATAAAACAGCTCATCAGCAGCTCACTAGCACTCCTCTCAATAGTCAACTAGCAGAATCTCCTGAAAACTTGTCTTCAATAATTGAACTTCTTAGTAAACTCCTGTTAACTTTAATGTCTTCAACCAATAAAACTCAATTACCGTCCAACGTTGCCACTTCACTCATTAACTCTCTTTCATGCTACAATAATGCCTTGATTCGTGTTCCCTCAATGGAATGTGAGGAGCGTGTGGCATAAGAAGCACGAGCTCACATTCCTTCTGAACAAATACAAACCCTTAGTTTGTTCCTTCGCTGAGACTTGGCTAGTTCCGAGTCTTAGCTTAACATATGTAAACGGAAATTTACCTTCCTTTAATATTCTCAGATGCGACCGATCTGATGGCTATGGCGGGTCGGCTCTCTGCATGAACAATCGTGTTCCACTTGTGGCTGTATCGTTGCCTTCTATAGGATACGATATTAGCATTGTGGCCGGTAGGGTAGAGGGTATAACCCTCTTATTTGTCTATATTGCTCATCCTCACCAAAGTTTCCTCCCAATCCTAAAGCATACCCTGGAAAGCATAGAAGGCCCTGTACTTGTTATGGGGGACTTCAACTGCCATCACTTTAGATGGGGCTCTGAACGTTGCGACTCTTTTGGGGAAGGCTTGGTTGAAATCTTAGATGACCTTAACCTGTTTATTTTAAACAATGGTTGCCCAACTCGTAGGTCTCTTCCTGGACAGCTTATGAGTTGTGTTGACCTCACATTTTGCACACTGGATATCGCAGCGTCATGTCATTGGGAGTGTACGAGTTTGTCACATGGAAGTGACCACTATCCAATTGTAATATCTTTGGCTGATAAAAGATACTTAGAAAAATAGAGCCGTCCACTCTTGAGGTATAATTTATCTAATCCTGATTGGGCAAAGTATTCCTCATTATTGGAGGGCAAAATTAATTCACTTCCAAATTTAGTTTCACATGATTTTGAACCAAAATCATGTGTGTCCAAGTGCCAAACTGGTATAATAACCTCATTTTGGCTATAACAGCTAGTGCAGACTCATGTTTTCCCGTTAAAAACTCAGTACGCGGGAAGATTCCTCTCCCACCATGGTGGGATCAGGAATGCAAAACAGCTATAAGGGAAAGGGATGGTGCCGAAAGGATGTACAATGAGGCGATGACCAGCTATACCCTAATAATGTTCAACAGGACCCTTTCTAAATCTAAAAGATTGCTGCGAAGGAAGAAACGCGCCGGTTGGGCTAACTTTTGTGGTTCTCTGTCCCCATCCACTCCTTTATCAGTTGTATGGAAGAAGATCAACCGTTTTAGATCTAGGTGCTCCCCTTCAATTTCTTCTCCCATCCCTCGAGAGAATGCTGAGCAGTTCTTTGACAAACTGGCTCCTCCGTATGTACCATCGGAAACTGAACATAATGAGCCGGCTCTCATTTCTTCTAAGGATTCTTTTGATGTACCATTTTCTATCAAGGAGTTTACTTGGTTTTAAAACATGTTCATCACTCTGCCCCCGGTATAGACGGTGTTGTCTATTCTTTTATGTCACAAGCGGGTAATAGAGCTGGAGGTCTACTCCGAAGTGGTACCGGCCGAATGTTCGGCTGTTTCCTGCTACGACGTTACTATTTGGTTCGGTCGGTTCCGATCCTACACTCCTACACTCTTTCGAATATTGACTATGGTCCCGACCCAACTGAGCCGATCCGAACTTTTTTCGCATTTTTCAATAATATTCGGTTCGGCCATGTGTCGGTCCGATCCGATCATTCGCACTTTGCACTTCGTAGTAGACCTCCAGGACTCTCTAAACCAATTTCTAAATTCCCACGGCCTGAGTTTGTCTGCCCCAAAAAGTACTGTGATTGTATTTTCTCGCAGGAGGTTGATACCACAAATTCCAGTAAGCATCTAAGAGCACTGTGTACCGGTTTCTTCAAAAGTAAAATTTTTAGGCGTATTTTTAGATTCAAAATTGAGTGGTTAGCATCATCTAAATTATCTAGTCAGTAGGTGCGAGAGAACTATACCAGTACTTAAAGTGCTTGCCGGGGTCTGGTGGGGTGCTCATCCCTACACCATGAAATTGATATACAATGCTTTAATCCGGAGAGTTCTGGACTACGGATCTTTCCTTTTAATTCCCTGTAACAAAGATGCTTTGCAAGGTTAGACAGAATTCAGGCTATGTGTGTAGACACATATCATATCGGGATGTATGAAGTCCTCACCAATTAACGCATTGCAGGTAGAGTGCGCAGAACCTCCGTTGACCTTGAGAAGGCAGTATCTAGTATCGAGATTTTGGGCTAGAGTCATTACCAAATCCGCCACCCTCTTGTCCAAAAAGTGGATGACCTGGATGTCGTATGCCGTAGTTCCAATTATTGGAACCATAAAGAAGTTCTTTGTTCTTAAAATTCTTCCGTTGTTATCAAAATTTAGATTCCCCCATTATTCAGTTTCCGAAACTCCCTATTTAGAGTTTTGATTATGAAATTATATGTTTTAAACCAGTTATTTTCTACAATATTGGCATATCCAAAAAGTCTCCTTCGGCGAACTCTATTTTCAATGTGGCGGTTGGTGAGCGATGGTACAATTTGAAAGATTTTTCACGGATGCCTCTAAATTATCAGATTCAAGCTGCACTGGGGCTGCGGTATACTACAAAACTCTAAAATCGTTTTTTAAATTCAAATGCCCTATACGATCATCAGTGTTTACGGGTGAGTGCGTGGCCATATTAGAAGCTTGCTTATTTATAGAAGCCCATAGCATAAATTTTAGTGTTATCTTTACGGACTCATTTAGTTGCTTGCAAGCTTTGGAGCAGAGTCATTTCAAGAGTAAACTGCACAGTCAAATTCTACTCCAAATTAAAAAGTCCCTTTTTTCTTGTGCCAAGAATCACAAAACCGTTCACTTGGTTTGGATTCTAAGTCATTGTAGCATAAGAGGTAACGAATATGTGGATGCTCTTGCTAAGGATGCTGTTACGTCCCAAGCCGTTGACCTAAAACATTTTAAAAGTCCGGGCTACGATTTACGGAGCCGTCCAAAAAAGAACTTGCTAACCTCATGGCAGGTGCAGTGGCAAAATTCAAGTAAGCGGGAAGGTGCTTTTTATTACGCAATCCAGCCTAATGTTACTGCTAAGCCTTGGTTTTACCCCTATAAAAAAATATCAAAGAGGGTAATATCAACTATTTCCCGTCTCCCCATAGGTCATTGTTGTTCCCCGGTATTCCTTCACAAAATCCGGGTCAGAGATACATCACTCTGCGAATGTGGGTTGGATGAAGGTACTTTGGAGCACATCTTTTTTAACTGTTCCAATAATAGTACTTGTATAGCCATCTCCCTAAATTAAAGATCCCTGTCCCAACTAACTTTCCATCCCTACTAACACATTCCTCCCCAAAGCTCTTCGGGGCTTTGATGTATTTTATCCGTGTCAATGACATCAATTTATGATGATTTTTGTGTGATCGTTTATGTACGGACGCCAGCACATCAAGTTACTACAATCTGTCAAATTTCTTTAATAGATTTTCAACTTTATCACTAAGGCATTAAGGTTCAAGGTTGATTGGGAAAATTTGACAGTTTCGGGTAGCTTGACCTGCTGGCGTCTGTACATATTTGATAATATAATTAACCATATTTTTTATTTGTTTGTTTCAGTGTCTCTACCTACTAACACCCAACAACAAGTTTCACATTAAATTCAAAGTATTATCAATGAACTAGTATTGGATTTATAATTTTAAGTTTTGTTTTTTCTCCGCACGTTTTCTCATATCACATTTGACATTGGCAAAATTGTCGACATCGGCACCATTGCCATAGAGGAAAATAGAATAGAATAGACTAAATAGAACGTTATTTGTGTGTTTAATCTATTATCGGTGTTGAAGTTCATTTTGAAATGCAAGGAAGTTTAAATATTGAGATGAAAGCAGATATTATCGCGCTGCGTGAAAGTGGACTTAATATTATATCACAGATATTTGATGAAACCGGACTGGGTGTGAGTATTATGATTTAATTATTTTATCGATTTTTTTTGTAATTAAAGTATAACTGCTGATCCTTTTAGTTATTTTTTTAAACGTTTTATATTTATCATAAAGCCTAAATAGAAAAAAAAATAGTAATGATGAATATAAAATATAACATTAAGTATAATAATAATTAATTAATAATATGTAACATATCTATGTTAAAAATAATTTTGTTTCAAATTAGTAATATTCGTATTTTGCTAGTAGCCTAACAGTACTCTTTTTTTGTTTTAGGGAAATACCTTACTGTGAGTCGGAGGGTCAAAAGGTATAAGGAAAAGGGTAGCCAATGTAGCCATGCCAGTCGAAAGATATAAGGAAAAGGGTAGCCAATGTAGCCATGCCAGTCGAAAGATATAAGGAAAAATATATAAGGAAAAGGGTAGCCATTCCAGTCGAAAGCGAAGTGGAAGGCGCCAGCTAGTCAGTGAATATGAAACAAGTGGTTACCAAGTGGTTAACCAACGAGATATCTTGCCGAATTTATTATTCGACACGTCTTTACGAACCGTTCGCCGTGCAAACGTACCAGCTTTTTGAGCTTGTTTTCGTTTGGCCCATATTTGATTGAAACACATAAACAAGAACGTTTACATTTTGCGATACAGCGATAATGAGCGATTGAATGAATGAAGCGATGGGAAGCACGGATTGAGAGATCTGATGAGCAGTTGAAGTTGCATTGCATGGAAATATGGGAAAATTTAAGAGGAACAGGATATATGTTTCAATATTGTTGGACCCATGCGCCAGCGTTTACTTGATAGCATTGATAATGATGGAGGTTATACAAAGTATTAAGTTATAAATTACAAATTGATTTTAGTAATATTAAAATAATATTGTGACATATACGTAATAAGGATTATTTTGAGGTTTAGTTTCAATCTTCTTTTCATATTGATATTGAGTACTTAAGCTATAACCGCAATAAGTCCTAATAAATACGATTAGTTAACTTTGACGTTTGAGATCTAGGCAACTAAAGTTAAAACGAATGCACTAACAGTAAACAAAAAGTAGTACTACTGAGTAATTTAATTGTTGTGACAAGGAGTTCGCACTTTTTTTATTTACGTGAGTAGGTTGGATAGTTGTGATTTCTTAGAGTACCCACACACATTAGTAATTAAAGCACAATTATATTATATTACTAAGATTATGAGAAAATAAACTGTTTTGACTAGAAGTTTATTTATTTCTAGTTTATAAAATTATAACGAGTAAACATTTTGAAATCACTTATAAAACATTTTTATTTTTAACCCCGTATTACAATAACTATATAATAATAAAAATAAAATAATTATTATGTACCTACATTATTATTCTCGCTTATTAATCTATAAAAACGAATAATAAAGAAAGACTACTAGCTATCGGTACTTGATGTAACGGTTTCAATTTTAGCAATGGTATGAACCAACCAAGGTCATACGTAATTACGTAGCCTGTGTGTAAATAATAATTATGTACCTACTTCAACAATATTTTAAATGAATTGGCATGTATTTTTATTAATTGTACCTATGTATACATACTATTTCTTATTATACTATACATTGTACAAGGAAACAATAAAACTTTTTTATTTTATTATTATCTTAATTTATTCAGATAGGCAATCGCTCCATGTAAAATGCTGGTATTCAGCTGCATCCGGTTAGACTGGAAGCCGACCCCAACATAGTTGGGAAAAGGCTAGGCAGATAATGCTATTATCTTAATTTATTATTTATTAGGGTAATAAAAATAGCTGTTTAATTTTGTAACGACAGGATCTAGAAACGGCACAGGATAATCCTTTATATACTTAGATAAAATATTATATTATACCTACTTAAATAAAAAGTAGAAATGCCTTTCTAACGTTTGATAAAAAATTCAATAGCATTATAATTGTACACTCCGTCGCTTTCAGACTTTTCAAGCAAAAGCGCTTAAAATACTTTCGAACTAGAATTCTATTAGAAAAGTTTGTCGAGACTTGAGAGAAAAATCAAAGAGGAGCGACGTCGTCGGCGCAGATAATGGCGCCGGTTGTTGGCTCTTTATAATTTACGAGTGTTGTGCTTTTCACTCACCGGGGGCGCGGGGGCCCGCTGGTTATATTTTAGACAATATAAATTCCATTAACCGTCGGCATATTATTTATCCGCAGGATAAGCTCCGAATCCCCCATCCGAAACGCCTTCAAACTTTATTTAAGGTCGTAAAGAACAAGAGGAAATTGTAAGCCTATAATGCAAATGTACTTAAGCGATATACTTAGTCAAATTGAATTTTCCCGGACAAAAAATTAAGATCTGGAAGTTGTGCTGGCGGCGTGCGGCGGAGGGGGCGCGGGCTCGGCGGGCGGCCGTTCACGCAAACTTTTAAGCTCCCAGTAACGACTCGGTCTGTTTGTTCTGTATATTTTATACCACTTACATTATTTTTCCATTAAGTGCGGATGTCTAATAACGTATCGATTACCGTGTAGGGACAAACCGATTAATGTTTAGTTCCTAATAGATCTGCTAGTCAGTGGAAGTTTTCCAAGGTCGGTGGGCTGGCGTGCGTGTTGTGTCTTAGTAAAGTTTTCCAAGGTCGGTGGGCTGGCGTGCGTGTTGTGTCTTAGTAAAGTTTTCCAAGGTCGGTGGACTGGCGTGCGTGTTGTGTCTTAGTAATGTTTTCCAAGGTCGGTAGGCTGGCGTGCTTGTTGTGTCATAGTAAAGTTTTCCAAGGTCGGCGCGCTGGCGTGCGTGTTGTGTCTTAGTAAAGTTTTCCAAGGTCGGTGGGCTGGCGTGCGTGTTGTGTCTTAGTAATGTTTTCCAAGGTCGGCGCGCTGGCGTGCGTGTTGTATCTTAGTAAAGTTTTCCAAGGCCGGTGGGCTGGCGTGCGTGTTGTGTCTTAGAAAAAATATTCAAAATTATTCAAAAAAGATTTGTGCTTTTGCTAAATCAAAATTTTTAAGCGATACAATTAAAATTTCTAATAATAAAGTAAAATCCACTTGGAAAATTATTAACAATGAAACGGGTAAATCGGTTAAACAAGAAAAACAACTTGAGATTACAATAATAATATGATTTTTATTTCGGACCAAAGAATCCATAGAGCAACAGAAGCATCATGCTGACATAGGAGCCTTTTAGTGTAATTGACCCATAGATTACTCGTGTCCAGACTCTGGCAGTACGCCTTGAAAATAAGAAAGAAAGAAAAAGTATTTATTGGGACTCGTACTGGATTATAAACTAAACTAAACACAGTTAAAAATAAAAATAGAACAAATATTTATAAAAAAAGTAATAAAAAAATAAAATGAAACAGAAAGTCCTATACGAGGTCAAAAGGCATGGCATCCTATCTCAGCATGATGCTTCGACATTTAAAAATAAATGTCGCAGCGCTGGTATTCGGATAGGGCCCGCTGTGATGTCACGGGCAATCACAGTAATAAATAAATAATAATAAAATAGTTCGTGAAAAAGACGGAATGTCAAGCCGGCTCATCAAAACCGAAGAAGACCTCGCGAAACTCCGTAAGAAAAAATGACTAGCACGGTACCTACAACTACAAGCTATCCTTGTCATCACAGTTTTGTTAACCTTAGTCCAAACTTATACTATTCTACTAATAATTAACAATAACACTAAAATTAATAAATTATTCATACACTGTTCAAAACAAACAAGCTTGTTACTAACATTAACTATACATTCTACACAATACAATATACACATCATATATACAATCACATTACTTGCACTTCACATCCATAACGCTCACAAACTTAGTCAGCCGGCATACCGTATAAATATGCCTAGTATATGTTCTATCGCACCCGCTCTGTACCAGTACATTATACCTCGTTTGCGTTCGGCCATTGCCATTGCCATTCGCGTTGCCGGAAATATTTCCCTAAATTTTGCTGCGGCGACGTCAAGGGAAATGAGAGAAACGGCAAGTGAAGCGATCTGTTTACGCACTCGCGTTGTCCATTTTATTTCCCATTTCGTTGCGGGTAGTCGTGAAAATTGGTTCGATGTAGGAGGGGTTTTAAACTTTATTGTTACGCCACTAAGCAGCGCTCAAAACATAAATGTCAAAATGGAAATAATTACCACTATCATTCGATAACACGCAAAACAACCTAAACAACCTTGATGCTGTCTCGGTGTCGGATGCTTCGACCTGCGACTTGGAAAACTGTACCCCACCTAATTTTATACCTAATCAAGCACTTAAGGTCATTACACAGAATATTAGAAGCATAAACAAAAACATAGCGGGTTTTATGACTACACTTGCTCGGACAAAACTTGATTGGGACATAATCGCACTAACCGAGTGTTGGCTCCCTAACACCCATAATATTCCAGAGTTGACGAACTATAACTATTACCTTACCAAAAATAATCATACACAAAATGAAGGTGTAGTCCTGTATGTGCATAAAAAACTGCAAATAGTTGCAGAGGAGCCATCATTCTTAGATGCTAACTGTCTCCAAGTAAAAATCGATAGAAATACTATTCTCTTAGCGATATACCGCCCGCCAGGTTACAAAGACTTAGATAATTTTCTAAACTCTCTAAATAATACCCTAATTAAGCTATCCAAATATAATACTATAATTATTACGGGAGACATAAATATAAATATACATGAACACTGTAAGGATTCCTATAAACACTCCTATCTAAACCTATTGGCCACCCATGGCCTTTTACCTGCTCATACAATACCTACGCGACAACAAGCTTGTCTTGACCACGTTATACTGAAAACTCGACTACCTGCTTCTACTTCAGTCGCACACTCTGCTTTAACTGATCATGAGACAGTAATGTTGTTCTTGTCCAAACGAATGCCTAAAATAATTAAAAAAAACTGTATTCGTGTTGATTATGGTAAAATAGATTCAGACCTAAAACAACTAGATTTTAGTGAAGTATACAAGACCCAAGATCCTCATGTGGCAGGGGAAACAATAACTAGGTTGATAAAACACGTGATAGATTCTAATTCCAAATCTGGTAAGACTCCGAACCGTAAACAAATATTAAAGCCATGGATTACTCCTGGTTTACTTCGATGTATGCGGCATCGAGACAAATTGCATAGAAAATTTAAACAGGCGCCTAACAATGAGATTTTGAGAATTACTTTTACTAGGTACAGAAATTATTGTAATAAATTAGTAAGGAAATTAAAAATAGAATTTGAAAGGAATGAGATCAAAAAAGCTGGAAAGAACACTAAACAGTTATGGTCGGCTATAAATAATATCTCAAGCAGGTCGACAAGGAAAGCCAACACATCATCACAATTATTAGCCTCATTAAGTACACCACAACACTCTGTAAATCATGTCAATGACTTTTTTGCCAAGATAGGTGAAAAACTAGCAAAAAACATAAAGGGTAAACAAACAAGAGCTACAAAGGGAAACCAAACTAACGGAACGCAATCCATGGTAATGCTCCCAACAGATGAGGAGGAGGTAGCCGGAATATTAATGTCACTCCGCAATAACTGTGCCGCGGGATGGGATGGGATATCCGGTGACCTCTTGAAAAAACACACGGCCGTGATTGTGCCTCCGTTAACGTACATATGTAACCTTGCTCTTTCCACAGGTAAATTTCCTGACGTGTTCAAAAAGGCCATAATTCATCCGATCTACAAGAGTGGGGACGGGAGCCGTGTTGATAACTACAGACCTATATCTGTGCTAACTGCTTTTTCCAAAATACTGGAACGGGTAATGAACAGCAGACTTGTGAGCTATTTGGAAAAAAACAATCTGATCTCACCAACGCAATTTGGGTTTCGCTCAGGCAAATCCACCTCTGACGCGGTCCATGAGTTGACAGACTATGTGGTCACAAACATGGATAGTGGGGATAAAGTTATGGCCATATTTCTGGATCTTGCTAAGGCCTTCGACACGGTTTCTGTCCCAATTCTTGTACGTAAGATGGAAAGTTTGGGAATCAGAGGACTTCCACTGGACCTCTTTAAAGACTACCTGAGTGAGCGTACCCAGAGAGTAAAGATAGACGAATTCATCAGTGAGGAACAAACAATGAACTACGGCACGCCCCAGGGTAGTGTGCTCGGACCTTCACTATTCCTCATTTATATCAACGATCTGGGTACGCTCACTATCCCTAATGGCAAAATCATTAGCTTTGCTGATGACACTGCTCTCTTGTTCAGCGCGAACTCGTGGGAAGATGTCTATGAGTGTGCACAACTAGGCTTTAATACGGTATCCAACTGGTTACGCGACAATCTATTGACCCTTAATACAACCAAAACCAATTACATAGCATTCTCCATAAAAAACAATGGATCCTCCCAAACATTACATAAAACTATTGTAGCACACTCTTGCACAAGCCCACACACTGGTAGTTGTAACTGCGAACCACTCACCAGGGCTGAGAATGTAAAATACCTGGGAATAACAATCGACAAAAACCTAAGGTTTCAAGACCACATTACCACCCTTAGTAGCAGACTACGGAAACTAATATATGTGTTCAAAACGTTGAGACATGTAGTCGATAAGAACATTATGAAGTTAGTGTACTACACCCTCGCTCAGTCGATAATATGCTATTGCATCACCTCTTGGGGTGGAGCTCCAAAAACTACCCTAATAGAAATTGAAAGAACCCAAAGAGCTATACTGAAAGTGTCGTCTTTTCGCCCGTATCGCTACCCCACTGAACAGCTATACAAAGAAAATGAAGTCCTGACAGTGCGCCAACTATTTATATTGCACATTCTGTTGAAACAACATTCACTCTTGGTCTATAATCCAACGCTGTCCAGGGGGAAAAGACGATATGACCCAGTGGACCGCCATCATCTACGTCACAAAACTATTTTTGCAGAGCGTTTCTTTTGCTATCTAGGTGGCTACTTATATAATAAAACTAATAAGGTGTTACATATCTATAGTCTCACAAAGCATAAATGCAAAAAGAGGCTAACTGACTGGCTACTAAAATTAAATTATAATGATACTGAACATATCCTTACAATAACCTAAACACAGAATCACACTCTCTAACACACCCACACACTTACACACCCACACACCCACTCAATCACACATACTACAGATCTACTAACATTTGTCTCGCATACTTAATCTAGATATTTATTAATTAATTAAAATAAAACTATAAAATGTCATACTTACCTTACTACATTCTGTCAGCGCGCATAGCACATAATCTGTAAAATGAAAATGTAAAGGGGTGGGATCCTGGTGTCCTGAAACACAGGCCACGAGCCTAACTTAGGCACCAGTCTCCCACAATATATACTCAACTGAATTATATGTCATTGTCGAATCTGACCGATGTAAAATAACATGTATATTGTGGTGAGAAAATAAAGCTTATTATTATTATTATTATTATTAGTTATTTTTACTAGGTCTCTACACCGAGCAAATCTACGGGCCAACATGTTGCACCGGACAGCGAGTGCCCTGCGCTCCCTTTCTATATCTACATGGTCCTTAAGGTCGTCGGAAAGAATGTGACCTAGGTATTTAAAAGTGGATACCCTTTTAATTACTGACCCGTTTACAAGTAGCTCGGGTCGCACTTCACGGCATTTGCCACCGACCTCAAAGACCATGTGTTCACATTTCATAACATTGTAAACTAGTCCATGTGCAGCAGCGTAGGCGTTCATAGGTTTTTAGCAACTCTTTGATTGCCCGCGCAAACGGACCCAGCAGCACCATGTCGTCAGCATAGCTGATGTGGATTATCCTAACCTCATAAATACTGCATCCGACACGCATGTGCTGAGTCCCCCTATGAGGTCATCTACGTAGAGGTTGAAGAGCCTGGGAGACGTCAGACCTCCTTGTCTCTCCCCGCACTCCGACCTATACGGTTCAGAGAGCATACCATCCCATTTCACAAGATTGGTCTGATTATTATACCAATGGCAAAATAGTCCACATATTTCCGCGGGTATACCCCTGCTTACCATCTTCTCCCAGAGCACACCATACGAGACAAGATCGAAGGCCCTGGAAAGATCAAACAGGAAACAGGCGTACACGTGTTGCGATCTATATAGTATTGAACGGTATGCTTGAGACCTAAAATAGCGCTTTCAGTTGAAAGTTCGGGACGAAACCCGAACCATCATGAAGATGAATAAACTCATTTAAACAAGTATCAAGCACACCGTCCAACACCTTTGCCATTATTGTCGCAAGGGAAATGGGACGGTAGTTACCCTTGTCCGAGATATCACCCGTCTTGTTCTTCACAATGGGAGTCACGAATGGTCTTCATCAAATTAGCAGGTAAATACGCGTGACTAATACACATTGTGAAAAACATAGACAGGACTCGCGGCAGGTGTACACCTGCGTGCTTCAAGTGCTCAATACTAAGCCCATCATGTCCCGGAGATTTGCCTCGACTCATACCGTTTATGATTACCCTCACTTGTTTAGCTGAGAAACGCATCAGAGGTTTGACTCCGCGACTGCTGGGCTCAGAATTTACCTTCACGATTTAGGGACCGAGAGGGTATCGAACTTGAAAATGGTTCTTAAACATGTTTGCAATTCCCCGGGATCACTCATCCCTCCCACACTCGCAGAGAGACCTGGCTTCCCATCCAACTCACAGGTGGATTTCCAGAAATCCCCGAATTTTTTAGTGGCTCGCTGTTCAGCTTACCTATCCATAATAATTTGCTCAGCATTATTTTGACAGTATATCAGCCGGCTTTTAAAAACGTTTCGCGTCTCCCGCATTTTATCATAGACAGGACCTGAAGAGGGACGTTTGTTACGAATCCAGGCCTGAAAACTACATCTGGCCTCACGATGAGCATCCCTTACATGTTCATTCCACCCACACACGCGCCTACCCCGTCTCGGTCCCCCCTCATGTGTAACTTTAGACTCCCTAGCCGCCGCACATAGTATTTCTACAATCTCTCCGTACAAATTGTCCAGAACAACTTTATGTTCGGCTAACCTGCAAGATCCACTACCGCAACTCTCAAACTCATGAGGGAAATCAACGTCGCGCAACTAACTGTTACAAATATTATGGTAACTAAGCGTTTCTGTCTTAGTTCTTTCACCCCATACAACAGAATTGCGGCAGGTGCTCCGAGTCAACAGTTTAGGCCGCACCACTTCTAAATTACACTCTACACACATAGGTAGATGATCCGACACGTAAACATCTTCGGATACATCCACATTTACAATTGTATCCCAAGCTGCTACAGATACCAAGCAGTGATCCAACCACCTCTTACTCCCGTGAGCATCACTTCAAAAGAGTATGTATCACTATCTACCCCCCGTTTCGCTATATCCATACAGATCCAGGATTGGTCAGTACAAAAATTAATTAGCTCTCTATAGAACAACTCATGAGGGTGAGCATTAAAATCACCCAGCATAAAAACATTTTCTATATCACAGCTTGCTATGGTAGAACTTATCTCACTTAACACATCTGTAAAAGTAGGTAAGTTGTCCGGACAATTTGTAGGCGAGGACTACTACAGTCAACAACAGATACCGACTCAAAGATGCCCCTCCTCCAGAAAATGGCTACCCCACCATGAGGTCTTCCTCTCAAGAGTCGATTATGGTGGTGGAGATTATGGTCGACAGCAAATTAGTTAATAAAGCAGCTGACGTAGCTGAGGCATTTAATGAGTTTTTTTGCCAAAATACCGATAACTACGACTCGCTCCTTAAATTAGTCGTCGTCTAAAGCTGAAAACCTTTTGCATAATAGTACCTAAATGTAGTCCTTTATTTAGTTTCGAACATGTAACCCCGCGTGATGTAGTTAATGTTTTTAATACACTTAAGTCTAAAAACACCGGTGATTATTGGGGCATCTCCATTAAACTTTTAAGTAATATAATAGACATCGTAGCCCCCTATATAGCTGTTACTTTTATTAAATGTATTAATTTAGGAACTTTTCCTGACCTCATGAAGAGTAGTAAAGTCATACCATTATTTAAATCAGGTAATAAAAAGGACGTTGGCAATTACAGGCCTATTTCTATCTTACTTGCATTTAGCAAAATATTTGAAAAGATAATACTCAAGCAGTTGCTAAGACATTTTAATTTAAATAGCCACCTCCTTAATGAGCAATAAGGCTTTACAAATGGTCGTTCAACTACAGATGCGGGTGTTGTTCTGCTGAGACACATATTTGACGCATGGGAGAAATCACAAAATTCTATTGGAGTTTTCTGTGATCTCTCCAAAGCCTTTGATTGCGTGCACCATGACACGCTTTTGCGTAAGTTACGTCATTGCGGTGTCCAAAACAAAGCTCTCAACGTAATAATTTCTTATTTACATAATAGGGTCCAATGTGTAGATGTTAATGGGGTGAAATCTTCCGGGCTACCAGTTCAGTTAGGTGTTCCGCAAAGCTTAATACTGGGTGCATTCTTGTTCTTAGTATATATCAAAGATTTACCATTCCATTTGAAGGGCATCTGTGACATTGTACTGTTTGCAGATGATACCTCTCTTATTTTTAAAGTAGACAGGAATAGACAAGATTTTGACGACGTAAACAGTGCACTCTCAATAGTTACAGATTGGTTTACGTCAAATAACCTAGTTCTAAATGCCAAGAAAACGAAATGTGTAAAGTTCGCCTTACCGAATGTTAGAAATCTAGGACCCAACATCGTCTTAGATAAAGAGGTGCTTGAAACTGTAGGCTTCGCAATTTTTCTAGGACTAACAGTAGATGCCAAACTTCAGTGGGGACCTCATATATCAAGTCTAGCAGGAAGGCTCAGTTCGGCTGCCTACGCTGTCAGGAAAGTAAGACAATACACTGATGTTGATACAGCTCGTTTAGTCTATTTTAGTTATTTTCACAGCGTTATGTCCTACGGTATTCTACTGTGGGGCAAAGCCGCTGACATACAAAATATATTTGTCCTTCAAAAACGAGCTGTTCGAGCAATTTACCAGCTAGGTGCCAGAGTTTCTCTAAGAGATTTTTTTAAAGATATTGATATTCTCACGGTTGCATCACAATTCATCTTCGCCAGCATCTTATATGTATATTAGGCAAAATTTACACTTGTACACTAAAAACAGTGATATTCACAGTGTTAACACTAGAAATAAGGACTAACTAGGTGCCCCCTTTCACCGGCTTCATAAGGTTCATAACTCATTTGTTGGGCTTGGTATAACCTTTTATAACAAGATACCCTGTTCTTTGCTAGACTTGCCTTTCAATGCGTTTAAAGCTCAAGTAAAATCAAACCTTTGTTCAAAAGCATACTAATTCCATCAACGATTACTTACACGATAAGAATAGTTGGTTGCCTCTTTTTTTTTTTTAACGTGAAGAAATGCTCGTGCATTCTGCACTACCACGGGGAGATAGTGCAGTTATGTGGGACTCTAACCCGATAAAACTCCACGGTGTCCTCCTCTGCCGCTTACGGCGGGAACACGGGCACGCCTTAGTACTCATCCGTGAACCCGCCGCGGCCGTCCGTCACCGGAGCCTCCTCTGGGGATTACTCCCCATCACCGGCGCACCAGAACACATGGCACGCCGTGACCACCCCAGGGACCAAACCAGCACATGGGCGCCAGACGACCCCGTGTCTGGGCACCCTTGGTCCCCCTGCGACGGGTCAGGTCATTGGCCCCACCGCCTGCCAATTTTCGGCCGCAGAGGATAGGGAGAGCGGCCAACGTCACACAAACACTACTCTTCCCCTGCGGCCCCACCGCGTTCGCCATCATATGGTGGCGACCCCGTCAAGGCCGCGGAAGGTAGGGAGAGCGGCGCACCGCAATACCGGCACTCCTCCCCCGCCGCGGCCTCCAACCCTCAGCTGTGATGCCTCCCATACCACAGCACGGCCCGCCTCAGTTGCGATGTCGCCCAAGCGGCACCGGCCCCTCCTCGGGTTCCTCTTAGCTTCACCGTGGTTGCCCAAGCCACGGCTACTGAGCCCCCCAGCCTCGACAATGCGGGAACCCAACGGGGGGAATAGTTGGTTGCCTTAGTTAACGCAAGACAATGTTTATGTTCTTTCTCCAGAATTACTTTACTGACAGGTTATTGTAATTAGTATTAACGTATTTATTTATTTTACTTCGATGGTCATAGTTTATCATTTGTGACTTCAAGTGACAGCTATGTGAACAGAACCCAGTAATGCATAAATATGTAAGCTGTCACGCCCTTTATGCCTGGAGGCTTTTATTTACATTTTTATTTTAATTAATTATTTTTTAGCTTGAGTACGTATAGTTTTTTATTATATTTGTTGGTATATATTTGTTGGTAAGTTTCTCGATAGCCTAAACAATGTCTACACTAAACTCTCTACATGGCAGAATATTGCTATAATAGGTGACCTAAATGTAGATATAAAACAGAACAGTAGGACTGACCGGTGTCTTGAATATCTCATACTGAACACATCGCACGGACTTCTGCCAACCCACCTATTCCCCACACGGCTTGAAAATTGTCTTGACCACGCTTTCATAAAAACGAACCTACCTATCACCACTCTAGTTCTAGACTCACATATTACCGACCATAAACCTCTCCTACTCTGTATCGCCAACACAAATCCCAAGCGTAACACTCTTTACACCGCCACCTCGGTGGATTACGATGCAGTTAAACTTGAGCTACAAAGCATGGATTTCACACCGATATACAAAATTGAAAACCCTAATACATCTATGAGCAATCTCATAACCATGTTAACATCTGTAGTTACCAAACATACTCACCAAACTAAAATTCCTAGGAGAAAAAGAACTATCAAACCGTGGATAACTCCTGGCCTTTAAAAATGTATCCAAAATCGTGACAAACTGCACATAAAATCAAAAAAAGAACCAGCCAATCCTATTATCAAAACAACCTATACCCGCTATCGAAATTTTTGCAATTCCCTACTCCGGAAATTAAAAATTGCCTACGAAAAGAGTCAACTCGAGACAGCAATAAACAATCCTAAAGCCCTCTGGAAAACTATAAAAGAAATAACGAATACATCCAAAACTAAAACAAGCCCTATAGAACTCCTGGAAATAAGTGGCAACCCTAAATCTTCCATAAATGAAGTGTGTAAATTCTTTAGCAATGTTGGAAAAAACCTGGCGGCTAACATCTTAAGTCAAGGTCATTCGGAATTAAGCCAAGATCTCGATACCACTAACATCAACCCTTCATCCCCCGCCAACTCCTTTGCGCTACTGGGGGTAGATGAAACTGAGGTGGAATCCCTTATTCTCCAGCTACGCAATGACTGTGCAATAGGTTGGGATAGTATATCTCCCCTACTACTAAAAACATGCCTCCATACCTTAACAAAGCCACTAACGCATATCTTTAACTGTTGCCTACAGAAAGGTGTTTTCCCGGACACACTTAAAAGAGCAATAATACACCCAATCCACAAGGGAGGGAACAGAGGCTGTGTCAACAACTACCGACCCATCTCGGTTTTGACTGCACTCTCTAAGGTCCTTGAAAGAATTCTCAGCGGCCGTCTCAAGAACTTCCTGGATAAGTATCGCATCATAGCGGATAATCAGTACGGCTTTCGTACTGGAGTCTCAACTGAGGATGCGGTTCTTGACCTGACGCAGATGGTTGCTGGGAATCTCGACAATAAAACCAAATTTCTAGGTATATTTCTAGACCTTTCTAAGGCTTTTGACACAGTCTCTGTTCCCAAACTTATCGCAAACTTATCGCAAAATTGGAACTACTTGGTGTTAGAGGTATTGCTCTCCAAATCTTTAGAGATTATCTCAGTAACCGTACCCAAGCAGTTAAAATTGGTAGTCTCTTTAGTGACGAGGAGTCCGTGTCTTACGGAGTACCACAGGGAAGCATTCTAGGCCCCATTTTGTTCCAAATATATGTTAACGACCTGTGCAGAATGACCCTCCCTAATACTAAGATATTTGCCTATGGTGACGACACCGTAATTGTGGCTTACGGACCAACGTGGGATAGTGTTAAACGTACCGCAGAATCAGCTCTAAGCAAGGTAATAAAATGGGTCAACTCAAATCTGCTTACTCTCAACTTTAACAAGACATCCTACATCCCATTCTCTATCCGTTCTAACACCTCACCAGCTCATACTTTCTCAATACTAGCGCACACTTGCTCACAACAGACGGCTTCGTGTTCATGCCCAGCACTCACAAGAACTGAACATGTGAAATATCTCGGCGTTCACATAGACGAGGGACTAAGATGGAATATACAACTCAACGCCCTCGCTTCTAGGACTATGAGATTGATACATATCTTTAGGTGTCTTAGAGACTCGGCAAATCCTGATACCCTAAAAATGGTCTTTTATGCACTATGCCAATCCGTTATTGGCTATTGCATTACCGTATGGGGTGGTGCCCCTAAAACTAGCCTAATCAGAGTGGAGAGAGCACAGAGAGCTATACTTAAAGTCATGTTACGTAAACCATATCGCTATCCTACAAAGCAATTATACGCAGATTGCAAGGTACTGACAGTACGTCAGCTCTTTGTGCTCCAATCTGTTCTTAGAAGACACGCTAACGTTCCCCCGTCTAATCCCAATAAACGTACCAACATCCCCCCAGGTACTCGGCACAAAACTTCCTTTGCCAGACATCAATACTATACATTATGCACACACATTTACAAAAAAGCACATAAATCACTTAACATACTTGACCTAAACACACATGAGCTAAAGTCTAAGGTGACAAAATGGCTACTTCAGCAGGATTACAATCAAACAGAATCACTGCTTACATACATTGCTTAACAGTAATAAACAGGATACATTCGCAAGCAACCCTCGCCCAATACTTCACATTTCACAATTCCCATTAACACAACATCACAAACACACCCTTACATACATACACAATTATACATCCTCACACACATACACATACACCCCACAGGCATGCCTCGAATTGTTTTCACTTTATCTTTAGTTCGTTTTATTTTATTTTATTTCGTTCTTTCAGTTATGAAGTAATCTTGGTTCATTATCGCTTGGTAGATCGACACAGTCCACAACTTGTATAAATCATACTGTACCAACCCCATAGCTGAACACTGTCTTTTAAAATACAGGTAGCCCTAGTTTAAGAGGCAGGGCTCATCAATTATTGTATACAGATTTCTACAGCATAGATCACTTGCTTTGTACTACCACTAGCTGTTATAATACATTTTTGTTAATAATTAAAGTAAGTCTGTAACTTTTTGGAAATAAATAAATTATTATTATTATTATTATGTCGTTTATTTATTTAGATATCTTATTTTAATACATTTTTAAATATTAGTATAAAAAAACATTTTTCATTATTATTATTATTATATTGGCGTGGCTAGCTGACATATGGCAAATAATTTAATTTATGTTTATTTATTTATTTTATTATTTATGTACACACAGTAAAATACTAAATGTAATGTTATGTAATGTTCTGTGTCTTGTAATGTTAATTACTTAACATAGGTACCTAGTATTGTATACAGTCAATTTTATAACTGAACAGACAGCTGTGCTGCTGGGGAGTTTGTTGCGCCACATCTGCCCATCGATAGCACTAGGAAGTGGTGAAGGGCGGGCGTTTTTGGGGGACTGTCTTTTGTAATTTTGACGTTCGAAAAGTGCTGATTCTCAGCCTAATTTGAATAAATGACTTTTGATTTTGATTTAGTAAAGTTTTCCAAGGTCGCTGGGCTGGCGTGCGTGTTGTGTCTTAGTAAAGCCTGATTTATTAGAAGGAGTATTTATGAGTTTCTGAGTGCCCCGTAGTCGTGTCGTACGTGAAAGACAGTCACACACCAAACCGACATTCGTTGCAGACCGTACCTACTAAGTACCCTAAAAATACAAAGATTGTTGTCGATTCTTATTCTGAGAGGCACAGTGAACGTTATGATATAGTAGTTCGCTGCATACTCAAAAAAGGGAACAGTCTTACGTTCACAGACAAAATGTAAATCTTCTGACGCGCTTATATCACAGTGCTACAAGAATCATTTGGCTCTTGAAAGACATTGACAGGGGGCGTTGTTTGTAAGCATTTGTGAAATTGTCTTGTCACAGGAATTGTTTTGACAAAACAAGATAGTTCTGATTGTGGGCACGCGCTAAAAGAACCCTGTAGCATCGTATGGTCCTACGTGCACTACAATATGTGCGCACTTTCAATGATTTTATATCATGTTATCGTATTTATTCATTCCATGCTTTATATCTTTTCTACCAACCCGCCCCAAAATTACACGCGGACGAAATCGCGGGCAGAAGCTAGTATGATAGACACATACACAGAACATATATACCGACACACAAACCTTCCGGAATAAGTTCTCTTTATAATGGTCAAAACCGCATCTTTGTTTCGCAGTTTATAAAAACAACGCGCACAGTCAGACACGAACAGTTACTTTTATTTTTATACTATTATAAATATTCATTAAAGTATATAGACATACCTTCCTATTTAAAGTGTATAATCTATGGACATACCATCCGTCATCATATTCAGTCATTTTCACGTCACTCCACTTGCGGTCATTCAACCAATATGAATTTAAAATTATTCATATTTAGGGCACGATCTAACGGTGTACCAGTTTATTGTTGTTTTCTGTTCCTGGTATACTTAGTGTATAATAATTTTTACTCGAAACCGCCACAGTCCGACCGCGTCCCGGAGGACATGCAAAAATATGTTAAGTACAACAAACCCCTCAAATTCCCAACACATGCGCTGAACAGCGCGGAGCTCGGCAGGCTCACCATCACCATCGAGATGATCAACTACGAGCGCGAGGTGCTGATGGCGTGGCGCTACGGCCCCGTGCGCTCCGACACCAACATGGTCGTGGTGCAGGTGCACCGCGACTTGGAGCGCCTGCAGTTCCTCATCATGTCTCTGGGGCAGGTACGCTACATCCAGTCCGTGCTGCTCGTGTTCTCGCACAGCTACTACGATGACGTCATCAACAAGCTCGTATCCAGCATCACGTTCTGCAGGGTTATGCAAATATTTTACCCCTACTCGGTTCAGCTGTATCCTAACAAGTTTCCCGGCATCGACCCCGAGGACTGCCGACGTAACATCGATAAGGCGGATTGCAGCAATCGCGACGGGCGTCTCACTGAGCACAAACACCACTGGTGGTGGAAGGCTTTCTTCATCTTCAATGGCTTAGACTGGTCTAACAACTACAAGGGGACTGTCATATTCCTAGAAGAGGACAATTATGTTTTACCGGACTTACTGTATATGCTACGATATACTACTCGCTCTAAGATATACCTTCAAGGAATTCGCGTCATGTCCTTTGGGAGGCCGTACGCAAAAGATTTAGACTATGACCTGCTGTCTGTTACCGCGTGGCGGCCACCGTACGACAAAGGACTGGCCTTTAACAAGACTGTGTGGCAGAAAATCTCTCTGGCGTCGTCGTATTACTGCACGTACGACGACCTCAGCTGGAGCTACTCGCTGCTCAACGTGTTCAGCCAGCTCCGCGGCGGGTACGCCGAGATGGTGGCGGCCATGGCGCCGCGCGTGCTGTCCACCAGTATGTTCCCGAACGGCCGCGCGGCGTTCGACCAAATCAGTTTGTGGCTGGATGACGCTAATATGTTTCCTTTGAAAGTGAAGGCGGTGATGCTATGTGGCGATAAAAGCCGCGTAGACCAGGAAATACGGCCTCCCCCGTGGGGCAACGGGGGCTGGAGCGACTTGCGGGATCACTTGCTCTGCCAAGACCCTCTCATGGCAACCACCACGGGCTATCCAAGCAACTTCACAGCGAGGTTCCCGGACACTAGTGCCGATTCCACAGACACGGATTATATTGCCATCAGCCACAAAGCTAATATTTCGGATACTGACATCCGCAATAACTTGTAACTTTGACCTAAAAATAACCAGGGATTGTTATTTGTGCGTTAAGTAAGTTCATGGCAACCGCGGTGTGAATTGAATACGAGTTGTTTTGCATCTCTCTGCGTATCCATCGTGGTTCGTTTTGGGCAGTCGGACTACGCTGTACATTCTATTGTATACAAGCAAGACCACCGGGTAACCGTTTGTGAAGGCTCCAGTACAGTTACATTAAATATTGAGCAATCTGAGCAAAGCTTTACGAAGTTGGAACTATACTATTACTATTTAACGAGGGTATATTCTTACACTCACGAGGAGTAAACCTCTTGAGCTGAGTGCATTTCGTAAGCGTTCAGGAGGGGCGGGTCGGCAAGTTCGTTTATAATTTGCATGCGAGAGGCGCCTGGAGCTGGCGCGCTGCCAGCCGCCCCGCGCCGCGGGCTGCTCGCTGCACATGCCGACACCTTCGCTACGAACACCCTGTTAGACACCATGTCTTCCTACTCGCCGCCCGTCGCAAGCACATACGCAACACGTAATATCAATTTTTTTGAACTTCTTTTATTTGCATGTCGGCCTTTTAAGGGTTTCCAGTGGTGTCGGTGGTGGCCATAGATATAGGGCACACTGCAGATGTGTGGGTACAATGATTCTGCTCGTGTATTTTGTTTATTATCAAACAATGTTAATGATGTATTGTGGAGAGTCGTGCCTCGCTACTGGCACAGTATATTACACTGTGCTAGTAGGAAAGGCTTTAACTGTAATGAAGTTTCTTAATAGTTCAATTACGTTGTGTTACCGGTGAGGCTTCTTTCAGGAACTCCTTATAATAATATCAAACATTTTATTTTGTTGTACAAACATTGCTTTAGAAGCTGTTTACTGTTTCGAAGGTGTTTGTTTGTTGTGTGTGTGTGTTTTTTGTTTAGAAGTGGTGTTTTTTATAGCTCTGTACTGCATTGCATTGATTTAATTCATCTTTTTAGTACATAATACCTATAAAATAAATTAATTTTAAAGCATTTGTCAGTAGTGGTTTATTGGTATGTGTCTGGCTAGTAAATAAATGGCTCACGTCATATTTAAAAAATAGAGAACAGATAGTTGAAATCTAATATTTTAACCACAATAGTAGAGAAATAGAAAAAATACGATCTAAGAGCAAAACAACCAACGCCTCCATCCCCCAAGGAAGTGTCATAGGGTGCCTATTATTCCTCGTTTATATCAACGACTTACCGGAAACAATAGAGGGGCATGTGTCTTATTCGCGGACGACATATCTTTATTAGACTCATGTCAAAACAACACAAACATAGAAGAAAAACTCAGCTCCATACTCACAAAAACATGTAACTGGATGACCTCACATAATTAAGAAATTAATTATACAAAAACGAAATTAATGACTTTCCACCCTTATCAAAAAGCTCCTTTACACTTAAACTTCACCTTTAACGGTTCAAAATTAGAAACTGTTGACGAATTTACACTACTCGGACTTATAATAGATAAACACATTAACTGGAAAACACAAATACAAAAAACCCGTTCAAAACTTTCAAAATTCTCGTATGCTCTCCGCGAAATCAAAAAGACAACTAATTTACAAACTGCCCTCACCACCTACTATGCGTATGCCAATGCATGGCTTAGCTACGGCGTAACTCTCTGGGGAAATAGTACAGATGTACTAACACTCTTTACCCTACAAAAGAAATTAATTCGAATCTTGGCTAACATTGATCAAACCGACAGCTGCAAACCCTATTTTCTAAAATATAACATTCTAACCCTCCCCAGTATATACATTCTAGAAATATGTAAATTTGTCCGTAAGCATCATGAGTTCTACACAAAACGTGAAGATATCCAATCACAGTACACACTTAGACACCGATCTAGACTAAACATACCAACATCCAAGCTAAAAATGCATTCTACAAGTCCCTACGTAATGTCTATAAAAAATTACAATAAACTCCCTGACACAATAAAGAAAGAAGAAAAATTGAATATATTTATAAGAAAACTTAAAAAAGTACTTATTAACAAATGCTACTACTCCTTAGATGAATATTTAAATGATAAATAATAGGAACAATAAAAGTATTATAATTAATAATAATTAACCACGCAATTTATAGAAATGTTTAAAATATATTAATGACACGATAATAATGAATAAATAATATAATTTAAAAATAATAATTAAATAAAAAAGCAATAATACTAAATCTAATAATTTAGTTATAAGAATTATCCAAAGAATAACAATGGATATAAATAAATAAACAGAATTATAATATATAATAAAAATACTTAGGTATATTTAGCAGGAAACAACAATACATAAACTATAGATAGGCGAAATGTTAGGATTAAATTCGCAATCTCCTGACTTTGATTATATTTATTATGTGAACTAAAACTTGCTCCCACAATAGCAACTTAGTTATCTCCTAAAACAGGGCTTCCTCTCTTCTATCCTTTTGCTGTGCCCTACAGGGTCCATAATGATCTAAATTATATGTATACCACCTAAGTACACATTATGGTAAAGCAATAAAGATATTGAGTATTGAGTATTAAAGATATTGAGTATTAAATTAGGTCTAAGGTCCTATGGTACCCTACTAACTATACTTTGAATGAGGTGTCTTAATTTTTCAGGTTCAAAGAAGGGCTATTTCCATCCAATGATCGATTTAATAATTTAATTTAATAATAATTTATTTATTTCTAAAAAAAGTGTGGTTCATACAGTCTGTTACTATAAACATAATTTTATCATTTAGGGAAAAATCATAAATAGATACAAACGAATTGAATCTGGCGTCCTAGCTAGATTACATGGTAACCTGTATCAAGGTTCGCCAGCCCAGGTTCCCGCAGAAGGAGTACAAAAAATCCAATAGACTGCTTAGGACTATAAGGTACAAACATATGTAAACTTATACCAAGTGTGAAGTGTTAGTATGTGTATGTGTTTTGTGTTGAGGTGTGGTGTGTGTGTAGGTGTGTGTGTGTGTAAACGGAAGGGAAAGAGGTTGAGTTTAAATATGGAGTGTTAGAGAACTTACTACGATTGTGAAGTAAGCAGGTATTCAGTGTCCTTGTAGTTTAAACTGATTAGAAAGCATGCTATCTGTTTTTTGCACATTTCGTAAGAGGATTGATGTACAGGGACAATTTTGTTTATTCTGTTATATATAAATGGCCCAAGGAAGTAAAAGAAACGTTTAGTAAAAGCAAAGCGTGTGAACGGTACTTTGCAAATTTCCTTCTTTCGCATAAGTGAGGATTGAGTTTGTGTAAAAGGAGTTTTTGTGTGTTGTTGTAATATAATGTTGAGAATAAATGTTTGCCGGACCGTGAGGATTTGCAGTTTTTATATAGATCAAAGGTTGGGTAGAGCATTGGCCGGAAAGTTGCAACCTTTAGAATGGCTCTCTGAGCTACTTCCAAAGGTTAGAGTGTATGTAGTTTTCGCAGCTCCACCCCAACTATTAATACAGTACGAGACAACTAACTGACACATAGCGAGATACACGGTCCGTAGTACATAAGTATTGGCAATGTGTCTGAGCGTCTTAAAAAGATATATGAGCTTACGAACTCGAGCAGTAAGGTGGGTGATATATCTCATGGCGACATGGAAAGAGCGACTGTCGCAACCCAGCGCAGGGCACGCCGCGACAGCGGCGATAAGACCCCTCTTTAAGGAGTGGCCCTCACCTACCGCCTGACGCAGGTCCTCACCGGACACGGAAGTTTCGGGAGGTTCCTGCACATAATTAGGCGGGAGGAAACGCCCGGGTGTCACCATTGCCAGGATCGCCCAGAGGACACGGTGGAGCACTCGGTGGAGGTCTGCCCCGCTTGGGCGGAGCACCGCCGTGTCCTCGTAGAGGCGATCGGCAGCGGCGGCGGCCTCTTGCGCCCGGCCCTGGTGCAAGCTATGGTCCGGAGTGAGAGGGAGTGGGAGGCAGTCGCCTCCTTCTGCGAAGCAGTCATGCTAGCGAAGGAGGCGTCGGGAGCCGCGTAACGACTCCCGGCCACCGTAGGCGCGGGCCTGCGGGCGGAGAGCAATGGGTAGCTCACCGTCCGATCAGGACCAGGCCCGTGCCGGATGGCGCTTAAGTGTTCCACGCGCGCGTCAAAGAGTTGTCAGCATAATTTGAGGGGCCCCTTAGGGCCGAAGCCTGCCGGGTCAGCGGGATTGTCCGAAAGGGTTACCGCTACCCCGGAACATAAAGGGCAAAGGAAGGAACATGGGTGGGTTTTAGTCAGTAAGAGTCTGACACTCCCTTCCGCTCCACCCAGAGCGGGAGAGGTCATTTGATGACTTCCCATCCGAAAAAAAAAAAAAAAAAGGTGGGTGATATATGTGCTTTGAAGTTAAGTTGTTTATCTAGGATTATACCGAGGTATTTAGTTGTGTCAGTAGAAGAAATTGTAGGACAGTTGCAAGGTGCTGAATTAGCTTGGCAGGTGTGAGCTTGTAGAGTAATGGGTGTTAAGGGTTGTGTAGTGGAGTTTAGAGAGAAAGTCATGAGTTTAGTTTTATTGGTGTTTAGCGTGAGTGAGTGAGAGATAAGCCATCTATATATTCAATCAAATCCAGTTTGAGCAGTTGCTTGCAGTTTAGTCCAGGATTCATCATAAAAGGTGATTGCAGTATCGTTGGCAAAGAGACAATGTTACCAGAACTCAGGTGCATATTGCACAGGTCGTTTATGAACACCAGGAAGAATTATTCACGATTATTCAATTCATTTATTTCAGCTAAAGTCCACTACATTCAATTAAATAAAAAAAAAAAAAAAAATTAATACATAAAATTGATATAAAAATCACACCGCCACAAAATAATAATCAAACATTCAAATCACATACAATTAAAATACATACACATGTCTAAATCAAATAAAAAAAAACATACAAATGTTATTATACTATACTATAAGATATAATTAAAATGTTATACAATTATTAATTAAAAAAATTACAAAATTCCTCAAGTAAAAACATGTTTCATCTTAGCTTAATTTTGATGAACATAAACTTTAAGTATCAAAAAATCAAAAAAAAAAAAAACAAAAAAAATAAAAAGGTTTTATTTCATTAATACACGTTGCAAATTATACAGTTGGTGGCGTCTCCTTTTAAGCATATAGATGCCTGTGCCAGGAGGCGCCGCTCTTTTATATCTTATACAATTAGTGCAACCTGTTAAAAAAGAAAAATAAAGAGAAAATTATCATTAGTCTGTTGGTGTGTGTGTGAGTGTGTGTGTGTGAGTGTGTGTGTGTGTGTGTCTGTGTCTCTCTCTCTCTCTGTGTGTGTGTGTTTGTGTGTGTGTGTGTGTGTGTTACCTTATATTTTGTAGAAGATTCTCTACTTCATCGTAGCTTAACTTATTTATCCACTTAATCAGCAACGATTTGCATTCTTTGAGCGATTTAGTATGAATATCAATTTGCTTATTTATTTTATTATATAAGAAAGACGAGCGTTTGTCGTACTGAATATTTGCAAATTCTGTTTTTACAAAAGGGGTGGTAGTAATATTGTGTTTCCTTCTTCTAGCTAAAACATTAGGATGTAAGGGTAGGGCTTTAATTTTTTTTAATACTATGTGTATAATATATAATTTTCGGACTGTTATTAAGTTACTTATTTGGTATAGCTCATGGGTGGGAAAGGTCCTTTTTTTGAAATACATTACTTTTATTAGTGTCCGTTGCGCTCTTTCAACACCAAGGAAACGTGTTCTACGCGCGCCCCTCCAGATGGAGATACAATATATTATTACTGATTGAACAAGTGAGATGTACACTTCATTTAGATGATTTTTTGTTATGCTACTTCTTGGGACTATGTGTCGCAAAGTTTTGAAAATCCAAATAAATTTTCGTATTCTCGCAGAAATTTGTTCAATCTGAGGATACCAGGACAGGCTTTGGTCCAATAATATACCTAAGTACTTGACATGGTTAACTTTACTGATGGTTGGACAATTGCAGAAGTAATCAGCCGTTCTCCTACACTCATGTATTTTAATGTTAAAATTTGGTTCTGGTTGGACATTTTTATATATTGAGAAGCAGATATAATTAGTTTTGCTTGTGTTTAACGTAAGCAGATTTGTTTTTAGCCATGAAGCCACTTGTACCATACCATTTTCCGTGTTGGTTTTGGTTTCAGCCCAGGTTGAGCCGGTGAAGACGATTGCGGTGTCGTCGGCATACGAAAATATTTTAGCTTTATTGATTGCCATATTACATAAGTCGTTAATGTATATTAAGAATAGGGTAGGACCCAGAACACTTCCCTGGGGCCCGCCACATGTTACATCAACGTCCTCGCTGACACAATTTTCTAGCTTAACCTTCTGTTTTCTATTTGTCAAGTAATCGGTAAATATAGATAGTTGTGTATCTCTAATACCAATTTTTTCTAATTTTTGGATAAGGATGGGGATAGAGACCGTATCGAACGCCTTTTTTAGGTCTATAAAAACCGATAAGCACCTAGTTCCTTTGTCGAGTTCTTTAGTTATTACTGTAGTTAAAGACGTGATAGCGTCTTCAGTAGAAGTACCGTGTCTAAAGCCAAATTGAGATGGAGATAAAATGTTGTTGGTTTGAAGATAGCTTAACAATCTGGAGTTTAAAAGTTTTTCTAATATTTTTGCTATAACAGGAATAACAGAAATTGGTCTATAGTTATTAACGTCACCCTCCTGCCCACCCTTGTATATGGGGGTTATTATTGATTTCTTTAAATAATTAGGGAAGGTGCCTTTTTTAAAACAAAGATTAGCTAAATGCGTTATAATTGGGATTATTTCATGTTTTACATGTTTAAGATACCTAGTGGAGATATTGTCCCATCCTGGGGCACTATCTGATTTTAGAGAGTTTATTATACTATTCACTTCATTGATATCAGTATCCAGGAGAACGAAAGATTTAGAAAGACTAGGTAAGGAACGTAGGTATATATTTAGGTCATTCTGTGTTACGGTTTGTAGAATGTCATTTGCCAGTTGGTTACCGATATTTGCGAAATATTTATTAATGAAGTTTGCTGATTCCGTAGGTGATGATTTTAGATTGGTTAATTCAGAATTAATTCTAGTAGATTTATTTGTATATGTGATAGTTTTCAGGTTTTTCCAGAGAAGTTTGTTGTTTTTTAACGATTTATTAATAAGGTTTCTTTCATATTTTCTTTTTAGTTTTTTTATAAGGTTATTGCAATGATTTCTGTAACGAGCATACGTAATTTTTTTTATTTCATTTTGAGGATCGTCTCGGGATTGTTTTTGGAGCTTATTATGATTTTTTATACATCTTAGTATACCTTCACTGATCCAGGGCTTAATTATTCGTTTGCTTTTAGGGATCTTGTGAATAGTAGTATTTATCTTTAGTGACTCAAGAAGTGCTTGTGTTAAACATTCTGTTATGTAATTAGGGTTTTCACAAAAAAGTAACGTCGACAGATTTTTTTCTTTTAAATATTGCAAGGCACTTTCAAAATCAGTTTTGGTAATAGTTGTTGGTGTAGTTTGGTTATGTTTTATTTTAGTTAACGAGAGAAAGGTTGTACGTTGATCTGTGACAGTAGTGCGTAGTATGGCAATAAAAGCAGAGTGCCGTTTCCTGTTTATTTTCAACATAAAGTGATCAAGACAATTGGTTTCCCTTGTAATTAAGGGAGAATACCGTGGCCCGAAAACATATCCAGGTATGAAGTTCTATTTTTAAATTCATATGTTTGTTCAGTGTGTTTAGGTCTTATGTTGATGTTAATGTCACCAGCAACTATAATATTTATTTTTTGAGAATTTAGGTTATCTAAGTGAAGTGCCATGGAATTTATAAAAGGTTCCGCGTTAGTATTTGATGGTGAACGGTGGATACCTAAGCTGATATTGTTCAATATATTTAATGGTAGGCAAGATGCTTGGCTTATGCTTAATTCTGTGACACTGGCTTTTAAGGTGTCCTTGATATACGAGTATACCACAACGCCGTCGTTTTGATTTTCTTGACGAGTTGTAGCGTAGTAGCGATACTTGGCTAATGTCAGTATAGGTTTATTTGGATCAAGTCGGCATTCAGTCAGAATTATTATAACATCTGTTTCAAAATTCAAGCAAGACATATTTACTACGAAGTCATCGAAATTGCAATAAAAGCTCCTAATATTTTGGGAAATTATAGTAAGGTCACTTTTATTTATGTTATAAGTCTGAGCGAGTTCACTACAATCGCATTCTATCGATCTTGCAATACTCAAATTATCGATGTCATTTAAAGTTTGTAGTAGATCACCCATTATTATGTTTTATTAAGTGCACGGTACACTTTTGAATCAGTGTATTATTTGTATATAATGTTTGAAACCACAATAATACATGCCATACGCACAATAATATGGACTTTAGGGTTAGATAATAATTATTTTGTAGTAATTTTATTTTTTTGTAGATTTTAATAAATGTATTTTTAGTTATTAATATATTTTTATATCTATAAATTGTACTGTTTAGTTTCCTGTCGTGAATTAAAATTGACTGTAGTGTAAATAGCCTTTTGGGTCTATAATATGTATGATAATGATAATGTGTGTGTGTGTTTGCTGGTGTAATTGGAGGAATAAAAAATAATGTAATTTGTGTGAACGTCGAGTAAGTGTAACAGACTTTACATACCCAGTTTGATAAGCACAGAAAATAAGCAAAAAGGCAGTGAGAACAGTAACGAAATTTGTTATGACAATGTAGTCATTGATGTATTATCAGCTGTTGGATTTGTGCTTCGCTTTTAATTAAAATGGTTGGAGAGTCGTCTTCTTTGAGATATACCCGTCCATATGCAGTCCAGCAGTATTTGTAAGATTTTGACTTCACGAGGTCACGTGCGAGGAAGTGTAGGCGTGCAGCCTTTGCAGTTAGTTGCTCAGTGATAAAAATAGGTGTATCCTCGTTCGTGCGCATGTCCAGGTGTTTAGCACATAGTTTCAACTTTTGTTTAATGTTGTATGCCTTACAAGATTTCAGAATGTTATTTTTTATCAATGTGGAGTTTGTTTCCACTACAATTGGTGTGTTATTTGTATCTTTCTTTGTACGAACTCTGTATATATCGCGGATAACCGTCTTATCGATCGGACAGCCCACTGAGTTCGATAGGCTTGGAACCATATGAATGAGGTCGTCTTTGGTTTCGTTTGACTTCTTCGGTACGTTTTTTATTTTAAAATTAGCCTTTCTATTGTCCTGCTGCATACTTTCCATTTTATCCTCCAAAATAATAATATATTTTTTATTCTCTTTCATTTTGTCCTCTAAAGATTCGATTTTTTTCTTATATTCTTCGTTTTGTGCCGTCAAGAAGGCAATGGAACTTTCGATGTTGCTGCTTGATTGTTGTATTCCTTGAAGAATTGTGGCATTTTTTTTAAATTCTTCCTCTTGGGCTTTCATCATCGTAGCGAACATAGACTGCATCTCTTCCTTAAAGTTAGCAAATTCTTCGCCAAAATCTTCCTCACGTCTTCTTTTCAGTCGGTTTGATACAAAGCTAGGAGGTGTTGATTGCGCCGGATTCTGCAGCCCTACTCGATCCAAATCCGTTTCCGACAAGGATTTATCTAAGTTGCATCGTTCCATTCTGCTGTCGTATAGCGAGTTAATGTTATTATCATTCCGTAAACAGTCGTGAGTCACAATCACGGAATAGAAAAAAACAGTGGAAGTGCCCTTAGACTCCCTTAGTACGGAAACCAGTGTCGCCAAACTCACACACTTGCAAAATTTCAATACACAGAAAACGATGATATAATTGGCTACTAATTATAAATGCAACTTTGGCGAAAAGTTTATTTATTGTTGTTCAAAATTAAATCTTATCACAACTCCTGAGTGTTGTTTTTATTTTACGTGTCAAAATCAATGAAGTCCATTTTTCCATGTAACAATCAAATTCGAGCAATCCACAACGAGTTCAGCTACTCAACGCTAGAGGGCGCTGTAACCAATTTACTCTATTTAGCACCCTAACGTGATTGAAATAGATGTCATATTCGTATGCACTTGTTATCTATTTTTCTACTCAGCTAGAGATGAGGACAAGATATCGATAATTTAATATCGATGTTTGTACAATTGTAATTAAAATCTTTTATCTTATGTAACGGACCAAAGTCCGATTAGTATAAAAGGTAAAATGGTTAAATGAAACGATAAATAGTGAATTTAAACTATTTATTGTACTTGAAATAAAACATATTTGTTTAATAATTGTCGGAATTGCGTTATCTTTTTTAAAAATATGCAGCCTTTTTTTGAAGTTTGTAAATTGTTTTCATAAAAATGCTCTGAACAGATTCTATGTACTTGATTTTGACGGCATCCAGGTTCCGTCTTCTCGTAGCTTCTATCCATTTCTCCTTGGTAAAAGGATCTTAGGGAAAACTGAAATATTTACATACTTTATTAGTATTAGTTACTTTTGAGGCCTACGTCCAGCTATGAATGAATGATTGGTTTATTTGTCAGAATATGAGTACTCAAACTCCAACCATTTATTTCAATTAATCGAGAAGAACGACAACGAGCATATAATATGTCATGGTAACGTGTAAGTTTCACTATATAAATACACATTTTATTATTTTATCGATACCGAACTATTTGAATGTGTCCCATCCCTAATCGAGTAGCGTCGAAGTTTCTAGAATGTATACGATGATATTCAAGACAGCGAGCAAGTTGATTTAGACTTTGAACAATGGACATAAGGTAGTTTTTAGTTCGCAACAAAGTAATAAATATGGTTTTGTCAATAAAAACGATTATATTGAAATATATCATAGTTTTATAATAACCGGTGATACGATACACCTCCGCAAGATACATTTTTTGTCCTGCTATCGTTTTTGCATGTAAAAATTGCACAATAAGGCATATTTGTAATATTTTTCGTTACGTACGAGACGTCATATCACAGCAAGTAGCTAATCCCGACTGAGCCGGTGTTGCGGAGCTCCGCATAATTGTGACACACGCGCGATAGCTGCGTGGCACTTCCACTGTTTTTTCTATTCCGTGGTCACAATAATCACAATTGGTTCGTGTCACGTTTACGTAGCGATCGCCTGCTGCTTACTCCGCCCGCGTAGATGACAGAGAGGGCAATTATGGTGATGGTCTCTTTCCCTCGAGGGTCGCGGGGGACAGGGCCCGCTAGTTATCGGCACCGGCGCGGCGTAGTGGCAGCGGCTGCTCACTTACTTTCACTTTTAATAGTTGTAATTACGTGTTTATTGCACTATTAATAAGAACTAAACTGGTTTGTCTATTGGTTGTTATAAAATAAGTTTAACAAATTAGCTGCGCACGTCCACCCTCAACAAGGATTCAGACGAGGAGGAGTATACTAACATGAATATGGATTATTCATGTTAGTATACTTAAAGTTTATGTTAGTAACCAAAGATTAAAATACATGCCACAATAATACTATTATAACTAAAATTAAATAACCGGAATACATAAAAATCAAATTGTTAAATAAATTCATTAGCCAATAATCTCTAAATTCATTAAAATCTTTACATTTTAAATTAATTACAATTAATAATATACTTAAAATCGAAAATTTCATTAAAATCATAAAACAAAATAATATAAATAGAAATATAAAATAAAATAACCGTACCATCCGTAATCACTTCAGTCAGTTCTTATTGACATGCAATTGCACACAATGCCACAATATTGGACAGTCAATTTTGTCAGCTACAAAACTAAGAATGCTGTTGCCACTGCCGCGGGCACGACTGAGCAATAATGCCGCTCTCTTTCTGAGGGTGGCATGAAAGCCATCAATACGAGCGTCGGCAAACATGCCCGACGCGCTGCAGTGCCTCGGCAGCCGCATCAGCATCCTAAATGCATCGTTATACTGAACGCAGGGCGTTGATTATCTTCTGCGTATATTTGACCCATAGACTGCATGTATAAAAAGATTGGCAAAACGCCCGAAACAATGTTATTTTTACTGCTTTACTGCAGTGTGCAAATCTACGAGCCAACATATTGCATCGGACAGCCAACGCCCGGCGCTCCCTCTCAATATCCTCGTGGTCTGAGAGGCCATCCGAGACCCAGTGACCCAGGTACCTGAAACGCGAAACTCTGCGTAGGGAATCACCATCTATTAGGACGGTGGTGGTGGGTGGAAGTACGTGGGTGATCTTATGAACTGGTGATTGGAACGCCAAAAGCTCGCTCTTTTTTACATTATACCTGAGCCCATGAGCCTCGGCGTACTCAACACATATAGCGAGGAGTTTTCGAACGGCACTTATGGAGGGGCCCAACAACACCATATCGTCAGCGTAGCTGATGTTGTTGCCATATTTTCCGTCTATAGAGCAGCCGACTTTGGTGCTGCTGAGTCCCTCGATAAGTCCGTTTACATAGAGATTGTAGAGACGAGGCGAAGTTAAACCTCCCTGCCTTACACCACACCTCAGTCTGTACTCATCGGAGATCGCGCCCGCCCACTTTATCACATTGATTTGGTGTTGTACCAGTATTAAAAAATACTAACAACTTCTTCAGGGAGGCTGGTTTCTGTCCTCAATTTGTACCATAGCACATCATAGAGCATCATAGAGAATATTTGTTCCGTGCGGGAACAAATATTTGTATGATATATAAATCTGTTATACTGCTGTTTGGAATTTTTCTCTTTATTTGGAACAGATCAGCAACACATCACATTCTCAAACATTTCAACACACCCTCAAGCAAACGCTAAACACTACTACACACACTCCTACATACACACCCTCACATACATCCCTCACTCTGACATACACATCCTCACTCTAACATACACACATATGCACCGTAAAAGTCGTTTCTTATATCCCTTATTCTTTCGTTGTTGATTTTATTATGTACATACTTTGTTAACCTGCACTGTCAATGACTATTTTTGTAATGTTAAGAACACGACTTAAAAGCTTTCTGGTATCACAGTGACAGCAGAACACTGACCCCTAAGTCACAGGATCACCTAGTTTAGGAGCCAGGGTTTACCTTATCCGTATGACCTTTAGCTAACCATTTTTATGTATAGTCTTTAGCAATGTCAAAGGTTTTTGTATCAATAAAGATTTTTATTATTTATTTATTTATAGGACACCAAATCGAAAGCTTTCGAAAGGTCTAAAAAACAGGCGTAGACCGGAGTCTTTCTATCAGTGTAGTACAGGACAGTGTGCTTGAGGCATAGAACTGCCGTTTCTGTCGACAGCCCGCGTCTGAAACCGAATTGAGCGTCGTTCAGCTTTATGTGACT
This sequence comes from Apamea monoglypha, assembly GCA_911387795.2. Taxonomy (NCBI): domain Eukaryota; kingdom Metazoa; phylum Arthropoda; class Insecta; order Lepidoptera; family Noctuidae; genus Apamea; species Apamea monoglypha. Next base: position 20,587,295 of record OU426922.1, read on the forward strand.
GTTCAAAATACGATCAAGCAGACTGTCAAGCACCTTCGCCACGGCAGTAGCTAGCGAAATGGGCCTATAATTGCTGTTGTCTGACGCATCACCAGTTTTATTTTTGATTATTGGCACAACCACGGTCCTCATACATTCATCCGGTAGGTAAGAGTGTCTTAAACAAAAGGTATAAAACATAGCCAGAAGCCTTGGCAGATGAAGCCCTGCATCCTGCAAATGCTCAATACTAATTCCATCGTGGCCTGGGAACTGACCCCTCGTCATATGCTTTATAACGGCAGATGTTTGCTTAGCAGTAAAGGCTGGGAATACTGCCGGCCCAAGCGAATTTTGCCTGATTTCACCAGTATTGAGCATCCCCGACACACAGGAAGGAGGTTCTATCTGAAAAAGCCTTTTGAACATGTTCGCAATGTCACGCGCCTCAGTTACTCTGTTAACATTAAGAGGGACAGAAGGTCTACTATTGAGTTTTCTCGTACCTTTCCAAAAGCTTTTAAAATTTTTGTTTGCGTGGTGTGATGCGAGAATATCCATCTTAATTTGCTCGGCGTTATTTTGACACCATCTTAGCTTATATTTGAAACGACGCCGAGACTCCACCATGTTGTTATAGATAGGTCCACTTGCAGGCTTACCGTATAGTAACCAGGTTTGAAAGTTTAGCCTGGCAACCTCGTGATCACCACGAACATGCTCATTCCAGCCTAACACAACACGTTTTCGTTTTATTATATTACCCATACAATTCGAATTAATCACAGCCGCTTCAGACATAGTCATAACAATATCTTTGTACATTCTGTCTATAACTTTTCTGTGATCTTTATTGTGACTTATATCATCACAGCATCCCGACAATTCTGATGGAAAATCTATGGTTTTAAAACGATCATTGCATATCTTACTATAAAGTTGTTTTTGTTGCTCATCCCTACCGGCCCACAGTATGCCATTAGAGTATCTTTCAAGTATCAGAAGCTGTGGTTTCATTACAGAAAGATTACAAGATACTTCTAGGGGATAGTGGTCGAACCAAGTACAGTCATAGAACACCCTCACACTCAGTACAGACTGCCACGCAGACTCCGTTACCACACAATGGTCAAGCCAGCTTGTGCTGCCGTGGGCATCACTAACGAAAGTAAAGGTGTCCGACGAACTTCCCAACTTTTCTATATACGCACATACCCATTGCTGATCGTTACAAAACCTTAGGAGTTCCTTTCCTATCAACGCACAAGGACTAGCATTAAAGTCTCCTAAAATGTACACATTCGCAACTTCGATGTTATCAATTATAGCACTTATTTCACTAAGACAGTCAGAAAATTCTGTTAAATTCTCAATGCAGTTCACAGGCATGTACACAGAGACTACCACGAAGGAACGATCGCACACAACTACCTTAATTGCCGTGAGACGCACACTATTGCACGGGATCACTGTCACCGACCTAAATGCACTTTTACGCCAGAGCAGAGCAACACCGCCATGTGGTCTGCCTCGTATTAGGCCCGCAGACGAGTCTATAGCCGATCTACCACAGTAGTCAAAGTCTTGGTCGACTGTTCCAAGAATAGGCAAGTCGTGCGGGAACAACCACGTCTCCTGTAGGGCTATTATGTCTGCTTGACGTCACAAGGTTGACATAGTCCACAGAACGTACTAGTGACTTACAGTTAAATGTGATAAAACTACTAAGTGAGGGTACTCTTGATGATTGACTGTCCATGTTGATTTTTAGGAATGTGTCTTCTATTTCCAAAGTCTATGAAACGCCGAAAAGATATCCCTTCAGGCCATATACGGTCGTCCATGAACGTATCCAACTTGTGCCTAGGGACTAGTACCTTATAAGCATCATACTCCTTATGTTGTTTCATTATAATTTTTTCCAAAGTTACACAAACGTTTGTTTTAGTCATAACATAATTAGCAATATCCGGTAAAAAAAGTAACGTGTGGTGGGAAGTAGAGTTGCCCAACTATCGATAGTTTCACTATCGATAGGATCGATACTATTGCATTATAATACTATCAATAGTATCGATAGTATCGATTTTTTTAAAGTAATACTATCGGTACTATCGTTATTATCGATAGTATCGTTGTATTAAATAATTAAAACTATCAATACTATTGATAGTTTGTAAAACTACCGATACTATCGAACTATCGGTCATAATTATACCAGCTTTGGAAAATATTCTTTCTGACGGAGTTGACGTTGCAGGTATACATAGATATTTTAAGGCTATTTCTTTTAGACCATTCTCACTGTGATTCCAGTATTCTATAGGAAACTCTGTTTTTGAGATATAATCGAGATAGCGATCAGTAATCGCTCTCGGTGAAGGACTGAACGCCCATAAAAAGGTACGTACGTAACAACGTTAAAAGCTAAATTATACATATTGCATATTTAAAAATAATTTAGTTACCCAATATTTAGTTTTATTATATTTTTTTTTTGGCTTCTCTTCTTTTGTTTAATATTTAAAGATATGTTAGAAATAATAAAGGGATCATACTTGCATAACAATTTTCTTAGGTGAATAATAATTTAAAGAACATTAACTTTTTGTCATTTTTGTATTTCTGGTGATCATGACTCGCAAAAGAAAGTCTAGACAACACAGATGGGAGGCATACGACTCTTCACCAAGTGGCTCTGAGCCTGCCGTGCGGAGACGTCGCAAAACTCGTCGCAGCCGTGATGAGTCGAGTGAATCGAGAACCAGCAAAGAGTCGATTGATCACAATGCAATTCGCGGTGGTCATGGTTCAAGGCGCCGTGGTGCAACGCGTGTTGCAACGCGTGACGATACGCGTGATGCGTCGCGATCGCGCCATGTGTCGCGATCGCGCCATGCGTCGCGGGTGCGTGATGCGTCACGATCACGCCATGCTTCGCGGGTGCTAGATGTGTCGCGGACGCGTGATGCGTCGCGGCCGCGTGATGTGTCCAGGCCGCGTGATGCGTCACGGGCGCGTGATGCGTCGCAGGCGCGTGATGTATTGTGGCCGCGTGATGCGTCGCGACCGCGCCATGCGTCGCGGATGCGTGATGCGTCGCGATCACGCCATGCGTCGAGGGCACGTCAGGCTTCGCGATCACGCTATGCGTCGCGGGAACGTGATACTTCACTGTCACGCCACGCTTCGCGGATGCGTGATGGGGCGTGTGACGCGACGCGATCGCGTGATGCCTCACGTATGCAAGACGCGCCAGAAATACTGAAGACATCGTACACTCAAGATATAACGAGAGCATCGCGTTCAGATACTACACCAGCAGTCGCCTCAGCAGCGGTGAGTCCCCTTGATTCTATGAAAGACGCAGATACTAATACTAACATTTTAGTTTCGGTTTTAAAAGAATTCATGCAGACCATGAAGGCAGACGGTTTTCGGTTTTGAATGTGATACCAGAGTTTGATCCCAGTAAACGAACTCAAACAATAGAAACATGGATAAGTAAAGTTGACGAATGTGCTCAAATTTATAATTGGACTGAAAGGCAGACTGTCCACTATGCTCTTCCTAAATTAGCGTGATTGGCTCAGAAATGGTATCAAGGTCTACCTAGCCTTCTGTTTTCATGGGCTGAATGCCAGAATAAATTAAAATTGGCATTTCCAAGTGACCAGAACTATGGTCAGTTGTTAATGGAAATGCTTGCCTGTAGGGCTGATTTTGGCGAGTATTTAGAAGAATATTTTTACCAAAAGGTAACTTTGTTGAATCGCTGTAATACATGGTAAAAATGCAATAGATTGTATCTTGTATGGGATTGAGGACAGGTCTGTCAGAACAAGTGCAGAAGCCACACAGGTCACAGAACCTGATAAATTATTAGTTTATCTCAGAAATATAAGAATGACTAAAAAGTTTAACAAGCCAAATTCATTCCTGCGAGCGAGCAACGTTGATAACAAACAGCCTAAGACATTAAAAGGAGCTCAAACTGATCATGATAATAGGAACAAAAGAAACTATAGGCTTACGAAATGTTATAATTGTGGTGAAGAGGGACACCCATATTTCAAGTGCAAACAACCAATTAAGCGTTGTGATAAATGTCATCAAGTAGGGCAATTAGTTGATAGTTGTCCAGGCATCAAAGAATCTAGTAATAATAAAACAGTTTTGATAATTTCAAAAGAACCGGATAGTGACTCTAAATATTTTAAAACCGCTGTCGTGGATGGTCTAAATTTTGATTGCTTCATAGACTTCGGAAGTCAATGTTCTATGTTACAAGAATCTGCGGCTAAGAAATTAATTAACTCATGGTCAGTATCGGAGTTACCTGTATTAAGAGGTTTCGGAGACAGTGTTGTCAATTGCATAGGTAAATGCAGCGTCAAGATAAATGTAGACTCCGTCATTGCAACGGTAGAAACTCTTATTGTCCCTGATAAATTTTTAAAAGTTCCTTTATTACTTGGACAGACATTCACAGAACAAGATCATGTCATAGTTCTTAAAATCAATAACCAGCTTAAAATAACTACGAATATAACTAAAAACATATTAGTGTACGTTGACAACTCGCTTATTATACATGGGTATACCCCAGTCAATATTTATACAAAACCAACCTATACAGGTGAATTATTTGTTAAACTTGGTTTTTGTTAGGATGCTCATAAACAATATGAGATTATTCAAAGTATAGTACAAATAAATAATGGACAGGGAACGATTATTGTCAAAGGCTTAAACTCGGAGTTTGAGTTGCAAAAAGACACTTTACTGCTCCGGGCCCTTCCTTTAAGTGAAGTACAGACACTAAATGTTGGCAGAATAGAACATTGTCCAGATAATACAGTAACACTCCTAATTGAAGCTACCATGATACAGGTCGATGACGATATAGGATCTGATCACAAAAACAAATTAACTGAGTTGCTAAATGAGTTTAGGGACTGTTTTGCCTTTTCAGTCAAAGAGTTAGGGTGTATAAGTGGTACAGAAATGAACATAAATCTTAGTGATACCACGCCTGTGGTATACAGACCTTACCGATTATCCCATTCAGAAAGGCACGTAGTTCGCGATATGATAAAAGATTGGACTGACTTGGGAATAATTAGAGAGTCATCATCAAATTACGCATCCCCAATTGTATTAGTACGTAAAAAGACCGGCGATTATCGTCTTTGCATTGACTTTCGAGCACTAAACAAAAGGACTGTTAAAGAACACTATCCTCTACCCCGCATAGTTGATCAGTTAGATAATCTGTCAGGTCATAAGTATTTTACTTCCCTGGATCTCGCATCCGGTTATTATCAGATTCCCATGGCAGAATCGGCGAAGCACATGACCGCTTTCGTGACCCCAGATGGTCATTATGAATTTAACCGCATGCTATTCGGGTTAGTTAATGCGCCATCAACTTTTCAAAGAGCTGTTAATAGTGTTTTGGGGAATGCGAGATTCAAAGAGGCATTCGCATACATGGATGACGTAATTATACCATCCAGAACAATAGAAGAAGGGTTGCAAAGGCTACATGATATACTAAGCCTTTTCCGATCTTCTTGTATCACACATTTATCGAAATGTAACTTTCTGAAACAATCTATAGATTATTTAGGTTTTGAAGTTTGTGAGTCCGGAGTTAAACCGGGTAAAATGTAAACCGAAGCCGTAGACCAATTTCCCAGACCAACAGACCAACATAAGATTAGACAGTTTGTGGGATTAGCGAGTTTCTTTCGAAAGTTTATACGAGGTTTTTCAATTATCGCGAAACCACTAACACAACCTTTGAAAAAGGATTCCAAATGGCGTTGGGGTGACGCAGAAGAATCTGCATTTGTTAATTTAAAAACTGAACTTGTTAAACGACCCATTCTCTCATTTTATAATCCCGAATTCGAAACATACAGACGCGTCTAAAGTTGGAGTCGCCGGAATTTTGATGCAAAGACCAAATAAAGAAGTTCCTTTTAGTGCCGTAGCATTTTACAGTAGACAGACATCACCTGAAGAATCCAAATTCACATCTTATGATTTAGAAACGCTAGCTGTAGTGACGTCGCTTCATAGATTTAGAGTATACTTGTTAGGGATTCGTTTCACAATTGTTACCGATTGCAATTCTCACCGTGCCACTTTTGAAAAAAGAGATATACTGCCAAGAGTTGCACGATGGTGGAGCATCATATAAGGATTCGACTTCCAAATAATTTATAAACCAGGCACAGGTATGGCTCACGTCGTAATCCCATTTCATCAGAAGTAAACAAGATAGACAAATTGATACAGATTGGGTAGCCACGGTACAACTAAACGATCCTGAGTTACAAAGAATTATTGCTATTTTAAATGATAAAGAAAATGACAATGTTATAGAAATTAAAAATAATTTTATTGTTAAAAAGGGACTCTTATACCGGAAAACAGATAGTGGTGATCGTTGGGTTGTACCGAAAGGCGTTCGATGGCAAATTTTGAAGTCAAACCATGATGATATCGGACATTTTGGTCTTGATAAAACGTTAGAAATAATTAAAAATAATTACTGGTTTGCTAAGATGAGACGGTTCACTGAAAAGTATGTTCAGTCTTGTTTAGAATGTGCTCACTCTAAAACACCAACTGGGAAAAAGTCAGGCAAATTGCATCCCATTGAGAAAGTTGAACAGCCATTCCACACTGTCCATATTGATCATTTAGGTCCTTTTGTACGAAGCAAGCGCAAAAATGCGTACCTGTTATTAATTATTGATGCTTTTACGAAGTTTGTGATAATTGTTCCCGTTAAAAGTACTAAGTCTGTCCATTCCATCAGAGCCATGAAAAACTATTTTCATACATTTAGTGTTCCGAAACGTTTTATTTCAGATAGAGGTACGTCATTCACTTCTAAAAGTTTTACTTACCAAGATTACTTAAATTCATTAGGTATCAAACATATTATGAACGCTGTAGCGACTCCGCGGGCCAATGGCCAAGTCGAGCGATATAATCGAACTGTTTTATCAGCATTGACAGCTACCAATTATCAAAATTCTGAAAATGAATGGGATAAACATGTCTCAGAAATACAGTGGGGACTTAATAACACCCTGAACAAAGGTACCGGGAAAAGCCCTGCTCAGGCACTATTTGGTCTCAATTTAGTGAGCACACAACGAACGCTTAACGTTACAAACGACACAGAAAGTTTTTCCACTCCGTTAGAGGACACATGACCACTGATTTTTGGCTAACTTTTTATATGTACTCGTATTAATGATAATAATAATTAAAGCGGTACTTCTGGACACGGCTCGCATTTTCAGGAGGTTCCTCTCTCTGGAGCCCTGACCGCCGGTAGCTTGGACCCTGTTCCCGATACCGGTGGGCTACTATTTTTTATATTTTTAAATGTTTTTTTTTTTATCTTTATCTTTATAAAAATATTTAAAAATATAATCTGTAAGTATGTAAATGAAATAAAGGAATAATAATTAATAAAAAGAGTGTTTTGTTTAAAAAGTTGAGAGTGTTGTAAAAAGTTTGATTAATTTTAAGTCTATACTTAGTGTTTTTGTTCATTAAAAGTTTATTTTATAGGACTATTCGCTGAATGTCGAATAATATTACCTATTATTCGGTATTCGACGAATAACAAAAAAATGTCGAGTAATAACGAATAATAGATGATCAAACGAACTTACCTGTGTGAAGTTCGATCATTATTATACGAAGTGCTTCGTTCGAAGATATATGTTACTTTAACATGCAGCATTCTCGAGTCACTCGGCAACTACGCAATTTTCAGAGCTAAAACTAAACGTAAGTATTAGTATGCATGCGTAATCTGTGTCCTAGCGCGATCTGTCATTCTTTTTAGATTCTTGAAAGGTTATCTCGATTTTACCTGGGGTGGGATGGGTAGGGAACATATATCTTCGAACGAAGCACTTCGTATAATAATGATCGAACTTCACACAGGTAAGTTCGTTTGATCATCTATTATACTGCGTGCTTCGTTCTCGATATATGTTACTTTAACATGCAGATGTTTAGAGAGATGGTAAACTTGAGATAACCCTGACTCCTTAGTCATTATGTTCTTTAAAATAAATATTTTTATTAAATCAAAACTGACATCTTAAATTATTCTCTATAATTAAACTTAATTAACAATCAGTAATCATATTAACAATCAATTAATCAGCCTCATTCGGTAGGTACATAGGTAACCATCCGTTATTTATCAACTAATAATGGCACATTTTTGATCACAATATCCATCGTGACAGTACAATAATATAATAAGTAATAGTGTAACTAAAAATATATTATTCTGCATTAAGCACAGCATAGGCAAACTCTCCTGAATTGAGAATTGGCCTTCTATAAAATTTTGCAAATGTTAATGAATTATTTGTCCAACCAGCATTTGCCATTAGATGTAATCAGACAAACTGTCTGATTACATCTAATGAAATTCCTTTTAAGTTAGCCTTGGATGTAGAGGCGTATCGTGTACTATGACCTGAGAAGACGCGCGTATCAATACCGCAGTCTGAAAGAGTATTTTTAATCCATCTACTAATAGTAGAAGAAACTGGATTTTTTTTTTTTTTTTTGTATGTGACAAAAACCAGTAGTCATTAAGACCTCTTATATCTCTAGTCAATCTCATATAATCACACAATGTTTTGGCTGGACAAATCTCAGGTTTTTCAAAATAGGGCAGGAAAAGATTAGGCTGGGTTCGTCCAGCAGCCGAAGTTTTAATCAAATCAGTAATGGCAATATTAACACAACTTTCACTCAGTGTTATGTTCGATATTTTTATTAATGATAAGGTTTGTGCCCGTTGAGCTGTGCTTAGTGCAAGCAAAATCATCAGTTTCTTTGAGATACGTTCAAAACTCAATGTCATATTGGGAGTCCAGTTGTGTCCAAAACTTTATTTGGGTCCTATGTTGTTTGGTATTTTGCTAACGGTGATTAGTATATAGAGATAGATATAGATTATTATATAGAGTTATAGAATCCTTTAAATAACCTCTTAATACAATCATCCTCCCCAATTTTAGAGCCTATAATCAAAGATAGAGCTGATTTATGAGAGTTTAGGGTCCCATAGGCAGCTTCAAAGTCAAATAATTTTGTTAAGAAATACATTACAAGTAGTATAGATGGGAGTGAATGGGTTTATACCATGCTCCTGGCAAAAGGTCCACCAAATTTTATATGTAACATTATATTGTTTTTGTGTATTATGTGATAGGGATGCAAGCATGACATCCATGATATATAGAGGCATGACTATGATTACCTGTTGCCTTCTCATTTTTAATTTTTTGTAAACCTTTTTCAAATTCGAATCATTAAACTGAATGGAGAAAGGCATAAAAAAAAAAATATTTTGTCCAGGACGAACCAGGAGACATAGACAGAATACATTTAGCATTTGTGTGGGATACAAATAAATCAATTTTCGGGTTAAACCAGCTCACATACAATTTTTTGAAACGCTCCGGTGCTTAGCACCCGTTCTGTCTGGATTGATTTTTCGGGACTCTTCATTAGCCTCTTTATTTTACTAGACTTAATTGTAGGAGGCAAAGAGCTAAATATGTCTCTCTTCCCACCATTGCCATATGGATCTGGCCAAGTTATTTAAATGTGGGAGCTGAATACCACCCATTCTGTTTATATATGATATTGCTGTCTTATTAACTACACGCAACAGGATATTAAGGTATTCCTTATTGTTTATAAAAACCTTTAATGTCATAAATATTGCAAGTAATTCTAAGTAGTTAATATGGTATGTTTTCTCATATTCGCTCTAGAAGCCATGGGCTCTTTTGTTTTTGTAAACAGCACCCCATCCAGTCCTGGAGGCATCCGTGAACAGTTCAATATCATGTTTATGATAAGCAATACTTTTACATACTGTACTAATATTATTAGCCCACCATTGTAGATCTAATTTTATATCTGAGTGTAAGTCTGCTTTCACAACATAATTTTCATTATTTTAAAATAAATATTTATACTTATGATGTTCTAATTTTTTTTTTTTTTTTGTAAATCCAGCCATAAGTGGTAGCTGGGCAGGCAGCAATTAATATCCCAATTAATTTTGCCAGATCTCGTATAAAACAACTATCTCTAGATGTAGATCTATGTAAGTATTTTTGAACCGACTTCTTAATATTTGATACTTTGTCTGTTTGGCAATTGTAATGTCATATGTTTTGTATCAAACACAAAACCAAGAAAGTTGCAAGACTGTGATGGTACTATTACACTTTTATCAAAATTTATAACAAATCCCAGGCACTTTAAAAGAGCTATTGTTTCTTAAACATTCTGCAAACATGATTGATAACTAGATCCTGTACATAGTAGGTCATCTAGGCATTGAACTGATTTGTACCCTTTTCCTCTTAGACGTGTCACTACACTCTTCATGATCTTTGTGAAAATATTAGGTGCAGAGCACAGACCATAAGGGAGGGCATTAAATTCGTACAATTTATCATATTGAAAACGTAGGTATTTTCTATCCTGTGGATTTATATTTACTAATAAATATGATTCTTTCAAATCAATTTTTGCCATGTAATCACCTGGAGAAAGTAAAGCTATTGCTGTCCTATAATCCTCCATTTTAAAATGGGATGTTTTTAAATATTTATTCAATTACTTTAAGTTTAGTATGAATGTCTTTGTACCATTATGTTTTGAAATCAAAATTATATAGAAGAGATAAATTGGTCTTTACAAGACTTGTAAGGGGATATGGCTCCCAATTTTAATAATTTGGTGATAGCAGTATGCATATCAGTATTTTCCATAGCTGATTTCACTGAAGGGGGAAGTGGCACTCACATAGGCTAAGCTATCTTTGTTACTAACACTGTAGACCATTGTAGTCTGAATCAATAAAGATTATTATTATTATTTATTAAATTCTGATGAGGTTTCTTTACAAAGGTAATTGAGTATCCTTTGATATAATTAATTATGGATTTTGTCTTTGCAAATTTTGTTCCAGCACAGTAAAAAAAGTGTGAGCCTTCCAGCATGACTTACCTCTATGTGCGAGCATGAGGTTTCTCCTGTGAGGCTTTTGGCTTTTTTGGCCGTGGACTGATAATAGTGCCCGTGATGTTTCCGGGCTTGTATTGAGGACTGGGTCTTCTTGTGTCAGTACCTCGCTATTGGCCTCGGATTGTAGCGAGGGGGACCTTGTAAGTTTCCCTTATTTAATGTATGCTGATTGAATGTAGGTTTATTGATGTACTGGCCACTTTGTTGGCAAGTTTACAAAGCTTTAATTTTTTCACTAAAATTAGCTCCATATAGTATACGAGTATACTCGTCTCATTCAACATCTTTAATGATGTTCAAAAGACTTCTTATCAATCACAGGGAAGATCAAGTTTTTCCTTGATTTTGTTTGGACAAAATGTAAATCAGTCAAGATCCTTCCAGCATCACTAAGTAGTGAGATCAATTTCAATCGGTCTCCTGTATCATTGTTTACCAACAATGATATTGCATTACTTATTATAGACAGTCCAATGCCTAGTTGGTTTTGTTCCAACTCTATATTTTTGTGTCTGTTGACAATAATGTCACTTACCGAAGCAGAAATCTCTGGGTTTAGGTTTGGTGCCTTTAATAAAGGGTGATTTTTTGGAATCAATTGTTCCATTAGATATTGTTTTGTCTTTTTAATAAGACCCTTTTTCATAATATTGCTCCAAATACGAGCCAAGTCACTATTTATAGAGGGATCATATGCAGGTGCATCTGGCATGAGATCACCCAGTGCTAAAAGTACCTCTGAACTTATAGTTGGTGCTGCTGAGGTAGGCTCAGGATCAACCATTGGTTCAGGTTGTTCTGGAACCGGGTCCGTCATAGTTTCTGGTGACATATCTCGTGGTAATGTTTCAATTATTTTTACTTCGTTCGAAGTGTCATCAATAATAAAATCTGAAAAGGAAAATAATAAACATACCACAGAAAAAATTGTACAAGTGATTGATAAAAACTGCTTATTGAAGCCTCACGGACTTCTCATAAGAGTCTAAAGATCTCGTCCGTATATCTCGTATACGCCCCGAGTCTAAGGATTTCGTCCGTACATCTCGTATACGACCCGAGTCCAATGAGCACGTCGATGTATCTCGTACACCACCCGTCTCAACCGGTACAAAAGGTTATGAAAACCTTGTGGCCTTAACTGCTATAAAAGCCAGTAGCCGTACCGGTATAATAGCAATCACAAGACAACGTTTTGCTACCTGGAATACTCGAAAGTGAGGTACCACTTTCGTAGTTATCCCGACGACGACAATAACGCTTCATTTTTCGTTAAATTTTTCTTATTTTCTTTTAGTAAATCTTTTTCTTCGTGGTGCCTTTTAGGCATAGTTAAATTAAGCAAGATTTCACTTTTAAAAACTCCAATTTACTCAAATACTTCTAAGAACACAGTATCAGTTGCCGCGCAAACGAAAATAATGACAGATCGCGCTAGGACACAGATTACGCATGCATACTAATACTTACGTTTAGTTTTAGCTCTGAAAATTTCGTAGTTGCCGAGTGACTCGAGAATGCTGCATGTTAAAGTAACATATATCGAGAACGAAGCACGCAGTATAATAGCGAGTACTCGGCATTTTTTTTATTATTATTTATTTAAATCGAACACAAATGATTTTTATTGTTGTTAGTAACACATAAAAACTATGTTATTAACATTCTCATTAAAATAAACTAAAAAATTAAATTAATGAATGTATCTAATCTCTATTTCTGTCATCCCTCTGTACCTCAGGTGGCAGGACTAATTCAATATACACAGCCTGGCCATAAATACTGTTACAATTAAAAATAAGAAAGATATTACATTTGAATTTGGAATCTGTCATTTTTATACGATTGCTCATTGAGTTTTCTAATTTTGGCGCCAATACATTGTACAATATTTTGCGACATTAAAATGGAGTGGGGTGATAAAGAGAACCGAATCGCTGTGATTGCATTACACAACGTTGGTATGGAGCCAAATGTAATTTTTAAAAGTCTCCATATGCTTGGTATTAGTCAAATATTTGTGTACCGGGCTATTAATAGGTACAATGAGACCTCCTCTGTTTGTCAGAAAAAGATCTGGCCGTACACGTAGTGTTCGTTCGAAAAAGGTGGTCAAAGCAGTAAGGGAAAGAATTCGAAGAAATCCTGTCCGAAAGCAAAAGATTTTATCTCGGGAGATGAAGATAGCACCCAGAACCATGTCGCGTATTTTAAAAGATGACTTAGGACTTGCAGCCTATAAGAGACGCACTGGTCATTTTTTAACTGATAATTTAAAAAAGAATAGGGTGGTAAAATCGAAACAACTACTGAAGCGGTATGCAAAATTTTGTTTACGGATGAGAAAATCTTTACAATTGAGCAACATTTTAACAAACAAAATGACTGTATTTATGCTCAAAGCTCTAAGGAAGCTTCCCAATTAGTCGACAGAGTGCAACGTGGGCATTATCCGACTTCAGTGATGGTTTGGTGGGGCGTTAGCTATGAAGGAGTGACTGAGCCATATTTTTGTAAAAAAGGTATCAAAACATCGGCACAATTGTATCAAGATACCATTCTTGAGAAGGTAGTTAAGCCCCTTATCAACACCATGTTCAATAACCAAGTATGGTCCTTCCAACAAGACTCGGCGCCGGGTCATAAAGCTCGGTCCACGCAGTCTTGGTTGGAAGTGAACGTTTCGGACTTCATCAGAGCTGAAGACTGGCCGTCGTCTAGTCCCGATCTTAATTTGCTGGATTATGATTTATGGTCAGTTTTAGAGAGTACGGCTTGCTCTAAACGCCATGATAATTTGGAGTCCCTAAAACAATCCATACGATTGGCAGTGAAGAATTTTCCCATGAGTGCGTGCTTCTATTGATAAATGGCCTCAACGTTTAAAGGACTGTATTGCAGCCAATGGAGACCACTTTGATTAAGCTTTTTATATTTTAAATTGTTTTGTTATGTATTAAACTAACACACTATAAAAGTAATAAATGTTATTTGCAATAAAAAAAAAATTTTTTTCTTCGTGACAATATTTATGGCAAGACTAGGTAATACTACTGTCTAGGTATTCTGATAAAAATTATCTAAATATTTAATACTAGCTTCTGCCCGCGAGTTCGTCCGCGTGGAATTGTTGGTTCCCCCGCCCCGTCCGTCGCAACGCGTCCCCTGCCCGCGCTATTACGTCGTTTTCGCTTAGCGTTCTTACTTTTCTTTCTTCTTTGACGGCACGGTTGGCGCAGTGGTTAAGCGATTGACTGCTGCGCTGCGTGTCGCGGGTTCGATTCCCGCACGGAACAAATATTTGTATGACCTACATGTATTTGTTCCGAGTCTGGGTGTTTTTCTATCTATAATATGTATGTATTTACAAAAAAAAAAATTGTATATAAGTAGTTTATCAGCCATCTTGTTACCATAACACAAGCATTAGGTTGCTTAGCTTGGGACAAATGGTGCTGTGTGAAATGTCCAGGGATTTATTATTATTATTATTTCTTCTTTCGGATTTTTTTTCTTTCTGCTCGGCTCCGAAGAGTCGTAGCGTGATGTTAAATAGCCGTTCTCAAGAATTGGGCTATCATTCAAATGCAAAAATATATTTTCATATCAGACTTGTAGTTCCAGAGCTTAGCGCGTTCAAACAAACAAACTTTTCAGCTTTATTATTATTATTACCTCAACTTGAGATGGTTAGAAACAATCGTAAACCAGAATTACGAAGAGGAGAAGGAACGAAGTATTTAAAACAACCAAAACCAATAGAAATCAATAGAACGACATCCAACCAATTTACATCACCCAATGACAATACCTACAATATCATCAATCCGCGTAAAGTATGAACACCGCGAGTCAGAAAAATTACGTATTATAAAGAGGTAAAATTTGTTTGTATATATATACAAACAAAATTAGGAGACATACAAACAAACAAATTTTACCTCATGCCGTGCCCGTCAGGTGCACGCATGATGTTCTACGTATTAGATAAAAACTTTTTATTTAGGTGTAGCTCTAGTTATCACTGAAAATATTATATTCATATACTTTATTGAACAGTAAACAGTATTTTAGAGTAAAAAACAGTACCTACCTATAATACTGTTTTTAACAGTATGGTTGGCAACCCTAGACATAAGTAACAAAACGGGCAACCATACACCTCTGCCTACAGCTTCAGAAATACCGGCGTGATACCACTAGTGTGTCTAGTTTAAATCATGTGTGATAAAATAAAAAAGCACATAGACACATGACATAGTCATGCACAGTGACCGAGCGAGCGACAGTCTCCACGCCACAGTGATCGAGCGAGCGACAGTCACCACGGCACAGTGACCGAGCGAGCGACAGTCACCACGGCACAGTGACCGAGCGAGCGACAGTCACCACGGCATAGTGACCGAGCGAGCGACAGTCTCCACGCCACAGTGATCGAGCGAGCGACAGTCACCACGGCACAGTGACCGAGCGAGCGACAGTCACCACGGCACAGTGACCGAGCGAGCGACAGTCACCACGGCATAGTGACCGAGCGAGCGACAGTCACCACGGCACAGTGACCGAGCGAGCGACAGTCTCCACGGCACAGTGACCGAGCGAGCGACAGTCTCCACGGCACAGTGACCGTGCGAGCGACAGTCACCACGGCACAGTGACTGAGCGAGCGACAGTCTCCACGGGACAGGAGTATTGACGTGATCGTGACGACGGTATTGTTTCCTTCAGTATATTATACATTCATCCAACAATTTGCATGGATTATTTATTTATTAATTCTCAACTAGGATTGTATTACATTCCTGTAATTAATACTAACCTGACTAGATATTTATTTATTTATTTCGGGACAACAAACAGTCACACACACATCGTAATAAACAGATATATCAAGGAAAATCCCGAGGATTTATTTATTTATTTTATTTATCCATTTATTTCAGGCATCAAGGCCCATATACACACATACAATACAATATTAATATAACTTAAAAATACTATAAATACATACAACATTATAATTACACTAAAAAACAAACTAATGCACACGAAGTGTCTGCGTCGTGTTTCGCTGACTGGTGTCATGTAGCCGACCACGAAACCGGCGGTACACAACACCCTTCGGCCAGAACTCTTCCTTGAGGAACTTCTCGAGATGATGTGTCGGAACACGCACCACGAACGACTTGAAGTTCGAGTTGTGACGCGACTCCAACTTCTCGACCCTCAATGTCCAGTTGGTCTTCACACGCATGTACTCCACGATCTCCTCAAACTGTGTGGAGTGGTGCAGTCTGGACACGTACAGCTGCGTCGTCGGGATTGCTGGACGCAGCAGCATGTTGGGTCCTGCCAGCGCGGTGCCGCACTGGTTCTGACAAGGAGGCTTCTTCTTCTTCTTCTTCTCCGCCTTGATGAAACCATCCTTGTCGCACGTGTCCTCTGGACCCTGCCTTTTCAAAACCTTGTTGGGTTTCGACCGGCTCCGTTTACCCCCTCTGGTTTTCCCGCTAGTTTTACCTGCAAGTTCTGCGACTCAGCAGGCTTGTTAGTGGCTACTATTGCTGCGTAGGCTCGTTTGGGGGTCGACGAACCTACACACGTCGTTGTCTCTACCTGTGTCAAGCTAGGGATGGCCATGGCACACGTCGCAACGCATGCATTCTCGGCAGTTGGTGACGAATTCGAGCCCGCCGACTCGAAACTGCAGATGGTGGCGTTTTGTGCCCCGCGACGCGTGTTCAAATTTGCGGCGTCAGCGTCGGTAGGTGACCTAATTGCAGAAATTACGTTGCGCAAGAGCACTACTTCTGCCCGTAGATCACTGACGGTGTTGTTGGACACTTCCAGCTTATACTGCATCTCGGCCTGGCTTTGCTTCAGGAAAGTAATGTCCTTCAGCAGCCTGGTGAAGTCTACGTGGTCGAACGTGATGGGTGGTAGCTTGTGCAGATCCTTCGCCACGAATTCAGGCACGTCGTCCGGGTCGGTCTCCTTCATCAGCGTTATGATGTCCTGGAGACTCTTCTGGGTACCGTCCCTTCGACGAGACGGCACCTGGCTGACTTTGCCGAGCGTTGTGAACAGCAGCAACTTAGCACTGCTAATCTCTTCCTCTTTGTACGATGACTTGCAGAACTGCAAGATGCTGATCTCGTCCATGTAGTCGATGGCATGTTTGATGAATGCCAATACTTCGTTGGCTATGAGAGTTTGGGAACTTATAACGGAAAACAGGCAGCGGCTATAGCCGCGCAATTCGCGAATATAATATTCGTACTGTGCAGCGCAGACGCGACCGTACTCGACCGCGCATCACATCGCAAATTATTAATATATACCATTATCATCAAATGTTTCCTCTCTCTTGTAGCAAACGTTACATCATCATCATCAGCCTACACAGTCCACTGCAGTGCTGGACATAGGCCTCTCCTATTGCACGCCATTCAATTCGATTTTCGAAAACTCTCATCCAGCTGCTGCCAACCAACCTGCGAAGATCATCACTCCACCTAGCCTGAGGGCGTCCTACCTTAAGTTTACCGATTTTTGTCATCGGTCCTACGGTTAATATGGTCGGCCCATTGCCACATCAGCTTCCTTATTCTGTGACCTATGTCGACAACTTTGGTTCTCTGCCGGGTCACCTTGTTGCGGATTCGAGCCCTTAGAGAGACTCGAAGCATAGCCGGTTCCATAGCTCGCTGAGCGACCATGAATTTATGGACCAGCCGTACCGAGAGTATCCACGTTTCGGCTCCATAACTGGCAGGGCGCACTGATTGAGACTGATTGAAGTCTTTAAGGCTCTGTGGAATACGCGACGAAGCTTCCCAAACGCTGCCCAGCGCAGCTAAATTCTTTTGTTAGCCTCCCTCTCAAAGTTGTTCTTACCAAACTGCAGATGTTTCATTACTCCTAAAATAAAAGAATTTATCAAATAGTTTCCACGAAGTCTTAAATTCATTTGATTTAAAATAAACACGGCCTTCTCCATATTTTTTTCCCCTCTAGACTAAAAACTTTCAAACCTTTGGCGACCACCTCGTCAGCACCAGGGTTACAGGCACTTTGATATAAATTAAATGTAACGTTTGTTATCGACAGTGGTATCAGCACCGGATCGCGTGACCACGAAGGAGAGCCGATAGCTCCATACCTTCACGCCACACGCGCTGCACGCGCTGCACGCGCTGCACTGGAGGTGCTACACTACATGGTCGTGGTATTTTTGATCCATTAACGTATTGCATGCATGTCACGCCTCATGGGGCGCAGTTAGCCCTCGGTTGGAATGATTCACGACTGGAATTCAAGGGCTTATTAAAGAGCAGAGCTCTTTGTGAAGGAGTCCGTGCGAAGGAATACCTATCATTATATCTATTTCTGCCGCAGAACATCATTGTTGTATTCTAGTTGTAGTGTTAATGCAGGCACATGCCACGTTTCTAATTTTGAGATTTGTCTCTTATGGTATTGTTAAAGTGTCCTTTCTCATCAGATCGTCGGCGTGCTTGCAGCCCATAACATATAACTGACCTGTTACTGTTACGACTAACAACTCGCTGGAGATATCATGCATCTAATACATGTTATTCTTTTATTCCCAGATCAGCATATAAATGCCCATATTTGTTTGCGTCATAAAACCTCTCGTAATATAGGTTTTGTCATAAAAAGTGAAAAGATTCCGCTTGTATTTTACGTGTCTGCCTTATTAGAACTGTTACTGAGTTTTATTTGCTTTCGGACAGGCGGCCCTCTGTGTGGAGGCTGGGAAACGAGTCAGCCTTTCATGGTTATATCCTATTGCTTATGTGAAGTTATGTAATTTGCGTATTTATCCCGTCGTGCTATAAATAGAGACACGTGCCGTTTTCCAAGCTGGTGGTAGTGCGCAAAGGATTTCTAATGTTGCGTAGTAGTGTTGCGTAGTAGTGGGTAGCTTCATAACATTTTACTTTTTCACATGGATAGATAATTCAGAAACTTGATTTTCGATCGGTTTACAAATAAATCTACAGATCTGAATTTAAGTCAATTTCATTAATTAAATCATTGGTCTGCTACATTCGAAAGTAAATTGGGGTAGCTATATGTGTCAACTTGTGCAGCTGTAGCAATAAGTATGTAGCTAACGAAAACATCACTTAGGTATCATTATGGGTTATTATATATATCTCGTACTGCATCTCAGCCTGGGGTGGAACCTACAAAACATCTTTAATTACCGTAGAACGCTCTCAACGAACTATCCTAAATCGCATTTAAAACACAGAGACTTCTCTTCATCGCAACTATATTCCGAGGCACAGGTTCTGACTGTTAGACAGCTCTTTGTTATCCGTGCCGTTCTGCGTCGACACACCATGCTGCCTAATACGCCAAGTGTTCTGTTAAGACGCAAAGGATTCCCTGTCTGTGATACCGTCAAATGTCGTACCGCATTCGCTAGTCGCCAGTTTCTTGCTACAAGCTCTCAACTTTATAATAAAATAAATAAAATTCTGAAAATTTATACTCGTACAAAATATGAGGTTAAGAATATTCTTACCGAGTGGTTGCAAAAGTTATCATACGATGAAACTGGAAATCTTATCAAAATTAATTTTTAATTAGCTAAATACTGTATGCATATAATATTCTGTTTTGTTTTTTTTTCTATTTACCCTGTTTATTATTATGATAATAGAAGTACTTGCACGTTTATTATATAAATAGTTGTATGTCACTGCTATTTCGGGGAACTTTTGTTACTGTTGTACAACTCACTCTTAAGACAATACCTTGTATGTATTAGATTCCGTACAAAAATAAATGCTTATTATATTATATTATAGTAACATGTAAAATTAAGGTTTTCACAGGACTTGGTAACTTCCTTAGTTGTATGAGTAACTCGTTGTATCAGGTACATCAGCTCGAGTAACAAGGAGTTTCCGATTGAGAAATATATTCAGCTTTCTAGTTTGAATAGCAGCGCCTTTAATAGGCGCGGCATTTGAATACAGATGAAAGATGTGGGGGCGAGTGTTTGAGTGTGGCCGCCTGGTGGGCTGGCGGCCGCCTGGTGGGCTGGCGGCCGCATGGTGGGCTGCTGGCCGCTAATGAGGCATATTAGACATTCACTCGACGCCGGCCAGTTATGAATTCATTCTCAACTTCAGAGCGACCGCGACTTCTATCCGGGTGTTGAGCGACCAGCGGAGATGAATATATATAAATTGTATAGTCTCAAGAGTTTTGTTTAAAGCGTATGTGGCCTCTTGGATAATTTTCAGAGAATTTTGTCCTACGTTTAAAAAATAAAATAACAGAATTCAACGCAAGAGTATTCCTGTTCACATCGACGAATCGGAGCCATCCATCGTGGATGTGTGAAAGAACCAAGAATATTTAATTTCACATGGTAAAATAGACGATATTCCTGTCCCATATCACTTGCTTGTTGTTAAAAATGTCTCACAGCCGTGTAAGGGAACTTGTTTCAAAAATAGATTATTTACTTCAGCTAAAAAACAGATACGTTAAACCGCCTCAGCTTGTGACGGTCACCGCACTGTCAATGGAGTCAACTGATGAAATATTAAAATCTTTTCAGAAATCACTCTTTGAGGTGTTCTTATGAATATATTGACAGATAGGTAGTTACAGGATGTTACTGCAGTGTTTCCACAGTAAGTTTTTATGTTCTATAACTTCAATAACTTCTTCTAATAACTTCAATATTTTATATAATTCAAGACTAAAAATTTTCAACAACATGCTATATATGGACAATGTTTCACATCAATACTCATATATCTTGGACTCTAATTTGAACGTAAGCTATCATCATTCTACGTATACTAGATCGGGAGCTTTAAAAGACTATGCCGTGAAAACTATCTTTGAGGACTTGTACAACCTTCAACTGGAAATTTTAGAAGAAAATACGCTTAATACAATAAATGAGCCAAAATAATTGTTTTTTCTCTAATAAATATATTAGTATTCTACACCGAAATATTGCAGGTTTGTTAAATAAATCAAATGCACTTACGGTATGCTTAAATGAGCTTTGTGATAAAAATATAAATGTGGATGTAGTATGTATTACCGAGCATTTCATCATGAAGGGTTTCGAAAACCAACTATGCATACCTAACTACAGTTTGGCTGCATGTTATAGTAGACAAGATAAAAAGAGAGTAATTGTCACCAATGGAAAGAAATACCTCAAATAGCAAGATTGTCATCACCAGGGATTTTTGAGTGTTGTGGTGTTGAACTGTTTAATTATAAATTGCTAGTCATATGTCTCTATAGAGTACCAAATACTAAGAATATAACGGAATGTTTTAATAAACTTGAATTACTACTCAAAGATCTGTCCAAAAGATTTAATAAGAATATTGTTATTGCAGGCGATTTTAATATCGATATTTTAAAAACGAATGGAAATTCAGTTGCACTGGAGTGTATGTTACTAAATTACAACTTAAAACTTGCTCTTAAACAACCGACTCGAATGGCTAGCAAGACTTGTATCGATAATTTTGCGCATGATTTTAAAAAGAATTGTAAAACAGACGTGTTAGAGTTTGCATTGTCAGACCATACAGCACAGCTGCTTCAATGTCCAGTACCCACTGTATGTAGAATAAAATACTGGCATATAACTAGAAGGGATTACTGTAACGAAAATATAGTGAAATTTAAAAACTGTATAAACAGTCTCAAATTTTCGGAGATTTATCTTACTGAGGATCCTAATTTGGCGTACTATGAATTTATCAACACGTTTAAATTGTTCTACGATTTATGCTTCCCGTTCAAGGAAATCAAAATCAACACATTTAATAAACCTAAATGGCTATCAAATGGCGTTAAATTGTGCAGTAAGAAAAAAAGAAAACTGTTATGGCAATTTAGATTGAATCCAAAGCAAGAAAATAAAAAGAAATTTGCTACTGTGACTGTCTGTCACTTGTTCCTATTTAATAACAAAATGTTTTATCTTAAATTCTTATTTTAACGCTGCTCCATGATGTGGGCCCTCTTAGAAACGCATTAAATCTCAATTTTATGGCCTGACAGTTTGACACGTCACCATAATAAAGAATAAAATATCCTGTTTCTTTAAAATTGTAAAACAACATTGAAACCCTCACAAACCCATTTCATTTATATTTTATGGGAAACAGGCCCGGCAATTATAGACAGTCATCAATAGAGAGCAATATTTTACGTCACTAAAGATGCAATATTTTGTATGAATTCTAAGAACGTTTAGACCCTTGTACAATGCTAGCCACACATCTGTTTAGGATAAAATGCATCCAGAGGCGTGAGAAAGGACCCTTGAAACAATTCAGAATTTGTTCCGACAAAAAAAGGGATACGGGCGTTGAGCGCCGGAACGTGGTGATTGTTAGGGAACGGACGAAGGCAAGACACTCGATTTAGAACCACGAGAGAGGACGGACTTCCTAGTCCAGGCTAGTTAAGTTAGGAGATTTAGGTAATATCAGGAGGCTATGTCCGAATGGGCTGACGCGAAATAGCGAGTACATTAATATAGTTGGGTTGGAGTCCAGATAAGCTAATCTAGTACTTAAAGTAATGTGTGAGAGGGTTGGTTGGAGACCACGAGAGTGAGCGGATGGCGTAGACTAGGCAACAGAGTTAGGACTTAGGGCAGTAGCATTGAACCTAAGTGTCTGTTGAGAGATCGAGAGTGCGGGAGTTTTATTTATTACGTTAAGAGTGTTGTTTTAGACTAGGTTACATTAACCTACAACGAATGTAAGTAGCGTGTAAGGCGCGTGAATCTCAGTGAGTGTGTTTGTGACCGTTCAGGTGAGTGTTGACTATTTTATCCTTCCATGTTCCTTTCTCTGACATTATCGAGGTATCCTACACATGCGTAAGGTGTGACTCTTACCAACATAATGTAGACAAATACTCTACCAACTGACTATAGACAACCTCAACCAAGACATGACGCTTAGGGCAGTCACACCGCTTATGGAAGGCTGAACCGAACTCGCAACTCGTTAGGGCCAATTTTAATTATAGTGCTTCCTTGTAGTCTGTTGTTTACGAACACAAACCAACCAAACGTTAGTGATGGCTACCTTTTCCCTAAGGACAGACTAACTGCAGGACACTTTGCATTGCTCTTGATATACGCACTCTTCCAGGGAGTGGGTTAGGCTTTACTAAGTACCCTTAACTGGATTGATAGTCGTTCTAAGGAACGCTAGGGATTGTGTCTCGTTAAATCACACCCGGCCCCCGTAGGCCTCTTACTGAACAAAAAAATAATATTTAGCGAAACACATAATTTGGATGCCCAGATAGAAAGGCCCCGTTGCTGCATAAATATGTAGGTAGACCAGTATGTACGCACGGCTGCTGATTACACTGCAAGCATCTCTAAATGGGGTAGATTAGGGAAGTGTGAAGTGACGATTTAAAATAACCACTTCGGCGTATAGCAAGGCAATCGTAAGGAATTCTGCAACCGACTGACGATGCGGTACGCTTGCGCTAGTTTTGTATTGTCTTAGTAAAGGGTGAGTTGGCCGTAATGAGGGGTTATTACTACTGCACGCGTCCAGTACTTCTGGAAACTTGTCTCGCTCAATGGTAGAGGCACTTCGCAGTCCTTTACCTTAGGATTGAGTAAGACATGCTTGAGTGTAGGGAGCGTGTCCCGCTGGAACCGCAGCAGGTCCTCTCTAGGCCTATGCACGTTAGGACTGGTGGCACACGCACGACGTAACAGCTGTTGTAAAGCGGCCCTACGTCTCTGGGGGGGGTTCCTCGATTATTGTAAGAACATTCAGTAACGTAACTCAAAACAATGTATTCCCCAACGCAAGCGTTACGTGTCAATTTGCCCCTTTTGTATTCCTCTCATCTCTTGTAACTTTCATAATTAAAAGAAAAGTAGATTTTCCTTTCCTTAATCACCTTATCTATGAATTCCCAACCCTATTTTATATTGCAATTGTATTATTATATCCCCCCCTTGCTTCCCAGCTTTCTAAGTCGGGACAAGGCAAATCACTTCTTGGGAATTCATCACAATCGGTGGAAGGGTGTCCAGTCTGGAGCCGAGCCCTACAGAACAGTTCGGAGGCGGGGTACTGTTCTTCCCCGAAAGGGGAACCGACTCCTTTTCCTGTAATTTCCACATAATTAGGAAAAACGAAAATTTTATCAGCCTAGGGTAATTTAGGAACAGTCACACTACTTATTCTAAACTGTATAATAAAATTATTAATCTAACACAGAAATCACAGAATAATTACAAAATATAACAATCAAAAAATAAATCGAAGACTACTTGGCAAATAATTAATCAGTCAAACAACAATATCCCTAAACAGCAAATTGAATAAATAAGAGTTGGTAATCAAACTATTTACAAACCTTTGGATATCGCTAACACTTTTAATGACTTTTTTGTTGACATTTATCCAAAATTAGATGCTGAATATAAACCGAAAGCATCCATTACATCAAGAAGTCCTAAATCAATGTTTATGGCACCCAGCACACCACACGACATACATAAAATAATAATGTCATTAAAAAACACGGGTAGTGCAGGTTTTGATGGGATCGCCACTAAGATATTAAAATCAGTGTCGATTGAGATATGCAACCATCTAAGTCACTTAATCAATCTTAGTATATGTACGGGTCTGTATCCAGAAGCATTAAAAATATCTATAATAATAATTTTATATATTCTATATTCTAATATTTAATAATATAATTTATATGTTTACATTTAAA
This sequence comes from Apamea monoglypha, assembly GCA_911387795.2. NCBI lineage: Eukaryota > Metazoa > Arthropoda > Insecta > Lepidoptera > Noctuidae > Apamea > Apamea monoglypha. Next base: position 20,612,174 of record OU426922.1, read on the forward strand.
TAAAGGGAATAATAATAATAATAATTCTTTATTGACATAGTAGTTTACAAAAACTTGTTTGAAGCCTCTGACTCCTGAACTAGGTGTACCTGTATGTCAGGAGTCAGCGCCCTCTCCCATTTTATTTGGCTTAGGTACTAAATGTCAACATAGGAATAGACAACCCTGTGTGCAACAAATTACAATTTTAAAAGAAGTAAACAAAATAAAAAAATAATAATAAAAATGAAATAAAAATAAAAATACAACAACAGAATTGAAAAGTATGAAAAAATATCAAAACTATAATTTATTAATGCTTAAATTATATCGTGCTGTGCGTGTGTGTGTGTGTACGTGGGGATGTGTGTGTGTGTACGTGTGCGTGGGTTCCCGTTCGTGTTTGTGTATGAGATTAATCATTTATTATTTTCTCTACGTCCTCATAATCAAGAGTAAAGAGCCAGTTCTTTACTTTAAGTTTACATTCGTGCAATGCTAGCGGATACAAATTTAAGATTCTATTAATCTTGTTGTATAAAAATACAGAAAGAAAAGCGTTTTGTCGTCTTGCAAAAGCCGTGCGACATTTAACAGATTCAATTACGTTTGGAATTGTTCGCTTATTGCGAAGTTTACCTGGATCATATGGGGTAGATACGTGTTTTTTTAGTAATTAACTGGAAAATAAATAGTTGTCTTACTGTAAATACCCGGCACAGCTCATTTAATGTCTTCGTAGGAAATCTGTATGGTTTGAATGACATAGTTTTTAGTAAAGACCGTTGTGCTCTTTCCAAGCGTAAGAGATACGTTTTACATGCACCTCCCCAAACCCCAATGCCGTAGCCAATAACCGATTGAGCCAATGCATAATAAACTGTACGGATGAGATCGCCGTCAGCTACACGCCTCAGATTTTTAAACACCCATGTAAGTTTCCTAACTCGTGACGAAACCATCTCGATATGTGGATGCCAGGATATTTTCTCATCCAAAAGATAAATCTATAATTAAGCCATTATTTAAGAAAGACGATAAAGAATTGATGGAACATTATAGACCCATTTCACTCATACCAGTCATCTCAAAGGTATTTGAAAAGTACATCTACAAACAGTTGAATAGCTTCATTGAAAAGAATAATATATTATGTGAAGAACAAAAAGGATTTAGGCAGCATAGAACCATTGAGATGGCAATTTATGATTTTTTGTTTCCGATAATTAGAAGTATGGATAATCTATCCCCCATATGTGCTATATTTTGTGATATGACGCAGGCTTTTGATTACGTCCATCATAATACATTGTTAAGTAAATTAGAAGCCTACGGCATAAGAGGTAACGTGCTCGAACTTTTGAAATCGTGTTTAGGAAACAGAACACAGATAACCGAGATTAGTCGCATTAATGTGATGAATAAACATGAAGAGATATCACGATCACGAGAACGTAAAATTAAATTCGGTGTTCCACAGGGAAGCGTTGTGGGCCCGTTTGGATTTATATTATATGTTAATGATATGCTCATGTCCATTGAACACCCTTTAACTATGTTTGCTGATGATAGCACCATTACAATCCATTGTAAAAACGTAAAAACATATGAAGCTGACATAAATAATTCTCTTGACAATTTAATTAAATGGCTAGATAAAAATAATTTGAATATAAATTTAAGTAAGACTAAGATAATGCACTTTAGACAACGTAAGCCTGGTGTACCTAACCTTCATATACATAACAAAACTGACGATATTGATGAAGTAACTGATACCAAATGTTTGGGATTACAAATAGACTGCAGTTTAAATTGGAAAGCACATGTGGACGTGTTGTGTAAAAAATTGAGTTCCTCGGCATATGCTTTATATAGGTTATCATCCATAGTCGATACCAAAGCACTTCTTGCGGCTTATTACGGCATGGCTGAATCTCACTTGCGCTACGGTGTCATTTTCTGGGCAAACTCCACCGATAAAGAAACAGCATTTAAGGCTCAAAAGAGATGTTTCCGGTCAATGTTCAAACTAAAAACCACCGACAGTTGCAAGCCATATTTTATGCAGTACAACATTTTGACACTTCCCTGTATTTATGTTCTCGAAGTAGCTGTGTTTGTAAAGAACAATCCAAATCGTTTTGAACGTTTGGCCGATGTATTTCCAAGAAATAGGCGTGACAATACAAAATTAAATCAGGTATCGTGTCAAACAACTATGATGCGCAAAAGCATTTTTTACATGACCCCAATTGTTTATAATAAATTGCCACGTGCTTGGAAATATTTGAAAACGGTGCAATTCAAAAGTAGACTTCGAAAATTATTAATAGCTAAAACTTACTACAGTGTAACTGAGTTTTTAACGGACAAAACTTTTTCTGAATACCTATAATTTTTAAATTAATTATTATTTTACATATTACCTACGACCTGGAATTTTAATGTATGTTTGTTTATTTATGTTTTGACCACGATTTTTATTTAATCTTTACTGTTAATGACAATTTAAATTTTTGACTATTTTATTTAATGTAGGTATATTGTTATAATTAAGTTAGTTCTAATGACAATTTGAATTTTAATAATTTTATTCATTGAACGTAATAATTAATTCAATGTTTTAAAGAGAATTTAAATTTTAACAATTTTGTATAATGAAAATGTTTGCATGCCGAATGGTGAAATATGGCAGAACTCTGATTTATACCTACTACTATCTACTTATGTATTACCCATATTTGCAAATAAATGATATTCTATTATATTCTATTCTATTCTATTCTATAGTTGAGTAGGCGCTAGTGTGACAAAACAATGAACTCGGCCACACATTACCACTATGTTTCAGTGGCACCGGAATACTTATAAAAGTTTTCAAAGCCAAACTAATCTATAAAGCACACCACCGGCAACCGTTCAACGATATTTATTAGTCTCGACAAATCGCCTTCACTCTTACCGTTCAAACTTTACAAACACTAATTACGGAGAGGTCCCGTAACGTGTGTAAATAGATAACCGACCGAAATGGCCGCTCACATGCTCGCTCGCTCGCACGCTCCTACGCTCACTCGCTCGCTCACACGCTCGCTCACACGCTTTCCACTCTCCTGCGCTTGGCGTGAGCGTGGAGAGAAGGACCAGTTCCTACCAGAACAAATCTATTCTGCCTTCCTAATAGTAATATGACTACAAACGAATAGATATTTTACTTAGATAAAGTTAAGGTCCGTTTCTGTGTGCCTTGTGTTGTACAGTCAGGTACGCGGATCTATCGCTTGGAATTTCATTTCGTGTGAGTACAGTCAGCAGTGGCGTTCAGTTTTTGTTGAGCGATTCATTGAGTGTGTTCGTCTGCAGATTGAATTATAAACCCTTTTGTTTTGTTTCTAATATTTGCTCCGGGGACTGTAGTTATTTATGTTTTGTTAGTAAGCATATTTATAGCATTCACTCCTGTACGATACGGAACTAGCCTCTGATGTCGGTATTTGCCCACAATAAGCTAGGGCGAGCTAGAAACGTATCTAAAAATATATGTAATAAAATACTTAATCAAGTGAAATTGTATACTGATTTTTTTTTACAAAAAACGCATAAAATTCGATAGTTTTTACTCTATCCGTGTCTTGCCATCAGATACTAGAACTCAAAGCATTATTTATTTCTGGATCACGACTTTTAACTACAGCGTGGTATTGCACCCTTATTACAAACACAAGTCATATTAAAACATAATAGGTATGAAAAGCTTTCGGCTATCCGACGACTGCTCATCCTCGTGTTTGTTTACTACTAAACAAAGTTAGAGTCCCGAGCTACGCCCGTTCTTCTTATTTTGTACATTATCCAGCCGCGTCCATTTTACATTCTGAAAGCCCATTTCTCATTCCGAGTGTAATGTAAGCAGTTATTTGGCCAGCTTCCATCTCCTAAATCATGATCAGACAAGTTAGCTACAGACTGCGACAAAATCTCGGAACGTCGGTAAAGTAAACTCGTTGCGCCCACCTGCAAGCATTACCGACCCAATCCGATTCCACATCGCTCCCAATGCAAGCGAAAAAAGCGGCCTCAGACCGGCCATGAATATTCATAGCCCTCGTCCCGAGCCGTCCGGCCACGTGGGCACACAGCCCAAGTGTCCCAAGTGTCCCAAGTGTCGTCTGACTTTTATTCATTTGTTTGTCGAACGAGCTCGATGTCGATATTTACGTTCGTGACACAACTAAATTTTATATAATGTGACCGCACGATGTATTTGGCTTTATAATATTTACCTATGCATCGGTTGCATTGGTGGCGATACCATATTTATACCAATTACTTTCTTTATATTACCTAATTATGATGTGAGCATAAAATTAATGTTGGTTACTAACTAGAACTTCGTTTCTCGAAATACTTCGGTATCAGAGTGAGCGAGTAGCAAGCGTCATAAAATGCTACTCTTGGGGAAAGCTTGGAGGTGTCGCTATATACTGAGAGAATATGCAAACTGTCTTTATTCATAGAGTATTGCAATTTAAATCGCTTATTACAGAGATATGGAGCTACAGTGTTTCAAAGAGCACCACATAGCATATTATATTAAATTCTACTGTTACGGTTTACCTGAAAGTGCGTTCTATTTTTAAGTGTAGAAGTGTGTGTGTGGACTCGGCTGTGATTAATTAGTAGGAAATGGCTATTTCACGCATCAGTAAATAAAATGATGTTGAATTAGACGCTAGTCCAGCGGCGGCGCGGCGGCGGCGCGCGGCGGGTCCGGTCAGCGCACACAGCACACGGCGGCGCGGCGGCGGCGCGCGGCGGGTCCGGTCAGCGCACACAGCACACGGCGGCGCGGCGGCGGCTCGTGGCGGGTCCGGTCAGCGCACACAGCACACGGCGGCGCGGCGGCGGCGCGCGGCGGGTCCGGTCAGCGCACACAGCACACGGCGGCGCGGCAGCGGCGCGCGGCGGGTCCGGTCAGCGCACACAGCACACGGCGGCGCGGTGGCGGCGCGCGGCGGGTCCGGTCAGCGCACACAGCACACGCTGGCAAGCTGCTATAATGATGCGCTGCTCAAACAGACCATTATCGGACTTGCACATATTCCGAGCTGTTGGCAAACTTGCAGCCAACGATCCATCACTGATACAACACTCGTGTGACACGCGACAAGGAAGGACAGAAGGCCTACTACACGAGTATAGAAGGTGCATTAAAGGCGCGGACGGACGGACGGACATGACGAAACTATAAGGGTTCCGAGACGTGATCTATGGAACCCTAAAAAGATGTTACAAAGGACTTAAAGCTAGGTACAAAAATATGGACCCTGACAGCAAAAGGATAATAAAATTACAGATCATCATTCATAAATTAAAATAGGATAAAAAATAAAAATATAAAATATAATTTTTCTTGTCTGTTTATATATGTGTGTACATAAATGGTAAATAAATAAATAAAATAAATAAAAACCAGCCAAGTGCGTGTCAGGCCACGCATAGAATAGAGTTCCGTAGTCACCCATAATGGCACGTGGATTTAGAAGGATATTTTACATGTTTACTTATTATTTCGTTATTTTTGTACTAAGTTTTTCAAGTAAGCGCATTTTACTAGTTAGGCCTCTATAACTCCTAAACTAACAAAGTTATGTATGCCGTTATAGTTTTCCTTCAAATTTCATCACATGGACTACCATCATGAATTTTTTCAAGCCCGCCGTTTAGCTTTTAGAGGGACGCCCTATTTTAACAAAAAAATGCGCTTTAAAGTTGAATATCTCGCAAACGGATATCTAAATAAAAAAAATCGTCTTAGCAACCTCTCAACCTTTTTTAAAAGACCTATCTAATGATACCCCACACTATGGGGTAGACGCCAGAAAAAAAAATCATCCCCACTTTACGTGTAGGGGAGGTACAGGTACCAAAAAAAAAAAAATTCGTGATTTTATATTAGCACTTTGTCGACGTGGTAAACACACATATCCATGCAAAGTTTCATATTTCTAGCACTAACCGTTTGGAAGGTAAGCCGAGGACGGACGGACGGACGGACATGACGAAACTATAAGGGTTCCGAGACGTGAAGTACGGAACCCTAATTAAATTAAAACAAATAGCGATAACAGTAATAATCATAAAATAACATAACATAGGTAGGTAGTAAGTCAAAAATGTAGATGCTGTGTGTATTGTTTACAGGTATGAATTTCAATGTCAAAATTTACTTATCGTCAAAGAATTCCTTTAGAATGTAATATGGTTTTAATATAAGGTATTTTTAACCGACTTCCAAAAAAGAGGAGGTTCTCAATTCGGATGTTTATACCTAGTCTTGCCATAAATATTGTCACGAAGAAATAATTTTTTTTTTATTGCAAATATTATTTATTACTTTTACAGTGTGTTAGTTTAATATAAAACAATTTAAAATATAAAAAGCTTATTCGAAGTGGTCTCCATTGGCTGCAATACAGTCCTTTAAACGTTGAGGCCAGTTATCAATAGAAGCACGCACTCTTTCCATGGGAAAATTCTTCACTGCCAATCGTATTGTCGTGTTTTAGGGATTCCAAATTATCATGGCGTTAGAGCAAGCCGTAGTCTCTAAAACTGACCATAAATCATAATCCAGCGGATTAAGATCGGGACTAGACGACGGCCAGTCTTCAGCTCTGATGAAGTCCAAAACGTTCACTTTCAACCAAGACTGCGTGGACCGAGCTTTGTGACCCGGCGCCGAGTCTTGTTGGAAGGACCATACTTGGTTATTGAACATGGTGTTGTTAAGGGGCTTAACTACCTTCTCAAGAATGGTATCTTGATACACTTGTGCCGTTGTTTTGATACCTTTTTCACAAAAATATGGCTCAGTCACTCCTTCATAGCTAACACCCCACCAAACCATCACTGAAGTCGGATAATGCCCACGTTGCACTCTGTCGACTAATTGGGAAGCTTCCTTAGAGCTTTGAGTATAAATACGGTCATTTTGTTTGTTAAAATGTTGCTCAATTGTAAAGATTTTCTCATCCGTAAACAAAATTTTGCATACCGCTTCAGTAGTTGTTTCAATTTTACCACCCTATTCTTTTTTAAATTATCAGTTAAAAAATGAACAGTGCGTGAACAGTCTCTTATAGGCTGCAAGTCCTAAGTCATCTTTTAAAATACGCGACATGGTTCTGGGTGCTATCTTCATCTCCCGAGATAAAATCTTTAGCTTTCGGACAGGATTTCTTCGAATTCTTTCCCTTACTGCTTTGACCACCTTTTTCGTACGAACACTACGTGGACGGCCAGATCTTTTTCTGTCACAAACAGAGGAGGTGTCATTGTACCTATTAATAGCCCGGTACACAAACATTTGACTAATACCAAGCGTATGGAGAGTTTTAAAAATTGCATTTGGCTCCATACCAACTTTGTGTAATGCAATCACAGCGATTCGGTTCTCTTTATCAGCCCACTCCATTTTAATATCGCAAAATATTGTACATTGTATTGGTGCCAAAATTAGAAAACTCAATGAACAATCGTATAAAAATAACAGATTCCAAATTCAAATGTAATATCTTTCTTATTTTTAAGTGTATCAGTATTTATGGCCAGACTGTGTATATATATTTTTTTTTATGTTTGGTCGGACTTTAACTCGGTCATATATGAACGGATTTGCAAAATGCTTTTTTTGTCCGAAAGAGGTTTATTCCATTTAAATTTCGTAAAGGTTTGATGTTGACTTTCGGAGACAGACAACGGAACTCTTCAATAATTGCCAGCAAATCAACCGCGATTGCTGCTATCGCTTATGTATGCATTGTTTACACAATCACACAACACGCACGCCTGTACCCTCTAAAGGAGTACCCCTAATCTTGCAAGTATGTATATGTGAATTTATGTGGGGTAGGTAGAGACAGCTAAAAAGTGAAAAACAAAAACTCCAAAAAACACTATAAATTTAAAAATAACTTTTATTTCGGAAGTCGGTGTCAAAAAACGAAAATACGGAACCAACCACACCGACTTCCGAAATTAAAGTTATTTTTCAGTTTGTAGTGTTTTTTTGGAAGTCGGTTGTCTTCTTTTTGTAATAAAGTTTGGAGGAATGAATGAATGGAACATACTCGTAGTTAATTTTGAGCTTGGTAAGGCTAAGTCATTTTTGTTTTGGCGTCTAACACTGCGATGCATTGGGCAAAGGTCCCGTGAGTGGGAATAGTGACAGGTGTTTTTACAAATTTGCTACTTCTAAGATCTAGATACCAGTTAATGTAAGGACTTTGTATTTTAAAAAGAATGGCTTGCAGCTTTCTGTGCTATCTATAGGTATATTGGCAAGAATTCGTTTACATTTCTTTTGTAGAATAAAAAGTCTATCTTTGTCTACACCATTTATTTCCCCAAACTACGATTCCATAATTTAGCCGGGAGTATGCGTAGGCAATTTTAAAATCGGTAGCCCTTTTAAGCTCCCCCAAGGCATATATAAAGCTGGCTATTTTGTTTGCCAATGTATCTGTATGGGCTTTCCAGTTTTTATTGGTATCCATAGTCAAACCTAACAGTTTAGACTAGTTTATGCATTGCAGCTTCATGTTGTTGTATGAGTAGTACTTTGTTTTATCAAAATGTAATTCTAAGTAATGATCTTGTAACCATGCTGTTATTTTGGAGAGCTTATCGTCTAGACTTTTTTTTTTTTTTTTTTTTTTTCGGGATGGGAAATCATCAAATGACCCCTCCCGCTCTGGGTGGAGCGGAAGGGAGTGTCAGACTCTTACTGACTAAAACCCACCCATGTTCCTTCCTTCGCCCTTTATGTTCCGGGGCAGCGGTAACCCTTTCGGACAATCCCGCTGCCCCGGCAGGCTTCGGCCCTGAGGGGCCCCTCGTTATGCTGACATCTCTTTGAGGCGCACGTGGAACACTTACGCGCCGTCCGGCACGGGCCTGGTCCTGATCGGGCGGTGAGCTACCCATTGCTCTCCGCCCGCAGGCCCGCGCCTACGGTGGCCGGTAGTCGTCGCTCGACTCCCGACGCCCGGGGCGTCTCCCGCGGCGGCTGGGACGGGAGGCTCTCTCCCTCATCCGTCCCGCCACCTCCTTCGCTTCCCGCCACCTCCTTCGCTTATGGTCTAGACTTCAGTTTAGCTTTTCGTTATTGATGTAAGGAAAGATGATAGAAATGTAGTCAGCAAATAAAATATTTTGAGCGTTAATTTCTTTAGGGAGGTCATTAGTAAGAAATCTGCCTCACTACTCCGCAGGCTGCGTGGCAGTCCCAACACTATTCTGCAATCAATAGCCGACCGGGCAGATAGTCCGCTAGTGTGGGCGATTACAAACCGGACCCGTTCTTTTTTACTTATTAAGTACCTACTAACATAGACTAAGCTATCTTTGTTACTAACACTGTAGACCATTGTAGTCTGATTTAATAAAGATTATTATTATTATTATTTTTGCCATTTCTCGGGACCCTGGGATCCCGGACCTTTGAAAGGCGTACGAGGGGCCGAAGCCAACTCGCAGAGGCCGTTAGACGTTTTTAATGAAATACGGCACCAACGGACGATTATCCCTGTTTGCACTATGCAAGTGCACCCAAAGACAATCCCCGGTTGGTGTAGGACTATTGCAGGATATGGAAACAAAGATTATGGGTTTGGGTGGCTAAAGTGGACTGGTAACCGAGAATTATGGAAGAAATATGGCCCCTGCCTGATCAATATTTTATAAATACACGGATAAAATGGCAGACTAAATGACTTGCACACTCAATAATGGGCCCCCGGAAACTGTCGCTAGCACATAGTGACGTAGCAACAAGGGAGCAACATGTCCTGAGGTGCTTATGTGGAGTGGAGAGGTATTCCACGGCTTTCAGAACAATCCCAGAGCCCGGAAGATGGTCAAGATCCCTACGAGCACTTACTGGAGTACTTCCTTCCAACGAGCACGTTTGCTCTTGCGAATCTCCACTCAAGCCGGCCAGTAAAGGCAAGAATGAGGTGGGAGCTCTGTTCCTCGTCAGTGTTCACTTCAGCCGGCCAATAAAGGCAAGCCAGAGGTGAGGAACAATTGTAACGTAATGTACATACTCACAGTTATCTACATTCATTCCTCCAGGTCAGACAAGCATTCCGTCACCTTTAGGCGCTGATCTGACTATTCCTCACGACACCAGGTCACGTTTAGTCATCCAACTTTAACATATAACACTACGACGATTTAGTAACATCTAAGGGCTGGAAATTTCGCCCACATTCATTGATATCATTTTTCCTATAAACACTATACTTTTAATACGCTTTTAATACGAAATAACTATATACATATTTAATTGTATTTTATTAATATATTTTATTATGACAGTCCTGTCAACGACGTCTAATACGTCGCCATGACAAGTTTGCTTATAAATTCTTATCAGCCTGTAACTTTTAGCTGAAAATATATTCAGACTTACGCAAATCAATAGGTACTGGCCATCATATTTCAAATTCATATTTATTTCTTCAAGTTGCTATTCTACGAGTGTACCTGAGGAATCCAAGCAACGCAACTGACGGTTCCAGTTCCAGTGCCTGCTGTCACGTGTGGCCGTGCTGCGACCTACTCCGGCCGCGTGGGCGCCCTACGGGTATCCTCCGTGCCGCACACGCACCAGCACCTCTCCACGCCTGCACCTGCACCTGTCACCGGCACCTGCCTCGCGTCGCGTCTACCTCTTCAGCCTCCTCAACCCACCAATCACCCATCTTCATCCTTCCTCACCTACACACTACACGCCACTGACCAGTCCATCTCCATCTTTTATATATTTTATTAATAAATCTGTAATTAACTTCAACCTCCCTTTCTTTAATTTAAACCTAGTTCTTGTCGCTACACGACACAATACCACTCCCGGGAGATAGGGTCCGTGGGGTCGCTACTGCCCAACATCTCGCCACATGCTGCCCTGCGGGGTTTTGTATCTCTCTTGATCTGACTCCTCATCCTAGACCTGTTCCGGCGAAGTAAACTCTACCAGCACAAGCCTAGCGTTCGGAGCGCGCAAGCCCCACCACGACGTCAACGTAGAGATACGGCGGTGGGGTTATTATTATTATTATTAATATAAACTAGAAATAATAAGCATCCCAAAAACGCTGCCTTGTGGTATCAAATTGACATTGTTGTTTTTGCTTTATTAGATCTTACGCGTGTTATTTGGCCAGTGTGGGGGTCGCTATGTTCTACCTTTACGAATTGTTCCCTATTTTCTAGGTACGAGCAGAACCACTTCTGTGCTGTACCTCTAACACCTATTGCATATAATTTATTAAGTAAAATTTCGTATGAAACTCTGTCGTAGGCTTTGCTCCAGTAAAATCCCAATAAATCGACGACCGTACACAATGGCCCACATAGCGTTCAGAAATTGAGCTGATAAAAAAGCAGAGGTACAAAGTTAATGACAAGATCTTTTCGATTATGTTTGGCTTTTTAAAACGAATCAGTCCCGAACTAGTGCACACCAGAAGCGCTAAAGCAATACCTTAGGACTATGAACTTATTATCGCGTGGTTAATGATTTGGTACTTCTGCACGTATCTGTGTCGGGAAACATCGGCGCATTAGTAGCGGCAGGTAGAGCGGAACATTCGGACATTATACGTGTGACGAGCGAGTTTAGTTGTTGCTGCAACAAATCATCGCGTTGCGAGTTGCGATTGTTGCCGCGAACTACTCGTGTAGGCAAACAAGCGTATCTGCTTGTTTTGTTTCGAAAACTGTTGAGTTATGTGTGATTTACGTAATTAATTATTCAATACATTATCAGCGTTCTATAAACCTATTGAAACTATTGAAAATTCAAATACAAATCCTTCTTGAAATGTTTGGCAAATGTTATGTGAATCATATTTACAAATTCACTTTCCCAGGAACCTCTCCGTAACATGTTCAGTAGTGCAGCTGCGCTCGGAGCCGGGAGAGCGAGCGCCGCGCGGCGTGCAGACTACTTACGTCCACGTCGTCGCCTCGGAGCTTGCTGCACGTAGCAGTCGGAATACTTGCAGATCTATGCGAATTGAATTACAACACTTAACACAATATTGCATTTTTAGATTATGATCTACCTAAGCAATAAACTAATTTGTTGCTTGAGCAAACTGCCCCGTGCGCCGAATTTCTGCCTAACGTTCAAACTACTACTCGTAATATGTTGATGGACGACTTCCACAACTAACTGAGAACGCACTAAGTTTTGGTTATATCTAGGGACTGTAACCGATCGCTGTTACACGTCACGATGTACAGGAGCACACTGTACTACTGTACGAGTTGTGTGAGAAACATCCAGTTCTCGGAACTGCTACCTCGATGAGATCATCCAGATAGGTTGCTTCAATAACCGTATCGAAGTAGTACAGCGGCGGTCTGTAGTGCTCTTAGTAAATTAATAATTGATTAAAATTCGCCTCTCGGTTGATAGATAGGGCAGTGCATCAATAAGCGGAGCAGAGGAAGTTGCCTCTGTTAGCGCCGGTTAGTCTATTTAATTAGTAATAATGAGCGCCCGCCGCCGCCCCGTCATCACTGATACGATTAGCAATATCGTTAGGTGCTGTGTTCTCGATCAATATCGTTAGGTGCTGTGTTCTCGATCAATAGGTAAGTAGCCGACAGCGACTCACAAGTATCGATAGTAACAAGTTTGGTTGAACGTTGCCAACTCGCAAGTGTCGGCTGAAACTTGCTCTGTTATCACAATGTTCATAATAACGATCATGTCGAGTACTGCTGACAGTACCTATCTGCCTACGTGACAGCTACAGACGACTGTGTTCAACAGCTAATGTTTCGCTGTTCAACACCAACATTCGATAATTATAATTGCAGTGTTTATGTATGACGCCTCGCGTCGTGTTGTAATACATATTTTTTTTTTTATTTTTTTTTTTTTATATCTGCAAAAAAAAAATCTCTAATCACTGCAGACGTCAAAACAATAACGTTCCACTGATTCAATCCATCTTTCATAACGTCGCCTGATCCAGCATGTAACCGTATGTGTGTGTCAGAGGTAAACACAACATCAATCAATATTCGATTGTAAAGAGTGCGCTGAGCGGATAGATAAGCCGCCCGCAATCCGATTGTTATGTGTTCGCGTTGCCTCTAATGCCAATCATTTACATGTAGATTTTATTGAAATGTTCTAATCCTTTGAAACGCGTCCGATCGCATCGCGGCCGCTCATCAAACAATGTTGCGCGAGCTGATTTAAAAGTCAAAACAGATGTTTAAATCGGAATTGAAACGTTTTTACTGAACAATTTGTTTTTGAATAATTAAATTGGCACAGATTTACTTTGAAAGCGATACAAGTGTCCAGTATCGATAACAAACTACTGACTGCGACAACTTGAAGTTGAACCTAACCTGTACAAGTACAAGTTGAACAAGTACCTAGGCAAATATAAATAAAATAGAAAATGCTCAACAAATCGAAGTATCTATGAGTCTACAAGTTTGGTGACGTAACATCATAAGGCCCCGCACAGCGCAGGCGACTGTTCCGGACAATGTTGTCTAAATACCCGCGTGTACTTACTTGTGTACTGCCCCTGTGTTCCTCTCGGCACCCCAGGGAGTAACGACATATTCGGAATCCTCCGTGTTCCTCTCGAGTCGCTCAGTCTCAGTGCCAGTCGTTTGTTTACTACAATTACTTGTGTTTGAGTCCACTGCAACGTGTGCATATGTGAAGCCGTATTGTACCACCTGCAGGAATTCTGTAAATTACTATTTTTGAAAGTCATACAATGAGGTTTTCTTTTCTTACAAGCCACCAAAGTACCTCAAAACACTTATTAAAACTATGTCCAAAATCGCCGGTCTCCAGTATCGCCGTTCAGGACTTTCTACAGTGCATGCTAGTCCTTACATAGAGCGTTGCACAGATGATCCATCACCCACCAGTCTATAACAAATTACGTAATCTCAATACAGAGCTCGGAAGGCAGCCTCACTTCCGGCGCGGCTGAGCTATTGCGTCACTTCCGGCGACGGTCGCCATTAACAAACAGCTTGCAGCTTTCATTATAAATGTTCAGAATATGCTGTTACTCTGAACATGTACAGAGTCAGATATTTTGGTATACCGAATACAAAATGTTAAAGCACACAATATTACTGCTGCGGCGGAAATATTTTTATTAATATCTTGTTTTTACACGTACCTATCGACAGATTCATGACGCCAACTGCGATAGATGTCTATCGCAAGCCTTGTCAAGAATGGTAGATGAAGGCCGTTTGTCAATATTACAAGCCAAGCGTGATATGTGAGGTTAAACACAAATAAAACCTAATCATTAGTAACGAGCAAAAAAGTTTCGCATGCTACGGCGTAGCACTAAGGCTACGCTTGCTACGAAAGTGCTACGAGTACGAGTCATTATTCAGTATCACTTTCTTATGCAAAGGATCGCGGACGCCTGTTGATTAGTTGATGTATGTTCTAAACCTGTTTTAATACCTTGCACTAGTTACTTGCACAGTAAATAACAGTGTTTAAGTGATTCATCTGTATTGTACTGCTATTAACAATATTTTTCATACACATTCAAATCTGCAAATAAAATTAATCGGCCATATATCATACATGTGCCTTAATACGTATTGTACGTAGGTAGTAAATGTAAATCACTCGTGCGGTATTATTCCTCAATTTCGGAGCGAGCGGTGCGGATCACGCGGATATATGCGGATATCCTGACTCGTCTACCCGGCGCTACCCGCACTTTGCCGCACCTCTGAAATCAAGTCGTACGAACATAAAATGCCCAGTACACATCCCTCACAATTAAAATACTCATAAATTTGAGGCATGCCTTATTGATAGTGATCTGGGAGCGTACCGAGCGGAGCCCATCAATAAAATGATATGATAGCAGTATTACTACCGAGACCGGGCCGGGCCGGGTTACAGCACTATCCGGCGGTGAGCCGGCGACCGCACGGAGGTACATCACGGAAATTCTATGCATTTGGAAATAGTTGGGTCCCCGGCGGACCTTCTGCACCCTTGGACCCGCAGGGACCCCCAACATACATTATGAACACCTCTACCCTTTCTGTCGGTCAGCTCTTACTTTTCGATCATACACACAGTGTCCGAGTGTCGTCCCAATCGACCACCCATCGACACAAACTTCGCTATAGACTGCTACCGTGACCATGAGGAGGGTCCAGTTGCTAGTATCGCTCACAGCAGGCGAGTTGGTCACCTACTGCGTATTAAACATTGATGACACTTGAACGACATTGAGAAAATTGAATTCTTTATTACAATCATTTTGACTCAGGTTACGGAGTTAGTAGAGGGTTTTGTATTCGATATCTGTGTAATATCTACATGCTTTATCTACATACTTTGTGTTACTTTTATTTCGGAACAGATCCAACTAACTCTGTGTTCGTAGGTATTCGTTGGTTCAATCTGATCTCGTTACTCGCATGTTGAAGATGTTAGTGCAAGTTGAGAGCCGAATTCTGTCTTCTATCTAAAATATATAGGTCTCGCACAAATCCAAGGCGAAATTCTAGTGTAAATAAAAGGAAGGTAGAAAAATGGTAATAATACGGGGAGTATTCTAGAAAAGCCTTATACTCGTAAGAGAAAACCAATCTCAAAGCACGGCGCGACGCAGAGCGGGACGGAGCGGTGCGGTGCGGAGCGGTGCGGAGCGGTGCGGTTCGGTGCGGCGCGGCCGGCAGGACGCAGACACATTATAACGTTGCAGGTGAAATCCCACAGCGGAAATACTGCACGTGATTTAAAAATAAATTATGCACGTTTTTCTTCGTTTTAAGGTTTAACATGAATCGAGTTTCGTTAAAAAAATTGCAGTTATTATGTGCCCATATATTGATCTGCTATTTGTGCTGAGATTATTATTGTTGTGTTCCTAACATTTAGCGCAGCGCAGCAACGCTTGCACAACGAACAGTGCGCGTTTATCAACAACTGCGTCGAATGTAAACATCGGCGCACGTACGTCCCGGTAACATCGTAACGTGTTGCTGGCCAGTGTTGCGGACGTAACGTGTTGCTGGTCAGTGTTGCGGACGCAGCCAGCAGGAGATAGCAACATTATCAGCTATTCGAATTAAAAAGTTATTATAAAGTGTCCCAATGTCCCTCGCTCGTGCCTTGGGTTATCGATAATGATGCTCACATTATTTCGCCTATTGTTGATTGCGAAGATACCCAACATTTAATCTGCGTGAAAAATACTAGGTTTAGACGGAATGCATTTCCTTTTGCTAAGTAATAAAAACTCTGATTTGTTCTTACAGAAATTATCTTCCGAGAAGTCTGCGGGGAACAAGTGCGGGGTGCGAGCGCTATAGAACTGTAGGAGTTAGTGTTATTACAAGAAATATTCCAACGTAGATGAGAGAGAATGTTTTCGAGAGCAGCGAGTGCAAGCGTCTGCCAGCAGCTGCTTAAAACAAATGCAGGTGTAGAGCTGTTTACTGCATACGACTTATATGCACCGTGCCACAGAATTGTAACATAATAAATAAATAAAATAAATAAATATTTTATGCAGTATTTAAATTGGTAAAATATTTACATAAAGTCTTAGAAATAACTTACAAAGGTATAATAATGTTAGACGCCTGTACTAGGATAAACCTGTATCACAGGCGGCATGAGCATACTTTATAGTAATTGTAAGACAATAAAATTCTTAACAATATTTAACATTAGAAGTCTTGAAATTTAATAATGACAAAAAATTATTAATTCATTATTTTATACCTAGTTTACTTAAATACTATATACCCTAAAGATCAAAATAACAAAAAGTCTTATATACGGAATTATTTAGTTTGCGTAAAATAGTTTCTTGCACTTTATAACCTAGATAAACACAACTGATATGATATTGCGTCAGCAGAAATTGGTAAGTGGGTTAAAGTCAATATTGCACAAAATTAAATCACGTTCGAGTCAATGTGTTTATTCGAGTTTTGCTGCGGGCGACTAATGTGCTTAAACATAAAAAAAAATCGAGTGTTTGTAGGCCAGTGCAGTGTTTTGCTGAGTCAGCAGCAGGCATTAATCACGGAAGTCTGGATGGTCTGGTATGACGCTCTAGGCGCTCTCGTAGTCGATAGAGTTAATGTACCTGTACTCCGCTATTTTCCTAGCAGGGCAGCACTCACCATCTCCCGTTTTGTGGTTATTGGGCTTTTTAAAGCGTGAGCAAGTTGCACATTTCGGTGTGTCAGCTTTCTTTGCGCACTCTGACATCGAGTGTCCTTCTTCACCGCAGTGGCCACACGTAGATTACAGCTCTCTGCATGTTTTTGCTGCATGACCATATTGTTGGCATTTGTAGCATCTGGTAACCAGGGTGAAGTCCCTGACAGGGCATGACGTCCAATTTATAAAAAGCCTTAATTGGGATAATAGGGCTTTACGTATATTGGCTGTAACTTCAATGACGTAGTTACAGGTCGACGCATCTTTTTTCCCAGATTTGTGACTTAATTTAACCACGCTCAAAAAGGACTCCATGGGCATTGCTGGAAACTTGTCCGCTACGTTCTGTTCATAAATGCACCTGAAGACTTCAGTTTCAGCCAAAGTAGTCGGCACACCTACAACCACGATCCGAGGCTTGGGCTTGCTTGGTTCGTCGGCGGTAAGTCCGGATGTAGAGAGCTGGACTGCGTGCTTGAGTTTATCAGCATCATTTTTCGTCTCTGTACTAATAATAACGCCTTCATTTTTGGTCTTTCGGACACCACGTACATGCAGCTTAATTTGATCTGGGTGAATGATTTTTTGCACGAGGTGTTTTGTTTCGTCACTCGACTTCAATTTATCGTTAGGATAAATAGCTACAGAGCTTAAATTGTTCGGTCGAATGAAATCATTTGCTCCCTTCTTCACCATATCGGCAAATGAAGCATTTCCCGCAGAACCAGATTCCTTAATCGTCTGCTTGAGCTCCGAAATATGTTCCGTCAGGTCGCGCTTTTCCTGAAGGGCATCAACCGCGTTATACGCGTTAATGGCTTTCTGCTTGAGCGACTGATATAGGACTGCCATTTGTGAGGTTCCAGATCCTACTTTACGGCATAGGGTTGAAATTTTCATTTTCTGCTCCGAGTTGAGTTTGCCATCCGCGGCAATAGAGCAAATTTCACTTAAGTGCTGTTCAATAGCTGACATCCATTTTTGAATCTCGGGCGTTGAAACAACATCAGCCGTGACCGACTCAAGGGCTGGGTTCCGCGACGTTGTCTTCGACGGCGAGGAGGGGCTGTTATCCATTTGTATGTTTCACTAATTCGTGTCCATTATTCACTAAACATGTATGTGAATAATGGACATGTATGATCACATATTGTATTGTAAAATCTTTTTATACCGTGTTTTAAGGGCACACCGAGCTTCTAGCGCTAATCGATTTTAGGTATTATATGCGCTCCGTGTATGTGTGCGTGAGGCACACCGGCAAGAGAGCGAACGGCTAGACAGATAAGAGCACTGCGCCGACCGCGCGCCGCTCGCGCCGAGCCGTGCGCCGATCGACTCGCGAGGTGCTACCAATATTTACAAAATTAAACAAAAAAAAAAAAAACGATTTCAAATACTTTTATAATATATTGGAAATATACAATTTTTAAAATTTATAATTTACCGTCGTTAGATGAGTATCTATGATCAGATCAATAAAAAAATAATATTAGGTATTTAGTCTAATAATACTCAATTAGTTACCTTTTATGATAATATTCTAATTTCTAAGTACAAGAGAAACTTAAAAGTGATTTCAATAACGTAAAATAACTTATCAGCTAAATAAGTAGGGTAAAAATCCCAGTAGTCGACCTTTTATTTTCAATTTCAAATTATTTATTTTTCAAAGTAGATTCAGTAAACTACTTTCGTTAGTACGTAAGGTTCGACTTTTAATTCCATTTAGTGACTTGATGGTTAATTTGACAGATTTGAATAAAAAAACAGCTATTTGAGTGGGTGTAAGAATAAACTATATTCAATGAACTTCACAAATGTACTTGTCGGAGAAGGTGTGTCTGTCTCTCGTTAGCATCAGGCATATTTTAATTACTGTGGGCGTACTAAGGGTAGTG
The DNA here is from genome assembly GCA_911387795.2 of Apamea monoglypha. Lineage (NCBI taxonomy): Eukaryota > Metazoa > Arthropoda > Insecta > Lepidoptera > Noctuidae > Apamea > Apamea monoglypha. The sequence goes on from OU426922.1 coordinate 20,631,335, forward strand.
TTGGTTATAGCGCAATAGTAAAACGGTTTGCAGTTTAAATCAGATTGCAATTCACGAACAAGTCAGTCACACTAGCGAATCACACACTGTAGGTACCTACACAACTCAACGATACGGAACGCGGCAGTTTCTATGCACATGTTGTTCGTACGATGTCCAATGTGTGTGAAATTTCTTGCAACTGTTCTAATAAATACATAAAATCTACAACTCTATTTTCACTTATTTTGATCTCTTCCAATTTTTCTTCTGGTTCTATTGTGTAATAATCTTCTTCTGAATCTGAATCAGCTGGCGAATGATGTGTAGAATGCTAAAAGGTGAAAAAATTATGATATTAAATCAAATAAACAAATATCCTATTTTTCTCAATAGGTTCAGGATACGTTGATAAATTCATACCTAATACTACTTACATTGGGATTGTCTTGCGTCCTAGTTGCAGCAGCACGCGTCTGTAACTTCTGTATTTCATCAAACGGAAAACTAAAATGAAAAAAAAAAGAAGATTTATGTTAGCAATCAATATTTTTGTAAGGATTTATAAAATATAATAGAGGGCGCCCTGTGAGGAGGGAGCAGTGGTAGCCCAGAGGTCACGGCTGCGACTTAAGAATTGCAGGTCGTAGCTTCGAGCCCAGACAGGTGTAAATTATTTCATCACCACTGCTGTCAAAAACGGTGAAGGAAACATCGTGACGAAACCGGCACGTCTTAGAACAAAAAATTAGTAGCCATATGACATCCACCAACGCACGCAACGCACTGGGCCCGCGTAGTGGATTACGAATCGTAATCCACTACGAGGGCCCAGTGCGTTGCGTGACAGGGCTAGAGAGTCGTAATTTACGACCCTCTAGCCCTGTCACTGAGAGGAGGCCTGTGTCCCAACTGTGGGAACAGCAACCTGTTAAAATTAGGGTACTAGTGATAAAAATATTGCCCAGTATACCTAAATATTATGCACAATGTACACACGGCTACATATCAACCTATAAATTTCCAGTATAAGCTGACCTCTCATTGTACAGAAATCCTATACAATGCGAGATCAGCTTATACTGGAGTAGTATAACTTGATTTGTAACAATGTGTACACACGCATATAAAAAAATATGAGGACACAAGCAACAATAATAATCAATATCGGACTTGCTTCATGGCAATATTTTCTCTGTGTGAGTAAGTCATGTCACTGTCTATTTCTCCTTCCACTGGAAGACAACAATTTTGTTCCGGTGTAATTGGCATCCTATAATAAAAAAGAACATTTGATTTAATTATAATTTCTTGAATTATCAACAAATCCGTTTTGGGATGAAAGTAAGACTTATTTCATAAAAATAATTAGTTTCTGAACTTACAGTTCCAGAGTTTGATAAATTTTGGAATCGGTGGCTTCCATGAAATTTACCCTGAAAATTGAAAGTTATAAAGATAATGTGGTACTTAATTTATTATAATGTTTTCTTAGACACATCCTATTATTTTTGCGCTTACCTCACCAGTTCATCAGACGACTCTTTGTTTTGTAGTGAGGTGCCAACAACTGGTACATTTACCCTATAAACAGAAAAAGATAAAGAATTTTCCAGCGTAACTATTTCTTAAAATATCGTAAATAGATAGATAAGTGACAACTATGTACTTACTTTTATTAACTGAGTATAATAAGTAGGTAGGAAGATTATACTTACGAAGCCACAGTATTCTGTTTATCCTCAAAATTTTCTATCTGTAGTTGTCTTTCTCTCTCGGCATCAGATGGTTCAAGTTTATTTTGCAGTGAGATACATTTACTCTATAAATAGAAAAAAATAATACAGAATGATTCAAATCATAGTAGATTTAATCCGTGATTTGGAAAATATGTTGTCGATCCGTGCATAATCACGGATCGACAACATATTTTCCAAATTTCGAAATTAATAGAAAAAAAATACGAAATTCACAAAGACGGTCATCGAACCTTGATACTGAGCACTTACCGAGTCTTCAGTATGCATTTGGCTGCATGAATTAGTGTCACCAGATACTAGAAAGTAGGTAGGTACTGTACTGAGTATACTTACGAAGCAACAGGAGTATTCTTTTTGTCTTCAACATTCTCAGCCTGTACTTTTCTTGCTCTAAAAGATAAATTCAATTCTTTTTAAAATACCCCATAAAAAAAATAACACCACTTGGTAAGGCAATTAGTAAATAAGTAGGTAAGTATACGAATTTTACTTACTTCATTTCTTCATGCAAGCGTTTAGCATTGGTTTTTCGCCAACCCCTTCTGTCTTGATTTCTTTACTTTGTTCCCCATTTCAAATAAAAATAAATAAATAAATAAATTTCAAATACGCTACAATTAGTTTTCACACAATTTTCTTCGTTACGTTATTAAATCCGTGCGTAAGCGCAAGCGACACAAGCTCCCCGTCCGATGGCCGACGGCGGACTAAAGCGGATAAGAGGGCGGCGCGGCGGCTCTGCTTATGATGGGCAAAACTCGCGCGAATTTAGGTATTTCCTTCTTATTGTTAAACAAATACACATTTTGAAAATGTAAATCGTATACGTTATATAAAACATGTAGTTTTGTTATTATTAAAAAACTGATGACCTTCCGCGAAGTATTCACGCCGTACTAAGCGTTTGTTGTGTTTTTTAGACATAACTTTGTGAATTTATTCTATCGAGCCAACTTTATCAAATCGTGTTTCCATCCTGTATACTGCCTAGTATATATGGCCAATAATACCAATTTATTTCCTGAGATTTTAATTTAATTGTTTACTACTTCAAACAACCGTTATAAAAGCGCGTTTTTGTGTATAAACAGCTCGGTGCCCCGTTAAGCAAATAAATATTATTCCTTTATTTCATTTACATACTTACAAATTATATTTTTAAATATTTTTATAAACAAAAAGATAAAAAAAAACATTTAAAAATATAAAAAATAGTAGCCCACCGGTATCGGGAACAGGGTCCAAGCTACCGGCGGTCAGGGCTCCAGAGAGAGGAACCTCCTGACAATGCGAGCCGTGTCCAGAAGTACCGCTTTCTGAATCAAGCCCTTGATCCAGCTGCCCAACGAGAGCCTCCTCAGGTGTTGGTCGAGGCTCTTGGCTATTAACCCATTGGCTGACACGACTATCGGCACAATGATTGCTGAGTCCACATGCCACATGTCGACAACCTCGCGAGCCAAGTCAAGATACTTGATTTGTTTATCTTTCTCGGCTTTCACGAGGTTCTCATCATGCGGGACGGTTATGTCAACAATCATTGCGCGCCGCTCTGATCGATCCACCACCACTATATCAGGCTTATTGGCAACAATAGTCCTGTCAGTGATGATGGATCGATCCCAGTACAATGTGATATTTCCATTTTCGAGAACTGGGTCGGGCACATACCTGTAGTACGGCACCTCCGATTCCACAAGGTTGTATTTCAGAGCAAGTTGCTGATGTATTATCCTAGCTACAAGGTTGTGTCTATGCAAGTACTCTCCGTTAGCTAGACGAAAACACCCGGAGATAATATGCCTGATTGATTCCCCCGGTCGGTGGCATGCCCGACAGATGTCAACCGTGCCGTCTTTCACAATAAATCTCCGGTAATTGTTCGTCATCATAACTTCGTCCATAATTGCACAGACAAAACCTTCGGTTTCTCCAAAGAGGTCACCGAACCGCAGCCAGGCTACGGACGCTAGTAAATCTACATCGGGTCCATGTAGGGCCCGGTAAAAGCGTCCGTGAAGCTCCTTACTTTGCCATACTTCCATGCGATCATTGGTGTCAAGCACTACTGGCTTGCGCCAGTTCTCTTTAGCCAAGGAGAGCGGGGTGAGGCCCTTGTCCACCGCGACTACATCTCGATGCATCCCCACGTCGGTTTCTAGGAAATATTCCCTGAGACTGCATATCTCGCGATTGTGGAGGGTCTTAGCGTTTAAAAAGCCTCGACCTCCACACTTTCGCGGGATATACAGCCTCATTATCGATGACCGTGGGTGATGCAATCGATTTGCGGTCAACAGCGTCCGGACCCTCCTATCCAGGGCGTCTAGTTCGGTTTGAGTCCATTTGACCCAACTGTTGAACCTTGTTTCCGCCTGATATAAGACTATTAAGTACTTTTTTCAGGCGGCCAATGAAGCGCTCCTTCAACGATTGCTTCATGTCAGTAACATTGATGCCTAACGCTTCCGACATACCCAAATACTTATAGGTTTCGGATGCGGATCTCTCGGATCTCTCGGATTCCACAATCTCCCCTCGCTTTACATGCATGACCGCACATTTGTCCACACCAAATTCCATCCTGATGGCGCTACTGAAGGTTTCAGTAATTTTCAGTAGCTCCATCAGTTGCAAATTGTTGGGGGCAAAGAGTTTTAGGTCATCCATGTAGAGGAGGTGAGATATAACCTGACCACCTCTCCTCAACCGATAGCCTAGACCTGAATCTTCAAACAGCGTGCTTAGAGGATTCAAGGCTAAGCAGAACCAAAGCGGACTCAAACTGTCGCCCTGGAATATGCCTCGCTCGATCCTTATCGGCTCGCTATTCCTCTGAATATTTCGACATCCTGGATAGCGAAGGACCGTCCTCCATTGCCCCATACACGTCATCAGGAAGGTGCGCAGAGTTGTATCTACTTTATACAACTCCAGCACCCTCATGAGCCATGTATGTGGTACCGAGTCATAGGCCTTCTTATAATCTACCCAACATGTCGACAGATCCTTTCGGGAACGACGAACCTGTTGGCTAATGGCCATATCAATGAGGAGTAGCTCCTTAGTACCGCGGGACCCATTCTTACATCCATTTTGAGAGGCAGACATAATGGAGTTGGTGTCTATATGTTTGTTAATTTTAGCTCTCAAAATGGATGTAAGAACTTTATAGACCGTCGGTAAACATGTGATCGGCCTATAATTTTTGGGTTCCGCAGTGCTAGCTGATTTATGGAGCAGGTGAGTAACTCCTGTGGTTAGGATTTGGGGTAGCGAACCAGACTCCAAAGCAATCTGGAACTGAAATGCCAAGCGAGCGTGCGACCTTGTTAACCATTTGATCCAAAAGTTGTGCAGCCCGCCCGCCCCTGGAGATTTCCAGTTAGGCAACGGACGGACTGCACGAGCTACATCTTGGGCGCAGATGGTAATGGCCTCCATTTCTGGTACTGGATCACAAGCTCGCTCGACTTCCCGAGCCCAATCACCTTCGGTGTGACTGACAGGCACCGACCAGATACTACGCCAAAAGGAATACATGGCATCATCATCCGGCAGGCACGTGTCAGCCACACCTTGGTCCGGTCGCTCCCAACCCCTATAAACCCACCTTTCATCGCTCTGGAAGGTGCGATTCTGAGTGTATCGGTCTACTCGCCGCTTATACCGACGAATACGGTTTGCCCATGCATACACTTTCTGCTTCAGGAAGTCGATACGCTCTGTGACGCGGGACAAATAATCTTGAGAACTAATATCAGTCCCCGAGAACGCCCGCCTCACAAAGCGCATTATTATTATTATTATTATTAAAACTACACACTAAGCAAAATTACAGTTGCATTACGTTGGTAATGCACTAAAGGAGGTCACTATTATTAAAGTAGGTAATAATTAAATATTGCTAACGAGCACGTCTGTACGCTGCGAATGACAACGACGTATCCCAACAACAACGACGTATCCCAACAACAACAAAAGTATTGAGCTCAGTAGTCTTACAACGAAGACGCCTCGGCATTCCACTGAAGTCTCCCTACTGAATTTTGGAACACCTGACAAAATGAACCTATAAAAGTGGGATATATTATGTATGTTACTCACATCACTTTTTGACATTTAACTAATAACTAAACTCAAGCATTAGCATGTAACTCGTTTTCGATAAAGTGATACAGGAGACACTAGGTATCTTCATTTCTTCTTCTCAAGCGAGCGAGCTCTTCCTTCGAGTTCTTCCAGCTCGCGCCGTGTAAAGGTCACCGCTCGGAACGGTGCGCGGCGGCACTCTCGGCGAGCCGCTAAAAATCCCTTTATGAATGTTAACAGGCAATCGAAGTTTAGTCCGCCTCCTTAAGAGTTTAATGGTCACCGCCGCGTGCTAAATTGAAAAGTTAAGATTAATTTAGAACAACAGGAGCCGGCTTAACGGCACAACTTTCAATTCTCCGTCGGACGTTCCGTTTTGTAAACTGTAGTTGCGGAGTTGTGAGCGCCGAGCTACGGTTATTAACGCGCACCTTAGCGCTCGCATGAAATTATCCGCCGGCACCGGGCCGGCACCGGGCCGGTCTTCACCGAACGCGCCGGACGATAGCTGCTCGATACGTTACGTATTATATTAGTGCACAAGTTGCACCGCGCTCGCGCGTCGCTGCTCCACGAGCCGCAGTTTTCTTAAACTGTGCATTTTGTGCAAATGTACAACAATTTTGGTGTATTGTGTTCGGCGGGAGATTGCTTGCTCGCTTGTTCGACGAAGCGTTATCAGATAACCAGATATTTTATTGTCATAACCGAAATACAATCAGTTGTGCTACAGAATGAACTAAAGTTATGTAAGCAGTCGACGGTTAGCGCGCCGCGTTCTGTACGATTGAATTTAAATCTTTCTGGGAACGGATTTATAGTTAAGGTTAGATGTTATTTATAGCGCAGGCCGAAGGGGGTGGGGCACGCGGTACAGGTGAGGGGGGAGGTGGCAGGCTTAGTAATGCGCGCCAACGTTGATACACGTCCCGCGGCGGTGCGGAGCGGCGCGGTGCGGTGCGGTGCTGCTGCGACGCATACTATGACGAACAACTTATTAAGCTCTGCCCCAAGATGCTGGCACTTTATGATGTAAACTATGTTGTGAATGAGAGTTAGAAAATACGTCGCCTTCCGGACTGATGCAGCGTCCTTACTCATTACTTAACAAACAGCTACTAAAAGTGTAGCGTGGGTCATAAAGTTCAAATGCATCCTGTTCTATTTGAACTTGAACAAAGAACTATGATGCACTCTTGATGTAACCTCACTCTGCGATATTGTACTAGCGCTGAGTGCTAACTGTTCACACCCGCCGACGGAGAGCACTCCAGGCGAGTGGCTGACTCGACTCGCCTGAGAAATCGCTGGAGCACTCGCGCGGTAACCGAGCACCACCGACGTCCTGCAGTGCACACTGCAGCGCTCTCGTGTTTGATGTCTTTTGAGTCTTGTGTTATCATCGTAATAGAGGTTCGGGGGGCCTTCCCCCCTGGACCTCTGAGGAGTCAGACGCTTACACAGTAGACTTATTGTCAAGTTAAAAATAATCATATATTAACAAATTAATACAGTTAAATCAACTCAAAAAATAGGAGAGCATAAATTTTGAGGAGCTTCATTGTTGCGAGCGAACATCACTTTGACACTATAAGTATTGAGTAGTGAGTCACCCTACCAGCAACACTGCCACCGCCTGCAAAGTGACGCCCACTGCTGCTTCGAGACCAGCCCACAGGGGCGGCTCGCGTCCTGGGCCATTTAGCTGCGCACGAGCAACGTCACCGGCACCGATCAGGTGGGAGGTACGTGATCTGTCGTACTCTTTGCGCATAGTACCCCACTCTTCACGCTGTCACTATCGACTCTCTTTGCTGCGGTCCTGGTACGTGCACTTTTAATCTCAGTACCGTACTTCTTAAATATGGCGTTACAGCGTACTCCCCCGAAGCAATCAATTATGTCGGAGACTGACACGGAGAGTGTGGATGGAAGCGTATCAGACAATTTAAACGTTGTTGCTCAATCCAACATTAATGTAAGTCGCCTAAAAAGAAAGCGCGAAAACGAAATGTCACAATTTATGAATGAAGTACGGAAATTGTTCGAAAACTTTGTTACACAGCAAAATTATAAATTGCAAAACTTGGAGTCTTCGTTATCCGAAATAAAGAAACAAAATGAAAGCATAAACACATCTTTAACTGCAATGTCTGATAAATATGATGAAATTCAAAAAGAATTAGAAAGTTTCAAGCTGGAACGCAAAGAACAGTGCGTTTACATAAAGAGTCTTGAGGATAAAATAGAAAACTTTGAAAAACAATCTTGTACGACTAAGGTAGAGATAAGAAATGTGCATAAGCAACAAATTGAGACGAAAAAAATCTTTGTAATGCAGTCGTCAAAATCGCTGAAATATTGAACATTCCTTTGCATGTCTCCAATATAAGAGACATCTATCGGCCCTTCGTGAAAACGGATGTTGTTAAAACCAATCGTAGTGGAATTTACATCAGTCTTAACAAAAGAAAGTGTTATGAATTACCTTAAAAAACTGTCGCTGCAAGAAAAGAAAGATAAACTGAATACCTCTATTTGTAATCTAGAAGGCCCTCAGAAACCAATATTTATCTCGGATTATCTTACTCCAAAGGGAAGACGACTTTTCTTTTTGGCCCGTGATTTCGCAAGTACCCACAATTATATATTCTGCTGGACATCATTTGGTAAAATTTACCTTAGGAAGAAGGAGGGGATGCAACATATTCGCGTCGAAGAGGAGGCGGATCTTAATAAGTTAAAGGAAAAAACAACCAAATGACTATCCTTCCTTGTCATCCTTCGCCGCTTCCCTGTCGTATTTTTATGCGTACTAAGTTCTGTAATAATTCATGATTTGCTTGTTACTAGAATTTCTACTTTGCTCTTTTTATATGCACTCCACACAAACACAAATCCACACGTTAATTGTATTTATTGACAAATCTCAAAGTGTTATCTCATACCAAATTATGAAAAACTTATTTTTATTCTTTAACAGTAAATGTATATAGAATGTATAGAATTCCTTTATTTATCCATAAATAACCACAGTGACTTTTTAATTTTTTTTTCAAGATATTCGCTTTTTTATGTTGTTCTAATGTCGAATAGTAGCTCCTCTAGTCCATTCCTACATGGTACTTCGATATTTCTCGATATTAAAAATGGTTGATTTTGCCTCTGAAATTGATAGTATATCTACGAGTATCTCCGAATCGCGGTATTGTGACGCCGAGGACTGTAGCAACTTCGTATCAAGGCCTGCTAATTGCTTGACAGTATTAACTCAAAATATTCGAAGTATATCTCGAAATTTTGATGATTTAGTTACAATGGTGAGTAGATTAAAGATTGATTGCGATATTATTATCCTAACTGAGTATTGGCTATCTTACACCCCAGTAGTACCGAGATTACCTAGATAGTTATAGCCATCACATTATTATGCACTACGTTAACCAAAACAACGAAGTTACAATATTTTGTAAATCGAATCTTAGCATTACCTACGAAGAGCCTACCTGTGAAGACTTTAATTATCTTAAATTAAAGATTGGTACTGAAAGTGTTATTTTAGCCATTTACCGATCACCTTCAATTGAAGGTGATCGGTAAACTTACATTACATTTTAGAAAAACTTAAAACAAAAAAGGTCGGATAAGAAAAAAAAAAGATAGTAGAAAAAGAAGAAGATTGGTTGCTTGTCATTTGTCTCCGTTTATAGTTTTAATTATTTGTTTTTAAATGTCGGTTTATTACTGATAAATAAATCAACTTCAGAGAATTCCGAGTTATAGATTCGAGCAATGCGAGTCAGCACACAGTTCTTGGCATAGTTAGTGGAGTGCCTAGGAACGCGCAACATTGGCGTGTGGCGAGTGCGCCGTAGGGGAGTGTTAAAAGTTATCTGTGCGACCAACTCCGGGCAATCAAGGCTTCCATTGAGTGTGTCATAGAGCAAACACATGTCCATCACTTTACGCCTTTCTTCAAGTGTAAGCAGACCATAGGTTCGACAGCTATCTTCGTAAGACATCGGAGGTTTACGGAAGCGATAATTAAGATGGTTAATAAACTTTTTTTGAATCCTCTCTATTTGGTTCTTATACATTATGTATTGGGGGGACCAGATTTGGCACGCAGCAGATTTGGATATATTTTGTTTTAAACTTTTTCTTTTTCTGTGTAATGGTATACCTCTGTTATTAGTATGTCTAATTAAGTTAGTAATGTAATGGTCAACATAAGGAAGAGGGCTGATATCTGAGATACAGATATTTTTTATCTAGTTCAGACACAGATGTCTTCAGTATAAAATTAAGAAAACTTGAATGTTGTCCTGTATATCTGGTCAAATGTAACATATGTTCTGTGTCAAATAAATTATTATTTCCTTTATTTTATTTAAATACTTACAAATTATATTTTTAAATATTTTTATAAAAAAAAAGATAAAAAAAAAACATTTAAAAATAAAAAAAAATAGTAGCCCACCTTTATCGGGAACAGGGTCCAAGCTGCCGGCGGTCAGGGCTCCAGAGAGAGGAACCTCCTGACAATGCGAGCCGTGTCCAGAAGTACCGCTTTCTGAATCAAGCCTTTGATCTAGCTGCCCAACGAGAGCCTCCTTAGGTGTTGGTCGAGGCTCTTGGCTATTAAGCCATTGGCTGTCACGACTATCGGCACAATGATCGCTGAGTCCACATCCCACAGGACGACAACCTCACGAGCCAATTCAAGATACTTGATTTGTTTATCTTTCTCCCGTCTTCTCCGTTCTTATAACCGTCCCGCACGATGAGAACCTCGTGAAAGCGAGGTTCTCATCATGCGGGATGCGGGTTATATCAATAATCATTGCGCGCCGCTCTGATCGACCCACCACCACTATATCAGGCTTATTGGCAACAATACTCCTGTCAGTAATGACGGATCGATCCCAGTACAATGTGATATTTCCATTTTCGAGAACTGGGTCGGGCACATACCTGTAGTACGGCACCTCCGATTCCACAAGGTTGTATTTCAGAGCAATTTGCTGATGGATTATCGTAGCTACAAGGTTGTGTCTATGCAAGTACTCTCCGTTAGCTAGACAAGAAGACCCGGAGATAATATGCCTGATTGATTCCCCCAGCCGGTGGCATGCCCGACAGATGTCAACCGTGCCGTCTTTCACAATAAATCTCCGGTAATTGTTCATCATCATAACTTCGTCCATAATTGCACAGACAAAACCTTCGGTTTCTCCAAAGAGGTCACCGAAACGCAGCCAGGCTACGGACGCTAGTAGATCTACATCAGGCCCATATAGGGCCCGGAAGAAGGCTCCGTTAAGCTCCTTACTCTGCCATACCTCCATGCGTTCATTTGTGTCAAGCACTACTGGTTTGCGCCAGTTCTCTTTACCCAAGGAAAGCGGGGTGAGGCCCTTGTCCACCGCGACTACATCTCGATGCATCCCTACGTCAGTTTCTAGGAAATATTCCCTGAGATTGCATATCTCGCGATTGTGGAGGTTCTTAGCGTTTAAAGAGCCTCGACCTCCACACTTTCGCGAGATATACAGCCGATGACCGTGGGTGATACATTCGATTCGAACATTCGATTTGCAGCCAGCAGTGTACGGACCCTCTTATCCAGGGCGTCGCGTTCGGTCTGAGTCCATTTGAGTATGCCGAAAAAAACATCAAAACCGGCATGACCCAACCGTTGATGGCGCGCACCTTGTTTCCGCCTGATAAAAGACTATTAAATACTTATTTCAGGCGGCCGAAGAAGCGCTCCTTCAATGATTGCTTCATGTCAGTAACATTGATGCCCAATGCTTCCGACATACCCAAATACTTGTAGGTTTAGGCTGTGGAGAGGGCTCTAAAGTTTGTGGAATCCGAGAGTTGGGTTCCCACGGATTCCACAATCTCCCCTCGCTTTACATGCATGACCGCACATTTATCCACACCAATTCCCATCCTGATAGCGCTACTGAAAGTTTCAGTAATTTTCAGTAGCTCCATCAGTTGCAAATTGTTGGGGGCAAAGAGTTTTAGGTCATCCATGTAAAGGAGGTGAGATATAACCTGACCACCTCTCTCCAGCCGATAGCCTAGACCTGAATCTTCCAGCAGCGTGATTAGAGGATTCAAGGCTAAGCAGAACCAAAGCGGACTCAAACTGTCGTCCTGGAATATGCCTCGCTCGATCTTTATCGGCTCGCTATTCCTCTGGATATTTCGACATCCTGGACATCGAAGGACCGTCCTCCATTGCCCCATACACGTCATCAGGAAGGTACGCAGAGTTGCATCTACTTTATACAAATCCAGCACCCTCATGAGCCATGTAGCCACATACATGGCTCATGAGGGTGCTGGATTTGTACCGAACCGACCGAGTCATAGGCCTTCTTATAATCTATCCAACATGTCGACAGATCCTTTCGGGAACGACGAACCTGTTGGCTAATGGCCATATCAATGCGGAGTAGCTCCTTAGTACCGCGGGACTCATTCTTACATCCGTTTTGAAAGGCAGACATTATGGAGTTGGTGTCTATATGTTTGTTAATTTTAGCTCTCAAAATGGATGTAAGAACTTTATGGACCGTCGGTAAACACGTGATCGGCCTATAATTTCGGTTTCGCGGTGCTACCTGATTTATGGAGCAGGTGGGTAACTCCTGTGGTTAGGAATTGGAGTAGCGAACCAGACTACAAAGCAGTCATCATCCGGCAGGCACGTGTCAGTCACACCTTGGTCCGGTCGCACCTTTCATCGCCCTGTGAGTGTATCGCTCTACTCGCCGCTTATACCGACGAATACGGTTCGCCCATGCATACACTTTCTGCTTCAGGAAGTCGATGCGCTCTGTGACACAAGACCTCTAGTCTTGAGAACTGATGTCAGTCCCTGAAAACGCCCGTCTCACAAAGCGCATCACTCTAGGGCGAGTATTGCCCTCCCTGAAGCAGATTAGTTTGCCGATGAGCGCCCTGGCCCCACCAATACGGCGTTCAATCCTGCACTGCCAAGCTGGTACGGCTGCTTTCGGTCGTGTAGAGTCATTAGTAAATTTGACGTGAGCTACACGACATGCCGCTACAGCCGCGCAATACAGAATCGAATGAGCATCAATGAGGTCTTCGCAGGTATCAAAATAGTTTGACAACTGCGAACCCAGGATCGCCATCAGCGCCCTATTTTTGTTATGCATGGGCAAACGAGGTAAGCGTGGCCTAAGTTCAGGCGACATGAACCGATATTCCTGAATCGCACCCTCCAAAGCACTCCTCAATTCCTCATTGCACTGGGTACTTACGTTTATAGTCCTGTCATTACTCCCCTCGTCAGCATGAATTGTATTGGGCTGCAGTAGTACTACAGCAGTCTGCGACTGGGGGGCGACGACATGGCTACTCTGCATTTCATTTCACAGGCGATCAAGTACAGTGTCATCTAGCATGTGATTACGCTGGATGACCCGCACCTATTCCGACAGTCGTTGTGCCGTAACGTTGACAGCTGGCTCAAGCACCTGAAAAAGAGAGAGCATCTGAACACGGTACGCGGTCAAATTGTTTCCCCCCTCTGTAGCCCCATAGTATGAGCGCATGACATTTTCATTGATGGATCGTGTCCATCTCATGCGCTGCACACTTCCGCCGGGAGCTGGGACCCTATCAGAGGCCAGTGGGCCTCGAGGTCCTAAGCCGTCCGGCGGCCGGCATCCTCCCCGTCGACGAGCAGGTGGTGGCGTCGTGGGCGGAAAGAAATACTCGTCGCTCGAGCTCGACGCAACTGCAGCAGCCGATGTCACTGGACTCACGTCTGGAGCAGGTTCCGGCAGCTGCGAGGCGGAGCTGAGCGACGAACCCGAAGGTGTTGGGTGTGTGGTTTGAAGTTGTCGTGTCAACATCTCTGTGTCATCTGCGTATTTGATTTTCTTGCATCATGGTATAGTACCAATGTAAAGGTTATGATGCTAATATTGGTCTTCAAAAATGGTATAGAGTACATATTAAAACATTATTTCGTAGTTATTAATGTTTGAAAAATACTAGAACATACACGGAGAAAAATTTTTGTCACCGTCAACTTGACAGCAGGGCCACAGATTATTATTACTATTTCCTTTATTTCATTTAAATACGAGTATATACAAATTATATTTTTAAATATTTTTATAAACAAAAAGATAAAAAAAAAACATTTAAAAATATAAAAATAGTAGCCCACCGGTATCGGGAACAGGGTCCAAGCGAATTAATAATGTGTCACTTTTAGCAAAACTTTCAAAATATGAAATATTGTCCTTTATGTAAGTCAAGTAAGTAGGTATGTTAGCCGTTTGGTAAATCTATAGTTGACAATACAAACGAACCCATCGGTAGGCACTTATGTATGTGTTATCACCACAGTACGATTTTATTGGGATAAACTTAAGGAGTCGTAACAATCACGACGTAGTTCTGTGACGCAGTAAAGCGGCGCCATGATGTCATAACCCTAAACATCTTACAGCGTGTGTTCACCATCCTATAATAACGGCTGCAGGCTGCGGCGAGCTGTGCAGAGTCTCGAGAATCTTATGCATCGCTTGCAGGGCTCCCATCGAAGACAACTGGCAGGAGGACGGATGTGACTTTCTGATTATTTGGCCGAGTTTAAGATTGATTTTATTGTTTAAAAAAATACCTATGTGTTCACACAGAGGCATGGGGAAGGTTCGTCGATGCAGTGATAATGAATAATATAATACAAGTTTTAGAAGGACTATTTCTTTGATAGAATTCAATTACAGAGCAAATACAGACAGTTCCTGTTATGTAGAAGAAAATTAGTATTTTAAATAAATATTCAAGCATGTCCACTGCCGCTGTCCATAGGCATGGCAGCCCTGATTGCATGCGGGACACCACCGGGAGCAGTTCGTACATTGGCCGTGATGACAGTTCCGGCTAATCCGTACACCAACCAATTTGAGCCAATATAATCCACAAATGGATTCTCGGCTGTCATGTGCCAATTTACAACACTACCCGCCAAATATTGATGGAGAGGCGACGAGCGAGTGGGCTACTATGTGATGTGATGGCAGATAGCAAGTGCACAGGGGCTTCAGTGAACGTGTAGTTCTCTTCGTGTTAGTAATACTTGTATCGTAATATACCTTTACGATACTAGTATTACTTACTAGGTATATCTTTTGTACGAAGGCAACTGTCTCGATCAGTGTTTACTTACTTGGCATATTATCTGACTTTAGCGCTAATAAACCACGTCTTAGGACTTGTAATGTACACAACATTACAAGTCCTAAGACGTGGTTTTTCAGTGATCCTGAAAGAGTAAATATTTACAGAAGTATGAAACGGCGTATACTTAACTGTTTCACCAAACCGGAATCAAAAATTGATTACTCCAAAACGTCAAACGCAATACCCGCGCACGATGCCAATAAAAGCCTTTTCTAAACCATTTACAAAATATGCATAGTCAGTTTGATAAAGTTTCTGGCAGCAGTAAACGTCGATAGATAACGTGGCGCGACACGCTGCACGTAACGATGTAGCGATGGGCCCAGTATCGATACGTATCGAGCGATCGGTCACTCGTACATCACTAGCGCTAGATTACTTGTCCCGGCCGATTGGCAACTACTCTTTTATTATTTACAGAATGTCCGATTGATAGCTAGGTATTAGTGTGTCGGTTAAAATAGGTTTTACGTAGGTAACCAGGTATCCGTATTATATTCAATGGATGGATGGATCTTTGCTCTTTGAGTGCACAGGCATCTCCTAGATTAGGTCGGAAACCCTCAGGACACCCAGATCATACACAGATGTTCTTAACAGACCAGGAGACCTAATAAGCTTCTGGAGGGAGGTGGGCTGGTTGGAATAACCACCGACGGCCGCCATGGCCCACGTACAATGGTCCACCTGAAGGACTAAGTGCGGAAAGCAATCCCATAACATAGAACATAGATGGATGGATGGATGGATGGATTGATGGATGGAAGGATGGATGGATGGATTTTTGTTACTCTTTCACGCAAAAACTACTGAACGTATTTGGATGAAATTTGGCACAGAGATGATTTATACCCAGAATTATATAGGATACTTTTATTATCAATATCATATCAGTTGTGTTTATCTAGGTTATAAAGTGCAAGAAACTATTTTACGCAAACTAAATAATTACGTATTGACTTTGTTATTTTGATCTTTATGGTATATCTTTGTTATTTTGATCTTTATGGTATATCTTTGTTATTTTGATCTTTATGGTATATAGTATTTAAGTAAACTAGGTATAAAATAATGAATTAATAAATTTTTGTCATTATTTCAAGACTTCTAATCTATGCTTATAATAAATCTGTAGAAGTGAAAATTCTGTACATTGAAAATATCAAAAAAATAAATGGCAGGGGGTGTTACTAGACCGACACCGAACCCAAAAATGTGATTAAAAAATTGTCTGTCTGTCTGTTTGTTCAGGCATCACGCAAAAACTACCGGTTCGATTACGATGAAACTTGGTATAATTATTCTTTAATATCCTGGGCACCACACTGGGTACTTTTTATCCCGGAAAAGTATATACAATAAAAAACAAACTTAATTTTGCGGTTCGATCCCTAGACCCGATTACTGTACCAACCGCAAATAATAAGTTGGTCGTAGGTTACGTCACTCGCAGTGGAGTTCACTAAGGAAGCACATGGAAGTACTGGTTCGAAATGAAAAATTATTTTTGTGTTGGATAGTCCATTTATCGAGGAAGGCTTTAGAATATATAACATCACGCTGCGACAATAGGAGCGGAGCATCAATGGGCAATGTTGCAAAAACGGGAAAAGTGATTCCTTTTTTTGAGCTTCCGTTGCATGCGCTGCGTAAACGGTTTAAGTTACGCAAAAATCATATAACTATGAAGGAATTGTTCCTCTTTAAAAGTTCTAAAAAAAAGTCCGCGACAGCATATGTCTATCTTTTAAGATTGACTCACTATAGCCTTTTTTATGATAATCAAATTTGTTGGAAATTAATGCATTATTTGCGAAGGTGTTTTATCAACATGACATTAATCTTTATCCAAATAAAGAAGTTATTCATCACAAGTATTTAATTATGAACAAAATTGCCATCACTTGATTTCAATCAACATCTTAGGAGATGTCATAATTTTAAAATAACTCCGCAACAAAATAGGTATGATAACGTTCTGATCGGTTCAACATCACGCTAGGTCAAAATGAATACAGTCAGAAAGAGAACTAAGAGAAAACGAGAAGCGAGCGATGCGATGCGACGGGGTGGGGCGGGGGAATAAGAATTTCACGCGGATGAAGTCGCGGGCAGAAGCTAGTGTTAAATATTGTTAAGAGTTTTATTGTCCTACAATTGCTATAAAGTATGCTCATGCCGCCTGTGATACAGGTTTATCCTAGTACAGGCATCTAACATTATTATACCTTTGCAAGTTATTTCTAAGACTTTATGTAAATATTTTACCAATTTAAATACCGAATAAAATACTTATTTATTTATTTTATTTTTATCCCGATATTCCCATGAGATCGAAATTTATGCAGGTGAAATCGCGGGGCACAGCTAGTACTGTAATAAAAAAGCTATAATTATTTGTTCGTCAGAATATCACCAGGGGCGCTTCATCGACACAGCGAACATCGGCTACGGTTGGACATCGAGTGCTGTGATCGATCACGTCGTCCGCCGAATGACTGCTGTCCTGCCTGAGTTCGCAATATGATGTTGCGTGCCGATATGATGACAGCGCAAACAAAACTGAACGCAGCCTGTGTAAGTTATAAATATAATGGTATTATTACATAGAATGGCGAACAACTCCATAAAACTACACTAAAAGTAACATTGTCGTAAATGACAATGAAGAAATCATCATACAGAAACACTTAGGTACAAGTGGCACTCGGCGTCGGACATAAAGATAAGCGCTGGAACGCGACCCGCTTTTATTTCCAACTCGCTATCAGATCTGTGTATAAGTTTACACCAACTTTCGGAAGTAACTTGCAGTTTTTTATCTTCATCCATCGCGGGGTTACGAGGGTTGCCGCCTACTGCCACACGCGCACGCAGGTCGCGCTTCTAATTAAAAAGCTTCTTGATGCAGCACCTCGAGGGAAATCAGGGCACCTTTGATTGGCTACTTAAAAATAAAACGCGTGTTGTTGCTCAGGTGTGCTCGTACATTCTCGATTGTGTCGGTTAAAGTTTCATTCGTCCGGGAGATGCGGGAGACGCGGGGCTCGCGGGGGGAGGACGCGGTTAGCTGCAAGGTTTCCACAAGTTGGCACGACTGCGCTTACTTGACGTGAGCTTCTGAGTGTGGCGTCCGAGGTGGTTTTGGTTTGTTGGGTGAAACAGAAACTGACTTTGATATAGGTACAGTATGTAACCTGGCAGGACCTACGTTCAACTTTACTTCTCCTCACACGTGGTGAGATTTTTACTTCGCTAGCTTTATGTTTCTGTCTTGTTAAACTTTTTGTAAACATCTATTTGCTTGTAAAATCCCGCTGTAGTTTGTTTCAAATCAAATGAGTTTCTCTTCTGTCTCGAGCGACTTACTACATCCATGCGCATAGGTCTTCTTGACACCTCAGTGTTACGTACAGCCTAGTGCACCACATATCGTATAGTAGGTACCTCCTCATACCCGTGATAAGATTAATCAGTGTATAAGTTTAGTGTCAGTATCAGAGGATATCGTAAAGTACCCTGTATCGGCAACAATGGGGCGCCAATGTTCGGCCACCCACTCTCCACAACTGCTTCGTTTCGATAACTAAAGGATACTGTCCCTTCCGCACGGGCGGCTTTACGACGCCATCACTTTGTATCATCCAGCTCAATGCGTAGTTATGAGCGAAATATTTATATTCGTCATATATTAGCGAAATATATATGTATTATTATCATCTCTTCCGTTTTTATCAACAGGCTGTGTTACTTCCTGGATCATGTGACTAGGCAGATATAAATACGCAAGCGTTATTAAGAGCTGAACGAATCTAAAAAAAAGTGTCCAACATTTTGAACAAATAGAACACGAAACTCGTGCAGGAGCATGAACAATCCTACTATAATATGATAAACGCGAAAGTTTGTATGGATGGATAGATGGATGGACAGATGGATGTTTGTTACTCTTTCACGCCAAAACTACTGAACGGATTTGGATGAAATTTAACACACATAGTTTATAACCAGGATTAACACATAGGATACTTTTTATCCCGATATTCCCACGATCGAAACTTATGCGGGTGAAAACGCGGGCGCAGCTAGTAGTGCAATATTCATATCGTACAGTTCGTGTACATAAGACTACTGTCAGAGTTTGTTACAGTCGCAGTCTGATAAAAAGTTCAGCATCGACTGATGAAGCCGAAAGAGGTGATAGAGCTGTGCCGGGCTCCGATCGGAGGACATTTTACGAGAGGCTTGATTTATGTGCCGCTTAGCAGGCCGTGCGGTTGCGCGGACCAGCTGGACACTGCGGGGAAGTATTTCCGTGACAACAGCTACTAATTTGACACACACTTAATTCCATTTTCATGACTGCTACAAAAGTGCAAATGAAAAATTGACAAACTTTAATGGCAGCTGATGATGATTTCACGAGATGATTTGTCTGTTAACCTGAGTTAAATTCATGCTAGGTTCTGAAACCTAGCATGAATTTAAACAAGCTGAATTATTCATTGTATAGAAATTTATATCCAACGTAAGTGTTACATTGTATACCACAACTTATGACTAAGTATTCAGTAATCATAATAAGTACTTACAATAAGTTTCCAAAAACACGCATTCTTAAAAATGAATCATCCTTAATTAGTAATCATTTCGTACGCTAAAAAGATACGTTTTTATTTGTATTTCAACTAAACATAAAAATCTGATGTTGAACAAATAAACTAATTGGGGGTACACAGATAAAAATTCTTTAGCTTCCGCGCTAGTCATGGACTGTGTAACGGCAAGGTAAGGATTCTCGCTCTAGAAATACCAACTGTAAGTTAATTGACATAAGGACAGTTATCCAATGTATATGGTCATAAAGGAGTATACAAAAGATGCGATGACGGCTAATGAGTTTGGCGTAAACAAATACATAGTAGGTACATGCAAAAATATCAGACAACATGGCTTAATATTAGTTAAAGTAAGTTATTGTCAGTTCATAAAACTAATACCACGGTACAAATTAATGTTATAAATATTTTATATCAAAACCATATCATACTCATATGTATGTATATGTATTATTGCTATTTGTATTTACACATCTCAAGCAGTATTTCGTGTGCAAACTGTATACATTGTGCGCCTGTGCGGCGGCTCGCGGTTTTGTCGCGATCTCATGCTAATGTAATCCGACGATGTAGGGCGATGTAGAACAGCCCCGTATCGTTTGCAAACACTAATGAACACGGGATTCGCATTAGTTTCAATTTAAATGCGGCGCCTCGCAATCTGTCCGCTGTGATGAGGGTTCCCGGGCCAATAATCAACCAATTAAGCTCGCCCCGACGTGACCGACCACACATACACACTCTTTTGTAATTATAGTTGGTCACTAAACTGGTGGAAAGAACTGTCACTTGTCGCATAAACTTATTTCAAAAAGGTTGTCAGTTTGCACTGTTTCATCATATTATTATAAAGAAGAAGAAACATATTGTATTGGGACACGCACAGGAAATACTAACAGTAAAATAGGAACATTTAAAACTAACAAAATAATAAAAGAAAAAAAAACGAAAAAATATGTATGCGAACCGCGAGGCCAACAAAGTTCTTATGCTGCAATATTAAAAAAATAAATACCGCAGCGCTGGTATTCTGATAAAGCCCGCTGTGATGCCACGGACCTACGGAAATTTATATAAATCTCACTTGGAAAACAAAAACTCAACAAGATATTATAAGATGTTCAAGAAACAAATAAAATCTTATTTCTGATAAGATATGAACTGTACAGTTAAATATCCTGACTAGCGCTTCTAATATAAAAATGTCAAAAAAAATCCGGGATCCCCGTATTAGCCAATATCCCGGACACTTTTTGGCATTTTTCAATACCGGTATTGAAATATCCAATAGCGGATCCCGATATTGGTGATTTTATTTTATTTTCAGTAGAAACTACAGTGGCACAATTTTGTTCTATACCGAGATCCCGGTATTGGAAAATTTTCTATGCCGTATGTTACCGGTATTGAAAAAATCCGGTATTCGAAATCCCTAATCACGACCGACCCACGCCCGCCTCTCCAACAACACTTGTACTTTAGCTTTGATTTAGCGTGCCATTTCTATTAAATTGATATTTCGTATTTGATATTTGTACGCCGTTAAGGTTTTGGCGCCGAATGAAATTACTTTTTTTATAAGTTTTTTTTACAACTTTAACATGCTCTAACTTCGGACTCCCCGCACTACTGGAGGAGCTGTCGCTCAGATCTCTTATGCACTAAAGGGAAAACTATTTTTGGTATGATTTTCAGCCGGAACAAAATTACTGTACTACGCTCGTACTATATCATTGTTTTGAAGACTGACTGTGTTGTGTTGAGTAAGGGTGTCTACATATCAAAGCCAAATTAAACAAAAGTGGTCCGACTTGCAACGTTGTTAAGTTTACCCGCCGGCACCAGCTTCGGTGTGTACCTTGAGCTGGAAGTAAAAGATTCTCCGAACAAAACAAATTGATAGAAGAAAATCATGCTGCTCGGAACATAAGACTCCGCTATCGTCACCAATACCAACTGCGAGCAGTCCCAGGGGGAATAGATACTGGTTTCCTGTACCTACTGTTTTTATAGCACGAATATAAGGTAGCAAGTCGTTCCAGCAGCGAGAGGCAGCGAATTTAATGCTTCTACTGAATGCAACAGTTCTGTGCGTTGAGGCCAACAGAAGTTAAGAAGATGCTCCTGTTTTAACTTGGTTTATATCTCGTGACCAAATCAATTTCCCATAAAGATATTCTGTTTTTTTTTGTGGGAAAGGTGCCAAAGAGTAGATAGGTAGTCAGATAACGCTAATAGTCACCGATGGAATCGATGTATCGTGTCGCATGTACGAAGCGCGCGGCCGGGCGGCGGCGGCGGCGCGCGGCCGGGCGGCGGCGCGCGGGCGACGCAATCTCATGGCTCATTTGCGGCGCGCTGATCTACGACGACGACTAATGTGCCGCGCACTCGCTCAATGTACAACACTGACTGTACGCTCTCGTCTTATTTAAAATGGAAACCCAGTTCAGATGTTTTATAGCAGAACTGAAATCGATCCCGTGGTTTTCGCGACCATTTTCATAATCTTACAATTTATTCGTCACACCTGTTTTTGTTTGGGGGTTACATATTATGTACTTCTTCATTACTTTTGTAATTAGTTGCTACTATTCCAGGTTAGTAGCGTTTTACTTCATACATTAAACTACTCCAGTGCTTTGACACAAAATAGGCCAACGATGACCAGCACCAGCTCGGAGAACTTTTGTATGTATGTATGTATAACCGTTACGACGACCCACTTAAATGTAACACACAACAATATCCCTCTGTAACGTGTAATAAACTTTTATTATAGGAATGCGTGTGTACTGAGCACACATCGGGCTCCACACAGCCCATCAATCGACATCAATCGGAATTCAATTCGCCGCCGAAATAATATTTATATCGGAAATCCATTAGCGGCGCGAGGTAGCGACGTGCTCGATATTGTGTCGTGTAGGTACCTAGTGCGAGTACCTGCGCGGAGTACGTAACTAGTACATTGACGTGCCTCGTAATGTAACTTATAGGCTTTTTAGACACGCACACTCTCACACATCCTTTTAAGCTTTGGACGAAAATTGTGGTTTAATTAATTGAGCCGCTTCGAAGCGTCGTCGTGTTCACAGACTGTCAGAAACCCAACTACCTACTTACTTATAACTGCTCACAAAGTAGAAGGCACTCGTTGCAATTCTGTATAATTCTTTCTGTATTCCTTTGTAAACACAATAATATTATAGTATTCACTTCCCGCTCCGCAGACATCGTTTACGTTTCCGTGCCGGAGTGCAGTAACCGCGCGCACGAGATTGCGATCTAAACGAAAGTTTAACTTTAACGGTTCGAGCCCAATACAGTTAGTTATAGCGGCATGTCTTTGTTGCCAAGTAATTACGTCGCTTCGCGTTATGCGCTGGCTCTAGATTCTTTGTTTTGTAACATCGCCGGCACGAATGTAATCTGCATGCAATTGCTTCTAGATAACTATCTATTGTGCTGTGTTTTCTTATTATCTCAGGATTGGAACACGATGGCATGTTGTCGTGCACCTGAATATGCACAGAAGATTGCTAAATAAACATTACTTTTTACGACCTAGGGTACTAAACAATTTTGGTAAGTAAAAATGTATTAGTTAAAATAATCTAAACATCGGAAAAGTCGGTTTACGTAGAGGATCGTGTATACATACTTCTGATAGGAAAGCCTTTGGAGCCCATGTAGTATTCTGGGTTTGCACAGCGGGCTCCGGGCTGATAGCTGTTAATGTGTAGGAGCCGTGAAATGAGCGCGCTGACTCGCTCGGCAAAATGTGTCGACTCACCGTACTGTCGCTGAGCGGAGCAGGCGCGCTTGAAATTCTCAACTTCACAGTTTCAGGAGTCATCAATAAATTGAAGAAAAGAATTGCATTCGTCAGTAGTTTTCCTGACGGAATGATGACCTAGGACAGCGCAGCAGTCGCAATCAAATAGCATTTAGTTTGCTAGAAGCGACAACTTACAGCCGGTGATTGTTGTTAAAAATTAAATGAATCTTAAGAAAAACTAAGGAAAAATAAACTAATAAATAGCTAAGTACAGTTTTCGTGCCGCTGTGTGAGTAGTTTTATAAGTACCTTCATCAAAGGCACCTTGAATGTTTCGATAGGTGAGACGAGAGCTTGGCCTTAAATATTAAGTGGCGGCTATCGACCCGCGGGATGCTGGCGAACACGATCCATCTAGTTTGTGCTCCGTTCGCAACTGTACACGAGACTGCGAGCTCAACCAATAAGCTGTGAAGGATGTTGCGAATATACGGCCATACTTTAGGATTTACTACAGCAGAGTGTGGGACGAAGTAAGGAGTTCAGTGGGTGGAGAGAAATAGAGGGCGCGGTGACGTGCATGTAGTGCATGTAGTCGCATGTAGTCGCATGTCGCTCACGGTACGCAAGGATATTGCCGTGAGTGGTAACTACGACGTATGGAAATTAAGTTACGAGAAAAACTCTCTCGTCGACCGTAGGGGCAGTTCTGGCAATTTTAAGAACGTTCAAAGTCTGGGTCTCGGTGTCAATCTTTTACCTTTGTTTGTCGCCGAGATAAGACTGCGACTAGATTTTGAATTTTTGTTTTAAATTACGAGTATTGGCCTTCAGATCATCACATCACTCCCCTCTATTGTGAAGATCTACAGCCGTGTATCCACCGCCACGTCAACGGGACGTCACGTTCGGTTCGAGTAATCTCATTTCTTGTTGACGCCCCGTTCACGGTGACGGTGGACAAACGCTGTTGGAAGCCTCCGAAGTTAACCCGTTCAGCACCGCGGTTACAGCTTCCTTGACCTCCCGTACGCCGCCGTGATGAGTTCCCTTGAGATGCGACTTCATCTTGGAGAACTAGAAAATGTCAATATCGCGGCTATAAGGTGGGTGCGGTAACGTTGAAATGCTTTTTTTGCGAGAAGTTTGCAGATCTTGGCCAAATCTTTCGCTAGATCAAATTCTCGGAAACATCTTGCGAATGGTTTCTTTGTTGATGTTTAACTAGTCAGACAACCCGCGAATGCTTAAGCGCCGGTCAGGCGTGATCAGCTCTCAGACGGGCGACATTCGTGTGGTACAAGATGTGACGGGAGCTCCTTCACACGATTAACGCAAGGGGCGTTAACCGCTTCGTCACGGTAATATTATCTATACAGTATTCCAACTTCATACAAACGGACGAAGTGCGTTTTATGCCTACGCGCCTCGATCTCGACATGCGCTCGTCATGCAGACAGTCGCGACTGTGCCGCAGTAACGAACGGACGGTGTGTTGTTTTTTTAACAATAACCGCGCGATTTTTTCACTAAAAATAAGTTCAAGTACCTACATATTTAATATGACGAGTAGGATATATTGTGCTGTTTTTGGTTGCATGAATTCGTCAAACAATTTTTAATTAAGCTTTATTTTAGAATGCGGATTTTTGATACCTACTTTAAAATTTAATAATAAAGCATTTCGTACGTCTCAGTCGAGGCGCAAATATTTTTCGGTCGCAAATTTATAAGACCGATTTGTTATTCAAACATAAACATGGTTTTTAAATTAAATCTACCAATTAAAATTCAAAATTCAATTCACAAAGTATTTTATTAGTTTATATAAAAAAAAAGTATATTTACAATCACAAAACTAAATGGAAACACAAAGTAAGGAGGCTAATGTAATTAAAATGCTGGAGGCGGGCAGCCCTATCGCATGTTTACGTACCGCGCGGCTGTAGGCATTTATTTCAAAGATACGGCCGAGTTACAATACTGTATGGATAATATTACCGTGGCTTCGTCCATTCAAACATGTGCGTTTTCGACATGCAGTCGTCTCGGTCCACCACGTGAGCCATTAATTTTCACGACGTGAGAGAAAAAAATACTTTCGAAAAACATGCATAAAACAAAAACCAAAAGTGCTATTGACTTCAAACTTCGACACAACGTTGACTTCGACACGACTTTGACTCCGAAACGACGACGATAAGGACGAAACTAAAGGAAGGTTTCCCTCCCTGTTTCTAGAAATACGAACAGCGCAGTGTTGCCTGTTCCAAAATTAAAACTAAATTCCCGCAAACTATCTACTGCAAGATCCTATCTTCAGTACCTACCATACAACTAAAAAATGCAGACATATTGTTGCACTTCTAAACGTAAATTTTAAACGCAAAATGAAAGAATAATATTGAAACCTTGCTCTTATTTTTATCTGCGTAAACCCAGTCTGGTATATTCGTAGATATCATTTGTACCGAGGGGTTCGGTTGGCTCAGTGACTCGGCTGGCTCGGTTGCTCGGTTCATGAGCGGTTACGTGGCAGACGGCGCGGCTCGTATTTTGATTGTGTTACGGCCGCTCGCTGCCCCTCGCCGGCTTCACCCCGGGGCGCCCGACTGCTGCTTATTGTGTCACACGTCGCAGAATTAAATATAAACAATAAATTACTGGGATGTTTTTGTTATTAATGTATGAGAAACGTGGATGCACGTTAACTTTGATGTTTATAGAGGGAAATGTTAACGTTGCGCGAGCATGACGTGGATTCGTTAAGTTTCACACCTATTTTGATGCACCTTGCTTTATAGACGGATCACTTGAACCCGGCGGCCGCCCCATATCGCGCCCCATTGATTCACTTGTAGCGGTCCGCGATGTTTATTACTTCACGACACATAAACTGTGGCGTTCATAGCACGTTACTCCTTCGTACCGAGCTCGTGTCGTGTCCCCTCGCTCAATCTCGTGTCGTGGCCCCCTCGCTCAATCCTTCAGCTCCAAATAAACGTGAATCTTTAGCTAAATAAATCTAATATTCAGCTATTCCAAGCGGTGTGCCGTGCCGAGGTTGGGGCACTATCTCATAGGTCGAGGCGCGGGATATTACCTCCTTCGCTCCAAATGGAATATTCGCCGCCGCCGCATGCCCACCAGCCAAGGATGACAGGTTTATTACGAAAATAATGCAAAATTTACTCTAGACCTGAAAATGTTCCTAAAATTAGTGTTTTAGATGAAGTTATTAAAACTCGGTTCCCCTTACCTGATAATATGTATGTAAATAGCTCAATTTATAACGATAGTCGTTTCATGTAATAATTACCTATTTCTTAGCAACCATTTGTCGCGCTGTGGGTACTCGGCAAATGTGAGAAAAAATCTTCGGAACTTATTGTTCGCTGACAAAAACTTGGGAATCCTATCTAAGTTTTGTGTTGAGTTATATGTCAGCGCAGAACTACTTGAGCTACTTCTAGGTACAAATCATTTCCATGTAGACGTGTATTTACATTTTTAGATAGTAGGTATATAATATTGTCTGTACCCGGAAAGGGGCCACAAACTAGTAAAACAAAAGTGTTCATTATGTTTACAGTAGAGTTTCACAGTCTATATTTAATTGTATTTTTTAGTTATCCACTTGTAAAACTTCTGTTTTGGTAGTGGAAATAAAGGCTATATTTATATTATTATAATTATATTTCCCCGAAAGAGAGTTAGTTTCAACTACAAAGCGTGGATATGAGTATTTGGAACGTGGGCATACATATCATAGGTATCTAAACCTAGTCGTAAGAGAACCGGCCGGATGCAGGGTTGGCTGGCCAGCACACAGTCGACGTGATGCAGGGCGATGGAGGGCCTTGGCCTGTCCTCGCAGACTGCTAAGCTCAGTCTGTAAGAGAAATACATGTTCAATAGCACGTAGTCGTATGAATAAATGTTCAAATAGCAGCTGTAGTTACAAGTTTATAATGATTCCTCGAAGTTGTTAGTTAGTTGTGTTGCAGCCCTGAGCGGCGGCCGCTGTGAGTTCTGTTCGCATCACTCAGGTGGAGCGGTGCGCCGCAAATTGTGTTCCGTCGCCTCGGCCGCCATGGAGCGAGGTGGTCGTGTGTGCCATGGAGCGAGGTGGTCGCGTGTGCCATAGAGCGAGGGAAGGGACCTAAAAGAACATTGATTTAAATCAGACTCAGTGTTAGCACTTTTTAAACGTCCAAAATTACAAAAGGCAGCCCCCCCCTCTCCACTCCTAGTATGTTAGTTAGGAGGAAGAGGTCGCGCAATCTATCACGTCTTCAGCAATGCAGAAGCTATACGTATACAGTGAGCCAAGCAACCAGATGAATTGAGTTCACGGTGATCTAATACGAGTAAATTGAATCGGTCATTGAATTATTGATTTGTTTGTTTTGCTTAATTACAAATATTTTACAATGCGCGTTTACGGGCACACCTTAATTCCTTTTATATCCATACTCGTAATTAATTCTGGATTTATTTTAATTTCATAATTTGTTCCCTGCCCAGCCGCTAGGCGACCGGAGCGAATTATGTTAACGAGGAATGCGATTTATAGTTCACAAACAACTTGTATTTCGCAGGTTGTTCGTGAAGTTTTTACGATCTGAGCCAGGGCTATTGAGATTGTAATGGGTGTGTATGTCGGATGAATAAATCATTCAAACTCTTAATAATATCGGCCAAGCATGCCTACTGTTCCCCCACAACAAGATACTTACTATAAACAAACTTTCAAAGTACTTCCTCACATGTAACCGTCACATACTAACATGACGTGGACGTACCTCGCGTGTCGGCTCCCAGTCACTCTAACAAACGATCGCTTAGCTAAGTGTTGGGTTATGTGCTCCAATTGTCGCCACAGCACGGCGCGAATCAATCCGAGCATTACTGCCGTAAACTCTCAAACTGCAGTATCCATCGCCGGCAATAAACCGCGCCGGCTTTACGACTGTTATACTGCCGCGCCGATGAACGATGCCCGAATATGAATCGCTGCTTGTCACGTACCGAACTTGTGAACTGCAACCATTGTACAGTAAGTTGATGTAGATTGTAACTACATTTTGAAATAAGGGATAATTTCAACCTAATAACAATAACTTTTTATTTATTTCATCTTGATTGTCTTTATCACTGTTTGAATTACGAGTAATAAAAGTTTTTTTTATCATTTAAAGGAATCTAAATCCGTTACCTCAATCTAAAAGCCGCAATCTATAACCAATAGAAAACGATACCTATTAAAAGCGCTGAGTATACAGAGTGATCGAGTTTTTAGCTGTGCACACAGCCGCCGCCGTCTGATCCTCACAATTGATCTTTCCACATTCAAATGACTCCGGCGACTGTCACCAGGTCGTCGCTCCACCTGCTGCCCTATGGCTTGTTTACATCAGGTCGTCGCTCCACCTGCTGCCCTATGGCTTGTTTACATCAGGTCGTCGCTCCACCTGCTGCCCTATGGCTTGTTTACATCAGGTCGTCGCTCCACCTGCTGCCCTATGGCTTGTTTACATCAGGTCGTCGCTCCACCTGCTGCCCTATGGCTTGTTTACATCAGGTCGTCGCTCCACCTGCTGCCCTATGGCTTGTTTACATCAGGTCGTCGCTCCACCTGCTGCCCTATGGCTTGTTTACATCAGGTCGTCGCTCCACCTGCTGCCCTATGGCTTGTTTACATCAGGTCGTCGCTCCACCTGCTGCCCTATGGCTTGTTTACATCAGGTCGTCGCTCCACCTGCTGCCCTATGGCTTGTTTACATCAGGTCGTCGCTCCACCTGCTGCCCTATGGCTTGTTTACATCAGGTCGTCGCTCCACCTGCTGCCCTATGGCTTGTTTACATCAGGTCGTCGCTCCACCTGCTGCCCTATGGCTTGTTTACATCAGGTCGTCGCTCCACCTGCTGCCCTATGGCTTGTTTACATCAGGTCGTCGCTCCACCTGCTGCCCTATGGCTTGTTTACATCAGGTCGTCGCTCCACCTGCTGCCCTATGGCTTGTTTACATCAGGTCGTCGCTCCACCTGCTGCCCTATGGCTTGTTTACATCAGGTCGTCGCTCCACCTGCTGCCCTATGGCTTGTTTACATCAGGTCGTCGCTCCACCTGCTGCCCTATGGCTTGTTTACATCAGGTCGTCGCTCCACCTGCTGCCCTATGGCTTGTTTACATCAGGTCGTCGCTCCACCTGCTGCCCTATGGCTTGTTTACATCAGGTCGTCGCTCCACCTGCTGCCCTATGGCTTGTTTACATCAGGTCGTCGCTCCACCTGCTGCCCTATGGCTTGTTTACATCAGGTCGTCGCTCCACCTGCTGCCCTATGGCTTGTTTACATCAGGTCGTCGCTCCACCTGCTGCCCTATGGCTTGTTTACATCAGGTCGTCGCTCCACCTGCTGCCCTATGGCTTGTTTACATCAGGTCGTCGCTCCACCTGCTGCCCTATGGCTTGTTTACATCAGGTCGTCGCTCCACCTGCTGCCCTATGGCTTGTTTACACTACGCCTTTCTGTATGCTATATTACAGTAAGAAAAGTTGTTAGTTCGTGGTCGATAGCTACGGGTTGTCCTTTCTGCGCCTGTCTACATGGTGTTGTTGCCCGTACACAAACAGATATTGATTTACGTCTCGTCCAACATTAGACTACACTATATTTTGATTAAGCTCTCTGCAACAAAAGCCGTTAATGCGGTTTTTATATTTTACTGAAATTGTATTTAAAAAAAAAATATATATTATACAGAGTTGATACGACAGAGGGGCTTTCATTTAACTTACCTGTACTAGGTTCCATTTTCAAGCTCTGTACCAAAAATCAATTAAATAGGAGCAGTAGTTTAGTCGCAAATGATTTTTTAAGTTTTTGCACCGTTTGAACACGATGTAGGTATCTTTCCTAACAGCTGATTATGTCTAAGCATAGGTCATGCATCTTACAACGATAAATCTACGATGCGTTGTTGCCGCTCTGACGATATTTCACTAAAAAGTTGGCAATACAAACAAGGAAGCAATAAATACACACACACTTGCACTTTCATTGCGAGAGTGACAATCATAGCAAAACATCCCGCGCGTAAAAGAGACAAAAATATGTCAGTTTGTTGCATCCTAAATCTTTGGGATCGGTAAGTGGGGCCTCTAAAAAACTTGTTTTTTCAGTGCGCCGACGCTGCCCTTTCGGAACGTACGATTTGTCGAATTCGCGCGCTGACAATTGTGATTTTGTTTTGTTATTGTGATAGGACACTAAATAAGTTTAAGACAGTATTTCTGTTTTTTTATTGTGACAGGACACGCAATAATTTATGGGATTATTAATTATCCTCCATATGACCTCTAAACGTTACACGTTAAACGTTTCTCCACTAAACTCCTAAAAAAAGCCAAAAGGCAATACGACAGCGAACAACTAAAAAATGCAGGAAAAAATTCTACGGCGCTCTGGACTGTAATAAAAACATAACTTACTCTACCAAATCAAAGCACTCATCTACTCAACTATTATTACTACAAACATTCATCATATGCCTAGCCTTTTCCCAACTATGTTGGAGTCGGCTTCCAGTCTAACCGGATGCCGCGGAATACCATTATTAGTACAAAAATTACGGGATAATAAACGTATAGTTCCGCAACAGGAGGGAGTGCCACCGCGGCAAATACCCGCTGCTTGGGAAGAACGAATTTTAGACCATTTTTCCCGCAACCCGACAACGAGTCTCCACAGAGCCGCCCGGCAGTTCAGAAACCCACAAGGTTCTAAAACCTAACAAACGCATACCTTATAAATATCGGAAGGTGCAATCTTTGTTATCGAGAGACTTGCCGGTCAGGAACAGTTACTGCCAATGGCTACTAAATAAAACAACCGAAGACCGTCATTTCTTGACTAAAGTAATATGGACCGATGAGAGTACTTTTACTCGGAACGGCATCTGAAATCGACAAAACCTCCGGTACTGGAATTTGGAAAATCCACACGTGTTTCGAGAATCTGAACACCAGTACAGATTTTCTCTCAATGTGTGAGCTGGTATTCATAATAATAATATTATCGGCCCTGTTTTTACTGACGGCACCCTTATAGCGGTGAAATTTTAAGATTTGTAAAGTGGTCCTGTGGCCGAGTACACTGATCGACTGCCTTTAGCCGTTCATCGCAAGTTGTGGTACCAACTGGACGGTGCGCCTCCACATTCTGTGATGGCTTCCAGGGAGCGGCTCACAGAAATGTTTGGGCAACAATGGATCGGTCGATTCGGACCTGTTCGGAGGCCACCACGATCTCCGGACCTCACTCCCATGGATTTCTTTTTGTGGGGGTACATTAAGGGTGAAGTGTATGCCTCAGAGGTAAATACAATTCTTGAACTAAAAATAGGATTATTTTAGCATTTCACAAATTAAAGCGCTTAGCGACGGACAGTGATTTAATTAGAAAAATATATAACAATATTCTCCGTCGGTATAATTTGTGGATTGATGTGAATGGAGGACAGACACATCGAGAATTTAAAAATTTAGTGTGTTTGTTTTTGTGCGCGTACTTCAAAACTTTACCTAATATAAAAGCCAGTGCGAGCGGTGGGCTAAGCCGCCGCCCGCCCCACCGCCGCCGGCCGCCCGCCTCGACACGAGATAACACACGCCGCGCTCGGCGCGCGCGCGACGTTGCCACTCTGTTACCCAGGTATCTAAGGTCAGTCAAATTTATTTACAAAGGTTGGTTGCGTTTTCAATTCAATTCATTTATTTTAGTCAGACAAATAAAATATCCATAGAGTAGATACACAATTTCGACGTAACATAAAAATATTAGATAACATAATCAAAATAAAAATAAACAAAATAATGATCATAATCAAAATAGGCAATTTAAAATAATAATTTTAATTAACAAAATAAATAACTTAATTATACATCATACTAATTGTCTAAGTCATGTCACATCATACGATGTTTAGTTGTTAATACATAGTTATATGTACCTATGCATGTATACAGTCCACACTTATAGTCCACATCACATTACTTTAAATGTAGTAGAAATTAAACCTTTGCATAAGACGCACGTCTATTTTATTCAAAATCCCCGTCAATACAAAATCAACCTAATCGCTCTAAACATATGGTCCTAAATCGAACCGGATTTGGGTCAACGACTGACCCAGTGCGAGCGCCGCGAGAACAATGACATTCCTGAGCGATAAGGATTTCTGAGAAGTGTAATTAGTGAATTGAAATAAATAGACGTTATAACGTGTGGTGAACTTAAAAAACGAATCAATATCTACTTCTACTCGTGAGACTTTTACAAATTTCGTGTTGTTGTAGTAATATATTGAGTGAGTGAGCGGTTTTAATACGATAAAACATACAAACTACAACGACTAGAACATTCTTTCGGAACTTTGTCAACTTACCCGCGTAGTGTAAAACAGCATAATTTTCTTGTAATACGGAGAAATATAACGATTTACGATGGAAGATCTTCTTATTTACCAAAATGAGTTGTTGGAAAACCTAATGAAGGCAGAAAGGAATTATAAGAAATCACCGAAAGATAGAATAAAACGGCCATATTTGGAAACAAGGTTACAACAAGCAGAAGAACTATGGAAAGAATTTAAAGAAGGTCATAAATCTATTATTCTGAAGGCTACTGAGATTGACAAAAGAAAATCATATTTCGTAGAAGATATTTGCGAAATCTTTGAAGAACTATACATCAGCTATAAATCAACATTAAAGGAAGCTCTTCAGCCCCTTTTGGTAGAATTTCAATGTCAACCCTCCATGTGTTCTCAGTCATCACCAGTCGCCGATGTACAAGATTTGAAGAATCGAGGAATTAAGTTACCTACAATCAAGGTACCCACATTTACAGGAAAATACGAGGAGTGGCAACCGTTTTACGACTTGTTTTGTACTCTTATTCACGACAATGAGTACCTATCACCTGTACAAAAACTGCATTACCTAAAGAGTAATTTATCTGGAGAACCGGAGATATTATTACGTAACTTTTCTATGACCGATGCTAACTATGATGACGCCTGGAATCAATTAATAAAACGATATAATAACAAAAGATATAACTGCAACGCAATTTTGAAGATATTATTTACGCAAAAACCTGTGCAGGGTGAAACGGCAACTTTGATCAAACAACTAGTAGATACGACTTCGACATGCTTAAAAGCGTTGAAAAACATTGGCGTAGATACTGATACTTGGGATATTATAATTAACTATTTGGTTGTTTCAAAATTGGAGCCTGAGTCTATAAAGTTATGGGAGCAACATATAAGTACGTGCAACAATGACCTACCCAAATGGTCAGAATTAAGAGACTTTTTAGAAGCAAGATTTAGAACTTTGGAGATGATTGAAGGTACTAAAATAAAAACAGTGCAACCAAAATCTGTGGCTAAACCTAAGGTATTCCATTCCAATGTTACCAGCAATAATGAGAAAAGGTTCGAAAAGAAATGTGCCTTATGTAGTGGTGACCACTACATATTTTCCTGCAAAAAGTTTGGAGATAAGTCGGCCCAGGAAAGGCAAGAATTTGTGCAAACAAATAAATTGTGCTTCAATTGCCTAGCACCAACCCACCCCGTCAGTAAGTGTCGTCAGTCTACGTGTTGTAAGAGATGCGGTCGGCGGCATCATTCGCTTCTGCACTTCGAG
This sequence comes from Apamea monoglypha, assembly GCA_911387795.2. NCBI lineage: Eukaryota > Metazoa > Arthropoda > Insecta > Lepidoptera > Noctuidae > Apamea > Apamea monoglypha. Next base: position 20,665,530 of record OU426922.1, read on the forward strand.
AGGGAACAGAAAATCGAGACGACAAACGGAGGTGAAACTTCGCCCACAGGTATAGCTAGCGAGCTATGTACAGGTATGCCTAGTTCTGTACCAAATAATGAGCAAATTGTATCCAACTTTTCTAGTAAACATAACATTCAATCAAACAGTGTCCTATTAGCTACAGCTAAGGTATTAGTAGATAGTAGAAATGGTTGTAAGTACATTTTGAGAGCATTGCTAGACCAGGGCTCACAAGCCTCCTTTGTTACAGAGGCAACAGTACAATTGTTAAATACCACGTAAATCAGTAAGTGGTTGGGTGTCAGGTGTAGGAGAGAGGCAAACTAAAATAAAACACAGGGTTACACTCAACGTGAAATCATGTTACAATCCCAATGCGTCAGTTCAAGTCGAGGCATATGTATTGCGTTCGTTAACAACTCTGCTACCCACTACTAATCTAGGTATTCCTGATTGGTCAGACCAAAGAGTTTCGGAGTTGGCTGATCCAGGATTCGCTACACCAGGGAAAATAGATATTCTCCTTGGAGCGGAGGTGTACAGCGAAGTCTTGTTAGACGGCGTTATCAAGCATCCTGAGAGTAACTTATTAGCACAAAACACTATCCTAGGATGGGTTTTATCAGGAAGGATGTCTCGAGAATCAACTTCAGCAGAGAAGGATTTTACAAGCTTGCATGTCCAACTTAAAGAAGACGATATGCTTAAGTTATTTTGGGAATTCTAATTCCCAAAATAACTTAAGCATATCGTCTTCTTTCGTCTTTCTATCGTTTTCTCGTTCTCTAGAACGAGCCTAACACAATACAAAAGAGACTATCAACAGAAGAAGAAACATGTGAAAAGTATTACGATGCTACAACGACTCGAGACAAGGAAGGAAGATATGAGGTAAAGTTGCTATTCAAAAACGATAAACCCGAAGCTCAAGCCGTTGGATTACGAGAAATAGCTGCAAAGAGATTTGAGTTCTTAGAGAAGAAATTTGCTAAAAATAGAAAGTTTCGCGAAGAATACAATAAGGTTATGAACGAATATATTAATCTTAAACATATGGTTCCAGTACAGTTTGCAGATATTAACAATCCTAAAGCAGTATATCTTCCTCATCACGGTGTAGAAAGAGAAGACAAAGATACAACGAAACTCCGAGTAGTATTTGACGCATCGTGTAAAGGCGTTAATCACATTTCGTTGAACGATAATTTGCTTGTGGGTCCTAAGCTCCAACAAGACTTACGTCACATCCTTATGAGATAGAGGACTCATAAAATTTGCATTACAGCAGATATTATAAAAATGTATAGGATGGTGTGTGTGGCAGAAGAAGACACTAACTATCAAAGGTTATTATGGAGATCATCACCGACTGAAGAAATTAAACATTTCAAACTCGTAAGACTGACTTTTGGTACAGCTTGTGCACCTTACCTTGCGGTGAAATCATTACAGAGATTAGCGGATGATGAGAAATCAACATTTCCAGTTGCTGCTAAAATAACAAAGAGTGACTATTACATGGATAATCTATTGTCAGGATGCGAAACAGAAGATGAAGCTGTTACTTTGTACAATGAAATGAACAAACTAATGAATTTAGGTGGCTTTGAGCTACAAAAATGGAGTAGCAATAATGAGGCTGTATTAAAATACATGGGTGAAAATAAACGTGACGATCACGAACTGCCTCTTAAAGTTCATAGTTTAGTGAAAGTACTAGGAGTCAATTGGAATCGAGACTCAGATAGCTTTGTATATTTTCTAACGTTACCAGAATCAAAGAAACCTATAACTAAACGACAGGTTCTTTCTGATGTGGCCAAACTATACGACCCTCTTGGGTGGATAGCTCCTGTTGTTGTTATAGCAAAAATGTTGATACAAAAGTTATGGAAGACAGGACTAGGATGGGACGAAACTATAAGTGAAGAGCTACTAACAGAATGGTTACACTTCAGAGGAAACTTGAGTTTCATAAGAAATGTTAGTATACCAAGGTGGTTAAACTGTTGTCACTCATCTACAAGAGAGTTGCACGTCTTCGCAGATGCTTCGCAGGCAGCATATGGAGCGGCAGTGTATATTAGAGTAGTTGAGGAAGAAAGAGTTTATGTAAATTTAATATCAGCCAAAACAAAGGTCGCTCCTATCGAGAAACAACTATCAATTCCAAGATTGGAACTGTGTGGCGCGGCACTAGCAGCCAAACTAATTTTTGAAATATCTCAAGTCATGAACATAGCTAAAGAAAATTTGCACGCATGGACAGATTCAACCATCGTCCTAGCCTGGCTAAAAGGTGGGTCTAGTCGATGGAATACTTTCGTGAGCAACCGTGTATCTGAAATATTGAATATTTTAAATTATGAGCAATGGGGTCATGTAACGACGGATACTAATCCGGCTGACTGTGCCTCAAGAGGCTTACAGGCCCCGGAGTTGGTGAACAACCTGTTGTGGTGGAATGGCCCAACTTGGTTGTCTGCGCTAGACCTAAAGATGTATTCAGTTGATGTCGAAGATACTCAGGAAGAAGAGAAGGCGAGAGTTTTAACTGCTCTATTACAAACTGAAGAAGAATTAATTTGGACTAAATTCTCTAATTTATCGAAAATGTTAAGAGTTATATCATACTGTAGAAGATGGCTAAAATTAAAGCTAAAAAATAAAGAGATAGGAGAATGTAACGCAAAATTTATAACTACACGAGAAATTAATGAGACTTTGAATAATTGCATAAAACAAACTCAAGGTTTAGAATTTAATCAAGAAATAAAGCAGTTAAAGGCTCATGGATGTGTTCTCAAAAAGAGCAAACTACGCAATCTTTGTCCCATTATCGATGATAATGGTATTCTAAGAGTCGGCGGACGTATTCAGCAGTCGCAGGTTAAGTACGACACACAGCATCCCATAATTTTACCTATTAGGAGTCATCTTAGTAGACTAATAATTATAGATGCTCACCAGAAGACTATGCATGGTGGACCACAAGTAATGATTAATTACTTGAGATCAAAGTACTGGATACTGGGAGCTAAGGATCAAGCAAAAAAATATTATCGAGAGTGTGTAACTTGTATCCGATATTCAAGGAACAATTCAGTACAGTTGATGGGCCAGTTACCAGAGGTACAAGTAAAACCAAGCAGACCTTTTAGAGCAGCTGGTGTAGACTACGCAGGGCCCATTAACATTAGATGCTCTCCAGGCAGAGGAAGCAAGTCTTACAAAGGCTATATTTGTCTCTTCATTTGTATGGTAACACGTGCCATTCACTTAGAAGCAGTCACAGATCTGACTTCCAAAGGATTTATTGCAGCCTTCAGGCGCTTTACAGCGAGACGAGGACACTGTCAAGATCTTTTCAGTGATAACGGCACCAATTTTGTGGGAGCAGACAAGCAACTCAGAGACATGTTTGATAAGGCCAAGTCTTCTATACCAGGTGAGATAGCAGAGTTGTTAACTTTAGAGCGTACTACGTGGCACTTCATACCCCCACACGCTCCTAATTTTGGGGGCTTGTGGGAGGCTGGAGTACGCAGTGCAAAAACACATCTTAAAAAGGTGATTAAGGATAGTACCCTCACTTATGAGGAGCTTGCTACGGTGTTAACACAGGTGGAAGCTTGTTTAAATTCGCGTCCTATTTCAGTTTTAAGTGAAGACCCCAATGATCCACTTCCCCTGACACCAGGCCACTTTCTGGTTGGAGAACCTTTATTAAATCTAACAGATGAAAATTATACACTGTGTAAACATACCACTAATCTTGAACGATGGAAGTTAGTGCAAAAAATGTTCAACGATTTCTGGAACAGGTGGTATAAAGAATATCTAGTAAATCTTAATAAAACGTATAAATGGAACACAAAGAAGCTTGAGCCAGAAATCGATGACATAGTTATATTAAAGGATGACAATATCCCACCTAGCAAGTGGATATTGGGAAAGATAATTCAAAAACATGTGGGTCCCGACCAACTTACCAGAGTAGTGTCAGTCAAATGTAAAAACAATGTTTTTAAACGCCCTGTAAATAAAAATTTGTGTATTAACTAAAACCAAAACAATGTAAATCGTGTACTTACCGTGAAGGTTGTATTTAATGTTACTTATCTATTTAGTTACCTACTAGTTATTAGTTACCTATCACTAAACTTATTAGTCGTGCTACTTACCTTTATTTTTTTTTTTTGTTATGTTATTTTTTTTAAAGGATTGCCCTTTGGTGGGCGGAATGTCTAAGTCATGTCACATCATACGATGTTTAGTTGTTAATACATAGTTATATGTACCTATGCATGTATACAGTCCACACTTATAGTCCACATCACATTACTTTAAATGTAGTAGAAATTAAACCTTTGCTTAAGACGCACGTCTATTTTATTCAAAATCCCCGTCAATACAAAATCAACCTAATCGCTCTGAACACTAATTTAAAATAATATAGTCAATTAGATTGATTAGACGAATTGGCAATAATATAATAAAAAATATAATCCAAAATAAATTTATTAATCTAAAACTACTAACTATCTCACCCATGCCCTAAATATGGGCGCATGTAGGGCCTAAATATGCGGCATTGGTTCCGCATGAATGGCCCGTCTAACCTGTCGGCGACGACGGCGGGCGAGGAGACTGTTGCCGCTGGCCCTCACTCGGCCCGCTATCGAGGCTGCCCTCCTGCGCATAATGGCATAAAAACAGTCTACGCGCATACTGGCGAACATCCCCGACGCGCTGCAGAAGCGAGGCAGCCGCAGCAATGCCCTCAGCGCATTATTATATTGAACTCTGAGGGCTCCGTAGGCTTTCTGCGAGTATAACACCCACAGGCTGCTCGTATAAAATGCAGAGCAGTAGGCAACAAGGTGATTTTGACTTCCTTGGAGCAACGAGCAAACCTGCGAGCTATCATGTTCGCCCTCACCGACAGTGCCCTCCGCTCCCGTTTCAATATCTTCGTCATCCTTCAAGTCAGGCATCACAATATGGCCCAAGTATTTATAAGATTGCACGCGCTCCAAAGGCACGCCGCACAACTTGACCGGAGGAACGTCCGTCAGACCTTTGGTCCCAGCTTGGAAGATCATAAGCACACTCTTCGCGACGTTATACTTGAGGCCATGTGAGTGAGCTTACGTCCCGCATATGCTCATGAGCTCCCTGAGACCACCCACAGACGCACTCAGCAGCACCATGTCGTCCGCATAGCTGATGATATTGAAACAAACATCATCGACATGGCATCCAGCATGGCGGCTGCTGAGCGCGACAATAAGCTCATTCATATACAAATTGAAGAGCGTAGGTGAGCTCAGGCCACCCTGCCTCACCCCGCACTCCAACCTGTAAGAGTCCAACAGAGCTCCCGCCCATTTCACGTTATTGACCTGGTTGCCGTACCAGTGCTGGAAGATGGCAACTATTTCGGGTGCAATTTTATGGTCACGTAGCTTTTGCCACAGCACTTCGTAGGAAACCAGGTCAAAAGCCTTGGACAAATCAAGGAAGCTGGCGTAGGTATACAGCAGTATTACGGTCTGTGTAATACTTGACAGCATGCTTTAAGCTCAGTATTGCACTCTCAGTGGACAACTTGGGCCTGAACCCAAACTGGTTGTTGTGTAGAGTTACGACCTTGTTTAAGTGAGAATTAAGCATGCTGTCAAATACTTTCGCGATGACTGTAGCTAATGAGATCGGCCTGTAGTTATTTTTATCAGAGATGTCACCTGTTTTGTTCTTGACTATCGGTACTACGACCGTCCTCATCAGCTCCTCTGGCAAATAAGAATGCCTAAGGCAGAAGTTGAACAGCATCGCAAGAACACGCAGCAGATGGGGACCTGGAAATTGAAGGTGCTCGATGCTGAGCCCGTCATGCCCAGGGGACTTACCTCTAGTCATGCTCTTAATTACTTTCGCTATCTGTGCTGCAGAAAAATCAGTGCTAGGCTTCAAGACACATTCAGATTCAGCATCGATCATCGTCACGGGCGGATTATGGACAGGCTTCACACAGAAATAGTTTTTAAAGGTATTAGCAATGTCCATATCAGCAGACATGCCATCGACGCTCACCGGCAGGCCAGTTCTAGGATTGTGTTTTTGTGTATCCTTCCTTCTGGAAGGACAAGAAAAGACTTTCGTGGTTTCTACCACGAAAGTCTTTTCTTGCATGCTTCTCGGCAAGTATGTCCATCTGAATTTGGTCTTGGTGATTACGACACCACCTCAACTTAGACTTAAAAACCCTTCTGCCGTTAACCATGTCCTCGTATACCACACCAAATTTCGGTCTACCGCACAAAACCCATTCCCCAAACCTCTGCCTGGCGTACCGATGAGCCTCGCTAACGTGTCTGTTCCAGCCCACCACGCGCTTTCGCGACCTATTACCATATCGTTTCTTCCTGCTAGCAATAGCGGCGTGCCTAAGAGCGCAAACAACATCACGGTACAGGCAATCAATAACCTTGTTATGAGTCGGATCACTACACATTCGATCACAACGCTCTGACAAGTCTGTAGGGAAGTCAATCTCTCGCAGACGGCGTTGACATTCCTTATTGTAAAGACTAACTGCCTCCGGGCTAGCTTTACTCGTATTGTCACTAGGCGGACGTCTTGACAATTTAGACCTAATTACATCAAGATCACATTCAATCAGCAACGGGTAGTGATCCGACCACATAACATCATACTTAACATAAACATTGCTAACCGTTCTTGCAGAAAATTCTGTGCAAAGACAATGTTTTATTCTGATTTGTAAGCTATTTAGTTTGTTTGAAAAAAATATTTTCTCATTTTTGGCGCTTATTTTTATACAGTATCGAATTAATACTAAACACGTATAGTATACGTAATTTAATGCCCCTCTGTCATATCAACTCTGTATATAGGTATTTATTTCTTAAGGAAATTGGATATATGATTGGCTTCAGACTATTTTTGGATTTGAAAAACCATCACTCCTTATCATAATCATAATTGTTAGAATGTATGTTAACTTAATAAAAATTTGCACGCTTGCTCGCAGGCAGAATACAATAAATAACACTTACGTTATAAGATCTTACCTTAAATACCAAAACAATGTATTTCTAGCAAATAAACGTTTGATTTGATATGATATGAATGATAGACGTGCACAAAGAATGAATTAATGTCATATTTTATAAAGTTGTTTGCTACGCCGCGTAGGAGCGTAGGCTTCGTAGCGTAGAGAAAATCATCACATCTGCTACGGCGTAGTATCAATGCACAGTCACTTGATATATTACTTTTTAATTAAAAAAAAAACTCCTACTATTACAAAATCATATATATATTAATCAGTCTTTATTACTATAGCTAAAACTGTTTGCGTGCCTTAGTTAAGGTAGTTAGTATAAGGATCATTTTAAACTTAACGTCTGTAACTTGTACCTACTTTCTGTGCAAATAAAGAACTATTCTATTTCTATTCTATCAATGCCCTTACTTAAAGAATACAGTAATTGTCAGTCCAACAGTCGCTACATTTAGTGAGAAAATACACCTCATATATCGCGTAGAGGCACGGTGGACACATACAAACGACTAAATTACATGGCCCGTGCACACAGCTGTGCTCTCGACGAGCGAGTGTCTCGGCGATGTTATGTAACATGGCGTGAGATTCGACTCACGCACTCCATGCACTTAACGTAATGTCCTCGGTGTTTACATCCGACGCCGGCGTGCGCGAGGTGGCCGAGCGAGAGAATTACGAAACTTCTGGAGAAAATTAAATTGTTGTGTGTATATGTAATTACCCACATTGTTTTTGTAGGCTTCGTGACTCCTAAAATAGTTACTTGTAACAGCCCCTCAGCTGAAAGACGATTTACATACTTATCTTCGCCGCTAGTAAAACTCAACACTCAACAAAACTGGCAAAAGTGCAAGCCGGCAGTTAGTTCAATCTATTACTCAACAGAGCAAAACAAAGCAGTTTTATCTGCCAGCGCTTAATGGAGCGTGCGGCGCGCGCGCCTATTTATGTGACGGGCGCGCCAGTGCAGCTGCGTCGCGGCACGACTCCGGCGCTTCAGCGCGGGGCGAGGTACTATAGAGGTATGAGGAACAGGGTGTAAAGTGTGTTCACTCATCCTCCATAGAAAAGGGAGGATCCTCCGACCAGACGGGTGTTGTGTCTGGCGGACAACTGCCCGACGATTGATGTCGGGAAGTAGTGGGCTGAGTCATGTATCTTGCGATGCTTGCCAGACCAGATAAGGTTCCAGTGAGTCGGAACTGGTTGCGGAGATGTCCCCAGTGAGTCGGGGTGGCGTACAGTGCCGGGTTAAGGCTGGCTGCTGCGTCGACCAGGAGAGGATGCTCTACTTGTTGACCGGCCGAAAGTGCAGTGTGCTGTGTCGAGGTTGCTGATGAGGCTGAGGGTGATGACCAGGTATGCGCGGATGCTGCATGCTGGTGATCAGGATACCCATTGAAGCCGTGGGTGCTGGCTGGCTGGGTGACTCGCCGCTCTAAAGTTTGCGGGAGTGATGATTGTTTTGTTTATTGAAATAAGATTGTTTGTTTATTGAAATAATTGATTTACATAAATAGAAAAACTAGAGGTAGGTAAGATATAATTGGATTCTACCTGAACTAGGAATAAACCTGTATCTCAGGTATCTCACTCAAGTGCTTATACATAAGTATTATCTAAAATTCCTACAAATAGTAAATAATTTATCTACTTTAATTTTGGTTATATTCGAATTGAGCAAAATAGTAGGTATGCTACCTTTTTGCACCATCGTAAGACATTTTTGCAAACACATTCTATTATAATTTTTGCAATGTTACATTTTTAATAAGGTCGCATTTATTTTGTCATACAGAAAAATTTGCCGTGTCAACCAAAAGTTAAGATTGCATGTTTACTTCTATAAAAACTAAAATTAATTTTACGGACTATAACTAGTAAAAGACAAAAATATGAATAATTATATAACATAAAATAAAAAAAGGCTTATAGATAAACTTAGGCTGTCTTACGCGACGTCATTATAATCTATAGAATTTATGTATCTTGTCTCAGCTATTTCCTTTGCAGGACATTCTTGATCGCCTGTTTTGTGGTTGCTCGGTTTTTTAAATCGCAAGCATGTTGCACATTGTGACGGTTCAGCATGTTTAGTGCACTCTTTCGCCTGATGACCCTGTTCCCCACAATGTCCACACGTATAGGTATCCTCCCGACAAGTCTTTGCAGCATGTCCATACTGTTCACATTTAAAGCAGCTGGTCACAAGTGTGAAGTCCCTCACTGGGCAGGAAGTCCAATTAATGAACACTCGAGTTTGGTTTATAAGCGCCTTTCTTATGCTAGCAGTAACATCAAGAATGAAGTTGCACGTAGGTCCCTCTTTTCTACCTGACTTGTGACTTAAATTTATAGAGGCCAGAAAAGAGTCACGAGATAAACTAGGCAGCTTCTCGGCTACGTTCTGCTCGTAGGTGCAATCATAAACTTCTTGATCACTTAAAACGGTCGGTACTCCTATAACCACAATTCGTGGTCTTCTTTTATGGGGCTCTTCCGCTTTCAGGCCAGAACTACTTAGCTGGGACGATTTCTTAAGTTTTTCTATGTCGTCTTTGGTCTCCGTGCTGATTATAACGCCTCCGTTTTTTGTTTTGCGCAGTCCTCTAACGTGCAATTTCATTTGTTCAGGGCATATAATTTTTTGGACACTAGATTTAGTGTCCTCACTAGATTTTAATTTATCCGCTGGATAAATTGCAATAGAACTGACATTATTGGGGCGCAAATAGTTATTTTGATTGGTTTTTACCATGGCAGCGAATGAAACATTTTCTGCCATTGTTGGTTTAGCGCAGTTTTCTTCAATGGTTTTCTTCATATTTTCTAGGCAATCTGTGAGGTCGCTTTTTCCTTTCAACACTAGTTTAGAGTTTTGTATTTCTTGGGCTTTTAGCTTCAAGTCCTGGTAGTAAACCGCCATGTCCAACCTTGCGCGATAGGGAATTGATCCTCAGCTTTTGCTTGGAGTTCAGCTTTCCTTTCTGAGCAATGGTACAAACTTCATTCAGGCATGATTCGATTGATATCAACCAGTTACTAATGTCCCTGGTGTCCACTGCTTGAATTTTTCCTTCAGCCGCATGGTCAGGTATTTGAGATTTGCTGGCAGGGCTGCGTGGTGATGGGATACTCCGAGGGCTGTTTTCACTATTTGACATACTTATGTCTTAAAATTTTCTCATAATTAAATGTTATTCACTTAAGTAAATCACTAACTTAGCAGAAAATTGCGCGATTCGTTTTCTAGGTCACAGATAATACTTTAGCGTGACGTCATCAGTCACGCTAAAGTATTTGCACGAAGGCTGCGCTGACGTTCATGTTCGGGGTCACTAGTATAGAGGTATGAGGAACAGGGTGTAAAGTTCACTCATCCGCCATAGAAAAGGGAGGATCCTCCAACCAGACGGTTGTTGTGTCTGGCGGGCAATTGCCCAACGACTGATGTCGGGAAGTTTGTATGTATGCTAATTGCGCGGTAAACTCTGCTTGCGAGGTGCAGGATTAGCGTGACGTTAGTATGACGCGTTGCTCGCATGTGGCGTTGTAGATATCGCTACAGTACGGCCTGGACGAACGCCAGGCGTCTGCGTCCGACAGGCGCAGCACGATCTGCTGACCTACAGTGCCTTGTGTTGCTATCCTGGAATGCCATAAGTATAACTATTTTTTGCAATAAATGGGTCTGATTGTCACGGGCAAAAGACAAAGATTCGGACAGTTTTCTGACGACACTGTGACCTGGTGGGTGGCAGGAGATTACAATGTAGCGGCCTTGTAGAACAATGTATAAATACCGGGTCATTGTCCTTTTAAAAAATAAACTAAGGATATCTATGTATAAAAGGATATGCCAGTCAGTTTATCAACGCACGGCCGAAACTACTGGGACTAGGAATGTGACACGGCTTCTGTTTTTATAATGTAAGGGACCACTAACAAGGAGTTTTTGGAAATTCGACTTTTAAGGCGGTGACAAGGGGGTGTTTGTTGGTATGAACAACCTTATTCCTTGAGTTCTAATCTAAGTAAATTATAAAGTGTGTAATTTTTTATTTTTCTAATCTATCCAGTAAAGAGGGATTGGAGGGTGTCAAAGTTTGTATGGAAGAATTATAAAGCGCGGTCCGATTAACTCGAAACTCAGTTTTTATACTTAAGACCAAAAATAAAGAATAACGGGTATCAGGGTTTTTCGAAGTCTACCGTAACGGAGTAAAAAGGGGCATGTGTGATCCGTAGTCCCTGGAAAGTACCACGGGGATTTTCTTTACTCGTGGTCCCTACGAGAAATAAAAAAAAAAAATCCTTCTCAGTCAAAAACTCTTTGACAATATTATATCTGGCCACTTATGACTTTATAATGATTAGTGCATATTAGGCACTATTTTATTGCTATTGTACATGTCGCATCATGGGTGGCCGAGATGCGAGGCATCGGGTCTTCTTCACGATCCGACATAGTTTTAATAAGATCTGGGCACTGTCGTGGGCACTCGAACGAAAGATTATTTATATCAAAATAATTTTATTACACAAATGGTTGTACAGGAAACAAACACGTGCGTTAGCACTGAGCGTCTGCCAAGACTGCCGGAGGTTGACTGTCGTAACACTCCGCCCCTTCACCAGTCTCCGCTGCATCCCCTCTACCGACGATCGTGTCCAAGCGGTAGGGCGCGCTTGCGTTTCCGGTAATGATATTATTGTGAACTACAAAACTAATTGTTAGATGGCGCTGCCTGTTGCACCATGGTGCCATCCATCCACGACATACATATAATGTTGTCAATCGTCACGACACTGATCAATATGTCTGAAATAGAAATAATTAAAAGAAAGGGGGTGAAATCCTACTTTACCACAACTATCAGTTTTATAAATATACTGTGAACAAAGATGGATCTGTGAAATGCAGATGTACCTACTCGTAGCAATTGGAAAAAGTTGAAATGTCCTGGGACTGTGACTATTGCGGTAAGTACCTACATTATTATTAATTAACGGTTTCCAAAAAAATAAACGTGAAAGTTAGTCATTCATTTTAAAAGTTATTTTTAGGGATTACGGGAGAGACCACGGTCACACACGTAAAGTTTGATGTACCTATGTTTTAATACATCAGGATATCACGTTTGTTTTTATCGAAAAGGAAATAATTGTGAAACTCTGTAAAATGAATGTCATAGCAGCTGATGTCATAGAACATGTCTTACGATGGAGCCGGAAGGTGGCTAGGAATTCTGTAACGAAACAACGTACATAACTTCTTTGAGTTTGGGGTCGTTAGAATTGCATTTATGAGTAATTCACACTGTATACAAAAGTACCCGGCAAATAAAGTGGGTCTCAAAAATTTTATTGTTGAAATAGTCTATTTGATTTGCATAAGGCTGATGTATTATTTACATTTCAGGAGAGACTAGTTACAAAGACTAATGACCATAAGTGTAAAGCTGACCCTATAAGAAATGAAAAGGGCAGAAATATCGCAATTCTACGTAATACAGCAAAACATTCTGATCTTCCCGTGCCAACATTATACGAAGACACTCTTAGAGAAATCAGGAATATAGGATTGCATGATGCTGTAGAATCGTTACCAGAATTTGGTAGTATAAAGCATTCGCTGTACAGTGACTGAAATAAAGAAGCGGGAGTTACTAAGTTACAGAGTAAAATTGGGACTGAAATTGAGATTCCTAAAAAGTTTATCGACTTCATATTAGCCGATTATTCTCACCAAGGACATCGAATTATAATTTTTGGCACCCCCGAATCTCGAAATTTAATAGGTGCTCTAAAAGAATATTTCTGCGATGCAACGATCCAAAGCTGCCCTAATCCATTTTTCCAATTATACATAATACATGGAGACCTTGGTAGCTCCGTTGAAAGCACAAATGTAAAACCTATGATATACGCTTTGATGCCGGATAAAAAGAACATACATACAGTATTATGCTTCAAATGATAAAATCACAGCTACTGGAACAGCCACAGAGGCAACCATCAATAGTACATTGTGATTATGAAATAGGTGCATTAAACGCAATATTACAAATGTTTCCTAGTGTTCATGTTATAGGTTGTTATTACCATTGGGGAAGATGTATGTGGAAAAATGCTAAACTCATGAGTTTCGGTAAATCAAAGCCAGAAAGAAGAATCGTATCGCTATGAGCAGTTCTACCGCTTTTACCTAAAGATGAAATGATTGAAGCGAGGCGGGAGTATATTAATTCTGATTGCGCCGTGGAACTTTTTAATATGCAGACATTTTTGAATCATATTAAAAAAAAATTGGTTGCGACACAAATGTAGGTATATTAACATGATAAGTGTTTTTGGTGTAAGGCATCGCACAAATAATATTGCGGAAGCATTTCACTCAAAGATTAACAAAGCAATCAATAAAAATACCATTAACTTAGTGCGGCTGTTAAATATATTACAAAGAATCATCAGCAGTAATCAGCTAAGAATAAAAAAAAATATAATATAACTGCAAAACGATCAAAACATATTATGTTCACTGACGACGCAATTCAAAACATATTATGTTCACTGACGACGCAATTCAAAACATTTTCTTTATATTACGATTTCGTGATACCGGTTAGACTTTATTGAAAAAATTGACCATTTTCAATGATAAATTGGTTACGTTTTTTTTTAATGATATAATCTAGTGTTTGACTGCGATCCCGCCTGGAAAGCAGTGATGCAATCGTTGATGGTAAAGCGTACTTATTTATTATGAGCCTATTCACTCTAGCCTTGAAGACACTTAAATTATAATCGGACGGGAAAACCGCTGCAGGCAAATTGTTCCAGTCCTTCGATGTTCGCGGTATAAACGACCATGCGAAATGCTTCGTCCGGATCGTAGCAGTTTCAACAACGTAAGGGTGGAAACTCGCCGTGCGACGGGTTGTCCGATGATGGAACGGTGACGGCGGAATTAAGTCATGTAATTCCCGCGCACACTCTCCAGAATGCATCCTATAGAATACCGAAAGGCTGGCTACCCTACGCCTGTGCTTTGTAGATTGGCCTAACCAAATCTGGATCACCAATTAGCCTCTTCGCACGCCTCTCAACTAAGTCCAATGCTGCTAGATGGCATTTTGCAGCACCAGTGGTTGCAGTACTCCACACACGATCGGACCTGCGCTTTGTATAACATTAGAAGCTGTCCCGGTGTGATGAACCGCCGGACCTTTGCAAGAACACAAAGTTTCCTAGCAGCCATCTTGGCTTTGGACTCAATGAAGCGCCCAAAGCTCAGGTTTGAGGAAATTTCAACTCCCAAGAGCTGAAGGCGGTCGGTGCACTCCAAGGATACATTTTGAAAAGCAGGAGCCAGGGTGAACTGGCTTCTTTTGGCGGTGAACAGACACGCTTGTGTTTTGGTGGCGTTGAATACCTACAATCTTTGAGTCAAGTTATGGAAACATCGCAAACGATTTTGCAAATTCCATCTCGGTGGGGGTGAAAAGAGGGGATACAGTATGAATAATCTTATTCCTTAGGGTAATAAATTTGAAACACGGTGATATTTAACTCTGTAAATAATAAAGATTTCCACTTTTAGTTTTTAGAAACAACCCCTCACGAAGGATTTAGGGGGTGTCAAAGTTAGCAAGGTAAAATTTAAACGCGCTGTGGGATTAACTACTACTTTAAATAAAAAAGGAAGTGTTTCAGGGCTTTTGAAAAATCGACTCCAAACGGGATAGAGAAGGGTGATAAGGATAAGGGATGGAATTTACTGCTTGCTTCAATTAACTCGAAAATGGGTATAAACAATGTTTAAGTCATACAACCTACAATTGAAAAGTACCAAACGCTTTCTAAAAAACAAGCTCTGTCGCGGTGAAAAGGAAAAAAAGTTTATTAAAATATCTCATTCCTTTGCTCTATAAAGTAAAAAATGGCCCAAATACGAATTTATCTAAATAAATGATAAAGATCGTATTATACAAGGAGGTGGAGGTGGTAGTTCTTTTTTGTGTTACAATTTTTAGAGGAAAGTATAAAATCCACGTGAAAGAATTCGCGGGCAAAGTGTTAGTCTGATATAATGTTTGAACATGGTACCTATTTGTGGAAGTATTGCGACGACCGCGAACGCCGCGGAGCGCGCACTGCTCGCACCGGAAACGTGAAAGTTCAATAAGCCGGCTGCGGTGATTACGTTCTGTATCGCAGTGCAGCGGTATCAAACAATATTCAGTAAAACTGCACTACAACATAAACTCGGGGCACGGTAGTGCCCCCGCCAAGACGAGCCAAGCGAAGCGCAAGGGCACTACCTACCTTTTCTCGAAGTGCTTCGTCGTTTTTTTGAACCCTTATAACTTCGGTTTGGATTATGCCAGATGAACAAAATTTTCGGGATATGTTGTCAATAGCGGACTTATTAAACATATAAAGTTTTAATTGCATAGCCCATATACTTTAATAAAAAAATCTTGATCGACATATACTTCATATCATTAAAAAAAAAAAAAAAAAATGTTACAAGCAACTTACAAAAAGAAATGAAATCCCACCAAAAACATTTTCATGTAAAATGTTGCCAAGACGAGACCATATAACTAGCAGTGTCAAAAAGTTATCAGATCTCATGTAGAGCCAAGCTTCTAACTCTACACGCCCTAACTCTCAAACTCTACACCTTAGTCAAAATATGTTTTTTTTTTTTTTTTTTTTTCGTGATGGGAAATCTTCAAATGACCCCTCCCGCTCTGGGTGGAGCGGAAGGGAGTGTCAGACTCTTACTGACTAAAACCCACCCATGTTCCTTCCTTCGCCCTTTATGTTCCGGGGTAGCGGTAACCCTTTCGGACAATCCCGCTGCCCAGTCAAAATATGTGGCTTGGCCATTTCGCTACATTCACATGAGCGTAAGGTGAAACATTTAATTTATTCACTGTTCATTACTTTTCTGTTATACAATAGTTCTTGTAGTAACGAACAATATTTACACGAGGTACAGACGCCAGCACATCAAGCTACTACAATCTGTCAAATTTCTTTAATAGATTATCAACTTTATCGATAAAGCATTAAGGTTCAAGATTGATTGGGAACATTTGACAGTTTCGGGTAGCTTGACCTGCTGGCGTCTGTACATTGTTTCATCTTACTTGTGCAAAGAGATTAGTTCTAAGAGATAGCACCTAAATGATTGAATATTATAATAATAAAGTAGGTTTGCGATGACAACGTTCCTATTCACGGAATACGAAAAAACTGTGTCTATGTAAAGTGTATGCAAAGTTTCAGTACCAGTGATCCGTCCAAGCAAACATCAAACATCTATGCGTCTTTGTCCGGCGCTTAAACACAAATAAAATATTAATTTCCTGGCTGCAGGCTGCTGACATCGGTGCGCGGCTCTACGTTAAAAAACTATCATCTGTGTGACAAAGGGCGGCGGCGAGGCGCCACAAAGCGGCGGGTTGTGACAACGGCAGTTCTTTGTTGTACCTGGACACCGGCCCACAGCATATGCTCGGAGCTACTGACGAATATTATGCTAACATATCGGTGCCCCACAACACGACGCGACCCAATAACTTTCAAATTTTTTTCTATTACATTACCTATTAAAAACTTGACTACTAAAAATACGTCAATTTACGTCAGGCGCTGACTAATTTGACAGGACTAAACTAATATTTTTGTGGTCCTTCTCTTAATGTATATCCTGTTATGTAGTACCCCAAACGACTTGTTATAATTACAACTCGGTAACTTGTCGCAATCTTGTACTAATGGTAATTGGTTAGACGCTGCCTTATTCAGCTCTAATCCTAAATATTCTCGTACAGCGGATACGAGGGCGACACTGAAAGTTTTTAGAACTGGCCACTTGTAAACGATATAATAAAAAAAATAAGTTCAAATTTTGAAAATGGAACACTTTGTATGTATGTATTTTATTCATTTGTCATTTGTTTACGATTTGGCGGCAAATTGAAAATTGTCTACGTCACGTCAGCATGAATTTAACGCGAGAAAATTTTCGAAAAATGATTTTGTATGACTTTCGATATCATTTAAGTCAAGAAAGAAAGTTATGATAGACTTCGATTGGCCTTTCACGATGAAGCCCCATCTCGTGCCACCATTTATAACTGGTTTAATAAGTTTAAACGTGGTCGCACTAATCTCACCGATGATCTGCGTGAAGGACGGCCTTCTACGGCGACGACTGAAGATAACATTAGTGTTGTGCGGCGTGTGACAGAGACTGACAAAAGAGTGACTTATCAGCAGATTCGGACAAGCTTAGGCATCGGTATGAGTCAAGTGCACAAAATCCGCCATGAACATTTAGCGGTCTTAACTGACATAGGCCGGCGTAATTTGACATAGGCCCAAAAGCTCCGTCGTGTTGATTGGTGTCGTGAAATGATTCAAAGATTTAACGGAGGTGACTCAAATGCTGTGTTCGACATACTTACGAGTGTCGAAAGCTGGATTTATTGTTATGATCCTGAAACTAAGAAACAGTCTGCTGTATGGGTGTTTCCTTCCGAGGAGTTGCCAACTAAAGTGAAGAGAGGTCGAAGCATGGGAAAAAAGATGATGGCCTCGTTCTTCGGAAGGACAGGTCATTACGTAACAATTGTTTTAGAGAATCAAAAAACAGTTACTGCAGAGTGGTACACTAACAATTGTTTGCCATTTGTTTTGGAAAAAGTTCGGGAGAAACGACCTCGCAGTAGGATCCTTCTTCGCCACGACAACACCTCGTCGCACACCGCCAAGCAAACAATCGACTACTTGGCGACGTCAGACGTGGAATTACTGCCCTATGGCCCCGACCATGCGATTTTTATTTATTCCCGAAAATAAAAGAAAAATTTCGAGGATAACGTTTTATGGACGCCGAGGAAACAGTGACTGCCTTTCAAAATGTTGCCGAAGAGACCCCTAAGGACGAGTGGGCAAAGTGCTTTTCTCAGTGGTTCCATCGGATGCAGCGATGTATTGATGTAAATGGACACTATTTTGAAAAGATATAATAACACTAATAACTTGCTAGTTTGTTCAGTTTTTGATTTTCTAAGAACTTTCAGTGTCACCCTCGTACCTAGTAGGTATCCCGCTAGGAGCCCGCAGGTCGCACCACCACGTGTCGGAGAGGTACAGAAGTCAAGTCAAGTCCCACTACACACATGGTGTACGTACCCACCTAGCTATTGATAGCTAATATGGGCAGGTGTCCGCACGTCAAAGCGCGTATTTTGCGTACGATACCTATCTATTAATAATGCATACGGAATCGTAGTCCAATCTAATAAAATCAAACGGTTGTAGCTTATGCCACAATTGAGATTGTGTCGCAGTGATTTGTGATGGTTCACGCAACTAATATTACTTTCTCTCGATTTCATAATGTTCTGATAAACTTGGGCACAAATAATCTTATACTAGTTATAAATCATAGGTCTGTCATCCTGAATCCAAAGGGCGCGTCGATAGTTGAGGTCTTCTCGCTCGGTGGCCTGCTCCAGTATGCGGCGTGTGTGCGCCGCACGTGCGCGGTGTTTGTATTCCGTGAGGTGAGCCGCGCCAGGAGAGTGCCATCAATCTTTCGCGACAAACGCTGATAGATCCGCCCTCCGCACGCCCCGCACAGCCCGCACCCCCTGCAGCCCCGCTCGCACCGCACACTCAAACTTGCGCTAAACAAATTGACTTTGTTCAACTTTTCAAAACGAAGTATCTCCCTCCTCACGATGACTTGGTAAACATTGAATTTGGAAAGCGAAAGAAACGGAGGTAATGGAATCTGAGAGATTTATCTGAGAGTTAATGTAGAAGTTGTTAATGGACGAGGAATGAGTCTCAATGGCCGCAGTCAGCACGAGGCCACGCTCGGGCAGCGGTGTGTGGACCGAGGTCTTCACATTGACTTGATTATGACACGAAATTGTTTACAAGAAAATGTCGCGTTTATTGTCATTACTTCAGAAGTTAAGAGCCTGAATTTTGTTTACGCTCCAGTTCATTAGAGTAGGAATCATGTTAATTCTGTTGAAATGTTACGTTAATTACGTCAATTTTAATTGAGTGTCAGTCAATGAACCCGCAAACTAAATAGCTAAACGTCAAGCTAATTTAATGTTTAATTAATGAGTTTATTTCAAAAGACCTTTCATTACGACTATCATAATTAGAAGCCGACTAGTTTCGTTCGTGGAACGGCCGCTTCAATGTTAGTCCTTTATTAGGACGATGAATATTTTTCTTTGTTATCCTACACGGTCTCACTGCTGGGCAAAGGCCTCCCCTTTTTCCTCCCAAACCTCCCTGTCTTGTGCGATCTCTGGCCATGTTGGTCCTGCACACGTTTCCAGACCGTCACACTACCTTCGCCGTGATGACTTTATTATGTGTGCTTTATTGTGTGTGTGTTTTGTTCTATAAATAAATAAACATATGTGCTCATTTTGGATAACCTCCAACTTACAACTTTACCCAAAACAATCACGAACATCTTAGTGAAAAACACGAAAATTATCTGTAGATGGATTGAGTGAGGGCTGACATGCATCAACAGTGAGTGGATGATATGATGACGGCTAAAGAGTTAGGCCGGAAGGAGCCAGGTAACGTGGCGCGTGGCAGGCAGCGGGACGAGGACATTGTGCGCAGGGCGACCGGAAGTGTTCGCCGCGCAAGTCAGGCAGCACGTGCCGGCGCTATCAGAGAGATCGTGTCATTAATGAAGCTGCGTGCTACCTAACTTAATATTCCTTTCACAGTTGGCCGTCTTTATATCTGCGCGCGTCTCCACTAACTTCAGATAACTTGGTAACTATGTGCGCACTCGTTATTGTAACGAGAGATCGGAGACAGTCTGCCTCGCAGTATGAATCCGCGGAGGAGTGCATATGTTACAGGCGCAGATCGGAAGTAGCTCAAGTGGCACGTTCAAATGCTGCAGCGGCGTCTTTAGCTGGGTGTTTCAAGTAAACTTCAAACACTAATGTGAACTGTGAAGGCTTAACATGATTTGATGATTTAAAAAATACCTAACTTTTTACTCGTTTAACTCAATGCTTTATATTCCGCTTGAATGATTTGGATCTGATATGACCAATATCAGATCCAAATCATTCAAGCGGAATAATATTGCAAGTCAAACAAATATTTGCTCAAACGAACGAACCACTGAACAATGTCTGTATATTCTAGTGTTGTTAACCAACTTGGTTAAGAATTTGCACGAGACTAATGAGGAAAGACAAGCTAGAGATAGTACTCGTAGGAAAGACTTACCTTCCACAATCCAACCCAAGTTGAACGTGGTTCATCACAGTCCCAGATATCAATCTGTCTTTTTATACAACAAGTTGCCAATAGAACTTAAAACATATTTGTATTCATATGATTTTTTTTATGAATTTTAAATAAATGGAATTCTGGAGATTATTTAATTTTGTGTTACTGAATGATTGACATATAATAAATTATTATTTATATTGTTCCATTCTGAATGCGTTATTATGAATTTTAAATATGAACGTACTCAATGGTTTTTTTTTGGTTATTATTATTTTATTTGTCATTACTAATATTTTCAACACAATGTATTTTGTTATGAAATAATTAACTTATGACAAAAACCTCTGACACAACCTATGCCGCCACAATGTCAGGGTATCGCACAAATACACATCTGGGCGAGATGTTCCGCGCGCTCTACACTAACAGTCGTATTCCTACTCACAGAGTCACAGCACAGCGCTATGTAATGAATAACGCCCACTTTTACATATCGGCACGTACGGAGGCCGAAGTTCGGTTCATTTGGGAGGCGATCTAAGTTCGGTAATTAACTCGCTCGTAATAACCGTGAGCAATGTAATGGGAATAGTTGAAGTCGCGACTTTATTAGCGAAGTCGGGCTCTGAAGGAGTTGCCAGCATTGCGGAAGGATTTTATCGCCGTGGCGGGTAGTGGCACGGAAAATTGAAATTCTTAAAATGTTGTTTTACAGTTATATCGATGATGACGGCGCACTCGACTCGCCACAGTGCGCCACGTTGTGTCGAACGCGGTTTTCGTTCCAGATGTATTCTTCAGTATCTATATGAACGTAATTGAAACTGCATTGTATTTTATTTTCTTCTTTCTTTTTGTCTTTTGGCAGCGGTACAGCTTGTAAGTTTTTATATAATAATTTCTTGTTCTTTTCATCGTAGCGACTTTCCCTGGCTCGAATCCAACCCCTGTTAATGAGTTATGTTACATTTAGCCGACCGTGTCCTGCTATGTACAGGTCAGTACAGGTCAGTACAGGTCAGTCTGAAACTTCTCGTGGGTACTGTTAGCGCATGCACCCGGCGGCGGCGCCTCCACCGCAATGTTAGCACCGGGCTGCTCACGGTATCCGAATCTTATTTGGGGGCAGGCGTTACATACACAAATAAGAATTAATATATATGTCGCAGCCAACTTAATTATCCATTCAGTTAACTGTCTAGCCTTTTAACTAAACGGCGCCGTTCACCTAGCGGCCTGAATGATGTTCAGCCATCCAGTCAAACGGCTAGGCAAATGACTTGGTTCGCTAACTTTTAACTACTTGCCTAGCCCAGACAGTTAAATTGGCGATTGGTTGATTGATCATTGATTTAAAACGGCAGTTGTTTATTGTAGTTTTAGAAAATATAAAAATTACTAAATGCATGTTAATAAGTTCGGCAGTAAAAACTGAGCAACTAAATAAAAATGAGTCATAACAAATATTAAATATTAAATAAAATGCGTAAGTAAATAAGTATTTAGCAGTAAAATGGCTTAACGGGCATAGTTACCTGTGGGCAGTTAACAAATCGGAATTAGTTGGTGAGAGATCTAACTTGGAAGTAGCGCTTTGGTCCTGGTGGTTTGTTTAGCTTTATCACAACCTTACCAACCTAACGTATAAACTGCCGAACTATTTAACTAACTGCCCATTCCAACATTTTTACTGGCCATTCATTTATTACACTACCTACTTGTGTATTTTTTGTACTGACATTGTAGGATTAAATAACCGACCAATTTTTTTTATTACTCTTCATGTTATAGTTTAACAACCGCCGAAGAATAAAATGACGGCGCGTTATTTTTTTCAACTGCTCATAATAACCTCCCCAATGTTTAAATAGCAGTTGTCAATATGATTGCCTATTTTTTAGTTCCATTGTTTTTCCTTACCTTTCCACCCTATTATATAAATGGCCTAAGCATCAGCCACCCAGTTCATTAAATGTTATATTAGACACATTGGCTGAATATCATTCAGGCCGCTAGTTGAACGGCACCGTTTAGTTAAAAGGTAGTTAACTGAATGGCTGAATAAACTCGTTGGCGGCGACATATATATAGTTTCGCTATTTATTTCAAGAGGACGTGTTCACCGTCACGCGCCTATCACATAACTGTCGTTTCTTGAAAACAAAATCTGAATATTCTATTTTCAAAACTAATTCAAAACTCGCTGGAGTGATCGAATGTAACCAGAGTGATGTTCCTGCCAGCCTGCGTGATGTAACCAGAGTGATGTTCCTGACAGCCTGCGTGATGTAACCAGAGTGATGTTCCTGACAGCCTGCGTGATGTAACCAGAGTGATGTTCCTGACAGCCTGCGTGATGTAACCAGAGTGATGTTCCTGACAGCCTGCATAATGTAACCAGAGTGATGTTCCTGACAGCCTGCGTAATGTAACCAGAGTGATGTTCCTGACAGCCTGCGTAATGTAGGTAACCAGAGTGATGTTCCTAACAGCCTGCGTAAGTAACCAGAGTGATGTTCCTGACAGCCTGCGTAATGTAGGTAACCAGAGTGATGTTCCTAACAGCCTGCGTAATGTAACCAGAGTGATGTTCCTGACAGCCTGCGTGATGTAACCAGAGTGATGTTCCTGACAGCCTGCGTAATGTAACCAGAGTGATGTTCCTGACAGCCTGCGTAATGTAACCAGAGTGATGTTCCTGACAGCCTGCGTAATGTAACCAGAGTGATGTTCCTGACAGCCTGCGTGATGTAACCAGAGTGATGTTCCTGACAGCCTGCGTGATGTAACCAGAGTGATGTTCCTGACAGCCTGCGTGATGTAACCAGAGTGATGTTCCTGACAGCCTGCGTGATGTAACCAGAGTGATGTTCCTGACAGCCTGCGTAATGTAACCAGAGTGATGTTCCTGACAGCCTGCGTGATGTAACCAGAGTGATGTTCCTGACAGCCTGCGTAATGTAACCAGAGTGATGTTCCTGACAGCCTGCGTAATGTAACCAGAGTGATGTTCCTGACAGCCTGCGTGATGTAACCAGAGTGATGTTCCTGACAGCCTGCGTAATGTAACCAGAGTGATGTTCCTGACAGCCTGCGTAATGTAACCAGAGTGATGTTCCTGACAACCTGCGTGATGTAACCAGAGTGATGTTCCTGACAGCCTGCGTGATGTAACCAGAGTGATGTTCCTGACAGCCTGCGTAATGTAACCAGAGTGATGTTCCTGACAGCCTGCGTGATGTAACCAGAGTGATGTTCCTGACAGCCTGCGTAATGTAACCAGAGTGATGTTCCTGACAGCCTGCGTAATGTAACCAGAGTGATGTTCCTGACAGCCTGCGTGATGTAACCAGAGTGATGTTCCTGACAGCCTGCGTAATGTAACCAGAGTGATGTTCCTGACAGCCTGCGTGATGTAACCAGAGTGATGTTCCTGACAGCCTGCGTAATGTAACCAGAGTGATGTTCCTGACAGCCTGCGTAATGTAACCAGAGTGATGTTCCTAACAGCCTGCGTAATGTAACCAGAGTGATGTTCCTGACAGCCTGCGTGATGTAACCAGAGTGGTGCAGAAGGCGTTTTTCCCGATTTATTAAAAAAAGCTCTTATATAACCGATCCACAACAAAAATATAAAAACCGACCCAAACAACTAGCGCCCCATTGCTCTCTTACCAACAGCCTCAAAAATATTTGAGAAAGCCATGTGCGATCGTGTTTATGTATTTTGTGAAAAATATAATATATGAAATGAATTTTAAATATAATATATACAAAAATATAATAATGATAATCAAAATGGTTTTCGTAAAAACCGATCTACCGTTTTGGCTGTTTATAAATATATGCAAGAAGCCCTCAATATAATTAATAAAAGAAAAATACGCTGTAGGATTGTTATTAGACATGACGAAAGCTTATGATAAGGTGCAATTTGATATATTATTAAATAAATTATATGACATCGGTATCCGCGGAAAGAGTTACGAATGGTTCACATCTTATTTAAAAAACAGAGAACAAGTTGTAGAAATAGAACATTACAATCATAAATCAAAATAAATAGAATTTATTCGATCCCAAAAACGCTTCTATACCACAAGGAAGTGTGATAGGGGTGCCTGCTATTCCTTGTTTACGAATATAAACGATCTCCCTAACCTAACCTAACCTAACCACATCAATGAGTCATGCGTATTATTCGCGATGATATCTCTATCTTAACATCATGTGATAATAACATAAATTTAAACCAAAAATTGAGTTCTATACTTGACACTGCAACACACTGGATGAACGAACAAAACCTTGAAATTTACTACATTAAGACAAAAATAATAACTTTCTACCCCCGACAAAAAATACCTATAAGTATAAGTTTCAAATACAACGGATCAAAATTAGAAGCTGTAAGTAAACTCACCCTTTTAGGCCTAGATATAGATTCACACATGGCTTGGAAATCACATATTTAAAAAGTAAGAACGAAATTATCCAAATTTTCATACGCTCTCCGAGAAATCAAGAAAACAACAGACCTCAAAACAGCACTAGTAACATATTACGCGTACGCATTTGCATGGCTCAAATATGGAGTCATCCTATGGGGAAATAGTACAGACGCGCCTACATTATTCACTCTACAGAAAAAAAATATTCGCATTTTAATAAATATTAAAGGTCCCCACTTTAAAGACCTAAAAATATTAACCCTGCCCCTGCCTCTACATACTCGAAATTTGTAAATTTGTACGAAAATATCCGCAATTCTATACCAAAAGAGGAGATATTCAAACAAAAATTACACTTAGACACGAAAGCAGATTAGACATACCGATAGCTTCACGATTTAAAATGCACTCTTCTAGTACATTTGTTATGTCCATAAAAATATACAATAAGTTACCGGAATACATCAAAAATAAAAATAAAAATAATATCATTATCAATAAATTAAAACAATTTCTTATAATCAAAAGCTACTTACTACACAATTGACGAATATTTTAGCGATAAATTTCAACAACAATAAAAACATTTTTTTTTACATTTAATACCTACATTTCATTTTAAGTTTCACTTTGAATATAAATTTATTTTAAAACACTAAAATACTGTTAATTTAAAAATGAATGTGCTAAACAGTGCACAATTAATAATAATAACATTTTTTTTTAATTTCATTATTATTACCTATATAGGTAATAATAATGAAAAATAAAGAATAATGTAAATCATGCAATATATAATATAAAAATAGGTACATAAATATAACTTAAAACCAAATATATAAATACCATAAAAGCAAATGATACTATTTTAATTTAATATTTATTTATTTTTTCTTTACAAAAAGCGCCTTCATCCTCTCTCCTATTAAAAACTAACTTTGCTGTGCCCGACAGGGTCCATAATTGATTCGATGTTTTGACATACCAACTATCATATGTACACATTATGGAATGCAATAAAGTATTGAGTATTGATGTTCCTGACAGACTGCGCGATGTAAGGTTGCCTGTTGGAGACAACCTTACAGTACATTGTGAACGGTCGCCTTGAAGCTAATAAACATACTTACCTCGGATTACTTTTTTCAATGCGTATCTTTTCTCAGTACGAAACTGTGGTCATTGTGCGCGGAACTCGGCGCGGTGGTTCCAAACTGTATATCTTAACGCGGGGCTGGTGCTGCGCCCCCCGGCCTGCGCCTCCGCACTCCCGTGCTCTCCTTGGAAGTACCCGATTGGAAATTTTTAATTGCAACTTGTATTGAATTGGAAGTTTAATTCGCGCCGCCGCGCTTCAGCGAACACCTTGTGTCGTTACCATTGACTCAAGCGTTGAGAGTCAGTGAGCTGCGTGGCGTGCACAGAACAGATATATTTCTTAGTCAACTTAAGTATTTCCTTCTGTGTCTAGTAAAGTACATCGACGTGTATCATGGGCATCATCCTGAACCGTCGCTACTGGGAAGCTAGGTTCTAGAGCAGTTTAATGCATCGATTCGATTATATCCCAGTGAGCCTTCCTCGTCCTTCTCCACATGTATTTGCGCACCGCGGTCCGTAGAGGACGACAGCGCTTCCGTATGTATCAAACGCAGGTGCGTCTATCTAGCGCAACGAATGGCGCTCATCGAGTGATGTACTACGTGTTCATCTCCAGAGATACACCCTCGCGCTACCCGCGCTTGCCCCCTTGGTCCGCGCGCGGCCCGCGCTCTGCCCACCCGAATGATTTATACTTCCTCACGCCAAACCGACTCAGGCCTGTTGAAATCAAACTTTGCTATATTTCTTGCAACTAGACATTGTTATATTTGTTCCGCACTTGAAGCATGCTTTTAGGTCAAATTTAAATGCACTGAGTAGCTTCTGAGAGAGGCATTGTTTCATGTTCAGCGATTATGAATAAGTATGCTATAAATACACATATACCTAAATAGAAAAAAATTGCTGCGTTTAAGTCACAATTTTTCACAGTACAAGTCCTAATACCATAGTTATCAACTTATCATACACATAGTGAGCTCGGGGTCAGTGATGCGGTAGGTGCACAACGCGCTCCTGTCGGCACATATTTCACGGTTAGTGTAAAGTCTCGTGGTAGTGGTTACGGCGGCTATTCTGCTGGATTTTCCTACTCGACTCGAATTTCAATCGGACGGCAATTTCGCTTCCTCGCTTCCCGAACGATTTTCTTTATAACCGCCGGCGGGTCCGGCTAACTATTAATAATATACTTACCTCCATTTATATTTGGCTTCCTTTCAAGCGACGTTGCGCGACTGTGGCCGTAAAACCGTGAAATAAGAAGGGACAGAAGGTTCCTTCCTCACGGTCACAAACTCAAACATTATCGTCGCTTTTGTGGTGAAACGACGATGAATGATTGTTACTACTTAGGCAATGTTGATACTATATTTTGTTTCAAAAGATGCACATGGTGCGTGGCGCGGCAACACTCATCACGAAGACTGGATCTTCGGCAGCTGCCCACTGCGTGACGCGCAGCACGCTCACATTGGCAGACGCTCAAAAAATCACGTCCTGTGGAATTATTGAGTTGGTGCACGCTTTATTGTTTTCTACCGCAATATTGCCATCGATAAATGGAGCTGAACTCGCCACAATATTGTGGTGAGTATAACTGGAAATATAAACAGGTATTCCTGCTGAGGTTTCAGGAATGGAATGGCATTGTTCTACGGTCAATATAAAAGTAAAATATAGCAAGGCGAGCACCTCTATCACGCCGCTGTTGAAATGAACTGTAAAATAACCAGGAACACATATTCCATGCCTATACATTCCACAGGAGGTGGTAAATATAAATTGAGCTGGTCGAGTAAGCGTGCCTTCAAGCAGTTCTCTGTAGCTGGTACCTCCCCTGGGCCGTGGAGCGACTGGTAGTTGTTAAGCGAGTGTTTGTGTAGCAGGGGACTTTGCAGTCAGCTAATAAAGGACACGTCCGCGGGGAGCCGCTAGGGTCGCCGCAGAGACTTCCGTCAGCCGCCGATACATGCTACAGAAGCTTATTAATTTTATTAACGGTCATTGCTAATGAGACGATGATGAGTCCACGAGGAATGTCTAACTGCCTGCTAATAACTGATCCTCAGAACACGAGACTTGGAAACATATTTAAACTAATGAACATTGTTGCTATTCGTATATTATATCTTCCTAATATTCGCGACTGTTACGTCAGACGAACATTATGGAACGCCGAGCTGTGCTCGTGTAGTGACACGAAGATAAATGAATGTTATGAAGCGAGCGCGAGCTGCGAGTCGGGCTCCTGGCTGCCGGCGGCCGGCTGCGGGCCCGGCTGCGGGCCCGCAGCCGGGCCCGGCTGCCAGTGCGGAACTACGGGATTATGAATAATCACGACGTCGACTTAATACCAGCAACATTCCATCCACAAGTGACGCCTTCTTAAACTGAATATCAGAGTTGTCGCCAAACTAAACTACGGAGTAACAGACACGTATTCTATCTGCCAGTATTATGTAGTACGAGTATTCTTATGTAGTCAGTCTCCTTTTACAAACAGATTTTCTTTTAGAATATTGTTGTAATCCAAATTGCTATAAAACTGCGAGCTCCATATAAACTTAGATGCTATTATATTCAAAGCAGGAGAACGAGTCGCAACTTATTTGAGAACGAGCACACGAGCGCCGCGCCGCAATCGAGAGACGAATGGCGGGATATATCTCACGACGGCGCGTATCGAACGCGACGGCTTATCCGCGGATAGCGACGTGCCGCGTCTGCGGAAATATCGTGCGGTGTGCACCGAGGTGCTTGCTGTGACAATTGGTTTCATATTGTGCGCGGAATAAGATTTTTCTTTGACTTCACAAGTTTTCTAAGATATGTTTTTAAAATCGAAATAAGATTGAATAATCTTATCCTTGAGAACTTTACCGGTGTACTGAGCGACTTTTCTCTCTGTGATATCATATGTTGTTTAAAAGTGTTGTGAGCTTATTATCTAATCTTCTCACACATATTTGCTTGTAATTTTAATTAATTAGTAAACTCCAATGCGGGATAAGATCAACTTATATCACGTTTGAAGTTACGTATTTTAGTTAGTGGATAATACCTAATGCTTATATTAAAATCTCTTTTAACATATTTATCAGACCGTCCCCAAAATGCCAGTTTAAAGGTATAGTCAAGTTGCTTTTCAATGGTAGCTGAAGTTCTAATATTCATGTAGATGCCGGGATCGGGAGTGATCGCTTGTTTATATCAGTTTAGTGCTATTAATATAGTGCATATCAACATCACCCGAGATGACAGAGATTGATCCCAGCGGCGCCACATCACGCGCTAACTCGGCGCTGGCTCAGTTTGAGGTTGTGAACGTACGAGTGATGTCTCGGATGATAGTCGAAGTAACAGGCAGCTCTGACTCACTCTGCGTGTACTATAAGTAATCCTACGTTTATCAAATAAAGCTAATCAACATTTAAATGAGTATCTCTACAACATACTCGTACTCGTACCTCCGGGTACAATAATAAGACAATAAATAAAAAGCATATTCTAACAGGGATAGGATTCAGAACATTAAACTATACAAGAACTATTCTAAGTAATACATAGGTATTACCTATCTACTACGTATTACTATCTAAGTAAAGAAATAAAGATTTGAGTATTGAGTACTTAGATAGTAAGTATTACTATCTAAATACTCAAATACCTACTCAAATCTTTATTTCCATATGTGTTACATAGATGGTATATACAAGGTAAAAGATCAATATGGTCCCTGTCGGGCACAGCAACATTTAGAAGAGAGAAAGAGAGCTAAGTGGCAATTCAAACAATTAAATATTGTTAGATGTGCTTAAGTGGGTGTATAATTATGTATATATATATGTAATAATTATGTATATATATACATATATTTAGTTTTTTGTATATAGGTATAGTATATTAGTTATTTTATGTATTGCGTAAGAACGCAGGTAAATGATTATGTAATTCGTAAAAGTGTTTTCATTATTATTATTAAATTATGTTATTATTTATGTATTTGTCGCATCTTTGACTATTTATTGGTTAAGACGCTTAATTGATGAATGTAGTAGTGGGGCAAACGCCGTGACGTTATGTAGTAATGTAGTAGTGGGGCAAACGCCGTGACGTTATGTAGTAATGTAGTAGTGGGGCAAACGCCGTGACGTTATGTAGTAATGTAGTAGTGGGGCAAACGCCGTGACGTTATGTAGTAATGTAGTAGTGGGGCAAACGCCGTGACGTTATGTAGTAATGTAGTAGTGGGGCAAACGCCGTGACGTTATGTAGTAATGTAGTAGTGGGGCAAACGCCGTGACGTTATGTAGTAATGTAGTAGTGGGGCAAACGCCGTGACGTTATGTAGTAATGTAGTAGTGGGGCAAACGCCGTGACGTTATGTAGTAATGTAGTAGTGGGGCAAACGCCGTGACGTTATGTAGTAATGTAGTAGTGGGGCAAACGCCGTGACGTTATGTAGTAATGTAGTAGTGGGGCAAACGCCGTGACGTTATGTAGTAATGTAGTAGTGGGGCAAACGCCGTGACGTTATGTAGTAATGTAGTAGTGGGGCAAACGCCGTGACGTTATGTAGTAATGTAGTAGTGGGGCAAACGCCGTGACGTTATGTAGTAATGTAGTAGTGGGGCAAACGGCGTGACGTTATGTAGTAATGTAGTAGTGGGGCAAACGCCGTGACGTTATGTAGTAATGTAGTAGTGGGGCAAACGCCGTGACGTTATGTAGTAATGTAGTAGTGGGGCAAACGCCGTGACGTTATGTAGTAATGTAGTAGTGGGGCAAACGCCGTGACGTTATGTAGTAATGTAGTAGTGGGGCAAACGGCGTGACGTTATGTAGTAATGGCGGCACGTGGACAGAGTCGTTTTGGAAAGTGGGGATTGTCGAACGGACACTTCGCATCGAGACACGGACCAAGTCACTTGTCCAAAACGAAACTGTCGGTTTGCCTAGTTAGATTGATTTGTGTGTAGTATTTAGTTTATTCGATTATTAAAAGTGAAGTTACATTTACACTTCCTGTTATTCAACGTCACCTACGCCATGGAATCTGTGCCTCAAGACCATACTGATGATGGGCGAGCTGCGCAGACCTCTCAGCCGTCGACATATTCATATTTTCATATCTATGTTAGATTTTATATATTCCGTATTATATTATATAGTATATTTCATAATGTTTACGAGATATGTAGATAATTTTATTTTGCAATCGATTTGTCATCTAAAAACTCCTTTACTGAGTAATATAACTTGGATTCCAGAAATT
Organism: Apamea monoglypha; assembly: GCA_911387795.2. NCBI lineage: Eukaryota > Metazoa > Arthropoda > Insecta > Lepidoptera > Noctuidae > Apamea > Apamea monoglypha. The sequence goes on from OU426922.1 coordinate 20,696,773, forward strand.
GTTTCAATTTATTAATAAATTTATTTGTTTTGTTTACTTCTCTAATATATATAATATACTATAATTTTTTATGGACATAACTAAAGGGCTGATTGAGTACATTTTGAGTCGGGATTGAGGTATGTTTATTTTGTTTTTGTTGTTTCGAAAGGTGTATCTTGTTTGTGTTTCTTCGCAAGTGGTGTAAAAATCTGGGTGTTTTCTGAAAAAAAAACATAATTCTAAGATATATAAATAAACAGGGAAGTATGAGTATTTTGTGTTTTTGAAAGTGTGGTTTGCAGCTATGTTTGTTCTGTGTTGGTTATTATTCGAATTAACTTCTTATGTAAAATAAATATGGTTTGTGAATCTGTACTGTTACCCCACAGCATTGACCCCAAAGCTGAGCCATACCTGAATAACTGCATTTTGCAGGTTGGTATTTTTCTTAATTTCGCGTAGGGCATATGAAAATTTTGACAGCTTTGCTTTTATTTTCTGTTTATCGGATTTCCAATTTATGTAGGTATCTATAGACATACCGAGGAGAGTAAATTCGTTTACTTGTTCCAATTTTGCATTATTAAGAATTAAATTTTATTTTAATGGTGGTTTTTGATGGGGATGAAAGTAATACCTATCTACTAAGTATTACTATGTAAGTAATACCTACACCTATCCACTAAGTATTACCATCTAAGTAATACCTATCCACTAAGTATTACTATCTAAGTAATACCTATCTACTAAGTATTACTATGTAAGTAATACCTACACCTATCCACTAAGTATGTCGTGTAGCGACAAGAAACTAAGTTTAAATTATGAAATTAAAGAAAGGGAAGTAAAATCAATTGAAGATTTATTTATAAAATAAGAATGGAGATGAAAAGACAGTGGTGTGTAGTGTGTGGGTGAGGCAGGATGAAGATGAGTGATTGGTGGGTTGAGGAGGCTGAAGAGAGGTAGACACGACGCGAGGCAGGTGTCGGTGACAAGAGCAGGCAGGCGTGGAGAGGTGCTGGTGCGTGTGCGGCACGGAGGATACCCGTAGGGGGCCCACGCGACAGTAGTAGGTCGCAGCACGGCCGCACGACACAGCAGGCGCGCAGGCACGGTAGGGGCCCACGCGACAGTAGTACGTCGCAGCACGGCCGCACGGGAGAGCAGGCACGGCGGCGCGAGCGAACAGGCACGGCAGGGGGCCCACGCGACAATAGTGGGTCGCAGCAGGTCCGCACGGTAGGGCAGGCACGGCAGCGCGCGGTCAGCCCGCCAGGAGAGACGGCCCTCGGTTGAGGCGCGGCCCAGTAGAGGGTGTTCCGGCGAGGCACGCCAGCGGACCGACTGGTACGGAGGACGGAGGACGAGGTGCAGCGCTGGTACGACAGGTTCCGGAGTCAGAGAGTTCCCTGGCTAGGTGACTCCGGAGTACCAGCACTACTTTGAGGGTTCCTTTTAGAGGCGAAACTCGAGCTCCAACTCGAACTCGAACTAGAACAGAACTGTCAGTTGCGTTGCTTGGATTCCTCAGGTAAACTCGCAGAACAGCAACTTGAAGAAATAAATATGAATTTGAAATATTATGGCCAGTATTGATTTGCAATAGTTTGAATATATTTTCAGCTAAAAGTGACAGGCTGATAAGAATTTCTATGCAAACTTGTCATGGCGACGTATTGACAAACGTCGTTGTCAGAAAAAATGATATCAATGAATGTGGGCGAAATTTCCAGCCCTTGGATGTTACTAAATCGTCATAGTGTTATGTTGAAGTTTGATGATTAAACGTGACCTGGTGTCGTGAGGAATAGCCAGATCAGCACCTAACGGTGACGGAATGCTTGTCTGACCTGGAGGAATGAATGTAGATAACCGTGAGTATGTACATTACGTTACATTTTCCCCCCGACCCTAGAAAATTTTCGACTCAGAGAAAATTTTTTAAAGCTTTCCAAAGTAAACCGTAAAACACAACTTCGCAGATTCATACCTCTCCATTCACCCAATCGTACTATCTCTTTTAAGCAATCTCCTGCATTCCGGTAAGGGTGGAGTTCACATTCAATGACTGCCACTCTAGAAGGGTGTTTTATAAACGACGTTAAGGCTTCTTTAAGGAGTTGTCGGCCGCTCCAGACATGGAAAAAAAAAAGAAAAGGTATTGAATTACCTTACACAAATTAAGTATAGGAAATTAAGCTCATACAAGAGCGATAGAGTTAAGTAATAGTAGATAGATACATTTGGTTTAGGCTTATTTAGAGAGTAACCAACCGCTCCTGCAAGGGCTTATTTATAGAGTTGCAACCGCTCTTTAGAGTATATATGAATATATACAATAGTTAGTTAGCTTAAGATTGGATAGCTTAGACTATCAATGGTTTAGAGCCAATTGATAAAGCATAACCAGTGATCAATGCAGTAGAGCATCATGATCATTATAACTATGGCTGTAGGGCCCGTAGTTATAGAAGGAGTAAAAGATGGATGGAGTAGGCCATCATCTTTTAAAACCGTTTGGATTTACCAAATAGTTGTAGTTGTGCTTAAGAGCACGAGTTAAATAAGTATAATAGAACAAAATTGATAATGTAGTGAGTGATGTTTATATACAATATATACATATTTTGATAGTTAAGAGGTGTTTTCAAAGAATTTAGCATTTTATATCTTTAATGTGCCATTTGCCTGTGATACCATCAGAATCTTCAAGTATGTATACCAATGGTGATAGTTTAGTTAAAACTTTGCATTTAATAAATTTAGGGGCTAGTTTAGCGCTAAAGTAAGAACCAGCATTGCTTAATGCATAATTCTTACGCCATACCGTATCACCGACATTAAATTCTTTGAAAGACCGTCGTAGATTATAGCGAGTACTGTTTTTAAGGTGAGCTATATGTAAACAAGTCTGAACTTTGTGAAAAATAGACGTGAGGAAACCCGCATTAGTCGCATAAATATCGCGAGGCATAAAGATCAATTCTTCGAGGTTCTGACTGGGAGAGTAAAGTGAACCGCAAGGAATTGTTTCCCTTCCAAAGACTAGAAAGGATGGAGTATACCCTGTTACAACGTTAGTAGTACTGTTCATAGAGAATTGAATTTTAGAGAGATGTTTGTCCCAGGACCTATGGTCGTCTTCTACTAGTGAAGCTAAAGCCGTAATTATTGTTTTATTATAAATTTCTGTCGGGTTAAATTGCGGACAATAGTAGGCCGAATGAAATATGAAAGGGACTTTGTATCTATTGAGGAAAGAGTGAAATTCGCGTGATTGGAACTGTGGGCCATTATCCATTATACAAGTCTGTGGAACTCCATGAACTAGAAAAACAGAATTTTCCAGAACATTAATTATATTAGATGCTGTTGCTTGTTTGAGAGGGAAAATCAAAATATATTTAGTAAAGATGCAATTAATTACTAATATGAATCTATTACGTTTTCTAGTCATAGGAAGTGGACCCATTAGGTCTAGAGATATAGTTTGAAATGGTCTAGAACAAATCTTAGGTTTGCCCATGAGGCCATAAGGAGAATGATTAGGATGTTTATAAGCAAGGCAGGTTTCACAGTGTGAAATTATGTTGGCAACATCTTTAAACATGCCAGGCCAATAGTATAGTAAAGATAGTTTTTTATATGTTTTAAAAATTCCTAGATGAGGTTCTTGGCTAGAGCCATGATTTGCTTCGATTAATATACGTCTTTCTTGAGGTAGTGGAACTTCTTTCCAAATGAAATCATCATTCAGACGATCAGGCGTGTGAATGCAACGATAAAGTTTGTTCTCTCTGATCGTATAATTTGGGTAGGAGTCAGGGTTATTTGAACAGCCCAGCAATATTTTATTGTAGTGTTCTAATTCTCTATTAGAATCATCCGTTGAGATTGGATGTACACCTTGTGGTGTATTTTCTTGTATCTTAGGAAGTTCTTGAGACTTGGCTCTTGATAGAAGATCTGGAACTACATTATCTTTTCCTTTCTTATGTTTTAGGACGAAGTTGAAGCAGGATAAGCGTAAAGTCCAACGTGCGAGTCTTCCAGAAGGATTGGATAAATTCTGAAACCATTTAAGTGCAGCGTGGTCAGTGTAAATTGTGAATTCTTTGCCATTATCAAGATAACAACGCCAATGTTCTAAGGCAGTTATTACGGCAAGTGTTTCTCTTTCAGTAGTTGAGTAGTTTTGTTGGTTCTTATTGAGGGCTTTGCTCATGTAGGCAATCACAACTTCTTTATCGTCATGATGTTGAGTGAGCATAGCGCCAATACCGTAGTTAGATGCATCGCAATGTACTGAAAAGGGAAGATCAAAGTCTGGGCAGGCAAGGACAGGAGTGGTTATCAAGGCTTCCTTAAGCTTTTGACAGGCTGTGTCCGCTTCTTTGTTCCATAAGAATTTCGGAGCATTCTTTCCAGAGCAGGTTAGTTTGTTGAGTGGAGTAGCGATAGTGCTGAAGTTTGGAATAAATCTTCGAAACCAGCTGCAGGTGCCGATGAATCTTCGTACTTCTTTTCTGCAGGTAGGTATTGGGTAGTCAAGAATGGCCTTGATTTTATCAGGGTCAGCTCGTAAGCCATGTTCGTCCACAACGAAGCCAAGGTATTTCAATTCTTTCCTGAAGAATTGACTTTTTTCAAAGTTAATAGTTAAGTTAGCGAAAGAAAGTTTTTCATGAACTTTCATGAGAAGCGATATATGTTCATCAAAAGTTTCGCTAATAATGACAATGTCGTCTAAGTAGCAGAACACCTTGTTTTCGAATTCTGGAGTAAACAGCATGTCCATCAGTCTTTGTTGAGTAGCTGGTGAATTGGTAAGTCCAAAGGGCATTACTTTGAATCTGAACATACCTCTTCCAGGTACATAAAAGGCAGTCTTGTCCTTATCAGCAGGATTCAGGGGAATTTCCCAGAAGGCTTTCGCAATATCTATGCTTGACAGGTATTTAGCATTTCTGAGGTTGTCTAAAATTTCGCTTATAAGTGGTAGACTATAAGCATCACGTTTCGTAACTGCGTTCAGCTTTCTGCTATCTACGCAAAAACGCCATTCACCATTCTTCTTTGGAGTAATAAGTACTGGAGATAACCAAGGGCTTTCACATTGTTCAATAACATTCCAACCCAGCATTTTATCAACTTCATTAGCTAATGCCTTTTGTTTTTCAGGAGACAGTCTGTAACATCTTTGTTTGATGGGCAGCGAATCTCCGGTGTCAATCTTGTGAGTGATGAGATGAGTGTTTCCTAGAACACCCTTTTCTTCGAATGAGATAGTCTTGAAGCGTTGGATAATATCATCAGCAATGTTTTTCTGATTTGCAGTTAAATGCTCATAAGGTAATACTTTGAAATCAGTTGTCTCGATAGTTGAGCATTCGAGTTCTGTTATGCTGGTTGAAGACAGAATGTTAGGTAAAAGATTATATTTTTTCCAAAAGTCTATGCCCAATATTAAAGACGGTGAAATTTCTGGAAAAATATAAGCCTTAATTAAGTGAGTCTGTTTGTTAAAATAAATTGGAAGATCAAAGTAACCTATGGATTTCATTTTTTGGTTACTTGCTGTAGATATAGTAATATAGTCTGACTTGAAAAGTTTACAGCCTAGTTTGAGAATTTCTAAATGGGAGTTATTACCAAGAATAGTAATTGAACTACCAGAGTCGAGTAATCCAGACATAGATAAATTGTAAACTTTGATGTTAACGAAAGGTCGTTTATAATCTTTTTCATTAGAGTATAGAGTTGAAGATATTTTGTAGCATGAAAAGAATTTTTTAAGAGTTTTAATCCAATCGTTCCAATCATTGGCATCAAAGTTTGTTTTACTTTTCAAGTCAGTTATTAGTTTTTTGAGTTAGAGTTGGGTTTAGGTGAGCAATTAGGACAATCTGAGGTTTTAAAACCTTTAAGACCACATTTGAAACAAATAACAAAGTGAGGTTGAGTACAAGTCCGTAAAGTATGTCCATGCTTACGACAGCGAACGCAAAAGGTATTTTCTTGCGAGTTATTAGCTTGGAGTACACTATTAACTTGCCTGGGAGGGTTTTTGTAAGGATTATTAAATTTATTTGTATATGGAGGAGGTCTTGGATTAGGAAATGAGGAAGAAGGCTCAGAAGAAGTAGAATGTACTTGTTTGTAGTTAAATTCCGCAGTAAGCGGGTTTTGTTGAGAATTTGGTTCTTTAAATTGTTTATCTCGGTCCAAAAATCTTTCATAATTTTGGCAAGTAGCCAAAAGTGAATCGATAGAGTCGATATCCTTTAAAGCAACGAATACTGAGTAGCATGGTCTTATATTTCTCAAAATAATTTCCAATTGTTCCGTTTCAGAAAGTTTTTTGGAAAGACGAGAGAACATTCCCGACATAATCGAAATATAAATAATAATTGGTTCGTCACGACCTTGGGTACGACTTTTAATTGCTTCTAATAGTTTATAATCGTAGTCAAAACCACCAAAGTCTTTAATTAGTAATAAAGAAATCTCTTCCCAAGTTACGTTTGGGTTTTGGTTTAGTTTGAACCTAACCCAATGGAGGGCATTCTCAGTAAAAATTTCATAAGCTTGAGTGATTAGTACATTTTTAGGTACACTCCGAGCTAGGCAGTATTCGTCAAGTTTTTGTAGAAAAGATCTAGGACAAGATTTTCCATTATAGGTATGTCTTTTCAGATCTTTGAACAAACTAATATTTGAAATAGTCGGAATAAGAGGAGGAGGAGAAGAAGATTCAGGAGGATTTAAGTGGAGGAGAGGGGAAGGAGGAGGTATTTGAAAACGATGCTTTGAGGACGGATCTGAAAGCAAAAAAAGCGAGTTATATGTCTCAAATTTTTCCTTTAAAGAGTCGTGTATGGGTTTATAGTCAGGGTTCAAGTCTATGTCTATACGTTCCAACCTGTGAAATAAGTGGTTAATATAGGCTTCAATTAAACGAGAGTATCTTAAATCACCCTGGGATAGTTTTTCTATTTTAGTATCTAAGTACTTTAAAGTAAAATCTATTTGTGATAAGTCTTCCTCGATAGGTAAAGGTGAAATTAATATTTCCTCCGACGGAGTAACCGAAGCCAGGCGAAGAATTTGTTTCTTTAACAATAGCACTGTACTTGCCGGTTCCTCGAGTCGTATTTTGACTTCATATTCGAGTTCAGACTTGTTCAAAAATTCGAACTTAATTGAATGAGACATAATTATAAAATTATAAATTGAAAAGATAGTTACGTAAAAATATTCTTTTTGTTTTCCTGTTGAGAGAAAACAAAAAGGTTAGGTGTAAAGAGTATAGATGAGTTAAGAAATGTTCAATTAGTACAGTGTGCTCAAGAGATGTGTTTAGTTGATAAAAATTTAGCCAAAAGTTCAGGTGTCACTAGACGAAGTGTTGTTTTTGAATTTAGGAAAGTATGAAAGGGATGGATGTGTGAAAATTATGTAAGAAAACAAAGAAGGGTGAAACTTTAAAATGAAAGAGAGACCTAGGAGAATTGAAAGAATTAGAAATGCAAGAGGGAGAGAGAGAGAGGGAAATAACTAATTTACATTGGGCGCCAGAATGTCGTGTAGCGACAAGAAACTAAGTTTAAATTATGAAATTAAAGAAAGGGAAGTAAAATCAATTGAAGATTTATTTATAAAATAAGAATGGAGATGAAAAGACAGTGGTGTGTAGTGTGTGGGTGAGGCAGGATGAAGATGAGTGATTGGTGGGTTGAGGAGGCTGAAGAGAGGTAGACACGACGCGAGGCAGGTGTCGGTGACAAGAGCAGGCAGGCGTGGAGAGGTGCTGGTGCGTGTGCGGCACGGAGGATACCCGTAGGGGGCCCACGCGACAGTAGTAGGTCGCAGCACGGCCGCACGACACAGCAGGCGCGCAGGCACGGTAGGGGCCCACGCGACAGTAGTACGTCGCAGCACGGCCGCACGGGAGAGCAGGCACGGCGGCGCGAGCGAACAGGCACGGCAGGGGGCCCACGCGACAATAGTGGGTCGCAGCAGGTCCGCACGGTAGGGCAGGCACGGCAGCGCGCGGTCAGCCCGCCAGGAGAGACGGCCCTCGGTTGAGGCGCGGCCCAGTAGAGGGTGTTCCGGCGAGGCACGCCAGCGGACCGACTGGTACGGAGGACGGAGGACGAGGTGCAGCGCTGGTACGACAGGTTCCGGAGTCAGAGAGTTCCCTGGCTAGGTGACTCCGGAGTACCAGCACTACTTTGAGGGTTCCTTTTAGAGGCGAAACTCGAGCTCCAACTCGAACTCGAACTAGAACAGAACTGTCAGTTGCGTTGCTTGGATTCCTCAGGTAAACTCGCAGAACAGCAACTTGAAGAAATAAATATGAATTTGAAATATTATGGCCAGTATTGATTTGCAATAGTTTGAATATATTTTCAGCTAAAAGTGACAGGCTGATAAGAATTTCTATGCAAACTTGTCATGGCGACGTATTGACAAACGTCGTTGTCAGAAAAAATGATATCAATGAATGTGGGCGAAATTTCCAGCCCTTGGATGTTACTAAATCGTCATAGTGTTATGTTGAAGTTTGATGATTAAACGTGACCTGGTGTCGTGAGGAATAGCCAGATCAGCACCTAACGGTGACGGAATGCTTGTCTGACCTGGAGGAATGAATGTAGATAACCGTGAGTATGTACATTACGTTACAAGTATTACCATCTAAGTAATACCTATCTACTAAGTATTACTATCTAAGTAATACCTACACCTATCCACTAAGTATTACCATCTAAGTAATACCTACACCTATCCACTAAGTATTACCATCTAAGTAATACCTATCCACTAAGTATTACTATCTAAGTAATACCTATCTACTAAGTATTACTATGTAAGTAATTTATTTATTTATTTATTTATTTATTTATTTATCCATTTATTTCAGGCATCAAGGCCCATAAAAACACATGCAATACAATATTAATATAACTTAAAAATACTATAAAAATACTATAAATACATACAACATTATAATTACACTAAAAAACAAACTAACGCACACGAAGTGTCTGCGTCGTGTTTCGCTGACTGGTACAGCCGACCACGAAACCGGCGGTACACAATACCCTTCGGCCAGAACTCTTCCTTGAGGAACTTCTCGAGATGATGTGTCGGAACACGCACCACGAATGACTTGAAGTCCGAGTTGTGACGCGTTGTGAGTAATACCTACACCTATCCACTAAGTATTACCATCTAAGTAATACCTATCTACTAAATATTACTATGTAAGTAATACCTACACCTATCCACTAAGTATTACCATCTAAGTAATACCTATCTACTAAGTATTACCATCTAAGTAATACCTACACCTATGCTATGTTATGGGGGGCCTGGAGATCTATAGTACAGGCCTCGGCTTAGTTTAGACTCCAGATCTCCCACAAATTACGAAAAACTTGTCAATCTTCCTTGTCAACTGTATAATGTTATAACTTGATGTAATTTGTGGAGATGAAATAAACATTTTTATTATTTATTATTACCTATCCACTAAGTATTACCATCTAAGTAATACCTATCTACTAAGTATTACCATCTAAGTAATACCTACACCTATCCACTAAGTATTACCATCTAAGTAATACCTATCTACTAAGTATTACTATCTAAGTAATACCTGGGTGTAGTAAAAAAGAATAGAATTTAGTTGTTGAAGTAAATTGTACCTACATACATGTCGCCTGGTTGAGGAGATGTCGGGTTATGTTATGAAGTCGAGCGTGTGTTGCGTTTCACAGGTCACGTTACACTACGAATACAGAATTCTGTTTGAAAACTCTTGCATTCAGTTGCGGGTTATAAATACCTCAAGGTTGGTAAGTCAAGTCCATGTAACACCTCTTCTAAAGAACACAAAAGACTTATCGTCTTTTGTGTTCTTTAGAAGAGGGTCTGTGGCCACCGTGGCAATTATTTATAATATACAGGGTTATTGGTAAAACGCCAACAACCTCTTAAGAGGTCACTGTACTCATCATTATGAACAACTTTTACCATGGGACCATACCAGAAATCGCGAAAAAAAATCAGCTGTTCCCTACATTTTGACGAGTTAGACGAACATAAATGTAGGGAACAGCTGTTTTTTTTTTCTCAATTGAAAAGGCATATTATTCCATTATTGAATACCTAGAAGATAATGCAAGATATGCGGATAAATATGTGCGGTAATAATTAGGTATTTATTTTGTGATTATGTTTGTCAGTTGTAAATATGTTTAAAATTTAATAGTACCTATTACATAAAAAATATTATAATGTTTCTAACATTTTAAATGTTCTAAACAAATGTATGCAATATTGTTAAGTTTGATAGAGGATAGTTAACTCTGTGTTACTCGTAGCTCGTCATTTAATTTTTAACAAAATTTTTAATATTTAATTGTAACTGCATGCCTTTGCGTAATTTCCCTACTTTATATTTGTACGCCGTTAACAGCAAAACATAGAGATCTCTGTACCTATTCTATTTCAAACACCTATTTTTACACCTATGTTTTACAAATAAAAACTTTGACTTTGACTATTATCTGCATCGTAGATCCCAGGCTGCCTGCAACTCACCTCTCTCCGCAAAGCAGATACAGCGAGTGCCCTGCGGCACTGCTCTGTGTCAGTCGGTTCGCCCTCCTCTGTAGTGGCCACTGAGTTGCCGCTGAGCAAATGGAAGCTTTGACGTGCACTAGGCGAGGGGATGTCATGCATGCTGAGCTTAATACAGTACCTATACTTGATTACAAATTAAAGTGTTCAAGTAAATGATTCGACTTGGAATACGAAAAAAATACAAAGTAATAAATGATTTGGTAAGTCGCTGTACAAGGTCCGGACGACAACTTTGTAGATAAAGGATAAACTACTTACCGATGTTCTAACACGATGTTTTAGGTAAAATGCTATATTTCTGATCTTTATTACTTTTGGGTGTCTCATAGAGTTGTAATAAAGATCCATGGTATGGTATGCGAGTCGATGTGGGACGGCAGTATCCTTGCGGTTCAATCAGTATTCAATGTGGAGCGACTGCCATCTGACCTCCACGACCCAATTACTGGGGGACTGCAAATAAAAACCTTTCTTAAACCTTAAAAATCTTTGAAAAAACGTGTGCACGGGTCCAATCCCCACGAGACGCGCTAGTCACTGTGTGCTCGAGCATTCTCTCTGAACATCAGTCTATTTGTCACCCAAGTGACGCGTGCCTGCGATCTGTCAAATCAATAATAAATAAAATAAATATAATAATCAAACAATAGCGACAAAGGACGTCCTACAGACGAGATAATCCTACTTAGGCAAAACTGACGTGAATTGCGTTAGGATTTATATATTTTATTTAAAAAACATGATATTTTATTTTATTTTTTTATTTTTATTTTATTGTCTTTGGGTGGCTTACAGCTATTAAATACAGAAGTAGTAGTGAGGTAATAAACGACAAGCTATTTACAAGCCTCCACAGTTAGTAATAGAGTATTGTTGAACACATTTTCAAAATTGACTTACTTAAATAATAAATTAAATTACTTAACTAATAAATTAAATTAAATACCAGTAACGGCATATACTCCAACAGCAGCGGCACATGCATCTGCCATATATGCGCAGCCGCTGTCAGAATGCATCAGAAACAATTTATACTGCTTAGATAAGACAGTAGTAATGGACGCTAAGCTGCTTGCAAACAAATCGATTGAAGGGTGCTTATTCTTAACAATTTGGTAAACTGGGTATTATACAATCAAAATGATGAGAGATTTTGTTATTGGTTTGAGAAGTTTTTTGATGAGAATCTGTATCAGTAGTGAAACCTACAATAACAAACATGATCTCAGAGGACGCTTGCTGGACGAATACGCACAGCACGTGTGTGGACACTGCCGGCTGACACAGGGCTAACAGGATGCTAACATCGCCGCGACTAGCCTGTGTGTCGCTGTCAGGGCGGCTGATCCGCTGCGCCAGCGCGGCGCTCTTACTTGTCGAGTGGCCGTCCTGTTCATTGGTTGGGGTTGGCTATAAATAGTGCTACTGCTAACTAAGGCCTACTTCCAATGTTGCTAGTCTGGAGAGACTAATAAATAAATAAATTTTTGTTTGTTGTAAAATAAAAATGAAGGAAAAATACGTAACATAACCAGCTAGCCAGCCAGAGCCAGCTCGCGCACGCTCAAGTAGCTCGTACTACTAACTTACTAAGTACTTGTTTGTTTTCATTTCAATCTCTGAAGTGATGCGTCACCTATATTACAGTTTTGTCGCGGAACTATTGCGAAGGTTTTGCCTCCCGAATACAAATGTTAATAGATAGGGAAAATTCTAGGATGTCAGAGCGCCCAATTATACAAATTAATTTGAAAGCACTTTAATAACCAACTCAATTATAATATTTTGTCACATAAAAATAACAAAATAAAACTTTAACAAAACGCGAATCGTCCCCGGAAGTCATGGAGTGCCGGAAGGCAATACTTGTTAATTAATATAATTTCCGTCGCGGGGGCCTTTTTCATAGCCTTTTCAATAAACGTGGAAAACAACGGCGCGATTGTTTCGTTCCGGACGGACGCAAGTGAGGAGCGCGCCGGGGGGGGGGGGGGGGGGGGGGGTGTTGCACGGGACAACTCCTTCAAAGAACAATAAAAGTTAGTAATGAGGCTGAGCTAATGGCCGGCAAATTAGGAGAACGTTTGGAAACAACAATAACGAGCAGTGAGCGCCGACAACCGTGCCGCCCGCCGCCGCGCCGGGCGAGTCGAGCCTTTGTCTCGGAGTGGAGACACCAAATATTTAGGCATCCTAATTAACACCTACAAGAATAGAGTCTGAAGTTTCAAGCTCTTTACAGGCTGTGTATAAACGAAATACGATAAAAACTAAAAATGTGTTGTTTTACGTTGTTACAATTAAGGTTCTACTTAGGCATTTATGTTAACTTTAGTAAGTGATTCAGGATGGGGATTCATAACCGTTAAAACTATCAGCTGTTTGAATAGCTTCATGTTCATCGTGTCATAGATCCTTGAAGCGCCTGCCGGGAAGATACGAGTCGCCAGAGATGCACAAATTCAGATAGTTGCAGATTTTACCAGTATATATTTCAATTTGCGCCAGTTCAAACCAGCTGCAACCGGTTCGCTTTGGAAACAGATCGCGAACGTGTTAACACAACAAACCACTTAACAGATTAAGTTTTCGTTACGTTCACTTGTTTATAGTGAAATCAATTGCTCTATCACTATGTTGTGCACTGGTCGACCCGCTCGGGTGCACTCGGGTTGAGTCGGGTACAGCTCGGGACAGTGCGAGGTCGTGGTACTCTGGGGACTTATAAGAGAGATTTAATTAACGAATCAACTATGTGCTTTTGTTTGGGTATCTTGGAGGTTTCGTTTGATTTATGCAGTTTTTTAAGAGTTCTCCAAATAAAGAGAGCTATAATGACATCCTGTCCCTCGCCGACCGAAGCAACACAACTTTTGTTGTTCCTTAAAGAGGCAAGCAGGAAATGACCACGATAATGATGACAGGATGCTATCGCGATGTAAATTAATTCCCGAGCAGTAAGCAAGCGCCATCATTGAACGTGTATATGTCAGTGTGCCTCACAATGATGTCAGCGTGAATGTATCGCATGCATGCTGCATGCCGTCTGTGTGCCGTTTGTGTGCCGCTGTGTGCTGCTGTGTGCCGCTGTGTGTCGCTGTGTGCCGCTGTGTACTGATGCAATGTTGATAGCGCGCTGTTTGCTCAGAGCTCGTCTCGCGGAGGTATTCAATGGAGCGCTGCCCTCGTTTTGCCTCAATATCGCATTATACATACATGCGCGATGGTTTCTCTATCTGATGCGTCGTTCATGATGACGACGTTATTAAGCAAATTGGCTTTAACAAAAACGGGGCTTGTAACGATGCCTTTTTCAACAAGATTTGTAGAAATAAGCCGCCCAAGTCGCATTGTTCTCCTCCGACACAACAGCATGCGAGGAAGCGACATCTGTCACTTTAATCAACATTGACTTTAAAATAGTTTTTAAACCCTTATGCATCAACTATAGTAAAATATTTCCTCGTACGCGGCGCGACGGGCGAGGTGCCTCCATGCAGCACCATTAACCGCCGCACACAGCCGACCGCTAAAAGCCTCGCCCGCGCCCTGTTTGTGCCCAGCCTTATTTTGTTTTGCTGTCGTTACCGAAACCGCTTGCCTTCACGTTAGCTTCGGTTTAACCTCTCGCCGCAGCCTACAGGCGCCGCGCCGTGCCGCCGCCGCGCCGCCCCGCTGTTGCGGCGCTAGAGTATGTTGCTGTTAGGTATGCTGTAGAGCGCTAATACGAAACCTTACGAAAAACAAAAGATCCTAGAATCACCCAGAGACATTCACTCAAAGCAGAAGGTCCTAGAATCACTATCATCATTACTTTGACGATTTGTGCAGGAGAAGTTATTTGTACTGTGGTGCTTGAAAGTTGCTTTACTGTCATAACCTGCTTATAATATGCTAATGAACGGATTTTACAAATATTAGTTCATTTAATTTCCAGGAGCAGGGCACCGTGCGCCGTGCAGCTTGCCTTATGTATCATCGCCTCAGGTCCCAGTTTGCTTTGCTATCGCTTCCCGCCTTTTATGCATGCATGCTTTTTGCCGCCAGCAGAACCTCGTTACCTTGTTTTGTTGTCGCTACCTCGCTGTTGCTTTATATGCATGCGTGGTGGCTTTTAGCTAGTGTTTTGCTGTCGCTGGGGTGCGCGCGGTCACTTTGTATGCACGTTAGCACGTGTGGTCTGCGGCCGCACGCATCCAGTTATTTTGCCGACGGTACGCCGCCGTGTACCGACGCGACGTGTGAAAAATGTTTTCGTGAAAAATGATTTAGTGCGACATCGGAGCAGGATAACATTCTCACTGGGAACGTACATGTTCCTGCAAAGTTATGTTTTTTGAAAACAGAGGGCTCGCTCGGGAATTTCTGGCATTTCGAGATATTATTTTGTAGAAAGAATTATTGTGCGAACATTTCAGGCACGACAGTTCCATATAGGTAAGGCTTAGGTTCACTGTTTGAGTGTTGGGTACACGTTTAGGGCTGTACGTTACGGCGACACAATAAAAACAGCGCGAGGACAGCGGCGGTGACAGAGACGAAGTGCGCCCGCGCGTGTGCATTCCGCCCAAAGCAATGTATTGCGACGATTAGCTCGGTGTACTTCGTCTTTATTGTACAGGGGCAGGTAATCCAGCTAAAAGAGCTGTCACTAGGTCTCCTATTATATTACCCATTCATATTATTATCGACTTTGTTTTAGATAGAGCATTAAGTGGGGCCCATTCGGAGGTTCAAGAGGGATACAACGTTAGGAGGGAGGTGGCTTTCAACATTCAAGCACCATGGCAGAGGCTTGTCTGAGCCGACCGAGACTGAAGGAACGGTTTGAGAGTTGAGAGTGATGTCTGTAGAAGAGTCTGTCATGCAGATCGGCTGCTGTACCGGGCTGAGTTGTCTTCCTTTTGAACAACGTCGTCCGGAGATATGTGAGAGTATTACTAGCAGTAGTAGATGTGAGAGTGTTACTAGCAGTAGCAGATGTGACAGTGTTACTAGCAGTAGTAGATGTGTGAGTGTTACTAGCAGTAGTAGATGTGTGAGTGTTACTAGCAGTAGCAGATGTGTGAGTGTTACTAGCAGTAGTAGATGTGTGTGTTACTAGCAGTAGCAGATGTGAGAGTGTTACTAGCAGTAGTAGATGTGAGAGTGTTACTAGCAGTAGTAGATGTGTGAGTGTTACTAGCAGTAGCAGATGTGTGAGTGTTACTAGCAGTAGTAGATGTGTGTGTTACTAGCAGTAGCAGATGTGAGAGTGTTACTAGCAGTAGTAGATGTGAGAGTGTTACTAGCAGTAGTAGATGTGAGAGTGTTACTAGCAGTAGTAGATGTGAGAGTGTTACTAGCAGTAGTAGATGTGACAGTGTTACTAGCAGTAAGTAGTAGATGTGAGAGTGTTACTAGCAGTAGTAGATGTGCGAGTGTTACTAGCAGTAGTAGATGTGACAGTGTTACTAGCAGTAGTAGATGTGAGAGTGTTACTAGCAGTAGTAGATGTGAGAGTGTTACTAGTAGTAGTAGATGTGAGAGTGTTACTAGCAGTAGTAGATGTGCGAGTGTTACTAGCAGTAGTAGATGTGAGAGTGTTACTAGCAGTAGTAGATGTGAGAGTGTTACTAGCAGTAGTAAATGTGAGAGTGTTACTAGCAGTAGTAGATGTGAGAGTGTTACTAGCAGTAGTAGATGTGAGAGTGTTACTAGTAGTAGTAGATGTGAGAGTGTTACTAGCAGTAGTAGATGTGCGAGTGTTACTAGCAGTAGTAGATGTGAGAGTGTTACTAGCAGTAGTAGATGTGAGAGTGTTACTAGCAGTAGTAAATGTGAGAGTGTTACTAGCAGTAGTAGATGTGAGAGTGTTACTAGCAGTAGTAGATGGCTTTACCTTTCAAAATCAATTAATCATTGTTTAAAGTTTCCTATCTAATAGACCACTTCCTCGAGCGATATAATTGCCCGGTGTGTAAGTGCCGTCCCTCGACAGTTCGGCGGTGCGCTACGCAACAAGTTGATGCGAGACTGAACTAATTAGTTCACGTCAATAGGATTCGGTAATTATCATACTTTATGTTACATTGGCCTCATTCATACAATAACATACAGGAACAGGTAAGCGAATGTTTAAATGTGGCTATTGTACCGAAGTAAAAACGGTATGGTACAGTAGGCCGCACGTCAGTGGTGACCAACGAGTATAAGCTAGCCTCTTATTATACTGAAACCCCCACTACGCCAAGCCAGCTCAAGGTCAAAGTGCCGCGCCGCCGACTGTCCGTAGTTTTAGACTTCCGTACCCGCGGGTGTACACCCACATAATTTGCTCAATGATTCAAATTAAATAGCTTTCATAACTGATAACACCGTTCACTCAACCGACTCTCTCTGCCTGTAGGGGACAGTACGACAGTGACAAAGAAAGTAGATTGGCTGATTGTGGGCTCGGAGCCGGGCGGTACGGAGCGGCGCGTTGCAGTGCGGCGCGGTGCGGTCGGCGCGGTGCGGGACGAGATCGATTCATTAAACATTTTAGCGGGTATCGGCTCATCAGAACTACTGAGAAATACTCCATTGTCATGCGGACGCCTTTGTTCCGCGCTCACGAAATTATTAAATCCACTCGGTATACACAGTACAGCAGTACCAGCAGTAGCTACAACAGAATGAGATCAACTCAATTATTCCGTCGAGTAAAAACTCGTCGCCGAAGTTATAGCGCGAGTATATTTGCCTAAAGCCTTAACCCTTAACAACCCACAAGTGTCTCGCGGACACAATTTTTTGTTCATTTACTCATAAAAAGTTAAGTATTTATTTCTACGAAAAACCACTTTATCTATTCTATCTGCAAGGTTTCAAGATTCTAAATCTCTAATAATAATGTTTATAACATGAATCGTATAGCATTTATTAACAATAAACTAAAATAGTAACTTATCGACCCACAAGTGTCCGATTACACATTAGGAAACTCTTTGTTGCACTCGAGTATGAAGGTAGCTGTTTGTTTACATTCTAATCAGAATTATAACAGCAAAACTAGCTACCCACTATATGGCATATCATAATATTTCTTGGAAAAGAAGGAAGTAACAGAGCGGAACATTTGGCGTACAATGTTGTCAACCAGTTATGTGAACCATATTTTCGAACAAACAGAAACATTACTTTCGACAATTATTGTACGAGCATTGAAGTTGCTAAAACCTTGGCTGAAAATGGACTTACAATAGTTGGAACAATGAGAAAAAATAAAACTTGTATTCCTTCAAATTTTCAACCTCACAGAAACCGTGACGTGGAATCAAATGTCTTCGGTTTTTCAAAAAATATGACGTTGGTGTCTTATGTGCCAAAAAAGAACCGTGCTGTTATTTTGTTGTCTACGATGCACCATAGTAATGAAGTAAATGTGAGCAAGAACAAATCTGAAATAAATTTGTATTACAACTCCACCAAGGGGGGTGTTGACACGCTTGATCAGATGGTCCATGAGTACACAGTTCGACGTAAAACAAACAGATGCCCTGTTGCATTTTTCCAAAATATTATAGATGTGGTTGGCATCGCATCGCTAATTATACGTATATGTAAAAAATTATATCCTACTTGGAACCAACGGAAGAAGTGTGTACCAAGGAAAGTATTTTTGCGTGAGGTTGTAACTGAGTTAGCTACACCGCACATAAGGAGACGTAACAGGTAGGGCCTGACAAGTTATCATTTAGCAGCTATTGAAGATGTAGTAGGATTCAATCAAGAAGCAGCTCAATCTTCTGAACCTGCTACAAAAAAAAAACGCTGTCACATTTTTCCTGCAAAAATATCCACAATATCTAAACAGTGCTGCGATAAATGCAACCGTAATGTATGGCTCTGAACACTCAGTAAAAAAAATAATTTGTAATGTTTGTAAATAAATAAGTATATAATTTTTAAAAGTTATATGTAAGTAAATAAATACATATAAATGTTTAAAACCATTAAAGTATAATTATGGTACGCCTCGATTTTTTCCCCAGAAGTACTCTAAGCTTCATACATGGTGTCCGTTGGACACTTCTGGTCAGTTACGTTTGAAAAGCTTACTGGGTTGTTAAGGGTTAATATTACTAGTACCTACGGAATTCGTACGAAATACGTTCCATTTGGAGAGTATGAGGATTACGCGAAAGGCGCATTCGGTAAAATTGAAACGAGATTGCATGTAAATGTGCGCGAGGGGGCGCTGGCGTGCGCTAGTGACGGCACCGAGCCACCAGCAGAAGGGAATTGCAATCGAGCAACACATTCGTTTCGTGATCCTTTCTTGTCATAATCTTTGATATCGTGTGCTAACACGATAGAGGCACTGTAACCCGTGTCTGTTCGCTCGTTCACAACACACTGCCGGCACGGCAATATTATCCATATATTACCGTGCTGCCGGCCTGGTTAACTTAATACCCCTCGCGCTGGTTAATTTAAAACGATTGGTGCGCGAATGTGTGTGTTTGTTTGAATTTTTTCATGTATACCGTAAACGGTCGAATGATTTAGGAAAATAGGTTTATATTCAACTTTGTGAGCAAATCTATTGAAAATCCTATGTAGCACGCATATTGGATTTTCCAACCCATTCTATTTAGTTTTTAGCGTGCGTCTAGCCCGGAGGCGCATTTGAAAAACATTTGTTCCAGCTCGGCGTATACAATTGTATTTTCCAAGTAAAGATGAAACGTTCGGGACTTAAAGCGACTGTTGTTATAAAAATTCAAATGAGAGTAGAGGCGCCTCATGAAAGTGACATTAGACTTGGCGTTCAGATTAACGGAATAAAAAGTTTATTTTATTTCTCGTTCTTTATTCTTGGGCATTTTTATTTGTTTGAAAGATTTTAGGGACCTGTTTCGTTACCTGGCCTTTGACAGTAACTACTATATCTTGAAAGTAGTTATGATGAGCGGTTTCTTTTGTAAAACAAAAAAAAAAGAAAGAATAAAAAAACGTAATAAAAATTCTAACGTATTTTTGTCTATACGAACAATGTACTCAATGTTACAAAATTATTACTCTGCGCAACCGTCGACTGGTACAAGATCTCATGTTCTTTTTCAAACTGGTTAATAATAAATTGGACATTACCCACTTATTCTGCACTAAAGCATCCAAAACAAATATAGGAGTAAACTCACCTCCCAACAGGCTCAGCCGAGAGATGAATTCTTATATAAAATCCACTCCAGATGTTGACATATATCATGACTCCGTAAATATCTTTAAAACCCAAATTTCAAGGTCCCAAAGCACGCAACCCACACGACTTCTTGCAACCTCTGTAACTTATTTCTTGTGTCATTTTATATTTCTGTTTATAATATATATAATAATAATAATTTAAATGCATCAAGTTTTACATTTTACATTAAATACATGGTAGTACACATTATAGTTTAAAGTAAATTATACAATAGTGTAGCGACACCAGCACCCTTGCTAAGTTGCCAAGACAACTTGTGTTAAAGATGCTGGGCCCGACCCTTTATTGGATGTTTCTTTATCGCATTTAGGTTCATACATGCCCATTTGTAATTATACAACTGGTTCATTATATGGCATAGGTAAACGGACAAATAAACTATTTAGGAAAGGAAATAAAACAAAACGAAAAATTTTATGAGTGGAGTAGTGTAGTGTGTGTAGGGGTGTGTGAGGGTGTGTGTGTGTGTGTGTGAGCGATATAGTTTGTTACCACTTAATTTTCGTTTTTTATCTTAGGTCATCAGTTATCACTGTATTTGAGAATATTAGTTCACCTGTTATTGGCAATTGTATAAGCCCATGACCGTTATCTACTGTTATTTTATATTTTGTATACATCACTGTTGGTGCACTTTTATAAATAAATACATTTTTATGGACGAATATTATTAGCAATCTTATGCATTATTCCCGGAATTTAAATAACAATCAAGTAGGGAACTATAAATAAACTGAAGAAGCATCTTTTGATAACGTAGTTTGTGAGCAGGACCCATCCTATTACCAGCCGGCGGCAGTAGCGGCACTCAGAGAACCTCTCGCTCGCACAGTTTGAATTGTAAGCACACCGCGCTAGTTGAAACTAACTGGCCACCCTATTTCCATCAGATAAGTGAGATTAGCGGCGGTCGGTGTTGTCCGTAGTCGTGCCGAGTCGTCCGGGGCCGTGCGGCGACTCGGCACGACTACGGACGATAGTTTGTCTTTGATCACCACTATTACTGATAGTTTGTCTTTGATGGATACGCACCCGGTTAGCTCTGCTCGTACCTACAGCCCTCTCACTTACACACAATACTCTGTAAAACCTTGTTGAGCAGAGTATGTTTTTGTTTTATAATGAGACTATCACAAGTATGATTGGCACAGACTAGACACGAAGCACTACAGAGTAGAACTTTTTCTAAAACCACCGAGTTTTAGAAAAAGTTCTACTCTGTAGTGCTTTTGTTGAGCTAATTCCCGGCCGCTACCACAAGGTAACACTCAGATACATTACCTACATAGACACCGCTCTCGCAGTGGCGCATGGCGTCGCGGCGCCAGTGTAGTGGCTTTCTGTATGACTGCCGGGAACACGCGAGCGAGCAAATATCTTCGAGATATCACCTGTAAATGTTCGCTGCGAAACGCTGCAATATCAAACGTAATTAAAATTGATGCTTTATTGAGTAAGATACACCTATAAAAGTTTTCAATTCCGATGGCGGGTAAAACGTGGTTAGGATAATGTGTTATTGGCCATTTTTCTTGTAAGTAGTCTGTTGAACACGAAGAGACACGTTGTGCAAGAGGCGCGTGTGATGAGAGCTCATACGATTAAAGTTTTGTGCCAGAACTTCATAGCTCCAATTTATTGGTGATAGTGATTAATAAAGTTTGAATAAAAATAGAGACCCACCGCTGTTGTACTTATGCATTTTAACATTTATTAATACGTCTTGCATGCACCGATGCACTTATCATGCACCGATGCACTTATCATGCACCGATGCACTTATCATGCACCGATGCACTTATCATGCACCGATGCACTTATCATGCACCGATGCACTTATCCAGTAAACAAATAACAATATCACCTTGTTTTACATATTCCATATAAAGTTCCCAAATTGTAATGCATTTCATAGTGATTGTATGTGACAGCACTTTGCAGAACACGAAGTTGTTTAACAAACGACGCTGTTCGTGTGAATACAATCAGTAACCGACGCAACTCTGCGTGCCTCCGGTAATAATTACCAACTACACGTGCAGCTGGCACATGCGGTGTTGAGCCTTATTGCTCGTGGAATAGTGACGATGATTTGTGCACGTGCTTGTGGTTGTAATAGGCACCGGAGGTACTAATTAGCCGAAGTTGTGAGCGCCTGCAAATCGAGTGCAGTCGCAACACCGCGCCACACCGCGCCACGCTGCGCGTCACCGCACAGACACGCACAGAAGACTCACACACTACCGAGCACCATCATTATTTCATCATTTTTCTTACCTATTGCAGTACCGCAGAATATTATCTAGTGATTGAGCCAGTGAGATCTTGTTTTGATTACTGTGCTGCCCTTTACCATAAAATCGTAGTCGTATTTATTTACGGTTCCGTGATTGGTCATAGGGTAATCTCACAATCTGCAACATGATGTAGGTAGTTTAGTTTCAAGTAGTATTTGAAGTGCACCTTCGGACCATACCTACTCTACGGCTGAGTTATCCGCTCAGTCGCTCATTTCGTAATTGAAAATGATACCAGTTTGGTGATTGTTGGTGTTTGTAAAAACAACTGTAATTTGGGCTGCTTTCGGAAGTCGGCAGTGGTGTCGACGTGAGATGTCGCCTGCTTGACATGAGTGACACAAGTTTTACTTACCTACATATAAGACATTTCGTGCTCCTTTAAAGGAAGAAACAAATTTAACGAAGGCCCCATTGAGGAAAACTAACTAAAATATTGTAAACAGTTTTTCAACATTCTTACCAACGAAGTGGCTCTTATTGCACCGCTTTAAGGTTCACAATGCAGTGTTTCTATCACGTGTGAGTTTTACTTGGCATTCCCGCTCTAGTGCTGTCAGAAATATACCTACGCCACAGAATAATAAATTAAGATGGGCGTGCCTCAAGGGTCAATTTTTGGCCCTTTCCTATTTCTAGTGTACCTATATATTAACGACCTCCCTTACATGATGGCTAACCTATCGGATATAATGTTATTCGCTGATGAATTATTTTTTAAATATATACAAAAGATACGGATGTCTTACATGTCAACGATAGTCTGGCTGTTCATTTGAAATGGTTTGCAGCTAATAATGCGAACAAAACTAAATCTCTTAAGTTCTCATTACTCAAGCTTTGTTTACCTCAAGTGGGTCTAAATTTAAAATTTGGTGGCCAGAAATTAGATGCTATTACGGAAAGTGTATTCCTGGGAATTACTTTAGATTCAAAATTACAATGGGGTGCGCACATTAGAGATCTTTCAGGTAGATTAAGTTCAGCTGCATATGCAGTAAGCAAAATAAGGCAGTTGTCAGATATAGCCACAGGCCAGCTAGGTTAGTATATTTTGCTTATTTCCACTGGTTACCGGTTAGTAAAATTTTTTTAATAAATTATTGGCGAACAAATAGACTAGATTATAGTAAAGTAAATATGCAAAAATTCAAAAATTATATATTTTTTTTTTCTTTTTCTGAAATCTATAATACAGGGTGGGCCAAAAGAAATCACCCTATTGCTCTATGCTCTTATTTTTGCAAATGGCGGCCAATGTCAAATCTGTTTTTACATTTGTGGACTAGACAGATGTAGAATACAAGTGAACAAGCCATGGAGCGATACACTCCCCAAGAACGCGGAATAATCGTGTCTATTTTTTTGCGTAACAATTCGTCTGTCGTGTTGGCGCAGCGCGAATTCCGTCGCCGATTCCCCGGTCGTCCGACACCGACTGCGCAAACACTGCGCTGTTTGGCCACCAACCTTGAAGAGTATGGGACCACACGAGACGTTGCCAAGAGTGGCCGGCCCCGGAGCGCCCGTTCTGCCGAGAATATCGCCGCTGTTGCCGAGGATGTCGAGCTGTCGCCGGAAACATCGACCAGACGCCGTGCCTCGCAATTAACCATCAGCCGGTCGTCCCTAAGGCCAATTTTGGTAAAAGACCTGTGCATGTTCCCGTACAAAGTCCAGTACATCAGCTTGCTGCCTGTCGACCGCCAAACGCGTGTAACCTACGCCCAAACCATTCTCAATCTCGAGGACGAAGTGGACGATTTTTCGATCAAAATCATAATGAGCGATCCACCTCAGCGGGTACGTTAACAAGCAAAACTATCGCTTCTGGGGCGCCGAAAATACACGAGTGATGCACGAGGAGCCATTACACCCGCTCAAAGTGACTGCATGGTGCGCTGTTCACGCTGGAGGAGTCATCAGGCCATTTTTTTTTCGAGAACGCCGCTGGTCATACGGTAACAGTGGATGGTGCGCGCTATAGGGTCATGTTAACCGAGTTTTTTCTGCCGCAATTGGACGAATTAGGACTGGAGGACATGTGGTTCCAACAGGACGGAGCAACGGCACACACTGCGCGAGCCACAACCGATATTCTGAAGGCGGCGTTCCCGGGTCGCCTCATCTCTCGTTTTGGCGATTTGCACTGGCCCGCAAGATCGCCCGATTTAACCGTTGCAGACTTTTTTTTGTGGGGTTTTTTGAAGTCCCGTGTTTACGTGAACAAGCCCGAGACCCTGGAAGCCCTCAAGGACAACATTCGACACGAGTGCGAGAATCTGTCGCCCGAAGTTCTCGCCGAAGTGATGAAACATGCCATAAAACGAGCCCGTATGGCAACCAATTGTGACGGCGCCCATTTGGCCGATATCATCTTCTCGACTTGACCAATAAAATTCTAAAGGTTCAAATAAACATAATCAAAAAACAGAATCGAAGTTTTTCATTTAGAAAAAAAATGAGAGCCAAACAACATCGGATGACTTCTTTTGGCCCACCTTGTACAAATAATCCAAACACAGCATACAGTGCATTTTTTTAATCTTTCGTGATGCTGTATAACTTATGCTTTCCTTTCCAAAACGTTACAATAAGAACCAAAGTAAAACCTAGGTGGGTGATACCCACCTAAAAAAAAAGAGAGAGCTTATGTTGAACTATAGGTTAAATCGTAATGAAGTAAATAAAACTAAATTTAAAAAAAATACTCTAAAATTAATTTAACGCAACGGGCACAAAATAATCACAAAATAAAATCATCTTCTAATAAATCTAAAGCCACATGGGCGATCATAAATAAATCTAAACTGAATTTACCAAAGGATAATATCACTTCCAAAAAAAAAATAGAAACAAATCACAAAATTATAACCAAGCCATACGAACTTGCGAATGCCTTTAACAATTTCTTTATAGAAAAGATAGAACCAATACCAGACGCTGGTATGAATGTAACTGTAAATATTCCTAAGTCGAGTCAATCTATGTTCATGGCACCAAGTACTCCATATGACATACTTCAAATTAGAAAATCGCTTAAATATACTACAAGTGTTGGATATGATGGGATCTCTACTAAAGTCCTTAAGTATATCGCTTATTATATCTGTGACCACCTAAGCCATATTATTAACATGTGTATTACCACTGGCTATCCTAATACCCGGAAAGTCTCAAAACTTTTATCATTAAACCCATCTTCAAAAAAGACAACCAGCGGAATATGAACTGTTACAGACCAATTGCACTTATTCCTATAATTTCGATTTTTTTTTAAAAGTACATATATAATTAAATTTATGAATATCTGGAAAAAAATAATATTCTTTCGGAAAAGCAGAAAGGTTTTCGCAAAAATAAAACGATAAACATGGCTGTTTTTGATTTTATAAATAACGTGATGGGTAGTGTGGATAAAAGGACGCCGGTATGTACCATTTACTGTGACATGACCCAGGCTTTCGATTATGTTAATCATGACATTCTCCTTCATAAACTAGAAGCTTATGGCATTAGAGGCAATATATTAAATCTCATAGAATCATATCTAAAAGACCGTAAACAGTATACAGAAATATCTAAAGTGAACAATAATAGCAAAAAAGAAGAAACTTATTCATCTAAAACGTATAGTTAAATATGGAGTCCCACAAGGGAGCGTATTGAGTCCTTTATTGTTCATAATCTATATAAATGACTTGCCACTGGTAACTAAATATCCAGTATCACTTTTTGCTGATGACAGTACAGTCACTATTGATTATATAAATAAAGATACGTATGAACCGGAAATTAATAATACAATCAATTCAATAATTAACTGGTTAGATAACAATAATTTAAAGATCAACCTAGAGAAAACAAAAATTATGTTCTTCAGTCAACGCTTAGAAGCACCAAATGTTAATGTTCAATACAAATCAACCGTTATTAAAAAGGTGGATACAGCAAAATTTTTGGGCCTAATCATTGACAATCGTCTGAACTGGAGGGCACACACAGAGGAATTAAATAAAAAAATATGTTCTTCTGCCTATGCTCTCTATAAATTAAAACCTATCATAAGTACCAATGCCCTTATAACTGCCTACCATGGTATAGTCGGCTCGATATTGAGGTTTGGAGTTTTATTTTGGGGAAACTGTACAAATAGAGAAATTATTTTTAGGTCACAAAAAAGATGTATTAGGGCTATGTTTGGTTTGAAAATAATTGACAATTGCAAACAGTGGCGCCGATTCCCATGTTCACAATCTAAATTAAATTTAAGTTCAGTGCATCTTTTTCTTTCCATTTCATTAAGAAAAGGACAGAAGATAAATATTAGTTTAGTCCTGTCAAATTAGTCAGCGCCTGACGTTTTAGTAGCCATGTTTTTAATCACGTCTAATTTGTCTATGGAGTATCTTAATTTGACAGGACTAAAGTTATATTTATCTTCCGTCCTATTCTTAATGAAATAGAAAGAAAAAGATGCACGGAACTTAAATTTAGTTTAGTTTGAGAACAAGGGAATCGGCGCCAGTATTTTATAAAGTATAAAATTTTAAGTCTGCCGTCCTTATTTGTATATGAAATAGCAAATTTTGTACAAACCAATCCCAACCTATTCAAGAAACTATCAGACGTATCTATTCGTAATCGACGGGATAATAATAAATTATGTGTACCAAGGTCAACCACGGCATTGATGCGAAAAAGTATTTTTTGTTTAGCGCCAATCATATATAATAAAATCCCAAAACCAATTAGACAAATGCCTACTGCTCTATTTAAAATACATTTTAAAAAATATCTTGTAAATAATTGCTTTTATACCTAGGATTTCTTAAATGAACGCAATTAATTAATAGTATTTTTCTGCAATTACGACATTTTTACAATTTGAATCTGAAATCTCTAAAACCTAATATCTAAATTTTCTTCATTTAGTAGTGTTACGATGAAAAAAAAAATTGTTTTGTTGTTTAGACTCAAATCTTTTGTGGTTATTTTAAACCAAATATGTTGTTTTTGTACGCCATTAATGGCAAAACATGCAGATCTAACCATTATTATAAGACCTTGCACATGTTATGATGTATACTCGTGTTTTACAATAAAAATATATTCTATTCTATTCTATCCACAATATTATGTCTTATGGTTTTCGGCTGTGGGGACCGGCAGCTGACGTAGATTCAATTTTCATTTTACAAAAGAGGGCAATCCGCGCAATCTATAAAATGGGTCCTCGCGAGTCTCTTAGAAAAAAATTCAAAGAAATTGATATACTAACTCTGCCTTCTCTTTAAATTTTAGAAAGTATTTTGTATGTTCGCAAAAACTTAGGTCTTTTCAAAATAAGAAGCGATTTCCATAATACAAATACACGTAGCAAAAATGAAATTGTGATACCTACCTGATTAACTAAAAGTACCAAGTCATTTCTTATAGACAGCATCCGCTTTTATAACAAGTTGCCAATCGGTTAACGAACTTAGCGATGGAAAGTTTAAAACCCTTATCAAACGTGTCTTTATCAAAACAGCATATTATAAGATTAAAGACTACGTTGAAGACAAGGTACTTAGTTTGACAATAATTCCTTCTGCACACGAGGCTTTCCTGGCACCTCATTAACGGCATAACTAAGTAAATGTCTATTAACTGCTTTCAAATTACGATGTTTATTTATTTTTTACAGTGTAATGTGAACTCTTTATTAGTGGTTGTAATGGCAGTCATGTCAATTGGTTTTAATAGGTTTTTATATTTTATCTATCCTTTTGATAGATTTTTCTATATTTTGTAAATGTGAGGACTTTGTAGGCCTTGTAAACTTTATATCTGTAGACCATTTTTTATTTTATCAAATACCTGGTACAGTCGCTTGGCAGCATTATCTGACCCACCCTAAAAACAAACGAATTTGGACCCTCTGCCTGTAACATTAAGGTTTATTCAATTTATATGAGCTTATCAGACGGCGCTCGTGCAACATTGTCGGAGCCACCGGCATTATAGAAATATCATTTTGTTAAGCTATTTTAATCATTATCCCGTTGACATTAAAGTTGAAAAGCTTTTAAGTCACACTACATAATTAGAACCCAATCTTTAATTTCGCATATTCCCTACAAGTTCTTGTGGCTTAGCGGTTTGATGCTGGATTGGCGACGAACAACATGTGGGTTCGAAAACACAGTCCACCTATTATGAGTTTCTTTTTTAATTTGTTTTCATTTCTACAATATTGCCTGCATTATTAAAGAACGACCAATATGATTTACGCCTAATAACTTATCTTGTAAACAGGTGGGTAAATTAAAAAACTTTAAGTTCACAGAATTTATGTTTACCAAGAATGGTTGGATACGAAGTAAAACATATATTTGCTTCGTGAGGTAGATAATAAATTCATTTATGTGACAAAAGTTAAACTACCTAATAGCAGTAACTGCGCACACACATTTGTAAATCGTTTCACATAACTCGTTAAGTATTTTTAAGCAATTTGGTGTAAAAAAGCATCATGTCGCAACTTAATGACTACACCGAACAAAAAATCATATTTTTACATGAGCAGAATGTTGGAATTAGAGAGATTGGTCGTCGACTTAATATATAGCAGTAAGTGTTTTTATACCTATTTTATTTTATTGATTGTGATTAATGAACTCGTAGTTGGCTATTTTACCACTACATTCACTCCTTACAAGTTACATACACGGTTCCAAAAATGTTTTTTTTTTTTGTTTTAGAGAAATACGGTCAGACTATGGCTAAAACGTTATGGAGACAATGGAGATATTCAGCGTATTCGTCCAGGAGCAAAAGCCATTAAGTATAGTCCCGTATTCGAACGCCACCGGGCCCGGCCCCGGGGCCGGTTTCAAGCCCTGTTGAAAATCAATTTTTGCCCATTCGTGTAACCGCAATAAACCACAATATTTCAGAGGAAACAGTGAGAAGGCATTTATACGCTGCTGAGATAAGGAATTATAAACCAGCACAGAAAATTGCATTGACACCTGCTCATCGCGAAGAAAGGGTTCGTTTTGCCCAGGAATATTTAAATGGCAAAGATTTGTGTTGGAATATGGTGCGCGGTATGCGTAGCCGCTTACAGCAAGTTATAGCAGGGGACTACTAATTATGTAATCTAGTAGGTATTTTTAAACACACCATGTAAGTAAATGCTCAATGGATTGATTGTTAAACCATTAAAATGTTGCAGATTATGTGGTGATGTTATTGTTATAAATAGATTTTTTCTATTTAAATATCATGTTTATTCACTACATATAGGCAGCTATAAATCTGTAAAGCATTTCACAGATGAATTCATTTTCTCGATAACAAACTTTTAAGCATAAGCACGCCTTTTTTAATGTTTATAAATGGTTAGATTTGATTATGGCATACTAATATAAAATGTCTATTAATTTGAATATATATGAGCATTTACTTACTTTATCTTACCTAAGTGTTTTAATGAAATAATAAACATTTTAAACTTGCAATTGTTTACTTTTATTCCTATACAACCTACCCGTTTAAAAAGACAAGACCCTACGTCGTCCATTAAAGAAATGTTTTTTACATTTCTTTAGTGTAATAAAATAATTAAAAAAAAAAACAGCTGAGCAAAAAGATATATTTAGGTTAAACTTGGTTTCGAACTTAGACAACGATGAACACCGCACTACCCCTTATTGACCACAAGACCAACTCAACTCTTATAAGCTACATTGAAATTTGATCTTAGTTGTAATACTAGACGCATATTCTAAAGAATTTGAACCATATAGTATACTTGATAAAGTTTATTCTTGCACAGCACAAGCAGCTAACCTTCTCCTGGTGCAAATAGATTATTTTGTATTTTAAATAATCACTCCATTGAGACATGATAATAAAAAAACGACCTATAAAATAGAAAATAAAAAATTGTAAAGAGACGTTGTTTTTGCAATTTAGTAAGGCAAGGTAAAACATGTTTGCGCGTAGTCACTGCATACCCTTAGTTGCTTTTGAATACCAGTTTTATAATGAATACGAATATTTATTTTTCAACTACCCACTTATTACAAGTTATGCGAAAATATTACCATTTTAGAAAGTTTATGTTTGAAGATTATCCGTCTATAGTTCTTTACAATAATACATGAAATAGTTTTGGAATACATTCTAAATTAAAAGCAAAACAATATCTTC
Source organism: Apamea monoglypha (assembly GCA_911387795.2). Lineage (NCBI taxonomy): Eukaryota > Metazoa > Arthropoda > Insecta > Lepidoptera > Noctuidae > Apamea > Apamea monoglypha. The sequence goes on from OU426922.1 coordinate 20,727,142, forward strand.
GTCACAGGATTTGATCTCGCAACTTGTTCATCTCAGTCTTATACACAGACCACGAGACCAGGATTACTTGAACACAACCCTTAAAATAAGCTATTACACTAATTATATTATAACAAGTAGTTGTAACATATAACCTAATGGTAACGTTATAAAGATCAAATTTGCATGTCTGTGTTATTATTGTAATTCTTGGTTGAGTCTTCGTGCACTTGTCTGATAAGCTGATATAAATTGAATAAACCTTAATGTTACAGGCAGAGGGTCCAAATTCGTTTGTTTTTAGGGTGGGTCAGATAATGTTGCCAAGCGACTGTACTTGTTGACAGCCTACACTGTCCTCCCATACCTACTGTAATTTGAAAACATTGTAAGAGCCAATTATTTTTAAAAGAGTAACCGTGGAGTTTATTGCCGGCTCTTCTCCATAGGAAACGACCAATTGGAACCGTGCACCTAGCTTCTGACGTTTCATAAGTGCCCGTTGGTTTATGTGAATTTAAGTATTTTTATTTTGAAAAGTAACTAATAGTACTGCTACGCTTATTTTTATAATGTCAGCCGAAGTGCTTCATGCTTATTTATGGCTAAAAATGTGTGAATAAGTATATTAACGACTTTCTTGAATTTAAAGCATTTTAATTCGCAGGAGGCCGGGAGCCGGAGTTGGTCATGAATGATACGTTGTTAGGTATTATGTTACGATTACTTTCATTCTGAATACCGTACAGGCGGGTGCCGCGAAATTATATCATGTGATTTCGTTAAGTATCGCATTTTCGCCTCAATTGCAATGACAAACTTTGCCCATTAGTATCAAAATGGAAAATCACATATTTTCTTGGTAAAAGAAAAAACATTTTCATACACTACATAAACTGTGGCTAAAATGTGGTCTTTATTATTTATTTCCTAGAACCTAGACATAATACATACAATTACACAGATACGCACTACAAGCTACACGAACCGCCTGTGAATGCGAGTGCCCGTTCTTCTCCATAGGTACCTACTACGCTTTGGAATGGGCAACTAGCTTCATTTTTCTGACTGACCGACCCCTTGACAATTCAAAAGTGCCTGTAATTGGTTTAATTGAAATAAATACTTTGAGATTGAGTTTTGAGTTTGAGTGTACCTATTACAGTTACAAATATGACAATGTTACAAAAGCGCCCCATTAAGTTGGTTTCCACATTGGCGCACCACTGTGTACAGGCGTAGGCCATTACCGAGATACTCGTGTGCACATAAATATCTATTACATGAAGTCATTCCACCGCCGCACGACATTTGTATGCAAGCGTCGTGCGCACACAAGTACCGCGAGTACCACTAGTACCACGAGTACGTCGGGCTACCCACCGGTCCTCGGGTAATTTGGTTGCAGCCATTATATAGCGTGTGTTGTCCCTTTTTACGTATGTGGGGCGGCGGACGGTATTAATTCCAACTGTTTTAGCGCCAAAGTTGGAGATAGCATGTAATTGTATTTATTCATAAATTCAGTTTTGTAGCACTGTGTGTGTGTATTATTTATATTAGTGTTGTACCACTTGTACCCGCAGGGCCACACGTGTCGTAACTACGATCTGCTAAATTCTGGTCAACTTTAATTTACCACAGCTCGCTTAATCTTCAAACTGTGTGTTCTCACGTGTCAGTGTGTGGCCCTGTTCTATTGATAACGGAAAGGAGTTTTAACTTGAAAACCCAATTAACCGTGGGCCCGGTTGAACCCTTGCGTTTGATCTCGCCCGGTCCAGTCTGGCCGGCGGCGCGCGCCCGGCCTTAGACGCCTCAATGTCTTGAATTACTTATTAGAGAGAATGACCGAGCTAAATTATTTATTAACACATTACTTCGCGAGGGTGTTGAAGAGGCGATATAAACATTAGGGGATTAAGTAGTAGCATATTACATGATCTGTACAATTCTGAAATTCTTAGATCAGCTGAAGTGGAAAAATGTCAATTACCTAAAAAAATGTCAATATTTTCCCACTTCAGCTGTATTGCCACATTATGATTTAAAATGATAGTTTTACATGTCTGAACTGTACATTACAGCGTTTTTATTAACCTAGTGGACAGAAAGTGCAAAGCCGTTGTGTCTGTAACCATCGAAACTCTTGTTCTTTCATGAAATGCAAATACGTTTGAAGTGTCTCGTCGGCATCCCTAATGCAAGCGCCGGACGGCGGACAGACGTGTCGTGTTACGGCCGCATTACAATTAGCGAGCGAGCCCAACGAGGACAGACGATGTCTCCACCTGCGAATATCCTCGTATCTTCCGCTACGGAGGTACAAGTGTATTCTTTTATTGGCAGTTTGTCACTTCATTAACCAAGTAAGTTGGTTTTAGTACTTTCTGTGACCCGTACTTATGTCCGGTAACACGTGGCATGTAATGTATAGGTAATAATACGGACGTATTCCTGCTTCGTGGTCTGGGTTGTCTGTGCGGAGACGTAACTATGCGGGGCTATGTGCGACCTGCTGCGGTACACAGCTATGTATGTGATTGACACGGACTTAAACAGAATATTTCATTTGGCGGGCAACTCGTTTATAGGCGTACACAATTTTTTTTTGTAGAATTGTAAATTGATCGCCAGTATGGGCCGCGGGCGAATTGTACGGGCTTATTGTTACAACTAGACAAAATCAAACTGGTTGCTAATTAAATTGTATCATTTTTATGACATTGATTCTACATTCTGTGAATTCTTTACCACATTTCACACATTAAATTAATATTTGTTAATTTTTTTGGAAAATCATCTTCTTTTACAATATTTGTAAATATGTGAGCACCATATACCTATCATATAATTAATTTACCTGTCATTACTTTATTTTTAATTCTTTTTACCTATTGTGGTATACTAATTTTATTCTAGGTGCTTCTTCACACATCTTCTTTATGTCGCAGATGGATTGTAGAATCCGCTGTTTTACAAAACAGCCGTTATGTAAAACATTTCAAAAACGTACAGCGGTTTTCCATAGTTACTGAACTTGAACACGCAGAATTGCATAAACGTTTTGCACTTATGATGGTCATCGATTAGCGGTTTTGTAAAACAGCGTGAAACAAAACGTTAGATTGTAGATTTTAGTTCTAAATTTTGTCGCTCGTAGTTCTGTGTGTCGTAACAACAATAATGGCGTCCGAAACAGAAATAAATAAAACTAGTAAAAAATATCTTAACTCAAGTGGAAACTGATTTTAAGGACAATATTAATTAAAATTTATTGAGTTTTATGAAAGACGCTCATTGTCACTGAAAATAAACCATTCTGCATTACGTCTAAACGTCGGTAGCAGTTTTGTAAAACTTAGCGCAATGACAATCCAGCTGAAAGTTGTTCAGTTGTTTACATAACGGAGCTGTTTTGTATATCAACTAGCGGTTTTGTAAAACACTGGATTCTACAATCCATCTGCGACATATACAGGGTGGCAGGGACATCGACGTACAACCGCTTACCATGGATTCAGTACACGACTCTGGACCCCCCAGAGTTAAAATTTTTCGTCGGCTTTTTCTTCATTTTTACATTTGTTTCTGCATTTTTTTTACTGTAAACTGTATAAAATCCTCATTTCTATCTAACCCAATGAGATTTTTAATTAAAAAATAGTAAATTCACTTGTTTCACTTAAAACAGCAATGTAAATAAAACTCGAAACTTCGAAAGGGCAGCGCGCGGTATCGCGCTAGGTAGCGGGCGCCATCCACGGAGCATTTTGATCGCGTTGTTTGCAATACATTGCGCACTCAAAAATGTCAATTTTTTTAACCAGTCATTTCCGAGATGAATGACTTTCGTAATTTTATTTATGGCATCAAACGTAACCTGTTCACGAAGTCTGCGCGTCGGTGTCCGTGCCACTCTGTATATATAAGGTATGTATGTCTCTCGTTAACATCAGGTATACTTTAATGACTGTGGGCGTACTGTGGGTAGTGTTAGTTATAGCGCAATAGAAGAACGGTTGGCAGTTCAAATCAGATTATAATTTACGAACAAGTTAGTCACACTAGCGAATCACACACTGTAGGTACACAACTCAACGATACGGAACGCGAGACAGTTTCTAAGCACATGTGGTCCGTTTGACGTTCGATGATCAAGAGAGCTCTGCTCCACACCGCTCTTGTAGCTCCCGTCCACCCCCACGAACTCAGGCTAGACTCTGTCTAGCGCCACCAGATAGCGCTGGCGATCCGAATAGTCAAACGAATATACTCCGATATATAAGATGTTAAAAAATTAACTTTAAGAACTTCGTGTACTTACTCTGTATCAAAAAACTAATATGTATATACAAAAAAAAAAAAAAATTCGAACGTTTATCTTTTTTCATATAAAAATAATCATTTAGTATGTAAAACATTTTTATGTGCGCTCTACGCAAAGCTGCGCTTACGGCTCGGCGCTCTAGCACCGCGCGGCGCGCTTCCCCTACCCGCGGCTCCCACCAACCCTTCCCGCCCACTTTAGTCGTCCGATATCTGTCGCGCGTTAAGGGTGTGCTGTCGTGTGTCTTCTCGCTACATCCGCGCGATCGCGCAGTTTCGTATAAACAATGCCGTTAACTTATTCTTATCGGGAGTATTTAGATATGATAGTGTGTTATGTCATGACCGGTGAGAGTTTAGCCGCAGCACGTAACCGATACCGTGAACTTTATGGTGACCAACGACGAGTGCCTGCTGTCCAAACTATCCTGGGGGTCTACCAGCGCTTATTAGACTATGGCCAGTTTCGTCCTCGTCAAGCAGATGCTGGTAGGCCACGGCTCGCCGGTGACATTGAAGATCGAGTGTTGGACTATTTCAACGACAATCCACACGCGAGCACACGTGACGCAGGGCGGGACTTAGGAATAAGTCACGTTACTGCCTGGAATGTGCTGCATGAAGAAGGCCAACATCCGTACCACTTTTTAAGAGTACAGGAACTAATACCCACAGATTACGAACCACGGCTAAGATTATGTAGGTGGTTGGTGGAAGAACCTGGTGGCAAAATTTTATGGATGGACGAGTCCACTTTTAGTAGAGTGGGCTTATTCAATATCCACAATGCTCACTGATGGTCGTACGAAAACCCGCGAGCTGTGGTCCCTGACCATTTTTAGCACCGGTTCTCAGTGAACGTGTGGGCTAGAATCATAGGACAGACGGTACTTTCTTAGAAAGCCTTAACGGCGAAACATATCTGCAGTTGCTCGAGTCTGTGCAAGAGATGCTGGAAAATGTTTCTGTTGCCGAAATAAGGGACCACTTCTTCCAGCAAGATGTAGCGCCTGCACACTATCACCGAGAAGCCCGTGCTTACCTGGATGCTACTTATCCTAACCACTGGATAGGCCGTGGTGGGCCAATTGCATGGCCGCCTCGATTGCCAGATCTTACGCCTCACGATTTTTATCTTTGGGTTCGTGTAAAAGACTTAGTGTATGGACACAGTGGCAACAATATTCGAAACGTGGACGAATTAAAGACCCGCATAATTAGTGCATTCGATCTAATTAAAAGTGACAGAGACACATTAATCGCAGTGCAATCCAATGTAATACGTCGTGCTCACTTGTGCATTGGACAAAGTGGTGGACATTTTCAGCACCTTTTGTAAATAAGGTAAAAATGAAGACTTCTTTTAAATAGTTTTTAAAAGATTGTAAATAGGTTGATTCAATTTTTTTAAACATACCAACTTATCGAGCTTACTTAATTTAAAAACAGTAATTCATTAATATGGCCAGTAAAAAAAGCTACTTGAAAGAAATTCGATAAATTGCCAGTCCAAAGTCTGAAAAATGTGATGGAAAAATTAGAATCAGCTGTTTACGAATTTGCGCTGTCGCAGGGGTGAACGAACTCGAGCGCGCGGCCGCGCGTCGCCACGCCAGCGGCGGCTTACACGGTGTACAGTGCGCATATTCAATAAATTTGTGCGTAGTGAAAATATTGCATATCTTTGAAACGGATTGTTATTAAGAAAAAAAAAATTTCGTGATCATTTTCATTTATTACTTATTCCAAACAACTCCTCAACTTTCTTAAAGTTAATTTTTTAACACCTTATACATAGTTGTTACGACAGAGGGGCATTAAATTACACTACGTATACTATACGTGTTTAGTATTGATTCGATACGGTATAAAAATAAAAAGCGCCAAAAAAGAGAAAATGTTTTGTTCAAACAAACTAAATAGCTTACAAATCAGAATAAAACGTAACCAACCTTTGTAAAGAAATTTGACTGACCTTAGATGCCTAGGTAACAGAGTGGCAACGTCGCGCGCGCGCCGGCGAGCGCGGTGTGTGTTATCTCGTGTCGAGGCGGGCGGCCGGCGGCGGTCTGGCTTTTATGTTAGGTAAGGTTTTGAAGTACGCGCACAAAAACACACACACTAAATTTTTAAATTTACGATGTGTCCTCCATTCACATTGATGCACAAATTATACCGACGGAGAATATTGTTATTTATTTTTCTAATTAAATCTCTGTCCGTCGCTAAGCACTTTAATTTGTGCAATGCTAAAATAATCCTATTTTTTAATGCAACAGTTGTGTTTACCTCTGAGGCATACACACTTTACTTACACACACACACAACCAAAGTTTAATTACGTGTCCTATCACAATAAAAAACAGTCAATCACACAAAAAAAGTTATAGTGTCCTGTCACAATAAAAAAAAAGAAATACTGTCTTAAACTTATTTAGTGTCCTATCACAATAACAAAACAAAATCACAATTGTCAGCGCGCGAATTCGACAAATCGTACGTTCCGAAAGGGCAGCGTCGGCGCACTGAAAAAACAAGTTTTTTAGAGGCCCCAGTTACCGATCGCAAAAATTTAGGATGCAACAAACTGACCTATTTTTGTCTCTTTTACGCGCGGGATGTTTTGCTATGATTGTCACTCTCGTAATGAAAGTGCAAGTGTGTGTGTATTTATTGCTTCCTTGTTTGCATTGCCAACTTTTTAGTGAGATGAGTCAGAGCGGCAACAACGCATCGTAAATTTATCGTTGTAAGATGCATGACCTATGCTTAGACATAATCAGCTGTTAGGAAAGATACATCGTGTTCAAATGGTGCAAAAACTTAAAAAATCATTTGCGGCTAAACTACTGCTCCTATTTAATTGATTTTTAGTACAGAGCTTGAAAATGGTACCTAGTATAGGCAGTTTAAAGGAAAGCCCCTCTGTCGTATCAACTTTGTATATAAATTATAAAAGGAGAAACTGACTGACTGACATATCAACGCACAGCCCGAACTACTGGGACTAGGAAAGTGAAATTTTGCACACGGCTTTCTTTTATAATGTAGGGGAGCAATAAGAAGGGGATTTTGGAAATTCAACCTTTAAGGGCGGCGTGAAAAGGGCAGATTTCGTTTCTATGAAAAATCATATTCTTTGAGTTAATAAACTTGAAACTTGGCACGAATACTTAACTAAGTAAATCATGTAGTTTGTTATTTTTTTTCTAAACAACCTTCTAAAGGGGTATTGAGGGGTGTCAACATTTGTATGGAAGAATTATAACGCACAGTCCGATTAACTCGAAACTCAGTTTTTGTACTTAAGACCAAAAATAAAGGATAACGTGTATCAGGGTTTTTCGAAAATCTACCCCTAATGGGGTGAAAAGGGGTAGTTAATTTTACAGGGTATTTTACTGCGTGGCGTGAAAGTCAAAGTAAAATCATTTATTCCAAATAGGCACATAAAAGGCACTTGAACGTCAAAAATGACATTAAAATATAATTTATTCTACTCGTAGTAGTTGATTAACTCGAAAATTCTTATAAATAATATTTGAGTCAAGTTATGAACACATCTTAAACTATTTTTCAAAATTCTACCCCTGTGGGGGTGAAAAGCGGGGATACAATTTCTAAAATTCTTATTCATTCGGTTAACAAACTTGAAACTTGACAAATTATAAATTTTGTCATTTTAAGTTTTTTTACACTACCCTAAGGGGAGATTGGGGGTGTCGTAGTTTGTGTGAAATAATTTTAACGCGCGGTCCAATAAACTCGAACCTCAGTATGTATACTTAAAACAAAAATAAATAATAAAGTGTAACAGGGTTTTTCGAAAATCTACCCCCAACGGGGTGAAAAGGGGTAGTCAATTTCACAGGGGAGTATTTTATTGCGTGGCTTGATTAACTGGAAAATTGGTATAAATACAATGGAAACGTATCAAACGCCTTTTTAAAAATAAGCCCTGTTGTGTTGAAAAGGACAGTTTACTTTAATAGTTTTAACCAGTTTGCAGTAAATCATTGTATCGGCTACACAAGTTTTTTTACTAACATACAGCACACACCAAATTGAACCTTAAAACAACCATAGTAAAGAAGGAACATATTTGAAGAAACGGGGATCATTTGCTAATGAGCCAAGCGATAAGCTCGCTCATTCCAACAAATACCAAATGTTTACCTAATAAAAAAATAAAATTAATTTAGTGGTTTTGTTTAATTATCTTTCTAGTATTTTGCTTGAGTGTTTTTTTTTTTTTACCACAAAATTAATTTAATAAAAACCAAAAAGTAAAAAGCAGCAAAACAAAACTCCTCTGTTGGGATCGAACTCACGTCCTCTAGCTTACATCACTTAGCTATGGGAACCTTGTAATATCAGACTAAAATATGGGCTCATATACCTTCATTGTGAACCCGTTTATTTTATCTTTCACCGCGTGTGTATATTACGTATACCCACACAATAATAATGACAGTTACCGATGTATGCGAGATGTAAACTAATTAAATGGGCCCCGTGTACAACATCGTTTATACCAATTATACACAGTTTACATGCACAATAGTTGGAGTTTCTTTTGTGTAAAGTACCCCGGCTATAAGGAGTAATTACACCTTTCCTAAGCGAAACATGATTTTTTTCCGACATCCACGCGACCGAAGTCGCTGGTACAGCTCGTTTAAAATAAAAATAATTTGTCTTTGAATTATTTTGTATCATAAACAATAAAATCCAGGATTTTTGGCCCAGTGGTGATGCCACCGACTTACGAGTAGTGTGTACGTGTAGTGTGTACGTGTAGTGTGTACGTGTAGGTCATGGGTTAGAACTCGGTCAGATGCGTTACTTTGTGTAATTTATTTCATCACAACTGCTCTCAAAACGGTAAAGGAAAACATCGGCATCGTGAGGAAGCCGGTTGTCCTAGAACCAAAACTTCGAAGACATGTGAGATCTACCAACCTACACTGGGCCCGTGTGGTGGATTACGGCCCACTCCCTCTCACAGAAAAGAGGCTTGTGTCCCAGCAGTGGGAACATTATAGGCTGATTGTGTTACGTTATGGTATGTTTTTCATAATCCTTAGACACGCCCACCTTTGTTTACTTATATGTATATCCCTCTCTCGGTGTGTAATAACAATCTACTTAGCTCCCTTATCGATTCAAACTATCTGCGGTTCGTGGAAGTACTCAGGTGGGGTCGGTCAAGTGCTGTTGAAATCAGTGCTCTGAGTGGAATATCTCTAATTAGGGACATGTATCTGTTTGTTTTAGTAGGTACTGTGGGACATCATACAATGTTATGATTTTCCACATTTATTCCAAGCGAACGACTTTACGTCACTCGCGCGATATTATCACTGTTTTCTTCCAAACAAAAACTTAATACAAATATTTGAAAGCTCATTCTAAACTCGTTTGACTGTTCGAATGCAACCAGAGTGGTTTTATTGCCAGCCTGCATTACATAAGGTCGCCTTTAGCGGACAACCTTTACAGTACATAATCATACATTACGCATCGCTAAACCACTCATTTATGACGGTTCATTACTTATGTAATCACTTATTTGTTCGAACGTGTTTACTAAACAGTGTTGATGTAGATGTCCTTTTTTAATATTTATTTATTTAAAACAAAAGTGCATAGTACTGAAAATAAGTCATTTAGACATAAAAATATGTTCCAAAAGAGTTTTGATATCTTATAATTATTCTATAAATGAGGCGCAATTTAAGCACATTTACCTATTACCAAATTGTAGTATGTTCTTCGTTTAGGTGTCAGTGTGTGTGTGTGTGTCCGTCCAACACCACCCGTGCCGACGGCGGCGGCGGCGGGCGTGCGACGCACAGACAGCTTGTTTGTTGTGAGTGTCAAAGCGGCTGCTAATCCTGTGAGCAGTTTGCCGGTGTGCCTTTGTGCAGGTGTGCCTTTGTGCAGATATGCCGTTGTGCAGGAGTGCCGCTGTGCAGAAGTACCGCTGTGCCGGTCCGACTGTGTCCGGATGACATGTGCTAATGTCTGGTCGGTGCCGCAGCCCCTTAATTCACCCTTATTGCGGACCATTCTTGTTTCTTGGTCAATCAATCTGCCTGCCTTTTCCCAACTATGTTGGGGTCGGCTTCCAGTCTAACCGGATGCAGTTGTGGTATACAATTGAATTTCAAACATTTGTTTTTTTTTTACTATATGTGAGAATATGACGCTATCTGGAGTCCAATAATTGTCAAAGCGTTGTGATGTCTGCAATATTGACGAGTCAGCCTCACGAGCAGTTTTTTCTGCTGCTCGGCTCTCACCTGCTCTCGTGGCAGCGTTCGTGTAAATGCTAGTTTTTTTTTTTACTGAATAAATTGGTTACAATCTGACCGTTACGTTGGTAATGTATATTACTAATAGTGGCTGTAATTACTATCTCACAGCTAACTGCGCGCTCGCGAGTGCGTGACTCATGGTCATCTGTCAAATATTGACTGTTATTATTAAGTAACAGTCAATTTTTGACAGATGACCACGAGTCGCGCCGCACCGCGCTACATGTGATGACGACCTCGCGCGGCTAATTACTCATTAATATTATATCACATACAATATGCTAAATACTGACTGTTGGTCCAGTGCAGTGATAATACTAGACTGCTACTACATTCGACGCAGTGTAGTAGTATTGTAGGGTTAGCCTCTTCTCATATACATATGTACATAGACAGTTACCATAGAATGTTTACGATTTCATTGCACTTCTAACTATAATCCGTTTTACTGCAATCGTGATATTGCCAACGTAGTATGTGCACAGACGTGGAATGTCTACACTTTGGTGCGGCACAAGCGTAGCAGTCGAGTGCGTCTGATTCAACGCGGACACGTGCGGTGCGGAGCGGCGCGGTGCCGAGCGGTGTAAAACGATATAAAACGTTTAAAAATGGGCCGTCTCCCCATCCCGCCCCCCGCGCACCACCCCGGCCGAGCTGGACGCCATTTAAATATAAAATAAGATACATGCAGCGGCCCGCTACAAACGTAACATAATTTCATACATATGTATGAGTGGATTCTTTCGTGAACACGATAATCATGTTCGTTTATGCCAAACCTCGCCCCCCGAGCCCCCACCCTCCCCCGCGCTCGCTCCACTAACATCCCGCATAATATCGTCACGAGGTATCACAACGTGTGCCGCTCGTCTCCTCGCGCGCTACGTCACACGCGCGTCCCACGACGACGCACGTAGCCGCGCGAAGCAACGAACATATTTCTCACTCAAGATAAATTAAAATAATTAAAAAGAAAACGCAATTCTTTGATATTTATGTAATATTAGTAACGTGATAGAACCACTGTAGCGTTAGTGTTGCTCTCGCTCACCTTTTAACTGTAAGATAATAAAAATCTGTTGCTCTTCTTATCTCGAAACTGTACGATATAATAACAGACAGTCTGAATTTGTTCCCATTTTGTATGAAATATAGCGAGTGCAGTGGAAACGTGACGTTATACAAAATAATTAGAGTTTACATTTGGACGCGAATGTTCAGAGGTCATGTGGATGTAGTAACGATGCAGAATATTTAGTTAGGTTAAATAAAATTGCGTTACGTATAAATTCGTGGGCCGATAGTGGAATGTCCCTGGGGCGGCTGCACGCGGCGCCCTTTGAAGCGCATAATGTACTTACATATGTATGTACATACAGAGCGCGGTGCGATTTCGTGTACGAATAATGTTCCGCGCGCCGCTTTCTTTTACGTACGAACCTACACAATCATATCAATCCGTGAATGATAAACGTGATAAGCGAACGTGTATCAGAAGGTCAATTTTCGTAATTAAATACGTTTAAAATCTAGTCGGAGTCTTATCTCAGCGACAATTGTAACATAATGTACATACTCACAGTTATCTTCATTCATTCCTCCAGGTCAGACAAGCATTCCGTTACCGTTAGGCGCTGATCTGACTATTCCTCACGACACCAGGCCACGTTTTATCCACAATCAGTACACAGACACAGCCAAAAACTTTAACATAGGACTACGACGATTTAATGACATCCAAGGGCTGGAAATTTCGCCCACATTGATTTATATCATTTTTCCTATAAACACTATACTTTTAATACGAAATAACTATAGATTTAATTGTATTTTATTAATATATTTTATTATGACAATTCTGACAACGACGTTTAATACGTCGCCATGACAAGTTTGCTTTTAAATTCTTATCAGCCTGTAACTTTTAGCTGAAAATATATTCATACTTCTACAAAACTAATACTGGCCATCAGCATATTTCAAATTCATATTTTCTACATGATACTATTCTACGAGTTCACCTTATAAATCCAAGCAAAGCAAGGATCAGTTCCAGTTTCGTCTCTAAAGCGAACACGGTAAATAGGCCTGATACTCCAGAGCCATCTATCCAGGGAACTCTTAGCGTGTCCCTCTTAAAAGACTCCGGTACCTGACGGACTCTCGCTACACCTCCGTCCTCCGACCTCCGTACCAGTCGGACCGATGGCGTGCCTCGCCGGAGCACTCTGAAGCACTGAACCTCCTGTACCTATTGGGCTGCGCCTCATCCGAGGGCCGCCTCAGAAGACCCTCTGAGATATACTGGGCCGCGCCTCATCCGAGGGCCGCCTCACCTGGCGGGCTGACTGCGTCCCCGCCGTGCCTGCTCTCTCGTGCTGCCGTGCTGCGTCCTACTCCTGCCGCGTGGGCCCCCTACGGGTATTCTCCGTGCCGCACACGCACCAGCACCTCACCTGCACCTGCACCTGCACCTGTCACTGGCACCTGGCTCGCGTCTGTCTCTTCAGCTCCATCTGCAACTCCACCTCAGCCTCCTCAACCCACCAATCACTCATCTTCAACCTTCCTCACCCACACACTACATACCATTGTCATTTCATCTCCATCCTTATCTTATGAATAAATCTTTAATTGATGTTACTTCCCTTTCTTTAATTCCTTAATTTAAACTTAGTTTCTTGTCGCTACACGACACAATCAATGTCAAAAACTTGTCAAAAATGCAGGGAAATTAGAGGTATTTTTGACAGATTGACACTGAGATACATATTGACACTGAGATCTGAGGGGCAATTCTCGTAATTTTAAGACTGCGACTAGATTTTGAACGTTTTAAATTACGAGAATTGGCCTTCAGACTGCGAAAGTTCTTAAAATTACGAGAATTGCCCCGTTTCAGTGATCACCAAGTGTCGTATGTTGAACAACACAATAAAAAACCTAACGCGTAGTTTACCATGTAGCACTGTAACCACCGCGTAGTACCGTAACTAGCAGCGTAGCATCGTAGCTTACAGCGTAGCGACGTATGTAATCGCGTAGCACCGTAGCGTACCGCGTAGCGCCGCCATCCTCGATGCACCGCACAAGTAACGAAGAGACAATACCGTACGTTCTGCAGACAGTCTGTAGGTACAGTCGGCATCGTCAAGAATTCATTTGCGTTAGATAATGTTATATCAATGTGTAGCTACGATTACGTACAAAATAACAAATATTGTACACAAACAAATGATTGTCGATGTATGTGTGTCTGTTTGAGGCTGACGCGCACACTGAAGGACCCACTGTGCAAGTAGGTAACTACATTATTATAATACACTCTAAAGGAATTCCAAGTACAAGGTTTTGACAGCACGGTTGGCGCAGTGGTTCAGCGACTGACTGCTGCGCTGCGTGTCGCGGGGTCGAATTCTGCACGGAAAAAATATTTGTATGACCTACAAGTAGTTGTTCCGGGTCTGGCTGTTTGTGTATTTGAGTTTAAATGTTTGTAAACGCACCCACGATACAGGAGAAATTGTCAGAGTGGGGCAACGTTTATCATTAAAAAAAAAATTGATCTTTAAATTAAAACATGTGCCGCAATAGCAACTGTACACTCAACAGTGCATATTACATATTGTACTGCGTTGCATATTTCTCGCGACGACGATAAGGCTCATTGTATGAATGAAATGCAGCTTGGTTCGCCGGTTGTATAGTGATCGTGTTTGTCATTGTATGAATGAAATGCAGCTTGGTTCGCCGGTTGTATAGTGATCGTGTTTGTCATTGTATGAATGAAATGCAGCTTGGTTCGCCGGTTGTATAGTGATCGTGTTTGTCATTGTATGAATGAAATGCAGCTTGGTTCGCCGGTTGTATAGTGATCGTGTTTGTCATTGTATGAATGAAATGCAGCTTGGTTCGCCGGTTGTATAGTGATCGTGTTTGTCATTGTATGAATGAAATGCAGCTTGGTTCGCCGGTTGTATAGTGATCGTGTTTGTCATTGTATGAATGAAATGCAGCTTGGTTCGCCGGTTGTATAGTGATCGTGTTTGTCATTGTATGAATGAAATGCAGCTTGGTTCGCCGGTTGTATAGTGATCGTGTTTGTCATTGTATGAATGAAATGCAGCTTGGTTCGCCGGTTGTATAGTGATCGTGTTTGTCATTGTATGAATGAAATGCAGCTTGGTTCGCCGGTTGTATAGTGATCGTGTTTGTCATTGTATGAATGAAATGCAGCTTGGTTCGCCGGTTGTATAGTGATCGTGTTTGTCATTGTATGAATGAAATGCAGCTTGGTTCGCCGGTTGTATAGTGATCGTGTTTGTCATTGTATGAATGAAATGCAGCTTGGTTCGCCGGTTGTATAGTGATCGTGTTTGTCAGTAAATAATGAATTGAAATAAACCATAGGTAAGCTCTAAGTTATATCACTGAACTAAACTCGCTTTGGACTGAAGTTATCATTAAAGCACAGAAGGAAATGAAGCAGGTAGGGTATTTCAGACATTTTTATTAAACGTTAACTTTGAAGAGAGTGATTTTCTTAAGGCCGAGATCTACAAACGAATGAAATATTAAGTCGTTAGTCATCCTCTACACGTTAGCGTACAATAACGGCGGAAATTTTAATAAACATTTGACACTTAACAGCACTGGCGCATTCCACGCCCACCACCGACCGCCATATATTACGTCGCGGAATTTTCTGGATTTTTTAACGTGCCCACTTTTTCACCTGTGCACACTCCCCCTTTAATTGAATGTCAGTGTAACACCGCAACGCTCACTCCGCGCCATACATCACGAAATCTATGGACGACCATACAGGGCCCAAATGTGGGACACGCCAAATAAAACAGATGTCAATAGAGCCGAGAGGGCCGAGAGGGCTGAGGGCCGAGAGGGCCGAGCTGTGTCGACACCACGCATTGTATACTTCTGTCAATGGGAGAAGAGGCGCTCCAAAAAACGTATTTCGGGAAAATTTGCGCGCCTCTTAGATTTAAATTAAATAGTAAATAAATTCCGTCATCTACTTGCTCCCATTTGAGTGAAACAAATATCCTGTCTGCAAAAGAAATACCATCCGTGCAGTGGTTCAAATAACCGAAATCGTTTAACACTAGTCCACTCGCAGTGTACCTATTTAGAAACTCCGAAGATTGAAACTATAAATAAATATGATAGCGGCGGACGACTCCGTGGGGCCGGGGGTCCGGGGCCGGGGGTCCGGGGTCGGGGGTCCGGGGTCAGCTAGCGGCACCTTTTATCAAAAAGTCCCTCACACATAAACATAAGTTATTACGTACTGCGAGTCACTTTATAATCGTATATCACGGGCTACCAATATTCGCGTGGAATTTATTTCTAAATAAACTATCGGTGGCCGTCCGACTGAGAATGATAAACACACCGTACACTCGCACTAGTAAAGACATCCGCCGCAGTGTCGCGAGTGTCAGTGTCCGTAGTGTCGGAGTGTCGAGGCGAGCGCTCGTCGCCAAGCGCCCTAAAGTGTTTCTTATTCATAGAATTTCGGGAATCCAGATTGTTACCTACTTACCGACACCTCGTCTCACGTTGCAAACTACATCAAGCTGAATACAACTTTATTGTGACAGAATAAGGTTTAAAATACATAATACAGCGAGAATGGAGTCAAGATGTTTTCGGTATGAAAGAGACTCCAAAAGCAATTCAACTTTTCTACTTAGAAATATGTTTTTGATGAGCCTGTTTCTGTATGTGATCGGTAAACGTTAGCGCGCAGTGGCGCCGCCTGCCGGCGCCAACGCGCACTGAACCTTATTGTTTCATGGAAACTAACAACTGTTGCTGTGTAAATATTTAAACCGGGCTCGTTCTGCTTCACTTGCCTAGAATCGACGTCGTACTAAAAAACCAAGAACCGTTTGGTTGTACGATATATACAATGGCCTCCAAAAGTTAGTTGACATGTTTCCACTTCAGCTGTGACACACCACATGTTTCCACTTCAGCTGTGACACACCACATGTTTCCACTTCAGCTGTGACACACCACATGTTTCCACTTCAGCTGTGATACACCACATGTTTCCACTTCAGCTGTGACACACCACATGTTTCCACTTCAGCTGTGACACACCACATGTTTCCACTTCAGCTGTGACACACACCACATGTTTCCACTTCAGCTGTGACACACACCACATGTTTCCACTTCAGCTGTGACACACACCACATGTTTCCACTTCAGCTGTGACACACACCACATGTTTCCACTTCAGCTGTGACACACACCACATGTTTCCACTTCAGCTGTGACACACCACATGTTTCCACTTCAGCTGTGACACACCACATGTTTCCTCTTCAGCTGTGACACACCACATGTTTCCACTTCAGCTGTGATACACCACATATTTCCACTTCAGCTGTGACACACCACATGTTTTCAGTTCAGCTGTGACACACCACATGTTTCCACTTCAGCTGTGACACACCACATGTTTCCACTTCAGCTGTGACACACCACATGTTTCCACTTCAGCTGTGACACACCACATGTTTCCACTTCAACTGTGACACACCACATTCATCATCATCTGCCTGCCTTTTCCCAACTATGTTGGGGTCGGCTTCCAGCCTAACCGGGAGCAGCACATTATGATTTATAATTTTAGTGATCCGAAATTTTGAACTGCTAGGTATAACGTTTTTATTGACTAATTCAACTACTTGTCACTTATCATAAAAAAAACATCAAATAATCCCTTAGGAGTACCTGATTATTTATTTTATTTTAAATCATTATGTGCCATCAAAGCTGAAGTGGAAACATGTCAACTAACTTTTGGAGGCCACTGTATTGATACGGATGAGCCAGTCTCATCACTTTATTAGTTTCGTGAATTTACTCAATAATGAGGAAATTCTCAACACGACTTACTTATAAAATTGTTAGTAAAGAACTCGTGACCAAGCTTGTGTGTGCTGCTTGAGTGTGATTTACAGAACTAAACAAAACCAGAGTTTGCTTTTATAAACTCAAACACAACATAATCGCAGTTCCGTGGTACGAGGGTCGCCCGGTCGGTTCCCAGTTGGCACAAACATCACACTTCATAATAATACAAATGGATATTAAAATATTTCTACTTCCCTCAGGATCGGGAACGCAACAATTTCGTATAAATCCATCGGAAAGTTTCATTAATCAGATGCCATTAACGAATATTAAAAAGTAGCAGCACAGCCGCGCCGCCCCCGCGCTCCACGCGCTCCCCGCGCCCCCGCGCCCCCGCGCCCCCCGCGCGCCCCTGCGACCACCATGTGATCATGTATCCAGACAACATTATTATCATCGTCAAATGGAATTCTCTCCCAATTACGAGGACGTAGGCAATTTGACAAACATAATAACATTAGTAATCGCAGCATATTGTTATTAGCAGCACTACGAGTACGTACTCGTAGGTAGCTAAGTGGAGTCATGACAACGTGTTCACAAAGTTATTCAATTGAAATATAAAGTAGATGACAATAGCTCCAGTGGACTACGTGGAGAGGACGGGCAGCGCCGCAGAGGTCCAGGCAGACACGCTGATGCGCATTTGATATTTAGATGATCTTATGTAGTTGAGTTTGCGTTTTAAACATAAAAGTTTCACATCTAACTATTAAGTATTTTTAATCTTATTTTAATTAGCACAATTGGAATAGAAAACAAATTGCAGAACTTACCACAACTCAGATGTCTTTATAATTAAATCAGTGAACATTGTTACGTGCATCTATTTGTGTCGGGCGCACCTCATACTATGATCTTTCATTAGGTACTAGCTGGCGCAGCGAACGTCGTACCGCCATTTCTTTTTTCTTTTAATTTTCGCTATACAAACCTTGTCCTAACAAACACAAAAAGAAGAATTATCCAATTTGGTGCAGTCGATCGGAAGTTATGCGACTACATACATTTCGGTGATTCATTTTTATTTATATAGATGTAACAAACGGGATAAATACTCGTACCTACGTGCTAGTTGAGCAGTTAGATAAAAAATGAGATATAGCTTCCTCTCTAAGCTCACATGCAAACGAAATCGTCGTCCGTCGTGACTATTTCATGGCGGAATATTCTCCATGTATTTACAGACCGCAAACCAATTATAAAAGCGGTAGAAAAATTGATATGAAAACGAAACAAACGCGCGTCACGCCGCTCACACGTGTGTGTGCGTGTGTGTGTGATCGTATGCATGAGTGACGGGTTTTGTATAAACTCTCTGTTTTATTTTCAATTCAATTTTGGTTATTGTTAACAGTTCAGGAAACATATTTTTCGGTTTTATTTCATCATGTTATTATTTCCTTTATTAGCATCACTGTCTGTGTCATTAATAGTGATCAAAAAATAGCTTCGAACCGAATCGTTTATTTTCAATAATACAAATCTCCGCATTTATTTTCAGCCTCTTGTTTATATGAGGCATACGATCGTGATGGCGTCAAAAATGTAACCACTATGAAAATATGCTGCGCTAATAAATGTAGTTGCAGTACCTTCAGAACTGCTTGTAGGCCACTGGTTACTCGAAAGTAAGTCACTAACCCGTAGATACGGGCTCTTGAACCGTTTAGCATAAGGTCGACACCCACAGCTGGCCACAGCGGGGGTGAGGAGCGGGTGGGGAGCGGGTAGGGGAGGGGGGCTGTTATTAGCGAGTCTAAACTAGAGCGCGGAACTTGTTGAGCGAGCACTTGCTGACAGTGGTTGTGTATAGTGGTGCATAAGGGCGGAGTGGGCCTTTTGGTTGTGTATAGTGGTGCATAAGGGCGGAGTGGGCCTTTTGGTTGTGTATAGTGGTGCATAAGGGCGGAGTGGGCCTTTTGGTTGTGTATAGTGGTGCATAATGGCGGAGTGGGCATTTTGGTGGTGTATAGTGGTGCATAAGGGCGGAGTGGGCCTTTTGGTTGTGTATAGTGGTGCATAAGGGCGGAGTGGGCCTTTTGGTTGTGTATAGTGGTGCATAAGGGCGGAGTGGGCCTTTTGGTTGTGTATAGTGGTGCATAAGGGCGGAGTGGGCCTTTTGGTTGTGTATAGTGGTGCATAAGGGCGGAGTGAGCCTTTTGCTTATTGATAACTATCACTATCTGGACGATAATGACTACGACTATATTACTTGTACTTATGTTCTCATGCCTGCTACAGATTGGTGAAACGTACATGGCATGAAACACACGTTGAAAAAAAATCGCCCAAAGGTTGTGTTGCAATTGGAGATGATGATATAGGATAAACGAGGCATATTTTTGATAAAAAATACTTACAAGACTTACCAAAATACTATCACGACTTACCAAAATACTAACAAGACTTACAAGAGACTACTGGCAAAAGACCGGACGGCATGTCTTTATTTCAATGGAAGGTGGGTAAGCCTTTAGTGTGGGATACAAATTGTGTCGATACTCTTGCGCCATCCCATCTTCCAGGGTCGGCGTGCTGTGCTGGTGCTGCTGCTGCGGCTGCGGAAAACCTCAAGCAGCGTAAATATAATAACCTTATTGATAATTATATTTTCCAGCCGTTTGGTGTTGAAACCCTCGGGGCGTGGGGTCCGAGTGCTCATGGTCTTTTTAAAGAAATTTCGAAACGACTGGTTGACACTTCCCATGACCCAAGGGCTGGCTTTTACCTTGGCCAGAGGCTAAGCATTGCCATACAACGAGGCAATGCCGCCAGTGTCTTGGGTACATTACCAGTCGACAGCGTTGCGGATGAATTTTTCGACGCTATATTTTAGTTTTTAAATAGTTTTAGGTAATTTGGATATAATTTTGTTATTTTAGTGTTAGCTTGTAAATTGTAATTGTAATTGGTTCCCTACTGTGACACTCGTGAAGGACGACACGTGTCATTTACGTGTGAGTGATTTTTAGCTGATAGACTATAGTCTTATATTTGAGACCTGTTATTTTTTTTTTAATTACGTAGGTACTTTTAGATTTGTTAGAATATATAACTTATTTGGAGATGATGATGTAGATTCGACATGGAAATCATTAAAATGCATGCAGAGTCTGGATACCACGAGAGAATAAAGAATCCTACATACATAGAGCATATACAAATACATGCGCCAAAAACATAACCCTTTTTGTCAGTCGGGTAATAAGCTCTGTAAATATGACGATTTCTATATACACTATATATATATGTATAAATATATATATGTATATATATATATATATATGTATATATACACATATATATATAGTGGTGCTGCATGTGACAGAATCATGAATGTTTTGTTGTGAAAACTGTGTGTCTGGTTAACTTTTTTGCATTTCTGAGTGACTTCCCCTTTCTTGGACTTTGGATCTTAAGAAAAATACCTGTAACTCGCATTTCGAACCACTCTGATTTAGCCTGGTTTCCAACAGACATCCAACTTTCTATAAACTGGGGCATAGCGAAATAATCATTTGTGATGCAGTCGTTAGATTTGAATTAAATTCAATCTGCTGGAAGGCAATGGATCACTCCGCGATCGACAGGTTTAATTTATTTTTTTGAAGCCATCATATTTGAGAAGGCTTTACGAAGAATAAAAATAATAAGGGCTATGAAACACTATAATAGCTTTATAATACTTTAGCTTCTGCCCGCGACTTCGTCCGCGGAACCGTTGGTTCCCCCGCCCCGAGCCGTCGCGACGCGTCGCCTGCCCGCGCTATTACTTTGTTTTCGCTTAGCGTTCTTTCTTCTTTCCGACTCTTTTTCTTTCTGCTCGGCTCCGAAGAGTCGTAGCGTGATGTTAAATAGCCGTTCTCAAGAATTGGGCTATCAATCAAATGCAAAAATATATTTTCATATCAGACTTGTAGTTCCAGAGATTAGCGTGTTCTAACAAACAAACTCTTCAGCTTTATTATTATTTTTTTAGGTTTTCGCATTTCTCGGGACCCTGGGGGCTCCGTGCTTTGGAAGACGTACGAGGGGCCAAAGTCAACTCGCAGAGGCCCTTTACACAATTTTAAATAATGAGGAGGCACCAACCGACGATTATCCCTGTATGCACCATGCAAGTGCACCCAAGGACAACCCCCGGTTGGTGCAGGACTATTGCAGAACATGGAAACAAAATATATAGTGGATCGGTTACCTTGAACTATGGAAGGTCTATGTCCCCTGCCTGACCAATGAAATATAATATTCACATATGAAATGGCAGGGGGTGACTTGCACACTCAATAATGGACCCCCGAAAACGGTCGCTAGTACACAGTGTCGTAGCAACAAGGGGGCAACATGTCCTGAGGTGCTTGTGAGGAGTGGAGAGGTATTGCACGGCTATCAGGACAATTATTATTATTATTATTACCTCAACTTGAGATAGTTTGTAGTAGTAAAACAACCAAAACCAATAAAAATCAATAGAACGACATCCAACCAATTTACATCACCCAATGACAATACCGACAACATCAATCCGCGTAAAGTATGAACACCGCGAGTCAGAAAAATGAACTATTTGTACAACGCCATCTATGGGTAAATTGATAAAACATCTCCACGAAGCATATGAGAGCGGTATGAATTAATGAAAGTTATATATTCGTGAAGGTTTTAGCGGCATTTTTTTCTATTATCTCCGATACTTCATGACCAATAGACAAACTGTAAAGGGAAAATCTTATCTCTATAAGGTCCTTGTAATCATCAAATAATTTATTTTTATAAGGATTCACATTTAAAAATTATATTTTCATCCAAACGTAAGCATGTAAAAAATACTTTAAAAAAAAATAAAAGTGATATTAAAAGATAAAAGATTGAAATATGGTGTCGCGGACTTTTTTGTAGAACTATTAAAGGCGGACCAGGTTGCCATACATTGTTTTAGTTACATATATACAACTGTTAAGGCAGCGCATGCAAATAATTCTGTTTTAAGAGGTATTTCTTTCCGACTTGTTAGACAAAAGTTGTGATAGCTCAGCTAAAATGCATGATGTAGCACTCACACATAATGTAGCTTTCTACCAGTGAAAACATTTTTAGAATTGGATCATTAACTCCGGAGACTACCCCTTACATACATACAAACAAACAAACAAACAAATTTTACCTCTTTATGATATTATTATAGACTAGCTGCGCCCCGCGGTTTCACTCGCTTAAATTTCGATCCTTTGGGAATATCGTGATAAAAAGTATCCTGTGTTAATTTTGGTTATAAACTATCTGTGTACCAAATTTTATCAAACTTGGTCTAGCCGTTTGAGCGTGAAGAAGTAACAAACATACAAACGCACACCCTCACAAACTTTCACCTTTATAATATTAGTGTGATTTTGTATTATTTGTGTTCATGTCTGGTTCATGTGTGGTCCAAGTTTGTATGGGACCGTTATCCTTTACACCAAAACCTGTGAAATTAGGATTGTAGTTAGTTACAAGTACACATTTTTGCGTGTCAGATGGTAGAATGTACCTCGAACGAAACATCATGTTATAACAATTCACCTGTGTGCCTACATTCGATGCAAATAAACATTTTCTATCCTATAAAAATATTATAAAGTGAATCATTCAACACCGGTTTCATAATTACATCCATTCAGCGTAGCCCGCTACGGTGCTACGCACTACGCTACTACGCGCTACGCCACTTGCTACGACATTACGTAACGCGCGGTGCGACCGTCGCGTCGGGCGAAACGTTTAATTAATATTATAAAATTAAACCTGTCTACTTACATACTTATACTTCCTAATATTGAAACTGCGACTGTAAATTTGTTCATTTTCGTTCTATGAGAGGTTTAATCCGAGTAATTTCAAGCATGTAAGAGTCACTATTAACATTTTGTTGTCTCTATCCATACATGAAACTTGGAACTAGTAGTGGTCTTCGTTAAATTCTATATTTTTAAACATGAAACTATTACTTTATTTGAATGAATCCAGATATTCGTCTGTACAGTGAACACGAAATATATGAAATCGCAACCACGAGAGAGTATATGTGTATATATATCGGAGGAGTGAAGTAAAAGGTTTGTTTACGTACTAGTAGCGACATTTATTAGCGTTTAAGATACCTTACTTGATTAATCAAATCGATAAAAGTTGTCATTGAGTCAGTAGTTCGAGTCGGGGTTGTCAATGTCTTGTCGCGTGTGGCGTTTGACATCTGTCAGATGCCATGGTGAGACTAGTGTGTTAGCGACATGACATATTGGACACCCAGAGCTCGACTGCGCCGGGTGTGCGCACTGATTCTACCCAACCACGTGCAACATGGCGGACACCGATGGAATTTCGGATAAAAATCCCTCAACATCTCCGACATATATATAGTTTTAAAATAAAATTGAAGCTCTTTAGTTTCTAAGCTACGTTGTACGTAGCCGCGTACGCACTACGATGGCTACGAAATGCAAAAGCAAAAGTGTAATATGGAATAAAATTTGAGTCAGTTGAAATCTGTAAGTGTGTTCAAGATTATGTTCCCCTCTCCCGTGCGCTTAGTATATTATTATGAGTTAAACAGAACTTTATAGTCGCATGAATATGTTTTGTTAAATATGGGTGCACTAATCACGCCATCGCTTTTTATAGGAGCCAGTCGAAGTCAAACAATCTGCGATTTAAATTGGTTCTACCAACCACTAGCTATAACACATAGTTGTAGGTGCCTACATACTATAACACATAGGTGTATATTAATATATAATATAGTAATAATTTTATTTTCACTTTTTTCTCTTTTCATTATTATTTTCTTGCCCAATAATTAACGACTTTGAGCTTATGTACTCCACATAGCTAAGCTTTGTAAATCTTTCATTAAACAAAGTTAATCAAGTCGCTGTAGCCGCACACACACACACACACACACACACACGCGCGCGCGGCTAATCTCTCTACAAAGAGCATCAGCACGAAACAAGCAGTAACTAGTTGGTACAGTAGCACACAGCGCCGCCTGGCGACGCGACACGCAAACAGTCGCGCCTCGCTCTGTGCGACTGTTCCAAAGCTTCGCAAGACTTTAGTTTCTTTGAAGCGGGATATCCGCTTGGAATGTGTAAATGTGGATATGAGGAGTTAATTTAAAATTGTGAAAATTGTATGAATGTAATTTCTTTCGGATACCTTTAACATGGTAATGAATGACTTAGCTTGAAAATATTTCATACCATTTATTTAACATTACTAGTACTTAATGTTCCAAGTAACCTGAATCTCAATTGTATTGATTGATAACTATTGTAATCAGACTAATTAGGAAAGCATGTCATGTCCTTAAACCCTTTATTACTAAAGGGGTAGGCAACACCGATTAAAGATTCGACCATCGACCTAAGATTGAAGCGTCCAATTTGTGGTTGACTTATTAAAAAGTTTGCGACACCACCAAAAATGAGGACCTGGGTTCGATTCACAAGTCGAACAAACGGTAATTGCAGATCAATCATCTCAGAGTAAACAATCGACTTAACTATAGTCTTATTATTTTTCTGGGTCCATGAGTGTAATTTTATTGACAAAGGTTGCGGCAGTCGGGTGCACTCCTAAATTGCTGAAATTCTTTGCTGACCATATGAGTAACAGAAAGAAGTATGTAGAATATGCTGGGTACAAATCTGAGCCCTATTTTTCGAGGTCAGGCGTAAGTCAGGGCAGTAATGTAGGACCACTTCAATTTATAATAATGGTGAATGACTTGCCCGAGGTCGTCAGGAATGCAAAGTGTCTGTTGTTTGCTGACGATCTAAAATAGCTACTAGCTGTGAAAGAGCAAAAGGACTTGGAGCGCTTACAGGAAGACATAGACAGGATTGTTGAATGGTGAAAGAAGAATAAGTTGGTGTTTAATACGTCAAAGTGTTCGGTAATAAGTTTTAGTAGGATGAACATGCCCAAGAAATATGACTATAGAGTGGACAACTCGGTATTGAAAAGAACGGGAACGGTGAGGGATTTAGGAGTACGCCTTGACTCGGACCTGGCATTTCGTAATCACGTCGTAAATGTTTGTAAAAAAGCCTATAGGAGCCTAGGTTTCGTCTTAAGAAGAGCAGAGGGTTTTACAAGCATCGTTGTGCTAACTTCTTCTTCTAAAGTCAGCTCGAATGTAACGCAATCATAAGAGCTCCGCATGAAGCTAAATACAGTCTCATGTTGGAGCGTATACAAAATAAATTTACTTTGAAGGCTTGTGCTAGTTATATATGTCATCCACTAGCACATGTTATAAACCTGTCTTTTTTAGAAGGTGTTTTTCCAGATCAGCTCAAATTGTCTATCGTAAAACCACTATTTAAGAAGGGAAACAAGTCGGACCCAAATAACTACCGGCCTATCACAATAGTACCTATCATATCTAAAATTTTTGAAAAGGCAATGCATATTAGGTTAAATAATTTTCTCAGTACACATGACATATTATGCAAAGAGCAGTTTGGTTTCCGTAAAGGTTGTTCAACTGCTCTTGCCATCTTCAACTTTATTAAACTTGTAACAGAAAATATTAACAATGGCAATCCAGCGGTGTCATTATTTTTAGATATGAGTAAGGCCTTTGATTTTGTTAATCACTGTAAGCTATTAAACAAATTAGACTTCTACGGCATAAGGGGCAAAGCCTATGAATGGATATCTTGTTATTTAAGAAATATGAAGCAATATACAGAGATATCCAAAGTTATAAAGAATCGTGAAAAAATATATTCTAAAGAGAAATTTAAATCAGTAGCAATAATGAATAAGTGTGGTGTGCCTCAGGGTAGCATTCTCGGTCCTTTACTTTTCTTACTTTACATAAATGATCTTCCGGAGGCCACTCTGCAGAAATGTATTCTTTTTGCAGATGATACGACAGTTATTATAAAGTGTCAGGATAAAATCAATTACAAATCAGTTACCGAAGAGACCCTGTCAGCCATAATTAATTGGATGGCAAATAATGACTTAAATATAAATGTTAGTAAGACCAAATTAATAGAATTTAACTCGTATAATACTAAACAATTAGCTTTAGATATTAGCTATAAAAATGAAAAAGTACAACAAGTGGATGAAATAAAATTTTTAGGTATTAATATAGACAAAAATCTCAATTGGAAAAGCCATGTGGAACATATATGTCAGAAACTTGATAGATTTGTGTTTGCATTAAAAAAGCTACGACAAAATGTTTCCGTAGAAGCTGCTCTTTCAGCTTACCATGGCTATGTGTCATCTATCCTGAGCTATGGACTTATCGTGTGGGGTAATTCGACCGATATCGACAGAGTTTTCAAGCTTCAGAAACGTTGCATCCGGGTCATAAACAAGGCATGGTTTTTAGATAGCTGTAAACCTCTCTTTAAAAAGAGTAAAATTCTTCCACTGCCCTGTATGTACATACGAGACATCTACATCTTTACAAAGAAACACATGCATTACTTTAAGCAACATACCGAAGTTGTGCCAAGACAAAAAAGATCTAAGTTTCGCAACTTATTATATCATCCATCTGGTCATAAAGATATTTACAAGAAAAATGTGTATAATATGTGTATATTGATTTATAATAACATGCCAAATGAATTCAAATTATTGCAGGATAATGTTTTTAAAATCAAATTGACAGCGTGGCTACAAAATAGTTGCTTTTATAGCCTTAAGGGATTTATAGAACATAGACATAGTTGTTAAATGATGAATTAATTGTTATTTATGAGTAATTGGACAGATAACTGTATAATTGTAATGGTAATTTTCATTGAATAGTAATTGTTTTTTTTTATTTTTGTTCACATTTTTTTTAATAACAGTTGTTGACATTAAAATTTATTTGATTGACATTTTTAATTTTAATTATTGACATTTAAATTTATGGTATTGACTGTTTTTATTTTATTTTCAAATGTTTGTTAATTTTTATAATCGGACAATTTAAAGTATTGAAATGCATCAATTTTGTTTTGGTTTGGTCTGTTTTTTTTAAAATTTATTTAGTGTTTACGACTTGTTTTGGGTACGATGTGAAAATGAATGACATTATTATTGAATGTAATTTGCACGCTTGCTTGCAGGCAGAATACAAGAACTCTTAGGCTTTAAGATCTTCCCTTGTTGAAAAATGTATTTTCTGGCAAATAAATATCCTCTCTCTTTAAACATCATCATTATTATTATTTATTATTATTATTATATTTTCTTTCTTTTTTTTTTGCTCTTGTTTCATGTCTATTATTGTATGTATATATTTATTTAGACGAGTAAAATATACTTTATGTATATATTGATTGTATAATGTAAATGGTACACCACAGACTACCTACCATATTTGTCTCTCTTTAATTTTAATTCATCCAAAGGTTGTCTTTAAAAGATCGCTCTTAGCGATAAGACCGCCCATTGTGTCACCCTTTTTAAAAATTTTGTATATTTATGTTTTATAAATTGTATGGTGTACAATAAAGAGTATTCTATTCTATTCTATTCTAAATAATATATTTTGAATTTGAATTTGAATTTAGGTTTCTGTACCTAAGGTGGTATGGTGTATATCCATTTTATCCATTGATGTATCCAACTTTGTCTGTTATAGGCATGGTGGGATACAATAAATTGGAAACAAGGAGGGACATGGCTCTTGCTACCTATATTTTTAAATTATTACGTGGCAAGACTTCAAACCCAGGTATATTAAAAGAAATAAACTTGTGTGTGCCCGACAATTATGTATTGCGAAGGCGACAGCCACGTCTATCGGCGGTGCCCAGTAGTAGGACGTAGGACCAATCTACTGAGTAAAGCCCCTGTAAAACGCACCTTGCGTGTACTTAATGACGTAGCGGACAGCATAGATCTTTTCACTTGTTCTCTAAGTGAGTTCACAAAAAACACGATGTACAGAATATGTTATTGTAAATAATAAAACTGTAATTATGGCCACACTGTTGAATTAGGAAATTCTTGTAACGATAGTGATGACGATTTAGTTAATAAATAAATAATAAATAAATTTGAATCTTATGTAATTCTTGTCCAGATTGTTATAATCCGGTGAGGCTGTAGTGCAGAGGATTCGCAGCGAGTCGAGATGTTCCGTTTAATTAAGTTTAATTCGAGTGTTGTAGAACATTGAGCGCGCGACCTGCCTGCTCGGCAGGCGGCACAGCACCAGCACGGCACCAGCACGGCACCGGCACGGCATCGGCACGGCACCGGCACGGCACCGGCACGGCACCGGCACCGGCACGGCACTGGCACGGCACCGGCACGACACCGGCACGGCACCGGCACCGGCACGGCACCGGCAAGGCACCGGCACGGCACCGGCACGGCACCGGCACGGCACCGACACGGCACCGGTACGGCACCGGAACGGCACCGGCACGGCACCTGCACGGCACCGGCACGGCGCGGCGCCTGCTGAGAGCGACGACTCTATTGTGCAGCCATTAAGAAAATATTAATACAGTTTGATGGTCATCTTATTCAAAATGAATCATGTTTATACAGGTATTTGACAAAATAATACATAGATACACATGTTTCAGTATGTCAGCATAATTTACAGACGCCAGCACATCAAGCTACCCGAAACTGTCATATTTTCCAGTCAACCTTGAACCTAATATTTTAGCGATAAAGTTGAAAATCTATTAAAGAAATTAAAAAACAGATTTTATGTAGTAGCTTGATGTGCTGGCGTCTGTACCTACTGAATATAACGTTCAAGATTTATAACAAAGAGAAAGTATAATTTACTCGTATTGTTTATTAAAATCGTAATGAACATGGGGTGGGATACCACCGGTAATAAGTGCAAACACGCGGGTAATGAGGCGGGCGAACGCGCGTGTGATTGGCACCGACCGGTACCGACCGGTACCGACCGGTACCGACCGGCGCGACTGACCGACTGCCCCGCGCGACAGTTACTAATTACCACTCGTTAATATCGCCCAAGTATTTCCTTATTATTTACAAAATGCGATGTCATTAATATGTTCCAACAAAGAGATGTCATTCATGTTGGCTCGCCCAATAAATATGAGTAAAGTGTAGTGGGATGTTTGGATAAAGACGAAAAGATATTTTGAATTGATACATTTACATTACATTTATTTATTGATACATTTACATTACAATTACTTTACGATGAGAAATCAATATCCACAGTAGGTATTCAAAATAAAAAAGAAAATCATTTAGGCCTAGACCCGACTACAAGCACTAGTTTAGTTCACCACAACGTCACGCAGGCAAATATATTGGCAGAAACTTCACAACAGGACAGTGTATCAAAGTCTGTAAAAAACATCAATCCATCAGACAATTTTTTAATATATAACTTACTTTGCCCAGATGTAATGTTGCATGCGTATGCATATGTACTTGACTTTAACTTAAATCTAAATTGTGATTATACCTTGTTTAGTAAGAGGTCAGGGGCAATTAATAACAACGGTATTAACACAATATTAAATGATGCTCTGGAGCTCATCACTGAGATAAATATGTTTAATATTGTTACTCTGTCACAGTCTGAGTCTGTTCTGTCTACGAATGAAAATCATAGTCATAGTTTTAATTTCGAAAAACAGTAACAAAAATTTTTTTCGTATATAATAATCTAACTGTTATGCATCAAAATCTCAACGGATTGGTAAGCAAAGCAAATGATGTATTGTGTGTCAGTATAGACCACCTGAAACAATCTGGGAATGAAGTTGATATTTTATGTATTACAGAACATAATATGGTTGACACAGACCTTGTGTACCTAACCAAGCCAAATTTCACTTTAGCGGCAAATTGTAATAGACATAACAGAACACCAAGCAACGCTTAAATATCATGCAACAATAAAAAATCGACCTGATTACAGGGACATAATAAACAAGCGTGTATTCAGAGTACCCATACCAAATGCCAAATCTGAACTAGCTTGACGCTGTATCTGTTTTTCCAATCCCAACACCTACAATAAAGTTAGCAAAATCTGCGATCTAAAAGACTGCTCAACCTGGTGGTTGACCTGTAAAAAAATCCTAACAGCTCTTTTATAATCATCATACGACGCTAGCGAAGCTTTGATATAGCACCTACACACCCACACACACCCTCATACAAACACGCACACACACAGACAAACACTCACACACACACACGTACACCATAGTATAAGCCTTAAGATAAACCAATATTATTTTATTTTGTGGTCAGAATCGCACGAATGTTTTTTGTTTTTTGTTGTGTTTTTATTTTAACACTTATCTTTTTTTTGTAACTGTCTAACATCCCCAAACTGTAATGTAATCTTTAAGATTGTAAAATTGCACTCCAGAGCCACAAGATATACAAGCGATGCTTAGTTTGTGGCTCACTGAAGCCGTCACATTGTATTTTTACTTTTTGATGAAAAACTTTATTACTATTATTATTTATTAATTCAGTTATCGTTGACATATCTCAGGACCCTGGGTTCTCGGACCTTTGAAAGGTGTACTAGGGGCCGCAGCCAACTCGCAGAGGCCCTTTACACAATTTTAAATGATGAGGAGGCACCAACCGACCATTATCCCTGTATGCACCATGCAAGTGCACCCAAGGACAACCCCCGGTTGGTCCGGCCCGGTATATTTTACAAAATATACCGGGCTATGGGTTTGGGTGGCTAGTGGATCGGTTACCTTGAACTATGGAAGGTCTATGTCCCCTGCCTGACCAATGAAATATAATATTCACAGATGAAATGGCAGGGGGTGACTTGCACACTCAATAATGGGCCCCCGAAAACGGTCGCTAGCACATAATGTCGTAGCGACAAGGGGGCAACATGTCCTGAGGTGCTTATGAGGAGTGGAGAGGCATTCCACGGCTATCAGGACAATCCTGGAAGTACGGCCAAGATCCCTACCAGCATCTTACTGAAATACTTCCTTCCTCTGAGCACGTTTGCTCTTACGATTCTCCACTCAAGCCAGCCAATAAAGACAAGAATGAGGTGGGAGCTCTGTTCCTCGTCAGTATTCACTGCAGCCGGCCAATAAAGGCAAGCCAGAGGTGAGGAACAAGAAATCTCCCCGGAGATAGGGTCCGTGGGGTCGCTACTGCCCAACAGCTCGCCACATGCTGCCCTGCGGGTTCCTGTATTCCTCTTGGTTTGGTCTTAGTGTTTAAAGCGCAAAAAAGGTGTGTACTGGTATCCGTGTTCCTGATTCATTTGAACCATATTTCAAAGAATTCAAAATATTGACCTTTCCTGCAATTTACATTTATGAAGTAAAGGACAAATGAAAATCTATTTGATAAACTCAAATCGAGAAGATATATATTAAAAAAATTCTAATGTACCACACAAAACGGCTCTATTTAACAAAAGCTTCTTTGGCATGGCATCAAAAATTTACAACAAAATACTGACATTCTAGCACTAAGGAATTTCCAGTATTTAAAAATAAATAACGTAACTTTTTAATTGATAACACACGATCCAAGATTTCTTGAATTATTGATTGAATTGTTGTTGTTATTTTTATTGTTGTTGTTGTTTGATTTGTTTTTGTTGTTTGTTGTTGTTGTTGATTGTTGTTGTTTGATTTGACTGTATATTGATATTTTGACATTTATAATAACTAAATTAGACATGTAAAATAATTTTAAATCTAATGCCACTATATAATTATTGTACGCCTATTAGGCAGGACATATTGGAACTTTAATTTATTGTTAAGACCTGTAGCTAACATGTGCCCATAAAAAAGATATTTTGAATTTTGAATTTTTGAATGTGAATATTTGGAGGGTTTCTACCAGCTATAGAGAGAGTGAGAAGTAACTTCTTCCAGAACGTATGAATCAGATGTAATGGTCGTATGTGTTTCTACTAGCTATAGAGAGAGCGAGAAGTAACTTCTTCCAGAACGTATGAATCAGATGTAATGGTCGTATGTGTCGCTAGTCGGTGACTACATTGAACATTGACTTTTTTTAGAAAGTCCATTTTTGGGGTTCCGTGCCCAAAGGGTAAAAACGGAACCCTATTACTAAGACTCCACTGTCTGTCTGTCTGTCTGTCACCAGGCTGTATCTCATGAACCGTGATAGCTAGACAGTTGAAATTTTCACAGATGATGTATGACGTGTTCTGTTGCCGCTATAACAACAAATACTAAAAACAGAATAAAATAAATATGTAAGTGGGGCTCCCATACAACAAACGTGATTTTTTTGCAGTCTTTTGCTCGATATCATTCACGGCAACAGGTAGACGCTTAAAATATTCACAGAATATTTAGTTGTATATTCACTTTAAAAATAAATAATTAAATGAAAATAAATAAAATATTTAAGGGGGGGCTCGATAAGGGGGGATTGATAATGGTACGGAATCCTTCGTGCGCGAGTCCGGCTCGCACTTGGCCAATTTTCAGTAAACTATGTGGGACGGTTTTTCTAAAAAGAAACCAATTTTACAATGGATCTATGTGTTATACAATGGATCTATGTGTTATACAATGGATCTATGTGTTATACAATGGATCTATGTGTTATACAATGGATCTATGTGTTATACAATGGATCTATGTGTTATACAATGGATCTATGTGTTATGGAACTTAGGTCACCAGGAAACTTTTTCTTAAGAAACTGCTGTTCTGAGAATGTTCAACAAAGTCAAAGATCTCGACGTTGGCTGGCCGGCATGCTGCGCAGAACACCGTGAACTACAGCTAGTAGTTAAACACGCCAGCACTTGGACATGCCTCCCCCCACACCCCGCACGCTTCGCCGCCGGTCCCCGCTAAATTGCTTTAAACTCCTTTTAAAGTATTTTATTTATCGCATAGTTAGTTGTTCTGGTTGCCGCAGCTTTACAGTTATTAAGGCCGAGGCGCGGCGGCGGCGCGGCGCAGACCGCATGCAGCCGGAGCTAGCGCGCGCGGGCCGCGTGCTGCCGGAGCCAGCGCGCGCGGGCCGCGTGCTGCCGGAGCCAGCGCGCGCGCGGGCCGCGTCCTGCCGGAGCCAGCGCGCGCGGGCCGCGTGCTGCCGGACCTTATACATTCCTTTGTGTTAGGCAGATGTGTGACATTTTTGAACAGAAATTATAATTTTAGTATTTGTGGACCTTTGCAGCACGCTAACACCAATGGCCTAGATAACACCTTTTTATCACCCATAAAACATAACAAAACATAGCATGCTACGTGACTAGTTGGACTGTAGCAGGTACAAGCGTGTGAAGTCACTCATGGTTATTTGATGAGATGTCCACCAGTCGCAGGCAGCTAGTGTGAGTGCAGCACAGTGTAATGACAGGCGGTAGATCGCTATCGGTAATACCGGGTGTTGGCGGTCGCGAGTGCACAAACAAACACGACTCGCCCCCGCGCACGTGTATAGTACGACATAATAAAAACGGCATTGTCAAACTTTATTTCTTATAAACTAGTGCGAATTGAGTTTAAACAAACTCAGGCTTGTCCGAGTTCGTTTAAACGTTGAATGAGTCAAGAAAATAACTCGTGTGTCGAGCAAAAATGAGCGATTGCTAATAGTATTTTGACTCGGTCCGAGCGACCGACGCAGCTCCATGTGTCGCTGCATCGGTCGCTCGCCCCGCGCCCTCGCTTCCTCGCGCCACCGATACAGTGACGCGAGTACTTTCGCCTCGAGGTCCCAGGGCGGGGATCCAGCCAGTACCTACACAGGCCGCCTCGTAGGAGATCGTGCGATATCCTCTGATGACTCTGACGGCCATCGCTCTCTGCGGTTTCCGCAGAATCGCGATACTGCTGGCCGTCAGGTCAGAGGCCCACACCGGGGTCCCATACAGGGCCATCGATCGCACGACCCCCACGTAGAGCCGCCTACAGGCGGCGCTCGGGCCCCCCAGATTGGGAAGCAGCGTTGACAGCGCCCCAGCCGCGCCCAACAACTTGGGCGCCAGCCGCCGGAAATGGGGGCCGATATCCCACCGGCTGTCGAGCACCAATACCAGGTACTTCATGGTAGACTCGACAGCGATCCGAGCCCCCCCGACCACGATGTGTGAGCCGGGCGGCGGCGCCCGCCGGGGGCCAT
Organism: Apamea monoglypha; assembly: GCA_911387795.2. Taxonomy (NCBI): domain Eukaryota; kingdom Metazoa; phylum Arthropoda; class Insecta; order Lepidoptera; family Noctuidae; genus Apamea; species Apamea monoglypha. The sequence goes on from OU426922.1 coordinate 20,761,854, forward strand.
GAAACACCATGGCCTCCGACTTGCTGAGGGCCACCTCCAGGCCTAGGCGACGTGTGCGGCCCACCACCTGTAAGACTGCAGCCGTCGCCAGCAACGCTGCCTCCCTGTGCGAGCTCCCCCGGGCAGTGACCAGCGTGTCATCCGCGTAACACGTGAGGTCCACCCCCGGTCTGAGCTCGCCCCTCAGCACCCAGTCGTACCCGACGTTCCACAGGAGCGGTCCTAGGAACGAGCCCTGGGGAACGCCGCACGACATGCGGCGCTGGTTTCCGCCATCGCGTCCCATGTAGGTGACACACCTCTCCGACAGATAAGCAAAGTTGTGTGACCTATGCCAGCCGCTGTGCTCGCCTGTACTCGCGCAGTCACAATGAAGCGATCGCTTGTCTACCTGGCTGTACTACGTACTCTATGGATCACGTGTCGATCGCTTTCCGCGCCCTTTCGTTTTATAAACACACGTGGAGGAATGATTGCTTGAATCGAATCGACCAATTAATTGTCATATAGTTTCTGTGTTTTTCTTAAACCTGTAGTCATTCACAGTTAGTTTCAGTGTTTTCGTGAACCCTGAAACTAACAGTGAATGACATTAAAGATTTCGATGTTAAACCAAAGGTTTTCGCGACTGCGGACCTTTCTCTCAGCTATCTGGTACTCTGTTTGCTCGACAGTCTTCCATCGGCTCTGGGTTCCCGTTACGAAACATGGAAGTATTTGCAGAGTGTGTTATGCTCAGGCATTCATGTGTGTCATCTGAGTTTTCTGAATCCTTTAAGGAGCTATAACTTAAAAGTGACACTAAATAAAGTTTACCGCATCCAGCTTATGTTTACCAAGTCCACGTCGATCTCACGGTTTTCAGGTCTGTCGTGAGGTGCGTTACGAGGCGCCCCCGACCTTGTGCGGATCCTTGTGTTACCACAGCGCGGGGCGCAATCGATGAGTTCCATCTAACAGCTAGTTCAGTACAGTTTGTATAATAATGATGTTTTACTTTGTAACGACCGACAGATAAGGAGGTTATTTGTTTATACGTAGTCTATAGGCAATAGGTACAAGGTATAGGTAGTATTTTTTTTTTTTTTCTCGTGGGAAATCATCAAATGACCGCTCCCGCTCTGGGTGGAGCGGAAGGGAGTGTCAGACTCTTACTGACTAAAACCCACCCATGTTCCTTCCTTCGCCCTTTATGTTCCGGGGTAGCGGTAACCCTTTCGGACAATCCCGCTGACCAGGTATAGGTAGTATTAGGTAATGTGAACAATCTACGTGATATTATAAACGATACCAAAGTTAGGTAAGTAATATTATTTAATAACCAAAAAGCGACGAGATATATCTTTTTAGCGGCAGCTGGTGCGGCTCAAGGAGAGGCACCGTTTAATAGCTCGCACTGAAGTCGTGCCGGCGCGAGCACGAGCGCGAGTTTGAACAAATGTGAATGATTTTTGTATAATTTCATTAGCGCGGCGGCTGGCGACTCGCCAGACTCTCGGATTAAGGTGGGCAACAGACGGCTGCAGAAGGCTTACTTCTTAGGCGATGGTGTTGTGGATCAGTTTTATCTGTTCTGTGGTGGGGACACTAGTCCGTTTGTCATATCTTCTAATGACGTCTGGGTTTGAGTCATGTCACATGTGGTTGTCTCGGCGTCACTTGGGTTGTAACCCATTTAGATCGATGTGATTAGTCTTGTCAATAGCGTGTGTTAGTGTGGTACCAGTAATCTCAAGCCCATCAGCTTTCTTAGAGCAACAGTAACTCTCAGCCGCGGCACCTCTACATATATAACTGTAGGTCATTTAACAACTCAGAGCTAGACTGAATGCCCAGTGGTAGACGTTCAACGAACCTTTTGCGTGCGCCTGTGCAGTGGCGCCGGTGATGCGGGCAGGCTGGACTCTTGCCAGCACTGCGCCTTAAACAAATTTACTCTTGGCTTTGGGCGACGTAAGTGTGCCTAACGACGCGCTTCCCCTGCGCCCGCGCCTGCCCCCGCCCCCGCCGACGCCGGACAATGCGCGCTTCATATGACTCCACTCCGCACGTACGAATCACTCCTGGTTGCGCTAAATGTTGGCGAAGATTTGCTAAAGATATGTTTTTAACTCTTTCAAGTTTCAGGACGATTTTGAATTTGTAGAGAAACAGTCTGGGTCCTGTAATATATTGTATGTTACACACGCTGGTTACGTTGGTGACGTGTGATACCTGTCTCCAGCACGTCGGGGGTCAACATGTGACATGTGTTTGTATATTATTACTTCAATTAATTGTCGTAGAAGCACTATCCGTGACCAAGTAAGTGTGTACCAAAGTAAGTGAGTGTGTACCACAGTAAGTGTGTACCCACTGTAAAGTAATAAGTTTTAGACTTTCTTTGTTTGTCAAGTGGGTTATGTTTGTACAGAAATAGCTGGTGAACAACTTTTGTACTTCAATCACAAAAAAAAGCGGTATAATATAATGTTCAATGTCGTTTGTTATTACGAGTGTGTCTGTTGTTGTGACTTGAGTAATGTGCCGCGCGACATATTTACGTGCCTTTCGATAACATTTTACAAAATGGTTTTACATTGTTATTGTAAAACAAAGTTGCTGCGATGCAAACTGCTGCACACAGGTTGCGCCGATATTTCAGAGTGACTTGCTCTACCAAAGTAGAGCTTCGGCTCTACCAAAGTAGAGCTTCGAGTAGTAGTTGAAGCGTGGATGGGGTTATTTACCGCCTAGGTACTCACATACGTCAAGAAGTTGGAGCGGCGTACCTTTGTGACTCAAGGCGGGGTACAACTAGTGCAAACTCGGGCGACATCGAGCTTAGGCGCTGCAAAAATGTTCTACACCGCGGCTCAAGATAGATGTGACATTTCAGGATTTTGCCAAACTGCTTGGATGTCGATGGCAATTTTTTTTTTGGTAACACAGGGTTTTGCTCGTAACAAGGCTGCTATTAATAATAATTAAATCTCTAGACTAACACTAGCTCACTACATAATACCGCTGCAAATGTCGGCTAGAAATACTCGTATATGTTTCCCACTGTCCCGACGTAAGCTCTGTCTCGCGTCGTGCTGTCGTTCTGGTTCAAATGTCGGAAGACGTCGGATTGTTTTGACTTGTTCAGGATTTATATATTTGGTTGACTTGATACCAGCAGGCCAGCGAGGGGGTGCGGAGCAGCTAGAACCGCGCGGGGGGAGGGCGCGCAGCCTCGCGTGTCTCGGGTGTAGAACCGCGCGGGGGGAGGGCGCGCAGCCTCGCGTGTCTCGGGTGTAGAACCGCGCGGGTGGAGGGCGCGCAGCCTCGCGTGTCTCGGGTGTAGAACCGCGCGGGTGGAGGGCGCGCAGCCTCGCGTGTCTCGGGTGTAGAACCGCGCGGGGGGAGGGCGCGCAGTCTCGCGTGTCTCGGGTGTAGAACCGCGCGGGTGGAGGGCGCGCAGCCTCGCGTGTCTCGGGTGTAGAACCGCGCGGGGGGAGGGCGCGCAGCCTCGCGTGTCTCGGGTGTAGAACCGCGCGGGGGGAGGGCGCGCAGCCTCGCGTGTCTCGGGTGTAGAACCGCGCGGGGGGAGGGCGCGCAGCCTCGCGTGTCTCGGGTGTAGAACCGCGCGGGGGGAGGGCGCGCAGCCTCGCGTGTCTCGGGTGTAGAACCGCGCGGGGGGAGGGCGCGCAGCCTCGCGTGTCTCGGGTGTAGAACCGCGCGGGGGGAGGGCGCGCAGCCTCGCGTGTCTCGGGTGTAGAACCGCGCGGGGGGAGGGCGCGCAGCCTCGCGTGTCTCGGGTGTAGAACCGCGCGGGGGGAGGGCGCGCAGCCTCGCGTGTCTCGGGTGTAGACCCGCGCGGGGGGAGGGCGCGCAGCCTCGCGTGTCTCGGGTGTAGAACCGCGCGGGGGGAGGGCGCGCAGCCTCGCGTGTCTCGGGTGTAGAACCGCGCGGGGGGAGGGCGCGCAGCCTCGCGTGTCTCGGGTGTAAAATTAACTGGCAAGCAACGCCATTGTCACAATACCAAGACAAGTCATGTTGAATAGTGTTGTAACCATATTGTAATAAACATATTTATTTAGTTTTATAATATCTGCTTTTTCATTGATAGTCTCTGTTAAATGCTTTGTAAAGATTACTATATTGGAATGTAGTGGCAGGTTAAATAAAATTTCAGTGTCGTGAGTACCGTTTATTAGAAAATTAAAGACGAAAATTAAAACTCAGTTGTATATCGATATAAGTTTTGAAATCCCTATTTTTTATGAAGGCAACGCCGCCGCCGTCGTGGAACAGGCAACGCCGCCGCCGTGGAATTGGCCATCGGCGCTCATATCTAGTAGGTAGTAGACCACGGAATAGAAAAAACAGTGGAAGTGTCCTTAGACTTCCTTAGTACGGGAACCAGTGTCGCCAAACTCATACACTTGCAAATTAAAATGAAAATTTCAATACACAGAAAACGATGATATAATTGGCTACTAATTATAAATGCAACCTTGGCGAAACGTTTATTTATTGTTGTACAAAATTAAATCTTAGTAAACAACTCCTGAGTGTTGTTTTTATTTTACATGTCAAAATCAATGAAGTCCATTTTTCCATCTAACAATCAAATTCGAGCAATCCACAACGAGTTCAGCTTCTCAACGCTAGAGGGCGCTGTAACCAATTTACTCTATTTTGCACCCTTACGTCATTGAAATAGATGTCATATTCGTATGCACTTGTTATCTATTTTTCTACTCAGCTAGGGATGAGGACAAGATATCGATAATTTAATGTCGATGTTTGTACAATGTAATAATTAAAATCTTTTATCTTACGTAACGGACCAAAGTCCGATTAGTATAAAAGGTAAAATGGTTAAATGAAACGATAAAAAGTGAATTTGAACTATTTATTGTCCTTGAAATAAAACATATTTGTTTAATAATAGTCGGAATTGCGTTATCTTTTAAAAATCTGTAGCCTTTTTTTGAAGTTTGTAAATTGTTTTCATAAAAATGCTCTGAACAGATTGTATGTACTTGATTTTGACGGCATCCAGTTCTGTCTTCCCATAGCTTCCATCCATTTCTCCTTGGTGAAAGGATCTTTGGGAAAACTGAAATATTTACATACCTTATTAGTTATTTTTAAGGCCTACGTCCAGCTATGAATGAATGATTGGTTTATTTGTCAGAATATAAGTACTCAAACTCAAACCATTTATTTCAATTAATCGAGAAGAACGACAACGAGGATATAATATGTCATGGTAACGTGTAAGTTTCACTATATAAATACACATTTTATTATTTTATCGATACCGAACTATTTGAATGTGTCCCATCCATAATCGAGTAGCGTCGAAGTTTCTAGAATGTAGACGATGATATTCAAGACATCGAGCAAGTTGATTTAGACTTTGAATAATGGACATAAGGTAGTTTTTAGTTCGCAACAAAGTAATAAATATGGTTTTGTCAATAAAAACAATTATATTGAAATATATCATAGTTTTATACTTACCGGTGATACGATACATCTCCGCAAGATACATTTTTTGTCCTGCTATCGTTTTTGCATGTAAAACTTGCACATTATGGCATATTTGTAATATTTTTCGTTACGTTCGAGACGTCATATCACAGCAAGTAGCTAATCCCGACTGAGCCGGTGTTGCGAAGCTCCGCATAATTGTGACACACGTGCGATAGCTGCGTGGCAATTCCACTGTTTTTTCTATTCCGTGTAGTAGACAGTCTCGTAGCACGACGTAGCACGTCGTAGCACTTCGTAGCACCTCGTAGCGCGTCATTACACCTTATCACCGCATCACCAGCAGCATCAAGCTACAATCTCAAAGACATGAATGAAAACAGGAATAGCTGCATGAATTAACTTGGGTTCTCTTGGGTTCATATTGTGTGATGCAACCAATTAACTTGGGTTCTCTTGGGGATTGTGTGATGTAACCAGTTTTCGACAAACATCATAAATATAGATTTCTGATGGCTTTAAAATCAAAAATATCTTATCAGAGGAAAGTAGGAGATTATCCAAAGTCACGGTTAACATCAGGCGACGGTGAAGTGCTGCACATCAATCACTGCCAACTCGCGACTAAGTTGTATCCACCACCGAGCTCCGTGACGTCACCTCACCTGCGTGCTATGAACATAGATGAGGAGCGCAGGCGCCCGGCGTTCTGTTAACAGTTATTCCGACTGTATTAAGTACGAGATTTTATTTAAACAGTTTCTAAAACTGAAAATCCTCGAGCTTTAATTTTAAAATCACATAAAAGTAACCGAACCTGTTGGTGCGGACAACTTCACATTATGTGCGGTGCGGTGCTGTACTGTGCGGTGCGGTGCTGTACTGTGCGGTGCGTGGCTGTACTTTGCGGTGCGGTGCGGTGAGGTACGTTACGGTGCGAACTAATACCGAGCGCGCTCAGTTGATATTAATTAGTATCTGTTTCACTAATGAAAGTTAATTGTCAACTCGATAGCACACAAATGAATTTGTTAATTGTGAACTCGATACAGGAGAGAGCAAGAAGAAGAAGGTATTCTACACTAATACATTACACCGTGTAGTTGTCCCGCGATGATATCATTAAATGAAACCGCTTGAACACAGTGTGTCAAAAATACGTTCAAAAATGGTTCCACTTCATAAAGCTGATACCAACCAATTTAAATCTAGTGTACTACTCATCATCGAAGGTCAAGAAAAGTATGCAGAATTACTAAATAAATATAAAAAAAGTAAATAAAAAAAAAAAAGTAAATAAGTAAGTAAATTTTATTATAAGTCTAAACGCGAAGACTTGTAATTGACTTTCTGTCGACTATTGTTTCCTTTTTTTTTTTGTATTTTCTAGCTGTAATTCTTCCAAGCTGTAATAAATAAATAAATAAATTGAAAACAATTTCTGGTCCAAAAATATCTTATCATACAGAATGTAGAATTAGTTTCAATAATAAAATGTCCTCTTCTATAAAAAAAACTATCCAGTAAAAGTGATTGGCTTTGTCATCGGGAATATCACCAATTAGCTTTTAATTAAATAAGTGGGTGGCATCATCGAGGAAGACGCAATTAAGAAAGGGCGCTGTTATTTATAGTATATTTGCATGAAGTGTACACCGTGTATTGGAAAAAAATCTTTGACGAAAATTATGTTGAAGTGAATTCTGTTTATACTGCAAACAGAATTCACTTCAACATAACAAAATATATAATAAAAAGAATAAAAAAAATTGAAAAAAAATTCTAAAGATATAATTTTTTTTTTCTATCTGGGCGATAAAAAAATAATGGCGCCCAATTATTTACAAGCAATGTGCGTGTGCTACACACACATTAGCTACGGCTACTTCAGACGATGACGTCATTACAATATATCTGCCATCATAATGTTTACAATGCGCACGCAGACGCGTGACTCATCGCTTTCTATGTATTATTGTCAAGTCCTTGTTGTCTTGTCGTTTTATTTTAGGTATTACCTATCTATTATCTATGTATTAACAATAGTTTACTATTATATTTGTATTTCATACTACACACACATACACCGGTACAACTTCTGGAGATGTATCGCCGTTACATTCCCGCGCCTGATTTGTATCTTCTGATGATAAATATGAGTAACGAAAACGCTAGCAGAACGCCCGCGGGACAGTGGCGTGGACGTGCCCACAGCCGCAGTGCTGTTGTGGGAACCGTAAATCACAGGTAAATGTAAACATTAAGATTTGATGGTTTTCCACAACACCCGGCTGATGCGGACGACGCATGCGTCGCTCACAATCACATTCAATAACTCGCCTAATGGAGTTATGAGCCGATTACATTTTACTATTCAACGCGACGCTGTGTCACCGCACACTAGGAATTACTCCTGTATCGTGGGTGCATTTAGAAACATTTAAACTCACATACACAAACAGCCAGACCCGGAACAACTACCTGTAGAAATACAAATACTTGTTTCGTGCGGGAATCGAACCCGCGACACGCAGCGCAGCAGTCGATCGCTCAGCCACTGCGCCAACCGTGTCGTCAAACATTATGCACCTCTTAAAATTTAAAGCAACAGTTGAAGAGCTCATATCCACTGTTTCATTGCAGTCGCAGCCCGCAAACACTAGTTAGCTTGTAAAAGAATAGTCAATCATGTGACCAATCTGCTCAAACGGCCGGCGCTTCATGTTGGTCGAGCAGTCGGTCGGTCGGTCGGTCGGTACGACCCTCACCTGTCCTGTGATAATGACAGTAGTTGTGAACTGTCTTCAGCCGGGCGCGCGTCAACAAAGCGGCGATTAGTGCGCATTCACGCGGCCTGGCTGTGGCGTGGCCGTGGCGTGGCCGTGGCGTGGCGGCACAATGGCTCGTTAGCAGGTGCGCGCTGACGCCGCTGCGGTCACGCCACGTTGCTATCTCGCCGTAATTGTCTGATGAACATTGTCACCTCGGCCGAGCTCCTGCACGGACAACATATTATTGTTCGGATTCGGACTCATACTTTAGAATTTCATGCTCTTCAAGTAGTAAACGACTGCTGTTCTGTATAATTAAGTAATAAACATTGTACAGACGCCAGCAGGTCAAGCTACCCGAAACTGTCAAATTTTCCTAATCAACCTTGACGCTTAATGCTTTAGCGATAAAGTTGAAAATCTATTAAATAAATTTGACAGATTGTAGTAACTTGACGTGCTGGCGTCCGTACCGTTAATATAAAAATAACCTCGTTTTCGTTAAAATTACTAAAACAAAGGTTACAAGTATGTAAGATTACATCGTAATGGCTATCGTAGCTGTTTGTAGCACCGCGTAGCTCGCATGTGTACGGCTCGTAGCACATACGTCGAACTTGGTCGACGATAACGTTATCGTATATCGTGGGTTGAGCGTTCATGTAGGCACTACAAGGACACTTCATGACTAGGCTACCGCAACATATTTTTCAAACTTATTTTTGTCTGAAATTTATTTAATTTGGTTAGAAACAAACAACTTTCTTCGTGTATCTCTCTGTAACCATCAATAATTATCTAAAATGTCACAAAACGTTAACTTTTAACTAGCTACCATGAACACGCGTCATCAGTGCAGTGAGGTGATGATTACTATAGTTGTGCTGTTCTTTCAGCAGTAGTTAACTAAATCGTTGCGGTGAATGTACTCGTGGTTCTAAATCGTCGTTGAATGCAGCAATCGCCTCACAAAGTGCAGCTTAGTGTCGGCCAGTTACGCCGGTGTCCGCCATTGTGTCGACACTCGGGACACTCGGGACGGTCACTACTGAGACAGTTGACGGACTTCCATTCTGTCATTTACCGTTATAATCTCTGTACAGTTGTGGATGAGTGTCAGAAGCTGTCTGGCAGCATGCAGGCACTGACAATCTAAATCGTACAGAAGGCCAATTCTCGTAATTTAAAATGTTCAAAATGTAGTCGCAGTCTCATCTCGGCGACAAACAAACGTCAAAAACCTGTCAAAATGTAGGGAGATTAGACGTATTTTTGACAGATTGAGACCGAGATCAGACTGTGAACGTTCTTAAAATTACGAGAATTGCCCCTCTGGTTTCTCTCAGAGTATATATATTTACGTCTTGACTGAGCATAAGTATTGATGGCTAACTAATAAATTTGTTTTGTTTTGTTTATTTGTTGGTGGCCGAAGTAGCTATGATGTGACACCTTCACACACGTCCGTAGGTACGCGGCCAATTTAGCTGTGATGTGACGCCTTCACACACGTCCGTAGGTACGCGACCGAAGTAGCTGTGATGTGACACCTTCACACACGTCCGTAGGTACGCGACCGAAGTAGCTGTGATGTGACACCTTCACACACGTCCGTAGGTACGCGACCGAAGTAGCTACTCGTATGATGTGACGCCTTCACACGCGTCCGTAGGCACATCGTATATCTGCATAAGTGTTACAAACAAGTTTGTCAAGAGTCGCTAGTGTATGAATACACGAAACTTGACCAATATAAAATTAAGTTAAGACATGATAAACTTGACCAATATAAAATTAAGTTAAGACATGATAAAAGCTTAATTTCTAACAATGTTATCAGGGACACGACAGCTCGCCATAAATTATCAGTTTAAACCAAAGAAGAAATTCACGTATTAAAGTGCGAAAATCACTTGTCGACGGCCATCAATAAGGCTTTTGTGTGACGCGGAGTGATCGCGGGTTAGTGCGCGGTGAGGCGACGAGGCGAGGAGGCGCCGCTGTCAGGGTGCGCTATCTCGCGCCATTTGTAACGCACCTTGGCAGTTGACTGTCAAGGTCTCCCCCCGCCCCTCCACCTCGGCTGACACTCCCCTCATCAAGTTTATGAGCATCGAAAGGTTGAGCAATGTATGACTTTGACATTTTCCGACGAGGTGACCTTTGCTCAATTCTTAGTAAGTTGAAAATCCCTGTCATTGGGAAATACAAAATAGCTATTCCTTAGTCCAATGTACATTATCACTTACTACTACTGAGTCAGTCGTACTGTGTGACTTATGCTTATTCCAAAATGTGAAATGAAACTTATGGAGACTATAGTATACAGCGAGTATACAGGGTGTAAAAAGACATCACATAGCCGTCAACTACGCATTATGAACATCAAACTAAGTAACATTGCACAAAAATAATTGCTGGGCAACGATTTTTATTTTTGGTGTGTTTGCTGAAGGCCAATTCTCGTAATTTATAACGTTCAAAATCTAGTCGCAGTCTCATCTCGGCGACAAACAAATGTCAAAAACTTGTCAAAATATAGGGAAATTAGAAGTATTTTTTGACAGATTGAGACTGAGATGTTGTGAACGTTCTTATAATTACGAGAAATGCCCCTCTGGTTGCGATAGTGCGCAATTTAACACACGCAAAACATTGTGCGTATGGGTACATATAAACGGTACAGGGGTCGTGGGGGTATTTACTGTTGTGTTATAACATCAAAAACTAGTTTTCGTATAAAAACGTCAGTAAAAGTTGGAATTTTGACCTTAAATATCTCCGTAACCAGAAATGGAAGGTTCGCAGGTATGGTCCAATACAAAAATAAAATGATTTCAATGACGGGGAGTACAAGTTAGTGACGTTAAGTGTCTTTTTACACCCGTTATACATACACGAATATCTACATTGTGTAGCGGTCGATGTTATCAAACTATTTTGGGCTTGGAATCGATCATCTGAACTTTTGCAACGGCTTTACATTTTAAAAATCTAATTACGTGGAACGCTGTCAATGCCCTCATCTCCAACGTGATTACGGGACTTACTATGGGTCCACTTAATATTCGTGGAGCCCAGGGCCGGGCGCCTGGGGCCCCGGGCCCGAGGCCGCTCGTAAAAACACTCGATTCATACTACTTTAACGATTTGATCGTATATCTGATCATGGTCGCATATCCGCGCTCCGCGGAGCGGTATTTGACGAACATTTAAGTGATATTTTGTGTAAAGCTTCGCCAATGGACCTCTCGCCCGGATGCTGTGTGACAGTGACGCATCAGTGACGTCACACGCACAGCGAACTGTCCTCGTACATCTCATTGAGATGGAGTGTTACTGTTTGTGTTTAATGATGAATGAATGGATGATGTAAAAACCGACACTTCGATCTTATACTCGATTTTTGATAATAATAATATATTTGTCGCATCATTGACTATTTATTGGTTTAGACGCTCAATTGATTTTTGTAATACCGGTGAACGCAGCGACGTCACATGTCACGTGACTGTGAGCGGGATCGGTTGGAGGGGTGTCGATTTTAAAGTTATAAAAGCGCAAGTCGCAGGAGAACTTGGCTCGAACGATACTTCAGATCGGACCTCCAATCGGGATCGTTGGTTCACAGGTACCTTATTACTATTGTCTATAACTATTATAACCGTTATTATTTAAACTGTGCTGTGCTATTATTCAAATAAACCTTTGTGCAAGTATTTGGTATTGTTACTGTGTTACTTGAGACCTACGCCATGGAATCTCTACCTCAAGACCATACTGAGGATGGGCGAGCTGCGCAGACCTCTCAGCCGCCGGCATATTTATTTGCGTAAAACATGGTATAAAATAGTCTTTTTTTTTTCTGGTGGGAAATCATCAAATGACCGCTCCCGCTCTGGGTGGAGCGGAAGGGAGTGTCAGACTCTTACTGACTAAAACCCACCCATGTTCCTTCCTTCGCCCTTTATGTTCCGGGGTAGCGGTAACCCTTTCGGACAATCACGAGGCTACCCTGGCACCTCATTAACGGCATAACTAAGTAAATGTCTATTAACTGCTTTCAAATTACGATGTTTATTTATTTTTTACAGTGTAATGTGAACTCTTTATTAGTGGTTGTAATGGCAGTCATGTCAATTGGTTTTAATAGGTTTTTATATTTTATCTATCCCTTTGATAGATTCTTCTATATTTTTTAAATGTGAGGACTTTGTAGGCCTTGTAGACTTTAGATCTGTAGACCATTTTTTATTTTATCAAGTACCTGGTACTTGTTGACAGGCCTACGCTGTCCTCCCATACTTACTGTAATTTGAAAAAATCGTATAAGCCAATTATTTTTAAAAGAGTAACCGTGGAGTTTCTTGCCGGCTCTTCTCCATAGGAAACGACCAATTAGAACCGTACACCTAGCTTCTGACGTTTCATAAGTGCCCATGTTGGTTTAAGTGAAATAAAATATTTTGATTTTTTTGATTTTGTTAAGTGCTGCCAGGCTGTTAAGGTTAAGCATCGATAGTAATAGTAATAGGTGAACTAGTGTTAGAACTACGTAATATGATTGAAGTCTACAATATACCAACATCAAAGTAAGACTCGTCTTTGCTTTTAAAAACCTTCTAAACGAGTACGTAGCGTCGCGTCAGTCCGATGTAGCGCCTGTTGTAGCGTCGCGTCAGTTCGATGTATCGCCTGTTGTAGCGTCGCGTCGGTCCGATGTAGCGCCTGTTGTAGCGTCGCGTCAGTCCGATGTAGCGCCTGTTGTAGCGTCGCGTCAGTTCGATGTATCGCCTGTTGTAGCGTCGCGTCGGTCCGATGTAGCGCCTGTTGTAGCGTCGCGTCAGTTCGATGTATCGCCTGTTGTAGCGTCGCGTCGGTCCGATGTAGCGCCTGTTGTAGCGTCGCGTCAGTTCGATGTATCGCCTGTTGTAGCGTCGCGTCGGTCCGATGTAGCGCCTGTTGTAGCGTCGCGTCAGTTCGATGTATCGCCTGTTGTAGCGTCGCGTCGGTCCGATGTAGCGCCTGTTGTAGCGTCGCGTCAGTCCGATGTAGCGCCTGTTGTAGCGTCGCGTCAGTTCGATGTATCGCCTGTTGTAGCGTCGCGTCGGTCCGATGTAGCGCCTGTTGTAGCGTCGCGTCAGACCGATGTAGCGCCTGTTGTGGCATCGCGTCGGTCCGATGTAGCGCCTGTTGTAGCGTCGCGTCGGTCCGATGTAGCGCCTGTTGTAGCGTCGCGTCAGTCCGATGTAGCGCCTGTTGTGGCATCGCGTCGGACCGATGTAGCGCCTGTTGTAGCGTCGCGTCAGTTCGATGTATCGCCTGTTGTAGCGTCGCGTCGGTCCGATGTAGCGCCTGTTGTAGCGTCGCGTCAGTCCGATGTAGCGCCTGTTGTGGCATCGCGTCGGTCCGATGTAGCGCCTGTTGTAGCGTCGCGTCGGTCCGGTGTAGCGCCTGTTGTAGCGTCGCGTCAGTCCGATGTAGCGCCTGTTGTGGCATCGCGTCGGTCCGATGTAGCGCCTGTTGTAGCGTCGCGTCAGTTCGATGTATCGCCTGTTGTAGCGTCGCGTCGGTCCGATGTAGCGCCTGTTGTAGCGTCGCGTCAGTCCGATGTCGCGCCTGTTGTGGCATCGCGTCGGTCCGATGTAGCGCCTGTTGTAGCGTCGCGTCAGTTCGATGTATCGCCTGTTGTAGCGTCGCGTCGGTCCGATGTCGCGCCTGTTGTAGCGTCGCGTCAGTTCGATGTATCGCCTGTTGTAGCTTCGCGTCGGTCCGATGTCCGATGTAGCGCCTGTTGTAGCTTCGCGTCGGTCCGATGTCCGATGTAGCGCCTGTTGTGGGCTCGAAGCATTATGAGTGACGGCAACAGCCACGTTCATTTCATTGAACAAAGACACAGGCATCAATTGTAAGTCAGTGTTGTTCGTGTAAACACTCGGTGCGTGGGCGGCGCGGCGCAGAGCGGCGGGGGCGCGGCGGGGGCGCGGCATCGGCGCGACGTCGGCGCGGTTCGGCGCGGCGACGATGCGGCGGCGTCGACGCTGCGGAGGAGCGGCACAATGTGTCTACTGAATAAAATAACATCGAGCTTGTTAAATGTAGCAATAACGAAGATGACGGTTATATTGTGAGTCACCTGTCAGTACTGTAATAAAACTAAAGTCAATCTATTATGTTGACATAAAAATAAATGGGAAGTATCGACCTAATGTCGTTTTCCTTTCCTGGAGCGCGACTCCTTCGCGTCATGCTCCTATGTTAGGTGAATTACGAGATTACTCGTAAAATAAAACTAAATTATCTGAGGGCTAACTTTTCATTCACAAGATAACTTATAACTGAAGAATAAATATGATGGTTTGTTTTTGTAACCAAATATGTTAAAGCACCTTATTTATTCTTTAGATAAAAGTTATCTGACTATTGAAAATCCGCCCAAAGTACATCAGTTGCCATTACGAACCTACACGCACTTGTTGACATCAGCCACTGCAGGCCGCGGCGCGCGGCGTCGTCCGCGGCAGCCGCGTGTGCATAACATTGACTCTCAGCACCTACAATCACAATGTGCACTAGACCGATATTTTGTTGTGCTACAATGGACACGGCTCCGTGGACCAGATCGCTCCACAAGCACTGCTGACCTCGCACGTCCAATAAGATGTTTTTTAGTGTTTCCACTTTGCACGTAAGATATTGTACAACAAACTATCGGCACTCCATAATGACCAGAAACCTGAAAGTCTGCTTCAGAGTCTGAGTGAGCGTGGTGTGATTCTTCCGACGTTGGAGAAATATCCTCTAACCAGGTCAATTATACCTGACAAGACTTTATTTAAAATCAATGAGAATAAACAGGAACACTGAACATGGCAATTCTCGTTAGACTCCATGCGGCCGCATGTGGCCCCGCTTACAACAATATCGCATTAGTGTCGCAGGTGTGCTGCGTGCCATGGCTGCCGCGCCCCTGGAACAGCGGTGCAGCAGATGTTACATTACCCTCACGCGCTCGTTACGCGCTCGTCCACGATCTGTCGTTTAGCGGCCGCGGCCGGGTGGGCTCGGGAACGAGCCGGACTTGTTACGAGTGAACATTCTTACGTACATTCAAGTACGATAACCGCATTCTGTGAACCAAAATAGCGCGTTGCTATACAAGCACAAAACTCGCAATCCGATGCTACAAGTGTTCACATTCATCAAATCTCGTTGACTCTGCAATAACGTCAAGTACTTCTTCAGTCACAAAGCTACTTACAGCACACTTCAGTACAATGCATATTGTATTACAGCCGTAGCTCTCGCGCCTGCTTCACTGCCTCGGCTACTTGCGCGAGCCACTATCCCGCCACCAGCGCACCGCCAGCGAATTATTTAAATGTCTCCTCATGTATGTAGTGCACCGCAGCGCATTGTCGGCGTGGCTCGCTGATCGCCCTGATTGGCTGCGGTATGTCCATCGCACTGAATTGTTGATCTAAACACTGGTTAGGTATTTTGAATATTTACCGGTTCATTTGTTATGTGGCATAATGTTTATCATGTCGATCGTCAAGTTTGTGTAAACGCATTTGCTTCTGAAATGATCCCGTCGTGTTCGTCTTTTACTACAGTTGTCAGTTACACGAAGTTATGTACCTCTCAAACAAGTTGAAAAGCCACTATACCTACTGCTAGTGTACGAACCTTACAATATGATATAGATAGAATAGAATAGAATACTCTTTATTGTACACCATACAAATACATCTCCCTTTCTTGCTCAATCACGACGCGGAGCAGTGATATGGGTTCAATGTTCAATCTTATTCGCCCAAAGGATTACTGCAAATCTGAGGATGAAGTGAACGTACTTCTTTACTCAGTTCACTTTTTTGTGTGTTTTGGCGGACACTATGTAAGTGCAGCCTCACGCGCTAGTAGCGCTACCCGCATCGGGGCCAGTGTCCTGCATCAGTGGGTAGTTACCAGTGTCGCAGCTCGCAGGTCGCCGCTACATAAGTACACCCGTGACAATCATGTTCTCGAGTGTCCGTTGTTTGGTGTTCGTGACTTTTATATATAATATCGTTTCAAGAATTCAAACTATTTGTCATCAGAGATAGTATAATTATTAAATAGTTTGTGTATACAAACCATATTTGCGGTAACACCTACCCACTGCGAGACTGTACTATACGTATCCAGTGCAAACATAGCGCGCGGCCACTAAACCAGCAGGTGGGTTCATTTCATAAGCTTAAACTTTTGAAGATAAGCCTTAATCCTACTATATAATATTATAAACGTGAAAGTTTGTGTGGATGGATGGATGGATGCATGGATGGATGTTTGTTGCTCTTTCACGCAAAAACTACTCAACGGATTTGGATGAAATTTGGCACACAGAGGGTTTATAACCAGGATTAACATATAGGATACTGTTTATCTCGATATTCCCACGGGATCGAAACTTATGCGGATGAAACCGCAGGGCGCAGCTAGTACTACAATACATAAATTAAGTATTTGTGCAAGTTATTGTACATATTTTTATAAAATTGACCGTCGCTGTTGATATCATTTGATTACCTCAAATGATATCATCAGTGACGGACGAGTTTAGAATAATCGTTGTTAGACGTGAATGAATGTAACAAGTTGTGACAATACGCGTGAAGTACGTACAGCGGTGCTGCGTCTGTACACGAGGTGCGCGGCCCGCGCCGCCGCCACTGAACAGTTACTGATCTTGTTATGAGCCGCCAGTACGCGGGCGGGGGTGTCAGCACTGCTTGCGGTTATGTCATGAATACTTACTGTTGTAATATGTACTTACTGTTGTAACACTTACTGTTGTAATCTCGGGAATACTCTAATAAGCGTGTTCTTATAAACTTATTGAATAAAGTACCTTGGAAGATGATTGTCACGTCTTCTTCAATGGGGTAGACATAGTATTGAACAAAGGGAAACTAGAATTCGTCGATAAAACTGTTTTCCTGGGGATCACACTCGACTCAAGGCTGCAATGGGGTCTCCTTTAACATCTCTTGCAGGACGGCTAAGTTCAGCACCATATGCTGTAAGAACAATCCGTCAGTTTACTAATGTAGATACCGCGAGGCTGGTCTATTTCAGTTACTTTCACAGTATCATGTCTTACGGTATTTTACTATGGGGACGGGCTGCAGATATCGAGTCTATTTTTATTCTGCAGAAAAGAGTCATCAGAGCAATATATGGCCTCCGCAGGCGCGATTCTCTAAGGGATCTGTTTAAAGATATTAATATCATGACGGTACCTTGTCAATATATCTATGAAAACATCATGTACGTAAGGAAAAAATTAAATATTTTCAGTAAAAGACAGACACACCTATAGAACTAGAAATAGGGACCAATTAGTTCAACCAGGTTTCAGACTAGCTAAAGTAGACTCTTCCTTCATGGGGTACTGTTTAATATGTTACAATAAAATACCTCCCCACATACCTACTGCAACTCAATGAAACGAAATTCAAATCTTACATAAAACGCACACTATGCAGCCAAGCATATTATAAGTTGGGGGATTACATCGCTAACAAAAATGCTTGGCTAAACGCTGGTGCTGCTCCACAGGACGCATATACCTATATAAATTGATTAGCATTTGAAAATACTTCACACACGACTACCCTACCTACGTACTGTTGGAGCTGCTAATTATAAAATACTATTTTGCATTATATAAATTCAATCTCCTAGTATTGTATAATTGCATAGCACATATGTGAGTACTATGTACATACTATAAAGCTACCATTTACTGAGTACGTCTTTCATTGACTTGAATGTGCCTTGGCAGCTGAGAGTATGTCATGCTCACTCTAATGTCTCGATGATGGTGGCGCATGTTTTGGATCATTTAGCACCCTTCAAAATGGTTGAGCTGAATGGTGCTAATCTATGCGTCATGTTCGTGAACGGGCGCCGTCAGTAGGGACTGGTCAACTCTTTGCTGCCATGGCTTATTTTAATTTAAATTAATAATTGAATTGTTTTTTTTTTTTATCTTTTCTTTATGGACGCTTTTAAGGTTCTGCATCGTTCTCACATGCATAAATGTTTAACATGAATGATGTAACCAATACTTTGTAACCATATTATTGTGATTTAAAAGAGTGTCCATGGAGTTTCTTGCCCGTTCTTCTCCATAGGTACCTACTACGCTTTGGAATGGGCAACTAGCTTCATCTTTTTGATTGACCGACCCTTGACAATTCAAAAGTACCTGTAATTGGTTTAGTTGAAATAAATAGTTTGAGTTTGAGTTTGGGTACATTAGTTCCGGGTGCTGCGTGAGTTTGTCGGCGTCCCCGTCGCCGTTGCTCACAGCCAGTCTTTGCTTTGATGCACTTTCTTTGATATTTGTAGAGTTCGGGAATTTCTTGGAAATTAATGTGATGTAGTATCATCCGAGCTGCATTCGTATCAGTGGAGCATGGACACAGCCCGCGCGAGACCGCATCCCAGGCGCGGTACGTACTCTGTGCAGCGTACAATATTAAATTTGTTCGGACAGGTTAACAAGAAAACTAGTTTGTTCCATGTGTACACAGTGTGTGTAGACGGAGCGTGCTTGTTCTCAACTCCTGTGTTATCAGAGATCACACCAGAACCTTTGTAGACATATTGTGGTGTGCGCACGGCAAGGTTGTAACTCGGTGACAGATGACGTCAACTTGTTAGCTTGCATATTGTAGTGCGTCCGGACATGTCCGGCCGAATATTGTACGCGGTCACTACACGCCGGACATATGATAATAACTGCCGGACAACATGTTATAACAAGTGCCGCCCGGCTCGCTCCGCGGTAGCTACAGTTACGTATATCTCCCACGGGTTTATGATTTAATAATAAAACTTTTTACTACGCCACCGAGGAGCTTCAGGGCAGGTCGGTTTCTCGGAATTGTTTAAAACACGAGGAAAGGATGAAAGTAGTGACCGACTCACAAAATCCGTCACACCAAGCGGATCACCGACCGCCGCGCGCCGCAGCCCGGGACGGCCGGCCCGCCCCGATCGCCCCGGCCGGTCCGCCCCGGTCGCCCCGGCCGGGCACGCTAATCGCTCCCGAAAAGGTTGGAATGTCTTGTATGTCAAAAATTTCACTGGCATCTATATACAGCTAAAACGTAGTAGGCACGCTAGGGGAGTAGGCTATTCAGTGCGGTAGCCGGGCACTCTACGCTACTGCACTGTCTGTCCTGATTACATTTATTTTAATCGGAAACACAATAAGAAATGCCAGCTGACAGCGCAAGTAAAACAAAGATAAACAGAAGGTGTATACAAGATAGGAAGGAAGCAGAGACGTTTGCGTACAGTCGCACCGGAAGCGGACGTAGCACGCGTGCCGGGCGAGCGAGCGTGCCGAGCGCGCCGCGCGTGCGCACTGTGGGGAGCCTTCACTAAATACAGTCGTTATGTCGGGGAGCACGTACGCTTTGTATGCATTATTTAAAGTAACTTTCAAGAAAATGTAGCGCCGTCAGACTAGCTGTCGCACACGGCGAGCTAGAGTATATGGCCGGGAGTGTCCACTCTGCACCGCGGCATCGATCACGACATGTATCCGGCAACCTTAAGGACGCGGTGATGTGGGCTCATAACACGGGATTACTAGTGTGAGAAGGTATATGGTGTTCCGTACATTCGGTACATTCTGTCAAAGTCGGTGCAAGTTCAGTCCCTCTTAGCAGTGCGGTGTGTATCTGTTAGCAGTGCGGTGTGTATCCGTTAGCAGCGGGAAGAGAAGGCACGCAGGCCGCAGCGCCAACAAATCTTGTCCCGGAAGTGACGCGGGCGTCATCTCGCGGCGACGTGGGCGCCGGAAGCGCGCGTATTACCGGCCGGAAGTGGCGCGACGCCTCAATATCCGGCGAACTCTTAATTCCAGCGCCGCTCACGATTCCACTCGAACACATTTTTATTTGACGTAATTTGTATGAAGACTCGAGGGACGCGGACGTCGTCGCCGTGGCTCGTCCGGTTGCAAGTGACAAAGTAATAATAATAATAATAATCAAAAAAATGAAAATTACCAGAAATGGAGGGTATTACCATCTGCCCCCAAGATGTAGCTCGTGCAGTCCGTCCGTTACCTAACTGGAAATTTCCAGGGCCGGACGGGCTGCACAACTTTTGGATCAAATGGTTTTCAAGGTCGCACGCTCGCTTGGCATCTCAGTTCCAGACTGCTTTGGAGTCTGGCTCGCTACCCCAATTCCTAAGGACAGGAGTTACCCACCTGCTCCATAAATCAGGTAGTACCGCGGAACCCAAAAATTATAGGCCGATCACTTGTTTACCGACGGTCTATAAAGTTCTTACATCCATTTTGAGAGCTAAAATTAACAAACATATAGACACCAACTCCATTATGTCTGCCTCTCAAAATGGATGTAAGAATGGGTCCCGTGGTACTAAGGAGCTACTCCTCATTGATATGGCCATTAGCCAACAGGTTCGTCGTTCCCGAAAGGATCTGTCGACATGTTGGATAGATTATAAGAAGGCCTATGACTCGGTGCCACATACATGGCTCACGAGGGTACTGGATTTGTAAAAAGTAGATGCAACTCTGCGTACCTTCCTGATGTCATGTATGGGGCAATGGAGGACGGTCCTTCGCTATCCAGGATGTCGAAATATTCAGAGGAATAGCGAACCGATAAGGATCGAACGAGGCATATTTCAGGGCGATAGTTTGAGTCCGCTTTGGTTCTGCTTAGCCTTAAATCCTCTAAGCACACTGCTGGAGGATTCAGGTCTAGGCTACCGGCTGAGGAGAGGTGGTCAGGTTATATCTCACCTCCTCTACATGGATGACCTAAAACTCTTTGCCCCCAACAATTTGCAACTGATGAAGCTACTGAAAATTACTGAAACTTTCAGTAGCGCCATCAGGATGGAATTTGGTGTGGACAAATTTGCGGTCATGCATGTAAAGCGAGGTGAGATTCCACAAACCTTAGAGCCCTCTCCGCAGCCGAAAACTACAAGTATTTGGGTATGTCGGAAGCATTGGGCATCAATGTTACTGACATGAAGCAATCGTTGAAGGAGCGCTTCTTTGGCCGCCTGAAAAAAGTATTTAATAGTCTTTTATCAGGCGGAAACAAGGTGCGCGCCTTCAATAGTTGGGTCATGCCGGTTTTGATGTACTCTTTCGGCATACTCAAATGGACTCAGACCGAACTCGAGGCCCTGGATAGGAGGGTCCGTACGCTGCTGACTGCAAATCGAATGCACCACCCACGGTCATCGGTAATGAGGCTGTATATCCCGCGAAAATGTGGAGGTCGAGGCTTTTTAAACGCTAAGACCCTCCACAATCGCGAGATATGCAGTCTCAGGGAATATTTCCTAGAAACCGACGTTGGGATGCATCGAGATGTGGTCGAGGTGGACAAGGGCCTCACCCCGCTCTCCTTGGCTAAAGAGAACTGGCGCAAGCCAGTAGTGCTTGATACTAATGATCGCATGGAAGTATGGCAGAGTAAGGAGCTTCACGGACGCTTTTACCGGGCCCTACATGGACCCGATGTAGATCTATTAGCGTCCGTAGCCTGGCTGCGTTTCGGTGACCTCTTTGGAGAAACCGAAGGTTTTGTCTGTGCAATTATGGACGAAGTTATGATGACGAACAATTACCGGAGATTTATTGTGAAAGACGGCACGGTTGACATCTGTCGGGTATGCCACCGGCCGGGAGAATCAATCAGGCATATTATCTCTGGGTGTTCTCGTCTAGCTAACGAAGAGTACTTGCATAGACACAACCTTGTAGCCAGGATAATCCATCAGCAACTTACTCTGAAATACAGCCTTGTGGAGGTCCCGTACTACAGGTATGTGCCCGACCCAGTTCTCGAAAATGGAAATATCACATTGTACTGGGATCGATCCATCATCACTGACAGGACTATTGTTGCCAAAAGCCTGATATAGTGGTGGTGGACCGATCAGAGCGGCGCGCAATGATTGTTGACATAACCGTCCCGCATGATGAGAACCTCGTGAAAGCCGAGAAAGATAAACAAATCAAGTATCTTGACTTGGCTCGCGAGGTTGTCGACATGTGGGATGTGGACTCAGCGATCATTGTGCCGATAGTCGTGGCAGCCAATGGCTTAATAGCCAAGAGCCTCGACCAACACCTGAGGAGGCTGTCGTTGGGCAGCTGGATCAAGGGCTTGATTCAGAAAGCGGTACTTCTGGACACGGCTCGCATTGTCAGGAGGTTCCTCTCTCTGGAGCCCTGACCGCCGGTAGCTTGGACCCTGTTCCCGATACCGGTGGGCTACTATTTTTAATATTTTTAAATGTTTTTTTTTATCTTTTTGTTTATAAAAATATTTAAAAATGTAATTTGTAGGTATTTAAATGAAATAAAGGATAATAATAATAATATCTTTATTTATTTCTCCCACAAAAACAAGACTTATACGATAAAAATTAACTAACATAACAAAACAATTTCAGTCAAGTGTATGTGCGGAGCTGGTGTCTATTATAGGTATAAACCTGTATTACAGATCACCAGGTCCTCACCCCAAGAAATTAGGTATAACATAACGAAGAACTTAAATAGGGACACGTATAGAAGAATTTAGTTGAGACAAGATATTAATTTAGTATTTAAACGCTAATTCGCCACTCTCGCGAATGTTTGTATGTGGTGAATGTGTGGTGTATATAATAATATGAGTTGTGTGAGTGTGTGTATTGGATGCGTACGTGCGTGTAATGTGGGGGTGTGTGTGTGTAGGGTGGGGGTGTATGTGTGTGTGTGTAGTGTGGAGGTGTGTGTGTGTGTGTATTTACATAGTTTTCTAGTTCTGCTAGTCTATATCATTAAAGTAGGTCTTCCGTGGAACTATAGTCCTAGATTTGCAACCATTCTCTAACCACCGCTTTGCATTTGGTTTTTGGAAGAGGGTAAATTGACAAGCACCTGTTAATTTTGTTGTACAGATTACAACCTTGGTAGTAGAAGAAACGATGTGCAAAACTGGTTTTAAATGACGGCTTAGTACAGACTATGTCTATTCTATGCTTTTTTTCAATCAATTTGGGTTCAAATGACAATAAGGAATGTTGTTTGGTAACAGTGTGCAGAATATAAAGTTGACGAACCGTTAGGACCTTACTCTGCTCATATACATCAATGGTGGGATGGTAAAACGGAAGAAAGAGACTTACTTTTAAAACAGCCCTCTGAGCTCTTTCAATTTTAAACATAGTGGTTTTTGCTGCTCCACCCCAGGCTGAAATGCAGTAACTAAGTTGTGACTGTCCAAGAGCTAGGTAAACCATTTTTATTAAATCCTTTTTAGCTACATGTCGTAAAATTTTAAATATTTGTCGCATCAAGAGTGGCCGGAATGCGAAACATCGGGTCTTCTTCATGATCCGACATAGTTAAACTTAGCTATGGGCACTGTCGTGGGTACTCGAACGAAAGATATTTTTAAATCAAAGTAATTTTATTAATTCTCACAATTTTACAATAAACCGAAACAAACACGTGCGTTGGTACTGAGTGTCTGCCAAGACAGTCGAAACTCCACTGACCGAACACTCGGTCGGTCCCTTCCCTGTCCTCGCTGCATCCCCTCTACCGACGATCGTGTCCAAGCAATATGGCGCCACGCCACGCTTGCGTTTCCGGTGACGATTATTATTAGGTTTACAAAATAAATTGTTAGATGGCGCTGCGTATTGACCATGGCGCCATCAATCCACGACACGGCCATCCCTGACTAGCACCCGTCCTCGGGTGTAGTACCTGTGGACAAAAATTAACTCAGACAGTAATCTTGTTCGGCTATCCTGCCAGTGAAGCAAAGATTAATTCTCTATGGTACTTTATTTCATCTAAATCTAAGTGAAATAATCAGCTGTACTAAGGCTTCATACAAGAAGCTTCCGTAGAACACACATTGGAAAAGATCCGATCAACAAGTTACACAATAATGCTTACAAAATTGTCTACCATAATTCATCAGCAATGTACAACCAACTCATGAAACTTTCACAATACACTGTGCACCAACACAGATCATAATCGCACCAACGATTATCAGACCCATCGCCACATGTTGCTCATGAGGTGCGGTCTCGTGAAATGTTCATAGCAATTTGTGCACCAACACAAATCAGAATCGCACCAACGATTCTTTGTAGACCCATCGCCACATGTTTCTCATGAGGTGCGGTCTCAAGTTTAGAGTATGGGTGTACAAGCCTGCTAATCAGATGTGGTCTCACTACCACTGTCACTGACTATGACATCTAATTCTCGAGGAACTTGATGATCGGGGATCTTCCTCACACGATCATGGGGGTCAGATTACCACACAAGTTACTACCACGCAGGCTATTGCCATACTATATTGCCTAAACTTTCTTTGACAAGAAAGCACTGGGATCAAAATCACCGGAATCAAAACAAAATGAAAACTTCTCACCGGATTCAATTGCTAGGTGATCAGTGGCTGGCTTCACAGTGCAGGCATTCACCCGGTGCTCTACGTTGCCGCTGCTAGTCTTGGTGTCCTTTTTCGGGCAGCGAGTGGCGATATGACCTGGTTCGTTGCAGTAGTAGCGCGTAGGCGACGATGTTTTGTTTGGTACACTGCTCGGAATGCCGACATAGCAAACTTAAACGCGCGGCTCGCTACTTGCCGCTGCTGCAGGTGCTGGCCTGGAATGAAACATGACCGCAAAGTATCACATAGCTCGGTCACTCCTGACCACATTTGGTACAGGCAAAGACACAATGAAAATTCGAACAACCTAAAAATAGCAGAGTTCAGAGTGTTACCCACTATTTGATTCCCAAATCTCAAGGTTACAATAAAAATAATCAACCAAGATGAATGTGTCTCATACTATCTAGTAACCTCCAGTTACTTAACTCGTCAAATTAATTTGCGCATGGGCCCCCTCGGATCGCCAAATCACTCTTGGACTTTATGGTTTCTCACGAAACCCCACACAACACACACAACTTAATCTCTACTCTGTTTCAGCAACAAAACTATTACTTGACTTTCCTCAAATTCGTTAGTAATACTCCGATCAAAACTACCATCGATAACAAAAGGTTCCAAAAGGTTCCTCTAAGCCTTAGTAAGAATTGGTCAGAAACTGTATCAATTTACTCGTAGATTACATACAACGCTCATGGCCCGGCTGCCGTAGCAGCTAGTGACACTCATGCCACCCATATCGTCATCACGTCAAGTGATACGATCTACACACATCACTTCACATAGAGTCTACGACTCCCAGGTCATTACAAGACCAACACAACAATCGTCTCCTTTGAGACCCGGGTCCCCGCTGTACCACCATCGCTGGCCATCGCCCCCTGAACAACTCACAAGTGAGTTGCAGTTACGACTACAGACAAGTACGTACAGTGCGACCTAATAGCCATGTTATGTGCTCTACTACTCGGTGGAGGAACTCTCCTCACCGTCTTCTACGTTTAACCCGCTAGGAAAACTACTTAGAGGCATCTTTCGTATGCGATCGTAAGCGTACGTATACGTGCGCCTGGATTTAAAGACTTTTAGAGTATTGATTCAACCAGAGTCATGTAAACAAACTTTGATTATTATCTAATCATAGCGTAAATCATCAACCAGAGCCATGTACCATTGTTACCCACATTAGCAATAATTTTTATCACTAAGAGCCTTAGACACCTGGAAACCCACACACGAGTAAACCACTCTAACGCCACGGCTCTCCAGCCAACCAGCAATCGCATTGCTGTCACACATCCAACGCATGGATCCGTGTGCATCACCCTGTGACACCACACAACTTTACTACGGCCGATAGAGAACCCCTACTCGCGTGCTTCCCATAATGTAGGCTTGCTCATCACCACTGTGATTACTATCTACTTCGACTGGTACATGACCTACTGGCATCTTTCTTTACCTATGCTACCTTAAACGGACCTCTGAACTTCAGATCTAACTTAATCGTATAATCTGATTTCACTCTTCGTTTTCTAATAACATGAAATCGTCAACCGAACATTTTGTTATAGCTGCCTTTGTTCTATCAAATCTGACAACAAAAACTCTGTGTGTGACATGTTAATCGTAAAGCCTAGGTTTCAATATTTCACGTAGGTAATATCATAATATTACTTTGCAAGTAAATGTCGGGTAGAAAATAGTAATAAAATCTCAAGCTGTTGCTCGTTAATCGCAACACTACATGTGATATGTTCTGTGCTGACTAAACATGTTTGACCAATACTAGTCAATGCAACAATGTTATTAACTCGTTTGCCACATAATTTGGCTGCACAACTCGCTTTTAATAAACGAGCATTCAGCACCAGAATCGTAAACAAAACAATACAGCTCACCTTTATTTTCTAACGTGTCTGAGGGTAGTTGTACAACGTCCACTCGCCGTACACGACTTCCAGCACGTTTTCCACCATCTGCTTAGCTGCCACTACTCGTGCACAGGAATGCGATATATCCTGGTTTCCCTCACTTGCAGCACACGAAAGGCTTCGCTGACGGCTGCGGGGCTGCTGTTCCATCAGACGCATCCATTTTCGATATTTCATTTTGAACACGTGGGTCGTTGTGGATTTATTCCGCTTCTGATGTCGCATCAAGAGTGGCCGGAATGCGAAACATCGGGTCTTCTTCATGATCCGACATAGTTAAACTTAGCTATGGGCACTGTCGTGGGTACTCGAACGAAAGATATTTTTAAATCAAAGTAATTTTATTAATTCTCACAATTTTACAATAAACCGAAACAAACACGTGCGTTGGTACTGAGTGTCTGCCAAGACAGTCGAAACTCCACTGACCGAACACTCGGTCGGTCCCTTCCCTGTCCTCGCTGCATCCCCTCTACCGACGATCGTGTCCAAGCAATATGGCGCCACGCCACGCTTGCGTTTCCGGTGACGATTATTATTAGGTTTACAAAATAAATTGTTAGATGGCGCTGCGTATTGACCATGGCGCCATCAATCCACGACATATTTATATTAGTTTGCGTGTTCTTGCTGTTAAATGTTATCAATGTGTTCATGGAAGCTTAATCTTTCGTCAATTACAATACCTAAATACTTATTTTTTTCTGTCCTTTCAATACAAGAACACGAACAGCTGGAATCATTGTAATCGGCACAATTATGAGATATTATTTTATGCTGAGAAATGTCAGTCTCCGCATTTCTCAAAGAAAACGGAACATATTTTGTCTTACCCACGTTAAGAGAGAGTATATTGTCACTCAACCACTCTGTCACCGCATTAAAGCCCGTTTGTGCGTTTGAGAATACTTCACCCCATGTTTTCCCGCTGAAGAGTAGTACTGTGTCATCAGCGAAAGTTACGATTTTGGCTTTGTGAAGGTCTAGTTGGCAGAGATCATTGATATAGGGGAGAAACAGGGTCGGGCCCAAAATGCTTCCCTGCGGCACTCCGAAATGAACTGATAAATCGTCACATTTATGGTTTTCTATTTTTACACACTGAGTTCTTTCTGTCAAGTAACTTTCGAACAATTTCAACTGGAGGTCCCGAATTCCCAGACATTCAAGTTTTTTAAGCAAGATTGGAATAGAGACGGTGTCGAATGCTTTGGCGAGATCTAGAAATATTCGAATAGTTTTCTTTTTTCTGTCCTTTGGTTACTATAATATTGATTACTTCATGAACTGCATCAGATGTTGACTTTTTAGATCTAAAACCGAACTGTGCTGGAGATAATAGTTTGTTATTTTCAAGATAATTAACTAGCCTCTTATTCATAACTCGCTCCAGAATTTTTTATATTGTTGGGAGAATGGAAATGAATCTATAGTTTCCGACACAGTCTCTATCACCACTCTTGTGAATCGGATAAATTCTTGATCGTTTAAGTGCTATAGGGAACACTCCAGTCGAAACCGACAAATTACAGATATAGGTTACAGGTTTTATTAATATCGCTTTATTTTCTTTTATACCGTGATGTAATCTAAGTACTGTTTTTATGAAATAAAGCTTATTATTATTATTTTTTGACAAATCTCGGAACCCTGGGGTCCCGGACCTTTGAAAGGCGTACTAGGGGCCGAAGCCAACTCGCAGAGGCCCTTTACACAATTTTAAAGGATGAGGAGGCACCAACCGACGATTATCCCTGTATGCACCATGCAAGTGCACCCAAGGACAACCCCCGGTTAGTGCAGGACTATTGCAGAACATGGAAACAAAATATACCTGGCTATGGGTTTGGGTGGCTATAGTGGATCCGGTTACCTTGAACTATGGAAGGTCTATGTCCCCTGCCTGACCAATGAAATATAATATTCACAGATGAAATGGCAGGGGATGACTTGCACACTCAATAATGGGCCCCCGAAAACGGTCGCTAGCACACAGTGTCGAAGCAACAAGGGGGCAACATGTCCTGAGGTGCTTGTGAGGAATGGAGAGGTATTCCAAGGCTATCAGGACAATCCCGGAAGTACGGTCAAGACCTACCAGCATCTTACTGAAATACTTCCTTCCTCCGAGCACGTTTGCTCTTGCGAATCTCCACTCAAGCCAGCCAATAAAGGCAAGAATGAGGTGGGAGCTCTGTTCCTCATCAGTGTTCACTCCAGCCGGCCAATAAAGGCAAGCCAGAGGTGAGGAAAAAGACTTCTCCCGGGAGATAGGGTCCGTGGGGTCGCTACTGCCCAACAGCTCGCCACATGCTGCCCTGGTTCCTGTATCTCTCCTGGTCTGGCTCCTCACCCTAGACCTGATCCGGCAAAATAAACTCTTCCATCACAGACCTAGAGTTTAGAGCGCGCTATTATTATTATTATAATTGCTGCGGAAATCAAATCCAGCCCGACTGCGCTGTCGGTTTTTAAATTAGTTATTAATTCACCAATCTTATTTTCATCAGTAGTTAGAAAAACGAATGAATTAAGAGATGATTTTGAAATTTTTGGTTGTCCTTGAATATTTGTGCTTCATATCTTTTCAGCTAATGATTTACTGCAAAGTATTTGTTGACACTGTTAATAGATTTTAAGGGGTTTTTTGTGTTTATTAGTTCAGATGGGGTATCTTTTGATTTTACGGTATGTGTAATCTTTTTTATAGCTTTCCATAATTTCTTGTTGTCTTTATTTGCACTTTGTAGCTGTAGTTTTTCGTATTCTTGTTTCAGTTTTTTTAATAGGGAGGAGCAGAAATTTCTATATCTCTTATAAGTAATTTGTATATATTTCGTTATTAGGATCATTTTTAAAGTTTTTATGTAAATTATCTCGGTTTTTTAAACATTTTAATATACCAGATGTTATCCATGGCTTTAGAAGTCTTTTTCGTGATGAGGTTTTAATTTCTTGAGTATTCCGAATAATTAATGTTCTATGTGTATCAACAAAAACGTTAGTTGCCGCGTTAGCATCTGTTATCGTGTAATAAGGAAAGATAAAAGCTTGCGCGAGATGAAGGACGTCGGAGCTGCCGAGATGAAGGATGTCGGAGCTGCCGAGATGCTGCTTGTCGTTAGTAACGAACTGTACACCGGTTACATTGTTTTTGTTCATTCTGGCCCTTATCCAACTTACATTTTTCATTCGTCTCAATTTTTATACTTTCCCTAAAGTCGGCCGAAAGTAACTAATTGACTGACTGACAACACACCCTGATTGCAAATTGCCCCGTTATGTTGGAAAAGGCAGCAATTACATGCAAATTACATTTACAAAGTGTACCTAAAATTATATTTTTGAGAATATCGCTCGCTAAACTTTTTGAGAATATCGCTCACAAAGAAATATACGCGCAGGTAAATACGCAGCTTTGTGAGGAGCAGACGTATGGCTTCCGACCGGGTCGATCAGTAGAGACTAACTTGTTATCCCTCGTTGACTATATATCTCGTAACATGGATAAAGGTCAAGAAGTAAATGTGCTATATTTAGATTTTAAAAAGGCGTTCGATACAGTGGATAACGATATTCTATTAAATAAATTATACAGCATGGGTTTTATACCTCAAAACTTCTAAGTTTTTTTGTGGATTACCTTTCAAATAGAGAACAGTATGTTAGCCATGGATCCTTTATTTCGAAGTCTTATCATACGCGTTCAGGTGTAAAGCCAGGCTTCAGTTTTAGGCCCCCTTCTCTTTCTCATTATGGTTAACGATCTCATTAAAGTAGTAAAGTATGCCAATTAATGCCTCCTATATGCTGACGATTTAAAATTAGTTCAAGTAATTGATAAGGATGTAACTCCCGAACATCTTCAAAGTGACATCGACCGAATCCATAAGTGGAGTATAGACAATAAAATGATGTTTAATGCCGTAAATGTTACGTCATGACCTTTAGCCGCAAGTTACAACCTACACATGCCACCTATACCTTACTGTTCAGAAGAATGGTGTTTTCACCAAAGTGCCTACTCAAACTTTATAGCAATAGTGCGCGTACACGTCTCACTGCATGAACGTTTAGCTAGTAACATTTTATTATGCAAGTACCTACTTGTTGTGTCATTTTTGTACTTTTTTTCTTCTTCAACTTGTCGTTGCACGGAATACAGCTCTAAAATCTTCGGAAGCCTTTTATTTAAACAATTCTGGATATAAACCCCCAACATGGTCCTTTCGAGCCGGATATTAACGAAGATCCAACAATAATTCAGTGGAAATACGGATTTATACTGGAATCTAAATATTGAAGAAAACTAAAATTGCCTGGTACACGGCGTCCAAACGTCAAAGTGAACTTCGAATTGGAAACCTGGATTTATTTGGAGATATTGGATAGCTGGATGTGGATAAATACAGTGTTCAGTGTATTATATTATTGGTAAAACCCAGTACTCTGAATTAGGTTTGGTATAAGGTAATATTTCGAGTAAGTTTCCGAAAATTGTTGAGGTTAGTAACTACCTACTTTATTTACTTTGATTGTTGTAACTCGATAATTGATTTATTTGCAGTTAACTAATTACTTACATTGTTTAAACTAAGCAGAAACTAGGTGTATTGTTTATATGGTGATTAATTCAATATATCATTAGGGTTTTGTAGTTCTCTTGCTGAGTATAAGTGTAATTTGGTATAAGACAATCTGTAAGGTAGGTTACTATTATAATTATTGTACTTTAACTTGTTGTATTTCAGCTGCAAGACACATTGTTATTGTGAGGCATTTGTACGTTATTTAATTGTAACTTTTGTATATTTCAGTTTAATACCGGTGTCTCAAAATGACTGACAAGGAGTTGATTAAAAGAAGGGCAAGTTACAAGGGACGTTTGACAGCGTTCTCTAATTATGTCAATGATTTGGAAGATTCGTTAAACCCGTCACAGGTATGCGAATTGCAATTACGTTTAGGTAAGATGGAGCATTTATTTGTACAATTTGACGAGGTTCAATTAAAATTAGAGTGTTTAGTGGATGACGTCAATAGTCAACTATCGGAGCGAAACGAGTTTGAGTCTATTTATTACAAGATCTTTTCAAAGGCTCAAGAATTACTTACACGTAATTTAAAATCAACTAAAGAGGAATCTTTGGAAAGTGATAATTGTTCATCACGAACGCGTAGTCGAAAGCTTGTTAAATTACCGACCATACAGCTGCCAAAGTTCTGTGGTTCATATGAAAAATGGCTTGAGTTTCGCGACACGTTCTCTAGTTTGATACATTCCAATGACGACATAGATGACGTCAACAAATTCCATTACCTTAGGGCTTCTCTCGAGGGTTCCGCTGCTGTGGTGATACAATCTATAGATTTTTCTGCCAGTAGTTATTCTGTCGCATGGAAGATACTGTGTGAACGTTTTGATAATAAGCGGCTTTTAATACAAAATCATGTATCGGCATTATTTAGTCTCGAGACAATTAGGAAGGAGTCATCTGTAACTTTAAAGCGCATGATTGATTATGTAAACAGGAACTTACGTTCATTGGAATCATTAGGAGAACCAACAGATCATTGGGACACACTCTTGATTTATATGTTTGCAAGTAAGTTGGATTCTAAAACTTTTCGCGAATGGGAAGAATTCAAAGGGCATTTAGATAAAGATAAGTCAATCACATTAGACATGTTTCTTGGATTTTTACG
This sequence comes from Apamea monoglypha, assembly GCA_911387795.2. Lineage (NCBI taxonomy): Eukaryota > Metazoa > Arthropoda > Insecta > Lepidoptera > Noctuidae > Apamea > Apamea monoglypha. The sequence continues at coordinate 20,794,260 of OU426922.1, forward strand.
CAATCGCTCAGACTTATTAGAAACTATTGAAATGTCACAAAATAATTCAAACAATAATTCTTCTAATTCTAAACATAAAAGCATGGTGTCTGTAACAAGTGCGTCAACTAATCGGCCTAATACTAGTTCTAATTCTTTAAAATTGTGCCCAAAATGTCGAGGTGAACATACCCTCACTAATTGTTCACAATTTTTAGGACTAAGTAATGAACAGAGGTTGGAGTTACTACCACAATACAAGGTATGTTTTAATTGTTTCCGCACAGGCCATTATGCCAATCATTGCAAATCAAGTGGTTGCAAGGTATGCAAACGTAAGCACAATACACTTGTTCATGTTACAGATGTCAAAGCTAAGTCAATAGTTAAACCATCGACTACCATTAGTGACCGTGATGACATTGGTGAAGCTACTGAGCCATTGTCTAATAACAAAGTAACATTATCGGCACAAGTCACGACGAATATACAAAACAAAGGCGAAGTTCTTCTAGCCACTTCATTATTAAAAGTTTATGATGGCAACAACCATGAACATCTTGGTCGTGCCATTCTTGACAGTGGCAGTACGTCGTGCCTTATTACAGAAAAATTCTGTAACTTATTAAAGTTACCGACAATCAAAGTTAACGAGTCACTGATGGGCATAAATAACTCTAAGTCACCAATAGGTAAAATGTGTTGCGTTCCAATTAAATCATTAAATGAAAACTTTTCTAAAAATATTTGCTGCTTTATCTTACCTTCTATTACTGATGAAGTGCCTTCTCGTCAATTGGATCTTAATGAATTAAATATTCCGAGTAATTTATGTCTGGCTGATCCTCATTTTTATGCACCATCCCCTGTGGACTTAATTATAGGTGCAGATGTTTTCTGGGACCTTTTGGGTACCGAAAAGATCAACCTCGGCATTGGCAAACCGGTACTATATGAAACTAGACTTGGTTGGATAGCTTCAGGCCCTATGTTACATACTGGCCAAGTATCGTGTTCGCTTCCTTTCAGTTGTAACTTTTCACATATTAATAACCACAAAATTACTGTTTTAGCGGATAAGTCAAGTACTGATGACATTCAAAACCTTTTAATGCGTTTTTGGCAGCTTGAGGAAGTTAGCCATCAGTCATCAGTATACTCTCAAGAGGAAAAAATGTGTGAAGAGCACTTTGTTCAAAACACAACGCGTCTCAAGGATGGTCGCTTCTGTGTGAGAATACCTTTAAAACAATCACATAATAACCTAGGTGACTCTGTGCATAGGGCTAAGCACTGTTTGCTTTCATTAGAGCGCAGATTTAAGGGTCAACCATCATTTAAAAAAAGTTATTGTGATTTCATGAAAGAATATGTTGAGTTAAAACATATGTCTAAATGTGGACCTGATCCACAGAAGGTTGCATATTTTATACCTCACCATGGCGTTGTGCGTGAAAGTAGTTCAACTACAAAACTGAGAGTGGTATTCAATGCTAGTAGTCCCACCACCTCAGGAGTATCATCTAATCATTTGCAAATGATAGGACCCACCGTACAAGATGACTTAGTATCAATTCTTCTTCGGTTTAGGAAATATAAATATGTCATTTCAGCAGATGTGGAGAAAATGTACCGCCAGGTAATAGTACACCCAGATGACAGGCATTTACAGCAGATTCTTTGGCGGGATGATCCCTCACAGCCTATGGCAGCTTACCAGTTAAATACGGTTACGTACGGCACTGCTAGCGCACCGTATCTTGCCACTAGGTGTCTTAGACAGTTAGGGCTCGATTGCACTGACAAAGAAATCGCGACTATCATAAAACATGATTTTTATGTCGATGACCTGCTTTCGGGTGGGAATACAATTGAAGAGGTCCGTAATATACGTGATAAGGTGACCACAGAACTAGCTTCAGCTGGAATGCCATTACGTAAATGGAAATCAAATAATGTTCAAGTAGTAGAGATAGATAATAGATCTGATCATACGGATCATCCCTCGTTAAATTTGAACATTGGTTCAATGGAACCTTGTAAGACTTTAGGTCTTAGCTGGCATACTGAGCCTGATGTTTTATGCTATTCTATTAATTCCAATATTAGTAATGCAATGACAAAACGCGATATACTTTCTACAATTTCTCAGATTTTTGATCCGCTTGGCCTATTAGCTCCTTGCATCATTGTAATGAAAACCATTATGCAAGGGCTTTGGGTACATAAATTGGGATGGGACGATCAGTTACCATCTGATATATTAAAATTGTGGTCCAATGTTACACTTACCTTACCAATGTTAAATACAATACGCATTCCACGAATTGTACTTTGTGATTCGTATGAACATATAGACCTGCACATATTTAGTGATGCATCACAAACTGCATACGGTGCATGTTTATATGTTCGAAGTACAAGTCATGACACTAATGTCCTGGTTCGTTTGCTTACAGCCAAAAGCCGAGTCGTTCCAATTAAACCCACTACGATACCAAGACTTGAGCTTTGCGCAGTGTTGGTTGGTGTTCGCCTCTACGAAAAGGTGATTTACGCTCTCAGAGCTCAAGTCAGAAGTGTCACGTTTTGGACTGACTCGACGGTTGTATTGGGCTGGCTTAAAATGTTGCCATCTAAATTACAGCCATTTGTGCGCAACCGTATCGCAGAGATATTGGACAAGACAGCTGCATGTTCCTGGAGACACGTCCCTACAAATTTAAACCCAGCTGACCATATATCCCGCGGAATTGATGTAAGTCTTTTGCAATCTTTAGACCAGTGGTGGTCAGGCCCTGAATTTTTGAGATACGATATTTCAAAATGGCCTAGTAATCCTACACTAACAAAGGAAGAGCTTCCTGAAATTCGATCAGAAGTTTCTTTATTTGTAACTACCGTAAGTCCGCAACCAGTTATAGAATTTAATAGATTTTCGAATTTCAGTACACTTAAACGGTCGGTGGCATATGTTTTGAGATTTTTAAGTATTCATACTAAAAAAGGGTCACCTAAAACTCAATTTCTTAGCACTGATGAACTAAATCAGTCATTAAAATGTATTATAAGGCTCTCTCAAAAGGATTCATTTCCAGAATATTCACTCTTATTAGATAAAAGGGATTTACCGAAAAGGAGTCCATTGATTAAATATCAAGTTTTTTTAGATGACCATCAATTAATGCGTGTCGGAGGTCGACACGACAATTCACAATTTTGTTACGACAAAAAACATCCTTTATTAATACAGTCCACTCATATTGTCACAAAATTGTTATTTGAATTCATGCACAAAAAACTATTTCACGCTGGGCCGCAACTGCTACTTGCGTCAATTAGAGAAAAATATTGGCCAATTGGTGGTAGGCGATTAGCTAAGGCAGTTTATAACAAATGTATTTTATGCTGTCGCATGAAAGGGCAGGTCATTCCTCCTCTCATGGGTAATTTGCCACAGCAGCGTTTAAATCCCGGGGGTTACCCTTTTGAAACAGTAGGTGTGGATTATGCTGGACCGATTATGTCAGCCAATAGACAAGGACGTGGTTGTCGACTAACAAAGGTATACGTCGTTCTTTTTGTCTGTTTCACGACTAAGGCAGTACATATTGAGTTGGCAGGTGATTTAACAAGCAATAATTTTTTATCGGTTCTTCGTAGATTCGTTTCGCGAAGAGGTAAACCTAAGCACATCTATTCTGATAATGGGACCTCGTTCGTTGGACCATATCACGAACTAGGTAAGTTCATAAAGGGTAATTGCAGTTCGTTATCTAGTGATTTGGCTAATGAAGAGATTAATTTTCATTTTATCCCTCCTTATGCTCCACACTTTGGAGGTCTTTGGGAGGCCGGTATTAAATCTACTAAGTACCATTTAAAGAGAGTACTGGGAAATTGTAATCTTACATTTGAGGAGCTGAACACTGTGCTAGTTCAAATAGAAGCTTTACTCAACTCTCGCCCACTCACACCACTCTCCTCGGATCCCAACGACTTGTCGCCGCTTACACCTGGTCACTTCCTAATAGGACGACCATTGATAGCGCCACCTGTACCTAACCTTGAGGACCGATCCGTGACTTATTTGACCAGATACCAGAGAATAGAGCAACTGCGTCAACATTTTTGGTCCCGATGGAGCAAAGAATACGTGTCAGAGCTACAGCAGCGAGTTAAATGGCGATCTAACACTAAGCCTTGGCGATTGGGTAGAGTCACAGAAGTTTTTCCTGGACATGACGGCATCAGTCGCGTCGCTGACATCAAGACGACATGTGGAGTGGTTCGTCGAGCCTTCAGCAAAATATGCCCTCTCCCTTTGCATCACACAGAGGATTCTGGTTGAGAGACGATCTCTCAACGCCCGGGGGGATGTTCAGAAGAATGGTGTTTTCACCAAAGTGCCTACTCAAACTTTATAGCAATAGTGCGCGTACACGTCTCACTGCATGAACGTTTAGCTAGTAACATTTTATTATGCAAGTACCTACTTGTTGTGTCATTTTTGTACTTTTTTTCTTCTTCAACTTGTCGTTGCACGGAATACAGCTCTAAAATCTTCGGAAGCCTTTTATTTAAACAATTCTGGATATAAACCCCCAACACCTTACCTTAGTTGAAATAAAGCGCGTGTCAACCATTAGAGATCTTGGCGTGACATTTGACTGCAGATTGACTTTCCATGCACACATGTCCGCCCTAGCTTCAGAATCTTACAGACGCCTAGGTTTTATCCTACGCAATACCCGTGATTTTAATAATCCTATTGTCATCAAATTATTATTAACTGTTTAGTTAGAAGTAAGTTAGAATTTGCTGCAGTCGTCTGGAATCCCCACGAATCCACATATGAATTATTAATTGAAAAGGTTCAGAAAGCCTTCCTGCATTTTTTATATAAAAAGATTTACGGATATTATCCATTTATGTATCCTACTCATTTCCTGCTGGGAATGTTAGGATATAATTCCCTTTCAGTGGGTAGAGCCAGAGATCAGATTCTAATAGCTATAAAATTTTTAAGGAGCATGGTAGATTCCCCAGAGCTACACACTACTTTGTGTACACTTTATGTACCTGACAACTACCTGCGTCATAGGCCTACTCGACGACACCGACTGTTCGCTACATCCCATTGCCCCACTGTGTCGCGCGCGCAATCTCCGTTGTATCGCATGTATAGTGCTATAAACTCCTTAATGGAGACAGTCGGGACTGCCTCCATTAAGGAGTTTATTCATCACACATCATATTGTTTTTGGCACATTCCGGGGAATGTGACATCTTTAGTGACACACTCAGGGTGGTCATGTCAAATTGTCTCATGTTCTGTGAAAGCTATGTTTGTTAGGTAAATAAGTTATCTGTTGTTATCACTTTATTCGATTTTATTTTATTTTCTCTTCTTATAGTTATTGTTAAGTATGTTTGATCTCATGGGGGCGCCCTTATAAAATGGTGCGGAATAAACTCCGCACCTGGGCCCCCCCGCTGACGCAGAGTCTCCACCCCCAGCTGGTGGAGGAGGTGGTGAGCGCTCTGTTCCCTTCACGGGGGGTGCACACCCCCCCGCCCATGGCTCCGCCAATTGCGGTGCCCGAAGCGGACCACGCGGACGACGACGACATCCCTGAAGTGACCGGGGTAGAACTGAGAGTGGCGGTAGGAAGGTTGAAGGTCAAAAATACCGCCCCAGGACCCGACGGCTTGCCAGGTAAAGCCTGGGTCCTGGCCTCGAGGGCTCTCGGGCCTCGACTGGAGGCGCTCTTAAGCGCATGTTTGGGGAGAGGCCAGTTCCCGCTTCGTTGGAAGACGGGGAAGCTGGTCCTCATTCGGAAGCCACGGCGCCCAGCGGACTCTCCGTCCGCATACCGGCCCATCGTGCTGCTCGACGAGGTGGGCAAGCTCTTTGAGAGAGTGATTGTGGACCGCCTCGTCGGGCACTTGGTGAGGACGGGGCCGGATCTTGCGAACAGCCAGTTTGGGGGACGCGGTGTCCCGGGGTGGGGTCGTCGTGGCGGTGTCTCTCGATATCGTCAACGCGTTCAACACCCTGCCCTGGAGAGGATCCGGCAGTTGGGTCTCGAGGTGGCATTGCACAAGTCCGAGGGGCCCCGGAACGCGCCACCACCGGGATCCCAACTAACGGTAGGAGAGGTTTACATCGGCGTCGAGACGACGATGAAGTACTTGGGTCTCGTCCTCGACAGCCGGTGGAACTTCGTCGAGCATTTCCGACGTTTAGCCCCCAAACTGGAACGGGCAGGGGCCGCCATCAAGCGGCTCTTGCCCAACCTTAGGGGGCCAAACGCCTCCTGCCGGAGGCTTTACGCGGGGGTCGTGCGGTCCATGGCCCTATACGGGGCCCCGGTGTAGGCGCGTTCACTGCGGCGGCGAGCCGCCCACTACCTGAACGCGCCCCAGAAGGTGATAGCCGTAAGGCTCATCCGGGGCTATCGCACGATCTCGGGCGAGGCGGCAAGCCTCCTTGCCGGACTGCCGCCATGGGATCTGGAGGCGATAGTCCTCGCGCGCCTGTATGATTCATTTTTCATTTCATTTCATTTATTTATTGATTGGCGCGCGGAGGCACTACGTCGGGGGGAAAGTCCGCTCCCGCGGCAAATTGCGGCGGAGCGGACGACGGGAGGAACGCGGACGGCACATCATTAGGCAGGAGGAAACGCCCGGGTGTCACCATTGCCAGGATCGCCCAGAGGACACGGTGGAGCACACGGTGGAGGTCTGCCCCGCTTGGGCGGAGCACCGCCGTGTCCTCGTAGAGGCGATCGGCAGCGGCGGCGGCCTCTCGCGCCCGGCACTGGTGCAAGCCATGGTCCGGGGCGAGAGGGAGTGGGAGGCAGTCGCCTCCTTCTGCGAAGCAGTCATGCTAGCGAAGGAGGTGGCGGGACGGATGAGGGAGAGAGCCTCCCGTCCCAGCCACCGCGGGAGACGCTCCGGGCGTCGGGAGCCGCGTGACGACTCCCGGCCACCGTAGGTGCGGGCCTGCGGGCGAAGAGCAATGGGTAGCTCACCGCTCGATCAGGACCAGGCCCGTGCCGGACGGCGCGTAAGTGTTCCACGCGCGCCTCAAAGAGTTGTCAGCATGATTCGAGGGGCCCCTTAGGGCCGAAGCCTGCCGGGTCAGCAGGATTGTCCGAAAGGGTTACCGCTACCCCGAAACATAAAGGGCAAAGGAAGGAACATGGGTGGGTTTTAGTCAGTAAGAGTCTGACACTCCCTTCCGCTCCACCCAGAGCGAGAGGGGTCATTTGATGATATACCATCCGGAAAAAAAAAAAAAAGTATGTTTGATCTCTGACTTGTTATTTGTTTTTGAATTATGTTAATTATGTAATACGATCAGTTTTATGTTTAGTTTTACCTGTTAACTACTGTGCGCAAGCCGTTGTAATTAATTATAAATAAATAAATATTCTAAATTTATTACAGCCGAACTTTCTGTGTTAGCTATCACTTATATACATATATAGTTTGAACCTCCTCCCACGCGAGCGTCGCGTCGCGCGAGGCAGCGCTACGCGACCACTCGCAACTATCACAACCAGCCGAATGAACCTAATAGCTTACAGCCAGTTAAAATAATACTAAAATGACAGACTACCATCAATTATTAGCTTATTTTTTTTGTTCACGGCGCGCTAAGATTGGATGTTCCCTTCCTCGGTTCATAATTTTATTGTAAGTCAATATTCACATTTCAATAAACGTCCCAACCGTTAGAATATTTTGTTCGCTGGTGATACAAATACGGCAGTTCTTCCTACTTAGTTTTCGGTAAATTAGCTCTTTGCTTACTCCTGGAAGAACGGGAGCATGTAGGTGTACTCGTATGTGTCACGTGATTAAAGTGAAGCCCTTACCTGTCACGTTAGTACTGAGCTCTCGACACTGTGACGTCACCCAGCGTGATTGTGCGCTAGACCAGCGCCGGAGGCGCTGGATGGTGTTAGCGCAGCAGCGTATCATGTCAGCGCCGGCGCAGTTGATACTTAGTAGCTACTGCCACTGCAGAGCTATGCATGAGCTAACCGGTGTGTTCCCGGAAGACACCGGTTTGAATGACTTGTCACATTAATTGTTTACATTTCGCATTATAAAAGAACAGAAAATGATCGTTAAATATTTAAACTTTATTTGGCACATTTTTTGTAACAGAGTTAAAACTTTTTTTAAATCAAGCGTTCACACGCGTAAAGCTTAATTTATATTTCAATTCAGAATACGACGGAGAATTTATTTTTTCAGTAAAGAGCTACGGATTATTTGGATACAGCTTAATGTAAATATATGAAGCGAGTGTCGAGCGCCGCTCGCCGCCGCGCGGGAGCGATGCGCAGAAGTACCGCGACAACAACGCGCACGTCGTGAATCATGTTACCCGACAGTCAGAATGTGCTCCGCGACTGCAGTGGCTCCACATCCTTCTAATTCACATGTTAGTTCATTTGTTTTATCAGCCTGTCCACGCCCACTGCTAAACAAGATGGTTTGCAGAGAAGTGGACGATAAAAATGTACAGAGCATAGTTTTTTAAATTGTTTTTAAACCTGGTTCCTCTCTGCATGTAATTGTTTTCGTTAGGAACCTTAAGACCTGAGCGAGCGAGGATTAATCAGACGCCGTCCGCTGGCGCCGGCCCAACACACGCGATACACCCGCCGCGCTTACCTATGTTAGGTACTACAGAGATACACATTACACCCATACATGCGGTCATACACGCACCATACATGCGGTCATACACGCACCATACATACGGTCCTACACGCACAATACATGCGGTCATACACGCACCATACATGCGGTAATACACGCACATACATACGGTCATACACACGCTTATAGAGGTATGAGGAACAGGGTGTAAAGTTCACTCATCCTCCATAGAAAAGGGAGGATCCTCCGACCAGACGGGTGTTGTGTCTGGCGGGCAATTGCTCAACGATTGATGTTGGGAAATTGTATCTATGCTACTCGCGCAGTAAACTCTGCTTGCGAGATGCAGGATCTGCGTGACGTCAGTATGACGCGTTGTTCGCATGTGGCGTTGTAGATACCGCTACACGCTCATTGTAAAGGCATATCAGGTGCATTTCCGTCATCACTTTGACATTTACAAGTCATAAAAATATGAAGAATAAAGTATTACACTCGTTTTATAATCGAAATACATAAGTGTTCTGTGCCATTCCGCGTTCCAAGTAAAGATTAATATAGTGTGTGATTATCGTGCTACACAAATAACTGGGACGTTTCAATTAAGTGCCGAGCAATAGGACGCAATAGCGGCCATAGTTCGCGACACCGCACGCGACGCTAGACACGATCGTTATTACGACTGTATGCTAATCATACGTCCACACGACGTACCCGCGACCCCGGCGACCACCAACTGTAATAATAGTAGACGCACAATATTAACTGCCCCGCCACTGAGTCGGTGCAAGTGACAGCCAATCATACAGAGCATCGCGCAGACGATCGAGTGGTCGTCACCGTCTCAGCCATCGTCCGGAACGGCGAGATATTAATGCACTAGAACGGTGCCTTAAGTTCTAAACAGGCGAGCGGTTCATGTTCAATATCTAAACAGGTATCAGTTCGCGAGCGGTACATGTTCAATATCTAAATAGGTATCAGTTCGCGAACGGTACATGTTCAATATCTAAATAGGTATCAGTTCGCGAGCGGTACATGTTCAATATCTAAACAGGTATCAGTTCGCGAACGGTACATGTTCAATATCTAAACAGGTATCAGTTCGCGAACGGTACATGTTCAATATCTAAACAGGTATCAGTTCGCGAACGGTACATGTTCAATATCTAAATAGGTATCAGTTCGCGAACGGTACATGTTCAATATCTAAATAGGTATCAGTTCGCGAGCGGTACATGTTCAATATCTAAACAGGTATCAGTTCGCGAACGGTACATGTTCAATATCTAAATAGGTATCAGCTCGCGAGCGGTACATGTTCAATATCTAAACAGGTATCAGTTCGCGAGCGGTACATGTTCAATATCTAAACAGGTATCAGTTCGCGAGCGGTACATGTTCAATATCTAAACAGGTATCAGTTCGCGAACGGTACATGTTCAATATCTAAATAGGTATCAGTTCGCGAGCGGTACATGTTCAATATCTAAACAGGTATCAGTTCGCGAGCGGTACATGTTCAATATCTAAACAGGTATCAGTTCGCGAGCGGTACATGTTCAATATCTAAACAGGTATCAGTTCGCGAGCGGTACACACGGCTACACATCAAGCTATACATTTCCAGTTTTAGCTGACCTCGAATTGTATAAATTTTTCGTACAATCAGAAGTCAGCTTAAACTGGTTATGTATAGCTTGATGTGTAGCCGTGCGTACATGTTCAATATCTAAACAGGTATCAGTTCGCGAGCGGTACATGTTCAATTGTAACATAATGTACATACTCACAGCTGTGAGAGGAATGAATGTAGATAACTAGTTATCTACATTCATTCCTCCAGGTCAGACAAGCATTCCGTTACCGTTAGGCGCTGATCTTACTATTCCTCACGACACCAGGTCACGTTTATTAATCCATAATCAGTACACAGACAGTCATCAAACTTTAACATAACACTACGACGATTTAGTGACATCCAAATCTCGTGCTGCCGTGCCTGCTTTCTCGTGTTGCCGTGCCTGCTGTCTCGTGTGGCCGTGCTGCGACCTACTTCTGCCGCGTGGGCCCCCTACGGGTATCCTCCGTGCCGCACACGCACCAGCACCTGACCACGCCTGCACCTGCCTCGCGTCGCGTCTACCTCTTCGGCTCCTCAACCCACCAATCACTCATCTTCATCCTTCCTCACCCACACACTACACACCACTGACCAGTCCATCTCCATGTTTTATATATCTTATTAATAAATCTTTAATTAACTTCAATTTCCCTTTCTTTAATTTAAACTTAGTTTCTTGTCGCTACACGACACAATATCTAAACAGGTATCAGTTCGCGAGCGGTACATGTTCAATATCGCCTGCATAGTGCATACATTACCGTTACATGCTACAGTACTGCACGTTACTGGCGAGTGTTGGCTAATGCCGCATATCGGCGATCAGCTAAAAGCAGCGTAAATGATCTGCTTGCACGTTACCCAGCACAAGCGCACTTACCTGCTATGTATTGTAATTACCTGCACAATCACTTGCTTACCTCACGACACATATTATAGTCACACAAGTCCGCTACAATGGCCTAAGTGAATAAAAATATAAGTTAAAGTGACGTACACGCCGCGCGACGTATACGATGACGACACGATTTGTAAGCGCCGCCACTGATTTGTGTAAGTTGTGAGTGTGGCCTCGCATGCAACTGTTACCGACTTATTATTGTTTGCTCGAGTTTTTAATTAAACTTGTGACTGCAGCCTGTGTGCTATTGTGTTTGAGTGGAAGTTTTTACTGTGTGCCCGTCCTGCTGCAACATGCTGCAACATGCTGCTTGTATGTTTGTTGTACTACATTCACTCACGCCTTCTTCCCACGGAGGCAGTCAGAAACTATGGAACGCCAACTGCTACGACCCTTAAATACTTTTGCTTTTTACCCGTTTGCTTCTTTTACGTTCATACACGCACGCCAGTTGCGAGTAAGTTCTACGCACCTGGCCTTTCTGAAGAACATCAGCAATAAGGTCCTTCTAGGGCGCCCCCTCCCGGCGTTTCCACTTTACGTTTTGTTAGTCGCCTTTCAACAAACAAAAGTAGTAGTAGTAGTTGTAGTGCCAAAAATATTATAGAGTCAAAAGACACACACAGTTCTGAAGACTCTATTAAATCTTTACGTTCTTTTGAACCGCAGCGTTGCCTGATTACAGTACTCCCGTCGTGTCACACGCATGCGTCGCAAGGAATGCATGTCCAGAGCATTTATTCTTGTTTCATGCCTCTTTAGTGATAAAGAGGCATGAAAAAAGTATAAATGATTTTAAGCGTGTTCATTTAATAAGTCCTTACTGTAAAGTAAGGACTTATTAATGAACACGCTTACAATTAGAATCCTCTGAAATTAATTCCAAACCACACATACATTCCATTTAAAAAAACCGGTCATGTTCGAGTCGGACTCGCGCACCGAGGGTTCCATGCAAATTTTTAGGTATATAACTACTTTACGGTTTTCAGATTGTTTCCTTTACTTGTGCTACATAACATTGCTTCTTGCCAAATTTCATGATTTTAGGTCAATGGGAAGTACCCTACAGGTTTTGATTCCCTGGTGAGTGTCAAAATATGCGGCATCTTTTGATTGCGTTGACTTAGAAGTTTGATTTTTTCATTGCTTCAAGGGATTGCAACTTTGAGTATTTGATATTAATTTCAACTTGGTAACTCCACGCATTCCTGAGAAAAAGGGTCTTGACAAACGGACGGATAGACAGACGGACAATGAAGTGATTTTAATAAGATCACTTCATTGTCCGTCTGTATATATATAAGCGTTCCGTTTTTCCTTTTGAGGTACGGAACCCTAAAAATAATTAAAAGCCTGATTAAAATCAATAAAAATATTCGGCAAAATTTTCACTTCCGAAGCTTATTCATCTCTTAAATACCAACGTATAAATGTGTCTTCATGCGACTTTGTTGACAACAAGCTGTTCCCTCGAGTGCAGGATAAACAAACAAATCCCAGATGAAAGGTATCTCCCAATCTTAATTCCTGAACCAGTGAGTAGTTACTCACACTCTTCTATCTTAAACCTGCCCGTGGGTCCAGTTCGACTCATACATCAGTAGAAGGTCGTAATGTAGTTCGACATTACTGACTTGTCTCAAAGCCAATCTCCGGCTTGTGCGATACATTGTCTGCATAGTCTCTGGTCGGCGGCGTGGCTCGCGTCTTGCGCCTGCGCGCGAGCAGCGTCCAGCAGTGCGTGCCACATACGAGTACTAGGGCTGCGACTCCCTCGTACAGTTCGTACTGCAGTACGAGACCGAATAGCTCGGCGACATCGTCTACATTATGTTATTTCAATTGTTTCTATTGTACTGCCCGCATGCGTGACTTGCTTTAGTGGGTTCACAAATAAAATAAATACAACAAATTAGTGTCATTGTTTTAACAAATTTCCTTCATTGTTGTTCAGACTATCCAAAACACATATGAAGTTTCAATCAAGCGCCTCTCAAGTTCGTTGAACGTTCCATCGGACGCCGGTATTTTAAAATTGCCTAGTCGTACAATGGACCCGCTCTCCATGGATAGTGCACGCGACGTGGGCCATTCGTCAAGCTGCAGGCGTGAGCGAGGGCGGGGGCGACCGGGGGGCGGGGGAGGGGGGCGAGCACTGCTGCGATACTAAATGCAGTTTTTGCGGCGCGCTGCGATTGATTCACACACGTCGTTAGCCGCCGGTTAGCAGAGCTGCCGGTGCCGCCCGACCGCCCGACCCACCGGTCACCACCGGGTACCGGCACCCGACGCCCGGCACGACCCGACGACCGGCACTCATTCAAAGAATCCTCTCCTCCCCTCCAATAAATGACATTCTGCATCGCTAAGCCTCCAGTCGACGGGTTACCTATATCCCGTGGCGCGCACGTGAGCCGCCACTAGTCATACAAACCAAATGAAACAAAACACCGTTGACGTCGCTTCACACACGATAATATCATATTATTATGTATCTAATATGTGTCTGCGGGAAGTATCCCGCTCTTCTATTTAAACGTGACTTTTAAGTAGTAACTTAAAAGTCACGTTTAAATAGAAGAGCCGTTGGGCGCGATGCTCGGTCAAATAACTTGTTACGGTCAAATTATATTGTATAACTTTGGAAACGTAAGTTGTTGTTGTATGCTGCGGAAATGAGCACACGACGGTGTGGCGCAACATTCTTCCAAATAAATAAAATCCACGTGTTAATGAAACAGTGCACTAATGCCCTCGCGTCACTGTCACGAGATGCGCCGCGCGCGGCTCTGGCGTCGCGACGCTTTCGTTTGTCCTTCTGCAAAGAAAGCATCTCATTGTTCATTGAACGCGTACCGACTTCAGCGGAGTCTGATTACTGACGCTATATAAAGTTGAATAATAATGTTAGCTTTAATTTTTTCTAATAGTAGAAATAGATCTTTTTTTTTTTAAATAGATCATCTACTTCATGCTATTTAAAGATTTATAAATAATTCGTTTACCCGGGGCGGCTTGAGTACTGGTTACTACTTGAGTACTGGTTACTACTTGAGTACTGGTTACTACTTGAGTACTGGTTACTACTTGAGTACTGGTTACTACTTGAGAACGTTCTTCACCCACAATATTTTAAAGTAAAAACTCTCGTTCAAGTCAAACAGATTTCACAACACGAGTGTTCTCCCTCTGCGTAGAATACAGATAGGAATCCTCAGCGTCTCAGACTTATTCAAGATTTGCGTCTAGATTACAAATAAGGATTTTAAATAGCTTCTGGGTGTTGACGGCACCCGGCGGCGCGGCGGGCCGCGGACGCGCGGGCGCGGGCGACACGGGCGGCGCGGCGGCGGTCGCCTGGGAACACATTTCGATAAAGTTTTTCAACAAGGACTGTGCGGGATACACCCGGAGAAAAGCATAATGTAACACCTGGGAATAAAATCAGCATTGTACAATATACATATATGTACAATGTTCTGTATCGTGCATACGCTCATGTTTCATTACATTTTGGTGCTTAGGATGATAAATGTCAAATAAAGGCCAAATACATTTCATAGGTTCCCTAGTTCCCAACTGAACATGCTTGGAGTACCAGATAGTATCACCGCTGCACAACTAACAACTACAAAAACTTTAAAAGAAATCCAAAAGTTGTACACGGGTTGAAGTCACAGCGGGCTATCGGCAAACACCGGACAACTTCGGGTAATATCGAGTAACATCGGTAAACATGGTGGGCGTGAACAGTGAGCGCACGACATGACACTATACGACCCGTTACTCCATCGCCGCACTTTACCGATGGTTTACTTTACTGCGGGAATCTATCGGCGACCTGCGGCCGTTCGACAAATTGAAACAGTGCCAATCTACAGTGACCGTCGTAAGGAACCTCTCTCTTGTCTGTTACTACTTCTACAAGTTTGGGAACGCTCTCAAGCTTCTAGTTACACAACAACACTCTGCTTTATCGTTTCAAAGCCACGTTATAATCATTTTTAAAAAATGCGCAAGGACCTTCATTTCATTTTCCTAAAATTGTTCACTTTAATCATTTTAAAGTACTATTGTTATCCCGTGGCAAATGACGTGAAAATAATTACGCTGGCGATGACACCGGGTCATCATGACCTAGATTTTATCGAGGAATTGTCATGAAATTTAAGAAGTTGTCTAAATTTTAATAATTACCTATATTTATTATACAAGAGTTTTTTGCATATGCATAAAAAGAAATAAATTCAAATATTTTATAATTCAAACTTTTACTAGCTTTCTTAATAGCGCATGCAAAATCAACTCTGAAAACATAACATTAATATCTTTTTAATTTTTGTTAAATTATTTTAAATAATAATATAAATTCATAATAAAATAGAGAACAAACAAACTTATAATGACACATAACTCTTATCATGATAATAGTAACAAATGAGTCTTCTACTTCCTCATTCAGATACATAGAACTACTGCTATCATTGCAGTACGGAATCAAATGATCTGGGCACATGTAAATCTGGCATGCATTACAGTATTAGATGTCTTCTTATCCCTTTGAAACGGTCATATTTGACACCTTGTGTGAGTTCCTGGAAACTTCGGGGGACCTCCCCCGAAGGTTCCTAGGTGGGGTCACTAGCAAAACCTGCTATTCTTTCGCGCAACTGTCGAAGCAGCATTTGACCCTTATTCGTCAGACCCCGACTCTTCTAACACCGCAAATATTCTCTCACTAAATGACCTAATAAAAGTATGTCACAAAAATACTACGCCTGCGATGACACGGGTTCATATTTACCCGTTTTGAGTTGATGCACGTATATCTTTTTTTTTTTATGTTATAAACTAGTGCTTAACTGCGATCCCGCCTGATGGAAAGCAGTGATACAATCGTAGATGGTGAAGCGCACTAATTCATTATGAGCCTATTCACTCTAGCCTTGAAAACACTTAAATTATAATCGGACGGGAAGACCGCTGCAGGCAAATTGTTCCAGTCTTTCGATGTACGCGGTATAAACGACGACGAGGTGAAACGCTTCGTCCGGATCGTAGCGGTGCCAACAACGTAAGGGTGGAAAGTCGCCGTACGACGGGTTGTCCGATGATGGAACGGTGATGGCGGAATTAAGTCATGTAATTCCCGCGCACACTCTCCAAAATGCATCCTGTAGAACAACGAAAGGCTGGCTACCCTACGCCTGTGCTCCAGGCTTTGTAGATTGGTCTTAACCAAATCTGGATCACCAATTAGCCTCTTCGCACGCCTCTCCACTGAGTCCAAAGCTGCTAGATGGCATTTTGCAGTACCAGCCCATATGTGGCTGCAGTACTCCACACACGATCGGACCTGCGCTTTGTATAACATTAGAAGCTGTCCCGGTGTGAAGTACCGCCGGACCTTTGCAAGAACGCCAAGTTTCCTAGCAGCCATCTTGGTTTTGGACTCAATGAACCGCCCAAAGTTTAGGTTTGAGGAAATTTCAACTCCCAAGAGCTGAAGGTGGTCGGTGCACTCCAAGGATACATTCTGAAAAGCAGACAACTCGGGCGCACAAGCCTTGAGAACAATCGCTGGTATACCATCTGGTCCACTAGCTTTATTCACGTCCAGACGACACAGTGCTCTCAGAACCTCCTTGTTCCTAATACGAAACTCGTGCATCGACGTGTCGCAGTGAGGCAAATTCGGTGGAGTAGCACTGCCAGTATCAAGACGTGAATTGTGGGCAAAGAGAGATGCAACGAGACCTGCTTTCTCTCCCGCCGTATGAGCCAGTGTTCCATCTGGTTTGACCAGCGGAGGCAGTGTGGGCCGACAGAAGTTCACTTCGACCGATTTGGCAAGGGACCAGAAAGATCTGCTACCGGACGGCTGCGCAGAGAGCTTTTTGCCAAAATGGGTGATGCGGTCGAAGCGAGCCTTCTTTAGCGCCTTTTTTGTAGGACTTGGCAGCATGGTTGAAGGCTTTCTTCTTAGAGCTTAGATCCGGAGCTTTGTGGTCACGAGCGTCAACCCAGTTGAGAAACGTCGAGTGCTTACGCTGTTCACCTTGAGCACACTCAATCAGCGTTAAACCATGGGCGAGCTGAGCCACCGATGGGTACGTCACTATAGGGGATGAAATACTTCATAGCTTGACGCACCACATCGGATATAGCATCCGCACAGTTCGACGGGTTTTCAGAGGAGAAGCAGACCTGCTGCAAAGGATAAGACGCAAAAAAGTGACGCATCTCATCCCAATCTGCTGACTTGTATCGCCACATTCGTCGTTCACTGCGTGAGTCGCAATCAGGTGGGGAGAAGGACGACACAGACTTCACCAGACAGTGATCTGAAGTTCCTAATGGTGAGGAAACTGTTACAACACATCTGTCCGGATCGGTGGTCAGCAGAAGGTCCAGACAAGCGACTAGGGTGCCAGATGTAATCGGTCATACCGCCTATTAATAGGCGGTATGACCGATTACATCTGGCACCCTAGTCGCTCCCAACTGTGGGCCTCGCCAACTGGGAGAGGCCCATTGAAAGCGCAAAGTTTCGCGCTTCTCTCCCAGCGTGGTCGGTCCTCTGGTATGGGAAAAGCCAGTCTTGGTGGCAGGCGTTAAAGTCCCCCAGAGCGACGAGCTGCGCATCAGGGTGCCGATGCAGAGCATTATCAGCAGCCTCACTAAGGTGGTGAAACAGTCGAGTCGTCTCCTGGTCACGGCTGTGCGATCGGTAGACACGACAGGTATAGACAATTTTGTCCATACCAGTGTCCACCAACAGCCATAAGGACGAGAAGTTAGGGTCTTCAAGGTGACGGAGACGCTAGTAGCAGATGTCATTGCGGACGCACACACAGACCCCAGCAGTACGCACGCACGCTGCAGGTAATGGTACTCCAATGAGTATCCCGGATAGTCGAGGTACGCCGCATCTGACGGACATCTAATCTGGGTCTCCGTCAAGAAAAGCAAGTGTGGCTTGTCAGCCTCAAGATGGTGGTGGACCGCATCGAGATTTGAATGCAGACCTCGAATATTTGAGAGGTGCACTCGGGAGGAGAGGATGTGTTTCCGCTGTGGACACTTACTTTTCTTAATTGGACCTTTCATTTATAAAAACAAAAATATTGAGTGAATAGGAAGGAAGACGGCAGTTGAGCGAGGTGATGCGATGTTAAACCCAACAACACGACCAGTGTTACTGCGCCAGTGGGGGAGTTGATCTGCAGACTGCAGGGACGCCCGAACGCCCCCAGACATCGCCATTGGGTCCTCTCATCCGGTCGCCAACCAGCACGATGGGGCCACCTTGGGATTTTTCGCAGTTGGCAGGGCAGCCTTTCGTGTGTGGCTGGCACACTACTTGGGCCCCCAACTACCTGCGGTCGGCCAGCGGAGCACCGTGCTTCGGATCCCGCTACCCTCCACGACCAAACACCCGACACAACAACAACTGGCGCGTCATACCCGGCATACATCGCAGCACAACTGCTCAGACCCATCCTCCGTACGGCTTCACCAGACATCATGCCAAATCAAATCAAATCAAATCATTTACTAAGTGTGTTTTTTGGTGAGGTTACATGGTCTTATAAAATACAACATTGTGCTCAAAAAACTACCCATTAGGCTTACACTTTTTTATGAAAATTCGTTCATTATTACTTAAATATATTATATTTATTATGCAAAGTACATGAAGCTATATAAATTAATGTCAGATATATAAATAATCAAATTGTCAATTAAATATTTTTGTCAGAAAGAAATTCAGTAATTGAATAATAGCATTTTTGGATTAATAATTTTCGTTTAAACTGCAATAAATTATAATCTTTAATAGAATTAGGCAATTTGTTATAGATTTTAGGTGCCATGCACAGTATGCTATTGTGCATGAGGGCGGTTTTTGAAGGCCTTAAGTACAATTCATGACGATAAACTTGTCTTATTGATTTAGGATGATGTTCTGTTTTTTTGCGAAATAGTTCAATATTTTTCTTTACAAAAATTGCGGTTTCATATATATAGAGACATGGTAATGTTAATATTTTGAGCTCAATAAAATATGGCTTACAACTATCTATCGATTTCAAACTGCATATGGACCTTAAACAACGTTTTTGTGCCTTGAAAACAGAGGTTTTTTCACAGGAGTTGCCCCAAAAAATTATACCATAGCGAAGTATGGAATCAACATAACCAAAATAGGCGGCAACGACTGCTGATCTATTGCTAAGTTTATATAGAACAAATGAATATTTACTAAGTCGTGCTATTAGTAGAGCTGTATGTTCTTTCCAACTCAATTTGTAGTCAATTGTTAGGCCTAGAAATTTAGTGCTTGACACTGCTTCAATTTTTTCCTTATTAAAAATTATATCAGACGCAGTAGAAGCAGTTCTTTGTCGGAAATTTATAATTTTAGTTTTACTTAAATTTAAGATAAGATTATTTTGGTCAAGCCATTCAGTCAATTGTTTCAATGCATTTTTTATTTCTGTCTCGCGGTTATTCTCATCTAGTTGTCTTACTACTAATGTACTGTCATCAGCAAAAAGAATCATTGGATGATTCACGTGTCTAGGAAAGTTATTTATATACACAAGGAAAAGCGGAGGGCCTAACACGCTGCCTTGTGGCACGCCATAAGAATTTGTATATACTTCAGATATATATTTAATTTCTTTCTTGGTCTTTTTACAAATTCGTCTGATTTCTGTGAATTGTGTCCTATTACTAAGGTAGGATTTTATTAACGAGAGTACATTTCCTCTTATTCCATACATATTGAGCTTATTTATTAATATATCGTGGTCTACTAGGTCGAATGCTTTCGTCATATCCATAAATATTACACTGGTTCCGGTTCTTTTGTCCATATCTGGCACTACAATATTAAGAAAATCATAAATTGCTACGTTCACTGTCATGTTTTGTCTGAATCCTTTCTGTTCCTTTGCTAAAATTTTATTTTTAGTTAGGTAGGACTGTAAGGATCGGTAGATTACTTTTTCAAATATCTTTGATATAACAGGTATGAGCGCAATAGGTCTATATTTTTGCATGTGAGTTTTATTTCCTTTTTTGAATAGCGGTTTTATTATTCAGTTTTAATCTTTCAGGAAATATTCCAGACGAAATACATAAGTTTATTATATGGCTAATATGACCTGATATTATTTGAGAAACGAATTTTAAAACTTTTGTAGAAATGTCGTCAAACCCGACGCTAGTTTTATTTTTTAAGTCTAGAATAATACGATGTACTTCGTATGGGGTGGTAGGGGCTAAAAACATGGACTGACTAAACAAGGGATGGTCCACGTGTGGGTACTTGATGTATTGAGACTTTGTGGTGCTTGAAAGTATTCGTGGTTGATTTACAAAAAACTCGTTGAATGCATTTGCAATTTTACTGGGATTTGTTAATGTAATACATTTTCCTTTATTTCAGTAATGCTTTCAGTGGGTGAGCGATATTTATTCTCCTTTATGATTTTCCACGTGTCCTTTGATTTATTTGTGGATGTTAAAATTTTATGGTTATTTTTAGCTTTACGAGTTAAATTTATATTTTTTTTAAGTTTTCGTGAATAATTTCTATATTTATTTAAGTTATCGTTATTAGGATTTCTTCTTAATTGCCATAAACAACGGCGTTTGACTTTACTGCAACGTTTTATGCCAGGCGTTATCCAATCAGGAACAATCTTTGACTTAATTTTTATATTTTTTATGGGGAAGCATAAATCATAAAACAGTTTAAACAAATCAATAAAGTCATTGTATGCAATATATTGGGCTCACTTGTATGATAAATATCCTCAAATGATAATGCAGCTATACAACATTTAAATGCCGGAACACGACGGATCGCTTGGCGGCATGACTTTGTCTGGTGGGTGGTAACTTTTAAGCCGGCAGCCGATGCTATGGCCTACCACCATTATTACTATTGCTCGTTTAGCACTACCCAGGGGACACGTGTAGAGTGGTCGTAACTCAAGTAGATCCTACGGACGCAAGCAGTTCATCCCCCAAATCTATGTCTCGCTGTGTATGCGGCGTTGCACTTAGCATACCTGCGGTTCGGTTAGTTAGAAGGAGGTCGTATCTCCAGCCACACAAACGCTAAAATTGTACAATTGGCGTAAAAAGAATAATGACAGATTTAAGTTGCTGAAGCCCACTAACACAGACTTCACCGACATGTCAATGTCGAGGCAATTCAGCTGCTAGACAACACGGACTTAGTGCGTAGGCTAAAGAGAACTAAACCATTTGAATTAGTGTAGTATTTATATAGCGAATAAATAATAGTGCGATGCTAATGGTGCTATACATGTAACACATGAAGAAAGTGTTTTATCAATTACCAGACCCTAAGAAAGTGCTACGAAACTGTGTAAAAGTGCAAATTGACATTATTCTTAGTTATAATCTATCTCGTAAAATATTAAGTTAGAGTTAAATTGCTTATTAGTCTGTTAGGCTAGATTGTAATAAATTACTAGGAACACCAGTTCTTATTAAAAAAAAAAAAAAAAAAATTAAGTCGCCTCGGGTCAATATGACCCAGAGTCATTGGCGCCAGATTAATTAGCATCGTTTGTGCATAATGAAAGTGTGTGAACACAACAAGCCTCGCCCCTCACCCTCCCGTACTGTCTGCCGTCATTAGTATTCAGTGCCGCACAAACTAATTAAGTACTAGTTCTTCGCAATAAGTATAAAACTGGCTTCGTCTCTAAAACATTCCGATTGATCCCCCCCCCCCGCGCCCCTCCCCCCAAACGCCGGCTCCGCTCGTTTTTACTCGTGTTTTTAAAACTGCAAAGTAAATTCGTTCCGTTTACGCCTCTCAAATATTAATGTCATATTTTCAATGTTCGCTCACTTCCTGTGCCCACTCCGGTTTACAACTTGGACGTGAATTATTTATGTCTCATTTATTTTGATTTCGAATCTGATAAGTACGGACTCTATGTACGTTGCATGATATTCTGTATTCGGCTACCTAGAGCGGGTCGTGAACTGACTCGCCTGGGAGCACGCTGACGATTACTCACAGTGGATATGTCCCACGAATAATTAGTGACTACATAAGTACATGATATTCTACGAGTATATGTACAAAAGTGTCTGTAGTCCCGCGGGATGTACCACAGCGAGCTCTGGTAGCGAGCAGGATGTCTATTTTAGCTATAACCAGCTATGTCAGATTCGGCTTTTACAATGAATAAAATATAATAATAACTATGAGGAATTGAGTAGGATTCGTCGTAATAAGTTATATTTAGATCTCCATTACTGGCTCTGTGTCAAGGAGATCATTCGCACTTGCTATCGACGTTTTCCATCCATATTTTCATCCATAATTCATATTTTATTCAATTAGTTCCAAGTACGTTTACGTACATTTACTGTCAGATCTCTGCAACTTGAAACCAATCGTTACTCAGAATTAACAGATAAACTCGTCTTTATTATACTTCTAAATGTCACAGTCTCCGCTCGCAGCTCGCAGCTAAACCTCCGTAAGAAGTTCAGAGAAGAGTCGTCTAACTGTAACTCAATTAGCGCTAAGAATCGTGTTTCAAAGCTTGAAGCTGCAGGCCGCGTGGGCGAGGGGCGGGGGGCAGCGGGCAGGGGGGGGGGGGGCGTCCGGAGGGCAATTATTGCCTGTCACTAATTACAGCCGGCGACCGGCAGCGAGCTCTCCGTAAATAATGCCCTTAAGTAAGACGATACTTATTCCGCGAGAGGTCACCTCATCGGGCAGTCATCTCTCGGATTTTTCCAGTAGCACGTACTCTTTTACGTTAATTTTCCCTTCATTGAAGTTCGATGCCTCGATTGACGCAGGCACTAAATATTTCTTATCTCCTCGTGGTGCCAGTTTCGATTGTCGCACGCAACTGATGTTAGTTAGGTCTACAGACAGGCGCTGCGTGAAGTGATAAATCTCCGCAAACGTTATGTGAGTTGGATAATAATCCGCTGTCAAGTGCGAGCGACACTTCGCCCGAGTGGACGTTCAGACATATCGGACGGTGACGTCACCGGGCCGTCTCTAGGGTGCTATCGTTCAGATTAAACGTTTGCTTCTATCGTTATTCAGGACACTGTCGTTTGTTTATATGTTTGTGACGGACTCGTCATCATCACTCGCCAATACATGTCCGTGTGAGCTGATGCCGACCCGTAGCCGAGTCGGCATCATGCGTGTGCGATCACCTTTACAGTAGCCAGCCTCAACGCTTGCAGACACACAGATGAGACTAATTAAGAGGCATAAGTCAGACTCCAGATTGAAGATGCAAAGTAAATGAACATTGTATAATAATGTATGCAGTCCTAAAGCACGCAGTCACAGATATAAACATATTGGAATGCAACAGTACAGCTTCGCACACGACCGCGACTGAATCGGTCCCGGCACCGCGTGGTCGGTACCGCGGCACGTCGCTGGTCTTATCCCACTCCAGCCTGTACATCACTCGCGTCGCGTCTAACCGACGCATAGAGAACGAATCATGTGAACAGAGAATATTTTGTTACAAAACGCGGCGTCTGCAATCTGAAGAGATAAGATGGCAAACTAAATAACGAATTATATTGCATAGTTCTCGGGTATATAGACAGATTCAACATATTTGAGCAATACTCGTATAAGTTTAAAGAAAAGTAATTTTTTGTAAAGATCAGGTGCGCAGCGTTGTCCGTTCTCATGCAGCGACGAGCGGACACATTACATCCTTACCTACCTTTGAAATTGAGAATTTTCGCTACTGGCTATTGTGAAGATCGATATCTTTCATTCTAGTTAGAATTCCAAATTCAAATTTTATTACTTTAATAATATACCATGACATTTTGTTTTTCAAAATCAGTTGTTCATTTGTTTTCCGCCGCTCGATTATTTATTAAATTGCTGTTTCTGTAACCATGGAAAAGTCGAAATTGCGGGCTATTTTCGAAAACGAGTTCCGACATGGCACCAACGAAGCACAGACAACACGCAATATTAACGACCCGTATGGAAATGGTGCCGTATGTGAACGCACAGTCCGTTTTTGGTTTGATTGCTTCCGTTCTGGCAATTTTGATCTGAACCATGAGCCCATTGTCTATCGGAGACGAAAGTCGATAATGATGAATTGAAAGCCATAGTGGAAGGAGATTCATCTCAAACCACATTGGAACTTGCAGCAGCCCTCAACGTAAGTGATAAACCGATACTGGTTCATTTTCGTCAAATTGGAAAGATAAAAAAAAGCTCGGAAAGTGAACAACAACAAAATCGCGTGGAAGCACCGCACAACGGATCGTACACCCACCATACTCACCAGACCTTGCTCCGAGTAATTACGAATTATGAATTAGGATAACTTTTAACAGCGGAAAAAAATCAAACCCAATGAGGCGGTAAAAACGCCTCTAAAGAGTTCATCGATTCCCGTCCTCAGGATTTTTATAGCAGAGCCATCAACGAACTTCCACTAAAATGGCAAAAGTACACCTTCACTATTGGCTACTTCAATTAATGAAATATATAATTTTCTATACAAAAATGTTTTTGATTTTTTCTACGTAAAACGGCAATATCTTAAGGAAGGACCTAATACTTAGTGGCCACGACCACCGGTCGTGGTATACAGACTGGTGACCGGTATGTATTTGTGGTTGACATTTTCACCGATCACACACTCTTCATTTTCTAGCAATCTGCAGGACTTACATTTTTCAAGTAAATCGATCGAATAAGAAAGAAAGAAAAAGTATTTATTGCGACTCGTACAGGAAGATCATAAACTAAAGAGTCAAAAATTAAAAAAAAAAACAAATTATATAAAAAAAGTAACAAGAAGAAAAATGAAACAGAAAGTCATAAACGAGGCCAAAAGGCTCATGATGCTTCGACATTTAAAAAATAAATGTCACAGCGCTGGTATTCTGATAGGCCCGCTGTGATATCACGAGAAATTACATACATGTAATAAATAAATAATTAAATATATAATTACATATAACTATGTAAAATATTACGCAAATAAAATAAATCATTCATTTTTAATCCGTGCCAGACGTAAACTCATTCCTTGTCTATGATATGTATATGGGTATGCCCTGAGTGTCAGAAGTACTCTGTAGCATTGCTGTGTCAAGCAAAGGGTCGCACGCGCTGACCCTCCGGCGAAAATAAATAAATTCAGTGGAACAGAATTATAGTGAATATACAATAAAAGTGGTATGTGGTAGTCAATTAACGGCTTGGATGACATGGAGAAATGGATAAACTGATGATGAGAGTGTTATCGAGTTACAAATTTTAGAAACAAATGACAGACAACAAAACAAAACATTGTGTAGGCCAGCAATAACAATTCGCCTGTAGATGCTGCCAGTAAAAGCGTGGAATAAACAATAAAATTAATTAATTATCGAACATGTACCTATCGTACACAAAACAAAAACAAGATGCGAAACAACTGCTGTGCCTGTTCAGAGAACAATCGCTGCCAAACGCTAGGACCACCATTGCTAGCTGCGTGCACATCAAGGGTACTCGTTGGCTCGTTTATGTATAATTCGGTTATGAAATAGTGGTTATTCAATCTAGTAGTCAGTCATCTCGCGATAACTGTACTTACACATCAATGTGCGTACGTGGGGACATGGTGACGCGCTGCTGGTGTACGACTCGTGTCCACTCGTACTCCACGTGTCACCTGGCGCCGCGGACCGGCCCAACTCACACTGGACAGGCAGCTTGCGAGTACCACGAACGTCTCAGGCTGAATGTATTGTAACAGAAAAATTATACTGCAATGTATTAATATATTTGCAATGTATTAATATTGACGGCACGGTTGGCACAGTGGTTAAGCGATTGACTGCTGCGCTGCGTGTCGCGGGTTCGATTCCCGCACGGAACAAATATTTGTATGACCTACATGTATTTGTTCCGAGTCTGGGTGTTTTTCTATCTATAATATGTATGTATTTACAAAAAAAAAAATGTATATAAGTAGTTTATCAGCCATCTTGTTACCATAACACAAGCATTAGGTTGCTTAGCTTGGGACAAATGGTGCTGTGTGAAATGTCCAGGGATTTATTTATTTATTTATTTATTTATATTCCTACGAGCGCGTAGACGTTGGCTACGAGCGCATGGACGTTGGCTACGAGCACATGGACGTTGGCTACGAGCGCGTAGACGCAGGCTACGCCGTAGCAGCTACGAGCCGTAGCGATATTAAAATTATATTATTGTGTCAGATAGTTTATTTAGTGCAGTGTGCCCTTGAGTTAGAATTTTCGATATATCGAGCTAATTTTAATAAAAGTTTATCTCATAATCGAAATATTAGTTACACAGGCTTAAGCTTAACCTTAATCAATAGCCGTCCGTTTGTTAGTTCGCAACACTAGCTAAACTAACCCTCGATAGCCCGCGGCACCACAACTACACTTTGCGTCAAACTCAGGCTTTCACTGTAAACCCTCTTTCATTGTTTTATTATTTTTGGTAAACTTACAGCTAATCAGACACAATGGTTACTAAGTTTTTAACATGATGATGGCCAATTACAAGTTTTCACACATAGAATAACAATTAGCTCTGTACTAGGTAGCAGACAGTGTTACTTTCGCATACTTCATATTCGTATATAAATAATGTGTTGTCTATGTTATCTTGTCGAAGAAGTGATTGCAAAGAGCCTTCTTTAATTTGGGCACACTAGTATTAAAGAGATATATGTCAACTTCCTGGCAAGTTTCATTATACATACGGCTCGCCCTAACCATGTAGGAGCTTTGTCTGTAAGTTGTTCTTGTTGTTGGTATGTGCAGCAATCGAGGTTTACCCAAAAGCGAAGAACATACGCGCAGTCCAATTTTGCTCAGCAGCTCAGGGATGTCGTTGGATCCGTTTGAAATTTTGGATAAAAATGCAAAATCAGAAATTTTTCTTCTTTCGTAAAGTGGAAGAACATGATTTTTTTTACACCGCACGTTGTAACTAGATAGGTATGTTTTGGAACGAAATTGAATGTACCTAAGGAATTTTCTTTGTATGCCCTCAATACGATCGATATAAGTATTATAGTTAGGGTTTCAGACTAGAGAGGCATACTCGAGGTGACTAACGAACAAAGGAGCAATATAATATCATATAAGTCTTTATATTTCTAAAATCAGACGAGACCCTGCAAATAAAACCCTAAATAACAACCTGCAAATAAATATTATTAATGTGAGTGTCAAAAATAAGCTTTGGGTCGAAAGTAACCCTGAGGTCTCTGATAGAATTGACCCTGGCTATTGGGGTATCTAAGACTTTTTAAGAAAAATAGATTAGGTGAGGTTTGCGAGTGAAAGAGCACATTTGGAGCAGCATTTGGAGACGTTCAAGTCCAACTTATTTATATTGCAGTAGGTTTGAAAGTTCTCAAGATCCTCCTGCATTAAGAGAGCACCTGCATAGGTGGTAACCTGATTCATGATCTTGATGTCATTTGCATAAAGCAATATTTTAGAGTGCCGAAAACAGGAAATCACGTCATTATTAAAAATATTAAATAAAAGGGGCCCCAATAACGACCTCTGAGGAACTCCCGAGGGGGTCGTTATAATACGCATAGCTGTAGATGAGTACCCGTTCAGGACCACAGTCTGACACCTGCCCTCAACATACGATGCAAACCACCTGAAAAGGTTACCCCTGATACCCATGGCTAAAAGTTTACGCATTAAGATTACATGGTAAATTCGATCGAAAAATTTGCTAAAATCGGTATGTATAACGTCGACCTGGGACCGAAGGGACATGGACTCTGAATATTATTAGCAATACTGCGTTGTGCACGCAGCAACTACAGCGTCTTATTACAATAGGTGGTGTAAAGCACGTTGAGCTTGAGTGGTGTTTTCCTGTGGGCTATTACTGGTCGTTTGGGCTATGACTATTACCTCAGCGTTTACAACAAATAGATAAGCAGAAGTTTAATTTTATACAACGAGCCCAACACAAGGCTCCGAAATAAATAACAGTACCGTTGAAGTTTGAGGCGTTTTTGTGAAGTTTGAGTTCTCTCGGTTTTATCAGTCGGTTGGGGCTCTGTGTCGCACATCGCTACAAGTGAGCTTACATTCGCGGAGTGACTCAAGTGCGCGGCTCAAGTGGCGATGATTAGCTTAATATGTATTGTTTTTGATCCTCTCATCTCATATTACAGTACACCTGAACTGCTTGGATGTGTGCACGTTGATCAGATTATGTTATGATAGATCGACGATTAGTTTATTTATTTATTGCTAACTGAATGTTAATGTCATCTTGAGTAATGTGACAAATAGAAGGCACTTTATCCGCGTGTGTGTGTCGAACAGGTATGTACAAATATATTATAAACATCAATAAGCCGCGGCTGCCCGTGTCGTGGCTCGTTCAGTCAACAGATTGTAGAACACGTAATATCGCGCACGATCTGCTGATGCGTGTTTGATTAAAATTGTAATGGCGCCGGCTCTGACGTAATTAGGCTCCAATTTAATTTATACTCGAACGCCGCACGCCAACTGAAGCTAATTATGAATTAATATAATAAAAAGTGAACTCAATTAGCTGGCCGAATGTCCGTCCGACCGGACGACCGGCGGCGGTTCGCGCGTGTTAGATTTCGTGTATTTCTGTAACTAGATGTTCAACAATGATATTTAATCTCCGTTACTTATCAGGTAATAAGGGATAATATAAACAACAGGATTCAATTCAGAATAACATTATAATTATCTTTGTAGTATATAACAACTGACTATCGTAGTAGTGTATATAACACAACTTTACGTTACTATATACCAACCATAATTAAAAAACAAGTTATTATGACCCGTATTTTAAATACACTAATCATCCTAATAACATTACATTATTCATAAATATAATATAAATATACAATATCATCAACAATAGATCAACAATAATTAATCAGAATCATACCTTAGATGTTAACGTCTTGAAAGTCGAAGAGCAACTGAACTACTCCAGTGTGGCTCTGCTCTTTTATACCCGTTAACAAACAAGTATGATTCACAAGTGACAGTTGAGTCAAATCAGTGTTTGAATAAGTTTGTTATTAAATCATTTAGTAAATTCATTAATTAATTTTAAAATTTGAGTATAAGATACTAAAAAGACAATAATTCGATTTATAGGTATATCAAGTATATATTTTTAAATATTAGACACCTAATAATTACATTAATATATCACGCGCAGCTGTAATGTTCCGAGAAATTCAAATGTTCAGCAAGTTTTTGGAGTAATTTCAATTTATTGTAAAAAACTGGAGTGGTGTTCGAGGCGAGTCGGAACGATTGGGTGCGACTCGATGCGAGTCAACACTACGGAAGTATGCCAGTGACGGCACGCGATGGGTTGCTACACTTGCAACGCACCGCGATGATAACTTCAAGCACTTTGAAGCGCCACCAAGTACCTCGTACGTACTTCTTGAAAAAAACAGAAGGGACAGGCCGCACTGACAGCATGGTCGGAGTAGTGCTGATGAGTAGTGTGCCGAGAACGTGACACATGTGAAGTGGCGTGCCGCGGACGCACGACACGTATCATGTCGACACCTTGCTAAAGTAACACCAGAGTGACTTGTTTGTACTTCAACACACATACACAAGTCATTTGAATTAGGTGCTTAATGCAGTAGTATGTACGGCCGCGGTCAGACCGGCAACTTGTTACAACATTGCGTGTGTGTATGTGTGTGTGTGCGTGTAGTGCAGCTACTACGATTAGTCGTTCGGTTTGATAAACGTTGGCGCGAGTTGTTATTGTTCGCGCGAGCAGCGCGCGCCGGCGTCGGCGCTCGCCGGTCGTTTGTACAGCTCGCGGTGATTGGCTGCCTCGCCTGTTACACTCTCTAAACAGTCATTTGTTAGGATTCGACTCTTGTTTAAGTTCGTAACTCGAGCAACCGTCGGGCCTGCAGTACAATGTGGGGCGTCCATGTTCGTACATGGGCAGCTACATCATTAGATCAGGCCTTTTTTTATTTATTTTTTTCTGGGTGGGAAATCATCATATGACTTCTCCCGCTCTGGGCGGAGCGGGGGGCGTGTCAGACTTTTACTGACTAAAACCCACCCGTGTTCCTTCAGTTGCCTATGCCAGGGGCCACGCTATCTCTTTCGAACAACCCGCGGCCCTGGCAGGCATCGGCCCTGGCGGACCCCGTCAGTTCGTGCTGACATCTCTTTGAGGCGCGCATGGAACACAACGCGCCGACGTCCCGGGCCTGGTCCTTGCCGAGCGGCGAGCTGCCCATTGCTCGTCGCCCGCAAGCCCGCGCCTACGGTATTAGATCAGGCCTGACAACAGACACAATCGTTATCTTGTTCAGTAAGCAACGATAACATTTTATTCGCGTAAGAAATTTATAATCTTGTTTCATATAAAGTATAAAACAATAAATAGTTTAAAAAAATGAATTTGGTAATGTATTTTTATAAAACAATAAAAAATGCAAAATCATGACGACCTTCAGTGTCATGTAGTTCACATTATTATCGCAAGAGGTTTTACAATAACATACATATTACGATGATGTCGGTACTCAGATAAGGTAACTTTAGCCCGAAATTGTATTAGGCGGGAGGAAACGCCCGGGTGTCATCATTGCCAGGATCGCCCAGAGGACACGGTGGAGCACACGGTGGAGGTCTGCCCCGCTTGGGCGGAGCACCGCCGTGTCCTCGTAGAGGCGATCGGCAGCGGCGGCGGCATCTCGCGCCCGGCCCTGGTGCAAGCCATGGTCCGGAGCGAGAGGGAGTGGGAGGCAGTCGCCTCCTTCTGCGAAGCAGTCATGCTAGCGAAGGAGGTGGCGGAACGGATGAGGGAGAGAACCTCCCGTCCCAGCCCCCGTGGGAGACGCTCCGGGCGTCGGGAGTCGCGTGACGACTACCGGCCACCGTAGGCGCGGGCCTGCGGGCGGAGAGCAATGGGTAGCTCACCGCCCGATCAGGACCAGGCCCGTGCCGGACGGCGCGTAAGTGTTCCACGCGCGCCTCAAAGAGATGTCAGCATAATTCGCGGGGCCCCTTAGGGCCGAAGCCTGCCGGGTCAGCGGGATTGTCCGAAAGGGTTACCGCTACCCCGGAACATAAAGGGCGAAGGAAGGAACATGGGTGGGTTTTAGTCAGTAAGAGTCTGACACTCCCTTCCGCTTCACCCAGAGCGGGAGGGGTCATTTGATGAATTCCCACCAGAAAAAAAAAAAAAAAAAAAAGCCCGAAATTGTGCACTTTTAGCATTCGTAATGTATTATCGTGGACGTCAACGTCCATTAAATGTATAGAAAAACGTGCACGATATAACGTTATTGTGGACAAAACAAGCGTCTTCATATCCTTCCATACGTAAGAGTTCTATGTATTATCGTGATGCCGTGGACGTCCGCAGTAATATCCTCACGTTAGAAATCATAAAGCTCGCGAAGGCTTGGTTGCACGGCCCCAAATCAAGCAAAATGCCTTAATCTGTCACCGGACGGCCATGTGTTCTCATTGAGGAAACAGTGGCAAATGCTCCTTGTCTCTCTGAGATTTCTTTGGCTCAACGAGTATTTACCAATAGTCAAAACAGAAAGGCAGCTTGGAGGCGAATACTGTCAATTGGCAGTTGATGTCGATGTCACCCCGAGAAGTGCGGCCATACCTTTGGCTTATTTAAAGGAAGTTGCGACCTTTTTTTACTTGCTTTATGTATTATAATATTTGATACTCTTCCCGTAACATTCTGTTACCAACAGAACAGTCCGTATTGTTGGGTTGTGTCAAATTCACTACAATTTACCATTTTCTGTACGTGACATATTTCTTGGAATTCTGCTCACCTTTGCAAAAAACGACATGAACATGTAGCGAAAGGTAGAGAGACGCGTGACAGATGACATGTATTTATATACGGAGAGCATCTGAGCGCAGAGTGTTGTCGAGTGTGACACTGTGTATTCGCAGCGGCTGGCGACGCAGCACGACGCGACACAACGCGAAAACACGCGGTGTGACGTCACGACCCTGTGACACGCTGGAGCGAGCGTAACGCCGGAGACGTAATATGTGAAGTTCACGTGATTGGTAAATAGGTGAACGTTTCCCAAAAGCACGCGACTATCCGTTGTAACAAACCTAACTAGCTGTCTTTGTACATCAACATACTGCTTGTCATAGAACTGGCACAGGCTCGCAGCTCAAGCTCGACTGACCTTTTGAAGAATTTTAAGGATCATTATAATATTTATAAAAGTTTTTATTAAACTATCCAAGAAGCTCAATGGAACATGACTTGCAGCTATATAACTTGATGGGCGTGTTACCATTAATCAAACTCAAACTCAAACTAGTATTTATTTCAATTAAACCAATTACAGGCACTTTTGAATTGTCAAGGGGTCGGTCAGTCAGAAAAATGAAGCTAGTTGCTCATTCCAAAGCGTAGTAGGTACCTATGGAGAAGAACGGGCAAGAAACTCCATGGACACTCTTTTAAATCAAAATATGGTTACAAAGTATTAGTTACATCATTCATGTTAAAAATTATGCATGTGACAACGATGCAGAACGTTAAAAGCGTCCGTAATGAAAAGTTTAAAACAATCCAAACATTAAATTAAATTAAAATAAGCCATGGCAGCAAAGAGATGACCAGTCCCTACTGACGGCGCCCGTTCACGGACATGACGCATGGATTAGCACCATTCAGCTCAACCATTTTGAAGGGAGCTAAATGATCCAACACATGTGCCACCATCAGCCAGACATTTGAGTGAGCATGACATACTCTCAGCCGCCAGGGCACATTCAAGTCAATGAAAGACGTACCCAGTAGATGGTAGCTTTATAGTATGTACATAGTACTCACACATGTGCTATACAATTATACAATACTAGGAGATTGAATTTATATAATGCAAAAATAGTATTTTACAATCTTCAGCGGCTCCAACAGTATTTTCAAATGCTAATCAATTTATTTATGCGTCCTGTGGAGCAGGACCAGCGTTTAGCCAAGCATTTTTATCATCGATGTATCATCGATGTATGCTGCATAGTGTGCGTTTTATACAAGATTTAAATTTCGTTTCATTTTGTTCAATTATGTGGGGAGGTATTTTATTGTAACATTTTAAACAGTACCCCATGAAAGACGAGTCTACTTTAGCCAGCCTGAAACCTGGTTGAACTAATTGGTCCCTATTTCTAGTGATATAATTGTGTATTTCACCTCTTTTACTAAAAATATGTAGATTTTTCCTTACGTACTATCGGGGACAAAAACGGTGAATCACTTAGCAAACAAAATACTTTGAACTACGCATCGTGGCATAACCGGTCAACTTCCCTGTAATTCGCTAATGAGACTAGTGGGCGGGGCTCAAAAATAATTTTGGCAAATAACAGGGCATTCTCAAAATATGTGTGTATGTGTGTTTTATGACACTTCACCCGATCAGTCACGCTAGTCACCATTCAGTTGCAATTTGCATTCGCTTGTTGTCAACACGCCTCTCTGTGAATTTTTCCATTGATTGATTGCTCTTCTGCTGACCCGTGCTCTGTTTTATTGGACTGTTGATTTCCTTCCTGCTGACCCGTGCTGTGTTTTATTGGACTGTTGATTTCCTTCCTGCTGACCCGTGCTGTGTTTTAATGGACTTAAACAATGCCCCGAAATTTATTAAGAGAAGAACGCAACCAAATTTTGGTTCTACACAACCAGGGGTTGAATATTTCACAAATATCGCAGGAATTAAATGTTACGGTAAGTCGAAATTGTTAAATATTTTGTTTGTTATTATTCTGTATGTTTTAATGTTTTCATAATTAACATTACCTACCTATTTTTATCATTATCTTGCTATTCCCCGCGATTTGCGCTATCATATACAAAAGTAATTCTTTCAATCCGACTGGTAGTTCTAGAGTTTAACTCATTTAAGCAAACAAAGAAACAAAACTTTTCCTGCAACAAAACTGTAGGTCGTAGTGTGATGTTACAAAGCCTATGTTACTCGATAATGATGTAGATTTCTAATGGTGAAAGAATTTTCAAAATTGGTCCAGTATTTTTTGAGACACTCGATACAAACAAAAAAGAAAATCTTTCCTCTTTATAATATTTCTTATATTATTATTATAATAAATTTAAAGTTGCGGACTACTTGATGCCGTTTACATTGACATTGACATTTTAATAATTAAAGTAAAACAATATTCGCAGAACAATTTCTTATCTTTCAATATTTATATTTTAATCAGTCAAACAGAAAACAAAATTGTTACACGATACCAAAAGAATACATACTAGATAACTGAACAAACAGTGCGTTAGTAAAAATCTAAAAATTAACAAAAGACAAAATAATAAAAACTTCTTAACTGACTTCTGAATTAAAATCATAAATACAAAGTTTTGTAAAAATTCATAGAACTAAAGAAAACATAGAAAAAAATAATATAGCAATATAGTCCTGGGATGTTATTTATTAGTGTTTTCAAAATAATCCTGTATAAAATCATATTTTTAATTTACTAACACTAGAAGACACTTCATAACTATAACGGTTCGAAATCGTAAAATTAATGTAATTAAAGAACTTTTCAAGAATATAATCAGATAGGTTACTTTTACCATCGATTTATTTGCGTGATCATTTTGTATTTATGAGTGCATTTTATCATAGTATGCAGAAAGAAAATCAGAATATTTTTTTTTTGTTATTTCTGAAAACTCTGTGAATAATATTTTTTGTTCCTCACCTTCGATAGTTATATCAACAATAGTACTAGATATCTAACGCCTCACGGACTAAAACAGACTTCAAATGTGGCACCGCACATTGTATTTTGTTGCTCTCGCAATTTTGATTTAATCTATACCTTAACATGCAATATTTACAGCACAGTTTAGCTGGGCGTTTTTTCGATGTTAGGATGTTAATAGATGTTTCTCACATAGTTTTTATCTATCGCTGAGTCGCCTTTGTAGCCGAAAAAAACGGATATCCTAAGAATGTTTGTCAAACTTAAAATAAACAGAAATGTATCGGCAAGTTTTGCTTCAATTGTATAATTATATAAGAAGTTAATTTCGCTAGTAAACTTATCTATACTAATAAAATAAAGAAGCAAGTTTGTTAGTTTGTTTGTAGGAGGTAATCTCTGAAAGTACAGATCTGATTGCAATTTTTTTTTTACTGATAGCTACGTTTTTCCAGAGTGACATTGGCTATATAACATCACGCTACGTCCCCACGAGAGTGGAGCACTAACCAAAGACGCGGGTGAAACCGCGGCGGGCAGCTAGTTTAAAATATAATTAAATTACTTATACTTCACTGTAAAAAAGCCAGTTTCGGGTAACAGAACCCGAAACTGGTAGCCCAAACTGTAAAAATAGGTAGTACTCATATAATAAAGCTGAAGCTTGTTTGTTTAAACGAGCTAATCACTGGAACCACTGGAGTCGAATTGGAACAATTCTTTTTGTATGTAATAACCTGGTTTATAAGAAATAGTATACAGGGTGAAGCAGTAACCAAATATGCGGATGAAACCGTTTTTTTTAAACTAACAAATATATAATTAAATCTTTCAAAAACGTAATAAAAAAATGATTTTTGGTGTGTTCTATTGATATTTGTCAAGAAACCGATACATTTTTAAACGTCATTCCGGATGCAATGAGCTATCGCAAATATTTTTATGAGCCTTATTTTCACCATTTTGAACTTGTAAAATAGACTCTTTGCACTCGATTTCGGGCTTTTCAATTGATTGTTACAAGTGCCGCCATTTTTTAATCATTACACATTTAGATGTCTTCTTATTGTTAGCGAGTAAAGATATTTAAGTAAAACAGTTCTTGAAAGAGACCAATATAAAGCTACATTTTTTTTACAGAGAAATACTGTGCGACGTTGGATCAACAGAGATGCTGCTGAAGGGTCATATGACGACGCCCCTCGTGCCCCGCGTCCGCGCATCGTTACCGAGAGCCGAGTGGCGCACATGCGGGCCGTATATCAGCAAGACCCTTTTACCAGAACCTCGAGGTTCGCTGCGGAATACGAGTGCAGTGTGAGAACTGTAAGGAGAGCGCTACATGCGGCGGGAGTGCACCACAGACGGCCGGCCAAAAAAATTGTGCTCAACGACGCGCTAAAACAAGCGAGAGTACGCTTTGCTCGGGATTACAGGGATTTTGACTTCTTGCACGCCATATTTTCCGACGAAAAGTCATTCAAATCTAGCCAACATGGCCGTCGGAATTTGTGGCGTGTTAATAACACACGGTATGAGCCTCGAATCGTGAGTTCCAATCACGAATCCGGCCGAATCGTTGTTAATATGTGGGGTTGGATGAGCGCTGACGGGCCAGGCGAATTGGTGTATATTGACAGGAGGGCTAATGGTCAGTCACATGCCGAGTTGCTGGACCAGGTGATGTTGCCTACTGTGCGCACGGTGTATCCGAGGGATGAGGTCCCACATTTTTATTTTTTTCAAGACAACTGCCCGATACACCGCGCGCAAGTTGTGCAAAATTGGCTCGTCCAGCAACCGGACATTAGGACTGTCGCTTGGCCCTCTAGGTCTCCAGACCTAAATCCCATCGAACACCTATGGGCCATAATGGTTCAAAGATGGGATTTTAGGAACGAAAGAAATAAGCCTGCGCTCGTCTCTCATTGTGACGAGGTGTGGAACTCCATTCGAGGGTCGAACTTGTGTCAAGTCCTTGTGAGCTCCATGAGAAATAGACTCGACGCTGTTATAGACGCGGGCGGAGCTATGACGAAATATTAAAAAAAAATTGCTGTCCGCCGCGGTCCTGTGTCCCGTGGGTCGCAGCGTGATGTTATATAGCCTTTGTTACTCAGCTCAGTGATAATATAGTTTTATAATGGTAAACGAATTTTTGAAATCAGTCTAGTAGTTTTTGATTTAAATGATAACAAAAAAAACAATCTTACCTCTATATCTAATATTATTATATTATATTATTTTATATTTGTTTTTTACTAGGATTTTTTTTATGTAAATAACAAGTACTGTTACTTATGTGGCTGTATTTATTTATTTCTGTTTTGGTGTTGTGGTGTATCTGGCAGTTGCAGAGTCGGACTTTGAATATAATTTAAATTATAATAAATATTAAATTTATTATAATTTAAATAATAATAAAAATTAAATTAAACCGGTATGCTTATGATATTTATGAGTAGTAAACAAAACTGAATTAGGCACGCAATTCACAACATAATATTAGAGAAACAAAGAAATTGGTTACCTATTGTTTCAAAACGTGGGAAGTTCAACAAAAGCATGCCGCCGCCCTTTGTTCACAATTTTTGCCAAGGGATCATAAATATAAGATAAGATAGTTTGGTTGTCAAAATATGCCGCAATTTTTAAAACCTCATGGACAAAGGATTAAAATGTTTTATTGCCTTACATTGCTTCCTAAATACTTTGTTCTAATCTTTTACTACGAAATTGAGTTTCGGGTTTGTTCAAGTTATATTTACATACACAGACGGCTTATCCTATTGTTCTATTACTCAAAAGTTAAGCCGGTTAGGCGAAACCAATAAAATTAGTCACGATAAAAGCAATCTTATTTCAAAGCATTACAACCGAGTATTAAATGAAGATAAAAACTTAGATCAATAAGTGTTGTTTGTCATTTCTTGACCATTTATCTTTAAATTTAAATTAGTTTAACTATAAAAATGGTGTTATGTTTCATTTATAAACAATTTTATAATATTTTATTTGTTATGGCATTGTAGACATGATTTTAGTGTCCATATTCCTAGTTTTATTGATTTGATATTTATGGTACAAAATTCTTTGATTATTTCTGTAGTTTCTTGTAATGTGGATTATGTATTAGACTGTTTTCTTTTGTAATCATAACTGATAAGTAATGCTCTTCGTTTTATTATAAAAATAAAAATGATTTAGTATGCTATAATGTTTCTCAAATTAGTGTAAGTTTATGTACTGGTGTAACGTCTATTTTAAAAAACTATAAAGTAGATACTACATAGTAAGTAAACAATTTTGAAGTAAATATTTATTTGTGTACTGTACAGTTTAATATTCCTGATTACATGTGATCTCAATGTAAATATAAGAATAGAACGATAAAAACAACTATTTGTAAAATTATCTACATATTTATATTTTTAAATGTTATTATTAAAATCACGGGTCCATTCCCATTGATGGATAAGTTATGTGAAAATATACTTATGATCCTAACACTATGTGGTTTTATTTTTGTATTCATTCGGGATGATCTAAGATCTAAGATCTAGTGCACGGATATTTCATACGTTTTGCACAATTAGAAAAAGGGATGTCACATAAGAAAAAAAAGCCCCGAAATTGTTTAAATATTTATTTTCCGACTTTATCCATAAATATCAATTTATGGACAAATATGGAAAAATAAATAATTAGACTGTTTCAGTGGCATGTGCTGCGTAAATTATTATAATTCTTGCGACGATTTCCTGTTACAAAAAACAAATAACGCTTTTGTGCACTAGTATAATATACGCCCTCTACTAAAAACTTGTCCTATTGCTGTAATTCAATAGTAAAGCCGGTTATGCGAATCAACAAACAACAACTAAAATTATCAAGATAAAAACACTCTTATCTCAAAGCAATAAGACTGAATTTTAAATGTAGATGGCAAATACTTAAGCCCTTGATTTTATGTGATATAATACTCATAAAAGTGCAGTTAGTAAATCTAGCAGTTTTAACACTCTTTCCGAATGGAACTTCTAATTTAGTTGATTAAATAGTCAATCGTCCAAAAAGTCGTATATAATAAATTAAATTATGTTACGCACTTTATTATAATAATATGTCGTAACAAATAAACTATAATCATTTTCCTCTATAACCTTTTACTCAATATGCTATCCCAATACATTATCGAAGCCAAACTGACTTTCGCCTCGCAGCAATAACAAAAGTAAAAACAAATAATGAATGAAGAATACCTTACACAGTATTTTAACTCACGCGCACAAATAAAACAATGCTGAAAGTAGAAACACAGATATTTGTACGTATGTGCGTAGGGGGCGGGGCTAGTCTTGCGTTCGAACGTTGGATGCCAAGCGATTATAGTCTTTAGGGTGATTCACCGGAAAAGTCCGCGATTGTACATAATGTTTTCATATATATATTGACAAGGTACCGTCATGATGTTAATATCTTTAAACAGTTCTCTTAGAGAGTCACGCCTGCGGAGGCTATATATGGCTCTGATGGCTCTTTTCTGCAGAATAAAAATAGACTCGATGTCTGCAGCCCGTCCCCATAGTAAAATACCGTACGACATAACACTATGAAAGTAACTAAAATAGACCAGTCTCGCGGTATCGACATCAGTAAATTGACGGATTTTTCTCACAGCATACGCTGCTGAACTTAGTCGACCTGCAAGGGATGTTAAATGAGGACCCCATTGAAGCCTTGAGTCAAGCGTGAACCCCAGGAAAACAGTTTATTTATTTATTTATTTATTTACTTATGGTCTGCCAACAGTTGTTACAGTACCATCGACGAATTCTAGTTTCTCTTGATTCGATTCTATCTCACAATGACTACTTTGTTGTTTTTGTAATCGATGAGTAGGCTTACCAAGTTGCCATGCGGAATTGCGTAGGTACGTCTTGTTCCAGATAAAGATCCTCACAAGAGGTACTGAACTGATGAAAGTCGTGTCCTGGTGAGAACGTGCTATTTTAATTAACCCTACTTATTTCTAAATCAAACAGCTCTTTACTGACGTTGGCTATGTTTCAATCCTGAACTAAGGCACCCCTCGAAATCACTTCTAATCACCATGATCATTATTGGCAACGACTAACTTAGAACTACCAACACTAACTTAGAACTACCAACATATCATGTTACTATAAAACTGTGAACGGTGCTATCGGGTGTCTTGTAGACGAATGTCTGCTTCTCTCCTCAGCAATTATTAAAATAGCGCCAGTAACATACAAGTTGTCACCTGGTGAAGCTGGCGCTGCCGAGTCATTCAAACATAACGCTGGGCACCTGCCGACCCCACGCGACCAGCACGCATGGCCTACGCGCCAGGAATCACGGCGAGCTGGTCGCGTGCTGCACAAATAAGTATACAGCCACTGATATGAATACAGCATAAAGGACACAGAAGAACGAAAGAACTTCAGTGACAGGAATACTTGACACACCACATTAGAAGACAGTCCGCAGAACGCACGATTAAACACACCGCTCGCCAATCGTAACGACTTCTCATTTGCAATCGTTTCCTTAACAAGCACGAATGCTACTCGTGACAAGCATTCGTGCTTGTTACAAAAACGATCATTGGTTGCACAAAGTGTACCTTCTGCAGTAGTTTCGCTGTCATGGAGTAAAGACATCGCTCGTGCAAGCGCAGGGTGCGCGGCGCCGCACCGATGTAACGATGTGCAGCGTCCACACCGCACCGCACAGCACCGCACCGCACCGTACTGCACCGCACCGGGTCTGTACCGCACCGGCGCCGTGCCGCGCCTGCCCGTGCGAATGCGTGCTGCCAATTAGAAAGTGGGGCCACCGCCCGAACTGTTTGTGATGCTGCTCGAATATAACTCGATTTGATTACCTTCTACATACATACTATTTATGTGTTCCCTACATATAAATAAGGGCCAACACGCAGTCTTCGTACAAATGACTGAAAACTTGTCTTAGAATGCCACGCTGGCTTATTGTGGTTTACCTGTCGTTTCCCATACAACGTTATCAGTGCAGCGGTGAGAGGAGCACAAGCTTCGCACTTCACTTCGCTTGCTACTGTACATAAGTGGGCAGGCAGTGTACGAGCGACAGCGTGCTGCGTCCGATCCGAGTCACTCTAGTTCCACGTCTAACTACTACCAAGTCTCTGATCCGTCTCCGAACCCAAGTGAGAAGGTGTAAGTCGAACCTCGACAAGCGGGGCTACCTCGTCAGAACGGCGGCAGGGTGTGACGTCTGAGTCACTAACTATCGCTCCTATGCTGCCCTTTGTGCCCAAAGACATGCAGCCAAAGTGACTGCACTGATCAAGCAATTATAAAACAGGAGGCCCTAAGTTAATACCCTCATTAACACTGAATCTATTCGCTCGCTCGCTCTATCCCGACAGGATGTTGGCTGACTGCGAGCGGGCGAGAGCGCTGACATTCGAGCACGGCTCGTCATCAAGCCAACGTTTGTAAACAATCGTGCTGGCGCGCTCTTACGTAATAATTGCTAAAATAATAGAATGTCGCCAACAACACGTAAACTTTTAATTAATATCGCGCGCTCTCGTAAATCCTTCCCTCTGTCACTTTATTTTATTAATGTTCTCGCTGGAAGCTGTGCCGAGCTTTGGGGGGGGGGGGGGTGAAGGGAGGGGTGTGACTAACTGGTAGACGAGTTGTCATCGACATTATTGTACCGCACCAAATAAAACGAGAAACTTTAATTAACGTCCAATGAGCCGATACAGTGGCGGCTTATCCGCCGCTCGTAAAGTACGCGCGGCCAGCGAGCCTGACCCCAGTCGTGCTCCGGGCGCGGCGGCGCGGCGACTCAGCCTGCGCTGGTCATATTTCTGCTGACCGCGGCAGCGGATTTAAGCTCGGGAGCCGCGCGTAATGGGCGCATGTCTGATCGAACCGCAGCAGATCCACTCGCCTCCTAGTACTTTACCGATTTATGTGGCGAGCTGTCGCCGTAGTCGCGCGGCTACATACTACACACTACGTGCTCAGAGCTAGTAACTAGAGGGAGAAACCACTAATACTAATAACATACACTGACCAGCTCGTTTCTTGGACGACACTGAACACAGTTCTCGATGTCTCGCTTGGCGTCGCCTACATTTTCAAGTTATGATGTTAAAGTTACAAAACGAATTCTCAAAGTTCTTCAAACTTGGCAGATATTTTTTGTGAAGTATTTGTAAGTTGAAGTCGTTTCGGTGAAGTGTTTCGCGACCGAACCGCTAAGATTTACAATCTCGCTAATCTGCGGCCAAGCGGTGGGGGTGAGTAGGAGGAGGGGTGGGGGGCGACGGGCTTTTATGAGGCAAGCCGAGCTATTTATATTGCTAAATCAACTGTCGTGGCCTGTAATGCTTGTTTGTTTTTGGGTTATCGGTTATTCTGGTATACAGATAGCGTCGAAGCGCCCGTATTTAGGAGCAGTGGCCGTGCTGCTAATGTGCGCTGTTACTGCACATCATGGCAGCTGGCCAGGAGCATAGCTCGGTATACAGCAGCACATACACAACAAAATGACAAACATGAAGGAAAACCATTGAACGATGTCCTCGCGCGGCTCAGGTACACACCGCATGGTAGGAGAGTCTGACACCGGTCGAACATGAGCTTCCGAACATTATTATAGGAATAAGTAAGTACCAAACTAGTGTTGTGCCCAATGAACCTACACCCAAACTAGTCCTAACTGTAGTAATACACGAACAGAACGTTTGCGTATCGTTGACTTGACTCCGCAGTGTAACGAGTGAAGGTCGCGTGCTCTGCTATCATTAGCATTTCTGTTGAAAGTTCAGCAACAATTATGCAATCCTGAAGATCAACAGTGTGTCTGCAGTCTCATATGTTGCGCCCCCTTGTCGATACTCGTCACGAGTTCTCAACATAACGTAGGTAGTAGGTACATGATTCAATTCGATAAAATGGAAGCAGAATTTATTACAAAAAGAAAAGATGTTACCAAGCACATGCAAGATACAAAGAATATTTTCTACTACAAAAAATGTTGCGATTGTATTAATAAACCTAAGAAAACGTGGAATTTGGTAAATATCCTAGCAAACAATAAAATTAAACAAAATGGTGCTCCATCAAAATTATTGATCGACTCCAAACACACTACAAACCTAACCGAAATTTGCCAGTCTTTGCCACTTTAGCGAGTGAAACACCTAGATCATTTCATAATGATTCCTAAACATGGTTTACCAAAAACTCCTCCCGAAAGCACTCCAGTGTTATCAACTATTGATCCGTGTTCTGCAACTGAAATTACAAAAATCGTATTAAATCTCGACCCTAACTGTAGTACTGGATTAGATGGAATCACTACCAAAGCAATAAAATGCATACGAAACATAATAGCGAAAAACCTGACCAAATGCTTCAACAAACTGCTAGCTGAAGGTAATTTTCCCGAGACCCTGAAAATGGCGAAGGTAACTCCCATTCACAAATCGGGTTCAAAAATGGACCCAGGTAACTACCGACCTATTCCAGTGTTGCCTGTATTGTCAAAAATATTAGAAAAAATCCTATAGAACCGATTAGATAAACATTTAACTTCTAATAACTTTCTTTCAGACAGACAATACGGGTTTAAACCAAAAAATAGCACACTAACAGCTACAGCCGACCTCGTTACTAAAATTTATTAAGCGAAATATAGATGGAAAAAACATAGTCCTTGGTATATTTATTGACCTCAAAAAAGCGTTCGACACCGTAAGTCATGAATTGCTACTTAAAAAACTAGAACCTTTAAACACTCTTTTTTCATGGTTTTAATACAATTTATTAACTACTAGCTTCTGCCCGCGGCTTCGCCCGCGTGGATGTCGGAAATTATCCCACGGGAACATGCTACCGAGACAAAAAGTAGCCTATACAGCCTATTAAGGTATTAAGTCAGCCTTTGTACCTTTGATGTATGCGAAAAGTTTAAATAATTAAATCTATGTTACTCCATAACATCTGCCAGTGAAAGTCCCGTCAGAACCGGTCCAGCCGTTTCGAAGATTAGCCGCAACAAACAGACAAACAAAAATTTAAAAA
The DNA here is from genome assembly GCA_911387795.2 of Apamea monoglypha. NCBI lineage: Eukaryota > Metazoa > Arthropoda > Insecta > Lepidoptera > Noctuidae > Apamea > Apamea monoglypha. The sequence continues at coordinate 20,838,412 of OU426922.1, forward strand.
AAAAATGTTTTTTTATAATAGTACTTAGCGTGTATATTTTCATTTTCATACGCATTTAGTCAAATCTGTTATTTTTAAGACCCCACTTCACTCTTCAAAGGGTAGTTGTTTTTGAAAATAATGATTAAGATCTCATAATTCATTCAGAAATGAATGAATTATGAGATCTTAATCATTATTTGTTATTTACGTCTACGCCTTATAAAAGTAAACCTAAGTACGGACGCCAGCACATCAAGTTACTACAATCTGTCAAATTTTCCCAATTAACCTTGAACTTTAATCCTTTAGCGATAAAGTTGAAAATCTATTAAAGAAATTTGACAGATTGTAGTAGCTTGATGTGCTGGCGTCTGTACCTACCTAATTAAAAAAAAAATAAACTCAATAACAGAAAATAAAATACCTACCTACCTAAATAAACCTATTTCTGATGATAACTAATCTAAACTCAATAAATAAGCAAAATCCCTAAAAATTATGATATTAGTTTTTAGGGATTTTGCGATAAAATATTATAGTATCTTAGCCGTGTGGAGCGCCCCTTAGTGAACTCCACTGCGGGTGACGTACCCTACGACAAACTTATTATTTGCGGTTGGTACTGTAATCGGATCTAGGGTTCGAACCGCAAAATTAAGTTTGTTTTTTATTGTATGTACTTTTCCGGGATAAAAAGTACCCAGTGTGGTGCCCAGGATATTAAAGAATAATTATACCAAGTTTCATCGTAATCGAACCGGTATTTTTTGCGTGATGCCTGAACAAACAGACAGACAGACAAAAAATTTTTTAATCACATTTTTGGGTTCGGTGTCGGTCTAGTAACACTGTCATTTATTTTTTTGATATTTTCAATGTACAGAATTTTCACTTCTACAGATTTATTTTAAGTATAGATTAATATTTCTAAAACATGCTAAATCTTGTTTAACCCTAGAGTACTAATATAAATTTATTACTGCTTAATACTAATTATCGCCTGGGAGGCTACTTTATAAATAAAGCAAAATTTTAGTACTAAACTTTTATTAAAATGTAACAAAATTTATAACAAAATAACAGGCATACCTCTGCCTTTATGAAATGCAAAAAAATATATATCTGAGAAACTCTTATTTGTCTTAAAATCAGCCTTACACATAATACTTAACTTTCTAACACAGCCTTAAGGGATATTTTTATTAAAAAAAAAATGTTGACATTGGACCACTGTTTTGGTATAAAAACTACAATATAATATATAAAGTATGAAAAACATAACAAAAAACTATTCTAATCATCACATGGCTTACTGCAGACTAAGTCGAACTCAGACTTCTATTTTTTATCATACGAATAGCAGTTAGGAGATCGATGTTCCAAACAATAATTTTTTTTACATTTAGCACAGTAATAAACACTCATGCGTCTTTTTTTATACTTGGTTCTTCATTATTTTCTGTAGTTTCAGTGTTTATCACCTCATGTATAGCATCTCTAACTCGTTTCCTCAGTTTTGGTCTTTCTTCAGCTCGTTTTGCACACCACGGTCGACACAATTCATCGCTTAGTTCTTTCATGAAATCTCTTCTATTCATTGGCTTAGCCTTAGCTATGTTTTTTTCTATCTTCACGAGTCCTACGATCATCAAAATGGAGACAACGCAAAAGGAACTCAAAACGATCTAAACTCATTGCAGCTATATATTTTGATCCGCAAAGTACAGGATCAAAAAGTTCTTTCGTTGGTAAATCGTTATTGCCCATAGCGCCACTAAAAATTATAAGTCCGAGAAGAGCCTGAAGTTCTGCTTGTCTAGTCGGTGCAATAGTCGAGCTTTGCTGTTTATATTTGTTGGCTTTGACTGAAATATCTTCATTGGTGCGTAGGAGTATTTCATCCCACATGTCAGGAGTAAAAAACTTTTCAAAGCATTCTAAAGGTTTTATGACATCCCTTCCATCTAGTTTTGGACCAGGAAAAATGTGGACTATGTTCCTGGCAACAGTTCTATTAGACCTTGGTCTACCAGAATCTCTAGCCCAAATATAGTTGTTCTTACCTCTCACAACAGGCGTAGAAGGCAAAACAATGAGCTCCTCCGTCGTCTGTGTTTCTGAAGTAGGTGATGTTTGTGGATTTGGTAAAGTGCTTCCGGATGATGACGGTATTGGGGAGCTTCGGTCTTGAGGATCAGGGTCATCTAGCACAATACTTTGTAACTCATTTTCGAGTCGGTATGGAACAAAAGTGGGATCAACCACACTGTCATCAGAATCGTAATCCGCGACTTCTAAATTATCCTCGGTCTCACTATCAGAGGTGTCATCTTCCAAGTAATTTGCTATCTGCTGCTCGTTGAGATCCATCTATGAAATAAAACATGTATTTTATATCTTATAATAGTGAGTAAACAAAGAAAAAACTCAAAAATGTAAATTAAGTCAATAGTAAAAAACCTACCTTTAATACTAATGATCGCCTCCCAGGCGATCATGTAGGCAATATCTCGGGAACGCTGTATCCCCGCCGAGCACGCAAGCTCTCCCCGCCGCGTCGTGGGCTACACTGAGTTGGCGCGAAAGCACGGCGCGACACGTCCCCGCAATTTCAAAATAACCAGAAAAAACCGACCGCGGGCGGCCTCTCAGGCGATGATTAGTACTCTAGGGTTAAAGCAAAAAATAAAATAACACCTACACATAATCCATTAGTAATCAACAATGTGCCATTACAGCAAAAAAACTTGTGAGAAATATCTTGGGTTGAGAATGGATAGCTCTCTATCGTGGACTGTTCACTTGGATCATATAAAAACAAAGCTTAGGTCTTTATTTGGGTCCCTCCGAAACATAGTTCGATGTACTGCACATAGATTGCGTCACATCATCTACAACGCTTTAGTAATACCACACCTACTATATCTGGTTGAAGTTTGGGGCAGTGCGCCCAACACGAAGCTAGTGCTGTGTTCATGTAAATGACAAACCTTATGAAACACTCCACAGCACGTACACGGTACAATGTATTTCAATTTATTACAATTAACGCTCCGCTGGCACAAGTTCAGTCTTCACGAGCGGCACTGAGAGCGTCCCAATGAGCTGCCGGGGGAGGGCGGGGGGAGGGCCACGCCCGTCAAAATGACCCTTTTACACAAAATCTTTGAACACGTAGATAAGCTATCTACAAAGCGACTCATTTTTGTGAAAGGTTCAAGACAAAGGCTTCACAGATAAGAGCTTTCTAATTAAAAAATATTGTTTTTTGAAGAATAATCTCTTGATTAGGCAAAGTTTTACTGAGTTTACAAGTTTTGAGCGGTTTTTGTCAAAAAATTAACATGTACTTGAGTACCAACTGAAATTGATTATGCTGTCTGCTAACTTAATTAACTTATCACGTATTATAAGTAGTTGCGACAGTTAACGAATCGGTTCGTTTCAGCATTATCTTACACATCAAGCAGAAGTGAGTGCAGTGAGTGTGGTGAGTGCGCACGATCGCGTGCGACGTGTTGCGTGTGTCGTCGAGCTGTGGTCGCGCGCGCGCATCACCCACGGTATTAACGTCACCTCAAGCGACCACTAACAGACCTAGTTCAGCATACCTACTCATAAGTTCAGCTTAGTCATGGCCTGTAATCGTGCGCACATTGTAGGTACAGTAAACTAACTGCGAGTGGCAGCCAGGCGTACACACGGGGCGCAGCGACACGCCCACAGGAACACATCACACACTACCCATGTATTTCGTTTCTGTGAAAATGATGAGTCCTCCCTGAGGGTGACTACCACTAACGCTTTAACTAGTTACGGTTGTCTGCCTAAAAATATACAACCATTTTATATGCAAACCAATCGTAATAATATTATGAAACTTCAGTCGTGGCTAGCTGTAAGTTTCCCGGATAGAATAAAATAAAATAACTGCGGCCATAGGGCGCATCCTCTCTGTTGCCGCGAATCACAGCGAACACGCACGACCGGGTACGAACACGCACGAGCGTGCGCGACTCACCGCGACTCCAAGTAATCCCTCGTTACGACTGAGAACGTATCAGTGCTTATTAGCTCCCAGCGGCTTGGCTCCCGGCTCCCGGCTCATTAGCTCCCGGCTCCTTGGCTCCCGGCTCCCGGCTCTTTGGCTCCCAGCTCCTTGGCTCCCAGCTCCCGGCTTCTTGGGTCCCAGCTCCCGGCTCCCTGGCTCCCGGCTCTCGGCTCCTTGGCTCCCCGCTCCTTGGCTCCCGGCTCCCGGCTTCTTAGCTCCCGGCTCGCTCTCGGCGGAACAGGGTTTTTCTTTGCAGTCAAAAAAAATCATTGTTGTTATACTTACTCGTACATGCCTGAGCAAATGTTATTTCCAAACAAACCCAAGTTTTAAATGTGACGATGATACGTGGGGTAGACTCTGCACTCTACAGGCAGTATAGGCTGCACAAACACCCAGCACATGGCCGTTACCGCACTCTGTACATCAAACTAAATAACACTGAGCAAAAATTATTGCTGGGAAACGAGTATTATTTTTGGTGTTAATAATCGCTGTTTACGGTAGCGCGCAATGTAACGTACGCAAAACGTAGGTATATGCTTAGGGATGCATGCGACGGTACAGGAGTTGTGGGGGTATTTAAAGTTAGGCTATAACATTTAAAACTACTTGTTTTCGTAAAAAAAATTAAAAAAAACGTTGGAACTTTGACCTTCAGTATCTCCGTAACTAGAAGGTCACATAGTCATACAAGAATCATGTATCAATTGCGAGTGATTGTCCAGTGGACGACGTGCGTGGCTCCGTGCATGTGTGTGTGCGTGCGCTGACGGCACGTCACCATTAGACACACGACTCTAAAAGCGATGCCGACTAATATATCTGGCGAAACGTCGTCATTACTTATTTCCGCCCGATACAGTTTCGTTTATTTTATTTTTATTTTTATTAAGAGGAACAGAAAATAGTTAAATTATGAAAACTTAAAACTAGTATAACAATATTTGCATTTTGCTAATACTCGTAATGTCCACGACACTGTTCACGGGTTATCATAATAATATAAAAAAAAAACAATAATATAAATATAATTTGTGGCCCGACTCAAACCTGTGTACTTCCAAGCAGATCGGCTGGAGTCGTCAGTGTTTGCAGACGACGGCCGCCGCCATTACCGCACTCATACAGAACTGTCCGTCATATCTGCGGTGTGCCGGTACAAATATAATGATAAAACCTTGTTTATTTTAAGAATATCATACATTTATTAATTTAATTCAAGTAACTAAAAGTTTGGCTGAATAGACATTATTGTTATTCATCTAGTTATATGTATAAATAAAAATGAAATGCTGTTTGTTGCTAAGCGCATCGCATGAGAACGGCTACACCGATTTAGCTATCCGAATTAGGTTTTTATGGAAAGAAAAATTTAAAAAAGTTTCCCGTAAAAAAATTAAATTCGGAAAAAAACTGAGCGTCCTTTTTGTGTGGAATTTTTGTGTGAATTATTATTGATATTTCGAGCGATTCCATTATTTGTAATGCAGTAAGTGCTTGTTGTGAAACTCGCCGGAAACATTACAGCTGTGCGAAGTATAAAAACAAGTTTCTTGAGTGCGGCGCATTTCATTGCACAATTTTATAAATAGTGGTCGCGCAGTTTGTTAAAACTTGTGCTGTTGTGTAACGGTTTATACTTGTACAGTCACGAGCACTAATATGTCAACACTTTTTACGAAAACAACAATGAAATATTACAAATTGCAAAAACCTATGGGTTCGAAAATACTATGTACGTAGCTACATAAAATGTCATTAAAAAATAAAGGAGTAAATCGCTTTTGAATAAAGCCAAGTGTATACACATTTATGCTCGTGACTGTACATGTCGCTCCTCGCCATCATCGACGCACTCAGCACACGACCATACACGCTAATTTATGAAAAGTTGTTAAATAAGATTAAAACTTAACTTAGTTCTTCATTCGCTGCAGGCATCTGACATATGCTGTAGGTGTGGCGCGCATGGCGCCGACTGCACAAGACTCGCTACGCGTAGGTAGCTACGTGTGCCTGATTCGGGAACTGGTGCCAGTTGTGCCAGAGAGCCTGTGTGTCGGCGAGTGCTATCATATATTGTTGATATCTTACTGGAGACTACGTCAACGCTCATTTAGATATTACTTAATTTTGTTACTCGCTAAAATATGCGGAGTTGAATACGAATGTATAACTAATAAATGCAAATATTGACGAGCGTTGTTTACAGTAATCGAATACAGCAGAGGTGCCTACGGTACATGCGAAGGTCGCGAGCTCGCCTGCGCCTCTCCACAGTTGTGCTGACATCACGTTTTGTTGGCGTTATAAAACTATCGCGAGAGGGCTCCCTCGCGAGCCGCGACACTCGCCCGCTGCAGATATTGAAAACGGTTTACGATCGCACCGCTTTGCCGCCGACGCGCTGGGACTGTATAGTGTACAGTACACTCTACAGTAACGCTCGAAACTTCAGTGGCATGCTAAGGACATTGCTATGAACTGTGCGAGCACGATACAGCCAGTGCGTGTGCGTGTATGAGTGAAATAACATTATATTTCTGTTGCATTTAGAATACGCGTCATAGTGGCGACCTGTTCTTACCATTGCATTGCTAAAATTCGCGCAAAAACATGTGCTGGTACCTATTTGGCCTAAGCAATGGATTCACTGAGTTCGAAATCTTAATTACAATATGTGGCTGTTTTTTTTTCTTTGAAACCTTAATAATATTTGTATTTTAAGCAAAAACTTGTTAGGTAATATTTATGTTTATTTATAATGTATTCATTCTTATTATTTATTTATAAGAAATTAAATATTAGTTATTGTATTATTACTTAACTATTTATTGTGATTATGTTGTATTTAATTTAAATCTTTTCGGTGTTGGAAGGTGGAAATAAAAAAGTCGTGCTGAATGATAACAAAAATGTTTATTCGTTTTATTTATTTATAAAATTAGAAAACTTTTATGAGAATTGTGACGTCACATTCCTGCCTAGATAAAAGAAGTTATCTTGTAAGGTTCATAAGATTTTTTGTTGTATACCCACAATAAGTTCCCCGCGTCCACAGTCATCAGTTATCCGCGACCACTCGTTAAGCAAGCACGTACTTTTGACTGCTACGCACTTCGCACGACCTGTACGCTCTACGCGATCCTCAAATTTTGTAGTGAACTATGATGAAGTGTGCCAGCTGCCACTCTGACTTCAATGATGGTGTCCAATGTGCCTCATGCAAGCGGGACCTCGATTTTGGCTGCGCTAGCATCACGGAGAGCGGGTGGAGAAAACTGGGCGCCGACCGAAGGGCGGCATGGAAGTGTCCGAAGTGCCGAATTTCTTCACCGTCACCAACCCCTTCCCCGTCGCCAGTACCAACACCTGAACCGATGTCTCTGGAAACGATCCTTATTGAGATTCGCGAGCTCAAGGTTCAATTGGCTGACCTGCCGACGCTGTCTGATGATGTCAAATGCATTAAAGAGGAACTCAAAGAACTCAAGGCCAGTTGTGAGTTCAATGGTAAACGACTGGATGATTTCTCCATCAAAATTACCACATATTTCGGTTCCTCTTAAATTTTCCCACACCTCCATGCAATGGGCTTTTAATTGTGGTATACATCTGTCATCCCGTGACTCCCACCTTTGCACCATCAAACCCCATAGATTTTCTATGGGATTGAGGTCGGGTGATCGCGCTGGCCATGGAACAACAATTATCTCCGGGTGATTGTGAAACCACTCACGCAGTGCTCGCCCGGTGAATAGGACAATTGTCCTGGACAAATGATATTTGTGTGAACTCATCAGCTAGGTAAATGTTGCGCACAGTAGATAGCATGACATCGTCTAATACTTTTACATAAGTAGAACTGTTGGCACGTGGAGGAATAAAAGCCATTTCTCCTGGCCTTGCTGCACTCATCCATCCCCACATATTAATTGTAATTAGACCTGAGTCTGTATTAGGGATTACGATTTTATCACACCGGCGAGTGTTATCCTTGCCCCATAAATGAAGCCTACCCTTTTGACTAGATTTGATGGTCTTTTCATCTGCAAATATGGTAGTATTCCAGTCAAAATCTAAATAATCCCGTGCGAAACGTAATCCTTCTTGTTTATGTCTTTCTGTCAAGATGGGCTTTTTAGCTGGTCTTCTGTGATGCAAGCCCTCAGCGTGGAGGGCACGGCGAACAATTTGCAATGAGGTGTCGAATAATACCGCAAACTGTCTAGTAGGTGTGATACCATTTGTTTCATACTCGCACACCATATGTCGCCGCTGCGCCTCGCTAATAAGCGACGGCCTTCCACTTCGCTGTCGACTAGCAAGGCTACTCTCTCTCCTCTTCCTCATATCTCTTGATCGACCGTTATAGATTTAGTTATACGAGGTGTCTATGGGTCAATTTTTCTTTTTAATCTTTGTTTTATATATCTATCTATCTATCTATCTATCTAACTATCTATCTATCTATCTATCTATATATCTATCTATCTATCTATCTATCTATCTATCTATCTATCTATCTATCTATCTATCTATCTATCTATCTATCTATCTATCTATCTATCTATCTATCTATCTATCTATCTATCTATCTATCTATCTATCTATCTATCTATCTATCTATCTATCTATCTATCTATCTATCTATCTATCTATCTATCTATCTATCTATCTATCTATCTATCTATCTATCTATCTATCTATCTATCTATCTATCTATCTATCTATCTATCTATCTATCTATCTATCTATCTATCTATCTATCTATCTATACGCCGAAGCCGCTGAAGCCGGCCTGCTCGGGAATCAATTTAGGGTCGATTACGGTCAGCGCGCTATATCGCACAGCTGGCATAGCACCACCACAAGTCCGAAGAGAAGTTGCAAGCGCAGTGGAGAAAATCAAACAGGAATCCGATACCAGACACCCACTATCAGGCGCACAGCTACCAACGCAACGGCTAAAAAACAGGCACAGCTTCTTGAAATCGACAGCGTCTCTGTCAGGAAACCCGGCCGACGCCCGTTGCAAAATATGGCAGGATACTCTTCCCACTCCTACTTACTATCTACCACCAAAGGAGCATCTCCCTGCAGGGTGTAACCTTCCGTGGTCCACTTGGAAGTCCCTGAACCGTCTCCTGACACAAGTGGGAAGATGTAAGTCCAACCTGCCAAAGTGGGGCTACCTTGACGGAACGGCAGTAGGGTGTGATTGTGGAGCTGTGTCGCAAACCATGCTCCACCTGCTACCCTGCCCTCTGTGTCCCAAAACATGCAGTCAGGGTGACCTCTGCGCTGCCACTGTCGACGCCGTGGAGGTGGCAAAGTTTTGGGCCAACACGATATGAAATTCAGTCGTGCCAGCGACACGAAGAAGAAGAAGAGAGAGAATGAGTGAACTTTACCCCCTGTTCCTCATGCCTCTATACGCAGGTCTTGGCAACTTTAGCAAGACTGCTGTTCTGGAGAGATCCCAGCCCCAGCAGACATACGCTTAATATGAGTGATTGAGCGCCCCACAAGCATCTCACCCAAGTCTTGTATGTTTACACTAACAGCATCGCTCAATACTGTGTGTAGCGGTTCTCAGCCGGTGGCGTGTCGTGATCTGTTGACGTGCCACGATCCGGCGACGTGACGTGATCCGGCGATGTAACGTGATCTGGCGATGTGTCGTGATACGGCGCCGCGACTGGCTAGAATGCAGTCGATCGTGACGTAAGCTCGACTCGCGAGAGTAGAACAAATACCGCACTCTATTACTTGTTAGCTACGTGTGAAGGGTGCACACGTGTGAAGGGTGCACACGTGTGAGCGGCGCTACTATATTTTTGATTGTTTTGATAGGTGAAATTGGACAGAATCAACCGTTGGATCGTTCTTTACCCGAGCATGGTCAACCTCAACACCTTGTTTATGTCGAAACTGTCCTGTTGCTGACATCTGCATCGGCCGCATAGCGACCGTGTCCGGGCCGCCGAGCAAGAGACAATATCGCTCGTTTGCCGCCAAGGCCACCGCCACGCTCAACAATGACATAAACGTTTGATTCCACGACGGCAGCGCTGCAGCGGTCGCTAACGACGCCCACAAAGGCGCCAGTCCCTACTAACTTAGTGTGTTATTCTACTTTGTTTACTATTTGTTCGAGTCGCCGAGTCGAATGCTCACCAGGAGGTTTTGGTTATTAAAAAAATAGAGCAATACAATAAAAATGAATGTCAATACACCGATGGAGTCCAATTCATTGCGTTCCATTGCGTTAATTAATAACACCTAACTGAAGCGTTTTGCGCTCACATCTGCGTGCTCCGTATTGCGCGTCCCTGTGGCCTCACCATGAAATGCGCTCTTCCGTTACTGATGATAACTTACAAGAAGTTCATTCGTGAACAATGGTTGGGTTATTTGGAGCACTCTATAGTTAAGGTACATCTCATTCCTTTTGCTACAAAGATTTAGAAACAACTCATAAATATCATTTGACGCTGGCAATCAATTATTCACGTCAATTAAATGGCGACTATCTCAATATTCCGATCTATCCGTTGTCTGACTGCTCGATGAGAATTTCATCGACGTAGCGCAGGCGGCCGCGCCACGCCACGTGTGTGATGTGTAAATAGCATATTATTCTAAGTACTAACTAACACTACTTGTTGTAAATTACAGCCCCCTACGTAACGGACTGTTTATAGGTGTTTGTTGCAAGTACTCTGTGTACACAGCCGAATATGGAAAACATAGTTATAATAGAAAGTGTAGCAGATGAAACTAGTGTCGGGCGGTTCTGTGTCCAACTGACCGGCCGGCGGCTGTCAGCTGAGTCATTCTTGCTCATACACGATCCATCTGTATTTTCTTCCTCAAAGAAGGTTAAAGCAGTAAGTGGTATGTAACGGGCAAGTATGTTTTAGTGGCGTTTTCGGGGACTGCCTTATGTAATTACGCAATAGTCGAACACGTAAACAATAAGCAAAAGTCTGTCGGTGTCTTCCTGGTCATATTGAAGGCGATAACATTTCTTTTCCAATATTAACGTATGCTGACGACACAGCCCATATCACCTACGTAAGGACTGGCTGAGACTCGTAAGAAGGCAGAAACTGCTTTGAGATTAGTCATGACATGGTTAACCCGGAATCTGCTCACGTTCAATGTCTCAAAAACACAGTTCATCCCCTGGAATTCTTAGCCAACAGGATACATGTTTGTCCTTACCCAGCGGCCACCACCGTTACATTAGACATTCTTCTAAATTGGAAAAAAAAACAGGTTGACGCTATTGTGGTTCGTGTCAGAAGACTTATTTAAAAAACTTCACGCGGCTGCTGACTTTCAATGCCTTAAAATATATCGCTCTCGCTCAATCAGTTTTCGGATACTGTATAACTACGTGTGGGGGAACCTACAAGACAACCATATTGCGGTTAGAGAGGGCGCAGATAGCAGTGCTGAATCATATTCACTTTGCGAGGTTCTTGTTCATGCAGTAACACAGCTGTTCGGTGTACAAACAGTGCTTAAGAAACACCACCTTTTGCTTTACGACCTTATAAAAAAGCGACGCTCTGGCAGAATTTTAGTTACTTCCACAGTATTAAGTCATATGGAATTTTACTGTGGGGTCGGGCTGCTGACATTGAAACCATTTTTATTTTGCAAAAGAGAGCTATCAGAGCCATTTACAATCTACGTCGCCGCGAATCTCTTAGGGAACTATTTAATTTTAAAAAGGTTAATATTATGACGGTACCTTGCCAATTTGTTGTATCTCAAAATAATTAATTATTTTGTATTTATTTAATAAAGAGTGCAGCATTGGCTAATGCTACATTATAATTTTATCTCGAACAACCTTCTTTTTTAACAAATCCAGCCTTATTTTTAACCAGAAAGTTTTTTTATTCATATTGGTTTTGAAATTGAATTAAAAAAAAAATGACATGTCTTGTCTCTGACCGAGATTTTTCATTTGAAGTATTTTTTGGACACATGACGGAAGTCGAGACATTATTGTTTTTTCTGCTTTCTCATTGAAATAATTTACGGTAAACAATAAAAGACTGAACGACCGAGTTCTGTGCGGTCATCCACAAGATCCAAGGGCAGTGTTCCCGAAAATAAACATATTGATAAGTAATAACATCACTGGAAAGTGGTCTCAAGGCGAAGCGTCACGATTCGATTTGTCCGGAGACTGTAGGGCGGTATAGAATTCGCCCTACCCGCCACCCTAATACCAGACGTCTACAAGCTTCCTGTTGGGAATCGAACCAAACATCACACCCTGCGCGAGATCTGCACTTGAGGGTTCTGATTCCGGCCGGCGAGGTGCCTACCGATTGTCAGCGTGGAGCCTAGGACCGGAGTTTCATTTATTAAATAGCTTAGTTTTCAGTGAAATCTATACCTTGATGTACCACCAACTAGCCGTATAAAAATATTTTATTATTTAGTATTACTAACATTTTTACAATTTTTATCAGGCGGTAATTTATATTATCATCTTGCTTCTTAATATCGAATTTACTTGGAAATTACCCGTTAGGCCATCATCGTATTTAACAGTTACGTAAGTTTTAGGAACGTTTGCAAACGTATCTTAATCGACGCGTAACAAGAATACACAAAATTTAATAAAGGGCTCGAACACCAAAGACGTTCAGTAATCCTTTTTAATAAAAATATTCGTTCTGTGTCTTTTGCTAAGTTTTCTATTTTATTATCAGTTGGTGTTAGCTTATTTTACTTAATCAAATTAAAACGTGTACAAGTGAAGATCTGTTTTTAATTTCGCTACAAGAGCAATAATACCTGACATGGTGATGTTAAGAAAGAGAAGAGAGGGGGTGAGTGAGTAAGATGATCTTATGGATGCGTTCCAGATCTCACAATCTCCCGCACTTATTTTTTATCATCATTTGTTAGAAAATAACATAATTTTTACTTTTTATACAAATAAATTAACTTAACAAGTATCTACAGACTCTGAGCATGTTACAATTTAGTAAACATGACGTTTCCATCTTGTACCTTCTACATCAACTATATAAGTAACTCCCGGTATAGACTCTTCAAGAATGATTCCTAAAACCCATGGCCTTCTGCCTTTTCTGTAGTCTCTGACCATAACCTTTTGACCTATTTCCCATTTAATTTCACTTTTTCCTTGATCTCTTTTATCTACGACTTCCTGAACAGTATAAGTCAATGGAGGTGGACGTAATAAACTGAACGTGTTTCTGATTTCTCTCCCTAGCATGAGCCGCGCTGGAGACACCCCAGTAGTATGCTGTGGTGAACTCCTATAATCAAACAGAAACAAGTTTATTGCTGAAATTAGGCTACCGCCACTTTCGTTTATTTTAGTGACCGTTGATTTAAAAGTTTCCACAAACGTCTCTGCCGCACCATTAGTGGCAGGTGGTAAAGTGGAGTGAAAGTATGTTTAGTTTGGCATGTCTTACAAAAATCCTCGAATTCCGATCTTATAAATATTCGACCATTATCAGTCACTAAATGCGCTGGATAACCAAATCGGGTAAATAAACTTTTAAAAACTTCAATAGTACGAGTACTGGTAATGTTTGACATTTCGAAAGCTTCAGGCCATTTTGAATAACTATCAACAATTACGAAATACATTTTATTGTAAAATAGTAGAGGTATTGGCCATGGTTTCTGAATTTTAGTGGGAGTCTTACTATTTTGTAAACACACTATACACCTTTTCGTAACATTATCAATGTCCGAGTCTAGATTAGGCCACCAGATATATGAACGTGTTATTTCTTTCATACGAACTATTCCAAAATGACTTTTGTGCAATTCAGATTCAAAAATTCGCGAAAAAAATTAGCTGCTCCCGACATTTATGTTCGCATAACTCGTCAAAATGTATGGAACGGCTGATTTTTTTTTCCCCAATTTCAGGTTTACTCCTATAATAAGAGTTGTTCATAATGATGAGTACAATGACCTCTTAAAAGGATGCCCATGAATTTAATTGCATCCTGTATATTCACAAATCATCTATTTAAAGGACTGAAAGAAATTTGAAAAATCTTCCTTTGGAGTATACTCGGCATGTACGTCGGCTTCAATTGTTATAACATTAGATTGGTTATTTTCTTGAGACATTGTCTTGTGGACAATATTCAAACTGTTGCAATCGTGTTAGTGGAGGCCTTAATATTATTTGAGATGGAACACCGGTGGTTACAATTGGTTGATGGTGAATTAAAGACTTGGACAAAGTCTGCGGAGGTCTCATAGTAATAGTATTATCCGTATTATGTTCATTGGTATATATGGAATGTGGCGAAGGAGTTAAACTGTATCTCAAAATTGAATCTTGTGTGCTTGGTGATTGACTAGGTGATGGATTATAGTTTACTCTGGAATGATCTAGTGACTCTCTAGGTGGCAAAGGAGATGAAGTATATGGTACATACTCATTAACTTTTACGGAGTTTTTGTTTAATTTTCCAAGTTGTGCCTCAAATACAATATCGTTAATTGCCTTTTCCGCAAAAAGCTTTTGCTTAGATTCCAGTTTTATCAGTTTAGCAGCCCAGACTTTGGCAAGATGATATTCTTCTTGATTTTCAGAAGAATCCTTCTCCAAAAATGATAAAGTTCTCTGTAAAAGGTTTTGCTGGTCATTTTCCTTTTTCTTTTCTTATTTTGCGGTACTAGTTGGAGCTAATCGAATACCTATATTGGTCTTGATAATTTTCTTTGTCTTCCTGTAATATAAAAAGAAAAGTAGGTAAATAAAATGTTAATTACAAATTATGAAAATGTTTATTTCTTTTATTGTTTTAGATTCCTACGACCCAGCAAGAGTGGAGAGAAGTGGCCAAAAATTTTGGACGCATTCATGGATTCCCTACATGCTTAGGCTCGCTGGATGGCAAGCATATTGGGATTATTATGCCCAAAAATGCGGGCTCACGTTACTTTAATTATAAAGGATTCCACAGTATTATTTTATTGGCTTTAGTAAATGCTCATAAAGAATTTATGATGGTTGGTTGGTGTCAATGGTCGGATATCTGATGGTGGAGTCCTATTCTATTCAAAATTTTGGCAGTCTTACGAACAAGGTCTACTTAACTTGCCTAACCCAATTATTCTTTCAAACATGACACACTTATTTCCTTATGTATTTGTGATGAAGCGTTCGCCTTGGGCCCAAATTTGATGAAACCATACTCACAGAAAAACTGCAGCTCTAATGAGCTGATATTCAATCAAAAACTATCAAGGGCTCGATCAACGGTTGAGTGTGCTTTTGGTATATTGGCTAAACGTTTTGGTATTTTTTAAAAGGCTACAAATCTCGAACCAGACAAAGCAACGAAACTGATTTTAACCTGTTGTTACTTACACAACTTTTTAATTGAAGAAAACGCTTCCCTTTATTTAAACCAAGAAAAGGAATCACCATCAGTCAGTATAACTAGTCTACAGTCTACTCAAAATACAAATGCAACCATAAATGCTAAAATAATAAGAGACTATTTTTGTCAGTACTTTTGTAGTTTAAATACTTAATCTAATTTTTTTTAACGTACTAACCTACCTGTTATGAGATTAATTTAATAAACTTATTAAAATATAAATAAGTAAGTATTTTATTTATTTTCTCACCACAATAAACAATACAGACAATCTTACACATGATATATTATTTGGCTTAGTTTACTGTGGGAGACTGGTGCCTAAGCTAGGCTTTAAGGGCCTGTGTTTCAGGTCACCAGGTCTCCGCCCTCTAGCAGTTCGATACATTGCAAGATAATTATAATAAAAGTGATTTAACAAATTTTAAATTAGAAGGTTGTATAATAGCTTTTAGAGTCTGTAGCTTAACATAAGGTTGAGAAATTAGAAACAAAAAAATTAAAAAATAAATAAATAATAAATGAAAAGAAAAGACAAAATAGACAAAAAGAAAATAAATAAAATAAAAAAAGGGTTTGTATTGTAAGCACATTTGCACAAAGTGCTTAGTCACGTACTCAAATACGCATTCTAGGTTATTTTTTGTAAGCACGTGTCATTCTTATGCCTCATAATTTTGTTATTTCATATCACATTATTTATTGTTAAATAAATAAAGATTATTAAAGATCTAACAATCGTAATTTAGCTGCAAAACAATATAAATTAATTTTAACTGTCAAACTCGCAAATATGGCGCCATCATTATTGTATAAAAGGCGTGCCGCCATCATTGCGAGTACATTCTGTAGGAGCGTCGAGTCGGCACCTCTGTCGCTGGTCGTCCCCCGCCGGGCCTCCCCCAGGAAACTGGGGGTCTCACCTGGCGGGGACAGACCGCCGAGGTGTCGTGAAGAAAGCGGCGCCGTGAGTCGGCGTCGCGACGCGCCTACAGAAAAACACATAGCAATCACTCACATGGACGCGCGCAACACACGCGCGTCCAACAGGCTTTAGGCCAAATAGTGCCAACCAAATGAGGGGCCTGTATTGACAGGCCACCGTATGGCTCTCTGCGGCCGGGGGGCGAAGCCCCGGTACCGCTCGCCTCGCCCCCTTACGGGGGCGACGCGATTTCCCAATAAGTTGCGAGTACAGTTTGTGTGCAACGTTCGTGGAGTTAACATCACCCCCTACCGAGTAAGTTGAATAAATTGTAATATTATATTTATTTTTGATGGTATTTTACTGTGTAGATTTATGCTGATAAATATTGTATAGGTTATTTTTGCTAATTAAATTGCAATACTATGTATTTTTTTGTAATAAATAAAACAGGGTTTATATGAACTATTCTTTTATTCTACAGTATAGTGTTGGAATTGTTAGTAAACATTATGTAGTGAGGACGTGAGTAAGATGTGTTTTGTGTGTGTATGTGCGAGAGTGCGTATGTGGGCGTGTGTGTGTGAGAGGGTGTGGGTGAGGGTTTATTAAATAGCAGTTGTTATACATTAAGTCATACTCGTAAGTAGATTTTCAGTGTCATCATAGTTGAGCCCCTGTAGCCACGTGGCAAGCTTCTTTTTACATTGTCCTTTATTAAGGTTAAAAATCAGTTGAGTTTTATTGATTTTTTTGTACAAGAATCGTCCCAGAAAGCAAAAGAAGCGGTTGGAGAATACTGTCGAAAGGGGAGAATGAGTGCGACTTACGGGATTATATCGTCTCTTGCCATGTGTCATTGATGGGTGATAGGTGAGTAGTGAGTGTTGTTTTAGTAGGGTGTTCAGGATAAATAATTGGCGTACTGTTAGGGTTTTTGATTGCTTGTATAGCAGATCTGTAGGATAACGGTATGGGAGAAAAATGGATACTTTTAAGATAACTCTCTGGGCCCTCTCGAGTTCGAGGAGTGTGGTTTTAGGTGCACCGCCCCAAGTTGTTATGCAGTAACTTATCAACGACTGAACGAGGGCGAAGTAGATTGACTTCATTAGTTTGTCATCCGCTACGTGTCTCAGAGTTTTGAATACATATATAAGTTTACGTAGCCTTGTAATGAGTGAGTCTATATGTTGATGAAATCTAAGGGTATTGTCGACTATTACCCCCAGATATTTCACAGATTCGGCATTAGTAAGGTGGAAACAGGTGCAGGCAGCATCATGCGGTGTTGGGCACGAGTGGACTTGAATGGAATCCGACACTGTAGGTAAATTTGATTATTTTAGTACAAAGGTAAGGTAATGAGTTTTACTCGCATTTAGTGTAAGTACGATACTGCGCAGACATTTTGTGACAGTATTGTAGCTCGACTGGGGGTACAAGTACACATCGTGCCAGGAATCCGCACTAAACAGGAGGGCCGTGTCATCGGCAAAACTTATAATTCTGCCCTTAGGAAGGGTGAGCATACCCAGGTCGTTAATATAGATGAGGAAAAGGGTCGGGCCGAGCACGCTGCCCTGGGGCACGCCGTAGGTGATTTTGCGTTCATCGCTAAGGAAATCATCTATCTTAACGCACTGAGTACGCCCACTGAGGTAGTCTTTAAAGAGCTGAAGTTGAATCCCTCTGATTCCCAGGTTCTCCATTTTATCAGCGAGTATAGGTACAGAAACCGTGTCGAATGCCTTAGCAAGATCTAGGACTTTTTGCCCTTTGTCTAGGTTTGTAACGACAAAGTTCGTCAATTCATGGACTGCATCCGAATTATATTTACCGGTGCAAAAACTGAGTTGAAGAAAGAAGATTATGCTTTTCCATGTAATTGACAAGTCTAGTGTTCATTATTCTTTCTAGTACCTTTGACAGGGCTGGGAGCACCGCTATAGGCCTATAATTGTCGACACGGGTTCTGTCCCCACTCTTAAAGATCGGGTGTATAATAGCTCTCTTAAAAACTTTTCGAAATTTGCATGTGGAGAGTGCAAGATTACAAACGTATGTTAGAGGTGGAGTAATCAAGAACCGATGTCTTTTTAGGAGGTCACTGGATATCCTATCCCATCCCACAGTGCTGCTACTGCGTAGATTCATTAATAAATTACCCACCTCTACCTCATCGGTAGGCAAGAGTACCATGGTTTGGGGGACTCTATCGCTGGAGTCAGTAGAAACCTGCAGGGTAGCTTACTATTTTCTCGGCAAGACGCTCCCCAACAGCAACAAAGAAATCATTTATACCATTAACCGAAAGCTTTGGGGTGTTTGCCAATTTTAGGAGAGGTTTGAAGGTTTCTTTGTGAGTTACCCTATTTGTTAATGAGTTTATTGCCGACCACAGTTGTCTAGGATTATTACCAGCTTTTGTTAGCTCACTCTTTTCGTGTTCCCTTTTCAACTTCTTTAGCAGTTTGTTACAGAAGTTTCTATACCTGGTGAAAGTTACCTTTTTTTTTTCTGGTGGGAATCCATCAAATGACCGCTCCCGCTCCGGGTGGAGCGGAAGGGAGTGTCAGACTCTTACTGACTAAAACCCACCCATGTTCACTTGATGTTTCGCACAAAATTGGCTTACTTGTGTTGAGTGGGCGAATCCGCTCGAATCGGAGCGAATTATTTTTCGTGACGTCAGTCAGTTGCTTGTCGCTGTGTTGAAGGCGAGCCAGCTCGTCGTAGTCGATTGGTGATGGAGTGGATATTGCTTCGATTCTTGATAATGCATCGGCCACAATGTTGTCCTTTCCTTCAATGTGGCATATATTCATTGTGAATTGACTAATATAGTGTAAGTACCTCGTACGTAATGGTGTTTCAGTCTTGCTGTTTAGCCGCAGTAGTGCATGCGTTAACGGCTTGTGGTCCGTGTAAACCGTTATTTCTCTACCCTCAAACATGCGCCGAAAGTGTCTTATTGCCTGGTAGATCGCCAGTAGCTCTCGGTCAAACGTGCTGTATTTCTTTTGCGCTTCTGTCAGTTTTTTTGAGTAAAAACCGAGTGGTCTCCAGCTGTTTCCTACACGTTGCTGTAGCGCGGCTCCGACACAGGTGTTTGAGGCGTCACACATCAGTGATAACGGAGCGTGAATTGAAGGGTGTGATAAAGTGACTGCGTTTTTGATGCTGTTCTTACGGGCTTGAAATGCTTCTTTATCTTCACTGTTGAAGTTCACACTGGTCTTGTCGTTTTTCTTGCATGTTCGTAGATATTTGTATAGTTTTTCCTGAACGTGTGCAGCGTGCGGTATATTTTCTTTATAAAAGTTTAATATACCGAGGAATCGTCTTAATTCTTGAATTGTGGTTGGTTCAGGATAATCCGAGATTGTCTTCAGACGATCTTCTGTTGGTTGGATACCGGCTTCTGTTAATATGTACCCTAGGAATTCTAGTTTGTTGTGTCCGAAAACGCACTTTGACACGTTTATTTTTAGACCATGCTCTTTAAGTCTTTTGAAAAGATCTTCCAGGTGACTTCTGTGAGTTTCTTGGTCTGGTGAAGCGACGAGAATGTCGTCGACGAATGGGAAGACGTGGTCCATGTTGCCAAGTACATTGTTGATATGTCGTTGAAATGTTTGTTCGGCGTTGCATAGACCGAAACACATTCGTGGGAATTCAAAAAGCCCAAACGGCGTAATGACTGCCGTCTTCTCGATGTCTTCTTCGCGTATTCTCAATTGATTATACGCTTTCCTCAAATCAATCTTCGAGAAGATTTTCATCCCTTCGAGATGGTACGTGAAGTCGCGAAGTCGTGGTATTGGGTACCGATCCGGTTTGGTGACGCCATTTAGCCTCCGGTAATCACCACATGGTCTGTATTTGCCAGTCTTCTTCGCTACGAGGTGGAGTGGACTTGCCCAGGGTGACTTTGATGGCCGGCATATTCGTTGTTCAAGCATAACTTGAAACTCCTTCTTCGCTGCTTGATATTTGTGTGGCGGCAACGGTCGTGCCTTATTGTACACGGGCGGCCCGTGGGTGACAATATGATGTTCAACTTCGCTGTTCTTCATGTCGGTGAAGTTCGAGGAAGTTATCTCGGCGTACTGTTGAAGAAGGTTGTGGTACGGGTCGGTGAGGTTGATAGTAAGTACGGTGGGGGTAGCGGTACTGTTTGCAATGCAACCGTCGATTGCCAGTCCTGTTTTCTTATCTACGAGTGTCCTGGCACGTAGGTCGACGAGAAGGTTGTGATGACGCAAAAAATCGGCCCCCAATATCGGTCGTTTCACGGCAGCAACGATAAACTGCCATGACAAGGGGCGGCGTAAACCAAGGTTGAGTTCCAGCTTCTTCTCACCATATGTGTGTATTGGGGTGCCGTTCGCTGCATACAACACTTCTTCCATCCGCTTCATTCCTTTCGTGTTGGGAATGACCGACACGTTGGCCCCGGTATCCACAAGGAATCTCAAGTGATGTTGGTAATCGCAAACGTGTAGACGGTATGGTGATAATTCATTAACCTCGGGTCCCGTCGTTGCCAAGGTCGCGACTAGTTTTCCTGACGCTTGAACTTGCACGGAGATCCGCAGTTGCGTGCTTCTTTACCGTAACGGATGTGGTAAAAACAAATATCGCCTGACGTCTGCTGGTAAGAATTCGTTCGGCCTCGGGATTGTGAACGTGATCTTGAGCGGAATGATGATCTTCTTTGTCTTGATCTATCCAATTTCATTGCCGCAATATCCCGCGTGAGCTGCATTATGGCTTCTCGAAGGTCTGGCTCTGGCTGCGAGTGACTGCTTCCGTGTCGTAACGTAGACGCTGACGGCTGTTTGCATGCACAAACTGAATGGACCTCTCGGGTTTGCTCGTGCATCTTGTCGGCCATGGCAGCAAGCACGTCGAGTGTTGCGTTTTCGTTGACCGATAGTACAGCACGCGTGGAGGCTGGCAGGTGTCTCATCCATAGTATCTGCAGGGTGGTATCGGGCATCTTGTCACGTACTGGTTCTCTCATGCTACGCAATAGCTGGGACGACTTCAGGTCTCCCAACTCCATCTCGGTGAGCAGCTTTTCCAGTTGCTTCGTCTCCGACTCTTCATAAACGGACAACAATCTCTTTTTAGCCTCCTCGTAGCGCCCAGCGCGTGTCTTGCTCATAATGATGTCACTTATTTGTTCGACGTCCGTCTTCTCGAGGTGAGCTACTAGGAGGCTGAACTTCGCTTCGTCACCGGGCTTCTGCGGGTTTACCACCGTTTCAAATTGTGCAAACCAGAGAAGTGGTTTGTCGCGCCAAAACGTTGGTAAGCGTGACTTTAAGGAGACGGTTGCTACCTCGTCGCTGGATGCCATTTTCAAAATCACGTCGGAGTCACCACTTTACCAGTTGTCAGGAGATAATAAAAGAAATATTCGGATTCATTCTTATATTTTAGGAGCTGGTATTTATATACAATTTAGAATTACACATAGGTGATGGACAACAGAACTATGATAATATACATTGACCAATCACAGATGACCGGTCGTTATTGCTCGAACTATAAATACCGCGCGTCGCGCCATGAAGTTAGCTATATGCCCGCGCGCACAGCGCGCGGTCGTTGATGCTAGCTGCTACAGTATCTTAACCTCATTGCTTTACATGGCCTCCTTCCTACACATCTATTCCCAACCCGTATTAGCTCTTGTATCGATCACGTAATGTTAAAATCTGACCTTAAAAACACGACTCTGTTTCTCGATACATACAGCGTGGCGCTTTAATGGCGACATTAATTTAACACACGTATACGGTTTTGCGTCTTAGTTGTATGAATATATTTTAATTCAATTAAACATTAATATTTATTTATTTATTAACAATTTTCTAAAATAGCATCTTAGAGCAACCTGATTTAAAGAACTGTAGCGTAGGGGTCATTGGCCGGGGTCAAGAATCATAACATCGCATCAATGTAATTAAAACAAATGACGTGAAATAAGAAGGCGAATTGAAGGAAAGAGGGAGAGCCCTATGGCGACGAGCGGCGCAGGTGGAAGTTTTCAAGTTAGGTTTTTTTTATGTTGTTATAACTTTTATGATTACCGACCACTAGCCCTACCCGTGTGTTAAATTAATGTCGCCATTGTAGCGGCACGTTGTATATTACTGATCATAGGCCTACGATAAATGGCAAAATGAAATGCTTGGCTATCTTCTTGGATCTTTCTAAGGCTTTCGACACTGTGTCCGTTCCCCACCTCCTATCTAAGCTGGAAGCTACGGGCATTCGCGGACATACCTTAAATGTTTTCCAAGATTACCTGTGTGATAGAACTCAATGCGTTAAGATAAATAATGTTATTAGTGACACCATTTCTTTGAGTTTTGGCGTTCCTCAGGGCTCAATCTTGGGTCCTACCCTGTTTCTTATATATATTAACAACTTATGCAAAATATCTTTAATGAATTGTTCAATCTTCACTTACGCAGATGATACAGCTCTATTAATTCATGGTAGTGACTGGCCTGAAACAATAAAGTACGCAGAACTAGCTCTAAACTCAGTGATGAAATGGCTGTAAAAAACATCCTAACCTTAAATTTAAATAAAACGGTATACTTACCTTTCTCCTTAATATCCACCAACCTCCCTCCTCCGGATTCAATGGTGCTCAGAGCTCATACTTGCTCACTCGGTCTACTCGTATCTTCTTCACAACGTGACTGTCCTCAACTCAAAAGATGTGATTCAGTCAAATATCTCGGGAGTCTATGTGAATGGTTCTATGAGCTGGAAAGCTCACCTTAGTAATCTCATATCGCGAGTCCGCAAGTGTATATTCATTTTTAAAAAACTAAGGCACTCCGCGGACGGCCTTACGATTAAAACGGTTTATTATGCCCTATGTCAAAGCATATTAAACTATTGCATCACGGTGTGGGGTGGAACTGCTAAGACAATCTTCCTGCCTCTGGAACGTGCACAGAGAGTGGTTCTAAAGGTTATGACCTCGAAGCCTTTTAGGTATCTCACCACGGCTCTCTACAGCGAATGTCAGGTCCTCACTTTGAGACAGCTTTTTATCCTTGGTACTATTCTCCGCAAACATCCCTTTGTGGTTTAGGATCCGAATGCTACCAAAAAACGTAGACACTTCGAAGTATGTTCAACTCACGGATGTAGAACGGCCATTGCTCAACGTCATTTTGGTATACCAAAATGACGTTGAGCAAGGGCCGTTAGTTAGTTTAAATAATAAAATAAATAAACTATGCTCCATTGCTCCCATGTGTCTAAATGAATGCAAAACCAAGGTCACGAAATGGCTCTTGACATTGAGCTATTACAAGACTGAAGATTTACTACAGATATCGTTCGCTTAATATAGTTAATAAAGTAATATATTCATAATTATTTTTTTAAACAGTCTTACATTAACACAAGTTTTCACCATATTTATCTCCCCCTCACACACACAAATACACACACACAAACTTAGCTACATAAATAGGACACAATATTGGCATGTAACTTATTGTTAATTAATTATTGAAATTTTAATGATGACGTACTGTGCTCGTCTTACAACTACTGCTACATGTTGAAATCTTAGGCGAGGACGCTGGCACCCTAAACACAAGTTAAATCTTACATTGGGTGCCAGAGCTCATCGAAAACACTCTGTTTCCCTAGTTGTAAAGCTGCATAGTGTTGTTATAAGTGTTTTTGTACAATTGAAGGAAATAAAACAATTTTTTTATTTTTATATTTTGGTGATAACTTTTGTGCCCCGTGGACCTAGGTTTTTTGGTATTTTGGGTTGTTATACCATCTTCACCTGGTGATTTCTTGCACTTGAGAGCTTTGATGGCATGCTCATACGCTTATTACTAATTTAATTATTACAAATAAACTAGAAAATTACAAATTAAGGAATGAAACGACTTATTCCTAAACCATAGCGATTCAGTGCTAAGTGGGGAAATACTAGTTGACAATAACTGAAGCAAACGCAACAAAAT
Organism: Apamea monoglypha; assembly: GCA_911387795.2. Classification (NCBI taxonomy): domain Eukaryota; kingdom Metazoa; phylum Arthropoda; class Insecta; order Lepidoptera; family Noctuidae; genus Apamea; species Apamea monoglypha. The sequence continues at coordinate 20,862,814 of OU426922.1, forward strand.
GCAGTTACTATGTTTAAAAAACTTACTAAAACTGGAACTACATGGGTTGTGTCTTTTAGCAATTAAATTAACTGTATTTATGCTTTTTAGTTCGATTGCCTTTTGGGATTTCTTGTATTTTATGTGCAGTGAGTTTATCTGATATCGTTAGTGTGCCTTTACACGCACCCGAGTTATGCCTTTGATATATTCCAAAAAAATATGTTAGGATGCAGCTAGAGTTATGTCCTTTTGATATGTTATGTAACAGAACACACGACGTAGATTACAATGGTGCTATAAAAACAAAAGGGCAAAACTCGACTTATGCCGTTTTTGACTCGAGGCACTGATATTATGTATGTTAGAAAAAATCAACATCGTTGTAATAAAATAAGTGATAGACATAATTTTAATACTAGAAATAAAGATAAATTAGATCAACCTTTTTTTCAGATTATCTAAAGTACATACATCTTTTATGGGGTACTATGGTAAATGTTACAAGAAAATACCTTGTGAAAAATTGCAATTAAATAAGAGAAAAGGTGAAATAAATAAAAATAAATGTCTTATATTAAAATTACACTTTGTAAACAAGGATATTATTTAAAAAAAAAAAAAACGTGAAACGCCCCACACTTGGAATTACTCCTGTATCGTGAGTGCGTTTACGAGCATTTAAACTCACATACACAAACAGCATATTACAAATTAGAGGATTATATCCAAGATACGAATGCTTGGAAACATGCTGGTAATTTTTGACGTTCAAAAACGCCTGTGCCTATTTGAAATAAATGATTTGACTTTGGCTTTGAATCGGCAAGACTGAACTCTGCAGGTTTGCATTGGTAAGTCGTCACTTCAACCAATGCTGTTGAAGCTTCATAATAAAAAAAAACAATTAAAATCTACCATTTAACAAGGAATTTATTTAGAAAACAGTTGACAGACTGGCTTAAGGTCATATCCTAAGACTACGGCGAACTGAGCAACACCACGAGTTGCTCAGTTATCGTAAATAAATTCAATTATCTTTAGGCCTAACTCAACGTGTACACGTGTTTGAGCAGACACATATATCTTATCTTTTTATTGTACAGAGCTGAAACAGAGCAGCTGCATGCGCTGTCTGCGTGGCAGGCAGCACTAGCAAGTAGGTCCGACTGAAGGCTGCTCGACGCACCAGCCGCGCCCGCAGAACTCAAATCGCAGCGTCATAAGTCATCACATGTAAATAACATACGATGTAGAACAAAGTAAGCGCAACAGTTCAGATACCAGCAGATTGAACAAAGTAAGCGCAACAGCTCAGATACCAGCAGATTGAACAAAGTAAGCGCAACAGCTCAGATACCAGCAGATTGAACAAAGTAAGCGCAACAGCTCAGATACCAGCAGATTGAACAAAGTAAGCGCAACAGCTCAGATACCAGCAGATTGAACAAAGTAAGCGCAACAGCTCAGATACCAGCAGATTGAACAAAGTAAGCGCAACAGCTCAGATACCAGCAGATTGAACAAAGTAAGCGCAACAGCTCAGATACCAGCAGATTGAACAAAGTAAGCGCAACAGCTCAGATACCAGCAGATTGAACAAAGTAAGCGCAACAGCTCAGATACCATCAGATTGAACAAAGTAAGCGCAACAGCTCAGATACCAGCAGATTGAACAAAGTAAGCGCAACAGCTCAGATACCAGCAGATTGAACAAAGTAAGCGCAACAGCTCAGATACCAGCAGATTGAGTTGTGAGCTGCGTTTGTTTTGTTACACGTTGTATGTAGGGAGCAAGTAGCGTTAGCAATGCCTGCAGTCCGTGTTGACTACTGTACGCTTCTCGTGCGTGTGGACGGCGATCTCCGTCCTCCTGACGGTAACAAAATTAGCGCTTATTGACACAGGTATCACTGATGATACCTGTGTCAATAAGCGCTAATTTTGTTCAATAAACATCTGAATGTTTGTGAAATATGGAACGGCAACCGAATTGCCCAAACTGGTTCCGATTGTTAATAGATTATTGCGATTAGTCTCCGCCCCCGTCACAACAACACGCGAGTTTTAATTGTTTCGCCACAGTTGCCCTTTGCGAGTGAATATTTCATTTGTCGCGTCTCCCGACACCCACTACATAATGAGATCGCTCTCGGCGGTAATTATACTAGAGACAGAGACTAGAGGGCCTGTCCGGGATTCTGATAAAGATTTTCTGCCGCTGACAGGCATTACTTAATCAAGGCAAAGGTTCGCTAAATAAATACTTTGTATTATTCACATTTTACAAAAATAAAATCATAAATATAGAGTGGGTTTGTTAATTCTAATTGTGGGTAGTCAACAAAATTTGGTATGATTTGTGTTTATTATTAATTTAAGTGTTTTTTTACTATCAATTATTGTCTAATAAATCGAAACATAATTTATTGAGCACTCGGTGCACGCCCTAATTGATTTTTGACAACATTTTTCGATAAATTGTACCCGTTGGTTTTACTCAAAACAACGGATGACATGTTACTTTGTTTTTAAAATGATTTATTTTGTGAAATCACCATTGTTTACTTATGACAATTATTCTTGTATTATTTGATTACTTTATAAAGTAAGTCTTATTAGATTTAGCATATTTTAGTGTTTTGTATCAAGTAAACTCGTGACGTGCGTCATCGGACAGAGTTGTTGTGGAGGCATCATCCTATAAAAGAGCGTGCACTCGTTTTGCTAGTCATGTGCGGCGAATCAGGGCACCCAGCCAACTACCGTGGCTGTCCCAAGGCCCTAAAATCGACCTCCCCTAAATTGGCTAAACGTGCGTACGCCCGCCAACAAAGGGAAACCCCGGCTCTTAGCCCCCCGGCCCAGCTCCCCGAGCGACTAAGCCCCCAAAGGCCTAGTCCCTGGAATCAGCTGAACCATCAGAGAGCTTTTCCCGCTCTCATGGCACTTCCCCAGCTGCAACCGCCAGGATGGATCCCCGAATTCGCGCCCCCGCGAACCAAGCTGTAGCCACTAAGGCACCTGCCCCCGCTCCTAAAGCCGCCCCCGCTGCCTTAGCTCCCCCCGTCCCTACCCCCCTACCCCGTCAGCAGCTCTAGATCTCTTCAATGCGATCTCCAGCACGTTCCTGACATTCCTCACCCCCCGTGCCAAGCAAATGGCACAAGAGATTGTCGCCGCTAGAACCTCTGGCGATCTCTTCCGCATCCAGGCGATCTATAACGCGTATCCAGAAATTACCAAATCCGTAATGGATAGAGGCATCTTTGCGCGAACGAAACCCCGATCCCTCAAATTGGCATGCTTCAATGCCAACGGCCTTCTTCAACAAAGAGTCGAGATCGCCACCTTTCTCCGCGATCATCAAATCGACATCCTACTAGTCCAAGAGACTTTCCTCAAGCCCCACCACCGCAAGCCTTCGATTGCGAACTATCGTCTAGTTCGCAACGACAGGTCGAGATGTCACAAGGGTGGCACTCTAATCTACTACAAAAAGGCTCTGTACTGCATCCCGCTGGACCCTCCCCCCTTTCACGACTCGAAGTGTCTATCTGTCGACGAAGTATGTCAGGTCACCAGCCGATCACCCTAGTGTCGGCCTACCTCCCTCCCATAGCCACTACAGAAAACTACCAGCTTCTGTCAGACAACCTCTCCATCCTTCTTGGCTTGAGTGATTCCGTTAGCGGGTGATCTCAACGCCAAACACACTGCCTGGAACAGTGTCACAACTAATACCAGAGGCAGACACCTCTTTGACCTCTGCCCACTGCTCAACTTCGATGTCATTGGTCCCATGACCCCCACCCACTTTCTCCACGACCCCAACCACACCGCTGATTTCCTCGACGTGGCGCTTCTAAAGAATGTCAACCTAAGGTTAGACACTATAGAAGTGGTACATGAGCTTCTTTCAGACCACCGGCCAGTCATAATTCGACTGGCCCCTCGCACTGGTCTCTCCGCCTGCCTCCTCCTCCTGCCCAGACAAAAGTGGTAACGGACTGGAGGAAAGTAAGGGAATATCTGAAATCCACCACATCCCCCCACTTAGACACCATCCCCGGTCAGTTCAGCTATATTGCGGACACGATGGCCGCGATCGGCTCTTTCACGGAACACGTGCAATCTGTCCTGAACGATTGTTCAAGGGGGGTTCCAGCGGAGGATGACCTCCGCTGGAAGTTGCCAGACGACTTGCGTGAACTGCTGAATGAGAAGAACGCGGCTGTCCGTGCTTACAGCAGCTTCCCCTGCGCCGCAAACAAAGCCCATATGCGCTACTTGCAGCGATCTGTAAGGTCCCGCATATCGGAGTGGCGTGAAGCCGGCTGGGATAAGCTACTGAGCGAGCTAGAGCCCACCCATCAGGTCTTCTGGGAACTTCAAAGGAAACTCAGATCCCGCGAAGTAGTCACCATACCACCCCTGGTCCGTCCCGACAAAACCATCGCCTTCGATGACGATGAAAAAGCCGAGTGCCTGGCTATCAGCCTTGAAACTCAATGCTCACCCAGCTCTGAACCAGTAGACCAAGCTCACCTCCTGGAAGTCGACGCGGAAGTCGAACGTAGAGACTCCCTCCCGCCCGTCGAAGACCCTGATAATCCTCTGCCTTCCGTCACTCCAGACGAAGTGCAGGATATCATCAAAGGTCTCCCGCCCAAACCCAGAAAGGCCCCCGGTTCAGACGGGATCACCAATATATTTAAAATATTTAAATAATAAAAATAAAAAAATATTTAAAAATGTAATTTGTAGATATTTAAATGAAATAAAGGAAATAATAATTTATTTGTTCAAAAAAAAAATACAATTAGATAATATGGTGATACACTATAAAACACTTTATGTGTGTTCCGATATTGAACATCTGTGTCTGAACTAGATACAAAATATCTGTATTTCAGACATCAGCGCTCTTCCCCTGTTGAAGGTGACACTTAGTAAATAACTTTGTTTGACCTCAATTCACATCTATAATACAATTCTATCAAAAAGATACAATAAAATAATATTAAAATAAAAATTATAATAACAATGTAGGAGAAACAATCTTTAATTAGTTGTGTAGTGATGGCCTCCGGTGAGTAGAGTGTAGATGAATATATGTGTGTGGGAGGGTGAATATTTTTATAAGCTACTTAACTATAGACAACAGATTTTCGGTCTCATTGTAGCTTAGCTTGCTAATATAGTCTACTACAGTAAGTTTACATTTGTTCCTGTTTAAGGGGTATATATCTACAAGGTTATTTAATCTGTCATACAGAAAAGAGCCCAGGAAACAAAAGTACTTGTGAACGTATGGGTGTTTAAAGGCCGGCAGATCATTGTAAGTAATGACCTTCCGCCTGCGCTTAGATAAATAGGAGGACCTGTCATAATTTGTATTTGCATGCTGTCTCAAGACTGCGTGCAGGACAAAGAGCTGCCGGACAGTAAGGACTTCACAAGACTGGTACAATAGGTATGTAGGGAAAAGGTAGGGCCGGAAAGTGCTGACTTTGAGTATTGCTCGCTGTGCAACTTCTAATGGTTTTAGTATAGTTTTTGATGTGCCACCCCATACAGAAATACAGTACTGCAGCACTGATTGGCCAAGAGCTAGGTATACTTGCTTTATTAATTTAGGTTCCGCTGCATTTCCTAGATTTTTGAAAACGAAAATCAGTTTTCTTACTCTAGATGTAACCATGTCTATATGAGGTCGAAAAGATAGATTATTGTCAATAATTATTCCTAAATATTTTACTTTGTCCACTTTCATTAGGGCAGGACAGGAGCAGCTTACATTATTACAGCAATTGTGCTATTAGGGAGAGATTTGCGGGTGGGGGATTATAGTTCCGCATAGAAAAGGTGAGGTATTGGGTTTTACCTGCATTAAGGGTAAGAACATTTTTCTGCAGCCAGTGGCTTACTATATTAAAACCATGCTGTGCACTCTCATACACATTCTCCCAGGTGTCAGCAGAAAACAGGAGCACAGTATCGTCCGCGTACGAAATTATTTTACCCCCAGGAAGATTCAGCGCACAAAGATCATTTAAGTAGACGAGAAATAGAGTTGGGCCCAAAATACTACCCTGGGGGACACCGAAAGAGACAGGTAAGTCACTGCTTATGTAATCACTTATTTTCACACATTGTGTGCGATCAGAAAGGTAGTTTTTAAATATTTTGAGTTGGTCCCCTCTAACGCCCAATCGTTCCAGTTTTTGTAAAAGTAATGGCACAGATACCGTGTCAAAGGCTTTAGCCAAATCCAAGAATATACCCATAGTCTTTTTGCCTGCATCCAAATCTCCCACCACATAATCCACCAGCTCATGAGCGGCATCATTTGTCGACTTGCCAGCTCGGAAACCAAATTGGTTGTTCGAAATATGGTTATTTGATTCTAGGTAGCTTGTGAGTCCTTTATTGAGGATGCGTTCCAGGAGCTTGGAGACAGAGGGCAATATAGAAATGGGCCTATAGTTGGTGACGCGGTCTTTATCTCCGGATTTATGTATCGGATGGACAACTGACTTCTTTAGAACTGTAGGGAAAAAACCCTGTGATAAGCAAGTATTAAAAAGATGTATCAGAAGGGGCACAAGTATGTGTTTATTTTCTTTAAGAAGGGTATTAGTGGTGGATAGGCAATAAAGTGATCCAGCTCTTCCCTGCCCCCCTAATAATGCTTCTAGCCACCATCTTCAATGGTGCCATGAGCAACAATATTTTCCCACGAACGTGGAAAGAAGCCACTGTCATTGGCATCCCTAAGCCCAGAAAGCCCAAGTCGGAACCGACTAGCTACCGTCCCATTAGTCTGCTCAATGTCCTAGGCAAGATCTACGAGAGACTTATTTATAAGCGCCTCAGAGATTATGCCGAAACAAAGGGCCTCATTCCCGATGAGCAGTTTGGGTTTCGAACCGAACACTCTTGCGTTCAACAAGTCCACCGCATCACCGAACAAATCCACGCAGGATTCCTTCGGGGTATGGTGACAGGTGTTATCTACTTCGACATAGCGAAGGCTTTCGACAAAGTCTGGCACAACGGCTTACTATTCAAGCTGTATCAACTCGGAGTGCCAGACCGGCTCGTTCTGATCCTACGAGACTTTCTGTCGAACCGCACCTTCCGCTATAGAATCGAAGGTGCGCTCTCCTTCCCACACCCCATCCGAGCAGGAGTCCCTCAGGGCTCTGTACTTGCTCCACTTCTATTCACGCTGTTCACCAGCGACATCCCCAAAGGATACAAGTCCCAAATGGCTCTGTTCGCAGACGACACAGCCATCTTCTTAACTGGCCGCAGCCATATTCAGATACGGCTTCGTCTCCAAACCGCAGTCAACAAACTGGCTGCTTGGTTTAGGAAATGGAGAATTGAAGTCAACCCCGAAAAGAGTCAAGCTGTTCATTACTCGAAGCCTAGACTCAATCCCACCCCTCCTCCACCTATCACCATGTTTGGCAAGCCGATTCCTTGGGAAAAGCGAGCCAAATACCTAGGTATTATACTCGATCAACACCTCACCTTCTCAGAGCACATAAAGACGGTTCGCTCGCGTGCCGCTTTCGCTCTCAGTTGTCTCCACTCCGTCCTCAATGCACACAGTAAGTTGTCACTTAAGTGCAAAATGCGCTTGTACACAGCGTGCATCCGACCAATAATGACATACGCCTGTGTAGTCTTCGCACACGCAAAGCCCCGTCATATCCACAGGATGCAGACCCTCCAAAACCGCTTCCTCCGCAGGGCCACAAATTCCCCTTGGTTCGTTCGAAATGAGATCCTCCATCTAGATCTCAAAATCCCCACTATCCAGCAGTTCATGAATCGCCTCTCCAAGCGTTTCTTCGATAAAGCCGCCAATCATCGCAACCCTCTTGTTGTGGCGGCCGCTAATTACACCCCTCCAGAATCGGTAAACTTCGCCGCCCAAGGCATGTTCTCGCTGACCCCGATGACCCCATAACCCTCCTCCAAAAGAGCAATAGGGCAACCAGTACAGCTCACAAACACAAAAGACCGACATTCCGACCTCGCCGCCGAGGTCCCTCGCGACGTCCCCAAGTAAATTCGCACAAACGTCGCTTAGTTTTTAATTAGTTTTAAGCCCTGGCTGGAGGCTTTAAGTTTACTTAAAGCAACCACAGGATAGTCCGGTTTAGTAGTCACGACCTCTCTTTTTTTTTTTCCGGGGTGGAAAATCCTCATGGATGTCGATGGTGACGAGGCCAGCGGTAGGGCGTGTGAGCCTGTCCCGCCATTCCGCCACCAGGACCTCGCGAAGCTGAGACCGACACAGCTCTATGTGTCGCTGCATCGGTCGCTCGCCCCGCGCCCTCGCTTCCTCGCGCCACCGATACAGTGACGCGAGTACTTTCGCCTCGAGGTCCCAGGGCGGGGATCCAGCCAGTACGCAGGCCGCCTCGTAGGAGATCGTGCGATATCCTCTGATGGCTCTGACGGCCATCGCTCTCTGCGGTTTCCGCAGTATCGCGATACTGTCGGCCGTCAGGTCAGAGGCCCACACCGGGGCCCCATACAGGCCTAATTACTCCTCATAGCTGTTACCCACCCATATCTCGCAACACAGTCACACAAAACTGAACACTCGTCAATCACATCTACACCCTCACTCACAATCATTCTCAATTCGCACAGTCATTCATACACCTCATACGCCCACACACATATTATCCTAATCAATACACTTGGATATTTCTGCTCTTTGTATTATTTTGTATTATTTTTAAGTTTAGTAGATGTTTTTGTTCTTTGTACTTTTTCGAATTATCTGTTATTGATATCTCCTGGTCATTTCTACAAAAATCTTACCAAGGTGAGGGTCCTGGTGGCCTGTAACACAGGTTTTATCCCTAAAACCTACTTCAGGCACCAGTCTCTCACAAAGGTGGAAACAGCTTTACAGTTATAAGTTTGCATTATTTTTAAGACCACTTATTGTGAAGAGAGAATAAATGATATTATTATTATTTCCTTTATTTCATTTAAATACCTACAAATTACATTTTTAAATATTTTTATAAACAAAAAGATAAAAAAACATTTAAAAATATAAAAAATAGTAGCCCACCGGTATCGGGAACAGGGTCCAAGCTACCGGCGGTCAGGGCTCCAGAGAGAGGAACCTCCTGACAATGCGAGCCGTGTCCAGAAGTACCGCTTTCTGAAGCAAGCCCTTGATCCAGCTGCCCAACGAGAGCCTCCTCAGGTGTTGGTCGAGGCTCTTGGCTATTAAGCCATTGGCTGTCACGACTATCGGCACAATGATTGCTGAGTCCACATGCCACGTGTCGACAACCTCGCGAGCCAAGTCAAGATACTTGATTTGTTTATCTTTCTCGGCTTTCACGAGGTTCTCATCATGCGGGACGGTTATGTCAACAATCATTGCACGCCGCTCTGATCGATCCACCACCACTATATCAGGCTTATTGGCAACAATAGTCCTGTCAGTGATGATGGATCGATCCCAGTACAATGTGATATTTCCATTTTCGAGAACTGGGTCGGGCACATACCTGTAGTACGGCACCTCCGATTCCACAAGGTTGTATTTCAGAGCAAGTTGCTGATGTATTATCCTAGCTACAAGGTTGTGTCTATGCAAGTACTCTCCGTTAGCTAGACGAGAACACCCGGAGATAATATGCCTGATTGATTCCCCCGGCCGGTGGCATGCCCGACAGATGTCAACCGTGCCGTCTTTCACAATAAATCTCCGGTAATTGTTCGTCATCATAACTTCGTCCATAATTGCACAGACAAAACCTTCGGTTTCTCCAAAGAGGTCACCGAACCGCAGCCAGGCTACGGACGCTAGTAAATCTACATCGGGTCCATGTAGGGCCCGGTAAAAGCGTCCGTGAAGCTCCTTACTTTGCCATACTTCCATGCGATCATTGGTGTCAAGCACCACTGGCTTGCGCCAGTTCTCTTTAGCCAAGGAGAGCGGGGTGAGGCCCTTGTCCACCGCGACTACATCTCGATGCATCCCCACGTCGGTTTCTAGGAAATATTCCCTGAGACTGCATATCTCGCGATTGTGGAGGGTCTTAGCGTTTAAAAAGCCTCGACCTCCACACTTTCGCGGGATATACAGCCTCATTACCGATGACCGTGGGTGATGCAATCGATTTGCGGTCAACAGCGTCCGGACCCTCCTATCCAGGGCGTCTAGTTCGGTTTGAGTCCATTTGAGTATGCCGAAAGAGTACATCAAAACCGGCATGACCCAACTGTTGAAGGCACGCACCTTGTTTCCGCCTGATAGAAGACTATTAAGTACTTTTTTCAGGCGGCCAAAGAAGCGCTCCTTCAACGATTGCTTCATGTCAGTAACATTGATGCCTAACGCTTCCGACATACCCAAATACTTATAGGTTTCGGATGCGGAGAGGGCTCTAAGGTTTGTGGAATCCGAGAGTTGAGTTCCCACGGATTCCACAATCTCCCCTCGCTTTACATGCATGACCGCACATTTGTCCACACCAAATTCCATCCTGATGGCGCTACTGAAGGTTTCAGTAATTTTCAGTAGCTCCATCAGTTGCAAATTGTTGGGGGCAAAGAGTTTTAGGTCATCCATGTAGAGGAGGTGAGATATAACCTGACCACCTCTCCTCAACCGATAGCCTAGACCTGAATCTTCAAGCAGCGTGCTTAGAGGATTCAAGGCTAAGCAGAACCAAAGCGGACTCAAACTGTCGCCCTGGAATATGCCTCGCTCGATCCTTATCGGCTCGCTATTCCTCTGGATATTTCGACATCCTGGATAGCGAAGGACCGTCCTCCATTGCCCCATACACGTCATCAGGAAGGTGCGCAGAGTTGTATCTACTTTATACAACTCCAGCACCCTCATGAGCCATGTATGTGGTACCGAGTCATAGGCCTTCTTATAATCTATCCAACATGTCGACAGATCCTTTCGGGAACGACGAACCTGTTGGCTAATGGCCATATCAATGAGGAGTAGCTCCTTAGTACCGCGGGACCCATTCTTACATCCATTTTGAGAGGCAGACATAATGGAGTTGGTGTCTATATGTTTGTTAATTTTAGCTCTCAAAATGGATGTAAGAACTTTATAGACCGTCGGTAAACATTATTATTATTATTATTATCGATCGCACGACCCCAACGTAGAGCCGCCTATAGGCGGCGCTCGGGCCCCCCAGATTGGGAAGCAGCGTTGATAGCGCCCCAGCTGCGCCCAACAGCTTGGGCGCCAGCCGCCGGAAGTGGGTGCCAAAGTCCCACCGGCTGTCGAGCACCAATCTCGGATCGCTGTCGAGTCTACCATGAAGTACCTGGGTACTTCATGGTAGACTCGACAGCGATCCGAGCCCCCCCGACCACGATGTGTGAGCCGGGCGGCGGCGCGCGCCGGGGGCTATGAAACACCATGGCCTCCGACTTGCTGAGGGCCACCTCCAGGCGTCACGACCTCTCTAGGTCAACTACGAGATGCCATTTATAAAAAAAAAAATTTACTAGTCAGTCGGTCTTCGGATTCGACTCAATACAGAGCACCTGCTCCCGACAAAACTGTCGGTTTACCTGGTACAGCGCTGCTGTATATTTACATAGCTGTGTTGGCTTGCTACATAGCGAGTAGATACACTTTGTGCTGGGTGGCTTGGCCGCTATACGAACTGTGACCCTAAAGGGTTTGTTCGATTAACTGTTTTTTAATATTTACCCATTATTGTGTCTTTTGTGTGTACTGTAATGAAACCCTGTAACTGTTTATACTGTCTTGTTTATCCCAATAACATGGGAACTCCAAACCCTGACGATATACCGCTCGGCACTCCTGATCCTACAAATATATAAACTAAATTCGGAATGTGTTGACTGCATGGTTGGCGCAGTGGTTAAGCGATTGACTGCTGCGCTGCGTGTCGCGGGTTCGATCCCCGCACGGAACAAATATTTGTATGACCTACAAGTAGTTGTTCCGGGTCTGGCTGTTTGTGTATGTGAGTTTAAATGTATGTAAACGCACCCACGATACAGGAGAAATACCTAGTGTGGGGCAAAGTTTAAAAAAAAAAAAATGGGTGAGTATATTTAGTGAAACCCATAGATCTTAAGAACTTATGTTAGCTACCTATATTCTTGTAAATAAATATATCATTCATTCATTCTTTCATATGAATGTATTTATTGATTACTTAGCAGTATTCCACTGCATAATCAATTTTGTGTCATTCGGTCTTCACATTGCATTCGGTTTTCATGTCAAGTACGTATACCTAATACATGAGTACGCCGACAGAAGAAAAAAAAACGAAGTATCTCGACTCAATAAGCGCACCCACCGCGGCACACGGGTGCGCTTCTCGTCCCGGAACACAACGCGCTCACTGCTCACAGTGTGGTGAGTGAGTGCTCTGCAGTGCAGTGCAGTGTGTGTGATTTTGAAATACTAGAACGTCGACGAGTTAGTTAGTTATTAATTTAATAAATTCAAAATCTCGACGACATCATCACTGAATGATTTAGTATTTGTAGCTGTCGTGACCAGTTTACTAGCCTGCGAGCCTTCGTAAAGAGAGCTGTTTAGTACAGTAACATCCAGTGTGACGTGTGCCCCTGAGTACTTGGCATATTGTTCGGCTCAGTCGGACACGCGCGTCGTGCGACTACAAACATGTATTTATGGTTTGTGCACAATGAGCGACGTGGAACGCGACTTGACGAGTGAAAAAAGCGGTGAGTACATACATAATAAGTACATGGTGTACATGCGTATGTTACGCCTGTGTGGGCGTCGCCTGCGGCGCGCGTCGACACCTGAAAGTTTCCTAATCAGCGCTAGCTTGTCGTGGCTCTGCTTCGAAAGCTCTCAAAGGAGCGTCTGTTGTAAAATGTTCAACAAACATAAGACACGACACGCTCTACATTGTATTAACTTATCCAACGCAATGTTACTTACACACATTGTCATTTCACATCAGTTGCGTCGAAAGCCCTTCACGAGGACAGAGCCAGGCCGAGCGCGACACAGTGATCCGAGACAGTGTGTAAGACCAGTAAGACAGGCGGAGCGAGAGTAGCTCGCATTGCTAGGCGGGCCGCATCCGCCATCGGCAGCTAATCGGCGCGCGCGCGGAATACTGATCAACGCGACGCTATTGGGCGAGCATTAGCATCGCTGATTGCGCCGCGACGACACCGCACCGGCGCCGCCAGAAGGCGCACTCGCCAACACTCAGTACGCGAGCACAGAACGAACCAAGCCATTTGGCTTGGTTCGTTCTGTGCTCGCGTACTGCGAACGAACGAAGCGAACGAAGCGAACACTTCTGCAACTTGCGACTAGTAGTGAAGACTATCCCGTGTCTCAACCGAGCCGCCTAGTACCCGGGCGCGCGGGTCGCGAGTGCGCGCGACGGGAGCTTCTGGCGCTCGTGTCGTGCTCCTGTCGTGCTCGTCCGCTCCTGATTCTCGTCACGCCGCTAATTATCGCGCCACACGCTCGCGCCGCGTCTAATTTACTTTGGAAGAATTATGAACGCACCGCCGCTGTGTTCTACCTCATTTTAAGATAATCACTCTGTTATGAATCTACGATGCTCTGACTTGGAAAACAATCAGGTGGTGGTGATTCTGTAAGATGAAACTTTTCGTAATATTCATCTAACATTACAAACAAGGCAGATTAAAATGAGTGAAGTTATCGTGTTCATCTATACTTATAATAAATCTGTAGAAGTGAAAATTCTGTACATCGAAAATATCAAAAAAATTAATGGCAGGGGGTGTTACTAGACCGAAACCGAACCCAAAAATGTAATTAAAATTTTTTTTGTCTGTCTGTCTGTCTGTTTGTTCAGGCATCACGCAAAAACTACCGGTTCGATTACGATGAAACTTGGTATAATTATTCTTTATTTTTGGGTTCGGTGTCGGTCTAGTAACACCCCCTGTGTTACTAGACCGACACCGAACCCAAAAATGTGATTTTAATAATTTTTTTGTCTGTCTGTCTGTTTGTTAAGGCATCACGCAAAAACTACCGGTTCGATTACGATGAAACTTGATATACTTATTCTTTTATATCCTGGGCACCACATTGGGTACTTTTTATCCCGGAAAAGTATATACAATAAGAAACAAACTTAATTTTGCGGTTCAATCCCTAGACCCGATTACTGTACCAACCGCAAATAATAAGTTTGTCGTAGGTTACGTCACCCGCAGTGGAGTTCACTAAAGGGGCGCTGCATACGGCTAAGATACTATAATATTTTATCTTAAGATACAATATCGCTCGCCATACAATTCAATGGACTATCACACACGACGAAGATGATAAATAATATTTCATATTTTCGTATCCTATGATGAATTTGTATGGCGAGCGATATTGTATCTTAAGATAAAATATTATAGTATCTTATCTTTTTTGAGTTTTGAGTTTTTTGAGTTATTTAGGTTTATTTTTATAAGTCGTAGGTATAGATTTTAATTTTAAAGTATAGGTAGTATATTTGATAGTGTACGTAGTGACCGTAGATTATTTTATAATACCATTAGGTAGGATTAGTCATTCGTATAGATATTAGTTTTTAGGGATTTCTCTTATTTATTGAGTTTAGATTAGTTATCATCAGAAATAGGTTTATTTAGGTAGGTAGGTATTTTATTTTCTGTTATTGAGTTTTTTTTTTTTTTTTTTTAATTAGTTAGGTACTTAGGTTTACTTTTATAAGGCGTAGACCTTGTAGATTTTAATTTCAAGTATAGGTAGGGGCCCGCGCCGGGACAGAATTATTAATACCGGTATGCTTGATAGATAACGTTCTACACAAATAGCACTTTACACAAAAAACTCATTGATAAGTATCGTCATCCACGCGAACGAAGTCGCGGGCACAGCTAGTTTTTTTTAATATGTTATCACGAATCACCATCCTATCTTTTGTGCATCAGAGTGGAGTAGAATGGGGGAAGATGCACTAGACACATCTCAGCTGCACAAGCCTCACGTCGAGCTTGACCGACTGATTGACGGACGTGTTCGACTTGCCTATTAATAACATCGCGTTCAACATCAATATGCGTCCATGTAAACCCGCGCATACGTAAATGATCACAGGCGTAATTACAACATGAGACGCAATTAGCAGTCAGTCGAGTGTGCACGGAGCCGACTCGGTCGGCGCACAAAGAACTAAATAAAAAATGGAAGAATTAAAAGACAAAAAATGGAATAATTAAAAGGCCGGTTGTGAAACTCTCCATTTTGCTGATATCGCCTGCTTCAAGCAATATGACGGAAGATAGAAAGGTTAATCAAGAAATCAGCATCAACTTAAAGGAACCTGACGAGCAGAGAACAAGCAATAAGATAAAATCCAAGTTGGTATCGGCAGTAATGTCGGTAATCTTTTTCATGTCATTGATAACTTCATCTCGCGCAGCTTTTAACATAACAGCGTTGCCAAACAACAATTCGCTGTATTTCGAAACAGTGGGCAACATGCAAGTTATTCGAGACAAATGGAATCTTATTGTTTACTATGACATGGGCCCTTATTGGGAAGGGAATACAGCTGCCACAAACTTTTTGGATTATTTACAAAGACTCTGCGCATCTCTAAACGATACTAGTCAATGTAGCATGATAACGCTTCAATTAAAACACGACTACAAGGAAATACAGCATTATAATCAACTTATGATTAATTAGCATTTTGACGCGCGCACCAGACAGCGTCGCGGTCTTATTAATGGTATCGGTTACGTGGCCAATAGACTGTTCGGGGTATTAGACCACGGAATAGAAGAAACAGTGGAAGTGCCCTTAGACTTCCTTAGTACGGGACCCAGTGTCGCCAAACTCATACACTTGCAAATTAAAATGAACATTTCAATACACAGAAAACGATGATATAATTGGTTACTAATTATAAATGCAACTTTGGCGAAAAGTTTATTTATTGTTGTTCAAAATTAAATCTTATTACAACTCCTGAGTGTTGTTTTTATTTTACATGTCAAAATCAATGAAGTCCATGTTCCCATCTAACAATCAAATTCAAGCAATCCACAACGAGTTCAGCTTCTCAACGCTAGAGGGCGCTGTAACCAATGTACTCTATTTAGCACCCTTATGTCATTGAAATAGATGTCATATTCGTATGCACTTGTTATCTATTTTTCTACTCAGCTAGAGATGAGGACAAGATATCGATAATTTAATGTCGATGTTTGTACAGACGCCAGCAGGTCAAGCTACCCGAAACTGTCAAATTTTCCCAATCAATCTTGAACCTTAATGTTTTAGCGATAAAGTTGAAAATCTATTAAAGAAATTTGACAGATTGTAGTAACTTGATGTGCTGGCGTCCGTACAATGTAATAATTAAAATCTTTTATCTTATGTAACGGACCAAAGTCCGATTAGTATAAAAGGTAAAATGGTTAAATGAAACGATAAATAGTGAATTTAAACTATTTATTGTCCTTGAAATAAAACATATTTGTTTAAGAATTGTCGGAATTGCGTTATCTTTTTAAAAATCTGTAGCCTTTTTTTGAAGTTTGTAAATTGTTTTCTTAAAAATGCTCTGAACAGATTTTGACGGCATCCAGTTCTGTCTTCCCATAGCTTCTATCCATTTCTCCTTGGTAAAAGGATCTTTGGAAAAACTGAAATATTTACATACTTTATTAGTATTAGTTATTTTTGAGGCCTACGTCGAGCTATGAATGAATGATTGGTTTATTTGTCAGAATATAAGTACTCAAACTCAAACCATTTATTTAAATTAATCGAGAAGAACGACAACGAGTATATAATATGTCATGGTAACGTGTAAGTTTCACTATATAAATACACATTTTATTATTTTATCTATACCGAACTATTTGAATGTGTCCCATCCCTAATCGAGTAGCGTCGAAGTTTCTAGAATGTAGACGATGATATTCAAGACAACGAGCAAGTTGGTTTAGACTTTGAATAATGGACATAAGGTAGTTTTTAGTTCGCAACAAAGTAATAAATATGGTTTTGTCAATAAAAACAATTATATTGAAATATATCATAGTTTTATACTTACCGGTGATACAATACACCTCCGCAAGATACATTCTTTGTCCTACTATCGTTTTTGCATGTAAACATTGCACATTATGGCATATTTGTAATATTTTTCGTTACGTTCGAGACGTCGCATCACAGCAAGTAGCTAATCCCGACTGAGCCGGTGTTGCGGAGCTCCGCATAATTGTAACACACGCGCGATAGCTGCGTGGCACTTCCACTGTTTTTTCTATTCCGTGTATTAGACGAACGATTCGCAGAACAGTACAAGAAAGACATACAGCTTGTAAACCAAAACGAACGTCATCTTGATAACTTATTAAGAAATCAGACTTCCATCATCGAAGCTGAATACAACGTATTGAAAAGAACCGAGCAAACTATCCAATTACAACATAAAACTATAATCAAACACTTAAATCAATAAAATAATGCAGCCTTTGTTATTAAGCAAGAAGTTTTAGGCTTAGCTAAAACACAAGATTTTGCCCTGTCGGCACTCACGACCATCAACTTACTTCAAAACCTAAAAAGGATTCAGGATACTCTGTTAAATATCATCGCGAATATCTACCACGGGAAATTCAACACTCACCTGTTAACACCGGATCAGTTACAACGTGAGCTACAGTTTATTTCAGGACAATTAACAAAGGACACTAAATTGCCCGTGGACAATTAGAATTACATTTCCATTGACCAGCAGAGATAGCTACAAAATCTATAAAATCGTACCAGTTCCACAGCAAGTTCAAAACGATATGATTAGCGTACTACCAGCTGAAGACTTTGTAGCTTGAAAAAAGATGCTTTCTTTACAATGTCGTTTATAGAACTCCAGCTGTGTCTGCACAATGATATCTCATATTTGTGCCAAGCTAACGAACCGATTAATCATTTAAACATTGATGAAAAATTCTGCAAACTGGATCGCAAGTTAAAACAATGCATTGTAACTAAATCCCCTTGTCAAGACAGGTGGCTTGAATTAAATGAGCCAGCGAGGTTCATGTATTTCTGCTGCAATACCTACGTGGTGAGGATTATATGTCAAGATCAAGTTGCCTATAAACAGGTGACAGGAGTCGGTATCATTGACCTAGACTCGAAATGCATATTAAAAAGTAACGAGTTTACTTTGTCGTGTAGCGACAAGAAAACTAACTTTAAAGTAAGAAAATAAAGAAAGGGAAATTGAAGCTAATTAAAGATTTATTAATAAGGTATAAAAAGATGGAGATGAACTGGTCAGTGGTGTGTAGTGTGTGGGTGAGGAAGGTTGAAGATGAGTGATAGGTGGGTTGAGGAGGCTGTGGAGGAGTTGCAGATGGAGACCGACGCGAGGCAGATGCCGGTGACAGGTGCAGGTGCAGGTGCAGGTGAGGTCAGGTACTGGTGCGTGTGCAGCATGGAGGGTACCCGTAGGGGGCCCACGCGGCAGGAGTAGGACGCAACACGGCAGCAGGAGAGAGCAGGCACGGCGGGGTTGCAGTCAGCCCGCAAGGTGAGGCGGCCCTCGGTTGCGGCGGATAGATGGCTCTGGAGTATCAGGCCTATTTAAAGTGTTCGCTTTAGAGGCGAAGCTGGAACTGATCCTTGCATTGCTTGGATTCATAAGGTGAACTCGTAGAATAGCACCATGTAGAAATAAATATGAATTTGAAATATGCTGATGGCCAGTATTAGTTTTGTAGAAGTATGAATATATTTTCAGCTAAAAGTTACAGGCTGATAAGAATTTAAAAGCAAACTTGTCATGGCGACAAATTAAACGTCGTTGTCAGAACTGTCATAATAAAATATATTAATAAAATACAATTAAATCTATAGTTATTTCGTATTAAAATATAGCGTTTATAGGAAAAATGATATCAATCAATGTGGGCGAAATTCCCAGCCCTTGGATGTCACTAAATCGTCATAGTCTTATGTTAAAGTTGGTGGCTGTGTCTGTGTACTGATTCGAGGATGAAACGTGACCTGGTGTCGTGAGGAATAGTCAGATCAGCGCCTAACGGTAACGGAATGCTTGTCTGACCTGGAGGAATGAATGTAGATAACTGTGAGTATGTACTATCGGGGACAAAAACGGTGAATCACTTAGCAAACAAAATACTTTGAACTACGCATCGTGGCATAACCGGTCAACTTCCCTGTAATTCGCTAATGAGACTAGTGGGCGGGGCTCAAAAATAATTTTGGCAAATAACAGGGCATTCTCAAAATATGTGTGTATGTGTGTTTTATGACACTTCACCCGATCAGTCACGCTAGTCACCATTCAGTTGCAATTTGCATTCGCTTGTTGTCAACACGCCTCTGTGAATTTTTCCATTGATTGATTGCTCTTCTGCTGACCCGTGCTCTGTTTTATTGGACTGTTGATTTCCTTCCTGCTGACCCGTGCTGTGTTTTATTGGACTGTTGATTTCCTTCCTGCTGACCCGTGCTGTGTTTTAATGGACTTAAACAATGCCCCGAAATTTATTAAGAGAAGAACGCAACCAAATTTTGGTTCTACACAACCAGGGGTTGAATATTTCACAAATATCGCAGGAATTAAATGTTACGGTAAGTCGAAATTGTTAAATATTTTGTTTGTTATTATTCTGTATGTTTTAATGTTTTCATAATTAACATTACCTACCTATTTTTATCATTATCTTGCTATTCCCCGCGATTTGCGCTATCATATACAAAAGTAATTCTTTCAATCCGACTGGTAGTTCTAGAGTTTAACTCATTTAAGCAAACAAAGAAACAAAACTTTTCCTACAACAAAACTGTAGGTCGTAGTGTGATGTTACAAAGCCTATGTTACTCAATAATGATGTAGATTTCTAATGGTGAAAGAATTTTCAAAATTGGTCCAGTATTTTTTGAGACACTCGATACAAACAAAAAAGAAAATCTTTCCTCTTTATAATATTTCTTATATTATTATTATAATAAATTTAAAGTTGCGGACTACTTGATGCCGTTTACATTGACATTGACATTTTAATAATTAAAGTAAAACAATATTCGCAGAACAATTTCTTATCTTTCAATATTTATATTTTAATCAGTCAAACAGAAAACAAAATTGTTACACGATACCAAAAGAATACATACTAGATAACTGAACAAACAGTGCGTTAGTAAAAATCTAAAAATTAACAAAAGACAAAATAATAAAAACTTCTTAACTGACTTCTGAATTAAAATCATAAATACAAAGTTTTGTAAAAATTCATAGAACTAAAGAAAACATAGAAAAAAAATCTAATGTTAGCAATATAGTCCTGGGATGTTATTTATTAGTGTTTTCAAAATAATCCTGTATAAAATCATATTTTTAATTTACTAACACTAGAAGACACTTCATAACTATAACGGTTCGAAATTGTAAAATTAATGTAATTAAAGAACTTTTCAAGAATATAATCAGATAGGTTACTTTTACCATCAATTTATTTGCGTGATCATTTTGTATTTATGAGTGCATTTTATCATAGTATGCAGAAAGAAAATCAGAATATTTTTTTTTTGTTATTTCTGAAAACTCTGTGAATAATATTTTTTGTTCCTCACCTTCGATAGTTATATCAACAATAGTACTAGATATCTAACGCCTCACGGACTAAAACAGACTTCAAATGTGGCACCGCACATTGTATTTTGTTGCTGTCGCAATTTTGATTTAATCTATACCTTAACATGCAATATTTACAGCACAGTTTAGCTGGGCGTTTTTTCGATGTTAGGATGTTAATAGATGTTTCTCACATAGTTTTTATCTATCGCTGAGTCGCCTTTGTAGCCGAAAAAAACGGATATCCTAAGAATGTTTGTCAAACTTAAAATAAACAGAAATGTATCGGCAAGTTTTGCTTCAATTGTATAATTATATAAGAAGTTAATTTCGCTAGTAAACTTATCTATACTAATAAAATAAAGAAGCAAGTTTGTTAGTTTGTTTGTAGGAGGTAATCTCTGAAAGTACAGATCTGATTGCATTTTTTTTTTACTGATAGCTACGTTTTTCCAGAGTGACATTGGCTATATAACATCACGCTACGACCCCACGAGAGTGGAGCACTAACCAAAGACGCGGGTGAAACCGCGGCGGGCAGCTAGTTTAAAATATAATTAAATTACTTATACTTCACTGTAAAAAAGCCAGTTTCGGGTAACAGAACCCGAAACTGGTAGCCCAAACTGTAAAAATAGGTAGTACTCATATAATAAAGCTGAAGCTTGTTTGTTTAAACGAGCTAATCACTGGAACCACTGGAGTCGAATTGGAACAATTATTTTTGTATGTAATAACCTGGTTTATAAGAAATAGTATACAGGGTGAAGCAGTAACCAAATATGCGGATGAAACCGTTTTTTTTAAACTAACAAATATATAATTAAATCTTTCAAAAACGTAATAAAAAAATGATTTTTGGTGTGTTCTATTGATATTTGTCAAGAAACCGATACATTTTTAAACGTCATTCCGGATGCAATGAGCTATCGCAAATATTTTTATGAGCCTTATTTTCACCATTTTGAACTTGTAAAATAGACTCTTTGCACTCGATTTCGGGCTTTTCAATTGATTGTTACAAGTGCCGCCATTTTTTCTTATTGTTAGCGAGTAAAGATATTTAAGTAAAACAGTTCTTGAAAGAGACCAATATAAAGCTACATTTTTTTTACAGATAAATACTGTGCGACGTTGGATCAACAGAGATGCTGCTGAAGGGTCATATGACGACGCCCCTCGTGCCCCGCGTCCGCGCATCGTTACCGAGAGCCGAGTGGCGCACATGCGGGCCGTATATCAGCAAGACCCTTTTACCAGAACCTCGAGGTTCGCTGCGGAATACGAGTGCAGTGTTTTTTTCAAGACAACTGCCCGATACACCGCGCGCAAGTTGTGCAAAATTGGCTCGTCCAGCAACCAGACATTAGGACTGTCGCTTGGCCCTCTAGGTCTCCAGACCTAAATCCCATCGAACACCTATGGGCCATAATGGTTCAAAGATGGGATTTTAGGAACGAAAGAAGTAAGCCTGCGCTCGTCTCTCATTGTGACGAGGTGTGGAACTCCATTCGAGGGTCGAACTTGTGTCAAGTCCTTGTGAGCTCCATGAGAAATAGACTCGACGCTGTTATAGACGCGGGCGGAGCTATGACGAAATATTAAAAAAAAATTGCTGTCCGCCGCGGTCCTGTGTCCCGTGGGTCGCAGCGTGATGTTACTCAGCTCAGTGATAATGTAGTTTTATAATGGTAAACGAATTTTTGAAATCAGTCTAGTAGTTTTTGATTTAAATGATAACAAAAAAAACAATCTTACCTCTATATCTAATATTATTATATTATATTATTTTATATTTGTTTTTTACTAGGATTTGTTTTATTTAAATAACAAGTACTGTTACTTATGTGGCTGTATTTATTTATTTCTGTTTTGGTGTTGTGGTGTATCTGGCAGTTGCAGAGTCGGACTTTGAATATAATTTAAATTATAATAAATATTAAATTTATTATAATTTCAATAATAATAAAAATTAAATTAAACCGGTATGCTTATGATATTTATGAGTAGTAAACAAAACTGAATTAGGCACGCAATTCACAACATAATATTAGAGAAACAAAGAAATTGGTTACCTATTGTTTCAAAACGTGGGAAGTTCAACAAAAGCATGCCGACGCCCTTTGTTCACAATTTTTGCCAAGGGATCATAAATATAAGATAAGATAGTTTGGTTGTCAAAATATGCCGCAATTTTTAAAACCTCATCGACAAAGGATTAAAATGATTTATTGCCTTACATTGCTTCCTAAATACTTTGTTCTAATCTTTTACTACGAAATTGAGTTTCGGGTTTGTTCAAGTTATATTTACATACACAGACGGCTTATCCTATTGTTCTATTACTCAAAAGTTAAGCCGGTTAGGCGAAACCAATAAAATTAGTCACGATAAAAGCAATCTTATTTCAAAGCATTACAACCGAGTATTAAATGAAGATAAAAACTTAGATCAATAAGTGTTGTTTGTCATTTCATGACCATTTATCTTTAAATTTAAATTAGTTTAACTATAAAAATGGTGTTATGTTTCATTTATAAACAATTTTATAATATTTTATTTGTTATGGCATTGTAGACATGATTTTAGTGTCCATATTCCTAGTTTTATTGATTTGATATTTATGGTACAAAATTCTTTGATTATTTCTGTAGTTTCTTGTAATGTGGATTATGTATTAGACTGTTTTCTTTTGTAATCATAACTGATAAGTAATGCTCTTCGTTTTATTATAAAAATAAAAATGATTTAGTATGCTATAATGTTTCTCAAATTAGTGTAAGTTTATGTACTGGTGTAACGTCTATTTTAAAAAACTATAAAGTAGATACTAGTAAGTAAACAATTTTGAAGTAAATATTTATTTGTGTACTCTACAGTTTAATATTCCTGATTACATATGATCTCAATGTAAATATAAGAATAGAACGATAAAAACAACTATTTGTAAAATGATCTACATATTTATATTTTTAAATGTTATTATTAAAATCACGGGTCCATTCCCATTGATGTATAAGTTATGTGAAAATATACTTATGATCCTAACACTATGTGGTTTTATTTTTGTATTCATTCGGGATGATCTAAGATCTAGTGCACGGATTTTTCATACGTTTTGCACAATTAGAAAAAGGGATGTCACATAAGAAAAAAAAGCCCCGAAATTGTTTAAATATTTATTTTCCGACTTTATCCATAAATATCAATTTATGGACAAATATAGAAAAATAAATAATTAGACTGTTTCAGTGGCATGTGCTGCGTAAATTATTATAATTCTTGCGACGATTTCCTGTTACAAAAAACAAATAACGCTTTTGTGCACTAGTATAATATACGCCCTCTACTAAAAACTTGTCCTATTGCTGTAATTCAATAGTAAAGCCGGTTATGCGAATCAACAAACAACAACTAAAATTATCAAGATAAAAACACTCTTATCTCAAAGCAATAAGACTGAATTTTAAATGTAGATGGCAAATACTTAAGCCCTTGATTTTATGTGATATAATACTCATAAAAGTGCAGTTAGTAAATCTAGCAGTTTTAACACTCTTTCCGAATGGAACTTCTAATTTAGTTGATTAAATAGTCAATCGTCCAAAAAGTCGTATATAATAAATTAAATTATGTTACGCACTTTATTATAATAATATGTCGTAACAAATAAACTATAATCATTTTCCTCTATAACCTTTTACTCAATATGCTATCCCAATACATTATCGAAGCCAAACTGACTTTCGCCTCGCAGCAATAACAAAAGTAAAAACAAATAATGAATGAAGAATACCTTACACAGTATTTTAACTCACGCGCACAAATACAACAATGCTGACAGTAGAAACACAGATATTTGTGCGTATGTGCGTAGGGGGCGGGACTAGTCTTGCGTTCGAACGTTGGATGCCAAGCGATTATAGTCTTTAGGGTGATTCACCGGAAAAGTCCGCGATTGTACATTATGTTACAACTTTTTATTCTCATCTATCAGCTAATACAATTAAATATAAATTCTCTGAAATTGTGACCCCTCAGATACCAGAATTAAATCATATCGTAAACATATCGTTGTCCCATTACACCGCATACGAAGATCCAATAAACAGCACATTGGTCGATCTGGGAGAACGAATAAAACAACTGAAAGCTGCCAATACTAACTCACCAGATTACACTCTTTCTACGCATGAAATCATCATCAGTATACCATTTGCTATTGCCTGCTGGGTGTAGCCGTTCTGGTGGCAGCGTACTTCATATGGAGGAGGTGTCGAGCAGTTTCTTCAGTAGAACTATCCCAAAGTGAGGCAAATAGTGTTGTGTTTCCGCGAAAGCAGAGTAGTACGAGCCAAGTGAAGTGAACTTAACTAGTGCGAACACTAATTGTAAACGGAACATAGCTACGTCACCTATATCTAAAACGTGTCGCTTAAGATTAGAAGACGTGTAACGTTTTTGTATCTTTTTGGCCCGGGAGCATGTACGGTGAAACCATACACTAATAATAATGCACTAATGCTTATTCGTGCATTTTTACCTCAGTTCACTAATTGACATTAGTCGAGCATTCAGTACACGATTAACGGTCATCGCGTGTGCTCCCTCGCTGCTTTGTATTAAAAAACCTTTGGCCCGGATATTATATTTAATTTGACTTTATAAGCAGCAGTATCATTTAGCCATCCTACTAACTTCTACACCAATATAATTTCACTAGCGAGGTGCATGATGTGCGCGAAGGTATTAATTTGAAGTGGGTGCGTGTGGTTACTGCACACCGCAAGTCTTCGCCACAACAAGCGCTCACGCTACTCGGCCGCGCATACCTGGCGCCTGTGACAGGTGCAGTCCATGAGGGTGACCGCGAGTAGTGATGGCGCCCGCACTGTGCAGTGTACACCACCAGCTTACGAATGAAATTACCATTTTACATGAATCAGTCAATATATTTATTGTGGATCATAGGTAGGTACTTAATACTGATCTTAAATAATTAAATTGTGATCAGCTATGTCCCGCCCTAGGGCATGCAATAGTTACATAGAATTTAAATTATATTCACATAATGTGAATATAATTTATTAAGATTTCACATAAAATATAAAAAAGATAAAAATAAAACGGAACTAATTTGAGTAGGTACACATTAGTGGGCCACTGAACGCATCATGACTGAAGGGGATGGTATCGGAGCAGTGATTTGTCTGATAGAAAGTCTTTTATAGAGTAGTAGCACTTGTTTACTAACAGGTCATGGAGATTCTTTTTAATTTTTTTCATTTCCGTAATTATTCTAATAGGCCCCGGAATATTATTAAAGATCCGTGAAGCTGTACAAAAGCTACTTTCATGCATTCGATGAGTCTTGCTAGCTACTGCGCCCAATTTGATGAGTCTTGCTAGCTACTGCGCCCAATTTGATGAGTCTTGCTATCTACTGCGCCCAATTAGATGAGTCTTGCTAGCTACTGCGCCCAATTAGATGAGTCTTGCTAGCTACTGCGCCCAATTAGATGAGTCTTGCTAGCTACTGCGCCCAATTTGTCCTTAGGCCGTACACGCGTGTATCTTTTTAAAAAAATGGCTTCCAGGAGTCTGACATATAAGTTAAATAAAGCCCTAATGCAACTTTTTTGAGCAATGAAAGCACGCTCCTTGTCTGTACTGTTGCCCCAAACTATTACACCGTATCTGAGTATAGAGCTAACGTATCCGTGGTAAGCTGTTGCACATAGAAAACATTTTTTTTTAATGAAAACTCAAACTAAAAACATTTATTTCAATTAAATCATCACAAGCACTTTTGAATTGTCAAAATTAAATAGTCGGTCAGCTATTCAGAAAGTTGAAGCTAGTTGCCCATTCCAAAACGTAGATCTCTACGGAGAAGAACGGGCAAGATATTATTACACAATCCTGGGTACATTATTCTTATTGCTTCTATATGTGAGAACAATGTAAAAAAAAACAAATAAAGAAACAATTTAAAATATAAAATTAAAAATAAGCCCTGGTAGTTAAGAGATGACCAGTTTCAACCGAAGGCGCCCCCGTTCACGAACATGACGCGTAGATCAGCACCAGCCAGCTCAACCATTTTTTTTTTGTAGGGAACCATAAGATCCAACACACGCGCCACCAGTGAGACATTTAAGTGAGCATGACATATTCTTAACTGCCATGCTCTTTCAAGTCAACATCAAAATATTGTTGTCGTTGTTCGCATGTGGCGTTGTAGATACCGATCTACAACGCCACATGCGAACAACGCGTCATACTGACGTCACGCAAATCCTGCATCTCGCAAGCAGAGTTTACCGCACAATTAGCATAGATACAATATCTATGTATCAGTATGACGCGTTGTTCGCATGTGGCGTTGAAGATACCGCTACATCACTCACCTCCGGAGACCGGAGGTCGATAGTGGGCTGAGTCTTGTATTTTTCGATGCTTGCCAGGCCAACTGAGGTCCCAGTGAGTCGGAACCGGTTGCCGCATAGTTCATGGTGACATCAATCCTAACATCAATCGTTGGGCAGTTGCCCGCCAGACACAACAGCCGTCTGGTCGGAGGATCCTCCCTTTTCTATGGAGGATGATTGAACTTTACACCCTGTTCCTCATACCTCTAAAATATCATAATAAATGGATCCATGGTTTTTACATTTACCAAATTTACAAAATGCTTCAAAAATTATACAAAACTATAGTTTGCAATTTATTTAAGAGATGAAAAAAAAATACTACCAATCAGGAAGAGATATTTAATATTGAAGTATTCAAAAATTAAATCTTGATTGAATAAAATAAACATTAAGTTCATAATGTCAGAAACACTAAAAAAAAGGGGAAGTATCTCTTCCAAATATTGAAATTGTGATCAATTAGTGAGCCCAAGTGCCTGTGGAGCAGGACCAGCACTAAGCCAAGCATTTTTATCTACGATATACTCATTCAACTTATAACACGCTTGTCAACTTAGTGTGCGTTTAATGCATCTTTTAAATTTCTTCTCATTTAGCAGAATATCGAGTGGTATTTTATTATAACATTTTACACAGTAACCCATAAAATAAGTTTTTACTTTAGACAATCTGAAGCGCGGTTGATCTAGTTTGTTCCTATTCCTAGTGTTAAAATTATGCCTGTGACTTATCTTACTAAAAAGATGTAGATTTTTTTGAACGTACATAATGTTTTCGTATATATATTGACAAGGAACCGTCATAATGTTAATTTTTTTTAAACAGTTCCCTTGGAGATTTGCGTCTGCGAAAATAATAGGTATATTAAATTAATCAAAGTATTGGCCATTAGTGAAGGTGCACTTTTGCCATTTTAGTGGAAGTTCGTTGATGGCTCTGCTATAAAAATCCTAGGGACGGGAATCGATTAACTCTTTAGAGGTGTTTTTCACCGCCTCGTTGGATTTTAAATTATTACCCTGTAAAAAATTATCTAGATTCCGAATAAAAATGGAAATTAGTTCGAGCAAGGTCTGGTGAGTATAATGGGTGACGGAAAATTTCCCATCGTAACTCTTATAGTTTTGAGACGGTCCGTTGTGCGGTGCTTCCACACGAATTGTAGTTGTTGTTCAGTGAGTTCATACGGCAGCCGCTTTCCGAGCTTATTTGTCTTTCCAATTTGAAGTAAATGGATCAGTATCGAATCATTACTTACATTGAAGACTGCTGCAAGTTCCAATGTGGTTTGAGATGAATCTGCTTCCACTAAGGCTTTCAATTCATCGTTAACGACTTTCGTCTCCGGTCGGCCACGGGGCTTATTGTTCAGATCAAAATTCCAGAACGGAAGGGATTAAATCAAAAACGGACTGTGCGTTCACATACGGTACCATTTCCATACACGTCGTTAATGTTGCGTGCGTCTGTGCTGCGTTGGTGCCAGGAAGGTACTCGTATTCAAAAAAAGCGTGCACAAACAGAAAAAGAACACTAAAAAAAAATCAAACGGCGGAAAAACAAATGAACAACTGATTCTGAAAAACATAATGACGAGTATAGCACTCGTATTATATAATTAATGTGAATTTGGAATTCTTAATAGAATTAAAGATATCGATCCTCACAATAGCCAGTAGCGAACGTAACAAGTAGCAAGCAGCGAGTACTGCAGCAACTCACATCATGATAGCGTTGCGGTTCTCCTAATGTGCGAGTTGTAGCTCGCAACGCGTGTGAACTGCCAGCTCATTGGTATCACTGAAGTACACAGCGCATCCGTGTCCGGTAATTTATTATTGTTTAACTTAAGTAAAGCGGTTGGAAACCAATAACATTGCAGGCACTACACAATGATAGTACAGGGTATGTGACGAGAGGAGGTTCTTCTGCTATTTGCTGTAATCTCCGAGTTTTGGTTGTAATCAGAGTTTTCATTCAGAAATCTCAAGAATACTTGGAGGAAGACTTCGGTCTTAGCATAGGTACATTTAAACGACGCGTGTTCAACAGCAGCACGCGTAGCATGAGCGCCGCGCGCCACGGAGACGGAAGCTACCAAAGACTAATTGCCGCGCCACCTAGCGATCTGCGCGAATAATTAAATTAAACTCAACACCACCGTCACCCGACACAGCCACTGCCGCGAGCACAGAACAGACAAAAGAAGTGCCGCGAGCTTGGAGGTACTAATATGTTATATCAACATTTACTCAATACAAGTTATTGAAGTTTACACAACGATAAATAAATCAAATTGTTATCTCTACAAACATCACGAAACTGTTGTCAACATCCTCGAGCTCGTGTGAAGCCACACTGACTCGTACACGAGTCACAGTCAAGTGCTTGCGCGCGTGGTGTAACGTGTGCCATGACAGCACGCAGCTGCACCGCGAACGCACACAGTCGCAGCTCCGTCATCACTGAGCGAGTGCGTACGGAGCTACTATTATCTCAATGTATTTCAAATATTGCCTTGTTAGGTGTAGCGCGGGTGACGTCACGGGTTTATAGTACGAGCTCATTATTAAAAAACTTGTTTGATCTTCGAGGCCCTCCCCTCAGACCGCCCCCCGCCCCCCGCGCCCCATGCGCTCCTAGCAAGCACTTCTCATAAGCATTAATATCATTAAGTATTCCAGGAAAATCGACGGGCTTTGATATTAATCGATAATATAAACTTACGACGTAACGATATTGTTCGAATTCTTATAGAAGCTACTTCATTTTGCAGTGTAACCGAATGCAGCTAAATACCAGTATTTACCGTACGAGTACGCCGTACGTCACGCGCGTCTTAAATGTAATCTGTTAATGCGGCTGATCCTAATCCCAGTTAATATAATGTAGCAGGCGGCGCGTGTCGGGATCATCGCTGATGTACGTGCCAGCACAGCGCCGCCGCTGTCAGCTGCCTGCGCGGCACCTGTAGTATAAGTGTAAGCTATAAGGAGCTCAGTACGCTTCCTTATCTCAACTTCAGTCATTTATCATTTGGTTCATCATCAACCACGGCGATGTTTTTAGTTCCAGTCCGCGTACCAAACAGATACGTCGTCTCAGAGGTGCTGAGCCGATCCAGTTCCGTGCTTACGTTGGGTTGATCCGGTGCAGTGCTTAAATGTGTGCGATGACCTATTTTTACGTGTCCTAACATCTCGCAATATATTCATGGTATAATATAATATGTGTATATGCTGAACACCTGCTATTTATCCGTCACCTGCACTCTTTGTTTTCTGTTTATAAAAGCGGCTGAGTACCCGACCTCTTTACCCATTGACGAAGATAATAAAAATTACTTTAAATTCTTGAAAATGATCAAACAGACACAGGACAGATATGGTGAGGTGTGTTGCGGGTTCAATTAGAGTGTTGATAGTTGGTTTAACCCCACTGAGGTTAACTGTTGCGTGAGCTTACCCACTTGCTTAATTCATTAGAATTTAAATCATGCCTCAGCGTATGCCTCGTAGAAGTGCTACGACGTAGCACCTGCTGCTACGTAAATCTTGCTCGTAACGAGTAAATCTCAGTTATCTGAGGTTAGTTTGCAAGTTATTATGTGACACATGCAGGAACTTGTTTCGTGATGTCCTGAGACGACTGCCTCACAGCAGATTATATATTACACACGTACAAACAAACAATACGACAAATTAAACTTGTATAAACATTGATATTTTTAATCTAATAGCACATCAATTTTGGAAATCTGTAGTCGGTTCTATCTTCACAGTCATCATCATTTCAGCCAAAAGACGTCCACTGATGGACATGGGCCTCCCCCAAGCACCTCCACTTCGACCGGTTCTGTGCTTCCCACATCCAACGGGTTCCTGCGGCCTTCACAAGGTGGTCGGTCCACCTTGTGGGAGGCCTTCCAACGCTACGTCTTCCGGTACGCGGTCGCCACTCTAGAACCTTTCGGCCCCATCGGCCATCTGTTCTGCGAGCAATGTGCCCTGCCCACTGCCACTTAAGTTTGGCAATTCTTCGGGCTATGTCGGTTACCTTGGTTCTCCTGCGGATCTCTTCATTTCTGATTCGATCACGCAGAGAAACTCCAAGCATAGCCCTCTCTATTGCCTTTGTGGTGACTTTAAGCTTCTTCATTAGGCCCATTGTGAGCGACCACGTTTCAGTGCCATAGGTCATCACTGGCAACACGCACTGGTCAAAGAATTTCGTCTTGAGACACTGCGGTATGTGGGACGAGAAGATATTGCGTAGCGTCCCGAACGCTGCCAAGCCGAGTCAGATTCGATGATTGACCTCATTCTCGAAGTTGGACCTACACAACTGGACAGACCTAGGTAAACATACTTGTCCACGAGTTCAGTGAGGACTTCATATATCAAGTCTAGCAGGAAGGCTCAGTTCGGCTGCCTACGCCGTCAGGAAAGTAACTGACGTTGATACAGCTCGTTTAGTCTATTTTAGTTATTTTCACAGCATTATGTCCTATGGTATTCTGCTGTGGGGCAAAGCCGCTGATATACAAAATGTATTTGTCCTTCTAAAACGAGCTGTTCGAGCAATTTACCAGCTTGGTGCCAGAGTTTCTCTAAGAGATTTTTTAAGGATATTGGTATTCTCACGGTTTCATCACAATTCATCTTCGCCAACATCGTAAATACACTAAAAACAGTGATATTCACAGTGTTAACACTAGAAATAAGGACAAACAACGTGCTCCCGCCGGGTTTTTTTTTTCGTTTCACCGGCTTCATAAGGTTCACTCATTTGTTGGGCTTGGTACTATAGAGGGCTTGAAGAACCCTCTGAGGTAACGGGAGGAATCAAACCACTTATGACTGACTCCTTTAAGATTATCTTGTAAGCACGTCTTTACATATTTGTGACTAAATTACCACTGACTGTTCTAAACAAAAATGCTAATAAATATATTTGACATTTTCTTAAACGTTCGAATGTAACCCGCGCTAAATTATAGCCGGCCTGCACAATATAAGGTCGCCTTCGGCAGAAAAACCTCTACAGTACCTTTTATAACAAGATACCCTCTTCTTTCCTTTTAATGCGTTTAAAGCTCAAGTAAAATCCAACCTTTGTTCAAAGTCATACTATTCCATCAACGACTACTTACACGATAAGAATAGTTGGTACCCTGATTAACTCAAGACAATGTTTATGTTCTTTCTCCAGAATTAGCTTACTGACGGGTTATATGAGTTCATATAATTCTTTATTTTTATTTGAGTGTATAAGTCAATTCAGTTTAATTTTATTTTAATGTACTCGTATTATTGATATAATCTACTCATTTAAATGTTTTTTTTAATGAGTTGATTGCAATATGTGGTTAGCTAGTGACCTCGACGATTGATCATATTATTCTTGTCTGAACAACCGGCAGCAAGTTCGTCATGCTCCCTTAGATGTCACTGCTTGCGGTAGTGTCGGGGGTCGGGTTGCCTCCTTCCCTCAAATATGGCGAGGGGGGTAATGGCTGATCTTTGCGTTATGCTCATGAACGGGTGCTGCTTGTGGTAACTGGTCGTCTTGCTGACCATGGTTTTATTGTTGTTATTAGTATTAACTTATTTATTTATTTTACTTCGATGGTCCTACATAGTTTATCATTTGTGACTTCAAGTGACAGCTATGTGAACAGAACCCAGCACTACATAAATATGTAAGCTGTCACGCCCTTTATGCCTGGAGGCTATTATATAATTTTAAATTTTAATTTTTATGAACTATTTCTTGGCTTGAGTACGTAGGTATACTTTTTATTATATTTGTTGGTAGGTATATTGGCGTGGCTAGCTGACAAATAATTGTAAATAATTTAATGTAATGTTTTGTGTCTTGTAATGTTAATTACTTCTTTCTTGTTTAGAAAATAGTTGATTGTGTACAATACTAGGTATGGTAAGTATTTTCTAACTGAACAGACAGCTGTGCTGCTGGGGAGTTTGTTGCACCACTTCTTCTTCCCAGCGATAGCACTAGGAAGTGGTGAAGGGCGGGCGTTTTTGAGGGACTGGCTTTTGTAATTTTGAAGTTCGAAAAATGCTGATTCTCAGCCTAATTTGGATAAATGACTTTTGATTTTGATTTATTAAGAGGTGTTTTTTTTCCTTCTTCTATCCCTTAAAGAACCCCGCACTAAATATTAGGAAAACGCCGTTCGGTGAATTTGGCTGAAATTTTGATACATTATAACCTGCCAGTAACATGCTGATTGAAAGTTAATATGGGCGCAAAAAAAATAATGGCCAGTTTTAGAGCAGCCATTTTTCTGTTCAATGTCAGGAAATTGACTTTTATGTTTGTACGGGTAAGGTACATTTAAATGATAGACTGATAGAATGATTGAATTTTTGTATTGAAATAACACACAAAATTGATAACGGATCGACTCGCGGCGAATGAGTCTTTTGTGGTTAGCCCAAACGGTGATATACGACTACTGATCGTTGACCTAAAATTGTATATTTTATTCATTCGCTGCGCGTCGATGTTAGCATAAAATTGATACATATGCTATTGTACGGGTTTGCTCGTACATGCTCCCCGAGGAAAAGATATAAAATACAACCGATTAGATAAGAAACAAATAATTATAATACAAGATTTGATGTTAATCTAATTTCTAAGTGTCTCTATCGTTGACACACTGTTCACAAATTAGATATGCTTGTATAAGAACCTAACATAGGGGAGGTGGCTTTATCTATCACTCGCGCACTTGTTGTCACCTTCGCCCTTTCACTGTCACACTGATACACTACACTATCCCCAACACACGCACGTTGCGTGGCCGGGCACGCGTCGCTGCCGGGCGCGCCGCACGTTGCGTGGCCGGGCACGCGTCGCTGCCGGGCGCGCCGCACGTTGCGTGGCCGGGCACGCGTCGCTGCCGGGCGCGCCGCACGTTGCGTGGCCGGGCACGTGTCGCTGCCGGGCGCGCCGCACGTTGCGTGGCCGGGCACGCGTCGCTGCCGGGCGCGCCGCACGTTGCGTGGCCGGGCACGCGTCGCTGCCGGGCGCGCCGCACGTTGCGTGGCCGGGCACGCGTCGCTGCCGGGCGCGCCGCACGTTGCGTGGCCGGGCACGCGTCGCTGCCGGGCGCGCCGCACGTTGCGTGGCCGGGCACGCGTCGCTGCCGGGCGCGCCGCACGTTGCGTGGCCGGGCACGCGTCGCTGCCGGGCGCGCCGCCTGCTGCGGGCGTCGCCGCGTGGTTAAGCCTACAGACTAACTGTGCGGTTCAATTTATAATTGATCAGCAAGATAGGGTAAATACAAGTATATAAGTGCGACTAATGTGGATTACATAACAATAAGATTTATATTCAATTCCTTCACACAGATAGTACTTGATTACTAGTGAATGGCCATCTTCATAAACATGGGCAAAGAACAATCGAAGAACGAGCAAGTTATAGTGGCACAGACGGGTTCGGACAACGCTGCTAGAACGGAAATGGAGAGAAAAATTGAAACGTACGGTACTTGTGTTTATACTGATCGCAATAGTTGCAAGTGCATGTCTCTATGTGTTTCTGAAAAAGTGTGGCAGACACGTGCATGGGAGATTTGTTGATCATCTCGTGTCTCAACTCGAAGAAGGTCGCGTTTGGGGCGGATAAACAGGCAACTGCCCAGACTACGCCAGTCGCAACAATAGTAACGCCATCAATGTATTAGTTATAGTTATGTGTAATTAGATAGTAAGAACAAATTAAGTTGATTTTATCATGAAAAACGTTACTGGAATTACGAAAGAACAACTATAATAATTCACCACATAACAATGTAAACCTATAACTAGAAAAGTATTATGTAGGTCGACAAAGTAATAACATTGTATCACATGCCTCACAGAAAATCAGTGTCAGCACATTCAGTAGCAACATCGAGCATTGGTGTAACGTTATAGACCTACTGTATACGAGTACATATAAAGTAAAGATAGGGTAACCGTAATATACGACTTTTATTGAATTGAATTTTATAAAAATATTTTTATAAAGAGGGGCAATATTGTAGGAGCGTTACGTTATTCCAAAGTGATGACACAGTAAAATGTATGTAAGCGACGGCTCGACGGTGGGGAGTCGTCCGCTAGCGAGGCATTAGGGAACACGTGTTATAATATTGTCCTTTGTACTTAAAAAGTGTTGGTGTAGTTCATGGACATTATAGTATACTTTTACGACTCAGAAGACTTTCATTTATACCCGCTTGAGGCGATACGGGAGCTCCAAAAATCCATTTCATTGGAGGAGGATTACCAAGCCCTTGCAGAGTCGCAAGAGAGAGACGAGGAACATAAAGAGGCGGGTTTATTTACTTCTCTAAAATTAAAAAAAAATCGTTGTTCCAGGAACTGATACCTTCATATTTTGCGACACGTCGACAGGTAGACCTCGCCCATACCTCACCTTACCTTTCCGTCGAGCAGCTTTCGATCGACTGCATGTTCTTAGTCACCCTGACGTGAGAGAAACCTTACGATTGGTGGCTGAGCGATACGTATGGCCGCATATTAACACCGACTGCCGACAATGGGCGAAGTCGTGCTTACAGAGTGCCAACGCAGTAAGGTAACCAGGTACACGTCGCAGATGTGTGCCTGGTTACAACGGTGCAACCGTTGCTGTCTTTTCCGATCGCATCAAAAAGATTCTGTCATATCCACATTGATATCATAGGACCACTGCCGCTTTCAAACAACTTTACATATTGTCTTACCGCGGTTGACAGATTTACTCGTTGGCCCGAAGCGTAGCCTATGACATCTATCACGGTGGAAGAAGTGGCAGACACGCTGATGACTTGTTAGATATCCCGTTTCGGGGTGCCAAGTACCGTGACGACCGACCAAGGTCGCCAGTTTGAATCTGCCTTGTTCCGGCGCTTGTACCTATGCAGTGCATGTGATGCTAGCTTAGGCAACATGTATAAAGGCCTATTCGGTCGGCTCAACACCGAGCTTAAAAACCATTGCGCGATAAAATCCAGCCGCGAAATTTTTACGTCGTCCGAGCGAACGTGGGCTTACAAGCAAACCAACGTACATTTTAATATTTTCCAGGCTTCCAACTAGTCTGTGCAGAATCACGTAGATGTATTGACTGCTTTGTTGTGTCGTAAAGAAGGGGCAAACAGTTTTAAATTTATGATAAATATAGATGGGATGGGATGGGATGGGATGGATTGTGGGATGGTTATGAATGGATGGTTTTTTTGTTTTTTTTTTTTTATTGATTTGATTTTTTAGCAGCAGTGGTGGTAAAAAAGGGGTTGAAAGTTTGTATGAAAATCCGTCGTTTTGAAGTTAGATCTATCAAAATTCGTATTTGATTTTTTGGTTGACAGTAAAGTAAGATCAGTCTTGTATCAATTAGGTACGTGCTTCGTCTGAAATAAATATTTTATTTTCAATTCAATTCAATAGGACGTGTTTCAGTGTTTTTTTTTATAAAAATCGAATGAAATGGAATGGTTGGATGGCGGTGTTGGTTGAAAGTTTGTATGAAAATCCGACAGGATGTAGATTTCTGAATTACCTACACGCATGCGGACCGCAAGCTCGAAATATAATATGATAATAATAAATATACCGTACGTGTCCAGACTGCACCACTCCACGAAGGTTGAGGAGATCGTGGAGTACATGCGTGTGAAGACCAACTGGACTTTGAGGGACGAGATGTTGGAGTCGCGTCACAACTCGGGCTTCAAGTCGTTCGTGGTGCGTGTTCCGACACATCATCTCGAGAAGTTCCTCAAGGAAGGCCGAAGGGTATTGTGTACCGCCGGTTTCGTGGTCGGCTACATGACACCAGTCAGCGAAACACAACGCAGACACTTCGTGTGCGTTAGTTTGTTTTTTAGTGTAATTATAATGTTGTATGTATTTATAGTATTTTTAAGTTATATTAATATTGTATTGTATGTGTTTTTATGGGCCTTGATGCCTGAAATAAATGGATAAATAAATAAATAATAAATAATAAATAAGTTTATAATAAACACTCGTAGCGATCCAATCAAATACCCAGGCAGTGTTTCAGTGGGACATAATAACCTTATCTACGTCACCAGGGAGCAATAACTTGACCGCTAAGCTAAGTAGTCCTAAGCTGACCAGCTGGACTCGTGGGACGTCAGATTATTAAGAAACCTGGGAGGTACCTGCGAGATAGCGCAGTGGTCGCAGACTGACAGCCGCCGCCGCCGGCGCCGGCGACGTGACACCGCACTATGGGACAGAACCGTGCGAACCGTCTCAAAAATCTGTAACTTTTTTGTTGATTGAAGTAAGTAGCTGAAATTTGGCACGTAGTATCTCCAGAGTATAACCCAATAATAACACATTTATTGTAAAATGTTTAATTTATAATATTTAAAAAAATAAAACAAAAATAAAAATGTATTTTTTTAATAATAAACCATAGTTTGTTTAACTTATTGAATTATAATTATACAGTTTTATGGTATGGTGGTAAACTATGCAAAATGTTTATTCTAATAAATATTTAAAGCTGCAGGCGATCCACCAATCTCACAATACGATATATTTTGGTTCCATCTTATCTTATGTAAAGTGTGGGTCGTGAACGCTAACGGGCTACTAGAGGTACAATACTACGATATACCACCCACCTCTCATTTAGATATTTATGTAAATCGATGTTTATAGTAAAAATATTACTTATTACAACATATTTGTAGGTACGCCACGTAAAACTCAAATGTCGGAAGCGTAGATACTGGTGGCCTGCATACGAATCGCGTTAGTCAAAATGCGTGTGATGGCACCACAGTCAGCTGATAGGGGCACAGTAGTGAATAGTGCTGAGCTGATACACACCTGCGCGGAGTGCCGGAGCAGCAGCGTGGCCGCGGAGGCCGCCGGGGCTGTTCGCTCGTCACTAATGTGAAAGCAATCCCGCGGGTATTAGCGAGCATATAAACTTGTACTGTCCGTTACTGAGGGCTCGTTACAAAGCCTCCGCATACGTTTTAAGCTTTGTTAGCGGCAGTCGGCCGGGAGCTGTTGGGAGCTATCAGTCGGCCGGGAGCTGTTGGGAGCTATCGGGGCCGATTCAATACGAATCGTTTTACATAATATCGATATTTAATATTAAGAGCCAGTCTACTACAGCCAGGGTTTCAATGTTTATCGAATCCTTTGTTGGACGCGTCTTTCATTCAAATGATCCATGTGTGTGTCCGCGCTGTGAGCGCGCCCGGCAGCACAACACTCGGGTGCCGCGGCACTGTGACGCGTCTGGTGAACTAAGTCTGATTCCATTACTCGTCAACTGGTTTGTTTTGTCTACTTTAGTAAGAGTACATCGAATCCTTCCGCTGGTACGAGCTGTGTATCGAAAATGTCAAAAACACCTTTTTTAAAACAAGCTTTTAATGAACTAAAAAGTATTAAATAAAACTTACTGCTACTTAAAGCTTGAGGCCTGAACGTCCTTCCTAATATAAGCGTCAAGCTTTTAAGAAAATATTAAAGTTCCCGTAACGTTCCCTTCGGATGGTTTCCAAAACCCATGTGGGCGAACCCGCGGGCAAAAGCTATTATGGGGGGTGCGGGGAGAGCGGGGTGTGCGGGGGAGAGCGGGAAATGTCGCGCCGCTTAGGGTCAGTTCACACCGAGACACGACGCGACGCGACGATACTGGAAGAGGCCAGTGATTTCGCGCTGCGCCGCGCGCCGCCGCGAGACGCATCGCAACGTCGCGAGGCGCAGCGCTGCACGGCGCAACGTATTCTGAACTCTCACAATGCAATGTGTACCTTTTCGTGTAGAAAATAAAGTATATTTTGAGTCACTCTTTTAAAGCGTGCGCGCAGCGTCGCGTCGCGTCGCGTCTCGGTGTGAACTGACCCTTAATGAGCGTGCGATCAGCAGTAACAACAGTTTCATCACCATTAACCTTTGTGCCGGCAGCCGGCAGCGCGCGAGCCTTTGCTCGGGGACTCGTTGGGCGGGGGTAGCCAGACACGGTGCACACGGTGCTGCAACTGTGATCTTATTTATCTAATCTAACCAGCCTGTATTGTCCCACCGGAGGGCAAAGACCTCCCTCTCCCTTTTCCACACAATTCTGTTTCTTGATCTTATCTATACTTATAATAAATCTGTAGAAGTGAAAATTCTGTACATTGAAAATATCAAAAAAATAAATGGCAGGGGGTGTTACTAGACCGACACAGAACCCAAAAATGTGATTAAAAAAATTTGTGTGTGTCTGTCTGTCTGTCTGTCTGTTTGTTCAGGCATCACGCAAAAACTACCGGTTCGATTACGATGAAACTTGGTATAATTATTCTTTAATATCCTGGGCACCACACTGGGTACTTTTTATCCCGGAAAAGTATATACAATAAAAAACAAACTTAATTTTGCGGCTCGATCCCTAGACCCGACTACGGTACCAACGGCAAATAATAAGTTTGTCGTAGGTTACGTCACCCGCCGCAGTGGAGTTCACTAAGGGGCGCTGCACACGGCTAAGATACTAATAATATTTTATCTTAAGATACAATATCGCTTGCCATACAATTCAATGGATTATCACACACGACGAAGATAATAAATAATATTTCATATTTTCATATCTTAAGATGAATTTGTATGGCGAGCGATATTGTATCTTAAGATAAAATATTATAGTATCTTAGCCGTGTGCAGCGCCCCTAAGTTAAGCTGTAAATGTAGTGCTGAAGGTTGAATTTGGCTTGCACCGTTCGCAGAACGCGCGGCCGCCACGGATCGCTACCGTATATAAGGACGGAGTCTGAGCGCGCGCATCATACATTTTTTGAACTTTGATTTGAACGGACGTGTCGAATGGCGAGCGTTCGTTCTTATTAGCATTCTATAAATTGTATGTTTTAACTGATACTTGCAATTCTAAGCCGTGCTTTTCAGTGCGACCTTTTTATTCCTTTTAGTTTTTACTAAGTACAGTTTAAAGTAGAGTTATTTAGGTTTATTTTTATAAGTCGTAGGTATAGATTTTAATTGTAAAGTATAGGTAGTATATTTGATAGTGTACGTAGTGACCGTAGCTTATTTTATAAGACTGTTATGTAGGATTAGTCATTCATACAGATATTAGTTTTTAGGGATTTTGCTTATTTATTGAGTTTAGATTAGTTATCGTCGTCCGTAGCCGCGTCCGTAGCCTGGCTGCGTTTCGGTGACCTCTTTGGAGAAACTGAAGGTTTTGTCTGTGCAATTATGGACGAAGTTATGATGACGAACAATTACCGGAGATTTATTGTGAAAGACGGCACGGTTGACATCTGTCGGGCATGCCACCGGCCGGGGGAATCAATCAGGCATATTATCTCCGGGTGTTCTCGTCTAGCTAACGGAGAGTATTTGCATAGACACAATACCTTGTAGCCAGGATAATCCATCAGCAACTTGCTCTGAAATACAGCCTTGTGGAATCTGAGGTGCCGTACTACAGGTATGTGCCCAACCCAGTTCTCGAAAATGGAAATATCACGTTGTACTGGGATCGATCCATCATCACTGACAGGACTATTGTTGCTAATAATCCTGATATAGTGGTGGTGGATCGATCAGAGCGGCGCGCAATGATTGTTGACATAACCGTCCCGCATGATGAGAACCTCGTGAAAGCCGAGAAAGATAAACAAATCAAGTATCTTGACTTGGCTCGCGAGGTTGTCGACATGTGGGATGTGGGCTCAGCGATCATTGTGCCGATAGTCGTGACAGCCAATAGCTTAATAGCCAAGACCCTCGACCAACACCTGAGGAGGCTCTCGTTGGGCAGCTGGATCAAGGGCTTGATTCAGAAAGCGGTACTTCTGGACACGGCTCGCATTGTCAGGAGGTTCCTCTCTCTGGAGCCCTGTCCGCCGGTAGCTTGGACCCTGCTCCCGATACCGGTGGGCTACTATTTTTTATATTTTTAAATGTTTTTTTATCTTTTTGTCTATAAAAATATTTAAAAATATACTCTATAAGTATGTAAATGAAATAAAGGAAATAATAATAACATCTATCGAGGCTCTCGTTAGGCGGTTGGAAAAAGGGCCTGATTCAAAAGGCAGTACTCCTCGATAGGGCTCGCATTGTGAGGAGGTTCCGGTCTCTGGAGCCCTAACCACCGGTAGCTTGGACCCAGCTCCCGGCATCGGTGGATCACTATTTTTTTATATTTTTAAATTATTATTTTTTATACTAATATTTAAAAATGTATTAAAATAAAATAACTAAATAAATAAATGACAATAAGAAATACATTTATTGCAGACTAATTACATGTCCATAGTTGTTAGTAACAAAGGTCTTAAAACTATGTTAGTCAATACTAAAAATCAAAAACAAAACATTATCATTATCATCTGACACAACCCGTCTTATCCTTCCTACCGGCGTGAGCGTTTCTCGTACGCTCGCTCTAGCGCCACACCGTGTAGATCACACCTAAGATCCATCCTTAAATCTCATCCTCATAAAACGAGCTACTATTCTTATTCCTTCTCTGTCCATGCTGTAAGATTGTGAACCCCACTTCTGCCTAGCATTCGTGATTTAAAAACTATATCTCTATTTAAATGTCGATTAAAAGAGCATTACCTTTCCTCTATACGGTGACTATTTGTATATACATATATATGACGACGCGAGCGTGGGCGTTGTGATAACAGGGCCATCATCATCATTTGTTGGTACGGGTTCCATGAGGAAGGTGGGTACTCGGGCAAACCAGTGAAACGTAGGTTGAAACACAAATCACAATCACGTTTATTTGATAATTTACAATGAGTCAATGACTTTATGAATAATAAGAAACCAAGGCTTGTACGGTGAACGTGACAGTTTCGATCGTATGCTCTCAACTATAAAAGCGTCAGCTACCGCAAATCGAATGCCGCCCTTTTTCAAATCGACTCTGTCAACGTATAGAAAATGGCGCGAAATTATAGCGACCCTAACGGCGTTCTCTGTACTAACCAATGAGAATTAAGTTACAGTTTGACCAATATTATTGTTGCGCGCCACAATTAATGCCTACCACTAGCGCCATGTAGTATCGAGTAGCAAAACTAATAGAGTCAAGACTCTAGAAGTTTCGATAGAACTTTCTAGAACTATCGACATCTGGTCAGTCGGAGCCGGTATGTACTCGAAAATTCTAGATGTTAGAGAAAAGGACAGAAGATAAATATTAGTTTAGTCCTGTCAAATTAAGATACTCCCAGTCAACAATTACAGACCCATATCGGTCCTATCAGCACTCTCCAAGATACTAGAAAGGATCCTGAATAATGGTTTAAAAAATTCCTCTGCAAACATCAGCTCGTAGCTGATAATTAGTATGGTCTTCGCACAGGAATCTCAACTGAGGATGCGGTTCTTCAGCAGACGCAATTTGCTGCTAGTAATCTTGACAATAGAGTTAAAAGTCTAGGGATCTTCCTAGACCTTTCTAAAGCATTTGACACAGTATCTGTTCCCAAACTTATCTCTAAATTGGAAGTCCTAGGGGTACGAGGAAACACCCTCGAAATTTTCAAAGACTATCTTAACAACCGGACCCAACGAGTAAAAATTGGAGAGCATATAAGTGAAGAAGTATCTACCACTTACGGTGTACCCCAGGGAAGTATCTTAGGCCCCACCCTCTTCCAAATATATGTCAATGAGTTATGCATAATAACCATCCCCAACTCCAAGATCATTGCGTATGCAGACGACACCGCAGTCATAGTTTACGGACCAACGTGGGATAGCGTTAAGCGCTACGCAGAAGCGGTATTAACAATTATAATGAAATGGCTCAACCTAAACTTACTTACCCTAAACTGCGACAAAACATCGTACATTCCATTCGCTATCCGGCGTAACAACTTGCCCGACAAATCTTTTACCATAACAGCGCACACCTACTCTAAACAATCCCCACAATGCTTATGTCCGACACTTACTAGAACTGATAATGTGAAGTTTCTGGGTGTCCAAATAGACGGAGGATTATGATTGGACAAACAGGTTGACGCCATTACCACTAGATCTATGAAACTTTTGCATATTTTCAAATCCCTTAGAGACTCGGCTGCGCCTGAAACCCTGAAGATGGTGTACTATGCATTATGTCAATCCGTCATTGGATATTGCATCACAGTATGGGGTAGTGCAAATAAAACCAGTATTCTGAGGATTGAAAGAGCGCAGAGAGCCGTACTGAAGGTGATGTTGCGCAAACCTTATCTAGCAACTATACGCTGATTACTGAGTACTTTTAGTGCGCCAGCTTTTTGTACTGCAGTCAACTGTTAAAAAAAACACGCTAGCGTTCCCCCAACTGACCCTAAAAATGGAAAGAAACTACCCTTAAGTACCCCTCACAAAACCTCCTTCGCTCAGCACCAATACTACACATTAAGTACATACATCTACAAAAAAATTCACAAGAAATTGAACATTGTCGATCTAAATAAATATGAAATAAAATCAAAACTAACGGAATGGCTACTAAAACAGTACTATCTACAGACAGAATCCTTACTTAAGTACGTCGCCTAACTACCTACATATCCCCAATCACACACAACACACCCACACACACACACACCCTCTCACACACGAACGCACACACACATCTCGTATAAAATATTTTTTTTTTTTGCGCGTACACCTACCGTTCAGGTGGGGGCCGTTATTCATAATGACTTCCAACATTATGAAATGTGCAAGTTGTAATGTGGTGATCAACGAGGTTTTGGCTCTTATTTGTAATAAGATTGACGTTAGGAACGAGCAAAGTATTGGTCAAATTTGTGCTAGTGCTTTCGATGACACTAAGATATTGGCTGCTAAGAACTTATTGTTCAGCTCCATATCGACAACTAAACGTAAGAAGATTAGAAGACGACAGGGCAAAACGTTAAGGGATATCGACGACATCATCTGCGTGCTCAAGGAAACTGATCCGGAGGATATTCCTACTTTCGTAGCACGAGATCTGCATAAATTGCCGCCGGTACTATTTGACCACACCCGTTTACTAAAAGACTTGGTGATAATGAGAGGTGAAATGCAACAGATTCGTGACGAATACATGATAGTAAAACAGTTTGAGGAACTAGAATTGGAAATTAAAGTGCTCAAAAATGCATCGATTGTTAACAATATTACCCTAAGACGGGGTGTTGGAAGAACTAGGTTATCGAGCTTTGAGTACGAGAGTGGACCCCCAGCATTGTCTCCACAGCACAACATCCTACCAACGGAGGGTAGTGTAAAAACAACGTGCGGTGTTTATAACGGACAGCCGATCGAACAGAAGCCAGCTGATAGTGAGCCGAACGTCGTCGCCTGCCAGCCGCCACCGTCGACACTGTTGGTGAGTCCTTCGACTTCGCCTCTAGTGCCCACTACTACGGTACACACAGCTCCCCCGAATAAAAGCAATCGATGTGCTATTGCGAGGAAAAGTTTCTCTGATGT
This sequence comes from Apamea monoglypha, assembly GCA_911387795.2. Lineage (NCBI taxonomy): Eukaryota > Metazoa > Arthropoda > Insecta > Lepidoptera > Noctuidae > Apamea > Apamea monoglypha. Next base: position 20,907,433 of record OU426922.1, read on the forward strand.
GTTACATGAAGGTGAGTGGAGATCCCAGCAACAGGATGAGAAATGGACCCTTGTTCAAAGAAAAAGGGTTCAGAATCGCTTTGTGGGAAAAACTGGCAAAGCTACGGTTGGTGCTGACTCTAAGTTCAAGGCGGCAGACAGTAAGGTACCTCTTTATATTTATAATGTGTCAAAGGACGCGTCCGTGTGTGACATCATAACTTATGTTAAGAGCAACACTACATTGACGTACAGTCGCTTGGCAGCATTATCTGACCCACCCTAAAAACAAACGAATTTGGACCCTCTGCCTGTAACATTTAGGTTCATTCAATTTATATGAGACAATAGTGCTCGCGCTCGTGCAACATTGTCGGAACCACCGGCATTATACATATATCATTTTGTTAAGCTATTTTAATCATTATCTCGTTGACATTAAAGTTGAAAAGCTTTTAAGTCACACTACATAATCAGAACGCAATCTTTAATTTCGCGTATTCCCAACAAGTTCTTGTGGCTTAGCGGTTTGATACTGGATTGGCGACGAACAACATGTGGGTTCGAAAACACAGTCCACCTATTATCGGTTTCTTTTTTAATTTGTTTTCATTTCTACAATATTGCCTGCATTATTCAAGAACGACCAATATGATTTACGCCTAATAAATTATCTTGTAAACTGGTGGGTAAATTAAAAAACTTTAAGTTCACAGAATTTATATTTACCAAGAATGGTTGGATACGAAGTAAAACATATATTTGCTTCGTGAGGTAGATAATAAATTCATCTAAGTGACAAAAGTTACACTACGCTTATAGCAGTGACTGCACACACATTTGTAAATCGTTTCACATATCTCGTTAAGTATTTTTAAGCAATTTGGTGTAAAAAAGCATCATGTCGCAACTTAACGACTATACCAAACATAAAATCATATTTTTACATGAGCAGAATGTTGGAATTAGAGAGATTGGTCGTCGACTTAATATAGCAGTAAGTGTTTTTATATCTATTTTATTTTATTGATTGTGAATAATGAACGCGTAGTTGGCTATTTTACCACTACATTCACTCCTTACAAGTTATATACACGGTTCCAAAAATGTTTTTTTTTTTTTTGTTTTAGAGAAATACGGTCAGACTATGGCTAAGACGTTATGGAGACAATGGAGATATTCAGCGTATTCGTCCAGGAGCAAAAGCCATTAAGTTAGTCCCGAATTCGAACGCCACCCTTGTTTCAAGCAATGTTGAAAATCCATTTTTGCTCATTCGTGTAACCGCAATAAACCACAATATTTCAGTGGAAACAGTGAGAAGGCATTTACACGCTGCTGGGATAAGGAATTATAAACCAGCACAAAAAATTGCATTGACACCTGCTCATCGCGAAAAAAGGGTTCGTTTTGCCCAGGAATATTTAAATGGCAAAGATTTGTGTTGGAATATGGTGCGCGGTATGCGTAGCCGCTTACAGCAAGTTATAGCAGCATATAATTATGTAATCTAGTAGGTATTTTTAAACACACCATGTAAGTAAATGCTCAATGGATTGATTGTTAAACCATTAAAATGTTGCAGATTATGTGGTGATGTTATTGTTATCAATAGATTTTTTCTATTTAAATATCATGTTTATTCACTACATATAGGCTATAAATCTGTAAAGCATTTCACAGATGAATTCATTTTCTCGATGACAAACTTTTAAGCATAAGCACGCCTTTTTTAATGTTTATAAATGGTTAGATTTGATTATGGCATACTAATATAAAATGTCTATTAATTTGGAAATATACGAGCATTTACTTACTTTATCTTACCTAAGTGTTTTAATAAAATAATAAACATTTTAAACTTGCAATTGTTTAGTTTTATTCCTATACAACCTACCCATTTCAAAAGACAAGACCCTATGTCGTCCATTAAAGAAATGTTGTTTACATTTCTTTAGTGTAATAAAATAATTAAAAAAGAAACAGCTGAGCAAAAAGATATATTTAGGTTAAACTTGGTTTCGAACCTAGACAACGATGAACACCGAACTACCTTAGACCACAAGACCAACTCAACTCTTATAAGCCGCATTGAAATTTGATCTTAGTTGTAATGCTAGACGCATATTCTAAAGAATTTGAACCATATAGTATACTTCATAAAGTTTATTCTTGCACAGCACAAGCAGCCAACCTTCTCCTCGTGCAAATAGATTATTTTGTATTTTAAATAATCACTCCATTGAGACATGATAATAAAAAAAACTACCTATAAAATAGAAAATAAAAAATTGTAAAGGGACGTTGTTTTTGCAATTTAGTAAGGCAAGGTAAAATATGTTTGCGCGTAGTCACTGCACACCCTTAGTAGCATTTGAATACCAGTTTTATAATGAATACGAATATTTATTTTTCAACTACCCACTTATTAAAAGTTATGCGAAAATATTACCATTTTAGAAAGTTTATGTTTGAAGATCATCCGTCTATAGTTCTTTACAATAATACATTCTAAATTGAAAGCAAAAGAATATCTTCGTCGCAGGATTTGATCTCGCAACTTGTTTTTCTCAGTCTTATACACAGACCACGAGACCAGAATTACTTGAACGCAACCATTAAAATAAGCTATTACAGTAATTATATTATAACAAGTAGTTATAACATATAACCTAATGGTAACGTTATAAAGATCAAATTTGCATGTCTGTGTTATTATTGTATTTCTTCGCTGAGTCCTTGTGCACTTGTCTGATAAGCTCATGTAAATTGAATAAACCTTAATGTTACAGGTAGAGGGTCCAAATTCGTTTGTTTTTAGGGTGGGTCAGATAATGCTGCCAAGCGACTGTACGCCTAGAGAAAATAAACATGAGATCGATGAAAGATTATAATGTTTATAAGGTGTATGTCCCTTAGTCTAAACTGGATACATTTTTGACTGATGACTTTTGGCTAGAGGGAGTATATACCGCCCTTTTGTGGAGTTTACCCCCTGCGTGAAAAATCGAGGTATGGCTAATTGAACACCCACACAAAGTTATTGGTTAACAAAAATACACTCATTAGTTTTAATTGCAAAAATGTCAAAAGATCACTTTGTCTGTGAGAGAAAACTTTGTCGCTCGGCGGACATTGTGGCACTACAAGAGACCTGGTTGCTTCCTCACGACTTGCCTTTTCTGGGTGATATTGACGTCGCTTTTTCATACGCGGGAAAGTCCGCTGTAGATACGTCTGAAGGAGTGCTGACTGGGAGGCCATATGGAGGAGTAGCTCTGTTGTGGAGAAAATCTGCCTTCCCGTCGGTGTCTATTATACAGTGTCGTAGTGTGCGTCTCGCGGCGATTAAGGTAAAACTTGACCATGAGCGTACTGTTACATCCCTCATTTGTACCCCTTCCTGTCTACTCAGCAGCCTACGCTGCATTCCTGCCGCTGACGCAGCATCCTCCCATTCCTCGTTCCCTCTCGTCACGGTCCAGCACTCCAGTCGTCTCCCAACCTTCCTTCCGTGCACTTGTATTTTTTGCACTCGTGTTTTTATTCTTTAAAATATAAAGTTTATTTTCTAGCAAAAGTAATTTCATTTTTTAAAAACCAAATCCGGAACCCGGTTATAACATTGGTGGCAGCGTAAAAGGGATAATAAAATCCTTGGAATCCTCTCAAAAGTGCTAAAATCCAAATACATTTAAAATCTAAGGTTCCTAATTCCGGAAGTGCTAAAATCAAAAAGGTGTTAAAATCCAAAGTGAAGTGCTTCAGTTCCTGAAAGATCCAGAGACGGCTCACCACACCGGTAAACCCGGTACTGACCTTAGTTCAAGGTCACTCCAGTTCCAGCTCCAACTCCAGTTCCAGCTCCAATTCCAGTTCCAGATCCTGCAAAATCATGAAGAACATGTGCGCAATAATACTGTGAGTTGTGAACATATTTTCCATAAGTTCAGTGTTCAAAGTTAAAGTGTATAAAGTTCAAGCTACAAAAATCCTTCAACGGCTTATCTTGAACATTCCAATCCATACGTCGCGTCATACCAACGGATGTTATGTCTCGTCGCTCGTCGCAGTTCCAATCTCAACGCATAGCTTAAGCGATAAGACTTCTCGATACATTGTCGACCTAATTTTAGTACTTAATCCATTTCCAGACGTGTTATTGTTATTCTTTTAGTTCTACCATGTCCAAAGATTCGAAAAACATGAAAGAGGAGCCTACAGAAAGAATACCTTTAAATGTAATACTTAAATTCATAAAGCCCTTTGATGGCAGTCGAGAAAAACTAAATGCCTTTATAAATAATTGTGATAATGCCATTTCCCTAGCCTCCTCTTATGAAGTCGAAATCGTCTTCAAATATATAGTCAGCCAATTAGATGGTAAAGCCGAGATTGCATGTTCAATCAAGGAATTCGATTCGTGGCCATCCCTTAAAGAGTTCCTTCAGAACCAATTTGGAGAGCGTAAACATTACGCTCATCTTCTTGCAGAGCTCCAGGATTGCAGGCAAGGCGCCCAGGAGAATGTTAACCAATTCTCACTTAGAATAGAAACCTGTTTGTCCCAATTGTTGACAGAAATTTCCATATCCGGTCATAAGAAAAACGAAATTACTGGCAGAGTTGCTGCTATGGAGGATCTTGCTCTTCACACGTTTGCGATGGGCCTTAATCCTCGTATAGCAAACATCGTCAGGCGTAGGAACCCGAAAACCCTCAATGACGCTATAAATTACGCGATATCTGAGGAAAAGTTGCAACAGTACTCCTATAAACAAACCTTAGCCGCGAAATCACATCGGCAAAATGACCCAAATAATAAGTCGAATAGATCCAGTAACTTTAATAATAATCAATTCCAAAGACCTACCCATCAACAATCCTCTTCAAATGATCAGTTCTGCAGATATTGCAAGAAATCAGGGCATATTCTGGAAAAATGCCAACTCCGTGAATATAATAATAAAAGATTTAATAATCAAGATAGAACTAACCCTTCAAATGCGCAGTCAAGCACATCTACTTTCAAACCCCGTATTAATGCGGCAACCGAAGTAGAAGGTCATGATACTGTTGATAATAGTTTAAACTAAATCTCGTCCCGAATAAGCGTCGCACGGGACAGATAAATTCCATAATAGACGACGCTACATCCTTCATGACCCATGGACAGGGTAACCAGCCCCAAACTCGTGGTCATCCCATTAGAGTCAAGCAACAGGGTAACCAGCCCCAAATCGTAGGCTCTAAATCCTTCATGACCCATGGACAGGGTAACCAGCCCCAAACTCGTGGTCATTTAATCGAGGTCAAACAGCAGGGTAACCAGCCCCAAACCGTAGACTTCATCCAGAATCCTGAAAATAAAAAACATATTAATAAAGAAATATATGAATTTACATCTAATATACCAAATAAATACTTACCTTATATAAAAGTAAATTCTCCCGTGTCCTCTAATGCTTTATCTCTTCTCGTCGATACTGGCGCATCTATAAGCATAATAAAAAAATCAGTAATCGACGACATGCCTGTTATTAACGAATTGATTAAATTCAAAATCAAAGGTATCGATTCAACCACTGATAATCCTCTATGTACATTAGGACAAATCCCTATAACCATCTTTACACATGATAAATCTCACATTGACTGTAAACACCTAACACATATATTCAATGTAGTTAATGAATTAAGCATACCATACGATGGTATAGTTGGCAACGACCTATTCAATTCTATGAGTAGCCAAATTAACTATGATAAAGGTGTGTTGCATTTAAAAAATATTCAACTTAAAATGCATTTCAATGAACCCGTTTACACTATTGCACCACGCAGTGAAACCATAATCGAATGTACTGTAGCAAATCCAGAGATCAAAGAAGGTTTAATAATAAACCAACATCTATCCCAAAATCTATTAGTAGCAAACTGTTTGGTTCAAGTTAAGAATAACAACCGTGTTAATATTTCCATTGTTAACACCTCAGAAGAACCTGTAACTATTAAGTCTGATCTTAAATTACATTTAATTCCTTTTGAACTTAAAGCTTCAGTCTTTATCGGTACTGTAGCCGAACCCCATATCCGTGAACGCACAGAAGAAGTTTTAAATCAGCTTCGCGTGTCACACCTGAATCCAGAAGAAACTGAGGCATTATACTCTGTTTGTTCTCAGTTTTCAGACATTTTCCATCTACCAGACGACCAGTTAACCTGCACTGATGCAATAGAACATAGAATCAAAACCACTTCTGATAACCCAATTCATGTTAAAACATACAGATTTCCCGAATGTCATAAGAAAGAGGTCGATTCTCAGGTTGAAAAAATGCTGAGACAGGGTATAATAAAACCTTCTATGTCCCCATGGTCCTCACCAATTTGGGTAGTACCCAAGAAGCTCGATGCTTCTGGTCAAAGGAAATGGCGCGTTGTAATCGATTACCGTAAACTTAACGACGTGACCATCGGCGATTCCTATCCTATCCCCAACATAGCCGAAATCCTAGATCAATTAGGCAAGTGCAAATATTTCAGCACATTAGACCTAGCTTCCGGTTTTCATCAAATAAATATGTCTGCGGATGATTCCCCTAAAACCGCATTTTCAATCCCAACAGGGCATTATGAGTTCACACGCATGCCGTTTGGATTAAAGAATGCACCGTCCACTTTTCAGAGATTAATGAATTCCGCTCTATCTGGTCTCCAAGGCATCCAATGCTTCGTATATCTCGATGATATCGTTATTTATTCATTTGACATCCCCTCTCACATAGATCACCTAACTAATGTATTTTCTAGACTTCGTCAATTCAGATTAAAACTACAACCGGATAAATGTGAATTTTTGAGAAAGGAAGTTTCATATCTAGGCCATGTCATTACTGACAAAGGCGTAAAACCTAACCCTGAAAAATTAAGAGCAGTTCATGAATTCCCTATACCAAAAACTCCCAAAGATGTCAAATCATTTCTTGGTTTCGTCTCTTATTATCGCAGGTTCATATCTGATTTTTCAAGCATTGCAAAACCTTTAACTAATCTGTTGAAAAAGAACGTAGAGTTCGTCTGGTCAAACGAACACCAGTTATCCTTTGAAACCCTAAAAAATAAATTAACCACAGCTCCGCTATTATCATATCCTGATTTCTCTAAACCATTCCTTCTCAGCTGTGATGCATCCAATTATGCAATCAGCGCTATTCTCTCCCAAGGCGAAATAGGCAAAGATAAGCCCATCGCCTATGCTTCCCGTACACTCAACAAAAATGAGTGCAATTATAGTACAACTGAAAAAGAATTACTTGCAATTCTTTTCGGCTGTAAAACCTTCCGTCCTTACCTCTATGGAAGAAAATTCACGATAATTACTGACCATCGTCCTTTACGTTGGCTATTCAACCACTCTGACCCCAGTAGTAAACTCCAGAGATGGAGATTAAAATTGGAGGAATATGAGTATGAAATAATATATAGAAAAGGGAAACTCAATAATGCCGCTGATGCATTATCCCGCTATCCTATAACTAAACCTGTCAATCCTATAAACCCTATACCTAGTACTTCTAATGAAAATTTAAACTTACCTGATCATGACGAAGCATTAAATCCCGACGTTCTTCCAGCTCCTTCTTCAGACGATCTAATCCAACTTGAAGACCTCACAGGTCCCCTTATCCAACCTACAAGCTTACCAGAGTTAGGTAACCTTGATGATTTAGATAATATATTAAAAGAGAACTTACCTTCATCTTCCACTGATCATCAAAATCCAATGACACCACCTGATGTCTCGAGCCCTAGTAGCTCCAGTACCCCAGATGGTAACTACTCAGAATTCCTGAAAACCATCGCTAAAGATTTTAATCCTAACGTAACCATAATAGAACATAATGAAAGCCTATCCAAAACTGATAAAAAATATATCATCATCCCTACATCTATAGATATGGATGAATCTGTCCCTTATACCCAAGAGATCATATCTAATATTCCTAATTTAAGTGAATTTTCCTTACTAGAAAGAACACTGCATTATTTTCTTAAATACGAGTCCGAAAATAAAATCTATTATTTCATTTTCACCAAGGTCAATCACTTTGACACTTGCACATATGAAGATATCTACAAGTGTCTTAAGTCCGTAAGAAATGAATTAATAGTCAGCCTCACAGGGCAAAATAACCCTCAAATAGCTATATCAGATTTTAATAATCCGTTTGATACTCATCAGTATATCAAACTATATAACATGATCCTATACTTATTTCATAACTCAGAAATGACTATACACATTTATAAAAATATTATTATCTACCCATCACCGAGTGAAATCCTTAAAATCTTAAAAGAAAATCATGATCTCCCTATAGCCGGTCACTTAGGTTCTGGCAGAATGTTAAAACGCATCCAAGAAAAATACTATTGGAAAAATATGCGTGTAGACGTAGAAAACTACGTAAAGAAATGCCCGCAATGCCAAACAAATAAAGCTCTCAGAAAAACTAATCGTGCCCCTATGCAGATAACTTCCCTTTCCACACGGCCGTTTGAACGTGTAGCCTTCGATATAGTAGGACCACTACCAGAAGCTGGTAGTGATAAATATAAATACATCCTGACTCTCCAGGATGACCTCACCAAATTTTCAGCCGCCTATCCGATTACTAATACTACCGCTGAAGAGACATGTGAATGCCTAGTCCATTTCATTACCCTATTTGGCATACCCAAAACAATTCTAACAGACCAGGGAACCAACTTCACGGCCGAGCTATTTAAACAAACGTGTAATTTACTAAAAATAAAACAATTATGGTCCACCCCGTATCACCCTCAGACTCAGGGTGCCCTTGAAAGAAGTCACTCCACCTTAAAAGAATACCTAAAATCTTATGTAAATGAGCAACAAAACAACTGGCCCCGTTTTGTGTACACAGCTATGCTTGCGTACAACACAGCAATTCATTCGACTACTCATTTCTCCCCATATGAACTTATTTTTGGAAATAAACCATATATACCAGATTCCATTTATGAGGAAACGCCAAACGCTACTTACCCTGAGTATGTCCGCATACTACAAAATAGGCTTAGGTACTGCCGAGCTAAAGCCATAGAAAATATCCAAAAATCTAAAACAAATTCCAAAGGGTACTATGATATTCACACAAGGCCAACTAAGTATAAAGTCGGCGATCTAGTTTACCTTAAAAATCACTTACGCCTTAGAAAAGCCCTTTCACCTATATGGAAAGGCCCTTACAAAATCGTGAAAATCCATGGCAACAACACTGCGTCACTATTAATTAACAGACGTCACGTCAAACATCATTTTGACGAATTTAAATTAGCAACTAGTAATGAATCATAGTATTTTAATATTTTAGTTAATCTAAATTACCTTTCCTTCCAGAATTGGTTACATTTATCCTATCCTGGCGTCAAACAGTCAAGGACATATCCAGCCAGCATCCAACGACGCAGGCATATATTTTGATCCTATTGGCTCTCTAAAAACAACTGATGACACTTTAGATATCATCATCCCCATAGATATATCATTCATACAACCACATTTAGATAACATAAGGGATATCCTAGCAACTTCTAAAATTCTATGTAATCAAAGCAAAGCATACTATGAAGGCGAATGTCACTATTTGTTTCAACCATTGTCATCTCGTTATTCTGATATAGTTAGAGACTTTGACTCTATTTCCCATCTTATATCTAAATCTCATAAAAGGTCAGCTTGGTTTGGTGGAATCGGCTCAGTAATTAAACAGCTGTTCGGTAATATGGACCAAAATGATGCAAAAAAATATAGTGATGCTATTCAAACCTTGGAGAATGATCAAACCAAACTGGCAACCCTCATGGAAGAAAACATGATGGTTACAACATCCACATTATTGTCTCTAAAAGAAGTTATTGATAAGATTAACGCAAACGAAGTTAGTCTCAGTTATGCTATTGATATCCTGAACCAAGAAATGACAAATTTAACACATATTTCCAACAAACTTTTAATAAAGTCTAAAATATCGGGATTGTCGAATATTTTAGAAAGTAGTTTATTAACCTTATCATTTAAGTTAGAAGATATAATTAGTGCTATTATGTTTAGTAAGTCTAATATTCTTTATCCATCTATTATTACCCCTAAACAATTGTTTTCAGACCTTGTGGGTAACTATAGATTCCTCCCTAGTTCTAAGCAATTACCTGTACCCTTAACCTTAGATAATATCCATATTCTAGAAAACATATCCGATGTATCCAGTTATTATGCAAATAACAAAATAATATTTGTATTACAAATGCCTTTAGTAAATACTAAAGAATTCGACTTGTATCATACTACACCTTATCCTATTGCCCTTAAAACGGTAAATAATACATTGTATTCTACTATAATACCATCCACTAAATATTTGGGCATAACTAAAGATAAATCCTCTTATTGTAAATTAAACTCACTCACTACCTGTAAAGTTATAAATACGCAATATTATATTTGTGAAATTTCCAATGTATACTCTACATCAGCCGTACCAATATGCGAAACTGAGGTTATTTCAAAAGCTCTGACTTCCGTTCCGCCTCTCTGCAAAACTGAATTCATAAATGGTAATTTTGAAACCTTCCATAAATTACATAGTAATCAGTGGATATACATGATTAGCCAAAATTCTAAAATTACAATAGAATGTGTTAATCAAGACTTATCTGAATCCTCTATTTCCGGTACTGGTATACTAACTATACCAGACAACTGTATTGCCTATTGCAACGACAATAAGTTAATACCTAAACATAACATCGAAATAAAATTAAAGCCAATAATATTGCATTTCGAATTAATTAATGATACTTGTTGTAGTTCTACTACATATTTAAAAGACAATATTAAAGTTCCTTACGTTAACTTAAAAAACGTTAACAATTTAGACTCTCTTTTCTCAAATTATAATAAAGTGACTGACCAAATTAAAACAAACCTTAATACAGTAATAGAAAAACCCCATATTGTCCTTTATGGTGACTACTACTCTTATACTACCGTTATTATAAGCCTAGTTATAATTTTAGTTATTTCCTATAAATTGTATTGTTATTGTAAGTTAGTTAAGAAATCTAGATGTACCCCTTTACCTGATAGTCCTGATACTCCCATAGAAATGGCATCTACAGATGTAGAAGATGTCTCTGCTCCTCGTCTCCGAATGACCTAAGACCTGGAAAAACTTACCTTTCCTTCCGGCGTCAACTTACCTTCCACCCGTAAGTTTCCTCCTAACCGGGGGGCTGTTACATCCCTCATTTGTACCCCTTCCTGTCTACTCAGCAGCCTACGCTGCATTCCTGCCGCTGACGCAGCATCCTCCCATTCCTCGTTCCCTCTCGTCACGGTCCAGCACTCCAGTCGTCTCCCAACCTTCCTTCCGTGCACTTGTATTTTTTGCACTCGTGTTTTTATTCTTTAAAATATAAAGTTTATTTTCTAGCAAAAGTAATTTCATTTTTTAAAAACCAAATCCGGAACCCGGTTATAACAGTACGATCATAGTGTTTTCGTGTACCAGGTGAGCGGTACGCAGTCGTGGCTAGACCACTGTATAATAACAAGTGCCGCGCGATCATCTATACTTAATGTGTCTGTCACTGGCACTGTCGGTTCGCTGCAACATGTTGGCACGTAGGTTTGCACGCTGTACTGAACAAGTAAAGGTAAAGGTCACCTTTGTCAGTCTTTTGTCAGTCTTTTTATATGTGCAGCCTATGAGCCAACTATGTGCAGCGAGTATACAGTGCCATGCGCGTACAGTACAACAATGCGTTTAGGGTGCTGCTAGGGCTGCCGCGGTTTTGCAGCGCTTCCTCGATGTTCGCGCAGGCGCAAACCGATGACTTTTTTGCTATTATTAGGAAGCGGAGCGCCTCGCTACTAAGTCGCTTTCGACGCAGCACTAACAGTATCATGAGCGTATTGTCCGAGCGGTGGGACTCGGTGATGTTGGAAAGGTGGATGCACCTGCATGCCAGCTCGTCACCATTTATTAAGTGATTATTGTTTTCTGTGCAATTTCTTGTAATTGTCTATTTATTTATTTTTTATTTCTATGTTTTATTATTATTTCCTTTATTTAAATGTAAACATACAAATTATATTTTTAAATATTAGAATATAAAAGATATAAAAACATTTAAAAATATTAAAAATAGTAGCCCATCGGTATCGGGAACAGGGTCCAAGCTACCGGCGGTCAGGGCTCCACAGAGAGGAACCTCCTGACAATGCGAGACGTGTCCAGAATTACCGCTTTCTGAATCAAGCCCTTGATCCAGCTGCCCAACGAGAGCCTCCTCAGGTGTTGGTTGAGGGTCTTGGCTATTAAGCTATTGGCTGTCACGACTATCGGCACAATGATTGCTGAGTCCACATCCCACATGTCGACAACCTCGCGAGCCAAGTCAAGATACTTGATTTGTTTATCTTTCTCGGCTTTCACGAGGTTCTCATCATGCGGGACGGTTATGTCAACAATCATTGCGCGCCGCTCTGATCGATCCACCACCACTATATCAGGCTTATTGGCAACAATAGTCCTGTCAGTGATGTTGGATCGATCCCAGTACAATGTTGACGGCACGGTTGGCGCAGTGGTTAAGCGATTGACTGCTGCGCTGCGTGTCGCGGGTTCGATTCCCGCACGGAACAAATATTTGTATGACCTACATGTATTTGTTCCGAGTCTGGGTGTTTTTCTATCTATAATATGTATGTATTTACAAAAAAAAATTGTATATAAGTAGTTTATCAGCCATCTTGTTACCATAACACAAGCATTAGGTTGCTTAGCTTGGGATAAATGGTGCTGTGTGAAATGTCCAGGGATAAAAAAATAAAAAAAAAATAAAAAATGTGATATTTCCATTTTCGAGAACTGGGTCGGGCACATACCTGTAGTACAGCACCTCAGATTCGACAAGGCTGTATTTCAGAGCCAGTTGCTGATGGATTATCCTGGCTACAAGGTTGTGTCTATGCAAGTACTCTCCGTTAGCTAGACGAGAACACCCGGAGATAATATGCCTGATTTATTCTCCCGGCCGGTGGCATGCCCGACAGATGTCAACCGTGCCGTCTTTCACAATAAATCTCCGGTAATTGTTCGTCATCATAACTTCGTCCATAATTGCACAGACAAAACCTTCGGTTTCTCTAAAGAGGTCACCGAAAAGCAGCCAGGCTACGGACGCTAGTAGATCTACATCGGTTCCATGTAGGGCCAGGTAAAAGCGTCCGTGAAGCTCCTTACTTTGCCATACTTCCATGCGATCATTGGTGTCAAGCACCACTGGCTTGCGCCAGTTCTCTTTAGCCAAAGAGAGCGGGGTGAGGCCCTTGTCCACCGCGACTACATCTCGATGCATCCCCACGTCAGTTTCTAGGAAATATTCCCTGAGACTGCATATCTCGCGATTATGGAGGGTCTTAGCGTTTAAAAAGCCTCGACCTCCATACTTTCGCGGGATATACAGCGGACAGCCTCATTACCGATGACCGTGGGTGATGCATTCGATTTGCAGTCAACAGCGTCCGGACCGTCCTATCCAGGGCGTCTAGTTCGGTTTGAGTCCATTTGAGTATGCCGAAAGAGTACATCAAAACCGGCATAACCCAACTGTTGAAGGCACGCACCTTGTTTCCGCCTGATAAAAGACTATTTAGTACTTTTTTCAGGCGGCCAAAGAATCGCTCCTTCAACGATTGCTTCATGTCAGTAACATTGATGCCTAACGCTTCCGACATACCCAAATACTTATGGGTTTCGGATGCGGAGAGGGCTCTAAGATTTGTGGAATCCGGGAGTTGGGTTCCCACGGATTCCACAATCTCCCCTCGCTTTACATGCATGACCGCACATTTGTCCACGCCAAATTCCATCCTGATGGCGCTACTGAAAGTTTCAGTTACTTTCAGTAGCTCCATAAGTTGTAAATTGTTGGGAGCAAAGAGTTTTAGGTCATCCATGTAGAGGAAGTGCGATATAACCTGACCACCTCTCCTCAGCCGGTAGCCTAGACCTGAATCCTCCAACAGTGTGCTTAGAGGATTCAAGGCTAAGCAGAACCAAAGCGGACTCAAACTATCGCCCTGAAATATGCCTCGTTCGATCCTTATCGGTTCGCTATTCCTCTGAATATTTCGACATCCTGGATAGCGAAGGACCGTCCTCCATTGCCCCATACACGACATCAGGAAGGTACGCACAAATCCAGTACCCTCATGAGCCATATATGTGGCACCGAGTCATAGGCCTTCTTATAATCTATCCAACATGTCGACAGATCCTTTCGGGAACGACGAACCTGTTGGCTAATGGCCATATCAATGAGGAGTAGCTCCTTAGTACCACAGGACCCATTCTTACATCCATTTTGAGAGGCAGACATAATGGAGTTGGTGTCTATATGTTTGTTAATTTTAGTTCTCAAAATGGATGTAAGAACTTTATAGACCGTCGGTAAACACGTGATCGGCCTATAATTTTTGGGTTTCGCGGTGCTACCTGATTTATGGAACAGGTGGGTAACTCCTGTGGTTAGGAATTGGGGTAGCGAACCAGACTACAAAGCAGTCATCATCCGGCAGGCACGTGTCAGTCACACCTTGGTCCGGTCGCACCTTTCATCGCCCTGTGAGTGTATCGCTCTACTCGCCGCTTATACCGACGAATACGGTTCGCTCATGCATACACTTTCTGCTTCAGGAAGTCGATACGCTCTGTGACGCTGGACAAATAATCTTGAAAACTAATATCAGTCCCCGAGAACGCCCGCCTCACAAAGCGCATCCCTTTCGGGCGAGTATTGCCCTCCCTGAAGCAGATTAGTTTGCCGATGAGCGCTCTGGCCCCACCAATACGACGCTCAATTCTGCACTGCCAAGCTGGTATGGCTGGTTTCGGTCGTGTAGCTCTAGAGTCACTGGCAAATTTGACGTGAGCTACACGACATGCCGCTACAGCCGCGCAGTACAGAATTGAATGAGTATCGGTGAAGTCTTGCGCTGCGCATCCAGAACCGCCACCAGCGCCCTATTTTATTATTATTATATTATTAGTTAAAGAAATAAATAAAAAGTATTTATTGCGACTCGTACAGGATCATAAAGTAAACTAAACACAGTTAAAATTAAAAAAATATATATATATATACTTATATAAAAAAAGCAACGCAACTTTGGAGCTGGACCACATTCATGTAGCTCATCGTATAACGAGCTATTTGTGTACGTAGGTCACAAGTGACAGTACTGACTCCGCGTGTGGTACTACTACTAGGTGCAGCAGGCGGTCTCGGTCGCGCTCGCCGCGCGGGAACGATCGTGAGCTAATTAGAGGCGCGCGGAACGACACCGCCGCCACCCCGCCCGCCCACTCCGCATCATGGACATAAGTCGAGCACATATCTAGCTGCTTTCATGAACGACCAAAGTAGTGCGTACGCGTCAAACCTGTACAATTATTTCAAACAAGCGAGATTGACTAAATATCAAAAATCTATATTAAAAAGTAGTGTCATCGATTCTACTCTCAATTACAAAAACACTACATTTGGGTCATGGTTATTGTACGTGTGATGTAGTGTCAGAGTTTAATTCTCGCAACTGTTACTACAATGTTAAAGGTCTGTATTTTCGGATTTTGTGTTACTTCAATACAACTTACAACTTGCATAACGAGAGAAAGTTTCTACAACGATTAGACAACGTCGGCGTGTAGGCTCCGAAGCGCTACATGTGCACGCGCGGCGGCTGCGCATCGCCTGCAGCCGCGAGTGCATGTGCCCACAGCTCCGTGTACCTCACGGGCAGACTGTTTGACTTACTCTTCAAACCACTTACCATAAATCCATATGCAAAGAAATTAAATCAAACTTATTAAGTATAAATTGGATTTCATAAAGCTTCGGTAAATTCAAGACGTTCAACTTTTATCGAGTGTCGCTAGGAGCTACGAGTTACGAGCCTGCTACACGCAGCGTAGCACCGCGCTACGACGCACACGACTGTGCATTACACACACGACCGTAACATTAAGTTAAATGAACCTTGTTCCATTTGTAAACTTGTTCATGGCGTGTCATTCTGATTATTTCAAGCAATTTCTAGGCTATCAATGTTCAGTGTCAATAATAACTTGTACCAAATTGTTTTGTTGGTATTCATTATGTTTAGGGTCAACGCAGACTATGCGGCAACTGCTCGACCAATCTCGAGCATAATTCGTTTGGCTCGAGCGTGCTCGCTATGGCTACACATACCGTGGAAGTTTTTGGTGAAGTGGTTTTAGATAACACAACCACGCTGTCGCCCAGCCGCAGCACCGCTTTCCCCTATGTTTCAAACGAATGCAATAAAACTCCGCGCTTTTATAAAAATATTTAATATCTGTTGGTAGTATCACGTCGCGCTATGTACATTCGATCGCTACAGAGCGCGCAGAGCGCACACAGAGCGCAGAGGTCGCCCGCTCACAACACTCACCTCCACTATTTACAACTCACTCGTATACAATACAATACTTTATCAGAAATTGTAAACAGGACTCAACAAAACTTTCGTTGTTCTTTCTAATTTAGATACAAAATCATTCGTATTTAAACGTATTTTATTCATATTATGTATAATTATGTTTGTCAACGTAAGGCATGAATATTCCTAGCCAATTTACATAAGTGCAACCTTGTTCACTAGTTTCATTTCATGTTTCAAAACGTACACATTATCTGTAGCGTACAACGAGTGGGGCAGGTAGGTCGCGAGAGTGTCTGGACAACAGAGATTATATAATATGGAGTTGAGATAATATCTGTAAGATGCTATGTAGATATGGCAGCAGAGCAGTGCAGCACTGTCCATCACGTTCACTACACATCACCACGTCGATATGATCACATTATCACAATCACTAGTCACACACCGCCAGGTGCACGACCGCGCACTAACTGAGCGCGTACAGCAGCACGAACCACAGCGCGGCGGCGGAGCGCGCAGGCGCAGACAGCAAGCGCGCGCGTGACGACAGCGCGCTGGCGTGGCACGCCGCCTCGTCCGCCTCCAGTGCCAGCAGCGCCACGCCGCCCACCTCCCCACGGCACGCGCTTCGCCGCGCCGTGCCCCGCGCCGCCGCCGACCAGCCGCCCACCTCCGCCGTCCAGCGCCGCAGCCACGCGCCCACCCAAGACACCGAGCAGCCGCAGCGTAGCGGGTTCCCCGACACCACCAGCCCGCCTGCCGGGTGCACAAGCCTACGGTAACCGAATACACCACACAACAAAATAAACGCAACGCCTTCCACGAGTAATACTTACCAGAGAGCAGCTTAGTAGCAAGACGATTCCACCCGGTGAGGTTGGGGTAAAGCGTAGTGGGAGCGAAGCTGACAAGCTGGTTGTCGGAGAGGTCGAGCGCGAGGTGCGGCACGCGCGCCAGCGGCCGCAGCAAGCCGGTAGGCAGCGCGCGCACGGCCGTGCCCGACACGCGCAACGCTAGCGCGCGCTGCCGGCCTAGCCCAGAAAACGCCACGGATGACACGCGCCGCAGTGCAGCGCCGCGCACGGACAGCTCACGAAGCTTGGGTGCGCTCAGCCCGCTCAGCTGCGAGTCCAGCAAGCTCTCCCGCACGTACACCTCGAGCGTCTCCAGGCCGGGCGTGCACGCTGCTATATCAGCCAGTGACACCTCCACGCGACCATTAAATGCGAGTGACTCGAGACCGAGTGAACGTAGAGATACTAGAGGCCGAAAAGCACGCGGCTCTATGGCTTCCAGATGGCGGAGGTGGTACATGCGCAGGTGCAGCAGATGACTCAAGCCCTCGAAGGAACCGTGTGCGACGCGGACGATAGGGTTGTGCGAGACATCAAGCGAGTTGAGGCGCGGGGTGGCGGCCCACATCGCCGGCTGCAGTGAGGTGAACCTGTTGCGAGCCACATCCAACACGCGCAGGTTGGACAGCCGCCGCACGTCGGACTCGCGGTACGACGCGATGTGATTACTACTTAGATCCAGTTCGGTCAGGTTGACGAGTGGCAAGTGCGGCACCACCTTCAGACCTGCACCGGCTAGTGCCAGGCGGCGCAGGTGCGGCAGATTGTGGAACAACTCCTTGAAGTTGGACTTGATGAGGTTTTGCGACAGATCGAGGCGCCGCAGCCGCGCTAGGCCGGCGAAAGTGTTGTCGGACAGCACGGTGAGTGCGTTGCGTGCCAGACTGAGCTCGTGTAAGAAGGCGATAGCGTGGAACATGGCGGCGTCTAGGTACTCCAGGCGGTTGTGCGCCAGCTCTAGGCGCCGCAGCGTAAAACCCACCTGCGCCAGCGCACTGCTCGGGAACAGGGCGAGCTGGTTGGCGCCGAGGTCCAGGTGCTCCAGCACCGTGTTCTTGAAGGCGTCACGCGGCAGCGCGCGCAGCTCGTTGGCGGCAAGACGCAGGTGCCGCAGTCGCCGCATGTTGCTGAACTGCTCCACCGACAGCTGCGCCAGCCGGTTGTGCGACAGGTCGAGGATCTGCAGCACTGACACCTCGCCGAATGCTCTTCGCTTCACCGCACTGATATTATTGTGATGCAAAATTAATATCTCAAGTTGCGGCAGTGCGCCGAAAGCGAAGTTATCAATGTGCGTCAGATGGTTGTGCGACAGAACGATTTGTCGCAGTGACGGTCCCAGGGAATCGAAGAAACCTTTCGATAAGCTTTCCAGTAAATTATGTGACAGGTCCAGGATATTCATGAGGACCGGCGGGCCGCCGCCGACGAGTGACGATATTCTATTATAACTGACGTTCACTGACAAATTGGTCTCCTCGCTCGATACGTTCTCGAAATGTTCCGTAGAGAACTCAACCAGGCGGTTGTCTCGCAAGTCTAGCACTTGTAACTTGGGCAGTCGACTGAACGCGCGCTCCGCGACGAACTCGACCGCGTTTCCCGCCAAGTTTAAATAAACCAGATTTCGTAAATTTGTAAAGCTGTGTTCGCTAACATTGTGCAGGCGATTGTATGAGAGATCGACGCTCTGCAACTCTTTTAAATCTACGAGAAATTCACTGTTTATCATACTTATGTAATTGTACGACAGCCTCAGTTCTTTGAGTCTACACGAACAATTCGTTCCGAACACTTCACTTGGAAATTCAATTATTTTATTAAAGTCTAAATTGAGATATTCCAGCGACGGAAAATTTTGTATATTTTCACTGGAAACGTAATGAATGTTATTGTTATCTAAACTGAGCCAAGAGAGCGAGTGGCTCGGCGCGACGAGCGGGAACTCTCCGCTGAACAGCGTGGACGAGAGCTCCAGCACCTGCAGCCCCGACAGGTTGGCGAAGGCGGCGGCGTGCACGTGGTACAGCTCGTTGAAGCTCAGCATCAGCTCGCGCAGCGGCAGCGTTGCAGGGAACGCGTCGCTTGCCAGCTGCGCCAGGCGGTTGCCCTTCAGGTTGAGAGTGGCCAGCGCCTCAGACCACACTCCGAACGACTCGGCGCTCACCCACGCGATCTGGTTGTAACCCAAGTCCAGGTAGGCGAGCGTCGCCGGCGCTAGCCCTCGCAACCCCGTGGGCAGTGCCGTGAGGAAGTTGCCGGCCAGGGACAGCGAGTGCAAGTGCGGCGGCAGGTTCTCCAACTCTTGCAGGCGGTTGTAAGCAAGCGACAGGTGCCGCAGCCTCGCCAGCTGCGCCACACTCGCCGGCAGCGCCGCCAGCTCATTGTGGTCGAGGTCCAGCCGCTCCAGGTCTCGTCGGAGCGCGTGCACCATCGCGTCCGATACGTGGCTCACTCTGTTGTACGCTATCGACAGCTTTTCGAGTCGCGCGCTATCCAGCACGAAAGACGGCACTGAAGTAAACTCGTTAAAGTCTAGCATGAGCTGCTTCAGTTGCAACTTTTGCTGGAACTCTAGCTCGAACAAGTCGTCCAGCTCGTTATGGCTGAGGTCCAAAGAATCGATTTTAGAGTTTTCACTGCGGCAGGTGCGGTTGTGTGTCGGGTGCAGCATGTTGTTTCTAAGGTGCAGGTGTCGCAGGCGCGGTAAGTGCGCCAGCACCGCGCATGGCAGCTGCTGCAGCAGGTTATCGGATAAGCGCAGCAGTGCCAGCGCCGGCGGCAGCGAGCCCCCCGCCACCACGTGCAGCCGGTTGCCGTCTAGATCGAGCTGCGCCAGCATACGCAGCGAGGATAGCGCGCCCTCGGCCACCGCGCACAGGTGGTTGTTACTGAGAGACAGGCTGCTGAGCGAGTCCGTCAGGGAGCCCCAGTCCATGTGCGGAGCCAAGTCACTGATGTAGTTACTGAAACAGTATCAAGAAATTATTATATTGAAATAATGAAGCAATCATCCAAATCTTTGATTCCCACTTACTTTTGCAAATTCAGCCAATTCAATACTTTCAAGCCGCGGAGAGATTCCAAGGGTACTTCAGTGAACTCGTTAAACCCTAGATCTAGGGACGCTAGCGTCGATACCATGGACCTGCAAAAAGACGGCGCGTTCATTGCGAGTAGGTGCAAGTGCCAGAGAGCACGGAATGTGGGTGAGTACGTACTGCAGCGCCTGGGGCTCGATGTGGTGCAGGCGCGACGCCACCAGCACCAGCGTGCGCAGAGCGCGCCCGTCCAGCGCCGCCTCGCCCAGCGCGCCCAGCCGCGCGCCCGCCACCGACACGTGCGCCACGCCCGGCGCGGTGTCGGGGAACCGGTGGAAGGGCACGTCGCTGCAAGCTTGCTGGTCGCGCCGGCACACGCACAGCGCGGCGCGCGCGCACGGCCGCGCAGGTGCCGCAGCGGGCCGCGCCAGCCACACCAGCAGCGCCGCCGCCACGCGCAGCAGCCGCGCCGCGCCCGCGCGCATCACACCCGCCGACCGCGGCCGCGCGCCGCCTCACATGCTGCACCGTGTCATACAACGTCTTATTGTTCTCAACGCGCTTGCCTTACTGGCATTGTTTTAACACTCTTTTATATTAGCTTCACTCGTATAACTAACTAACAATGTAAAAAAATCGTACAGGTCAATTTTAACCTACTTCTAATTGTCGTAACGAAATGAAAGTATTCTGGCTGCGCCACTTTCTGACGCAGCTAGAGCACTTTACAGACTAGATATGCTAAGAAAACTAAGTTAAGTTAAGAAACTAACCAGGGCGGCATGATAGTTAGAAAGAAAGCACCCAGAACTGGCCAATGATTGACTCGTGGCAGAAGAGCCGTTTTGCTGATAGCCCAAGCGAACATTACATGCGACTCCTGATCGCTAACTCAAATATGTCTACAGCGTGGCAGTGCGTGTCTATGACACCATTGATATGCACGGGTTTGCTCGTACAGATATAATGAGGATGGTTTTAGAATAATCTTTATACTTGAGATAAAATGCGTTCTTCTACACTTTCTTCGACAATATTTGTGAATCATTTTTCTTCATTAAAAAAATGTCAGTAGTCTAGCACTTGAATACCTTCCTAGTAGTGTCTGACCGATGGTTCGGTTTCGCCCAGCATCGGCCATAAAACATAGGTTCGACCGCAGTTTCGATTTCGGCCAAAAACTGGCCGAATCTTCGGCCCCACTAAAATTGGCGTTCGTGAGATTTTGATAGAATAGATAGACGAAAATAGATGACAAATAGACAGACGACGTACACTTAGTAATGGATGACAGATAGACAGACGGCGTACACTTATTAATGGATGACAGATAGACAGACGGCGTACACTTATTAATGGATGACAGATAGACAGACAGCGTACACTTAGTAATGGATGACAGATAGACAGACAGCGTACACTTAGTAATGGATGACAGATAGACAGACGGCGTACACTTAGTAATGGATGACAGATACACAGACGGCGTACACTTAGTAATGGATGACAGATAGACAGACGACGTACACTTAGTAATGGATGACAGATAAACAGACGGCGTACACTTAGTAATGGATGACAGATACACAGACGGCGTACACTTAGTAATGGATGACAGATAGACAGACGACGTACACTTAGTAATGGATGACAGATACACAGACGGCGTACACTTAGTAATGGATGACAGATACACAGACGGCGTACACTTAGTAATGGATGACAGATAGACAGACGACGTACACTTAGTAATGGATGACAGATACACAGACGGCGTACACTTAGTAATGGATGACAGATAGACAGACGGCGTACACTTAGTAATGGATGACAGAAGACGGTGTATACTTAGTAATGGGGTCTCATTTTCACTTTTTGTACTGTAGCGGTATCTACAACGCCACATGCGAACAACGCGTCATACTGACGTCACGCAAATCCTGCATCTCGCAAGCAGAGTTTACCGCGCAATTAGCATAGATACAATTTCCCAACATCAATCGTTGGGCAATTGCCCGCCAGACGCAACTCCCGTCGGAGGATCCTCTCTTTTCTATGGAGGATGAGTGAACTTTACGCCCTGTTGACCCCTGACCCCGAGCATGAACGTCAGCGCAGCCTTCGTGCAAATACTTCAGCGTGACGTCAAACACACATCACTCCCGCAAGCTTTAGCGACGAGTGACCCAGCCAGCCCGCATCCACGGCTCCAACAGGTATCCTGACCACGAGCATGCAGCGACCGCGCATACCTGGTCATCACCCTCAGCCTCATCAGCAACCTTGGCACAGCACACTGCACTTTCGGCCGGTCAAACAAGCAGAGCACCCTCTCCTGGTCGACGCAGCAGCCAGCCTCAACCCGGCGCTGTACGACATCCGACACACTGGAGTATAACGCAGCGCCACCCCGACTCACTGGGGACATCTCCGCAGACAGTTCCGACTCACCGTGAACTATGCGGCAACCGGTTGCACCTCAATGGAACCTCAGCTGGCCCGGCAAGCATCACATCCGGTCTTCGGAGGGGAGTGATGTAGCGGTATCTACAACGCCACATGCGAACAACACGTCATACTGACGTCACGCAAACGTTTACCGCGCAATTAGCATAGATACAATTTCCCAACATCAATCGTTGGGCAATTGCCCGCCAGACGCAATTCCCGTCTGGTCGGAGTATCCTCCCTTTTCTATGGAGGATGAGTGAACTTTACGCCCTGTTCCTCATACCTCTAAAGTATAAAACGCAAAAAAATAAGTGATAAATTGAAGTTCTTAGCAGACATGCTGCTTCTAGTATTGTGACGGAATCACGACAGATGCATCTGATCGAGTCTGCTCTCGGTACTCGTACTCGTAGCTAGAGTAAAACCACACGTGTCAGCGATTACTTCAACGCTGCATCGCGGTGTGGTGACTCGTTTCGTATAATTTAAAAATTGCGTTTTCTAAAGATGCTGTAATCGCCAGCATCGTTAGAAATCTTTCAAAAATCAATTAAATCGCTGATTTATGATTATGCGGTTTCTAGAGGTTAATCTCTGTATCGAGCTCCTGAAAAACGACTAAATTGCTAATCGTAGATGCTTACAGTAGTATGTCTGATTAAATAAAGGCCTTCCCTTATTTAAGTTCGGTCCGATTTATCATCGTTATTTTTGGTCAGGTTTTGACAGTTTTTCACACAAAATCTGCCAACATTACACCAGATATCTTTGGATAAGTAAAAGACGGCACGGTTGGCACAGTGGTCAAGCGATTGACTGCTGCGCTGCGTGTCGCGGGTTCGACTCCCGCACGGAACAAATATTTGTATGACCTATAAGTAGTTGTTCCGGGTCTGTCTGTTTGTGTATGTGAGCTTAAATGTTTGTAAACGCACCCACGATACAGGAGAAATTCCTAGTGTGGGGCAACGTTTTATAAAAAAAAACAAAAAATCAGCCCTGTATCAAATTATTTCTAAGTCTCAGAAAATAATCTAAATGTACAAAGTAACTTTTATTTAACTACACAAGGTTCGGTTTCGGTTTTGGCCGAAACTTACGGAGAAGCCGAATATTCGGTTACGGTAGATATCTTCGACAAGTGTCAGCTAACAATTACTTGCTACAGCTCGGATCACTGATATAATTTCTTACCAAAAGCAAGAACCGTGTAGTATCAGTGAGCATTAGGAATATATTTTGCCATCGGTTCGAAGTAAAGAAGATTAGGAATACGTTCTCCTTACGTACCTACAATCCACTGAATCACTTATGAAAGCGAGAGTTGTATTCATGATGATTTTAAATTAAATGCAACATTTGGGTATCGTATTATGATTTGTGGCCGTGCTGCGAGAGTGCCGCGAGCGTGCCGCCAATGAAACGTCGTGCCGACGAGCCGCTCTGCCGTTGAGTGAGTGCCCCTCGTTAACCTTTCCATTGTTTTTGTCCGGCGGGCGACACGCCGCCCGCGACCCCCGCGACCCCCGCGACCCCCACGCACCGCACCCCGCTGCCTGTTTTCTACTTCTTCCCGCGTTTTTAGCGCTGACTACAGTGACTAAATGATAAATGATTTTATTTCTGTAAGTACATAGGTTTGTACAAACCAGGTACAAACATCATTACACGTCAATCATATTTTTTAAAACTAGATGAGGTCGGCGTTTCCTGTCTGACTACTCTTTTTTTTTTTAATAAGAACTAGTGTTCCTAGTAATTGATTACAATCTAGCCTAACAGACTAATAAGTAATTTAACTCTAACTTAATATTTTACGAGATAGATTATGTTATAACTAAGAATAATGTGTCTTGTGAATAAGTTGAAGAACTATCAAATTAAATTAGAAGATAGTATAAATATTTATGAAATAGACACTCAACGCTTACAAACTGAAATTCAAGTTCTTGATGACTCACTAAAGTCCCTTTATAATAAATATATATGCTCTCACCACCAAATCAAGGAACACATCCTTGCTACAAACGAGTTGGTAGACAGAGTGGACTTGCTGACTCTCAGCAACACTCAGTGTACCTGTCAGAGGGAATCCAACCTTGATGCTCTCCAGCCTGAGGCCACGGAGGACCCGTCCCAAGTTGTGAGTGCTCTGGACTGTATCCCCAACCAAGATATACCTGATATTGTGCAAGAATTATCTCAAGCAATACAGTCAGCAGCTAGTAGTGTTTCCTCTTATAGTAGTCAAGTATGTTATCAGTCAGTTATGTTTTCAGATAGTATAGGAAGAGGTTTAGGGAAATTAGTTAGTGACAACTTTAGTTCTAATACTCAAAACTATTGTTTACCTGGGACATCCTTCAAAGAAATAATGACATCAATTACAAGAAATCAATATGATTCCAATACCAACATTACTGTATTTGTAGGTAATAGTTCACAGGTCAAAAAAGAAGTTATCACTGACAGTGTTTCTGAGCTTTTAAAGATAAATTGTAATAAAATTATTTTGTGTGCTTTTCCATATTTTGAGAGATTATCCAATAGACAAAACAATTATATACATATGCTTAATAACCATATGCATTTCTTAGTAAGTCATTACAGTGACAAACTTATATTTTTTGACACCAACAGTTTTGTTGATAAATTGAAATCGACAAGGAATACAGTGTATCTGCCCATTAGGTTTAGACATAAAATAGCGAGGCTATTAGCTTATATAAACTCAGACATAATTAGTATGTCGAAGTCTTGTACCATAATTGACACCGCAAGTATTAGTAATAATTCTAATGTACAGGTGGTTACCCGAAATAACTGTAGCACTAATGCTATAACTATTTACAATGGTTGTACGAAAGAGGATCCATGTGTCACTTTGGCAAATACTTGTCCTTATGTGGGGTCCACAAGTAGTCGGATATCATTGCCTGGTGATGGCTTGGGAGTCTTGGGGCTCACTCTGGATGTAGATTTAAACTAGTTAGTAAGACAACAGAAGACACTAGTAACAATATTGTTATACCTACCAACAACAAGGTGTCTTCTTGCTCTCAAATAGTAAAATGTAAAAAAGGGTCTGAGCAGAATTCCTTGAAATTATTTCATCAAAATATTCAAGGTTTTTCTTCCAAACAATTAGAAATTGAGCTATTTTAAAAAAAAAATATGTTTGAAATTATTTGTTTAACAGAATATATTCCAAATACGTTTAGCAACAAATTAAACAAAATAAAAAATCTTCTAGTGTAACTCATCATCATCACCTCGCTTGTTCCCAACTGGAGCCGTCGGCTTGCAGTCTACCAGGTGCAGCTGAGTACCAGTATCAGTACCGTTTAGAGGCGGCGTCAAAGAAACTATTTATTTTTAAATTATTTAATAATTCTTCGGTTTTCTATTCTGATTTTCGTCGGTTTAAGATTTAGCTTTTTTCTTTTCCAGAATCCTTTTCATTTTATTTATTTATTTTACCATTTATGTACACACATATATAAACAGACAAGAAAAACAGAACAGAAAAAATAGGTACAGAGGTGATACTTATTTCACAAGAACTCTCTTCCAGCACACCCGAGACAGGACAACAGAGATACAGAGATGTAGACAGCGTGTGAAAGAGTAAAGGAGACGAAAAAAATAATACATTTATAATATTCGTCGGTTTAACCTAAGCAACCAAGCTGGGTATATACGCAGTTCTCATCAAGATGAATGAAATAAGCCCAAACACGCTTGGCTTAGTGCTGGTCCTGCTCCACAGGCACTTGGGCTCACTACTTGATCACAATTTCAATATTTGGAAGAGATGCTTCCCCTTTTTTTAGTGTTTCTGACATTACGAACTTAATGTTTATTTTATTCAATCAAGATTTAATTCTTGGATACTTCAATATTAAATACCTCTTCCTGATTGGTAGTACTTTTTTTTTCATCTCTTAAATAAATTGCAATTTAGAAACATATAGAAGCAGTAAGAATAATGTACCCAGGATTCTGTAATAATATCTTGATCTAAAAGAGTGTCCGTGGAGTTTCTTCCCCGTTCTTCTCCATAGAGATTTACGTTTTGGAATGGGCAACTAGCTTCAACTTTCTGACTAGCTGACCGACTATTTAATTTTGACAATTCAAAAGTGCCTGTAAATGGTTTAATTGCTATAAATGATTTGAGTTTGAGTTTGATGTCGCTGCTGTAAATTGTTAAGATCTTTAGACTGTGTTCCATCTCCAACATCAGATCAACTCCAGGTTTCTATGTTGCCGTAGTGGCATCACATCTAATAAACAAAATATATACGCGTCGACTTGAGAACTTCCTCCTCTTTTTTCATTTCGATTAAAAGTATTGCTAGGTTTTTGAAAAATAATGCGCAATCAGCTATCTCTAGAATCAGCTATCTCTAGACTTCAGAATTAAGGTTTTGGCATTTTCATTTTCTTTGTTCTTGTTGACGCGCTGGGTACAATAGCACAGGGTGGTATGTGTTGGAAAAAAGATCAGGTGCAATACCTGGCTAAACTTTACTTAAACTTATAACGCAGTGTTAGTTTTCTCAAAAATCTAGCTGTTGCCAACTCGCTATGGTAGTTTCAGTTTTCGCCCTGTAAACCCATCTTAAAAAGTCAGTGCCTTCACATAAATATTCTAAATGCATCTATAAATTCGACCACAATATTTATCGCCACTGCCTTGGCAATAGAAAAAACTACGTGCGTCCGATGAACCGCAGGTGCTCCGACGAGTACCTCATACCGCTGCGACCGATACATAGACGGCGCTACGAGGAGCTACGGGGCGCTACGCGGCGCTACGGGCCGCTACAGGGCGCTACGCGAACAATATTTCGATGTTCACATTTATTCACCGTGCGCTGGTGATAATATCTCTAGTCAAGGACCACGTTTCAGTACAGTCAAAGTCACACCTCATGCGAACGAACGCAACGCCAACGGCTAGTGCGTGCAGCTGAGATGAGAATGCCAGGAGGCATACGTGGCGTTACGCGAATAGATCAAATTAGAAATGAGTTTGTAGGATTCCTCTTAAATACTCATTTCTAATTTGATCCCCTCGTCTAAATGTGACGCCGGTGACCGAGAAATTAAGTGAGGAATATGTCGTGAGGAAGGTTTTGAAATGTGTATGGTTATAAGAGTAAAGGAAGACTAGTGATGTGACGATGTGTGGAAGACGAAGACGCGCAGCGCCGACCCCAGAGACTTTATATGTGTATATAACTAAAAACTACTTAAGTAGATGGCTGTATTTTCCTAACCATATAAGTTCAGCCATTTACATATACAACGTGCCGCTACAATGGCGACATTAATTTAACACACGGGTAGGGCTAGTGGTCGGTAATCATAAAAGCTAAAACAACATAAAAAAAAACCTAACTTGAAAACTTCCACTTGCGCCGCTCGCCGCCATAGGGCTCTCTCTCTTTCCTTCAATTCGCCTTCTATTTGCACGTTATGTGTTCTAATTACATTGATGCGATGTTATGATCCGTGACCCCGGCAAATGACCCCTGGGCTACAGTTCTTTAAGTCAGGTTGCTCTAAGATGCTATTTTAGAAAATTGTTAATAAATAAATAAATATTAATGTTTAATTGAATTAAAATATATTCATACAACTAAGACGCGAAACCGTATACGTGTGTAAAATTAATGTCGCCATTAAAGCGCCACGCTGTATAGTTTTTTTTACATAAAGTTCCTATTTTCGGAAAGCTGCCTGAAGCTGGAGCTGCCTATTTTGCCCAACAGTAGTTCGCTAAGCAAAGATTACCTGTACCGTACCGGTCTGTTACCGTATTAACATTCAGGTTATCTTTGCTAACAGCAAACTTTTGAGCAAAACGAGCCAGTAATATGATATTGTAGAAGGCAGGTAGAAGGCGCGCGACCCGCGCCGGCTCACACGGTGGCACACGTGGCACAGCACGACAGCGCGTGCACACCAGTGCTGCACTAGCTCGTGACTAACTGGGCTGATGTAGTCGGTACTCAGACACAGTGGCCATAGGAGACAACACGCGACGCTCAGGCGATGGTGGCTACTACAGGCCATCACACGTGACCCCACATGTCACGTGGTCACCCCGCAGGTGATGGGGCTAGGACCGTCTAACTAAAACTGACTTAGACGTATTGGAAGCAAGGAAAACATAAAATGTACTACGACAGATTTGCCAAACGATTATAGCGAGCCTACTGATCGGTCACCTGAGGCGCGTTCTGCGAGGAGCGGAGCATACCCAGCAGAGAATCTCATACGAACTAACAACCGCAACTGTTGCCACTCTCACAACCGGAGTGAGTACACAGAAGAGACTCCTATAGTTGGTCGGATAAGAAGCCTTGCTACGGATTGCTCTCTACTCGAAGACATCCATCTCATCTGGAACTGACCTGACCTCACTGGCTAAAGAAATTAAAGAAGTAGAACAACAATACTTACATCTATTTTAAGATTAGATAAAAATGAAATGTGCGGATATTCTAAAGTAGCCAATTTACTCACAATCCACTAGCAAAGTCCAAATGCACTTCGATCATTCACATCATGTTAACTGTAAACTTTAAAAAGTTTCACGAGCGCACTGTCGACCGCGCGACGCGGCTGGCGGCTGTAGCGCAGAGTGGCGGCACGTGCAGTGCCCACAGCGGCTGCGGCACGACTGCCGCCACTGCCGGCTGCCGTGCCGCGCGCCGTCCCGGCGTGCCGCTTCGCTGGGCAGCCGTACCGGAGACGGGCCGGCGCAGGTGGCACGCTACATTTTCGGGTCTTATATGTAACCCCGCGCGACGTGCAGCAGCCCGTCGCTCGTCGTCTTCACACTTACCACAATTTTGCGACGTTGCGACTGGCCATTAATCTGCTTTGGCAGTAAGTACCCTAGTAAGTAGTAACCTAAGCTGCGGCAATTTTGTCACCACATATAATATACCACAATCAACATTATAGTACACCACATATTATTTTATCACACTATCTATATACATAGGTATAATAAAATCGTAGCGAACTCAAACCTGTACATTGTTATTTTTTTGTAATTTTTGCGAGGTTTAGGAAATATTTTAAAGTCGAAAATATATATTTTTAGAACTTTGTGTGAATGTAATTGAATATTTAGAATGTTATTTTTTGTGAATTTAAAAAAAAAAGTCTATCTGATAGTTACTACCGGAGTTTATTTTTATTTGCATAGATTTTCCCTATAATTCTGATGGCTATGTAGGCTATAAACAATTGTTAAAACGATTTTCGTCACGCTATAGCATTATGGAGCTAAGCAGTCTGTCATGACATATACAGAAAGGATCTTTGAGATGGGGCAATAAGGGCATCAATCAATCTCAATCTGAATCATTTTGAAGGATACTGCTAATTCATTGCTTCACATGTTCAAATTTGTCTGCTTAACAACGTAAATAACGCAATGAATGATGTTGAACTGTCAACATGAAACGATTGCTACTGATAGTGTGTTACGCAATTACCCCGCCAGATACCTTAATCTTTTTCGCTACAAGAAAACGGTCTTAGACTGATCTGAGCATTTTGAAATATTATAGCAACTGAATGTATTATTCTACTTTTGCATACTTAGAAATAACGGTTTTGATATTATCGTTATTTCTGGAGCAAAAGTCACTTTGAAATCTATACTTATAATAAATCTGTAGAAGTGAAAATTCTGTACATTGAAAATATCAAAAAAATAAATGGCAGGGTGACTAGACCGACACCGAACGTAAAAATGTGATTAAAAAAAAATTTGTCTGTCTGTCTGTCTGTTCAGGCCACGAAATAGAAAAAACAGTGGAAGTGCCACGCAGCTATCGCGCGTGTGTCACAATTATGCGGAGCTCCGCAACACCGGCTCAGTCGGGATTAGCTACTTGCTGTGATATGACGTCTCGAACGTAACGAAAAATATTACAAACATGCCTTAATGTGCAATTTTTACATGCAAAAACGATAGCAGGACAAAAAATGTATCTTGCGGAGGTGTATCGTATCACCGGTTATTATAAAACCATGATATATTTCAATATAATCGTTTTTATTGACAAAACCATATTTATTACTTTGTTGCGAACTAAAAACTACCTTATGTCCATTGTTCAAAGTCTAAATCAACTTGCTCGCTGTCTTGAATATCATCGTATACATTCTAGAAACTTCGACGCTACTCGATTAGGGATGGGACACATTCAAATAGTTCGGTATCGATAAAATAATAAAATGTGTATTTATATAGTGAAACTTACACGTTACCATGACATATGCTCGTTGTCGTTCTTCTCGATTAATTGAAATAAATGGTTGGAGTTTGAGTACTCATATTCTGACAAATAAACCAATCATTCAATCATAGCTGGACGTAGGCCTCAAAAGTAACTTACTAATAAAGTATGTAAATATTTCAGTTTTCCCTAAGATCCTTTTACCAAGGAGAAATGGATAGAAGCTACGGG
The DNA here is from genome assembly GCA_911387795.2 of Apamea monoglypha. Classification (NCBI taxonomy): domain Eukaryota; kingdom Metazoa; phylum Arthropoda; class Insecta; order Lepidoptera; family Noctuidae; genus Apamea; species Apamea monoglypha. Next base: position 20,938,820 of record OU426922.1, read on the forward strand.
AAGACAGAACTGGATGCCGTCAAAATCAAGTACAGTCGCTTGGCAACATTATCTGACCCACCCTAAAAACAAACGAATTTGGACCCTCTGCCTGTAACATTAAGGTTTATTCAATTTATATGAGCTTATCAGACAAGTGCACGAAGACTCAACCAAGAATTACAATAATAACACAGACATGCAAATTTGATCTTTATAACGTTACCATTAGGTTATATGTTAAAACTACTTGTTATAATATAATTAGTGTAATAGCTTATTTTAATAATTGCGTTCAAGTAATTCTGGTCTCGTGGTCTGTGTATAAGACTGAGAAAAACAACTTGCGAGATCAAATCCTGCGACGAAGATATTATTTTGCTTTCAATTTAGAATGTATTCCAAAACTATTTAATATATTATTGTAAAGAACTATAGACGGATGATCTTCATACATAAACTTTCTAAAATGGTAATATTTTCGCATAACTTGTAATAAGTGGGTAGTTGAAAAATAAATAGTCGTATTCATTTTAAAACTGGTAGGTATTCAAAAGCAACTAAGGGTATGCAGTGACTACGCGCAAACATGTTTTACCTTGCCTTACTAAATTGCAAAAACAACATCTCTTTACAATTTTTTATTTTCTATTTTATAGGTAGTTTTTTTATTATCATGTCTCAATGGAGTGATTATTTAAAATACAAAATAATCTATTTGCACCAGGAGAAGGTTGGCTGCTTGTGCTGTGCAAGAATAAACTTTATGAAGTATACTATATGGTTCAAATTCTTTAGAATATGCGTCTAGCATTACAACTAAGATCAAATTTCAAAGCGCCTTATAAGAGTTGAGTTGGTCTTGTGGTCAGTCACTATGGTAGTGCGGTATTTATCGTTGTCTACGTTCGAAACCAAGTTTAACCTAAATATATCTTTTTGCTCAGCTGTTTTTTTTTAATTATTTTATTACACTAAAGAAATGTAAAAAACATTTCTTTAATGGACGACGTAGGGTCTTGTCTTTTTACACGGGTAGGTTGTATAGGAATAAAAAAAAGTAAACAATTGCAAGTTTAAAATGTTTATTATTTCATTAAAACACTTAGGTAAGATAAAGTATGTAAATGCTCATATATATCCAAATTAATAGACATTTTATATTAGTATGCCATAATCAAATCTAACCATTTATAAACATTAAAAAAGGCGTGCTTATGCTTAAAAGTTTGTCATCGAGAAAATGAATTCATCTGTGAAATGCTTTACAGATTTATAGCTGCCTATATGTAGTGAATAAACATGATATTTAAATAGAAAAAATCTATTTATAACAATAACATCACCACATAATCTGCAACATTTTAATGGTTTAACAATCAATCCATTGAGCATTTACTTACATGGTGTGTTTAAAAATACCTACTAGATTACATAATTAGTAGTCCCCTGCTATAACTTGCTGTAAGCGGCTACGCATAACGCGCACCATATTCCAACACAAATCTTTGCCATTTAAATATTCCTGGGCAAAACGAACCCTTTCTTCGCGATGAGCAGGTGTCAATGTAATTTTCTGTGCTGGTTTATAATTCCTTATCTCAGCAGCGTATAAATGCCTTCTCACTGTTTCCTCTGAAATATTGTGGTTTATTGCGGAATGGGCCGGCGGCCTTCGAATTCGGGACTATACTTAATGGCTTTTGCTCCTGGACGAATACGCTGAATATCTCCATTGTCTCCATAACGTTTTAGCCAAAGTCTGACCGTATTTCTCTAAAACAAAAAAAAAAAACATTTTTGGAACCGTGTATGTAACTTGTAAGGAGTGAATGTAGTGGTAAAATAGCCAACTACGCATTCATTAATCACAATCAATAAAATAAAATAGGTATAAAAACACTTACTGCTATATTAAGTCGACGACCAATCTCTCTAATTCCAATATTCTGCTCATGTAAAAATATGATTTTTTGTTTGGTATAAGTAGTCATTAAGTTGCGACATGCTTTTTTACACCAAATTGCTTAAAAATACTTAACGAGTTATGTGAAACGATTTACAAATGTGTGTGCGCAGTCACTGCTATTAGGCGTAGTTTAACTTTTGTCACATAAATGAATTTATTATCTACCTCACGAAGCAAATATATGTTTTACTTCGTATCCAACCATTCTTGGTAGGTAAATATAAATTCTGTGAACTTAAAGTTTTTTAATTTACCCACCTGTTTACAAGATAAATTATTAGGCGTAAATCATATTGGTCGTTCTTTAATAATGCAGGCAATATTGTAGAAATGAAAACAAATTAAAAAAGAAACTGATTAAAAGGTGGACCGTGTTTTCGAACCCACATGTTGTTCGTCGCCAATCCAGCATCAAACCGTTAAGCCACAAGAACTTGTCAGGAATACGCGAAATTAAAGATTGGGTTCTAATTATGTAGTGTGATTTAAAAGCTTTTCAACTTTAATGTCAACGAGATAATGATTAAAATAGCTTAACAAAATGATATATGTATAATGCCGGTGGCTCCGACAACGTTGCACGAACGCCGTCTGATAAGCTCATATAAATTGAATAAACCTTAATGTTACAGGCAGAGGGTCCAAATTCGTTTGTTTTTAGGGTGGGTCAGATAATGCTGCCAAGCGACTGTACATAGAATCTGTTCAGAGCATTTTTATGAAAACAATTTACAAACTTCAAAAAAAGGCTACATATTTTTAAAAAAGATAACGCAATTCCGACAATTATTAAACAAATGTTTTATTTCAAGTACAATAAATAGTTTAATTTCACTATTTATCGTTTCATTTAACCATTTTACCTTTTATACTAATCGGACTTTGGTCCGTTACATAAGATAAAAGATTTTAATTATTACATTGTACAAACATCGATATTAAATTATCGATATCTTGTCCTCATCTCTAGCTGAGTAGAAAAATAGATAACAAGTGCATACGAATATGACATCTATTCCAATGACTTTAGGGTGCTAAATAGAGTAAATTGGTTACAGCGCCCTCTAGCGTTGAGTAGCTGAACTCGTTGTGGATTGCTCGAATTTGATTGTTACATGGAAAAATGGACTTCATTGATTTTGACATGTAAAATATAAACAACACTCAGGAGTTGTAATAAGATTTAATTTTGAACAACAATAAATAAACTTTTCGCCAAAGTTGCATTTATAATTAGTAGCCAATTATATCATCGTTTTCTGTGTATTGAAATGTTCATTTTAATTTGCAAGTGTGTGAGTTTGGCGACACTGGTTCCCGTACTAAGGAAGGCTAAGGGCACTTCCACTGTTTTTTCTATTCCGTGGTTCAGGCATCACGCAAAAACTACCGGTTCGATTACGATGACACTTGGTATAATTATTCTTTAATATCCTGGGCACCACACTGGGTACTTTTTATGCCGGAAAAGTATATACAATAAAAAACAAACTTAATTTTGCGATTCGATCCCTAGATCCGATTACTGTACCAACCGCAAATAATAAGTTTGTCATAGGTTACGTCACCCGCAGTGGAGTTAAGGGGCGCTGCACACGGCTAAGATACTATAATATTTTGTCATAAGATACAATATCGTAAAATCCCTAAAAACTAATATCTTAGTTTTTAGGGATTTTGCTTATTTATTGAGTTTAGATTAGTTATCAGAAATAGGTTTATTTAGATAGGTAGGTATTTTATTTTCTGTTTTTGAGTTTTTTTTTTTTTTTAATTAGGTAGGTACTTAGGTTTACTTTTATAAAGCGTAGACGTAAATAATAAATAATGATTAGGATCTCATAATTCATTCATTTCTGAATGAATTATGAGATCTTAATCATTATTTTCAAAAACACCTCTTCTTTCTTTGTCGGTCATGACATTCAAAAATTAAAAATTAACACATTAACACCTGATAAAAATCTTATAGCTAAAAATCTTATATTGTAACAATTGCTAAAGAATTAAAGTGACGTTTTAACTACCTTTTGAAGAGTGAAGTGGGGTCTTAAAAATAACAGATTTGACTAAATGCGTATTAAAATGAAAATATACACGCTAAGTACTTATATATATATATTTTTTTTTGTCCGTTTGTTGCGGCTAATCTTCGAAACGGCTGGACCGGTTCTGACGGGACTTTCACTGGCAGATAGCTGATGTTATGGAATAACATAGATTTAATTATTTAAACTTTTTGCATACAAAAAAGGTACAAAGGCTGACTTAATGCCTTAATAGGCTGTATAGGCTACTTTTTGTTTCGGTAGCATGTTCCCGTGGGATAATTTCCGACATCCACGCGGGCAAATCCGCGGGCAGGAGCTAGTATTATAATATAGTGGAGCGTCAGTCGTTATTTTTTTGTGAATTGTGAAAGAGTACAGCCGATCGATTCTGTAAAAATCTCACCGTGAAAAGTTAGGTGAAGTGAGCTTAGAGTGAGCTGTCAATAGTGTCAACCCCTAGCATTAGTTGAATTGACAGCTCACTCCACGCTCACTTCACCTAAGTTTTCACGGTGAGATGATTACAGAATCGCACTTGCGCGATTAAAAAATATGAGCAAAAAAAGAGTGTTTTCTTTTGATTCCTTTTACAGTTTTTGTTTTTAAGATTTACATGGTAGGCCTAGGTGCATTGATAATTACCGCCTCCTGGCACTTAGTTCGTCCTTTGACGATTAACAAGCAGGCTCAAGCCGTCATGCGGCCTGCGGAGCGCTATGTGGCATGTTGGAATGTTGTCAAAGATCGGAATAACCTTCTCATCAACCATAAATCTTAAAAAAGTATTTTTTTTAGCTTGAAAGTGAAAATAATCGTATAAACATTCCCGAGAACCTTAAAAAACATCACTAGCCTAATTGTTTAAAGCTGGGCTGCTGGACCTGGCATACGGTGCAACCGGTCAAAAGAGTCTTGCATTCGCCCATGCATGAAACCTTCATCTTTACGTAACGTTACTTTGATTCGGCTCCCCACAAAAAAATGGTGATTCACGACAGTTGCGGTCGGCTGTTATTGTATTTGGTACCTGTTCGCGATGGAACAAAAGAAACACTTGGGTTTGGATTTGTATGCGTATAATAGTTTATAATAATTTTAAATTAATAATGGTTTTAAATTATTAATAGTTTATAATGGTTTTTAATTGGGTTTTTTTGGGCTATGCCAATGTGGCGTTGTATAGTAAGTCAAAAGGTGTTCTGTGTGGAGGTGTCGCTTGAGAGCTACGATCGCGTGAGCATCCGCTTCGACGATTGGCTGTTGAATATGTCGCCATATTCGGGAGCGGTCATTGGTCAACCGATGCACCGCAAACACGACGCGATTTTGAGCGACGATGATTGGTCAAGCAGTGGCGTAGACATCCTCCCGGCCGTTGAAAGCTCTAGTTCCAGCTTTCAACAATCACTCATCTCTAGTTGGAAGTAAGCAGAGGCGATTGAGTGCTCGACGAATTGTACCTTTGGCTGTGTTGACATCGGCGACTCTGGCTATTCCATCGGTGCCAGGAAACAGTTTGCTTACTCGTCCTAGGCGCCAACATAGAGGGGGCGTCTGGTCTTCCTTTATCAGCACCATATCGTCAAGCTGAAGGTCTCTGCGTTTTACTTGCCATTTGGTCCTTTGTTGGAGTTCAGAAATATATTCGGAGGCCCATCGATTCCAAAAGTGTTGCCTTGCTTGTTCGAGGCGCTGGAACCGGTCGAGGCGGTGCACGTTGGAGTCCACGAAGCCCGGCGTAGGAAGCGACGTTAGTGACCTACCGATTAAAAAGTGAGCTGGGGTAAGAGGTTGGAAATCATTAGGTGAAGGGCTGAGAGGACAAAGGGGTCGGCTATTTAGGATTGCCTCTATCTGAGCAAATACTGTGGTCAATTCTTCGAAAGTGAGGTGAGATTGGCTTAAAATTCGGTGTAGGTGGAATTTTGCTGATTTCACGCCGGCCTCTGCCAGACCGTTGAAATGAGGAGCGTACGCAGGGGAGAAGCGAAATTCAATGCCCCGGCGAGCAGCAAAATCTCCAATAGGCTCAGAATTTGATGTGAGAAAGCTACCAATTTCCTTTGCGGCAGCCACAAAATTACGACCATTGTCGCAATAAATAGTTTTAGGCAATCCTCTACGAGCAATGAATCTATTCAAGGTTTGTATGAACGCATCTTTAGTTAGGTCGCTTACGACTTCAAGGTGTAGGCATCTGTAACGGAGACAAACCAAAATGCAGAGATAACATTTTGTTATCTTGCATCCGCGACCTTTGCGATCTGTAATTAAGAAGGGACCGGCAAAGTCAGTGCCAACAGTACTGAAAGGAAAGTCAGGTTCAATGCGGTCAGTTGGCAAATTACCCATAATATTAGACATAGTCTCTCCTTTAAATCTGCGGCATACAAAACAATTGCGTGCGATATTGCGAGCTAGTTTCCTACCTCCTAAAGGCCAATAACGCTCTCGAATAGAGGCTAAAAGATGTTGAGGCCCTGAATGAAGTAAGCGTAAATGTTCATTTTGAAGAATTAATTTAGTTAGGCAATGATCTGCCTTTAAAACAATAGGGTGTATTTTATCGTACGAATACGAAGAATTATTAATGCGCCCTCCAACGCGAAGGAGGCCTTCGTCATCGAGGAATGGGTTTAGAGAACAAATGCTAGTTTTAGCTTTTAATGGTTGTTTAGATTTTAATGAAGATATCTCTTTAGGAAAGGACTGATTCTGAGCTATTTTTGTGAGAATACTCAAAGCCTTCTCAAGCTCTTTAACTTGTAAGTTTCCTGTAATTTTAATTCTAGGGTGTCGACAATTGTGTATAAATCTAAGGACTGTAGCGTACACTCTTTGTAACGTAGAAAGTTTGGAAAATTGTTGTAAATTTGGTATTGTAGGTGAAGTTTCCGTCACTACGGCGGGCATTGCCTTTAGTTCAAGTAATTCTACATTTGAAACCGAAAGTACGGGCCACGTTGACTCTGGTTGTTTGAGAAAAGAGGGCCCGTACCACCACAAACTAGATTTGCTGACGTCTTGCGGATCTATGCCGCGAGAAGCGAGGTCCGCTGGATTTTCCGCGGTAGGGACGTGACGCCAAGCTGCGGAGTCGGTTGACTCAATTATGGCGGCAACCCTATTAGCGACGAATGTTTTAGTTTTGTCGGGAGACCTAAGCCAGCCTAATACCACATTGGAGTCAGTCCAATAGACCTTACGTTTTAGACTGCAACTGAGAGCCTTACTAACAGCGGAACTCAACTCTGCGCCTAGTAAAGCGCCACAAAGCTCCAATCTAGGAATAGTGCAAGCTTTAATAGGAGCCACGCGTGCCTTAGCGCACAACAAATTGACTTGCACATTTCTATCCCTATCGACGGATCGTAGGTAGACGCAGCATCCGTAGGCTTGTTGTGAGGCGTCACAGAAACAGTGGAGCTCAGTAGAAACTAAGTTATCGATGAGAACCCGTCTTGGGATCTTTAAAGACGACAAAAGGTTAATTTGTTTAGAAAATTGTATCCATAAAATTTGAACATCCTTAGGGACTGGCTCATCCCAGCCTAATTTGTTAATCCACAGCCTTTGGAGCAATATTTTTGCTTTGATTGTACATAGGGATAGAAGGCCTAGAGGATCAAATATTTTAAAAGTAGTTGACAAAATTGTCCTTTTAGTATACGTAGGGTTATCTGAATAATTAATTGGAAAATGAATTTCATCGGTTATAGGAGACCAGCCAATGCCCAACGTGCTTGTGGCATTACTAATAATTAGATTGGATTGTTCTTTATTTATAAGGTTTTGACATAATAGGTCAGGTAAATTGGATCGGTATTTCCTGAGAGGAAAGCATCCTTTAGCTAGTTCGGTGGCGATTGAGCACTGAATGTAACGTAATTCGTTACTTGTATCAGCACCTGTTAATAAATCGTCACAATAGAAATCCCTTTGTATTATATTTTTGATTATAGGATCGTCACATTCTTCGCCAATCTGCCAAATGCAGCGAGTGGTGAGGAAACTTGCACTGGCAAAACCGTAGGTGACTGTATTTAATTTTAGTGTACGGAGAGGCTCAGTTTCACTGTCGCGCCATAGAATGAGTTGTAAGTCACGATCAGCTTCTCTTAGTAGCACTTGTCGGAACATTTTTTCTATGTCCCCTGACAAAACATAATTGTATTGACGGAAACGTAATAAGATGTTGAATAATGAATCTTGTATTGTAGGTCCTACCATCTGGAGGTTATTAACTGAAAAGCCAGAGCTCGTGGGCTCAGAGGCATTAAAAACAACTCTGAGCTTAGTAGATTCGCTCTTGTCCCTGAAAACAGGATGATGAGGAAGAAAATAGGAATTAAGTGGGTTTGGGTCAGAAGATTCAGAGAGATGGCCACAGTCAGCGTACTCTTGAATAAATTGGGAGTATTGTTTTCTGAGCTCTGGATTTTTTCTAAGGCGAGACTCAAGACTGTAGAACCGTTTTTTGGCTATAAAATAGGATTCTCCCAGACATTCCTTTTCGTCTTTTAGTGGAAGACCTACAACGAAACGACCATCACTTTCTCGAACAGTATTAAAGAGAAAGTGCCTTTCACAAAGGTTTTCTTCTTCTGACCGTGGTTGAACTTGCGGGACGCTTTCCAAGTCCCAAAATTTGGTCAACAGTTGATCTGTACTTAAAGATTGTTCTTCTTTAAGTAAAAGGTTACAAATAATAGGTTTATTAGATGTAGGTTGAGTAGAAATAGGCATAGGACCTGCGATGAGCCATCCAAGTTTAGAGCTACGAAGATTTGTTTTGCTTGCCCCTAAGGAATGTTGTTTATTACCTATCAAATCCCAAAACAGGTCAGCACCAACAAGCATATCAATCGGGGATGGTTCATTAAAGCTAGGGTCCGCTAGCTCGAAATCACTAAGATTAAGATGATTAGTATGAAAAGCAATTTTCGGTATGTTTTCAGTAATAGTTTGCAACACGAGGCAAAACATAGAAACTTTGAAAGAAGTAGTAGTGGATTGTAATTGGAGAGCACAGCGTTCTGTGCTCAAGTTGAGTGGGTTGTTACCTATACCGACAATACCGACATTTGATGGCTGAGGAGTCAAATTGAGTCTTTGCTTTACACCTTCCGTGATAAAGGACGATTGACTCCCGCTGTCAAGTAACGCTCGGACAGTAATATTAGTATTTGTATGAGGGTTCAATAGGCGTACCCTAGCAGTGCACAGTAGTATTTCAGGTGAAGACAGCGCAGACATGGATATTGACGTATCGCTAGGAGTACCAGATGATTGAGTAGTAGGTAAATGTAGTAAAGAATTATGTTTCTTTCCACATTGACGACAAGAGCCTGGAAGCTTACAAGCTTGACTATTATGGCCAGGCCTTAGACAGTTTGGACACAAATTCATAGTTGTAACTACAGAGTTCCTATCTTCAGGTGTCTTTGATTTGAATGTCGTCAGGGCCGCCGTAAGCGGGCGTGCAAGGCGTGCACCGCACGCGGGCGGCACGTCCAGGGGGGCGGCAAATCGAGCGACTCATCACGTAATATTCAAAATCATTGTCATAATACCCACCCCACCTACAGAATAAGAAATGTAATGCAGCATGGAAAAAAACAATGAAATTTTTAAACAAACCAGAAAATAAGGAACCGGAATGTCAAGAAAATGATGAATTAGCTTTAACAAGCACAGCCTTAAATCAAGAAGCAGTGGAATTGTCTGAAGAAAAAGATGTATGCTCTTCAGAAGGAGAGTCCAGTAAAACAAGAGAACTACTAAGAACCAGGGGGTCTACTACGAAGTGCAAAGTGCGAATGATCGGATCGAACCGACACATGGCCGAACCGAATATTATTGAAAAATGCGAAAAAAGTTCGCAGTTGGGTCGGGACCATAGGCAATATTCGAAAGAGTGTAGTAGTGTAGGATCGGGACCGACCGAACCAAATAGTAACTCCGAAGTGGTATCGGCCGAATGTTCTGCCGTTTCCTGGTACGATTCGAATTCAAGTCGTATGACTCACTATTTAGGAGATCAAATTCAAAATGAAATAATTGATTTGCTCGGCACGAACATAAAAATTATATATTGAACAAAGTCAGAGAATCGAAATATTTCTCCATTATATTAGATAGCACACCAGATGTAAGTCACACAGAACAAATTACAGTTGTAATGTTTTTAATAATGAAACCAAAAATGTTGCGATTTGTGAAAATTTCATTGGTTTCTGTCCGATCACCAGCTCCAGGTAAAAGTCTATTAAATTTTGTTTTAGATTTATTTTCACAATTAAATCTTAACATTCAAAACGTACGTGGTCAAGGTTATGATAATGATTCTAATATGCGTGGAAAACACAATGGATTACAAAAAAAAAAAAATAGGGAAATCAATAACCGCGTATTTACGTCCCATGCTCGGCTCATAGTCTTAATTTGATAGTGAATGATGCAGCAAATATAACGCACGAAACTTTGAATTTCTTTAATATAATTTAAGATTTCTTTTTTTTTTTATTTACGTTTTCTTTTCATCATCTACAAAAAGGTGGTCGATACTTTAAGCGCCACGCGATGGTCTAACAAAATTGATGCGGTTAAACCATTACGGTATCACCTCGAAAAAATATTTGATGCTTTGCTGGAAATATCTGGTGATTCCTTGGAATGGGATTGTACTACATCTCACAAAGCTCATTGCTTGCACTTGCTCTGAACATTCAAAATTATAGATTTATTTGCTCGGTAGTAATTTGGTTCGATATTTTAAACGAAATTTATGCTCTGAGCAAAATGATGCAGAGCCCCACAATGAATAATCAAATCTGCATTTTGTTAAATAAGTTGATTGGTCAGTTTACAGAATATCGTACAGATGAACACTTTGAAATGGTGTTAGCAGAAGCTTCCAAAGTGGCTCACAGGCTGAATGTAGAAACAGATTTCCCACCGATAAATACAATTCGTCCAAGAAGAAAACCAACACAATTTCAATATGAACACAGTGATGGAAGTTTTAGTAGACCCCAAAATCAAATATAGAGTAGAGTTTTATTTTAGAGTCCTAGATCAGACAATAACAATTTAAAGGATAGATTCGACGAGTTAAAAACATTTACCGATGTATTTGGCTTTTTTAGCAATAACTTATTTAATTGAGAAAACATTAAATAGCCTTTTTTGACAAAACTCAGCATAAGTAGTCGTAGGGCGGCATAATCGGTATTGCACGCGGGCTACTAAGTAGCTAGCGGCGGGCCTGAATGTCGTGCACTCGTAGAGGCGGTGACTGCCCTTGCACACGACACTTTCAACTTTATGTTGTGAAGAAGGAGTAGTCTCCTTGGAAGTTACAACAAGCGACTTTGTTGTTGATGTTGTTTGTTTACTTTTATCGAACTTATCGGATTTATTGCGATTGACTATTTCCAGCACGTCAGCACGATTTTTCAAGAATGAAAAGAAATCTCCGAGAGTAAGTATATCAGGTAAAGTGTTTCGGTGTTCTTCCCATTTGAAATTCGTACCGTTGTCTAACTTTGCCGATAGGATATGAATGACTAGGGCGTCCCATTTATCTGTGGGTAGTCCTAGGGTGCTTAGGGCACGTAGGTTTTTGTTCACATGGTCAATTATAAATCTTAGATGTTTGTCTGTGTCTCGTACAGCCTCAATTTGAAAAAGTGACTTTAAATGGTTACTGATTAATTGCCTTTTATTGTCATAACGGGTGCAGAGGATTGACCAAGCTTCATTATAATTTTTGTCGGAAACTTCTAGGTTACTCAGTACTCGCGCAGCCTCGCCCTCCAAATAGGATCCGAGATAGTGAAACTTATGTACATTCTTAATTTTAGGGTTATCGTGAATCAGAGAACAATAGATTTCTTTAAATTCCAACCATTTATAATACGTGCCATCGAATTTAGGAATGTTTATAATAGGTAATTTGAATCCTAGACTATAATTACAGTTACTGTCATGATTATGTTGATGACACTCATTGGCATGAGAACAACTAGAAATGTGACGTTCTTCCTGTTTAGTGGGTAAGCTACGCGTTTGTATAAAGTTTTGGGCAAAAGAGATGCAATTATCAAATTCTTGTTCAATTAAATCGCGATTAGTTAATTCATTTGCTAGGTTAGGCTCACTTTGAGCTTCTATTTGATTCTGCAACTCGTCGAAGTCAATAAACAACGCCTCCATTCGTGATAATTTCATTGCAAGCTTACTAATTTCCACAGGGGAAACTGATTCTAAAGTAATTAGTGTGTCTAAATAGGTTTTAAATTTAGTTACGCGTCCCTTAATGGCACCACGTTTAGTGATTAAATCTTTAAGCTTTGTTTCAGAAGTCATCACGATTAGTTATCTACGTCAATAAAAAGTAACGTAAGAATACGATACGCTCCTCGTTTCGCAGTCCGTTGTGCAGCAGAGACCGGTTTCCGTCAGCGAAGACAGGTCGCACAGCTGATAGGCAAGTAGCGCGTAGACAATGGGTGACGTGACGTCGCGTGGCCGCCGATGTACTCAGCGCAGCGATCGCCTGGAATGTATCATAAGAAGACTAATTAAACAGCTGACAGCAATAAGCGTGCGAGCGGAGCGATGTGCTATAGTAGCTTATGCATATAGGTAGTAGCTATTGCAGCTCGCAAATTGCGTGAAATAACGGGAAAAATAATTAAAGATATAGGTGGGTAGATTGGCAAAATCGACTAAGTATTTAAAATGTAATATTGAAGAAGATGACGGGTAATTCGATGTGATTAGGTAAAAATGGATTAGAAATAGTTTAGGTAGAATCACCAAACATTCGGCATTGAACCTAGTATGCAGTAAGCTCAGATAGAAGAGGAGAAGTCTAGGAAAATATGATAGGAACGGGCTCACAGTTAGATCGGTAGGTCGTGCGGAGCAGGTAGCAATAGGCCCGCAGCGTGGTTCCAGGACGAAGACAGCAAAGTCGTAGGCCGTTCTGGAATGTAGACCGCTCCGGGGTGTGCACAGCTCCAGAAGACCCTTGGTGTGTCTTGTGCGTGCTTGGTGATCCGGACCTTCCTTGTAGTTTTCACTAGCTGGGTGATTCCTCCTGGACAGAAACTAGGCGGACGGATTAGTGATCGTGTCCTGTCACGGTCGCCACTTTTTGTTCGCGATGGAACAAAAGAAACACTTGGGTTTGGATTTGTATGCGTATAATAGTTTATAATAGTTTTAAATTAATAATGGTTTTAAATTATTAATAGTTTATAATGGTTTTTAATTGGGTTTTTTTGGGCTATGCCCACGGAATAGAAAAAACAGTGGAAGTGCCCTTAGACTTCCTTAGTACGGGAACCAGTGTCGCCAAACTCACACACTTGCAAAATTTCAATACACAGAAAACGATGATATAATTGGCTACTAATTATAAACGCAACTTTGGCGAAAAGTTTATTTATTGTTGTTCAAAATTAAATCTTATTACAACTCATGAGTGTTGTTTTTATTGTACATGTCAAAATCAATGAAGTCCATTTTTCCATGTAACAATCAAATTCGAGTAATCCACAACGAGTTCAGCTACTCAACGCTAGAGGGCGCTGTAACCAATTTACTCTATTTAGCACCCTAACGTCATTGAAATAGATGTCATATTCGTATGCACTTGTTATCTATTTTTCTACTCAGCTAGAGATGAGGACAAGATATCGATAATTTAATATCGATGTTTGTACAATTGTAATTAAATTTTTTTATCTTATGTAACGGACCAAAGTCCGATTAGTATAAAAGGTAAAATGGTTAAATGAAACGATAAATAGTGAATTTAAACTATTTATTGTACTTGAAATAAAACATATTTGTTTAATAATTGTCGGAATTGCGTTATCTTTTTTAAAAATATGTAGCCTTTTTTTGAAGTTTTTAAATTGTTTTCATAAAAATGGTCTGAACAGATTCTATGTACTTGATTTTGACGGAATACAGTTCCGTCTTCTCGTAGCTTCTATCCATTTCTCCTTGGTAAAAGGATCTTAGGGAAAACTGAAATATTTATATACTTTATTAGTATTAGTTACTTTTGAGGCCTACGTCCAGCTATGAATGAATGATTGGTTTATTTGTCAGAATATGAGTACTCAAACTCCAACCATTTATTTCAATTAATCGAGAAGAACGACAACGAGCATATAATATGTCATGGTAACGTGTAAGTTTCACTATATAAATACACATTTTATTATTTTATCGATACCGAACTATTTGAATGTGTCCTATCCCTAATCGAGTAGCGTCGAAGTTTCTAGAATGTATACGATGATATTCAAGACAGCGAGCAAGTTGATTTAGACTTTGAACAATGGACATAAGGTAGTTTTTAGTTCGCAACAAAGTAATAAATATGGTTTTGTCAATAAAAACGATTATATTGAAATATATCATAGTTTTATAATAACCGGTGATACGATACACCTCCGCAAGATACATTTTTTGTCCTGCTATCGTTTTTGCATGTAAAAATTGCACAATAAGGCATATTTGTAATATTTTTCGTTACGTTCGAGACGTCATATCACAGCAAGTAGCTAATCCCGACTGAGCCGGTGATGCGGAGCTCCGCATAATTGTGACACACGCGCGATAGCTGCGTGGCACTTCCACTGTTTTTTCTATTTCGTGGCTATGCCAATGTGGCGTTGTATAGTAAGTCAAAAGGTGTTCTGTGTGGAGGTGTCGCTTGAGAGCTACGATCGCGTGAGCATCCGCTTCGACGATTGGCTGTTGAATATGTCGCCATATTCGGGAGCGGTCATTGGTCAACCGATGCACCGCAAACACGACGCGATTTTGAGCGACGATGATTGGTCAAGCAGTGGCGTAGACAGTACCTATCAAGTGTTTTTTTTCCTTGTTGATCGTTTATGTGTTTGTACATATATGGTTAACTACGCTAATAAACAAGTAACATAACCAACTTAGACATGTTTATAATAAGTACAGAGCGTTTAGTGAATCGGGTCGATGCTGCGAAATTCTATGACGTATTTCAAGTCGTCATTTAGACATATGTATTTTTTCATCCAGCACGCAGCACGTCAGTCTGTGGACCAACCAGTCGTGCCCATTCCCTTCGACCAACTACGCAGGTGGCTACAGGAGCACACCCACACACAAGTAGAGAGCTGGTGGACCTCGCCACCGGGCTGCAGGCGTTTACTATGCCTGGACAGGAACGGCCTGCGCCTGGTGACGGGGGCATTACGGGACACTGCTCCCTAAACAAACACTTCCACACAATAGGCGTAACGGACACTCCCCTGTGCAGAGCCTGCGTGGAGGCTGAGGAAACCGTTGCGGACAATGGTCCACTTGAAGGACTAAGTGCGGAAACCAAACCCCATAACATAGAAGTATTGTCACATCTCGGACTTTCAAATGGGGATAATAGTACAGCTGTTGCTGACGAGGCTCCACTCACACATTCAACTGAAGGTATATGTACCTTCAGTTAAGAATTTTCTAAGAAGTTTCTCGCCGCATGATTGACACTTCACGTGACCTGGTCACGTGAAGTGTCGATCAACCGGCGAGAAATTTGCTAGCTCGTTCTTTGACCAAAGAATTAGCATTGCCATTCAACGTGGCAATTTTGCCAGTCTTCTGAGCACGTTTCCGGATGACAACGATGCGGACGAGTACTTCGACGCTTAAAAACCTGTAGCGGTATCTACAACGCCAAATGCAAACAACGCGTCATACTGATGTCACGCAAATCCTGCATCTCGCAAGCAGAGTTTACCGCGCAATTAGCATACTTACAAACATCGACATTAGTCGTTGGGCATTGCCCGCCAGACGCAACAACCGTCTGGTTGGAGGATGCTCCCTTTTCTATGGAGGATGAGTGAACTTTACACCCTGTTCCTCATACCCCTTAATCCTTTTGTTTTTGTATTTATTTATAGTTAGTTAGTTAGTCTTTTATATAAAGTAGTTTGTAATTTCGTTCTGTTTTGTGAACCAATCATTTAGTAAGTGTAACAATGCCTAAATATATAAAAGTAAAGTGAAGCGTGGCGGAGCTCTCCAGAACTTTTGGTAAGTACACCTACCCTCTTACGGCCGAACTCATACGTTTTGGCATACTGGAGGTAGAAAACCTATCTACTATAGGTAATAATAATAATAAAATCTTTATTTTCAGTTTAACAATTTACATTACCACTTGATTTATCATTTATAGTCTTATAAATTGTAGGTTTATACAGAGTTATAAACCTCTGACACCCAAGCTAAGATTGAACTTGCGATATGGGCGTCTGTCAGCCTCAGGGCTCTCAAGTTAATACAGGTAGACAAATATCAGTTCGGAATTTCATATTGTAGCATCTATAGTCAGAAAAATAAAAATATATTTTAATATTTTTTTTCTATCTCTGGTTTTAACGTCCCAATTGTCTACATAATATATCAGTAGCGATCTGTATGATTATATATTATACTGGTAGTTATGATTATCCTGGCTACCATCACTAGCGATCTGTCACCGTCAATAGGTTATTGGGTTCGGTCGCTAATAGATACAATTTCATAGTGTTTATTTTTTATCGCTTTTAACTATCATGAGAATTTCGTTTGACGGAAGATGGAGACCTAGGTGACTGATGATGGCACTTACCTGATGGTGGTGGACTCCGAAGGTGAGTATAGGATCTCATTGATGGCACTACGTAGAACCATCGCGTTTGGAAGGGCATAAGGAGACTAAGTTGACTGTGAAAATGTCTTGATTTGAAGAAAAAATACCTAGTTAAAATACTTTTTAGTTTTTTTGTGGTGTGTGGCTTATTATCAGACTGCAATATCAAAAACAGGCAATTAAGAAACCAGCAAAACTCAGAATTACAAGATCAGGACCTTCAGCCGATCTGTCTAGTGTGGCAGTTGATTGAATTACATTGAAGAAGCTGAGCATGTTAAACCGTTGTTGGTCCGGGCTGTCATTCGCAGATCTTTGACAATCGTTACGGGTAGTCAGAAGCCCGAAAGTCTGACAACCTGTCTTAACATAATAAGACTATTTAACTAATATTATTTGTGGGTGGATGTTCAAAAATGTTGCCTTTGAGTCACAACTCAAAAGCAACATTTAAGCAGATTTAAGGGCCACAGCCCTTAAATGATTTTTTTAAAAGTTTTCTAAGCTAGAGCTAGGCGTGTAACTATGGTTGTGTACAGACACCAGCAGGTCAAGCTACCCGAAACTGTCAAAATTTCGCAATCAACCTTGAACCTAATGATTTAGCGATAAAGTTGAAAATCTATTAAAGAAATTTGACAGATTGTAGTAGCTTGATGTGCTGGCGTCTGTACAACTATTCGAGTGTATATTTCTATCACAAGGGGTAGGTATTGTATTACCCAGTAACTGAGTTGTGGAGAGCAGATAGGCAGTCGCTCCATGTAAAATACTGATATTCAGCTGCATCCGGTTAGACTGGAAGTCAATCCGTAGGCAGATGACTTTTGTTTTTTTTTTTTTCTTTGTTAATGGAAACATTTATTATAACAAAATCAAAACTTTATTTTTATTTATACCTCAAAGCTAAGTCATTCTAACTATTTCCGTTACTGAGAGCCGGTAAGCACTTACCTGGTCATTATCAGACCCTCAGAATGTATCATATAGTAGCACCCGTGCTCAATAAAATAACTGATGAAAGCTAGGTCAACAGGCAGTGCATCATTTATTTATTACAAAATACCTAAATATAAATTATGATGTAGGTAGGTACTTGTACAAGACTCCTATAGGAATTAAATCTATTAGAGCTCTCAGAGAGCGAATAAAATAGGCAACAACGATGACAACTCTGTGACACAGTGTGTTCTTCAGATTGTTTTATTGTAGTATAGTCGTTTGTCGGTAGAGGGCGCCAAAATAACAAATGCTAGTACAGAGGTCAAACTTCACTAACTTTCCCTTCCTTGGCACAGATAATGACAGATCGCCTCGTGACTAAAGCAGTTTCCTACGTGTGCTCCATAGACTACTATTTTAACTGTGTGCGCATTTACGCAATGGAACGTAGAGTCCGTTTCCCGAAAGAAGTCCCGCGGCAATAAGTGGAACTAATTATAATTATACAGTTAGCAACATTCCAACAACAACTCTCCTACCCCAGACACCTTTCTCTATTTAAGAATGTGCATTTTATTAACCAATAATCAAGCCTGCTACTCGTATATGATGTGGAGATAAATAAATAAATCAATATTTATGATTCCGTCCTACGACAGTGGCGCCGCGTCTACGAGACTTCTTTTGTGAAACGGACTTTAATACGTCTTTACGCATGCGATGTTTTTTTTTAAATTATGCACCTAGGTACACATCAGAAGGCCAATTCTCGTAATTTAAAACGTTCAAAATTGGGCGCAGTCTCATCTCAGCGACAAACAAATATCAAAAACTTGTCAAAATGTAGGGAAATTAGAAGTATTTTTTGACAGATTGAGACAGATCAGACTGAACGTACTTAAAATTACGAGAATTGCCCCTCAGACCGCATGCCGAAATAATATCGTGTAATTTTCGGCAGAAGCGTCGCTCGCTACACTTTAAATGAATTCAAATTAGCTTCAAAAAAGGAAAAAAATAACTAAAAGTATAATAGTTACCACCGACGTGGGTCGACTACTAGAGGTGACTCACGTCGATGGTAACTCTTTGACCTTGAGCTGGCCTAGCGTGGTACGGAGTTTCAATAGTATGAGAGGCCAGCTTATAACTTGTGTTACTCAGACGTGCGGCCTACTGTACCTACATGTATAGTTATCAGCAGTACTCTAGTGACGACAAACCACTGACATATAATTATTATACAGGTACGCTGGACAATAGACTATCGGTACTAAAACGAAGACATTTGATTTTCGCCATTTTGGCGCTGATAACAGCGTGAGCGTCCGTGGAACTAATATTTTTGATAGCGAGTTTTACAAAACACGCATAGGTACTCTCATGATAAAAATATCTCGTAGTAAATAGAAAATACACAAAAAACTGTTTTTCCACGAATTAGACATATTATCGGAGACGTACCAAAAGAACACGACAACCATTTGGTCGTCGTGTTCTTTTGGTACGTCTCGACGAATCGACAAAAACTGGCAAACACTGGAAACTGTCGAGTTAACGCAACTGTCTAATCGGCAAAACTGACGAATCAGTGAAACTGACTAATCAACGAAATTGGCGAATTAAATAGACTGACCAGTGATACGCGGACTCGTATTTTTAGTCTACAGCTGCGCAACGAGGCATATTAAATAATTATGCGTAAAGATGTCGCTTGTTTACAAAAAATGTATGGATAGTGACATTAGTGACAGCAAGCTGTAAAATTCTTAGACTTCGAATAGCAGCGACATCTGAAGTGAGCAAGTGGCAGTTTTTATCCCCATTGCCCTCAAAATCCTCAAATGTCATAATTTCACGAAATGGTCATTAAATAGGGTAATATGAACTTAGTGAGTTCTATTGATGATTTTTATGATTATCATTCTAATGATACTGATACCAGAAGACCAATTCTCGTAATTTAAAACGTTCAAAATCTAGTCGCAGTCTCATCTCGGCGACAAACAAATGTCAAAACCTTGTCAAAATGTAGGGAAATTAGAGGCATTTTTGACCGATTGAGACTCAGATCAGAATGTGAACGTTCTTAAAATTTCGAGAATTGCCCTCTGTAAATTGTAAAAGAAAACGTTTCGCGGGCTACCTAGCGCTTGCGCCATAAGAGATTTAGAAACAGCCCGTTAAGTATACTTTATTTAGTTATTTTCAGTGTGAACTCGCACGGTATTCTTTTCAGACAATTTTGGTTTTACAAAAAAGGGCAATTCGTTCAATTTATAAATGATTTCAGAGACACTCCCTCAGACAAATTTAAAGATTATTCTAATATACTTAAAAGCGGGAACTATGTCGGAAAGGCTTTTATACTGATTGAGAACAAAAAGCTTGGGATTGAACAGTTCCAATGAAGGGGTTCGAACTTTTTTGTAAGGAGACGCCTCGTCTCAGTTCGCCATTTAATCCTGTTTTTATTTATTTATTCCATAATATTTTTCTATACCTACTTATGCCTTTTTACACAGACAATGGCGCCGATTCCATTGTTCACAAACTAAAAGTTCAGTGCATCTTGTTCTTTCTATTTCATTAAGTTAAAGACAGAAGATAAATGTTAGTTTAAGAGCTTATATCACTATGCTAAATGTCGGGCCCGATATTTAGCATAGTGTAATAGCTATAAGCTCTTTAGTCCTGTCAAATTAGTCAGCGCCTGACGTACTTTTAGTCGCCATGTTTTTAATCACGTCTAAACCAGTCTAAACTGTCTATGAAGATCTTAATTTGACAGTAACAGTAATGGTGAGTGTAACAGGTGAGTGTTGGCTGTGGTAAAAATTAAAATAGACAACAAACTTTTATTTTTTTTATTAATTTAAATCTAGTCACTTCACTTAACTTCTTTAACCTGGAGACCTGTAACAAACAAAAATCAAATTTAACTGAATTCAATAATTAAATACTTCCCAACTCCTAATAATTATATGTATGTTTTATTGCATGATTAAGGTGTAGTGCAAAGTAAACAGTCTACAACATATATTATGTTACTTAGATGCCACTGATTTCACGTGCCGTTGAATTTTCTATGCTAAACATTCATGAGGCGTCGCTAGTGTTAGTGCAAACGGGCATTAAAGTGCTCACATATACAGTGAGTTCATGTGCTCACGTTGTATTTGTTACCTGGAATATATTGTCCATTTTTAATTACTACAAATACCTAAAACTACAATGTTCAATGTTTCTTACACTTAAATCTTCATCTTTACGTCGTCGCCGCCAACTGGTTTAATCAGCCATTTACTTAACTGCCTAACCTTTTAACTAAACGGCACCGTTCAACTAGCGACCGAAATGATATTCAGCCAATGCGTCTAATGCAACATTTAATGAACTGGCTGGCTGATGCTTAGGCCATTTATATAATAGGGTAAATAATCATTTTAACAAATGTTATTTTAACATTAGGGAGATTATGATCAGTTGAATAAAATAACGGGCATTTTATTTTTCGGTGGTTGTTGTATTAAAACATGAACATGGAAAAAACAATATTGATTAAAAAGAAAATTGGTCGGTTATTTAATCCTACAATGTCAGGATAACAAATACTAAAGTAGTGTAATAATTGAATGATCAGTAAAAATGTTGGAATGAGCAAGTTGAGGTAAATAGTTCGGCAGTTCATAGGTTAGGTTAAAAATGTGATCAACCACGCGCGAGCCGAATTGGTCGCAGTAAGTAAGCCAGGCCACCCTGCCCAAATGGGTTAGGTTAGGTTAGAATTATGAACAAACGCTCACGAGTCGAGCGAGCGTAGCGAGCGGTGCTGTGGCAGCGGCCGGCGAGCGCAACTTCCAAGTTACATTTCTTACAGACTATTTCAGATCTGTTAACTGACCACACGTAACTGCCTATAAGTCATTTTACTGCTAAATATTATTTACTTACGCAATTTAAATATTTGTCTCTCTTTTACAGCTGTTTTTACTGCCGACCTTGTTAATGAACATACAGTAAACAACCTGCCGTTTTAAGTCAATCACCAATCAATCAATAGCCAATTTAAATGTCTGGCCTAGGCAATTAGTTAAACGTTAGGGATCCAAGTCATTTGCCTAACTGTTTGATTGAATGGCTGAATATCATTAAGACCGCTAGTTGAACGGCGCCGTTTAGTTAAAAGGCTAGGCAGTTAACTAAATGGCTTATTAAGCTAGTTGGCTGCGACATATACATATAATAAAATCGTAGTGAAGTCAAAACTGGGTCTGGGAAACGTTCTAATGCTGAATATATAGTTTTTATCATTTTTGTCTGTTTGTCTGAATGTATGTACCTGATAATTTTATTCAAATTTTGTGTAGGTATTACCTATATAACACACACTGACCATTTGCTATATTCCATTCAATATAATTTTGCCATTGATTATTTGCTATGGGAGTTGAGCAATATTGTTATATGTTCGTATTCTTCTACAGTTTACCACAAATTGTGAAAAGATGAGCCAAAAGGTTAGAAATATTGCCAGACTGGATTATTGAGATGGGGCAATAAAGGCACCTGCCTTTCAAGGCAAAAAGATGTATACACAGACAATGAACCATTTCTTTGTCTACAACAATTGTTCTATAACATTGTATCCACCATACAGGTACAAAACATAGTATTTATGCAATTTAGTTTACCAAAACAATATAAGTGTTTTGTCCCACACCCTATGACCAAAACAGAGCGGGCTATTTTCAATTTTTAGTGAAGGGCGGGCGTTTTTGTGGGTCTATCTTTTGTAATTTTGATGTTCGAAAAGTGCTGATACTCAGCCTAATTTGAATAAATGACTTTTGATTTTGATTTTTCGTAGATTTAAGAACGTTCACAGTCTGATCTCAATCTTAATTTGTCAAAAATACCTCTAATTTCCCTACATTTTTGCAGCACGAATTACGGGAATTATCTAAAAGTTCAACTTCTAGAAGAGGTGTTAGAAATAAGTAAGTATTTAGTTGGAAATGCAATGTCATAAACAACTGCCATTTAACACGTCAGACTGACATATTATTGTTGTCATGACAAAGATCCCACCATAAAGTAGTCGCTCACTGGGAGCATTTGCGTTTCATGTAACAGCAACTATTTCATCATTGAATGGGTCCAGACAAGCATTACAGCGTTACAATGATATAATTCGTAACATTGCAGCAGTCAGTGCGGAAAACCAAGCATTACACCTGAATCGGTAATATGTACAGTTCGAGCAGTTTCAAAAGCGAATGCTCCTCAGTCAGTGCGTCGAGAATCTATGTTTGATTCCCACCAGAATTTCAGAAATTCAGACTGAGATTAAATGTGAAGATTCTTAAAAATATGTGCATT
Source organism: Apamea monoglypha (assembly GCA_911387795.2). Lineage (NCBI taxonomy): Eukaryota > Metazoa > Arthropoda > Insecta > Lepidoptera > Noctuidae > Apamea > Apamea monoglypha. The sequence continues at coordinate 20,961,843 of OU426922.1, forward strand.
GATATAATTCGTACTTCTTTTTTTTAATGATAGTTCAAAGAGCATACACAGAAAAACATGTTTAAGTCTCCTTCGCTATTTATGGTTATAATAAAGATTAATTATATCTATGCTTAGGTACTGTTAATGAGGAATCCCGTGTTTTACATACCCGGCGGTAAGCTCTGCTTGAGCTTCTCGGCCTTCTCCTTGTCGGTAATGACCAGCGTGTACAGGAATCGCGAGCATCGAACCTTGAACTTCACATTCTCAGGGTTCTTCTTTATCTTGACAGCTGCAACCATGAAAAACAGATTTAAAATATATAGAGCTAGCATCTTCTGTGTCATGACACTGAGCTACGCATCTTACAGTATCTGGGAAACGTTTCTACTGATGTAGGTAGCTGGTAAGATCTCCACTGTTATAAAGAGTTATATGCTGCCCAAATTAGAGTTTGTAACAATCACTGTACCTAGTAAGAATAATATCTAGTATTTAACTTACATTTGGCGTCTTTCCTGCGTGCCTTCAGTAGGAAGTCTTTGATATCTTTGATTTCGCGCGGCTGTAACACACAACATTAGGTTCTCAAGTCATTCCGACGCGGGATCACCACTTAATCACTACTGATATGATGTATTATTCGCACTGATGGAATAATTCTTTATTAATTAACAATTTACGAAAATCCAGAACAACTAATACTAATAATTTCTTACCATGTTGAAGACGACAATGTTCAGTGTCAAACTGGAACAAAAACGATGGTATTAATTTAAATATAACTTGAAAGCGATACACCACTGTCACTATAATATGATTAGATTTAAAAAATATAGAAACCACTAGTATTCAGCCAGATTTTATCGGATTTTAGGATAATTTCAATAAAATTCATACACATCTCACCTGCCAAACTTCCAAAAGAACTTTTGACAGTTGACAATGACATTGACAACTGGAACGTTCTCTATTTTTATTGACAGAGCAGTCACAAACTGAACTTTAGTCTTTTAGGCAGGCAGTAAGCATCCCGAAGAGCCATAGCATTCTGGATTTAGTGTCGAATCTGAGGGGCAATTCTCGTAATTTTAAAAACGTTCACAGTCTGATCTCACCCTCAATCTGTCAAAAATATCTCTAATTTCCCTACATTTTGACAAGATTTTGACGTTTGTTTGTCGCTGAGTTGAGACTACGACTAGATTTTGAACGTTTTAAATTACGAGAATTGGCCTTCTGAAATCAAAATGGGGTTACATTCAAAAATTTCGTGAATGCTTGATAAGTTTATCATGGTCAGAAATACTCATGGAAAATGACTTAAATATAGCATTCAGTAAATTTCATGAAATAATATGCCTATTCTATGTTCTCTGCTTCCCAAAAATAAAGGTTAAAGTAAATATGAATAATAAAAATAAACAAAATTGGATAAGCAAAGGGCTTAAACGAAGTTGCAAAAGTAAAAGGACACTACGCTACAAATACTACAAAAATAAAAACATACCTAACAAAAATAAATATTTAACATATTCAAATTTATTGAAGAAATGTATTTATTATTCGAGAAGAAACGCTAACATTAAGTTTATAAATAGGAGTGAAAACAAATGCAAAGCCACTTGGACAGTAGTAAAAAATGAAATACTTAATACTAACTACAAAGATAACATAGATAACATTAGAGTTGATAACACAATACTTACAAACCCCGTCAAAATAGCATCAGCTTTCAATAGCCATTACATAAATTTGGCACACAAATCAACACCAACAAAGACAAAAATTGGCTGTAGTAAAAAGTCAAAGTCAAACTATCTGACTACAGGATTATTCTTTGACTTGTCTAAAGCTTTTGACCTAGTGTCACATGACTTATTATTACAAAAGCTGGAGGCAAGTGGGATAAGGGGACATGCACTTCAATGGATATCGTCATATCTAAATAACCGCGAGCAATGTGTTGTTATTACGGAATTAGACAAAGACAACGTCATGATACCACACTCATCCGAGTATAAATGCAACAATTATGGCGTCCCACAAGGAAGTGTCTTGGGCCCAATATTGTTTCTACTCTATATAAATTCTATTATAGATATAACAAATCATAAATTTATACTATTCGCCGACGATATTTCCATTAAAGTGACTTCCGATAAGAAGACTAATACAATTTATGACCATGAAAAAGATATTAACAACACGATTGACAAATTAATTGTCATCAATTCAATGGCTTGACATGAATAACTTAAAAATTAATTTAGATAAGTCGGTATACATACAATTTAATAAATCTAATAATAATAAATACAATTTGAAACTTGACATACCAAAACTTAATGAAGCTACACAAACGAAATTTCTTGGAGTACTAATTGATCAAGATATAAATTGGAAAGCTCAAGTAGATGATATATCTAAAAGAATAAATAAATTCGTATACGCACTCAGAAAGGTTAAAAATGTGACTAACATTAAAACTGCTATCACTACCTATCGGGCTTATGTTGAATCAATAATACGCTATGGGTTCTTAATGTGGGGTAATAGTACAGACAAAATTAGGGTATTTGTTGCACAAAAAAAGTGTATTCGTGCTATATATGGGCTTCAACCTGATGACTCTTGTAGAACAATATTTAAAGAGCTTGGTTTATTACCGCTACCCTCTCTCTATATGAGGTGTGCATGTTTGTAAAGAAGCATAAAGACTTATTTAAAAAGGCACAGGATGTATATCCTCGAAACCGGCGAGATCCTCACAGGCTTATATTAAATGAAGTACCAAGACTGGCTAAATACAGTAAAAGTTGTTTAGCCATGTGTGTTCGTATAATAAAATTCCGAATGACTTCAAAACTTTAGATATTAGATTGTTTAAAAACAAATTACATGTATGGTTGAATAATAACAATTTTTACAGCATTAAAGAATTTACTGACGGGAAACAATTTTGTTAACATAACACAACATTTGCATGCTATGATAATAAGCAAAACATGTATGACTTATAATGACCTTAACATCTTTATACACCATGTTTTACGCAAATAAATATTATTATTATTATTATTATTACATACTGATAGTTCGCTGAAGTCAGTCGTAATTTATTTATTTAAGCGCACATCCACAAAATTATAGATTAAAACCTAAGGCGTTGGACAATGCAATTAACAAACCATAAATTATAAAATACAAAAACATGAGAAAAAAAAGCAAACAAGTTACAAAACTTTGTTGTAAAAAATTAACATAATTATTGCAATCAAGTGAACAAAAAAATAAATTGAACCTATTTATAATTTATATATTATTTTATATTTGTTGATTTTAAGTTATATTTTTTGAAGACTGTTGGCGCACTACAGGAATAAACTGATCATAGTTGAAAACCAAGTCGTGGATGATGTTCTTGGCTGAAAACCTTGAGAGATGTTAATTCTGGCATTGATTTAATATATAACACAGCTTTACTATATACATAATATTACGCCACAAGTGCTTGCAGGCAGTGGTCTCGAACCTACCGATTTTTCGGTATTTCTTCCGATATGGGCTCTGTTCTACTGAAATACCGAAATATAACGATTTTTCTACGATTTCAAAGTATACATTGAAATCCTCCCGATTTTTCTACCTATTTTACACTTTTAAGTTGGCAACCCTTCTCATTTATGTCTAATGTTATGAGGCAGCCCTCAATAGTAGGTATGGATGGACCTAGTGCAGAATGTTGCATATATTTTGGGGAATACCCTTGTGTCCTACAACTCGATGTTATAAGGGGCTTCCCGCTCGGGAATTTACCTGTCTAGTCTATATAAACAGGAAAACGGTTTTATTTTTTTCATTAATTTTCTTAACTTTGAAGTGAGAGTAACTTTCCTAAAAAGTGCCTAAAAAATAAGATCATTAAGTTAAAATGTCGTCTGACGAGGAGCCAACAAGCACTAGTGCGAATGTAAGAAGAAAAAAATATCTACAATATTTTAGAAAAGAATGGGAAGAAGAATTTCCAGGCTGGCTGCAAGATAGTTGTAAAGGCGAAAGCTATGCCTATTGTAAGAGTTGTAATAAAGATATCAACATCACATCAGGAAAAGACGCTATAAAGAAACATAGTTCTTCACAAGCACACTTAGTATCATCAAAGAATAAAAAATTACAACCGAAGATATCATCATTTATTGTGACCAAAACTCAAAAATCTGATACGCTGGTTAAGCAAGGTAAATGTTTTAATTATTTATGCTACTACTTACATTGTTATATTATTTTGTTTTCTACTTATCGATATATAGAAGCAGTGGATATAATTAGATCCTAATCGCTACTAGATATACCTACGTAATTTTAATTCTATATTTTAATTTCAGGTGAATTAAGATTAGCCTCGTTTGTTGCTGAACACAATCTACCGTTCACTATTATGGAGCACCTACCGAAGCTGATGCAAGCCGTTTGTCCTGATTCAAAAATAGCAAAAGAAATAAAATGCTCTTCGACCAAAACTCACGACATATCTGATCATATTATAGGTAAAGAAAGTTTTGATAATTTATGTGAAGATCTGCGGCAAACTAAGTTTTCGCTTATTATTGACGAGTCCACTGATGTTAGTACAACCAAACACTTGTGCTTAGTCGTGAGATATGCGAAAATGAATCGTATTAAAGATTGTTTTTTAGCTCTTATTCCATTAGAAGAAGCTAATGCAGCAATCTTATTTGAACACATTGTAAACTTTCTTAGAAGCAATGATATTCCATATAAAAATAATCTAATAGGTTTTGCATCTGATGGGGCAAATGTAATGATGGGACGTAATAATTCTGTTGTAATATTGCTGCAAAATGAAATTCCCAACGTTTTTATACTTAAATGCGTCTGCCATTTGTTTCATCTTTGCGCGTCATATGCTTGTACCAAATTGCCACGCTTTATAGAGGATCTTGTAAGGGACATTTACAACTACTTTTCTTTATGCCCAAGAAGAGTGACAGAGTTTAAAAACTTTCAAATGTTTTGCGACGTAAAAGTACGGACGCCAGCACATTAAGTTACTACAATCTGTCAAATTTCTTTAATAGATTTTCAACTTTATCGTTAAATCATTGAGGTTCAAGGTTGATTGGGAAAATTTGACAGTTTCGGGTAGCTTGACCTGCTGGCGTCTGTACATAGAATACTTCACCCCTCTCAAACACGCTGGTTGTCACTACATGCAGCAGTAAAGAGAATATTGGAACAACTCTCTGCTCTAAAACTATTTTTTATAGACCAAATCTCTATTAATGATCATCTTTTAGCTGCAGAACATATATTACAGAAGCTCCAAGATCCCCCTACGATATTTTTTTGGGAATTTTTAGATTTTATTTTACCATTATTTACCGATTTAAATAAAGAAATGCAAGCAGAACACACGAGGGCACGCCGCGATAGCGGCGATAAGACCCCTCTTTGAGGAGTGGCTAGAGAGGCGCCACGGCGCCCTCACCTACCGCCTGACGCAGGTCCTCACCGGACACGGAAGTTTCGGGAGGTTCCTGCACATGATTAGGCGGGAGGAAACGCCCTGGTGTCACCATTGCCAGGATCGCCCAGAGGGCACGCCGTGTCCTCGTAGAGGCGATCGGCAGCGGCGGTGGCCTGTCGCGCTCTCTTGTTGATTCTTAAAATCCCAGAAATGTTATGGATATTGACGCCGTATACTATGGTGCTGCTGCGTCTAATACACTACTAAGTAGTTCAGAAAATCTAAACTCAGATCAAGTAAATTTGTTTAAATACAGATGCCTAGATTTTTATATCGAAGCTTGTAAGCAAATAACCACGCGGTTTCCATTATAAAATAATCCAATAAAAGGTTTAGACGTCATTGATCCAAAAAATGTTAAAATTGGCAAAACTGCTTCGATAGTTTTTATGAGTAGGCTCTTTCCCAATATGAAGAGTAATGATTTCCAGGAAATTTATAAAGAATGGCGCATTTTAAGAAATTGTGAACCAATCAAAACATTTCCTAATGATGTATAACTATTTTGGGATGAAGTAAGTTTACTAAAGCGTGGCGATGAAACTCAAATGTTTCCTTTGTTGTCTAATTTCATCTTTAATATTTTGTAACTTCCCCATTCATCCGCTAACGTTGAACGCATATTTTCACATATTAATCTTTTGAAAAAATAACAGCGAAATAGGCTGTCTACTGAATCAATCACTGGTCTATTACATGCAAAACGATTCTTTAATACAGCTAATTGTTATGATTTTGAAATTAATTCGAAGATGACCGCGGCTATGGCCAAAAAATATTGGTATAAAAAATAATTATACTTAAGTATGATTGTTATAAATTAGTCTGTAAGTTTTTTTTTTTCAATAAATAAACGAATTTTATTTAATATTGTATTTTTTTGTCACATACCGATTTTGGGTACAAATATACCGATTTTAGCTGGCAACTCTACCGATGTCGCTCTATGACGTTCGAGACCACTGCTTGTAGGTGTAATGAAAACAAGGCCAATTCTCGTAATTTAAAACGTTCAAAATCTAGTCGCAGTCTCATCTAGGCGACAAACAAATGTCAAAAATTTGTCAAAATCTAGGGAAATTAGAGGTATTTTTGACAGATTGAGACTGAGATCCAGACTGTGAACGTTCTTAAAATTTCGAGAATTGCCCCTCAGACTTAGTTCTCTTGAGAGCATCAGCTATATATGAATTTCTCCCATAAAAGTCTTCAGGTTTAAAAAGGATAGCACATACTCTTGACGAATCCCGACGTATCCCTTTTTTTTTGGGGTTTTTCTCACACAGTGAGACACGTGGGCCTGCCTCTACGCGTAATTAATTAATATACCCCGTTGCGCAGCTGTTGATTGCAAAACATCCCCGTGTTTTGCAGTCAACAGCAGCGCAACGGGGTATATTAATTTTCACCCCCATATAATGCGGCATCTAGTGATTATTTTAGTACTTCGAGTAAAAAATAATGTAGTCGGGTATCTGAAGAGCTTTTTTTTAGTTTAATAAAGATATTTTAACTTTTTCAAGAAGTAAAACGTAATTGCTTTCAAAAGGGTTCCAAATCACTGAAAATAGAGGACTAGATGCTTGTGCGATGGCAGCTTCGTTAAATGTCGAGTCGATGTCATTATTGTGTTCTGTTGTTGTCACAATTTAAATTACAAGTTCCCTGTCCCAGCTAACTTTTTATCCTTAATAACACATTCTTTCCCAAAGCTCATTGAGGCTTTGACGATTTTTATCCTCGTTAATGACAAATCAAATTATAGTGATTTTCATGTGGTTTGTGGTCATATAAGTAGGTACATACATATTTATTCATACTCGTCAACGAGTTTAACATTAAATTCGAATATTCATCAAACAAGTAGGTAGTTATTGTATGTATTAAGAATTTTTTACTTCGCACGTTTCATCGGCAACATTGCCATAAACAAAAATTGTCTATAATAGAACCTACTAAATTAATATTTGTTTTGCTGAAATGACAATTTAAAATGTATTCAATAAAATATAAGATGGCGTTCTAGTTCCTATTTTGGCGCACCTATGCGTAAAAGCAATCCAAAAGAAATCGATGTTATATTACTATAATCTATGATTAACTGTCAAATTTAAAAAGAGACTGTATTCGAAAACGTTCTTAGACAATCATGAACACACATTTACTAGCCGCGCTGGAGTACACGATCCGGAATTCAAGTTATTGCGCTGAACCAGCCGGCAAAATTAAATATTGCTAACGTTTAATGCCAATTACAGTACTGAGGTGAAATGTAATTCGTGAATCGCTTCAATAACATGTGGGGTAATTAGTTTGCGTATCACACTAACAGTAGCAATGGCTTTCATTTTGACAGTTCAACAAAATTCATTACGTTATTTACTTTGTTGAGCAGATAAATTTTTGGAACATTCTGAATCAATGGGTTAGCAATATCCCTCAAAATGATTCAGATTGATATTGATAGTGTGTTACGTAATTACGGTGTTGTTCAACTGTATTCTGATACATTTTAGCGTGGCAACGCGCTTACGTGCCACGCTAAAAATGTATCTGTCATTATGTACGCACGCCAGAGCACATCAAGTTACTACAATCTGTCAAATTTCTTTAATAGATTTTCAACTTTATCGCTAAAGTATTAAGGTTCAAGGTTGATTGGGAAAATTTGACAGATTTGGGTAGCTTGACCTGCTGGCGTCTGTACCTACATAACTGCCGCTGTCGCATATGAACACCAAAGGCTTTTAATACACTAGCTGACCAGGCGAACGTAGTTTCGTTGAAATAAGATTTTAATAAAAAGATCTTTTTTCTTTTGATTTTCTTCTTTAAAAACGTTGTCCTGACAATAACAAATACAAAAAAAAAAAAGAATTATCCAATTTGGTGCAGTCGATCGCAAATTCTGCGCGTACATATATTTCGGTGATTAATTTTTATTTATATAGATAGATTACAACAATAAGTCAGTCAGTTTATCTTTTCCAGTATTTAAACCGAATTCCACAATTCCTTAGCGCTGGTGCGGTGATTATGTTGAAGGAGCTCCACGTCGCTGGGCTTATTTTCTGTCTGCAAGGTATAAAACACAAACATGAAAAAAATGACTTTCTTTGAAAAAAAAACCAAGAATGAAAAATATTTTGATTTGGGTCAGGCACAGGATATATAAACAATAAAAATGGAACATTCAAAACTAAAAAAAAAACCGAAAATAAAAGAATATTTAGAACTAAATCCAACAACGATAATTAGTAAACACATCATCATCTGATTTAGAATTATTATACTAGTATTATTCGAACAGTCATGTATGAGCTATGCTCGGAGTCTCTTTGAACGATAAAATCAAGTATGATATTTTCCGGAAAAGAACCAGAGTAACCGACATAGCTTGCAGAGTAAGCAAATTGAAGTGGCAGTGAGGGCCATGTCTGTTGAAGGACCGATGGCCGGTGGAGCCTTAGAGTATACAACATTGGAGAAGGCATAAGAAAAATCTTTCAATACTCAATAGATATAATTGCATTTATTTAGAACAAAAAAGTCTGTATTGGTAGCTGAGAAAGTCCCTTTATTATTTCCGAATCAGTGAAGACCAAAATACTTATATCTAATTATGAAAAAAAAAAATGTCTTTTTATCCTGACAGATGACAGATCGTCGACATGCAGCGTCGTCAAAATTATTAATAATCTGTGCTTGTGTGTATCCGACGAACGGAAAACGACAGGCTCCTTTGATTGTTTACGAGCGCCGCGATCGACCGTCAGCTCTGAACGACATGTGTAGGAGGCCGGGGCCGACGAGCGGCAGGCGTCAACGGGGGAACGAGCAGTGGAGCGGGCGTAGCTACTAGTCGGGGAAATGTCGGACCGTGGCGGAGTGCGGTCCAGCGCGCGCCTCAGCGGCGACAGCTCGGCGGGCGCGGCTGCCCCGGCGGCCCCGGCGAGCACGGCGGCCCCGGCGGCCCCGGCAGCGGGCCGCGCGCCGGCGGGCCGCGGCCGCCCCGTGTCCACCACGGCGGCCGCCGCACTGCGCCGCGCGCGCGCCGCCGAGCGCGCCGCCGAGGTGGAGGATAGTCCGCGAGTGCTGCGCGACAAGTGCCGCCGCCTTGCGCGCGCTCTCCGTAATGCCAAGCATCTAGTGGTGAGCACTTCTCCCCTGGCATTTGAATGTTAACTGGCATTTCTAACAGTTTAAGCAGCTTTATTTTGGTCAGCACCTTAGATAGGCTCTATAATGGGATCTCCGCAAATCTAGGTCAGAGCTCCTCGAAAAAAGGCTAATAACAACCTATTGTTGCCGGCAATCTCTTGGAGAGCACCTAGGTCACCAAACTACATGAACATGGCTAACAAAGAAGTGATGAACCATGGCCAGTGAGGGCAGGTGTGATTGTATCCACAACTGTTGTATGAAACAGGTTCTCTGACTAACTAAACAAGAACTGTGTACAGTTACAGCAGCTTTAACTGGCTATGTTATTTAATAAACACCTCATTGTCGTAGGAGTCACAGACAGTCTGCTGTGCATGGAGGACGACAAGAAATCAGCACATGTGCTGATGTCTTGTCGTCCTCCATATGGATACAGGGCAAAGAACTTTGCTAACCTAGGCACCCTCTGTGACACAGTCAGTAATATCAAGGCGTTGCTGGCCTTCCTGGCCTTTCTTGAGCTGTGGAGCTGGGTTGGATTGGATAATTGATTTTCCCACCTGTATGCTAAATACACGTATTGACATAGAGTTGTGGACACCAGCCCGTATTACCTATTATGCTCCCTTTGTTCGGACAGTCGAGGGTGATGTTTCTTCCTGTCAATGCTCACTGACAGGAAGTATCTTTGTGGCCTGCCTACACTCACTGTTTTCTCGAAATGTTGTGGTCCCAAGAGTATTTTGTTACTGAGAGAGTGCTACAACTACTACGCTCTTGATTACAAATGCACTTTCTGAGTTTATCTTGGACATTTCTGATATCAGTGATGGACAAAAATTGAGAGGAAACCTGGAATCTATACACATATAAAAATCAATTGCCATGCGTTACTCTTCGCCGCGGGAGACGCCCCGGGCGTCGGGAGTCGAGTGAAGACTACCGGCCACCGTAGGCGCGGGCGTGGGCGCGGGCCTGCGGGCGGAGAGCAATGGGTAGCTCACCGCCCGATCAGGACCAGGCCCGTGCCGGACGGCGCGTAAGTGTTCCACGCGCGCCTCAAAGAGATGTCAGCATAACGAGGGGCCCCTCAGGGCCGAAGCCTGCCGGGTCAGCGGGATTGTCCGAAAGGGTTACCGCTACCCCGGAACATAAAGGGCGAAGGAAGGAACATGAGTGGGTTTTAGTCAGTAAGAGTCTGACAGTCCCTTCCGCTCCACCCAGAGCGGAAGGGGTCATTTGATAATTTCCCATCCCGAAAAAAAAAAAAAAAAAATGCGTTACTCTTGCAAAACCTTGAAAATAGCTTGACCAATTGGAATTATTTTGCCTCCATACTAGGGTGGTATAGAACAAAAGGAAATTACGAAAAACCCAAAGGAACAGCCGAGAAATCAAAATTTTAACCAATCGAAACCTTGCACAATGTGGCCAAAATTGTCCATCTCACATGGTACAAAGTTCACCGGGTCATCTAGTTATTGTTAAATATGCCTTCTCTTTATGAGAACAAACCTTTGTTCTGCAATAATAGGCTGGTGTTATTCTATTTTGTTTTTTGTTAAAATGTCAGTGATAATAATTCCTATTGTGTTATGCAATAAGGATGCAGGACCCATAGCTCTTCTGCTTTATCTTTTCCCCTTTTTTTGATTAATTAAACTTATTTGGGTAGTCACATGCATAGCCCTTACCTTGACCTAAGATGGTGAACTTCAAACATAGCAAAATAATTGTCTGAATAATTAATCATAAATATTTATTTTAATGTCCCTAATGTATACAATAATAAACAGGTTTACACGGGAGCAGGCATCAGCACAGCCGCCGACATCCCTGACTACCGCGGGCCGCACGGAGTGTGGACGCGGCTGCAGCGCGGCGAGACTGTCGGGTGAGTGCCAGCCGCCGGCCCTGCAGATCCAGCGTCACGTAGAGAGAGAGAGAGAGGCACTGAACGTGTGTGTATGTGTGCAGGCGGGTAGAGGTGTCGCGCGCGCAGCCCACGTTCACGCACATGGCGCTGACGGCGCTGTGGGCGCGCGGCGCTCTCAAGTTCGTGGTGTCGCAGAACTGCGACGGCCTGCACCTGCGCGCCGGCCTGCCGCGTCGCGCGCTGGCCGAGCTGCACGGCGACATGTTCGCGGAGCTGTGCGCACCCTGCCGCCGCGTGTACCTGCGCGCCTTCGACACCACGGAGCGTACGGCGCGCCACGCGCACGGCACGCGTCGCCTGTGCCACGCGTGCGGCCAGGAGCTGCGCGACTCCATCGTGCACTTCGGCGAGCGCGGACGCGCCGCCTGGCCGCTCAACTGGGCCGGCGCGCTGCGCCACGCCGCGCGCGCCGACGTCGTGCTGTGCCTGGGCTCCAGCCTCAAGGTGCTGCGCCGCTACCCGCGCCTGTGGCGCATGCAGAGCGCGCCGCGCGCCCGCCCCGCGCTCTACATCGTCAACCTGCAGTGGACGCCCAAGGACTCGGTGGCGGCGCTCAAGATCAACGCGCGCTGCGACGCCGTCATGCAGCAGGTGGCGCGGCGCCTGCGCCTGCGCGTGCCGCGCTACCGCGGCGCGCTGGACCCCGTGCTGGCGCACGCCGAGCCGCTCGCCGAGCCCGAGGCGCACACCACGCGCCGCCCGCCGCTGTGCGCGCCGCGCTCGCCGCCCGCCGGCGCCGAGCACTGGGAACCCTCCTCGCCCTCCGCCTCCGACTCGGACGAGGAGCTGCCGCTGCGACACCTGGCGGCGCGCCTGCGCGGACCGCCGGACCCCGCCCCGCGCACTCCTAGTCCGCCGGTCGGCGCGCCCGGGACCTTGCCGGGCGGACTGCACGCTCCGAGTTCGACGGACCACCTGCACTCCTTTCAGGTGAGGGGTCTTCGCTACTCGCTCCCGCCTCGCGACGACTCCGCCGTCGGTCAGCCGCGCCTCTATATGAAGCGGCTCGTTTTGTTTTCCAGGTCAACATGATCTCCGGTGAAGCCACGATCCTCCTGCGCGCAGAGCACGCGCGGCCGCCCGCACCCGCCTGCACGTTCCCGGCGCGCGCGCGCTCGCCGCTGCGCTGTCGCACGGCGGACCTGCGCAGGTTCCGCATGGCCAGGCGGCCCCCGGACCCGCCGTGCGCCGTGAACGGGCACGGGCCGCCCGGCGTCGCGGCCGACACGAGACCCGACGCGCTCGCCAACGGCACCGCCGGCCTCGGCTCCAGGCTCAGGCGACTGCTCGAGTACGAGCCGCGCATCGACACGCCCGAGAACGTCAAGACGGACCTGCGGCCGAAGCTCGAGGGCGACGCGAAGTGCCCCAAGCTGGAGCCCAAGCGCGAGCCCAAGGAGGAGGCGAGCACGTCGGAGTCCAGCGGCGCGGAGGGCGGCGCGCTGGCGGCCGGCTCGCTGGCGGCCGCCATCATCCGGCGCGCCGTGCTGCTGTGTCGCGCGTCGCTGTACCCGGGCCTGCACACCATCATCGCGCCGCCGCACGCGCCCGCGCCGCCCGAGTGCGCGTGGTGCGCGCGCCACTTCGCGGCGCGGCGCTGCCTGTGGTACGGGCCGGCGCGCGAGCCGGCGCTGGCCGCGCGCGCGTGGCGCCGCGCGCGCGGCCGGCGCTACCTGTGCGCGTGCTGCGGCGCGCAGGAGTCGCCGCCGCGCCAGCCCGACGTCGCGCAGGACGACGGCGGCTGGTACGGCAAGGGGTATCGCAAGGGCCGACGGCGGCGCCGGTAGCGCGAGCCGGACGCCCGGCCGTCCGAGCCGGGCGTCGCCGAGCCCGAGCCGCGGCACCGCTGACTGCGCACTCTCTGCACTCTCGTGTATAAATAGTAGTGTTCGGAGTATAAGGAACGGCGCGGCGGTGCGTGAAGCTGACAAAAGTATTGTGAAAATGGTTTTATAAAGTTAATTTATTACGAAACATTTTGATATGCAGTGTGTCTGCCTAATAAGATCAAATCAAATCTCAAATGGTTTATTGCAATCCATAATGTACAATTTCAGGTGGTAAATAAAAGAAAAATAATAGAAACAATTATGGACCCTGTCGGGCACAGCAAATTTTTAAATAAGTAGAGAGAGGAAGAGCGCTTTATTAATTTTCTTTGTTATTCAGTTACAGTTATTTTATATCGTATTAATTATGTTATACCTATGTATTTATATTTCCATTCATTCACTTATTCTATTAATATTTTATATGCTGGTCTATCTATTCATTTATTATTTATTTAATTTTATTTAATATTGCTTATTTCTTTACTCACTTAAACATTTTTCATTATTAAAAATGTAGTATAATTATTAAGTATTATGTTATAATTTATTTTTGTTATTTTACTTATGCAAATATGTCTGTTATTCATAATTATGTATTATTATTATTGAATTTATCCACTAGATTTTTTTTATATCCTATTATCGATGTATTTAAATTTCCATTCATTTACTTATTCTATTAATATTGTATATGCAGGTCTATCTATGTATTTATTATTTCTTTCTTATATTTAATATCATTTATTTCTTTACTCGTTTACAAATTGTTCATTATTATTAATCGGTCAAGCCTCGCGCGGGCCCATTACAATAGAAATCGTAACCCTATACATTTTTATAATGACGACGACGGTGTAGCGACAAAATGATTATAAATATTATGTTTTAATGGTTGTGATGTAAGTTTGCTTACAAGTGAACAAAGCGTCGCGAGTAGCGCCGCCGGCCGGGCGGCGGCATTCGGAACTGTACACGTGCTTCCTCTGTGGGCTACAAACAAACGATGTCCACTTCCACTGTAATAGCTCGGTCGTGAGCTCTTCCATAGCCGCTCGCGAGTATAGCACGTACTGCACATGGTCGTACTTACACGAATCTATGCAAGCGGCTGGCCTGCTGGTGTGTTGTTAGCTACTTGCACAATTTTGTGCAAGTTACCAGCATGTTTATTTACGGCGTATTGTGTTGTAGTCACAATTTGCGAAGTCACAAAAATATTTTAGGTTAAAATGAGTTGTCGAATAATCTTTTGAACTGAAATGTGTCTAATGTTGAACGGTTGGTAATGATTGTAAGTCGAGCGCAACACAATCTAATATAATAAATACGCTTTAATTAAAATGTACGATGTGCTTGTTTATTTGATTGCGTACTGTTAATTTTCGCTGAGTTGCGCTCGTTCGAGTTTTGTATTGTAGGACAATAAGGTGACTGTTGCGGCGAGTGCGTGGCCGTGCAGGTGGACTCGCTCTGTGTCTGTGACAGTGTGACGACACTGCTCAGCTCAGCTCACTGCTCAGTGCTCTCTGCTCAGTGGTGGCTGGTGGCATGTTGTTCACAATTTATAGTTGTAAGTTTTCTAATGAACTAATAAGTAATGGTCTAATTTAATAGTGAAATATTAACTGTATGATGTCAGATACTGTGTGATTGTCGATGATTGATATGTGAAATTATAATTAATTGTAAACGAATAAATTTGAACAATGTGATATGTGTATAATTTTGTTGTCGCCTGCCATTCTTCTAGCCTGTCGTGCTGCGGGCACGCAGGGAGGTTGCTCGGCGATGTCCTTGGTGGGGCAGGACGAAATTATAAGGGTCCGTTGTTGCCATTTGACTACATAACCTCAAAAAGTTTAGTTCAGCAGCCCAAACATTATCATAAATAAATCGATCATCGCTATTGAGTAATGGCAGTGCATGCTGGCGCTGAATGAACTGCCACGCGGGTCTTCTAGATCCGACCCGCGCCCTTAGTCCTGCGACGCTGGAGCTTGGTGTCCAATAAAACGAATAGACTTGATGCTGAACAAACTTCGTTTTATTTTAACTGTAACAATCATTTTTAGGACAAACATATATATCAAAAATGTGTGATGTCGACTTAATTTTGTGATGTGAAGCACCGTCAGTTATAAAGCGCCTGAGAATTACGCTTGGCAGTCTGTTGCATGAGCTGACCACTAAGGTTGTAGGCGCCGACACGCCGCTCTACAGCTCATGGATATTTTGACTACTTTAACGCAAAGCAATCTTATAATATGATATTTTGGTACTTTTAAACACAAGTAGTAGCCAAGGGTTGATTATAGATCTATTTTGTAATAGTTAAAACATGTTCAGGATGTTATATTGAATTAAAAGGTGGTATTTTTTTAATGGTATGCTTAGAAACACTTGTTATAAAAATGATTTTTGGCATTTTCAATCTCAAATAGCAGCCGGGGGTTAATAGTAAACATTCGTTGTAATATTAAAAAATACTCAAGATGTTATTTCCCATAAGACAGTACTTTTTTTTCTGGCCGGTACTTTAATTTTTGGGTACGAAAGTCCTTTAGTACTATTTTTTTTCTTACATATTCACCCTATTAAATAAAAATTAAATGGCCTAAGCTAAGAGATACCGCAAATATTTCACTGGAAAAGCAAATTTCAATGTTGTCTGCTTCGGATCAAGGCGGACATTCCTTGTAAAAGTTAAAAATCTCGACAGCTCACAAAATCGCAATCCGCCCATCAGATCACGCACAATCTTTGGCCAGAACAGACAAAGAAAAGGCTGAAACTTTTGGCTTACATTTGGCAAACGTCTTCAAACCCAATGAGGGGAAAAACCAACAAGACGTTGAAGATATATTGAATCAGGACTTCAATTGTGTTTGCCTATTAGACCAACATCACCCAAAGAAATCGCGATGGAGATCAGACCGTTGAATCCAAAGAAACCACCTGGGTTTGATATAATCTCGCCTAGAGTTCTCAAGGAGCTACCCAAAAAAGCAGTTACATTCGGGGCTAGTCTTTTTAAGGGAATATTCAGGACAGGCTATGTTTCCAAATTATGGAAAATCTTAATCATTATGATCCTACGCTTAAACCTCGCAAACCAGAACACGATGTCACATCACATCGACCTATAAGGCTCACACCAGTGTTGTCTAAACTCTGGGAAAGCGGATGAATGCGACATCATCCCTGTCCACCAGTTCGGATTTAGAAACTCACATTCAACTACCGAAGACGGAATACACCTCTGCGGCATTCCTAGATGTGCAACAGGCCTTTGATCGTGTCTGGCACAAGGGCTTACTATGCAAAATAAAGGAAAAGCTTCCCCACTTAGTGTTTCCCATCATAGCTTCGTACTTGGAAGGTCGACAATTCCAAGTAAAATAAGGTGACGAAAGATCTGATCTGTATAATATCGAAGCTGGAGTTCCACAAGGATCGATTCTGGGACCTGTTTTATATAATATTTTCACATCTGATCTTCCAACTGCAGAAGATGTAACGGTAGCGACATACACAGATGATGTTGCTTACCTGGCGAGCGCCAAAGAACCAGATATCGCCAGTAACAAATTACAAATAGTAATAAACGAAATGAATACCTGGCTGCAAAAATGGCGTATCTGCGCCAGTGCTCAAAAATCAAGTCACATTACCTTCACATTGAGAAGAGGCGACTGTCCCACAGTAACATTAGGGGATACAACTCTACCACACAGATTGTGTTAAATATCTCGGTTTTTATCTGGACAAAAGGCTCACCTGGAAGACGCATATAAAACAGAAAAGAGAACAACTAAACGCAAAATATAAAATTTTGTATTGGTTGATGGGTCGTAACTCAGTCCTATCTTTGGAGAACAAATTCCTGCTGTACAATTCTCTACTGAAACCTATATGGTCATACGGCATGCAACTCCCCATAGTGGCCAGCAAAAGTAACATAATGTGCCTCCAAAGAGCTCAAAACGCCATCTTGAGGAATATTGTAAATGCACCATGGTTCACACGGAATGGAGAAATCCATTATTATCTCAACACTCCTACCATTCTTGAGGAAATTGATGAACATAAAAAGCGTTATGCTGATCGTCTAGCCACCCACCCAAATCACCTGGCTGTTAAATTGCTGGACAGCAGTGTCTGTCAATCGACTTAAGAGAAGTCAAGTAGTATGAAGAGGTAGCAGTGGGCAATGGCCCCTGTACCTGAAACGCCACTTTATTCACGCAACGAAACTGATAATAGTCCAGAAAGGACTGATGGCAGTTATTGGAAAGAAAAAAAAAATGGCATAAGCATCAGCCAGCCACATTAAATGTTGTAGTAGACGCATTGGCTGAATGTCAGTTGAACGGCGCCGTTTAGGGTCAGTTCACACCGAGACGCGACGCGACGCGACGCAGCGCGCACACTTTAAAAGAGTGACTCAAAATATACTTTATTTTAACACGCGTCCTGGATCATCCCTTTAAGAATTTTAATTTCATTCACTGACAGACTAAGCACAGCGCTAAACCGCTGGGTCTAGAAGAATTACATTTTGCTCCAGAGTTCCTCTAATAGCGAAAGAACTCAGGAAGGATTTTTGATAATTCACCCCCGTCATGGGTTAAATAGGGACTGAAAGTATCTATGGAAGTCCGTCATTTTGGCTGATAGGATACCCGGGGCTCCCGGCGTATAACGGCATGATAACCAGCAGTTCTCCGCGACCACGTTTGCGTGAATTTCGTGTTTTCTCCAGGAGATGCACCCCTATAAAATGAAAATGTATGATCGTAATATCGTAATCATACGTAGATACCTAATATTGTATACTTCGACGTATCGCCCGCCCGCGCTATTACTTCGATTTCGCTTAGCGATCTTTGACTTTTTTCTTTTTGCTCGGCTCCTAAGTCGTAGCGTGATGTTAATAGCCTATAACCTTCCTTAAGAATTGAGCTATGAAATGGAGATTAGCGCGTTCAAACAAAAATACAAACTGTTCAGCTTTAATATAACGGGTGGGCCATTTAAAATTTGAATCGGCTATAAAAAAAAAACTACTAATTATTTTTTCAAATGTCTGGATTTATTGGAAAGGTTGAACTTTGTCATATAAGAATGGAACACAATATGATTCATATGACTACCGGGACTGGCTCGGCAGTACCCCATCCGATCAACCCAATTTTTCAGTACATTTTAGATTGTTTCGGCTTGAATCTCTTCAATGTGACTCGTTGTGGATGCATTGGCTTCTCAATAGTCACGCGTGGGTTCTCTGAACCCCATATGCGGCAATTTTGCTTATTGACATAGCCACCGAGATGAAAATGAACTTCATCTGAAAACACGATTTTTCGGTAAAATTCTTCATCTCCTGCCAAACAATCTTCAGCCCATTGGGCGAAGCGAAAACGCATCGGATGATCATGAGGCTTCAGTTCTTGGACCAATTGAACTTTGTAAGCCTTTATACCGAGGTCTTTATGCCAAATTCTTCTCAGAGAAGTGTGAGAAATGTTCAGTTCCTGAGAACGATGACGAGTTATGTTGATGGATGTTCTTGCACATTCTGAGCCACAGCAGGAATGTTTTCGGTTGAACGCACTGGACGAGTACGTACACGGGTTGCTTTGTCCATTAGCGATCCTTTTTCACGAACTCACTTCACAAATTGCCGCACAAACTGAACTGAAGGCAGATCATTTCTCGATAATTATCCACGTAAATTTTCTACAGTTTGCGTTAAAGACTCACTACTTTGGAAGTAAGTTTTTAATATTTCCCAATTTTGTTCGAGCATATAGCGTCCCATTTTGCAAATGTCAAACATAAAACTACTACACAAAAATAATGTTTTTCTACCATTCTACCTTTCAAATTCAATGTAATCGGTACTTCAAATTTAAAACACTAGATGGCACACCTATATTACTAGCAGCGCCCCGCGGTTTCACCCGCATAAGTTTCGATCCCGTGGGAATATCGGGATAAAAAGTATCCTATATTGGTTATTGGAGGAACACCAAAGGAAAGACTGTTATAAGGATTTATATAATACGTTTAATAACCTTTTATATTTATATATTGGAAGGTGTGTTTACTAATATTACGTGAGACGTGTGATCCCACACAAGGCTAAAAGAGTAGTACAGTCGCTATGCAGAAGTAAGGATTTCGGACAAGTGGTAAGGGCGGGCTCGAAAGAAAAAAATAATATTTATGAGTTAGAAAGAGAAAGACGATAGTGTGGAAGTAGGATCGATTTGTTTTTGCTATACTCCAACAGTTATAAACCATCTGTGTGCCAAATTTCATCCAAATACGTTCAGTAGTTTGAAAGAGTAACAAACATCCATCCATCCATCCATCCATACAAACTTTCACGTTTATAATATTAATAATATAATAAGTAGGAAGGACTAGAAGGATAGTGTGTATGTGTGTTTTTTTTTTGTTTTATTTATTTTACCGAATAATATTAGTAGTTACACCTCATGCAAGTTTCAACGATGATCTCATTTCAGAGCGAGTGAGGCTCGCGGCAGCAGGAGGCACGCTGGCACGGTGTAGCTCTGCGTTGTTTAAACTAACGACCGAGCTAATAATAGCGTCTGTTACTTGTGTGTATCTGTGTGCGGCCGGCCGGACGCTGCTATCTGCAGTCGCGAAGCTTCCGCGGCTCGCTGGCACATGCTGAGTGTGTCGAGTGCTCTGCTCCCATGACACGGTATACACAGAGCGCCTACACCTCCCGGCTCGCTCTCACTCATCAGTCCCGAAGTCCCGTGTGTCTGTGTCTGTCAACTGAGCACCGGGGCACACCCGACTCCAGTGTGTGACAGTGCCTAGCGCACTGTGCAGTTGTACTCTGTAAATACTGGAAATAGTTAGTACCTGTTACTCCGCATAACATCAACGTGCATTTAATTGGGTAAGTAACTAAGCTTAATTAATAAGTCGCATACCAATTATTATTTCGTTTATTTATATATTTAAGTAATTACCTATCTAATACATTTTTTAATTATTTCTTAAAATATTTAAAAATAAGTATAAAAAACATGTAAAAATATAAAAAAAAATAATGATCCACCTATGTCGGGAGCAGGGTCCAAGCTACCGGTGGTGGTTAGGGCTCCAGAGACAGGAACCTCCTCACAATGCGAGCCGCATCGAAGAGTACTGCCTTTTGAATTAGTCCCTTGATCCAACCGCCTAACGAGAGCCTCGATAGATGATGATCGAAGCTTCCGGCCATCAGGCCATTGGCTGATATGACAATCATATGTCTTACAATCATAAAATTAAGTTAAATCAAATAATAAAAATGGACAAATTTTGATGAAATTAATTGATCTAACTCTAACATTTTTAAATTGAAAAGTAAAACTCGAGTTACCTTGAAAACGTTAAATTAATTTCCACAAAACAAAAATTTTACACCCCTTGCACATAATTAGCATTTCACTACATAAATTAAATAACTTTTTTCATGCCGAACGATACGTATGGTCACTTACTATGGCTGTCGCAATTTTAATGGTAGTGGTAGACTGAAACTTTTGTTGATTTGTATTGGTAACTGGACCCTTCAAGCGGGCGGCGTTGTGTCAAAAGGCGGGCGTCGCGTGTCAAAGGGCGCGCGCGCACTCACTTGTAGTCGCAAGCGCTCTTTGAATTAGCCGCATATTTTAATTCCTGTAGTAATAAGATCTAAATTGGCGTGCACATTGCAAGTCGAATATGCCGAAAGCGAGGTGTATGTTTTGTAAACAATATTGGTGCCTATATTTTAATAGGTAGAATTAATATTTGTTAAGTACTTTTTAAAACTGATTGTGATTGATTACGCATGGTATAGGTAGGTATAAGGCGATCGGCTTGCGCCTCCTAAGACCCTGCGTCGGGGTGCCACGCACCCCTTGCACCCCCGGGTAAAAACGGCCCTGGGTTCATTGCTAGGGGAAGGTGGGGTAAGACGGGGACTTTAAGGTAATTCATAAATAAAACCATCTGTTTTTGATTGCACAAATTAAGAACTTTTATTAGGAAAATAATCAGTATTTCTTTCTTTAATTATAATCCGTCAAAACAAAAATATAAAAATCTCGTCATAGAAATATCAACTTAAAAAAAAATAACAAAATCTCCCCATCTTGCCTCACCTATAGGGCAAGACAGGGTACCCCCTAGGGTAAGGGGTATTAAATATTTAATCGTCGTCATCTTCACAAACAGGGCAGATATGGACAGCTTCATCATGGTTATCTTCCACTCTTGCACAGCCACAATGCGCCCACTTACCGCAAGTCTGACTGAAACTCGAAATATAAGCCGTAGCAGTACAGCCATTCTGTATCTTCATCATCTGATTTCTGAGCTTCTTCGTCAGCTTTCTTGGTTCTTTTATCTGTTTTTTTTTTCAATTTCTTTTTGTGTATCGCCTTCGGTTTCTGTTTCTTACTGTTTTGTCTTTCTTCTAACTCTGTTTTATAAGGAGAAGCAGTGATAATAGTTGTTTTTCCTCTTCTTCGAACTTGTCTTGTCCTTTTTTCGGCCATTCGTGGATAAGGCATTAACTGTTTTGGGCTAACCAGATGAAATGCTGCATTATCCAGAGAATCATTTACTGTTGTTTGCTGTACTAAAGATGAGGTTTGAGGAGTTGGTTGAGGCGTTGTTGTGTCCCCCCCGGTGGGTTCCCGCATTGTCGAGGCGGGGGGGATCAGTAGCCGTGGCTTGGACAACCACGGTGAAGCTAAGAGGAACCCGAACCCGGTGCCGCTTGGGCGACATCGCAACTGAGGCGGGCCGTGATGTGGTATGGGAGGCATCACGGCTGAGGGTTGGAGGCCGCGGCGGGGGAGGAGTGTCGGTATTGCGGTGCGCCGCTCTCGCTACCTTCCGCGGCCTTGACGGGGTCGCCACCGTCTGATGGCGAACGCGGTGGGGCCGCAGGGGAAGAGGAGTGTTGGTATGACCTTGGCCGCTCTCCCTATCCTCTGCGGCCGAAAATTGGCAGGCGGCGGGGCCAATGACCTGACCCGTCGCAGGGGGACCAAGGGTGCCCAGACACGGGGTCGTCTGGCGCCCATGTGCTGGTTTGGTCCCTGGGGTGGTCACGGCGTGCCATGTGTTCTGGTGCGCCGGTGATGGGGAGTAATCCCCAGAGGAGGGTCCGGTGACGGACAGCAGCGGCGGGTTCACGGATGAGTGCTAAGGCGTGCCCGTGTTCCCGCCGTAAGCGGCAGAGGAGGACACCGTGGAGTTTTAGTGGGTTAGAGTCCCACATAACTGCACTATCTCCCCGTGGTAGTGCAGAATGCATGAGCATTTCTCCGCGTTAAAAAAAAAAAAAAAGGCGTTGTTGTGTACGTTGTAGAATTTAAGGCGGTGCAGGTGGTTGTTTGGGTATCATGGTCTGGCGATGTTACTGATGGTGGGACTGTCTGTGTTGGTTGTCAGGTTGCTGCTATCGATGGTGTCGAAGCTGTATCAGCCGCGGGTGTATCATTGGAGCACATGCTTACGGTTGGACAAGAGATGGCGTATTTTTCACCGACAATATTGCAATGTGGCGATTCCTAAAGCATGTGATACCTCTGTAGGAAATCATATCATACAAAGAAAATAATCTATTTGTCAGGTGAGTCGGCGTGGTACGCACGATGGGCGTGAGGCGCGCTTGCGGCGCCGCGTGGCGGCGCGGGCGCGCGCTGCTGCTGGCGGTGGCGGCGCTGGCCGCGCTGCAGACTGTGTGTCTGCCCGCCTCCCTCTCGTCCGCGCACCACTTCCCCGCGCACGCGCCCAGTGACATCGCGCACTCGCTCGCAGACTTCTCCAACCAGCCGGACATGTGAGTACGACAATACACGTTTACATGAGCCGCTTCAAAGATAGTTTCAAGGCGCGGCTGTCGGGGCAGAAATGGAACGACGGGTACGAAGTGCTCACATCACTTACTATTTATTTGTTTTATAATAGTACTAGCTTCTGCCCGCGGCTTCGCCCGCGTAGATGTCGGAAATTATCCCACGAGAATATGCTACCGAGACAAAGTAGTCTTAAAGCTGTCGTAGAGCGACAAGTAACTAACTTTAAATTAAGAAAGTAAAGAAAGGGAAATTTAAGTTAAATTAAAGATGGAGATGGACTGGTCAGTGGTGTGTAGTGTGTGGGTGAGGAAGGATGAAGATGCGTGATTGGTAACTGAGGCGGAGCTGAAGAGGTAGACCGACGCGAGGCAGGAGCCGATGACAGGTGCAGGTGCAGGTGAGGGCAGGTGTTGGTGCGTGTGCGGCACGGAGGATACCCGTAGGGGGGCCCACGCAGCAGGAGCAGGACGCAGCACGGCAACAGGAGGGAGCCGGCATGGCGGGGACGCTATCAGCCCACCAGGTGAGGCGGCTAAGGCGCGGCCCAATAGATTCAGGAGGGTCTTCTGAGGCGGCCCTCGGATGAGGCGCAGCCTTATAGATTCAGGAGGGTCTTCAGAGGCGGATCCCTCGGATGAGGCACAGCCCAATAGGTACAGGAGGTTCAGTACTTCAGAGTGTTCCGGCGAGGCGCGCCAGTGGTCCGACTGGTACGGAGGACGGAGGACGGAGGTGTAGAGAGAGTCTGTCAGGTACCGGAGCCTTTTAGGAGAGGCACGCTGAGTGTTCCCGGAGTAGGTGGCTCTAGAGTATCAGGCCTATTTAATGTGTTCGCTTTAGAGGCGAAACTGGAACTGATCCTTGCATTGCTTGAATTTATAATGTGAACTCGTAGAATAATACTATGTAGAAAATATGAATTTGAAATATGCTGGTGGCCAGGATTAGTTTTGTAGGAGTATGAATGTATAATCAGCTAAAAAGTTACAAGCTGCTAAGAACCTAAAAGAAATGGTTGTCATGGCGACGTATTAAACGAAAAATAATCAAGATTTTTTTTTTTCTAAATAACAATCCGTTTCAAAGATATGCAATATTTTCACTACGCACAAATTTATTGAAAATGCGCACTGTACACCGTGTAAGCCGCCGCTGGCGTGGCGCCGCGCGGCCGCGCGCTCGAGTTCGTTCACCCCTGCGACAGCACAAATTCGTAAACAGCTGATTCTAATTTTCCCATCACATTTTTCAGACTTTGGACTGGCAATTTATCGAATTTCTTACAAGTAGCTTTTTTTATTGGCCATATTAATGACTTACTGTTTTTAAATTAAGTAAGCTCGATAAGTTGGTATGTTTAAAAAAATTAAATTAACCTATTTACAATCGTTTAAAAACTATTTAAAAGAAGTCTTCATTTTTACCTTATTTACAAAAGGTGCTGAAAATGTCCACCACTTTGTCCAATGCACAAATGAGAACGACATTGGATTGCACTGCGATTAATGTGTCTCTGTCACTTTTAATTAGATCGAATGCACTAATTATGCGGGTCTTTAATTCGTCCACGTTTCGAACATTGTTGCCACTGTGTCCATACACTAAGTCTTTTACACGACCCCAAAGATAAAAATCGAGAGGCGTAAGATCGGACGATCGAGGCGGCCATGCAATTGGCCCACCACGGCCTATCCAGTGGTTAGAATAAGTAGCATCCAGGTAGCCACGGGCTTCTCGGTGATAGTATGCAGGCGCTCCATCTTGCTGGAAGAAGTGGTCCCTTATTTCGGCAGCAAAAACATTTTCCAGCATCTCTTGCACAGACTCGAGCAACTGCAGATATGTTTCGCCGTTAAGGCGTTCTAAGAAGACGGGTCCGGGTACCGTCTGCCCTATGATTCCAGCCTACACGTTCACTGAGAACCGGTGCTGAAAATGGTCAAGGACCACAGCTCGCGGGTTTTCGTACGACCACCAGTGAGCATTGTGGATATTGAATAAGCCCACTCTACTAAAAGTGGACTCGTCCGTCCATAAAATTTTGCGACCAGGTTCTTCCACCAACCACCTATAGA
The DNA here is from genome assembly GCA_911387795.2 of Apamea monoglypha. Lineage (NCBI taxonomy): Eukaryota > Metazoa > Arthropoda > Insecta > Lepidoptera > Noctuidae > Apamea > Apamea monoglypha. The sequence continues at coordinate 20,987,267 of OU426922.1, forward strand.
ATATTAGCCGTGGTTCGTAATCTGTGGGTATTAGTTCCTGTACTCTTAAAAGGTGGTACGGATGTTGGCCTTCTTCATGCAGCACATTCCAGGCAGTAACGTGACTTATTCCTAAGTCCCGCCCTGCGTCACGTGTGCTGGCGTGTGGATTATCGTTGAAATAGTCCAACACTCGATCTTCAATGTCATCGGCGAGCCGTGGACTACCACTATCTGCTTGACGAGGACGAAACTGGCCATAGTCTAATAAGTGCTGGTAAACCCCCTGGATAGTTTGGACAGCAGGCACTCGTTGTTGGTCACCATAAAGTTCACGGTATCGGTTACGTGCTGCGGCTAAATTCTCACCGGTCATGACATAACACACTATCATATCTAAATACTCCCGATTAGAATAAGTAAACGGCATTAAATAAACGAAACTGCGTGAGCGCGCGGATGTAGCGAGAAGACACACGACAGCACACCCTTACCGTGCGACAGATATCGGACGACTAAAGTGGGTGGGAAGGGTTGGTGGGGTGGGAGCCGCGGGTAGGGGAAGCGGGCCACGCGGTGCTCGAGCGCCGAGCCTTAAGCGCAGCCCTGCGTACAGCGCACATAAAAATGTTTTTCTAAATGGTTATTTTTGTATGAAAAAGTAAAAACACTCGAAAAAAAATTTTTTTTTGTTCCTATATTTTAGTTTTTTGATGCTGAGTAGATGCCGAAATTCTTAAAGTTAATTTTTTAACACCTTATATGTTAATAAAATACAATCAAATCTATAGTTATTTTGTATTAAAAGTATAGTGTTTATATAGGAAAAATGATATCAATCAATGTGGGCGAAATTCCCAGCCCTTGGATGTCACTAAATCGTCGTAGTCTTATGTTAAAGTTTGATGACTGTGTCTGTGTACTGATTGTGGATAAAACGTGTCCTGGTGTCGTGAGGAATAGTCAAATCAGCGCCTAACGGTAACGGAATGCTTGTCTGACCTGGAGAATGAATGAAGATAACTGTGAGTATGTCATTATGTTACTAAGCCTATTGAAGTATTAAGTCCGCCTTTGTACCTATTTCGTGTACGAAATGTTTAAATAATTAAATATATGTTACCATAACATGAGCTATCTGCCAGTGGAAGTCCCGTCAAAACCGGTCCAGCCGTTTCGAAGATTAGCCGGAACGAACAGACACAAAAATTGAAAAAAAATATGTATATACAAAGTTGATACGACAAAGGGGCTTTTCTTTAAACTGCCTATACTAGGTACCATTTCCAAGCTCTGTACTAACAATCAATTAAATTAACAGGAGAAGTAGTTTAGCCGCAAATGATTTTTTTAAGTTTTTGCACCATTTGAACACGATGTATACACAGCTGATTATGTCTAAGCATAGGTCATGCACCTTACAACGATAAATTTACGATGCGTTGTTGCCGCTCTGACGCATGTCACAAGTACAACCAAATATTTCACTAAAAAGTTAGCAATGCAAACAAGGAAGCAATAAATACACACACACTTGCACTTTCATTACGAGAGTGACAATCATAGCAAAACGTCCCGCGCGTAAAAGAGACAAAAATAGGTCAGTTTGTTGCATCCTAAATTTTTGCGATCGGTAAGTGGGTCCTTTAGAAAACTTGTTTTTTCAGTGCGCCGACGCTGCCCTTTCGGAACGTACGATTTGTCGAATTCGCGCGCTGACAATTGTGATTTTGTTTTCTTATTGTGATAGGACACCAAATAAGTTTAACACAGTATTTCTTTTTTTTTTTATTGTGACAGGACACATAACTTTTTTTTTGTGATTGACTGTTTTTTATTGTGATAGGACACGTAATTAAACTTTGGTTGTGTGTGTGTGTGTGTGTAATTAAAGTGTGTATGCCTCAGAGGTAAATACAACTGTTGAACTAAAAATAGGATTATTTTAGCATTTCACAAATTAAAGTGCTTAGCGACGGACAGTGATTTAATTAGAAAAATAAATAACAATATTCTCCGTCGGTATAATTTGTGCATTAATGTGAATGGAGGACACATCGAGAATTTAACAATTTAGTGTGTTTGTTTTTGTGCGCGTACCTACTTCAAAACCTTACCTAACATAAAAGCCAGACCGCCGCCGGCCGCCCGCCTCGACACGAGATAACACACGCCGCGATCCGGCGCGCACGCGACGTTGCCACTGTTACCTAGGCATTTAAGGTCAGTCAAATTTCTTTACAAAGGCTGGTTACGTTTTTTTCTGATTTGTAAGCTATTTAGTTTGTTTGAAAAAAATATTTTCTCTTTTTTGGCGCTTTTTATTTTTATACCGTATCGAATTAATACTAAACACGTATAGTATACGTAGTGTAATTTAATGCCCATCTGTCGTATCAACTCTGTATAAGTACATAATTAGCGTGTATATTTTCATTTTCATACGCATTTAGTAAAATCTATTTTTTTATATTAAAAACAGACACTTCAGGTTTATTTATTTGTATACCTAGTCTTGCCAAAATATTGTACCGAAGAAAAAAAATTTTTTTTTATTGCAAATAATATTTATTAGGTACTTTTACAGTGTGTTAGTTTAATACATAAATATAAAACAATTTAAAATATAAAAAGCTTATTCGAAGTGGTCTCCATTGGCTGCAATACAGTCCTTTAAACGTTGAGGCCAGTTATCAATAAAAGCACGCACTCTTTCCATGGGAAAATTCTTCACTGCCAATCGTATGGATTGTTTTAGGTACTCCAAATTATCATGGCGTTTAGAGCAAGCCGTACTCTCTAAAACTGACCATAATTCATAATCCAGCGGATTAAGATCGGGACTAGACGACGGCCAGTCTTCAGCTCTGATGGAGTCCGAAACGTTCACTTCCAACCAAGACTGCGTAGACCGAGCTTTATGACCCGGCGCCGAGTCTTGTTGGAAGGACCATACTTGGTTATTGAACATGGTGTTGTTAAGGGGCTTAACTACCTTCTCAAGAATGGTATCTTGATACACTTGTGTCGATGTTTTGATACCTTTTTCACAAAAATATGGCTCAGTCACTCCTTCATAGCTAACACCCCACCAAACCATCACTGAAGTCGGATAATGCCCACGTTGCACTCTGTCGAATAATTGGGAAGCTTCCTTATAGCTTTGAGCATAAATACGGTCATTTTGTTTGTTAAAATATATGTTGCTCTATTGTAAAGATTTTTTCATCCGTAAACAAAATTTTTCTGTGACCTCCCTTTGCGTTCCGCTTCAGTAGTTGTTTCAATTTTACCACCCTATTCTTTTTTTAAATTATCAGTTAAAAAATGACCAGTGCGTCTCTTATAGGCTGCAAGTCCTAAGTCATCTTTTAAAATACGCGACATGGTTCTGGGTGCTATCTTCATCTCCCGAGATAAAATCTTTTGCTTTTGGACAGGATTTCTTCGAATTCTTTCCCTTACTGCTTTGACCGCCTTTTCGTACGAACATTACGTGGACGGCCAGATCTTTTTCTGTCACAAACAGAGGAGGTCTCATTGTAAGTACCTATTAATAGCCCGGTACACAAAAATTTGACTAATACCAAGCGTATGGAGAGTTTTAATAATTGCATTTGGCTCCATACCAACTTTGTGTAATGCAATCACAGCGATTCGGTTCTCTTTATCACCCCACTCCATTTTAATATCGCAAAATATTCTACAATGTATTGTCTACAGTGCGCATTCATTGCGAATGGACGCTAACGAGGTCTCGGTAGCGAGGGCTTTGACCCCTGCGCTCGCGCCGGAACGAAAAAGTGAGGTGGCACGTAATATTGTGAAATGTAGTCAATGTAACATTGTAATTAGTGAAGTTTTGTCCTTTATACAAAACAAAATTGATATTATGGACAATCAGAGTCTTATACAGATCTGCAAAAGTGGGTTTTCTGAGGAAGACGTAGCATGTGCAAAGAAACTATTACATCAAGCCATTCCAAGCAGTAAGCGTTTAATCAACAGAAAATGCAAAGGCAAATCTGAAAGGGAGTTGGCTGATATTATAGACCTTTTCAAGCAAACCGACCCAGATCACATACCGGTATTCGTTGCTCGTGACTTGCAGAAACTACCTCCGCTTACCTTCGATCATGTGGATGTAACGAATTTATTAAAAAACATCGTAATACTGCAATCGGAGGTTAAGTGTATTAAAGATAGCTACGCAACTAGAAGTCTTGTGGAGGAATTATGTAATAGAAAAAGTGAGTCTCATCACCTAGAACACTCGTCTATGGATAGTTCGGAGACTAATGTTAATAAACGAAGAGGTGCTTTCACACTAGATGAGAGCACCTATATAGATTTATGCGATAACAATATTAATAAATCTCACAATGATTTGCAGAGTACGGAAATTATAACAAACGTGGGTATAAAAACACAGAAAAGTAAGTTATCGAGTGCAAGGTCAACGACAGATACCCTCACAGTAGGTGAGAGTACCAAGCATCGTGTTACGCCACATTCGTCACCGCTCGCTCTCACTCGCACTGTCACCATGGGCACACCCCTCTCACTCGCACATAATGTGGCGTGTGCACAGCGCAAGGAGGCCACGACAGAAACTGCGGTTCCGACCATCCGTAATGAAGTAAATGAGGCCTGCGTTCTTTTACAGCAGCGTGACACAAATGCTAATTTGCAAAATAGGGATTTATGTTTGAATGCATGTGAGGCAGATAAGTCTTGGGCAAATATTGTGGAGGATGGACAGTGGAAAAAAGTAGAATACCGGAAGAAGAATAAATCCGCAAATCGATTTATTGGAAATCAGGGGAAGGGTGCAATTTTTCCCGACAATAAGTTTAAGGGTGCAGACATAAAAATCCCTTTTTATATTTACAATGTAGATAAGGCAGCCACCACTAAGGACATAGCGGATTATGTATTCAGTAAGACACAAGTAATGATATCGCCTGAGAAAATTAACATGAAGAAACACAAAGGGTATGAGGCCTACAAATTTTTAATACCTCGAATGAAACTATCAGTTTTTATGGATGAAAATGTTTGGCCGGAAGGTGTGTCTTTCAGGCAATTTATTGTTTTTAAAAAAAAAACCGTGAATGGATAAGCCGGTTAAGTTAATAAGTTTTAATTGTAAATGTGTTACGACGTCGGTCGATTGCATCAGACGACTGTGCGCCACTGCTGACATTATAGCACTGCAGGAGACGTGGCTGTTGCCTCATGATCTGGCTTTTTTGGGAAATATACACAATGACTTTGCGTTCACCGGAAACTCTGCAGTGGATACGGCAGCAGGTGTACTTCGCGGTCGACCATTTGGAGGTGTAGCACTTCTGTGGCGGAAGAGTCTGTTCTCGATGGTTAGTGTTGTACAGTGCAATAGTGTTCGTATTGCGGCAGTGAAAGTGACATTGTGCGACAGAGAGATGCTTGTTTTTTCGGTGTATATGCCTACAAACTCCAGTGACAATCTTACCGAGTTTACTGACTGTTTAAGTGAAATTGTAGCTATAATTGACAGTAATAATATAGAAACAGTATTTATGTTAGGTGACTATAACGCACATGCTGGCGAGCTATTCCATAGTGAATTACTTAAGATCTGTGAGGAGCAACAATGGTCGTGTGCAGATATTGACTGCCTGCCTAGTGACTCATACACTTTTGTGAGTGACGCGCACGGGTGTAGGCGCTGGCTTGATCACTGCATTACTACTGAGGCTGCGCGACAGACACTCGTTAATGTTAAGGTACTGTACGATGTATATTGGTCAGACCATATGCCTATAGAGGTGGAATGTAATTTAAAATTAATTACACCTAATATAGTATTACCTAAACCTAACCGTAATAACATTGTTTGGGGGCACCGTGATTCAAGTCAGATAAATATATATAAGGAATTGTGTAATGTGGGTTTGCGAGAAATAGATTTTCCGCACGAATTTAGTCAATGTGCAGACACTCATTGTAAGAATGCAAATCACAATATTGTTCTGGATGATTTGTACAACAACATAATAGGTATACTCCAACAATCTGCCGAGTGTAGTGCGGCGGCGATTAAGCCCCGAACCTATAAACCTATACCTGGGTGGAACAACCATGTTAAAATAGCTTACGAGGAGGCTCGACTGGCTTTTCAAGGCTGGCAGCGATGTGGTAAACCAGATGTAGGTACTGACTATAATAGAATGCGTAATACTCGAAGAATTTTCAAAAGTAAATTAAAATGGTGTCGTAATAATGAAAAACAAATAAAACTAGATTTAATAGCTGAAAATCATAGATCTAAGGATTTTGGAAATTTCTGGAAAAACTCGAACAAGCTGAACCCTAGGACGAGCCTCCCCGTGAGTGTTGGTTGTAAACATAGCCCCACACAAATTGCAAATATGTTTGTAAACCAATTTAAAGTAAAGCCCTTGGCAAGTCCCACAGTTAATCATGTGGCGCAGACTGTGACTGACGCTGATGTGAGCATGAAGCTGGGAGTGAATTTATCTGCTAAAAATGTCGCGAATGTGATTAAAAATATGGTTAGGGGTAAGTCCCCAGGACATGATCACCTCAGTGTTGAGCACCTTAGGTATGCAGGTTTACACTTGTCGAGGGTGTTGGCGATGTTTTTTAGACTGTGTATGAGTCATTCTTATCTACCTAGTGCACTTATGAGAACCATAGTCGTACCTATAATAAAGAATAAAACCGGTGATGCTGCAGATCCCACCAACTACAGACCCATATCTCTTGCAACGGTCACAGCTAAGGTGCTGGACAGTTTGCTGGATACATATATGGCCCCTAGGATTAGTCTGCATGAAGCACAATTTGGTTTTAGGCCTGGGCTATCGACAGAAAGTGCTATCATGTGTCTTAAGCGGACAGTCCGGTACTATACGGATAGGAAAACACCTGTTAATGCGTGCTTCTTAGACTTGTCCAAGGCTTTCGACCTTGTGTCTTATGACCTTCTGTGGGCGAAGCTTAGAAATGAGAAGGAAGTAGAAACTGGGGTTACCTCTTTGTTAAAATTTTGGTATGAAAACCAAATAAACAACGTTAGGTGGGCAGGTACTCTGTCCGAAGAATATAAATTGGAATGTGGGGTGAGGCAGGGGGGAATCACATCCCCGCGCCTTTTCAATTTGTACATAAACCAGCTGATTGTTGAGCTCAGCAACACTGGCATCGGCTGTCATGTTGATGGTGTTGCTATGAACAACATCAGCTATGCGGATGATATGGTCTTGCTGAGCCCATCGATCAGTGCTTTAAGACGTTTGTTGAAGGTCTGTGAGGACTACGCGGTGGCTCAAGGGCTTAGGTATAATGTCGCTAAGAGTGAGTTTCTTGTTTTTAAAGTTGGCGCCAGAAGAGCCTTGAATGTGCCGTGCATCTCATTAGCAAGTATGCCCTTGAAGCGAGTCTCAAAATTTAAATACCTGGGGCATTGGGTCACCGAGGACCTATGTGATGACCTAGACATAGAGAGAGAGCGCAGGGCGCTGTCTGTTCGAAGTAATATGCTGGCCCGAAGGTTTGCACGGTGTACTTTTGAGGTTAAAATGACGCTATTTCGAGCCTACTGTCAGACTTTCTACACCTGCAGCCTCTGGGTCAAGTATACGCAGAAGGCATACAGCGCTCTGCGTGTACAATACAACAATGCCTTCAGAGTGCTTGTGGGGCTGCCGCGGTTTTGTAGCGCTTCGGGTATGTTTGCCGATGCGAGGGTAGATGATTTTTATGCCATCATTCGAAAGCGATGCGCTTCTCTCCGTCACAGAACACGCGTTAGCTCCCATAGTATGTTGAGGGCATTGAGATGGGATCGATGGGACTGCCCGATGCTTGGCCGGTGGGTGAGACTGCACACACAGGTCGGCGATAGTTAGTTTTACGGGCGTATAATGTTTTCTTTTTCTTCTTTTTATTTATATTGTATTTTGTTTGTGATTGTGTGCGTTACTAACAATAGTTAATTAAGCAATTTTATGTAAATACTAACATTTTGGACTGCAAGGTCTGCCAATAAAAGTTTATTATTATTATTTTTTTTTTTTTTTTTTTTTTTTTTTTTTTTTTTTTTTTTTCTCGGTACCAAGAGGTCCCGGTCCTTTGGAAGGCGTACGAGGGGCCGAAGCCAACTCGCAGAGGCCCCTTAGGAAATTTTATTGAAATGGGGCACCAACCGACGATTATTCCTGTATGCACTATGCAAGTGCACCCAAGGATAACCCCCGGTTGGTGTAGGACTATGGTTTTATTGTGGAAAAATACAAATTTGGACTATGGGTTTGGGTGGCTAAAGTGGACTGATTACCAATAACTGTGGAAGAACTATGGCCCCTGCCTGATCAATGTTTTATATATACACGGATAAAATAGCAGGGGGTGACTTGCACACCCAATAATGGGCCCCCGGAAACTGTCGCTAGCACATAGTGACGTAGCAACAAGGGGGCAACATGTCCTGAGGTGCTTAAGAGGAGTGGAGAGGTATTCCACGGCTTTCAGAACAATCCCAGAGCCCGGAAGATGGTCAAGATCCCTACGAGCACTTACTGGAATACTTCCTTCCCCCGAGCACGTTTGCTCTTGCGAGTCTCCACTCAAGCCGGCCAGTAAAGGCAAGAATGAGGTAGGAGCTCTGTTCCTCGTCATTGTTCACTCCAGCCGGCCATTAAAGGCAAGCCAGAGGTGAGGAACAAGATTTCTCCCGGGAGATAGGGTCCGTGGGGTCGCTACTGCCCAACAGCTCGCCACATGCTGCCCTGCGGGTTTCTGTATCTCTCTTGGTCTGGCTCCTCACCATAGGCCTGTTTCGGCAAAGTAAACTCTTCCGGCGCAGGCCTAGAGTTCGGAGCGCGCAAGCCCCACCACGACGTCAACGTAGAGATACGGCGGTAGGGTTATTATTATTATTATTATTGGCGCCAAAATTAGAAAACTCAATGAACAATCGTATAAACATGACAGATTCCAAATTCAAATGTAACATCTTTCTTATTTTTAATTGTAACAGTATTTATGGCCAGACTGTGTATATAGGTAGTTACCTATTTAAAAATTAATATCCGGTTGAAATCAGAAATCAATATAAACATTTATTACAAATCGAGTCCTGTAACACAGCGTTATTGAGGAAAAGTGTTATTTGCATGGGTCCTACCATATACAATAAATTGCCAGATGTAATAAAAACTGATACAATTAAAAACTTTAAAAAGAAATTGGTGGTCTTCCTAATAGAAAGATGTTATTATTCGATTAATGATTTTTTAATGGACAAAACTTTTTAATCAGCAATGTGTAATAAATATAATTAGTATTATTTTGAACATATGGACCTAATATGCGTTTATTTTTAATTTATTTTTATTATATAAATACTCAACCTGTATTTTAATGTAACCTATATTCGTTGCAAATAAATGATTTGATTTGATTCAAAGTGAGATTTTTCATATTAACTGTGTCCCCCCTTTTCATCTCCAAAGGCGATAATTTTTGGAGTATTTTGTGACATTTCCATTGTTTGTCTTATATACGTTATTTATACCAATTTTCAAGTAAATCAAGCCACGCAGTACAATCCTCCCTTGTAAAATTGACTACCCCTTTTCAAAACGTCAGAGGTAGATTTTCGAAAAACCCTGATACATGTTATTCTTTATTTTTGGTCTTAAGTATAAACACTGAGTTTCGAGTTAATTGGACCGCGCGTTCAAATTCTTCCACACAAACTTTAACACTCCTATATCCCCTTTAAGGGGTAGTTTTAAAAACTTATAATGATAAACTTTATTACTTACTTAGGCGAGTATTACATATTGCTAAGTTTCAAGTTTATTAATCTAATGAATAAGATTTTTCATATAAACTGTATACCCGTTTTTCAACCCCACAAGGGTGGAATTTTGAAAAGTCGTTTGGGACGTGTTCATAACTTGACTCAAAGATTGTTTATCCCAATTTTCGAGTTAATCAAGCCGCGCAGTAAAATCCTCCCCTATAAAATTGACTATCCCTTTTCAGCCCGTCAGGGGTGGATTTCCGAAAAACCCTGATACACATTATTCTTTACTTTCGATTCCGGGTATAAATACTGAGTTTCGAGTAAATCGGACCGCGCGCTAAAATTCTTCCATCCAAAGACCAACTCAGAATCAGTTTCATACAAACGAAATCCCCCCATTTCACCCTCTTAGGGGTGGAATTTGGACCAGGCCCGTGCCGGACGGCGCGTGTTCCACGCGCGCCTCAAAGAGATGTCAGCATAACGAGGGACCCCTTAGGGCCGAAGCCTGCCGGGTCAGCGGGATTGTCCGAAAGGGTTACCGCTACCCCGGAACATAAAGGGCGAAGGAAGGAACATGGGTGGGTTTTAGTCAGTAAGAGTCTGACACTCCCTTCCGCTCCACCCAGAGCGGGAGAAGTCATTTGATGATTTCCCGCCAGAAAAAAAAAAAAAAAAAATAAATAAAAAAAAAAAAAAAAAAGGGATGGATTTTCGAAAAATTTTTTCTTAGTGGATACCTACTCTTCACGAAAAATACACCCTCCAAATTTCATGTCTCTAGGACCGGTTTAGGCTGTGCGTTGATGTATCAGTCAGTCAGTCAGTCAGGACTTTGAATTTTATACACTTACATAATATTATATAGACTGTAATGAAATGCTACCATACATAATATTAAGGTTTCATTGGATAAGGGTCATGAAAAATTCAACAACATGATTAGACAGTTTCTTATTATATGTTGATATAAGGTGGGTGGACCATGGAAGGCCACGCTCCTTTGAAGGCTAACTATTGAAAAGTCGTAGTTATTGGCATGTAAAGACATATTCCTTCTGCTACACATTAAGATCTATCAAACTCAAGGCCACAGATGCGGCGGCGAGTCGCTCGCGCCGCTATTGTGGCAGTGCGATCTCACGCTTCGTAGACTTTAGTCGTCGATGTTATAATTGTTATTCGAGCGCACAGCAAAACGTAAGTTTTTAGTTAAATAACCCATTATTATCTCATATTTTTTTACTGTAAATTGTCATATAAGGATATGTTTATGGTACCAAAGAAAAAAAAAATAGTTTTGCCTCGATTTAAGTTAAAATTGTGGTAGTGTTCCTAGGAAAGCCGGTGGTTCCTTATAAGGCCAATAAATAAATTGACGGTTGGCCTTGCTAGGGTACATGGGCCTTACAAAGAACATCTATAAACCATGAACATATGAACCTGCCCAGATTGTGATTAAAATATCCAAAATTATTATCCTTTTTAGTTTCTAAGTTTGTTTCCGGATTTAATTCTTATTTTGTTATAATTATTTTCGTTTTTAATCTTAAGAATCGTTGATTTTAAACATTCCTGACTTCAAGACTGACTATGTGGTATGATAAGTTTGTATCAATTACAGTACTTAGTCTGTAGTGTCTATTATTTTATTACAATTAATATAAAAAAAGTCATTGATAATTGTTAGTTTGGCCTTCTTAGGAACATTTTGGCCTTACAAAGAACGGACCCCTAAGAAGGCCATTTTAGGTTAAAAAAAAAGTTTTTAATTTCATCATCAAACGCGTTAGCAAGTTATTTGATGTCAATATAATACTCATTACTATTATTTTTAAATGATTTCTATTAATATATTCTTAGTTATACGATGGTGTTCAAGTAATGTTCGTTGAGTTTTTTATAAATGATAAAAATATATTGAGCATTTAATGTTTCGCTTAAATGAAAGAGCTTATTATGTAGTTTTAGTAAAAGCGGATATATTAATTGTTACAACTCTATTTTTAAGTTGAACGACTGATGTATAATATTGGCCTTGTTTGGAGCCGTGTTCCTTGCAAGGCCGTTTGGAAGAGCTTAATAAAACTTACGTTTAATAAATAGCGATTAAAGCTAGGTTAAAAAAAAAGTGATTTATGTGGTACACAATAAAACAAAGTATTACTTGATAATTTGTTTCGTTCATTTATCCAATTAATAAACGAATAAAAAGTGTTTACTCGTTAGAGTGGCCTTCCATGGTTCACCCACGTTACGGTTTTCGTTTGCAGTTAGTGATGGGATTCTACCCGGGTAAATTCCTAAAATGGGAATATTCCCGGGAATATTCCCATTGAATCCACCCAATGGGTATTTATTCGGGTATTTATATTTTTATGATCAATTTATACATATTTCGCATAAATCGATTTATGAAACTTAAGGTTTTCGATTTCCTTGTACAAAAATAACAACTATAAAATTGTGTTACGCTGTTTTATTCAAGAAACGTTGTTATTTATTAATATAATATAACCATACTACAATAATTAAACTAAGCATTAATAAATAACTGATGCGCTTAACGGTTAAAACAAAGCTAACCAATGGAACGAGAAATAGCTGAAAGAAAGAAAGAAAGAAAGAAAATACGTTTATTTGCGGTAAACATGACGCAAAAAAGAACATAAAAAACAAAAAAAAAACAATAAGAAAAGGTTGACATGCGTCACATCCACGCAAAACGGCTATCGCTCAGCATTATGCTGCGACCCTATGCAAGACAGAGCCCCAGCGCTGGTTTTCAGCGACAGCCGGAGTAACTGAAGAGTTGAAGTCGACTGACAATTTACATCTTCAGTGCGATGGATGGAGTAACCGACGCGGGAACGAGGGTATTATTAATTTTGTTATTGCAAAACCTGAACCCGTATCTGTGAAAAGTTTAGCTACAACTAGCCATCATCACACTACCGAATACCTAAGTGAAGAAATTCAAATAGTAATGAGAACCTACGGAAGGTATAAATTTGTGACTTTAATAGGAGATAACGCAAAAAACCTACAAAAAGCTTTTGATTTAGTAAAACTGCAACATCCGAACGTAATCACACTTAATTGCGTGGCGCACACATTGAATTTACTTTGTCATGATATAATGAAAGAAGATGCTATACAAGCCTTCATTTCAGTTGCCGTCGACGTAATCAAATCTATTAGAAAAAGTCAAATTCTGAGTGCGTTTCAAGCAGATAATTGTAGAAAAAGGTTCTGGCGAGCAACTAAAATTGCTAAGCAAGACGCGTTGGGGCAGTTACCTTCATGCTGTGCGTAGTTTGCAAAATAGCAAGGCGGCTCTGCAATGTTTGGCAGTACATGAAGATGCAACAATGATCCCAGTTGATATTAAAGCAAATTTACTAGACGAAGAATTTTGGTAAATAATGTCAGGGAGAGGATTTTAAATGCAGTTGATAAACGCAGAGGGAACTGCATAAAGCCTATTCATCTAGCAGCCTATATGCTAGATCCAAAATCTCAAGGCATCGAACTCAACGACGATGAAGAAATCATTGCCATGAATTATATTCATGAGAAAGGAAGGTGACACTTGGAAATAATGACAAATTTAGCTAATTATAGAGCAAGAGAAGGTTTGGGGGGAAAATCTTTTGTTTGGACCAGCCTCCAGAAAATGAATCCCTTAACTTGGTGGAAAGGAATTTGCAAAAAGAAACCTCTAAGCAAAGTTGCAGCTTGTCTTTTAACTGGTCCCTGCACCTCAGCCGTAACAGAGCGTACCTTCAGCGTTCATGGAAATATCCACAGCCTTAAACGGAATAGGTTAACAACAGAAAGAGCTGCAAAGCTGGCCTACATATCATATAACTGGAATTTGTTACACAATCAAAAAGATGAAGAAGATGAGGAACCCATTTCAAGTCCTTTTATGGTTAGCCCATTGACCATAAACAATATTGAACCTCAACCATCAACTTCTGGAAGAAATACAAGAGAAATAGAGTTTTGCGATATGACAAAAACATTCTCCGATGACAGTGATTTAGACAGTGATTAAATTAATCTCAATGACATTTTACCTACTTACTATTATAACAGTATTAAAATTGAAGTGATTTTTGTCGCCCATAACCTGATATTTAAACAATAATTTTCATATTTGAACCACCCCGTTGTTGATTAAATGATTTTGGAGTTGGTGTTTTTGTTTTTATTCAGTACTTACTAATTCAATCGTCATAGAAACTAATTTACCCACGATTTGGGAACGCACCCGGGTAAATACCCGTTTTGGGAATATTCCCAGGAATATTCCGGGTGGAATGATGGAAACTTTCCGAGTCGCCCATCACTATTTGCAGTACATCGTGGCGGGTGGAGGAGGACCACAGCAACTACACGACATGGCGCTACTCGGTGCAGTTTGCGTGCGGCGCGCGCTGCGTCGGGCGCGCCGCCGTGCTGGCGCACGACGAGCCGGCAGCGCGCGCGCCACAGCACGGCCACGCCGCGCGCCTTCACCGCGTCTCGCTCGCGCGTCGCTCCTGCTCCAGCCTGCCGCTACTACCCTGGCCGCAGCTCTGCGGTATGATCCTATCAATATGCTTCATGAACTTGTCACTTCAAATGTAAATCGGAAGTTCGAGAAGGCGTGCAAAGTTCAGCTTTTAATTATCTTTTTATTCATCCTATTCAACAGATGAGCTGGAACTCATTGCGATGGTATGGGGCTCCGTGGTGGAGGGCGCGCAACTGCAGGAGGAGTCGCGCACGCGCTGCAGTGTGCTGAGCTGGCTGAGCGGCGGCTGCGCGCGCTGGCTTCGGGCGCAGCGTGACCTGCGCCTCGTACGGCTGCGCGCCCTGAACAGCGCACCACCTGCGCCGCAGTTCGCCTGAACGACACTCCACACACACAAAGAAAGATGAAAGAAAGAAAATATTATTTGCGGCAAACATGACGCATATAAATCAGAACAAAAACACGAAAAAAAAATAACAAGTTGGGGGTAAACATGCGTCACATCCACGCAAAACTCTCAGCCATCGCACAGCGTAATGCTAAAGAGCTTATTACACCATCCTAAATATCGGACCCGACATTTAGGATCCGATTTAGGACAAGAAATTCAGTCGCCGGAGCTCCTGATTACACGTTCACTGATTTAGGACACTGAATCAGTCGGTAAGGATGAGAGACGAGTGACGGACGTGTCGAGTTAAAAAGAAGTGTGTCGAAATGGCCCCAATATTAACGAAAAACCAAAAAATTGGTATTATCGTAGCCCTAGCGGTTGGCTCCATAGAAATTAATAAGAGAAAAAGAACGAGATGGGTGAATAAATATTTATTATTGCGTCAAAAGCTAGCAAGCATGAACATTATGAGGGCTTTAGGCAATATATTTTGAATCACCTCCTTTTCAGTAGTCATTTTGTTTTGCGTACCTAATAATAATACCTTAATACCTATGCATACAATCAACGAAAAACATGCGCTCGCGACGGCAGGCGAGCGGCGACTGAGCGTCCATAATGTGATTACAACCTTCCGATTTAGGATCCGATATAGATTTAGGACGTCGGAAACCATTCTTGTCCTAAATCGGATCCTTCCTTCCTAAGTGCGATTTAACTCTCCTGAATTTAGGAACGACTAATTATCGGGTCCGATATTTAGGATGGTGCAATAAGCTCTTAAGACCCTATACGAGACAGAACCCCAGCGCTCCTAGCATTATTCTTTTTTTCTTTGTACTGTGTTTCAACGAGTGTGTGGCGAACCAAACTAATTGTCTATAGTTCCCACTGTTAGATGTAAAAGACAACACTAAAGTCCGTTTCACAAAAGAAGTCTCGTAGACGCGGCGCCACTGTCGTAGGACGGAATCATAAATATTGATTTATTTATTTATCTCGACATCATATACGAGTAGCAGGCTTGGTTATTGGTTAATAAAGGTTAAGAAAGGTGTCTGGGGTAGGAGAGTTGTTGTAGGAATGTTGCTAACTATATAATAATAATTAGTTCCACTTATTGCCGCGGGACTTCTTTCGGGAAACGGACTCGGACTCTACGGTCAACGGTGGTCTAGAGGTTATGTCTATGGTAGACAGGAAGTATAAAGTTGGTCGGAATTTAAATCTGAATGTAAAACCTTATATAGGTAACTTATATTACTTACTTACTTTGTTTGATTAAACGTGCATTCCTCCGCTGTCGCTTGTATACTGTGCCGTGATACAAATAAACATTTGTTACAAGTGGACCGAGTTTCATTAAAGTAAACAAGGCGCCTTAGCGCACCTAAATTAGTGACCCCGAAGATAGAACATTCAATGTAAAAAGAAGAATTGGAATCCAGTATTATGAGGCGCAACGAGCTCACATTCATTCCGGGCAGCGGGTTTCTTCTTGATCAAGTCCAAGTCGGTAGCTACTCGCGTCATTACGCGAGTTTACGAAAATCGAGGAGCATTTGAACTTTAGTGCTATTAGTATGTACTTATATTGGTCTCTGGCTATAAGTGCATTGACTTATGAGATGGTGTTCGGTTGTGCATACTTTTTGTGCCAAATTACACCGTTTTTGAACTTGTAACGACCTGGGGGCTTACCATGAGCTCTTATAGCAGGGCTGAAGTTAATCTAAACTGCTTTTTGTACTATGACGTCTTATTAGCAGGCCTGCAGCAGGCCTGTAACGTTGACGTTTACAAAAACTGTACACCTTTTTTGTATTGAATTTCATAACATGACCTGCTATTTGACGGCAACAAAACTAATATAGAACGTCTGTAACGTCAAAATAAACCATCTTGAATAAGTTATAATTATATACGAGCTTTTTCAACATTGTTTTGTAATTCAGTGCCCATTACTGCCCATACAACACTTTTTTTTATTATTTCTCTGTGTGATGAATACGTACCTAATATTTGGAGTGAATATCGAATGGAAAAATGAAACCAACGGCGTCGCACTAGAGACATAAATACCTAAGCCTTTTGAAATGAATACAGGGAATTTGTAAATCAATATTTTTCTTATTTTGACCTAGTACTAAAAATAAAATAATAGTCATCACACATACCTAGTAAATAAGTACCTAACGCCAGTATTGGGCAAAATGTAATCTAACTACTGATTACTAACTACGACTACATAAAATAATTAGTAATCTTAGCTACAAACTACATAAAAAAATTGAAAAATGTAGTTAAATTTTTTGACTACTAACTACTAATTGTAGTTGCAATCACGATTACTTGATTACTTTTTATAACTACTGTCGTTTGGTAGGTAGTTAGAGCATCGCGTTGTAGTCGCGTGTGTTAGAGCAAGAGAGCACTGTAGCACGCTCTCGCTTTCGCTCGCTGCATGTCGGTACAAGTCATTTTTTGGGCAGTGTATTCAATTGCGTCTAAGGCGATTATCACACTGCCACGCATCACGCTGCATGTTGCGTGTCAACGCGAACGCACTGAATGAACGTGATATATTAATGTAATTATTAGGTGTCTAATATTTAAAAATATATAAATCAAATCAAATCAAATCAAATCAAATCAATGTTTATTGTGGATCATAGGTATGTATAGTACAGTTCTTAAATATTTGTAAATTTTGATCAGCTATGTCCCGCCCGTAGGGCATACAATAATTACATTTAGACAAACTACGAATCCAATGAACATTATTACAAATTGTTATTAATGGAAATGTCAGATTTAAATTATTATTAAATAAAGGTTTAAAAAAATAAAAATAAAGTCAAAACGGATTAGAATAGGTAGGATGTCAAATTATACACATAAAATTCAAAAAATAAAATTAATCACAACAAACTAAAATGAGAAATTGCAAAATCATAATATAAAATAAAATTAGATTATAGTTTATAATATTAAAGGTCATCGAACACATCACGACTGGGTGGGACTATATTTTAGTAAAGATTTGTCGGACAGAAATTCTTTTACAGAGTAATAGCTTTTGTTTACTAGCAGATCATGGAGAGTCCTTTTGAAATCCTTATTTTTCGTATTTATTCTGATAGGCCCCGGTATATTATTAAAGATGCGAGAAGCTGAACAAAAGATGCTCTCATGCATTAGATGAGTTTTACTGGCTGGCGTGCGTAGTATATCCTTACGCCGTATACGCGTGTAGTAGCTGAACATGTGGATATTGTTTTTAACAAATAATGCAGCCTCAAGTATATAGATGCATGGTAGTGTTAATAATTTATGATTTTTAAAAAAATGGCTTACAGGAGTCTGTTGCGCATAGGTTGAATATAGCCCTGATACAGCGCTTTTGAGCAATGAAAGCGCGCTCTCTTTCTGTACTGTTGCCCCAAAATATTACACCGTATCGGAGAATACTTGATATACTTACCTATAAATGTAATTATTATCTTTTTAGTATCTTATACTCAAATGTTAAAATTAATTAATGAATTTACTAAATGATTTAATAACAAACTTATTCAAACACTGATTTGACTCAACTGTCACTTGTGAATCATACTTGTTTGTTAACGGGTATAAAAGAGCGGAGCCAGACTGGAGCAGTTCAGTTGCTCTTCGAGTTTCAAGACGATAACATCTAAGGTATGATTCTATTATTGTTGATCTATTGTTGATGATGATGTATATTCTATATTTATGAGTAATTTAATGTTATTATGATGATTGGTGTATTTAAAATACGGGTCATAATAACTTGTTTATTAATTATGGTTGGTATATAGTAACGTAACGTTACACTACAACGAACACTACTACGATAGTCAGTTGTTATATACTACAAAGATAAATATAATGTTATTCTGAATTGAATCCTGTTGTTTATATTATCCCTTATTACCTAATAAGTAACGAAGATTAACATCATTGTTGAACATCTAGTTACATGTCGTGATCCGTTACTTCGCCTGTGCCACCTATCTTCGCCTAATTTCAAATAAGTTGAAGTTGCCATTTCTATTTTAGGCTTGGCTTCGCGTAAAGTTACTAGATAATAAGTATTTTTCATCTATGGCAAGATTTCGCGGAATAATTGTGACTAACTTCACGTTGTTGGTGACCAGTGCAATTTTTTCACAAGAGAAATGACATGTTTTTTTTGGTCTGCGATTTAACTTCAGTTTTATGCAGTGATACAGAACAGGTAAGGTTAAATTTATTATTAAATTATAAACTACAACTAATATTCTTTCATATGACACTAGAATTTTCTATCTAATTTACGTTTAAAAGTGGTAATTCAATAAAATGTTATTGAGGTGATAGCGGCAGCCATCTTGTTGCCAAACTTCGCCTGCCCCTAGGGTTGTCAATTTCAACATTGTAATAATATTTATTTATAATATTTTTTTTGCTATTCGTATTTTTTTTTTTTTTTTTTTTCTCAATTTCCACTCTAATGTGTAAGGCATGCCTTAAGCATATTGGACTAATTATCACCTACTAATTTAACTGTTTTATTTTCAGATATTTGGAGGTCAATGGAAGACTTTCCATTTTTTATAACAAGTTACCCGGAAAGAAGTGGGCATACACTTTTGTAAAACGAAATAAATCAGACTTAACCTACAGAGTGATCCAAAATATAAAAAGAAGCCGTGCAGAAAAATCCCCTGAAGAAATGGAGGAATATTTAAAAAATCTGAAGCTATCACTGGAAGGAGTCTCTAATGAGAACATTGTAAATTACGACGAAATTTAAAAGAGGATCAGTGTTTACTTACCCAACAATAGATGATATTTGTACTATGAAGCATTTAGATGATATTGTTAAGGTATTGCCTGAGCCAAACATTTCTCGAAGGGGTCATATCATATTTAATATTGATTTGAGTAATTACAACATCCAATAATATTTAAGTCTATTTTAAAGAAAGTGTTTTTATTTTTGTATTTTTGACTGACGTGATTTGAGACTGATTTAATGTCTAAGTATTAATGTAAGTTAAATGCTGTTGCTGTTTACTTTTTTGATAAAAGTTTATTTCTGTTATTAAGCTAGAAACTTGAAGCCTATGATTGGCCTTATCTAGTCTGATTTAATATCTAAGATTTAGTATTGATGTACCTACATGTGAACTTAAGGATTATGAGCCAAATATTGTTGTCTAGTTCCTATGTTTCCGAATTAATTAAACATTTATATGTTTAATACGACTATTTAGTTATAAGGTAATTATTACCTGAAACTACTTGTATTTATGTCTGCATTGATCTATAAAAAAAGCATTGAGGTAGGTAACTAAGTAGATTTAAGAATACGAATAATTTAAGCAAATATTTTCGCTAAGTTTTTATGATAAATATTTTTTGGCACTCTAATAAATATTTATCAACCTCTATTTTTCTTTTTTTTTTTTGTAGAAACTGTTACCTCCCTTTATTTTGCAGTAAGGTAAATTAACAAAAAATTTTGGCAGCCCTATCAACAATACATCAAATGTATGGAGTTACCTTCAGACTGTTGCCTAACTTCGCCTACAAAAGATTTTTTTTTAAAAAGCGACTCTGTGATGCTTTATTTAAAGTTTATAGTCATCTGTCACTTCCCAAAATGCTTACACTAGATGTAGTAAGTAGTGTTTCAAATAAAATTTAATATTTGACGCTATGGCATGATGTAGGCGAAGTTAGAGAAAAGTACCAATACTTCGCCTATCACATTTAAGACCAATTTTTAGGCAAATAAACAATGAATTTGGAAGAGTAATTACATAATATCGATAGATAGATGTATAAAAA